>CM039625.1:6857500-8257500 GCA_022457165.1 Juglans mandshurica
GTAGTGCACCCAGTGTTGCCCTCGATTGAAAGGGATTCCTAACTTGTGGCCATGGGCAGAATCTGAGTCTAAAAGACCACTAATCCCAACACACGGGGACATAACAGTGTGTACCGATCAATAGAAAGTGATAAGAGTTAATTGAATCTATGAAATGATTTAGTTCTTTATGAAGAAATGTAAAAGGTGTAGGAAATGTTTTATGTAAAATATATAGAGGAATGATAAATGCATGAATTAAAACTTATGTTAGTATATTTTCACAGTATGAAGTAATGCTTACTAAGTATTTGACTTATTTTGTTTTTCTATGTGCCCTGCCTAGGAACGAAATGAGGACCAAGTAATAGGAGGACATGCCAAAGGAAAAATATGACAGAAGCCTAGGCAGGTTTTATTAAATATATGAACTCACATTTTGTAAAAGGACTGTATATTTTAGTTAAATGAATTTCGCTACAAACTCTCTTTCAGATTTCTAAAACCGGTTTTATACTTTAACCATATACTCTTTGATATCTTAGAGAGGAAAGTAAAAGTCTGAAAAAGTTCAATAATTCTCGTCTCATTTTTTAAAAATTTTTGTTAAAAATCCCGCCACAAGAAAGGGCATTACACATTTAGATTATCAAAATAAGTTAGATGATCTTCTGGATCCTTATGGTCAAAAAATTCACTTCGAACCATTTTTCTTTATCTTTTATAGATCTTTATTTAGGTCAACCAAATATTTAGATATACGACATATAAGTGATCAATGTCCTTTCATACCACACATGTGATATTTATATTCATATTTCTTTATAGGTTAATTCTGCAAATCTTTGTTTTCATCGTACTTTATCACAATGTGATTTCACTTCTGGTGGGATGTAGAATTTCTTTTTGAGAAAATTTGAATACACTCCCCTTGATTTCTATAGCCTTTTCTACTACGTCCACGTTCATGACCACTATTTCCTTTATTACGATGAAATGAGATTTGATTCCCTAAAACACTATTTCCTTAATACATATTTATAATCAAAATAGAAAAATAAATAATATACCACATTTTCATTAAATTATTGAAAATTATTTTCAATAAACGTCTCCTAGAGAAAAGAGCCATTCTCTTCATTTTTTCTCCAACCCGACTAACATTCATTATTTCCCTCAGTTTTATATATATCCACTTGCATACCACATCCAATATATTCGTTTCAAACAAGTTTTTATAGCAATAGTTGCCAAGGTTTGCATACCATGGGTTCGCCATTTCTGTTCCTTCTATTGTCTTTGTCATTTTCTCTCCCGTTATCTTCAAGCTTGGATACCATTCGTGAAGGCAAATCCTTCTCAATTGAGAAATCAAAAGACGTTCTGATATCAGCTAATGGAGTTTTCTCTGCTGGCTTTTATTCAGTGGGTGATAATGCCTATTGCTATGCCACATGGTTCAATAAGCCATCACGTGGCAAGAACCAGACTGTAATCTGGATGGCAAACCGTGATCAGCCAGTTAATGGAAGCTCCAAGCTCTCTCTCCTCAAAAATGGAAATCTTATCTTAACCGACGCTGGGAAGTTCACAGTTTGGGCCACAAATACTCAGTCACTCTCCTCAGTGCACTTATCTCTCTACAACACCGGTAATCTTGTCCTGCAGAACATGGAAGGTGTTACTTTATGGGAAAGCTTTGATTTCCCAACAGACACCCTTCTTCCCCAACAACTACTCACTAAAAACACAAGGCTCATATCCTCTAGAAGCCAGACCAACTATTCCTCTGGTTTTTACAAGCTCTTTTTCGATAATGACAACCTCCTCCGCCTTCTTTATGACGGTCTTGATGTTTCCAGCATATACTGGCCAGACCCGTGGCTCGTGAGCTGGGAAGCTGGAAGGTCCACGTACAACAACAGTCGGATCGCGGTGCTTGATACATTCGGGAACTTCAGTTCTTCTGATGATTTTACTTTCATGGCAGCAGACTATGGGTTGGAGCTTCATAGAAGACTAAAAATTGATTACGATGGTGATATTCGATTGTACAGCTGGGACGAGGTGGGGGAGAAGTGGGTTGTGTCCTGGCAGGCCATTCAGACACCTTGCAATATTTATGGTATTTGTGGGGCTAACAGTCTGTGCAGCTATATTGTTGGTTCTGATAGGAAATGTTCTTGCCTCCCAGGATTTAAGATGAAAAATGTCACGGATTGGTCTTACGGGTGCGAACCCAACTTTCATCTTTCTTGCAATAGAAATGAGTCTGGCTTTCTACTGTTACCCCGTGTTGAGTTCTTCGGTTATGATTATGGGTTCTTCCCTAATTACACGTTGGATCAATGTAAGAATTTATGTTTGCAATTGTGCAATTGCAAAGGGTTCCAATTCACCTTCTCACAGGAAGGTGGTTCTTCAAAATGCTACCCCAAGACGTTGTTGCTTAATGGATATCGTTCCCCGAATTTCGGTGGTGACCTCTATTTGAGATTGCCTAAGCGCAATATCTTCTCCATCGCAAAGTTTGTACAAGATTTCAACCTGATTTGCTCAAGCAAAGGTACAGTGCAACTAGACAGAACTTATTATAAAAGTCGTGCAAATGGGATAGTGAAATTCATGCTCTGGTTTGCATGTGGAGTAGGCGGATTTGAAATCATCTGTATCTTTTTGGTGTGGTGTCTATTGAGTAGAACCCATCAAGGTTCAGATGCAGATAAGCAAGGCTATCTTTTTGCTGTCACTGGGTTCAGAAGATTTACCTATGCTGAGCTCAAGAAGGCAACAAAAGGTTTTAAAGAGGAGATTGGAAGAGGTGCGGGAGGAATAGTATACAAAGGGGTATTGCCAGATAATCGAGCTGTAGCAATCAAGCATCTCAACGAACCTAACCAAGGAGAAGGTGAATTTCTAGCAGAAGCAAGCATCATTGGAAAGATTAACCACATGAACTTAATTGAGATGTGGGGGTATTGCGCAGAGGGAAAGCATAGGCTTTTGGTGTACGAGTACATGGAATATGGTTCTTTGGCCCAAAACCTCTCATCTCATGCACTTGACTGGAAGAAGAGGTTTGACATTGCCGTTGGCACAGCGAAAGGCCTAGCTTATCTGCATGAAGAGTGCTTAGAGTGGGTTTTACACTGTGATGTAAAGCCTCAGAACATACTCCTAGACTCTAACTATCAACCAAAGGTGGCAGATTTTGGGCTCTCTAAGCTACAAAATAGAAATCTCGAGAATTCAAGCTTCTCAAGAATAAGAGGAACCCGAGGGTACATGGCTCCAGAGTGGGTTTTCAATCTTCCTATCACCTCCAAAGTGGATGTTTATAGCTATGGAATTGTTGTATTGGAGATGGTGACAGGAAAGGGACCAACAAGGGGTGTCCATGCTATAGATAGTGGAGGAGAGCCAGAACCCAAAACGTTGGTTACTTGGGTGAGGGAAAAAAGGAATGGAACGGCTACAATGGCTTCCTTGCTTGAAGAGATTGTTGATCCAGTACTAGAAAACAATTATGACATGGGTAAGATGGAAACTCTAGTAGCAGTTGCTCTGCAGTGCGTAGAGGAAGAGAAAGATAGAAGACCCAGCATGAGCCAAGTAGCTGAGATGCTTTTAATCGAAGAAAATGATAGTGACAGTGATCATGGTGTTAATCTCTGATTGGTAATGGTACCGATTTTCTTAAGAGATCGATGGTTGTTTTTGCAAATCCATAGTCACGAATAAACCTTTTTTCTTGTAGTGGTAGAGCTATAGGTGTACTTGTAAGCCTGGTTGGCAATGTGTCATCCAACAAATTAGGGTCAAACTGGAGGCTATTGATCCTAATGGTTGTGCATGTGTATTAACTTCTTTTATTCTCTTTTTTTTTCGTTTTGAATGGCTTGTATGTTTTGGGAAATTTACATGTCTGTCGCTGGTGTCTTAACTTTGCATTATGAAATGAATTAGGGTTTTGATTCTTCTTTTATTAATTATGTTTAAGCGAGTTTTTCGGATACTATAAATTGATTTGGCCTCCAGATTGTAGTGAATTCAATAAGTTTAGTATGGTTGCATATGAATGGACCATTCATGAGAGTTTGGATCTTTTTTATAGCCAGTAGCCACACACATAGCGGCCCCGTCCCAAATTTATTAATAAGTCATTACTTATGATGAAGGAAAACCGTAATAACATCATTACACTTGGGGGCTTACAGGATAAAACGCTATAAACTAACCCAAAACCAAAACAAATTCTAACAAGCCTAAGCCAAACGTGTAATCAAAGTGACGTAAATCATCATGAATGCAAATGCAGCTGACCAATGTGAATGCAAATCAGTGTAGACGCAGCTTATTCTGAAGACCTAAGACCTCAAAGAAGGAAGACCTAATCTATCCACCTATAAAATACCTTTGAGCTTCCACAGAACATCATCAAAATTTATCCACGTACCAGACTGATGATGCGAAGCCATACGAGCATGAAAATTAGCCCCTGAATTTCCTTCTCTATAAACATGGTTGATCTTGACTTGCAAACTCGACAAGACCTCTTGGATTTCATCCCAATAGTCTTCAAGATACCACACGCCACATCTCCCTTTTGCCAACCAGTTAACAACAAGTAAAGAGTCAAGCTCAATCTCAATCTCAATTCTTTGCAAACTCAACTTCTTACAGTGTTTCAGCCCATAATAAAGAGCTAATAGTTCCGCTTCGTTATTAGAGCCATGAGCTAACTCCTTAGCAAAAGCCAACCTCAAATAGCCCCAGTCATCCTGAATAAGGCCCCCTGCCCCCATGCAACATAGATTGCCAATGAACTCCCATCAACATTCAACTTAAACCACCCCCTATTCGGCTTACACCACTTTATCAAACAAACCGACTTACGTAAAGGAGCTTTAACCGGAATTGAGAAGGCTTCCAATATTCTAGCGTCACCACTATCTAAGTTTTAACTCGCCCTCAGACGTAATCATACCCATGCAAGTGCCGCTTTGATCACACTCCACAACGACTGCACATAACCATGTTTCCCATCCATATGAGCCTTACACCGCCACACCCAAAGAGAACACGTTAAAATAATGGGAATCAAACCAAACAACCTACCTTTTTGGGATGAATGAGAGGCTCGTCGAAACCAAAGCTCCATAGTATTCTTCCAAGGGCTGGATGGGTCATAAAGCATCCCCAAACTCAAAGACGCCTTGCGCCAAATTTTCGTTGCTAAAGTACTTGTAGCCAGGACATGATCCTGATTTTCCAGAAAACCCCGTACACAACATTCATATTTAGAAACCACTGGAATGCCCAACTCTTTAATACGCGCATCCACACTTAGGCAAAAATTCAAAGCCTTCCACATTGTAATTGAATACTTATTTGGTAGGACAGAATGCCAAATCCAACGAGGCCATTCTATTTTTGGGGCCCTAACACAAATACATTCCCATGCCAACTTTGAGGAAAAAATACCATCCAAACTCGGCTTCCAAATCAGAATATCTGCCCCATCTTTATGCTCACCTAAAGATGTCAAGATTTCCTCAAGTTTGGATTCCCCCACCAGTCTTTTGAGAAGGTCCACATCCCACCCATTATGAATATGACACTCCCTTATTGTGAGAAGAGGAAGATCTGAGATCTCACAAGAGTCTATAATAGCACCTGATGACAACCAGTTATCCCTCCAAAAAGAGACACGACCATCCCTTACCTTCCACACGACATTACTCAACACCTTAGGTAACACGAGTTTGGATCATTACTTTGATCTATAATGCGGCAAAACAATATTGTAATGCTAGTTGATTTAGTAGGATTGCATGATATGTTACAAATGGATAAAATGTTTGTCCCTGATGTACCCCAAACATTCCTTACTGCCCTAGAACACCCCTTCCAAAGTTCCTTCCAAGTCAACTGCCACAAAAAATATATATGAAAAGAGTATGAAGTGAAATTATCCAAATGTCCCTATAGCGTACTACAAAGATCTACCAATTCACTCAAAAAATTGATTAGTCGTAACTATGCAATTATTTAATAACAAACCAATAATATAGAATAAATAAATTGCAAAATACCAAAATTGGTAATGAATGAAAACCTTTTAAAGAACTTTTTAAATGTAAAACCTGACATGGCAGTCAAATCCAGAAAATGCAATTTTATTATTTGAAAATTAGTTACAAGCAAGTTTCAATTATAGCACTCGGGCCCATTAAACCCAAGGCCGGTCCATTGGATTCTCTTGTTTTTTTTTTTTCTTTCTCTTGTTTTCACGCAGCTAAGTAATCTCCCCTACCCCACGAAGTCGTTTGCGGTGAGCTTCATCTTGCTGCTTGCATTTTATCTTCTCGACCATTTTTCAATTTCAATTTCTGCATTTTCGAAGATCCCCCACCCAATCTCCCTTATCTCCATGCCTAGGCAGTTTGAAGTTTGAAGTTCCTTCCCCTTTTTGAGTTCTCTCCTTTATTTTGTTTATGTCCATCACTCGAGTATCTCTCTCTCTCTCTATTTATCTATCTTCTCCGCACCAAGTCGCTAGGCACCTGGAAACTCCACCATCCAACCACCACGGGTCTACCCCCACTGCCCAGAACCTCTGTGTCCTCAACGAGAACCTATCCCACTTAGTCGTCAGCCTCCGCTAAACCAGTCAAGATCATGCCAAAAAGGAATCAGCATTGTTGCACGTCTATCCCTCCTCCACGAACCAGTTGTTGCTGACATGAACCCAAGATACCCATCAACCTTCTCGACGGAAGCCACCAATACAGCCATGAAGCCCAGCTGTGTTCAAGCATCGTCAACCACTCACCATTGAACCACCCCACACTATGACACCTTGAGCCTCCTTCACGCCTCCTCCCTCTCTCAGTTTCTTCCCCACGACCCAAGGGCCAGCAAGACCACCACAGAAGTTTTCGCTCAGCCTCGGTGCAACAAAGAACTCCACCACCGCGCTGCCCCTACATCATCAAGCCGTCGTTCAAGCCACTGCATGTCCCCTATTTTTGACCCCCGAAACAAAGAAATAAAACCATTTTCCCCCGTCTCTGTTCTGCAGCCCCAAGACACCTCGATGAAGCTTAACAACGCTCAACAACAACCCTTTCGCCACCCACGTGCCACTCCATGATCTGCTGCCATCCCAACCACCCTATAACCGTCTCTAGCTGCCTCCGTAAGTATCTCGCACGATATCCCTCTCACCGTGTTTCCTCTCTCTGATCTCTCTCTCTCTCTCTCTCACAGTGCCCTTTGTTTTGCTAACCGTTGTATCTTTGCCACCATATCATGAGTATTACATTAAGTGAATATCGAGGCATTTGAGAATTTTTGATATTTTAGGATTTCGAAGAAATTAGATTTTTAAGAAAATAGGTTACTTAGCGTCTCAAGTAAGTATTGAAAAATGTGTTAATTTCATATACTTACGGAAATTACGTGATTACTTTTATAGGTGGCAATTGATTTTTTGTTTAGTACTGTTGTTGAAAATTTTTGAAAACATAAAAGGTTCAGATAAGCAAAGTTCCTATGCTAGGCTTTATACGAGTTATTAAGACTGAGATTGATTTTTTGAAAACTTTGCATATTTTGTGATGAAATGAGAACTTGGAAAAAATCAACCTCGATCGCTTATTTGCACTACAAATGAAATCTATATGAAAAAGGAAAAATATTTTCTGACATGCATTGTGTAGACATGAGCTAAATTTTGTCATGTTGTCTCTGAAATTTGAGAAAGAGAGATATTGGGAATTTGAAAAATTGTGCATTGATTTAGAAAGATGTTACGACCTTTGTTTTTAGTATGTGAGAATGATTTGATTATGTTTTGGTAATCTGTTTTATTTTGATATGGCATTTGAAAACCTTTGGCATAGTGTACTGATCTTGTATCTTCTCTGCTCTGCTTTGTTATGCTCTGCTCTGTTTGGGTTGGTACCAACTTCTCTGTCTCTAAGTGCACCCACTTTGGAAACAAAGTGGTTTTTTTATGGTATTTCCTGTGTACACACTTGGGGCTCCTAGAGTAATAAAAGAAAGATTTCACCTTTGTCTTTGCCCAGTTTGGCCACCGAGATTAGCACAGCCCTACCAGGGGGTGAAACATGGTCCCTGCTCTGTGAGATGCTCTGTTTTGATGTGATAATCATGTTCAGGTTACGTTATGCCAAAGTACTCTGGGTTTGTATGTCTTAAAACCATAGCTCTGTTACGTTTGAAAACATGTTTTGTTCTGCATGATAAATCTAGAAAATATTTTGTTCTGCATACTGTACTCTGTAAATACTCATGCTTGCACGCTAGTATATGTTCTCTGCTTACTAAGTTGTTGATAACCCACCCCTTATCTCCACAACATTTTTCAGATATCTTGGATACTTCAACGGAGGTTCAAGAATAGGAAGCATGAGTAAGGCTTGGTGAGCATAGTATATTAAATACAAAGAGGGTACTTGTAACTGGAGAATTTTTATTAAATAGTTTCGTTTTGCTCTGTTGAGTTAGTACTTTGGAAAGTTGGCATGTACGTTAAGACTTCGTCATATTCTTAGTTCTTTATTTTGGAGTAAATGGTTTAAAGCAATGAGGTCTATGAGTAATTGAGGAATTTGAGTTTATATTTGTACAGTGAGATATGATTTTAGGTGTTAAGAGGTAACTCTCCGACCCATCCGGGACCGGGGCGTTACATACTTGACCAGATGCCTCTACCGTAGTAGCAGCAGCAAGAACCTCTGTCAATTTTCAAACATTGGTTTTTCACCTAGAACTCCAGTGACTGAATTACGATCACTTTATCTCCAAAATGGAGCACGATCACACTCAATGAGAGAAAAATGACTAGAAAATTCTTATTTTCTCACATGTAAGCATTTGGGAAGACTCTCCAAAATCTCCTAGGATGAAATGTCTACAGATCCTAACCAGTAGATCTTTTAAATAAACAATATGATAGGAATTTGACTCGCAATAGATGCTGACGGAACAAATCTTATAGGAGTTTGAGTCGTAGTGAAACTCTGCTAACAAATTCTACTGACGAATTTTGTCGATGCCTGATACTTATCACATTCAATTGATGATGTGCACCCATCTTTAGACTTGGATTTTTAAGTGTGACAGAAACCTAACATGAAAAATTAACATAACTCGACTACAAGTAATTGAATAATATCAAAACCTTAGAAACGGAGAGGTTGTTGCACCTAACAAAGTTTATACCAATTACTTAATATATATATATATATATATATATATATATATATATACACTAGTAAGATGTTACGTGCCTGAGGCACGTATGCGCAGTTTAAAGCACTAATATATTTTATTAAAATAAAAATAAAATACATATATCTTATTATTTTATTACTAATATATATCTTAAAAGCTATTGAAAGATAGACTATTTGTAAATTATTATAATGTTTTCCTATTATAATGAATACAAAAAGACAAATCTACATAAATCTGTTTTCCTATTATAACGTCTTTTCAAATTGAAATTTGAATCCATGATTATTATTATAATAAATCTACTTTATTAGCATATTTAAATATATTAATAGTGGAATAGAAACCAACAGAAATTATAAAAGTAGCCATAAATAGAATGTAAATGAAAATACAATTGTATCCGTGTTCTGTAATTATTACAAACGGATGGAAAGTTAATGAAAACCAGCATATTCCGTTAAAACAAGAAATTTCTGTTAAAACAAGAAAATTTCGTTTCATAGGCTCTTTATATATATATATATATATATATATATATATATATAACATTGATCACGAAGAGTGCATGCACATGTTTCGAATTGAAGAACCAATTAATATCCTAATTGATAAATCAAAGAGCACATAACTAGTCATCATCATAGTAATATCCTAATTAATATCTACTATAAGAAAACTGCTTATTTGCGACCAGTTAATTCCAGCGAAATGACTATTTGCAACTAAAATTAGTTATGAATAGTTTTTTGGTTACAATAAATTAGTCACAAAATATCGTTTTTCTTGTAGTGATCATAGATTATACTTTTAAGGGATTAAATAATGTAATTTGCGGAATATTCTTCATGTCATTTTTAAATATAACTAGTCATCATACTAGTAGCAAATGACAATTGTCAATTCTCTTGCCACCCATTGGACATGGTGTTGATTGTTTGGAGATAATTAAGATATAATATTGCTTCTCATTGACAATAATATTTATGTCAAAACCAAAAACCCAACAAGGATTGATAAAAAAAGAAATTAACGCAAAGTCCTTGTAATCTCCTTGTAATGTTTTATTTTTTCATATGTTTCTTCCTCGCGTATGGAACATGCATGATATTAAAAAAGAAAAAAGCATAACCCATGCGACGTAGAACCATTAAAAAAACCAAAGTGCCTTCCCACATAAAAAAAATGGACTAAAAATTGTACATCCATATAAAATGAATTTCCTTTACCAATAAATTAATTCATGGTCAGTTTATAATATTGAAAAATTAATACACAATGCGGTGCATGCACATTTGTTTTGATGGAACAAACAAAAGAAAATGAGGGAGAGAGATCTAGAGAGACACAAGATTTTACAGTGGAGAAATTCAAAACGGTTTATATGACGATTTATTTTGACCAAACAATATATAGCTTAAATCGATTTATATCTATCTTTATATATATGAAAAGAAATGAAATTTAAAAATTACAACAGTTCATAATAAAACATTACTTTTAAAAAATTACTGCTACATAAACATAACACTTCAATATTTTATTTTTCTATGACTGCGTATTTGTGGTTCTATGCATTTGAAGATGTTCTTGGAGTTTGGCGTGGGAAAAGGATATATTTAGTCCACTTTCGAGATAACTGTTAACCGAGCTCCCTACTTCTCATTCTTCTACAGCCTCACATGCTAATTTCTTCTAAACTCACGTGTTGTTACAAGTTCAAGCCAAAATAACTTTTTTTTAAGTAAAATAACTAAAATAGTTAACAGACAAAATTTCCTTAGTGTAAAATATATTTAATTGATTAAAAGGTAGAATGTTCGAAATGCATAAATACGTCTGTAGCATCCAGAGACATGATTAGTTCATAGTCAACTTCAGATGATGGAAGAGATCCATCTTCTACACGGTAAGTTCCTCCTTTGCTTAGATAAGGCAAACCAAGTTGACCAAGAGCACTGATTATAACCAGAAAAACTCCAGCTGCAAGACTAAAAGATAGCATTTTGCAAAAAGAATAGCTCCTCTGCAAGTCAAGGAACCAATTATCCTAGGCAATGAACAAAACCCGACTAAATTAAATAAATACTCATTTCAATTGAATCAAATGGCAGAGATTAAGCACAGCTTTTATGTAACAAGATACCACAAATTACCCCCAGGCCCAACTAGTTGGGAATTAGGATAAATGTTTTGTTGAAATGAGTTGACAGAGGAGGCTTTTCTGGAAAAGGAGGGGCAACAGGATGCTTCGGTTGGGACTCGAATTTCTTCACCGGGGGCTGCAACGGAAATGAGGGGAGGTCGAGGGGGATGAGGGGCTACCTCGCAGCGAGGACTCGATGCCGGTGCCAGTGCCAGAGGAGGCGACGGAAGAGAAGGAGGGGCGGTTACGGTGCTGCATTGGACTCCGTTTCTTTGAGGGGCTGCGCTGCGACCGAAATGAGGGGAAGGGCTGTCGACGGGGATGACAGCTACTTGGCCCCACGGAATCAATGTCGGTGCCAGAGGAGACGATGGATGAAGGCGACGGGAGGGTTCTGAAATGGAGCAGGGAGGATTTTTGTGATTTTGAAATGAGAAATTCTATTTGCAGTCCCCATTTTGGGACTGCATGTGCAAGCCCTTCATTAAATGAAAAAAATTACCATTTTGATAAGGATATTATTGTAATTTTAAAAAAATTTGAAGACAAAACTAACTAGGCTTGCAATGCAGTCCCCATTTGAGGACTGTACGTAGCATTGCTCTTTTGAAATTTCTAAAACGCAAGATGTTGTTTCTGTTTCTCGCTTCAATTCATTTTTTACGCTTTTTTTTTTTAATATTAAAAGGGCTGGCACTTGGGCAACCATGTAAAGCGGGACAGGGGCAGCGAGGGCTGTAGAATTATCCATGGGAAAATGAGATCATGTATGTCGTCTCCCTCTGCCATTGCCTATGCCATATTCCCCTCCCACTCTTGTCGTTTTCATGTACCTCTCTCTCTTAATATATAATTTCTTATTTCCCACACCTTCCCCTTCTTCATCATGTATATCTAATTCCATCAAGTCTACCCATCAGTTTCCATCCAAAAGCAGCAACGTCTTCAGGAAGAGGATTATTTTCACTGGTTTTGAAGCAGATTCAAAGAATATTGTCAAATGTATCGGCAACATCAAATCTGAAGAAAAGGAAGCCGTTGATTTTGATTGTCTTGGGACAAGGTAGGATGTTGAGTGCGTTGTCCCCCTTCCTCCTCCACATCCAATTTTATAGAAACGGTTGCTCTGCCCGACAATAATTCGGTAGCACTGGGAGCAGTGATGGAATGGGCGTTTCGACTAGCCCCAGACCTACAAACACTTCATCAAGAGCTACATGGTGAAGGAGAACTTTAGGAAGATTGTCGAATGTACCAAGGATGTGAATGTCATCTCCGGGTTACCGATCGACACCAGTATCGAGAGGCTCGATATGTTGGATGTGTTGTGAAAACGATGATAATAAAGTGAAAATAAATGCACGAAATTAAACAATCACACACGACACAGTATTTACGTGGTTCGGCAAATTGCCTACATCCACGGGAGCTGCAGAGGATTTTTATTTCTTGAGGAATCACAATACAATGATGTAGAACGGCTACTGTTCACCCAGACAATGTGCAAGACAAAACAAAACAATATATATATGTTGTACGGCGGAAACCCTAATTCTGGTGAATTAGCGATGTTCGCCCCAGCGGCGTGTCGAGCCCGCGTCGAGCGAACTTGTTTCCCGCAATTGCTCGAGCCGTGAGTCGAGCGGCTCCTCAAGCGAAGCTCTCTGATTTCCCTCCGCTCGAGCCGTGAGTCGAGCGGTCATCGAGCGAACCTCTCTGTCCCGCAATTGCTCGAGCAGTCTGTCGAGCTTCCTTCGAGCGAAGCTCTCTGTCTTGTGTTCGCTCGAGCGGCTAGACGCTTCGCTCGAGCGGCGTGAACCAGACTCCACATACTCAACAATTCTCCCACTTGGAGACTGGTACACCCACATGTCATCCTCTGCCTCAAACATGATATCCTCCACCTCTGCAACTCACAGCTCCTGTCTTCATGCTAGAAGACCAACTGAAGTTGCGCACAACTTCAGTTTCTCAAGTGTAACACCCTTTGTCAACATATCAGCAGGGTTCTTACTTCCACAAATTTTCTCAAGTAGCAACTGTCCATCATCCAACAATGATCGTATAAAGTGATACCTGATCTGAATGTGTTTAGTCCTGGAATGAAATGCTGGATTCTTGGCAAGGAATATGGCACTCTGGCTGTCACTGTAGATGGTGCCATTCTGATTCTTTTTACCCAATTCCTCCAAGAAGCCCTGTATCCAAACCATCTCCTTTGCAGCTTCTGAAACTACAATATACTCAGCTTCTGTAGTAGACAAAGAAACTGTCTTCTGTAGATTAGAGCCCCATGAAACTGCAGTACCACCCAGAGTGTAGACAAACCCTGTGGTACTTTTTCAGCTATCAATATCTCCAGCCAAATCAGCATCAACATAGCCTTGTACCTCTAAACCCTCTCCTGAGAAACACAAGCACGTTTCTGAGGAGCCTTTTAAGTACCTCAAAATCCACTTCACTGCTTCCCAATGTTGTTTTCCAGGATTACTCATGTATCTACTCACAACTCCCACTGCATGGGCAATATCTGGTCTAGTGCAAACCATAGCATACATGAGTGACCCAATAGCTGAGGCATAAGGAACCTTGCTCATATAGTCTTGTTCCTCCTCTGACTTTGGTGCCTGATCCTTGCTGAGTCTGAAGTGACTTCCTAAGGGTGTGCCAACTGACTTGGCCTTGTCCATACTGAACCGGTTGAGTACCTTTTTCACATACTCAGCCTGTGAAAGTCTCAACGTGCCTCTGATTCTGTCTCTAGCAATTCTCATGCCAAGGATTTGTTTTGCAGCTCCCAAATCCTTCATTGCAAAATGCTCTGACATCTGCTTCTTCAAACTATTGATCTCATCAATACTAGCCCCTGCAATGAGCATGTCATCCACATATAGCAACAAAATAATATAAGAATTGTCAAACTGTCTAACATAGCAACAATGATCTGCCTGACATCTGATGTACCCTGCACTACACATGAAACTATCAAATTTCTTGTACCACTGTCTGGGAGCTTGTTTCAGGCCATACAAGCTCTTCTTTAGTCTGCAAACTGAACCTTCATTTCCCTGTACCACAAACCCCTCAGGTTGGTGCATGTAGATGTCTTCTTCAAGATCTCCATGAAGAAAAGCTATCTTCACATCTAGCTGCTCAAGAAATAGATCTTCAGTAGCAACCATAGTCAAAACTAGCCTGATGGTTGTGATCTTTACCACAGGAGAAAAGATCTCAGAATAGTCAATGCCCTGTTTCTGTTGGAAGCCTTTTACAACAAGTCTGGCCTTGTATCTCTTACTGCCATCATGCTCAGTTTTCACCCGGTACACCCACTTGTTGTGTAATGCCTTCTTCCCTGATGGAAGTTTTGTCAACTCCCATGTCTGATTCCCTAACAGGGAAACCATATCATCCTTCATGGCCAACTCCCACTTGCTAGAATTTTCATCTTGCAAGGTTTCTTGGTAACTTTGTGGTTCTCCACCATCTGTCAACAAGATGTAATTCAAAGAAGGTGAGAAACGTTGTGGAGGACGTATAGTCCTAACTGACTTTCGAACTGCAGCTATTGGAGTGGACGGCTCTGGATCTGATTGCGGAATAATGGGAATGGGTGTGCTGGACCCACTCTCCCCGTCACTCACATCTCTGCACTGCACTGTGACCTCTGGTAGATCATCCAAACTCACAAACTCAGACTCCTGAGGGGCTGCTTCAGCAACTGTACTGGACTTGTCTTTGTGGACAATCTTCTCATTGAAGATTACATTTCTGCTTCTTATAATCTTCCGACCCTGATCATCCCAGAAATGATAGCCAAATGCCTCGTCTCCATAGCCAATGAAATAACATTTCCTTGACTTAGCCTCAAGGTTATTACGAGCATCAGAATCAATAAGAACATAAGAAAGACAACCAAATATTTTAAGATGAGAAAATTTGACCTCTTTCCCGCTCCAAGTCTCCTCAGGCAATCCACAATCCAAAGGAACTGATGGTCCTCTGTTTATCAAATATACTGCAGTGCTAACTGCATTTGCCCAGAAAGTAGGTGGTAGCCCAGCGTGTAGCCTCATGCTTCTAGCACGCTCATTTATGGTTCTGTTCATACGTTCAGCAACTCCATTTTGCTGTGGTGTCTCAGGAATGGTCTTCTCCATTCTGATTCCCTGAGTTGCACAATACTCCTTGAACCCGCCATCAATATACTCACCACCATTATCAGACCTCAAGCATTTCAACTTCAAGTCTGTTTCATTCTCAACCATGGCTTTCCAATTTTTGAACACATTAAATACATCAGATTTATGTTTCAGAAAATAAACCCATACCTTCCTGCTGTGATCATCAATAAAAGTGACATAGTAGCGAGAACCTCCAAGAGATGCCACTGGGGAAGGTCCCCACACATCAGTGTGCACAAGATCTAGTCTCTCTGACTTCAGTGTTCTACCACTCTTCAAGAAACTGACCTTCTTCTGTTTCCCCATAATACAGCTCTCACACATACTGAGATCAACTGCCTTCAGTTCTGGTAGCTTGCCTCTAGATAGGAGTTCCTTCATGCCCTTCTGACTCATATGGCCAAGCCTGCAATGCCACAAGTCTGCTGTGCTCTCTGCAACGGTAGTGGCAATAGTGTTATTCAAACCAGTAGTCATATAGAGTGTACCAGTTTTTTTACCCTGAGCCAGTACTAGTGCCCCTTTGGTGACCTTCCAGGTGCTGTCTGAGAACACCACTGAGTGGCCACAATCATCAAGTTGCCCAACAGAAATAAGGTTCTTCTTTAACTCAGGGATGTGTCTGACCTTTTGCAAGGTCCATTTGTTCTTGTTAGGGAGTACGATGTCGATGTCTCCCATTCCAATTACATTCAAGGCTTCTCCATCAGCCAAATACACCTTTCCAAAGTCACCCGCAACATAGTTTTGCATTATCTCCCGGTGGGAAGATGTATGGAAAGATGCCCCTGAATCAAGTATCCAGTCATCAACTGGACTATGAACTGCAAGCAATAGTGCATCCTGTAATTCTTCAGTTACCACATTAGCACTATCGTTCTCTGTCTTCTTGGGATTTCTGCAATTCTTCTTTATGTGGCCAGCCTTGCCACAATTCCAACAAATTGCCTGCTGGCCAGGTCTCATCTTGCTCTTGCTCCTGTTCTTTGATTTTGATCTGCCTCTGTATGAGTTTCTGTCTTGTGCTCTTCCCCGAGAGTCAACATTCAGTGCTGAACTCAAAGCTGAGGTCTCACCTGAATCTCTCCTGCGTACCTCCTCAGTCAAAATCAAATCACGGATGTCATCATATTTCAATTTTGACTTGCCAGCAGAATTGCTAACAGCCATTCTCATGGCTTCCCAACTATTTGGCAGTGATGCCAATAGTATCAATGCACGTATCTCATCATCAAATTCAATTTCAACAGACGACAATTGATTTGTGATAGTATTGAAATCATTCAAATGCTTTGCAACAGACGTACCATCCGACATCTTTAAATTAAATAACTTCTTCATCAGATGTACATTATTATTTGCTGACGGCTTTTCATACATACCTGATAAAGCCGCTATGAGATCCGCAGTCGTCTTCTCTTTGATGACGTTGTGTGCAACGGATCTCGACAGGGTTAAACGAATAACCCCCAGGACCTGTCGATCCAACAGAGTCCAATCAGCAACTGACATGCTGTCCGGCTTCTTCCCCAACAATGGAAGATGGAGTTTCTTCCCATAGAGGTAATCCTCTATCTGCATTCTCCAATACCCATAATCCGTGCCATCGAACTTCTCGATCCCCGATACTCTCACTTCTTCTCCAGCCATCGTTTTTCTTAGACCCGAACCTTGGCTCTTGATACCAATTGTTGTGAAAACGATGACAATAAAGTGAAAATAAATGCACGAAATTAAACAATCACACACGACATAGTATTTACGTGGTTCGGCAAATTGCCTACATCCACGGGAGCTGCAGAGGATTTTTATTTCTTGAGGAATCACAATACAATGATGTAGAACGGCTACTGTTCACCCAGACACTGTGCAAGACAAAACAAAACAATATATATATGTTGTACGGCGGAAACCCTAATTCTGGTGAATTAGCGATGTTCGCTCGAGCGGCGTGTCGAGCCCGCGTCGAGCGAACTTGTTTCCCGCAATTGCTCGAGCCGTGAGTCGAGTGGCTCCTCAAGCGAACCTCTCTGACTTCCCTCCGCTCGAGCCGTGAGTCGAGCGGTCATCGAGCAAACCTCTCTGTCCCGCAATTGCTCGAGCGGTCTGTCGAGCTTCCTTCGAGCAAAGCTCTCTGTCTTGTGTTCGCTCGAGCGGCGTGAACCAGACTCCACATACTCAACAGGATGAAGACCAACACATCACCGTGTTCAGTATCATTAGAGGGAACACAAACTGAAAAATTATCGGTTGATCACGTCGATGAATGGGTTAAATCACGACGAGAAGATTGGACCATGGTGTTGGAATCTTATACAGTGGATGTGCCAGAGGGGAACACCGAGGAAGACAGGCGTCTGTTTGCAGACATCGTCGTGAAGTTGAATCTGCAGAAGCTGGCATGCGTTGCCGAAGCCATGGCCCATGACCCGTAACGATGAAGGTAAGTCTGAGGCCTTTTAACCTTTAATAAAAATAACATGGATTTCAGAAAAACCCAAGAACACCAAAAAACAAAAAAAAGAAGTGGGGATTTTTCTTCGTCTATTTTCTTTTTCTTTTCTCACGGAAAATGAGTTTTGGGAGCATTTTTTACCTTTGACATGTAAAATCACCAAAATATCTTTGCTTCAATAATAGATTGACTGGGGCATAGCATTCGTCGCTTCACATAACCCCTTTGGACTCACTGCTTGGTCACCTTCTCTTTTCACTTGGTGCAAATCTCTCTTTACACCTTTTCATTCCCAAATTTTATGGTATGAATGCCAAGTCAACAATTGAAAACTTGGTTTTTATATAATTAAATATATATATATATTTTTGTGTGTGTAAAACTGTAAGGCGGGGGAGTGTGTTCGGTTGTAATGAATTGTGGTATTCTTCACACCCGAAGTGAGGAGATACTTAAGTACTATATCATTTTGTAGATTTCTTGTATCATCATATTAATTGGTATCAAAGAAATGAGGGTCGACGTCGACCTTTCATCTAACAAGTAACAAATGAGGAATCCTTGACCTTCCAAAGTTTTCAGGAGATGATCCTATTGAATCGTTGAATAGAGTATGTCAATATTTCAAGTGTCAAGGCACTAGACATGATCAAAAGCTTCAGATGGCAACATTTTATTTAGAAGGGGAAGCCAACCAATGGCTCCAATGCTTACAAAAGGCATACAAAGAGGAAGTGCAAGTTATCACTTGGGAGATATTTGAGCAACAACTTCGGGCATGATTTAGGACAACTAATTATCAAAATTTTGATGAGGCTCTTTCTCACTTCAAACAAAGTGGGTCTTTACGAGGTTTATCAAAGGGAGTTTGAAAGATTGGCCAATCGAGTTGATAGATGGCCACAAAATGCACTAATTGGTTTGTCTTAAAAAATAAATTTCTGAAGAAGTTCGACCCAATTCCTTGAGGGAAACCATTATGTTGGTTAGGACGAGGGGATGAACGTTTAAATTGAAAGAGAAGGAACTATAAGACAGAAACCAATAGAGCAATTGTTCCGATTAAAACATCATTAGTCTCTATCCAACAGCCGAAGTCAAATGTCATATAAGCAAAAAGGGTTTCATGAGAGGAAATGCAAAGTCGTAGGAAACCTTGTAACGCCCCGTTCCCGAAGGGGTTGGAGAGTTATTCCTTGTAACTTAAAACTCACATTTGATTAATATACTTACAGACTCCAAAATATAAAGTCATCAGAACACTACAAAATCTCTTAGTAAAATCCACCAATTCTCATAAATCTTTTTATGAGTAATCCACTATGATTAAATAATCATCTCACCCATGCTCCATAATTCTGATCCTTAGCTGAAATATTCAAAATCATCTGAAAAATATTTGGAGATAAGAGATGAGTCATCAACAACTCAGTAAGTAAAGAACATACACTAGTGTGCAAACATAAGTATGTGTAGAGCTCAGAATGTGAAACAAAATATTTTTACTTTCAGAATGTAGAATCAGAACATATTATCAAAAATATCAAAGTGAAAATTTCAGAAAATATTCTTATTCAAAGTTCATTTGGCATAATATAACTGAATATCTTCACTTATCATATCAAATCAGAACAGAGACCATATTTAACCCCTGTGGTAGGATTGTGCATATCAGAACTGAATAGATTACCACTATTCTTTCCCGTGGCAGGGCCATATCACATCACACAGAAACATATACAATGTACATCCCCCGTGGTAGGGTCTCTTAACTGAACAAAGTAGAGATAGAAGATTTAGAACCAGATAATTATGCTAAAGATTTTTCAAATATCACATCTTATCAAAACAGAGTACAGACCAGAATCATATCACCTTCATATTCAAAAATATTTTTATTCAAAGTCTTTTGGCATAACATAACTGACCACCATCATACCAGAACATTATATCACATCAGAGACTATGTTTAATCTCCGTGGTAGGCTTGTGCAAATCCTGGTAGCTAATCGAGCAAAAACAGAATGTGAATCTTCTTCTTATTTATTCTCGGAACCTCGAGTGTGCACACTGGAAAGACCATTAGAAACCATTTTGTTTCCAAAGTGGGTGCACTAGAAACAGAACAGTTGGTGCCAACCCAAACAGAAGCCACTATTAGTACCTGTGGTAGGTCAAACAGATCACCATCCACAAACCAAATTCAGATTCAAAATGTCATGCCAAAATTTTTCAAAAATCACATAATATCATATCAGAATATAGAACATCTTCAGAACAAAACATAATCAGATAAAAAAAAATACAATTTACAAACAAAATTTCATATTCGCTCTCTTTTGAACTATTCAGAAATGAGATTCCAGAAAATAAGCTCATGTTTGCAGCAGTCATGCCAAAAACTACTTTATTCTTATACAGAATTTCATAACAAAACATACATATTTTTCAAAAATTAATCGCAGTCCATTTTATTTTTATACTAAGTCTAGCATAGGAACTCCGCTTACCTGGACTTCTTAACTTTTTGAATTTTTTCAAAACAGTGCTGAACGAAAATTACTCGTCGCCTATAAAATAGTCACGTGATACTCATAAATTGCTCGTCAAACACGTAATTCAATATTTAACCTAAAATGTTAAAAATTGACCTACTTAATTCCTCAAAACTTAAACTTTCTCTTAACCCTAGAGTATCATAACTTCCCAAATTCCTCAATATCCACATAATTCATCTGACTATTATACTCTAAATCATTTCTAAATTGCATAATAATATTATACTAAATACAACTATGCCACAATAATACATCTCTAGTTTAAAAATTCTCTTAACATAATTATAACAAAACTGATTGAAAGTTAGGAAAGTAAAAATTTCATTTAATAAAAATAGACTAATTAATTTCTTTTTAAAGGGTTTAAAATAAAATCTTGCACTTACTATCTACTCCTAAAAATATATTATCTCTAATAATATATCTCAAATCTTTATTTATTTTCTTTATAAAATCTTGTATTTAAAACAAAACCTACTAATATATATAGACCAAAACATGATCAACCTATAATTAGTCTGATGATAATGGTATTTTTGGGATTAAACAAAGCACATAAGAGCTCTTTTGGAATAACGGAGATTCATATCCATAACAGTATAACTTCGTATGGAGCCATACTCACCGAGCGATGGAGGGCGCGAAGGTGGTGAGTTGGGTAGTTGTTTACGGTGGCAGGGGTGGCGGCAGAACACTGGTTAGAGAGAGATAGAGACCAACTAATGAGAGAGAGAGAGGGGTTACGGGATGAGCAAGCTGAGCGTGAGAGAGAGATGAAGCTCACCGTGAGCCTGAGGTGGCGTGCAACAGACTGGGGATGATGGAATGTTTTTTGCCGGCGGTTTCTGTTGCATCTACGGTGGTTTCTGGTGAGTAATATGGTGGTTTGTGGCACTCGGTGGGGATAGTAATTCCTCTGTTTTGAGGAGTAAAAACAAGGGTCTTCAGTTCTCTATACAGGTGGCTGCCAGTCTCGCGTGGTCTAGGCACGGAGGTGAAGGGCAGAGATTTAAGCAACTGATTGTTAAGGTGAGTAAAAGAGAAAGAGGGTATGGTTGGCTTTCATGGAGTGGCTCTCAGTACGTGGTGCAAGTTAGGGCTTACGGTTTCTACAAGGTGGTGGTCGTGTCGTATGGCAAACGGACAGAGGACTCATGCAGGTTTGGGCAAGGAGGTTGCTGGTGGCAGTGGCTGGGGTGCTGCATGGCTTTTCCACAGTGGTCCCGTGGTTAACACTAGGAGATGCAGCTATTGGGCTTCAAGCGACATGCAACACTGTGGTTGCTATCTCTATGGCAATGCACGTGTTTCGTGGTGTAGGAGGACAGAGGCTTCCTGTTTGGGGTTGTTCTATGGTGGTTTCTTGGCTTCAGCGCACGAGAGGGATGGGGAAGGAGACGGCAACGTTTTCTTCAGGCATAAAGGATTAAATATATAGGCCAATGAAAAACAAAAACAAACCCTAGAAGGATGAGACAGTGACGTGCATGCAGGTGTATAAGGTGTATTTATATATGTGATTGAGGACCAAACGAAAATGGAGAAGAGACGTGCACGTGCATGGGAGTAGAGTTGTGTGGGGTGGGGAAAACTGATCATAAACTGATAGTTAGTCTTCATGGTTTAAAACAAAGGGGTGTGGGCCTTGGATTCTTGGGTGGATGAGGTTGGGCTTTTTCAGTGAATTATAAGCCTCGACTCAATCTCTAAAACTAATACTTAAAAAAATTAATTGGGCTCTTCCTTCATATAAATCCAAAAATAAAAATTTTAGAAAAAAATTGATTTGTTGCTGGACCGAGGTGTTATAGAACTAGGGTTATGCTTTAGTTGCAATGAAATATTCACTCCAAGACATCGATGTCAAACTTCACAAGGCATCTTGATTAAGGGTCCGTCTTTGTGGAAAGTGAAGTAGTAGTGGAAGAAGTGATCAAAACATCACAAATAAGCATTTTTCTTATAGTGTTGGAGCTATATGTGTACTTGGAAGCCGGGTTGTGATTCTATCATCCAACAAAGGGTCAAGCTGAAGGTTATTGATAAAAGTTTTAAATTTTGTTCCATTCCGGCCATTCTGACCGAAATTTTCCTTTTCGGTGTAGTATCCGATATGTTATACCTTCTCGCTTCGTTTCGCTCGAATTTCAGCCTGTTCTAGTTTGTTACGGCCATTTTGATCAAATTCCTGTCAAAATTGGCATTTTAGGTCATATTTCGTTTCAGACTGTTTTTATAATTTTCTTATTTTTGGATGACATTTTTATAAATTTTAAATCTAGATGGTATTTAATTAATTGTAAAATATAAAATGTATTTATATAATTTTATTTTTTTTGTAACTTTAAGTACTGTCTCATCATTCTATTTTTTAAAATATCATTATTTTTAATAATGTGTGTAGGTTCATATGTATCGACTTTCTGGCTTAGGCCTTCACAGAAATTTTGGACATTACTCTCTATAATACGACAAAACAATATTTGTAATGCTAGTTGATGTAGATTGCATGACATACAAATGGATAAACTTTTCTTCCCTGACGTACCCAAAACATTGCTTATAGTCTCGATCATCACACACATCACGACAAGGATTGAAAATAAAAATTAAAACAAAGTCCTTATAATCTCCTTAAGAAATTTCAAATTTATTAACTACTAGACGCCCTATAATAGTATATTTTTTAAATGTTTCTTCCTTGTATGGAAGATGCATGATACTATATGGAAATTTAAAAATAAAATAAAAAAACAGCACAACCCATACAATGAAGAAATAAAACCAAAGTGCCTTTGTAATACCCAGTGCTGCAGCTCAAACCAGAAGGGAGGCCAAGCCCACGACCATGTCGTTTTGGTATTTCTCTTAATGCAATTTTCTTGCCAGATCGTTTTATTTTATCTTATTATTGTAATTTTTTTATGGATTGTGGTGTTCTTCATACCCGAACTGTGGTGATATTTAATTACTATTTCATTCTATGGATTTCTTCTTGATTCTACTATAAGGGTACAGCAATGAACGTGCACCACAAACTGGAAGGGGAGGAAACATGGGTGACGTTCAGCAAGGATGGATAGCTATTAACGGTCGTTCACGTTGGCAGCGAGGGACGGTGGAGATTGGCAGAGAGAGCCAGAGAGAGAAACTGAGAGAAAGAGATGGTAGAGGAGAGATGGCTTACCGACCGCGAGCGACGACGGAAACCCGGAACGGAGGGCGGCGACGTAAGGCGTCCAAAGGAAAAACAGAAATCGCAGAAGAGGAATTGGGGGAAGAAAAGAATAATGGGCTTTGGGCTTGACCCACAAAAACACCGTTTGATGCTCTTGATTTTCTTTTTTAGCCGTGGGCTGGGTTTGGATTTCTCGGCTCTCGATTGGGCCAGTCATTACATGTAGTACTTTGCTGTTATGGTTGGTTTGTAGGTTCACTCTTAGGCGTAAAATAATTAGGGTTTTTGTGTTAGTTGTTTTGATTCAACTGGTTGCATATGATAATCGATCATAGAGAAATAATTTGTACAAGTTTCAATTAGACAAATCTCGCACAAACCTTGAAAAATTACGAAAAAAAAAAAATTTCATGAGACTTGCATTTTTATAAAGGGTCTACGTAAGATTTATTTATTTAAGCCTAGTTTGTACCTAACATTATTTTAGATTGTAACGGCATAGCGTTGAAGTACATGCATGGTAATTGCAACCTTCACTATGCCTTAATTAAATGAATAAATTGTTGCAAAGTTCTTTTTACTCACTTGAAGCAGATAGATATCCATTTAGCATAAAATATGGACTGTTTTGATCATTTCACTTAACACTTAAAAAAAACTTCCGATACTTCAATTTCTAGTGAGAGAGAACCCGATGATTGACGTACGTACGGGGGATATCAAACCAAGCAGAGTCTACAAGCGGATAAGGCCACCAACTATGGAAAAGCACGTGAAGAGATAAAAAAGTACTAATGTTGGAATAATTTTTATCAAGTGATTAATATGTAAGTCTCTCTCTCTCTCTCATTATCTTTCATGTTTGGTTAGCTAAATTCTTTTTCAATTTCTTCCATCCTTCAAACCATTTTAACCTTTCAAATTTCAAAATGGATGATATACTGTCAGTTATGAACTTATGATTACTTTTATTTTTAACCAGAACAATCTTTCTGTCTAACCATAACAAGGAATAGGGCCGGCTTAATGGTAAGGTCATTTAGGCATTTGCCTAATGCCCCACCATATGTAAGGCCCACAAAAAAAAAATGAGGTGTTTTTAAAAATAAAAAATAAAAATCATTTCATTAAATAAAATTTTAAATAATTTTTATAGTTTTCAATACGTGCAAGGCCCCCATAATACTAAATTTAATATTTAATATAATAATTTTTTATAAGTCATACAATGAATTATTTATATTTTAAATAATTTTTTTAAGATCTTACTAAAATGAGGCACAAAATTATCATTGATGCCTCATTTTAAGTTGTCGTTATAAATATAAATTCACAAAATCTGTATTTAAAGATTTTAAATAAAATCTTAATAAAAAGTTTGAAAATATTCTATATAATAATTTATATTTTATTGTATTAAAATTACGAATAACTCACTTAAATTTCACCTTAAACCTTAATTTGTATTGAACTGGTCCTGTGACAATTCGGAAGGTTCCACTTTTATAGTGATAGGTCCTCATGGTCAGTTCCGTGATATATACTATAGGCCGATCAAGTAGAAAATTAGTACTTAAGTATTCGCGTTTTTAAATTCTGACCATAGACTTCAACTTTTGTAATGTTGATAAACAAAAATAAAAGACATACAATTAAGTAATGTATTAATGTTACGAGAAAAGAAGAACTTGCCTCAACTATGACGGCATTTGATTTGAAAATTGATTCTTTGAGATGGAATTAGAGACTCCTATACTTATTTTTTAACGCTCCAAACCCAGGTGGGTCGGAGAATTACTACCTATCACTTAAAACATGTTTTCCAATATAACTAAAATAAATCTCCAAAACTTTATAAGCAAAGCTCAATCTCATGTCTTCTAAATAAACATCTTGAAATTCCGCAAAGTCATTACCACAACAAAAAAATAAACTAAGCCGGTCCAAAATCTCCCGGTAGTCATAACAAACCAAACTGATAATTACATAAGTCTTACTAAACCCAAGATATAATTAAATCTAAAAGACATCAAATCTAAAAGACATCAGAATTCCTTCTTTTAACATTCTCTCATCAGCTTAACCATGCTCACCATTCTAATCCAGGTCCTCAGTTGGACTCTCCATATCATCTGAAAATATTATGAAGATAAGGGGGTGAGTTATCAACAACTCAATAAGCAGAGGACATATGCTAGTGTGCAAACATGAGCATTTACAAAGTACAGCATGCAGAACAAAAATATTTTCTAGAGTTATCATGCAGAACAAAACATGTTTTTCAAAAGTAACAGAGCGATGGTTTTATGACAAGTAAAATCCATAGTACTTTGCCAACTAAGTATCATTATCACATCAAAACAGAGCATCTCACAGAGCAGAGACCATGTTTCACCCCCGTGGTAGGGTTGTGCTAACCCCGGTGGCCAAACCAGACAGAGACAGAGGTGAAATATTTCCTTTATTCTTCTCAGAGCCTCGAGTGTGCACACAAGAAAGACCACAATAAAACCACTTTGTTTCTAAAGTGGGTGCACTCAGAGACAGAGAAGTTGGTACCAACCCAAACAGAGCAGAGCAGAGCAAAGCAAAGACAGAGTCAGATACAAAATCAGTGCACCATGCCAAAGGTTTTCAGATGCCATATCAAGATAAAACTGAGTACCAAAACATAATCAGATCATTCTCACATATTGAAAATAAAAGTCGGAGCATCTTTCTAAATCAATGCACAATTTTTTTCTATTTCAGAGACAACATAACAAAATTTAGCTCATGTCTACACAATGCATATCAGAAAATATTTTTCTTTTTTCATATAGATTTCATGAGTAGTGCAAATAAGCGACTGAGGTTGGTTTTTCCCAAGTTCCCATTTCACCACAAAATATGTAAAGTTTTCAGAGAGTTAATCTCAGTCTTAATAACTCGTATAAAGCCTAGCATAGGAACCCCGCTTACCTGACTCTTGCAGTGTATTATCTATGCCTTGAATTCTACCTCTAATGATCTCGTCACCTATTGAAGGAAACAAAATATACACTAAGTGTTAAAAGCCCACTGACACAACTTCGATCCAAAATGATAAAAACTCATGATTCCAACCCTCATTTTAGCAAAATAACCCAACCCAACCCAAACATCCAAATAATAAACCCAACAGCTCACACTTCAATCCAAAATATCGTATTTCAATTTCAATAATGGGCGATACATCCACCAAACCAAAGTCAAACACACTTCATCACATGGAACCAGCCATGAAAACAGTCTTGACTGCCAATATCAACTCAGACCGTAACTTATAACCCACAAGGAAATCACGTCGATTCAATAGTCTATATAAACACTCAAAACAGCCATCAACAACCCCGAACAGTTACAAAACTCCTCCCACACAGCCACGTCAAACTCAACCGCTACCCTTTATAATTCTTCATCAAAAACAACTCACCAACACTTTACATAGCCCTCAAGTTCAATTATAAAACAGTAGAAATTGTCCAACGATCACAACAATATAAGCCACTAATTTACACCATGTAAAAATGTAAAACAGACACTCGGGTTACCATACCATCGGTCGACAGGGCTCGGCGTCAACACCCCAGCACTGAGGTTAACCACTTCGCAAGCGGGAGAGAACAAGAGAGAAATGAAAGTGGTGAGCATCTAAAGGCAAAACAATCAATAAGGGAGAAATCGCAGCAACTCCACCTGGAAAAATCAACGCAGGCAACGCATGAAACATAGGAGAAAGGAAAATAAAACTAAAAAAGAGGAAAGGCGCCAACTTGAGAGAGAAAGAGAGAGATACCTGAAGACTAAGAACACTGCACGAGAGGGAGAGAAGAGACGAGTCTAAAGGGAGAAACACAAGATTTGAGGGGAAGAAAACTTGCTATTTAGAGAGAATGGAAATCAGAGGAATATTTTTCGGTAACAATAGAGCAAAAGGAAAAAGGAAAAATGGGGAAGCAATCTGGCTTGAAACCTGGACTCACCAAAACAGAAACCGACGATGGGAAGAGAAGAATCGGGGGAGGGAAAGATGGGTAATGGGTGAGTGAGAGACGGCTGGAAACAAAAAACAAAGAAAACCGAAAGAGAAAGAGGGGGAGAAACAATCGGGAGGAAGTTGATGAGAAAGATACACTCACCCAAAACGGCGCCATATCAAACTCTCCAAGAAAGGCTGGGTCTTGCTCACAGGTCCGGGCCTCACATCACTGGGCCTTACATATTTGTCATTATTGCTTTTCCTTGAGAAATAGATTAACATATTAACATATTTATAATCCATGATGGATAAATAGGTCTCATTCGATTCTAATCAATATGTTCACATTACACGTTTAGACGACGCTTAGGGCCAGCTGGTAGGAGACGTCAATTGCTATCAATAAACATTTAGAATTTCACTGTAAATCTCTCCAACTTAGACTTCATGATGACTACCCTAAACGATGATAATATAAAATTTGCTACCAAAATCTTTAGCACTTTGTGTGCTTTGAACCTAAGATATATTAATCTTTTTAACCAAATTTCTCCAACCCAAAACAACAATTGACCTGCTTTTCGTTTCTCTTCATTTTTCTCCAAGCTAGCCCACCAACACTCAATATTCTTTCCCTCAGTTTTTTATATATATATCCACATGCTGCCTAAAGAATTCAATAGAAGGACATGATAAAATGTACTTCAATATTATTTTTCATTGCTTGTTGACGTACATTTATAGGCTGTATAATAACTAACTGATAACTATGTATAGAGTTTGTATTCACATAAACAACTAGAGAGCTGAGTTTGTATTTACCTAAACAACTAGAGAGTTGATCCTTATCAGATTTGTTTTGGTTGTTTATCCTTGGAGTCCTTATCAGATTGTTGTTAAAGATTATCTTGATCTTGAGCAGCAGCAGGTTGAGAGTTCAATGGCACTTGATGGTTATCTGCATTGAGTTCCACAATACGCCCCTGCAAACTCAACGGGGAGGTGATCACATTGAGTTTGTCCCTTAGAAGCTGAAAACGCTGAGTGGGTAGCGGTTTGGTAAAAATAGTAGCAAGCTGGTCCTTGGATGAGATGAATCGGACAGTGAGATTCTTGGCGGCAACACGGTCTCGAACAAAATGGAAGTCTATTTCAATGTGCTTTGTTCGAGCGTGAAATGCAGGATTGGAAGTGAGGTAAGTTGCACCAATATTGTCACACCAAAGCGTTGGGGCATGCGGCAAAAAAATTCCAAGCTCCCGAAGGAGCGTCTGAATGCATAGGAGCTCAGTAGTGGCAAATGCTAAGGATTTATACTCAAATTCTGTGCTGGAGCGGGAGACAATGGATTGCATGCGGGAGCTCCAGGAGATGAGATTGCAGCCAAGAAAAATGGAGTAGCCACCAGTAGACTTTCGATCATCAGGATTGCCTGCCCAGTCTGCATCTGAGAAAGCATGAAGAAAGATGGAGCTAGTCTTGCGAAGCAATAAACCATGGGAGATGGTAGCTTTTAGATATCACAAGATGCATTTCACATCTTGCCAATGGACTTCAGTGGGACG
Organism: Juglans mandshurica; assembly: GCA_022457165.1. Classification (NCBI taxonomy): domain Eukaryota; kingdom Viridiplantae; phylum Streptophyta; class Magnoliopsida; order Fagales; family Juglandaceae; genus Juglans; species Juglans mandshurica. Next base: position 6,886,830 of record CM039625.1, read on the forward strand.
GTGCATGAATTGAAAGACTTTGTTAACTGGAAAAGAGATGTCTGACCGTGTTAATGAAAGGTATTGGAGTGCCCCAATAACACTACGGTATGTAGATGGATCTGAGAGTGTCGTGCCATGAAGAGCAGATAAGGAGGAGTTGCTGGCCATGGGAGTGTTGACAAGTTTTGCAGTAGCCATGTTGGTGCGTTTAGAAGGTCAAGTATATACCTTTGTTGAGAAAGAAATAAGCCAGATGGTAATGGCATGGCCTCAATTCCCAGAAAATAGTTTAGACTCCCCAGATCAGTGACAGCAAAATCAACTTGAAGTTGTTTAAGTAAGGCATCAATAGCAGTAGAGTCAGAACCTGTGATTATAATGTCATCAACGTAAATCAACACAAAGAGCACCATATTAGATTGCCGAAGAGTGAATAGAGAGGAGTCAGCCTTAGAGGAGATAAAACCAATAGCAGTGAGGGCAGCCTTGAGTTTAGCAAACCAGGCTCGTGGTGCCTGTTTTAGGCCCTAGAGGACTTTGTGGAGTTTGCAAACATGGTTGGGAAAAGAGGCATGAACAAAACCTTGTGGTTGAGCCATGTATACCTCTTCATTTAGCTCCCCGTGCAAGAAGGCATTTTTAATATCAATCTGATGCATCGACCAGCCATGAGACACAGCAAGAGAAAGAACAACTCGGACGGTTGTAGGTTTAACCATAGAGCTAAAAGGCTCGTTGAAATCAATGCCAGGAACCTGATGAAAGCTTTTGGCGACTAACCGCGCCTTGAAACACTTGATAGTGCCATTGGAGTTCCGTTTTGTGCGGTAAACCCATTTGTTCCCAACAATATTCATGGTGGGAGAGTAGGGAACTAAAGACCAGGTGCCATTTTTCATTAAGGCATCAAATTCTAAATTCATGGCAGAACGCCAATGGGCATGTTTAGAGGCCTCAGTGAAGGAGGTGGGTGTGAGCTCTTCACAGGATGATTCACTGAGCAGTGCACGAGGAAGGGGGTAGCGCACAATACCATCGTGATGCTGTTTGGGGTTGAAGATGCCATGCTGTGATCGAGTTTCCATAGGATGAGGGGCCATAGGTGCGGTGTGCGAAGTAGTAGGCAACGTCACATTTTCTGTTGGTAAGGCAGAACCTGCAGGTGAAGAAGCAGTGTTGGGTGAATGGGAGGGTGAGGGACTTGCCACAACAGTTTCTTGGGCGGAACTCAAAGAAGGGGATGGGCTGGGAGAGTTAGGCCGAACAGATGGAGACCCAAGGAGAGATGGCAGACCATGAAAGATAGGAAGGGTCATGGGCTTCTCAGACCGAAATGGACTTCCTGCAGAGTTAGTGTAGAAAACAAACGGGAAGAGAGATTCGTTAAAGACAACATCACGAGAGATATAGAGACGCCCAGATTCAAGATGAAGACATTTATAACCGTGATGAGTAAGGCTATACCCTAAGAAAACACATTGAGTAGAGCGGTAATTACTTTATGACGGTTGTACGGTCGAAGGAGGGGCCAACAAGCGCAACCAAAGGTTTTGAGAAAAGAGTAATCAGGGATTTTATGGAAAAGTTTCTCAAAGGGGCTTTGGTTGTTAAGGGTGGGAGTAGGCATGCGATTTATTAGATAACATGCAGTCTCAAATGCATCTGCCCAATATTGAGGAGGGACAGAGGCATGAGACATCAAGGCAAGCCCAGTCTCGACGATGTGACAGTGCTTACGTTCTATGGATCCATTTTGTTGATGGGTGTGTGGACAGGTTAGACGATGGGTGATGCCAAGGTGTTGAAACAATTTATTAAGGCGACGAAATTCACTGCCCCAGTTACTTTGAAAGGGTTTAATCTTGCAATCAAACAGGCGTTCTACATGTGTTTGAAAATTTGGAAAAATGCGTTCAACATCAGATTTGTGAGAAATAGGATAAATCCAAGTAAATCAACTAAAGGCATCTAGAAATGAAATGTAAAAACGAGATCCATTAATAGAAGTAGTAGGAGAAGGTCCCCATACATCACAAAAAATTAAATCTAAAGGAGAAGAAAAATGAGAGGAAGATAAATTAAAAGGAAGTTGATGTAAAGCAAACAGGAGCAAATTTATTTGAACTGACAGGCAGATGATGCTTGGAGATGACATTGCGAACAAGACGAAGAGTGGGGTGGCCCAAACATTGATGCCATGTGTCAAGGGAGGCACGTTCACCAACAAAAGCAGCAGAAGTGGAGGATTTGGTGTAACGCCCCAAATCCGGGTGGCTTGCAGAATTACTACATGACACTTAAAAACATGTTTCCCAACACAACTAAAATAAATCTCCAAAAAAAACTTTATTAGCAAAACTCAATCTCATGTATTCTAAATAACCACCTTGAAAACTCCACAAAGTCATTACCGTAGAAAAAATAAACTAATGAGTCCACAATCTTCCGATAGTCATAACAAACCAAACTAATAATTTAATGAGTCTTACTAAACCCAAGATATAATTAAATCTAAGAGACATTATAACTAAATGACATCAGAATTCCTTCTTCTAACATTTTCTCCAAAGCTTAAACATGCTCACCAATCTAATCCAGGTCCTCAGTTGGACTTTCAACATCATCTGAAAAATATTATGAAGATAGGAGGTGAGTTATCAACAACTCAGTAAGTAGAAGACATATGCTAGCGTGCAAACAAGAGCATTTACAAAGTATAGCATACAGAACAAAATATTTTCCAGAGTTATCATCCAAAACATAACATATTTTCAAAAGTAACAGAGCGATGGTTTTAAGACAAGTAAAAACCCATAGTACTTTGGCATAACATAAACTAAGCATCATCATCACATCAAAACAGAGCATCTTACAGAGCAGAGACCATGTTTCATCCCTGTGGTAGGGTTGTGCTATCCCTAGTGGCCAAACCGGGTAGAGACAGAGGTGAAATCTTTTCCTTATTCTTCTCGGAGCCCCGAGTGTGCACACAGGAAAGACAACAATAAAACCACTTTGTTTCCAAAATGGGTACACTCAAAGGCAAAAAAGTTGGTACCAACCCAAACAGAGCAGAGCATAACAGAGCATAGCAGAGACTGAGTCAGATACAAAACCAGTACACCATGCCAAAAGTTTTCAGATGCCATATCAAAATAAAACAGAGTACCAAAACATAATCAGATCATTCTCACATACTGAAAATAAAAGTCGGAGCATCTTTCTAAATAAATGCACAATTTTTCAAATTCTCAATATCACTCTTTTTCAGATTTCAGAGACAACATGATAAAATTTAGCTCATGTCTACACAATGCATGTCAGAAAGTATTTTCTCTTTTTCATACAGATTTCATGAGTAATGCAAATAAGCGACCGAGGTTGGTTTTTCCCAAGTTCTCATTTCATCACAAAAATATATAAAGTTTTCAAAAAGTCAACCTTAGTCTCAATAATTCGTGTAAGGTCAAGCATAGGAACCCCGCTTACCTGGACAACTTAACTTTTCAAAATGTTTCTAAAAAATGTCGAGTCGATTATAAATCGTCACCTATAAAAATAATCACATAATTTCCGTAAGTTTTCAATCAATCACGGATTTCGATATTTAAGCCTAAGCTTCTAAAATTACCTATTTTAATTTCTCAAAACATAAAACCCTCATAATCCCAAAATATATCATCACTTTTTAAAAATCACCAATATCTACCATAACCAACATCAAACTCAAAACACCAATATTTAAACTCGAAACAACCAACAAATCTCATAGCATAGATCACTCACACAAACAACTCCATCATCCAATCCAACCAACCCCCTTACTCCTCGGACTCAGTTCGGCACAACCAACCAATTAACAGTAAATATGAGTTAGTGCGAAAATACATTTAAATCTCAAAAGTTCTTTAGGAAAATACTTACAATGCTATAATATAATTTTTTAAAGATCACGGAGATACTAGAAGTGGCGGCACAACAACGGAATAGTGCAAAATGCATTGTGGCCGTGGGTCTCAAAAACCCACTTTTGAACAGGGACAAACCAAGACTCAAGATTGATAGGGAATGGCTTAAGGATGCCGGTGAAGCTATTGGTGGTGGTGGTTGGCCGTGGGTGGCAACGTAGAGGGCGGTTAAGGCCAAAATGTTCAAAATGGAAATGTTGGTGGTGGGGCTTCATTGGTGGCAGATCGGAGCTGGGGTTAAGTGCATTGGGTTGCTAGGAGGTCGAGGATGAAGTGGTGAAGAAATGGTGGCCAGTGGTGGCGCGACAGCGGCGCGCGAGCACAAGGAACGCCGCGGCTTTGCGTCGTGCGTGGGGGCTCACGGCGGTGCGAGAGGGGCTGGAAATGGAGGGGTGGGGTCGCCGTCCTGTGGGGGAGGCAGTGGACTGGGCGGTGTCGCCAAACGGTGGCGCACAATGGCGGGCTGGGGAGGAGAAGAAATCGCACGAGGAGAGGGGGTGCAGCGCACAAGAGACGAGAGGAGAAATAAGGAGAAAAAAAAAAGGAAAAGAAAAAGAGAAGAAAAAGAAAAAGGAAAAAAGAAAAAGTAGGGGAAAGAAATGAGGTACAACCCTCACATCTTGGGTCACAAAAATGATCCAACGGAAACGATTTCAAAACAGCAAGTAAAAATAAAATAATTCAAATGTAGTGATTAAAATGAACATAAATAATTAAATCCAACAATAAGTTAATTTAATAGAAAAACATTTAAATGCATAACAATAATTAATTTTAAGAAAGCACTTCAAAATAATTTTCACAAAATTAAAAATCATAAAAATAACAAACTAAAAATTCAAAAATTTTAAAACAAGAGAATAAATTTTGAATTATTAAAAATAATCATTCAATAAAAATACACTAAAATACGGGGTGTTACATTTGGACGGAGAGTAGAACGAGTAAAGCCCATCTTTAAGCGGTCCTTGATGGAGGATTTTGTGCGTGACCTTGTCCTTAAGCAAGAAACAGTTAGGATGAAATTCAAAATAGCATGAATTATCCTGAACAAATTTAAAAACAGCTATGAGAGTTTTAGAGATACGAGGAACATGCAAGACATTGTGCAACATGAATTTAGAGTTGATTGTGGAAAGGTTTGAGGAGCCAATGTGGTTTACTGATAAAGCCTCACCATTACCAACTTTGATGTGCTCATTACCCGTGTACTCCTCAGCATGCATGTTAAGATTGGCCAAGTCTGACGTCAGGTGATGTGTAGTGCCTGAATCTGGATACCAGTTGAGATCCGTAGAGAGTTGAGGAGTGGCAACATAGGCAGCAAGGTTGGGATTTTCATTGTGAAAATTGTGATCAAACTGATGCCAACACGTAAGTGCTTGATGACGTTGTTTGCCACAGACCTGACAAGAGGGTCTATTTGTAGAAGAACCCACTGGTTGTTGTTAAGAGGTCGGCCCAGTAAAGTGAGGACGCCTTCCACGTCCACGACCTCTTCCTCCAGGGTTTGAGGAATATTGAGAGCGACCAGTATTGGAGTAGTATGGCTGCTGCGACCTGGAAAGGCCTCCAATAGAATTATTTTTGGCTGCAACGTGGACACTGGGAAAGGCAGTTTCAGTGGAGTTTTGATGGAGCTCAAGTAGATTTTCATGAGCTAAAAGATGGCCAAACAGTTCATCAATGGAGAGAGGGTCAATCCGTGTAGTAACGGAAGTGACAAAGGGATCATATTCTGATCCCAAGCTAGCAAGAAGGAAGGAGGTAAGTTGGCAATCAGTGAGAGGTTCACCAGCGGCAGCTAAGTCATCTGCATAGCCCCGTAATTTTTGAATATAATCAGCAATAGAATCACTTCCTTTCTTGGTGGTGGCAAGTTTGAGATGAGCTTGAATTGTTCTAGCTCGAGAGTGAGAGGTGTACATGCGATCCAGAGCATGCCAGAGAGTACGAGATGTGGTATAACCAACAACATGGGGAAGAATCAATTCAGAGAGTGAAGACATAAGGATACTGAGGATCAATTGATCCGTTTGAAACCATGTTAGGAAGGCTGGGTTGGACACAGTAGGTGTACTGGAGCCAGAGGAAGCATTAGTGGCAAGGTTTCGCGGAGGAGGTGGAATGGAACCATCGACATAGCCATAAAGATGTTGGCTACGGAGATAAGGTGTAATCTGGGCTCTCCAGAGAATAAAATTATCACGGGTTAATTTTACTGTGACAAGATGAATTTGAGAGGGATTTGGAGAGGGATGGGTTGCAGAGTTGTTGGTGGTTGACACAGCAGTAGTGCTTTGGGAAGATTGTAACGCCCCAAACCCGGTTGGTCTGGAGACTTACTACCTGTCTCTTAAGAACTTATTTTCCAACACAACTAAAATAAAACTCAAATCTTTAATAGCAAAACTCAATATCAAGTGTTCTAAATAACCACAATGAAAACTCCAATCATCACTAACTCACACTTATTTCAGCAGCTCGTAATCCCAAACAATCACCAACAATTTAATCCAAAACAACACTACACATTGCCCACTTCTTCCTGTTCACAACTCCATAACAGAAAAAAAATATCTCAACACTTCTAGATGTTAAAAGGCCCTAACAAACCCTTCTAAATATTTCCAAAACACCAAACCAATAATCCAAAAATTTATAAAATACACAACGAAGTGAAAAACCTACGATGAAGGCTCAAAGTTTGCATGAAACCGTGTAGAACTTTCAACTCAAAGTACTACGGCAAACACAAGGCGTGCCAAAATAAAAGAACAAAATAAAAAAAACCAGAATATGTGTGTGTCATGCGAAAGAGACCGAGAATGGAAATAGCATACCCGTGGAAACTAAAATCTCTAGAAGCGGCTTCAATGGTTACACAAAACACACAAACCCGAAGAACCCACAAAACACAAACTCAGACCTCACGGCAAAAAAAATCTGCAGAGACGAGGAAAAATAAAATAAATTCAAAGAAGAAGAATCTGCATGGTTACGATACAACAGAGGAGACCGAAAATTAAAGGGATGAAGATGGAACCCTTACCGGTCGAAAATGAAGGGATGAGAAGTGCCGCTCGTTGACTTGCAGAGGAAGAACCGAAATGAAAAAGGAGAGGAAGAAGAAATGCAGCAGACGGCAACCCACCGAAACTAGATGCAGCACAAGAGAGAAACTGAAAATGAGGAAGTTTAGGGCAAGTGTTTCGGCAATAAGAACAGAAATTGACGAAAAGAAAAATGAAAAGAAACGGAAAAAGGAAAGAGTAACGTGGGAGAGAGGGATGCGGGAGGAAATGAAACCGAAAAGGAAAACTGAATGCACGAGAAGGAAGGAAGAAACGAAAATAGAGGGAGAAACACTAGCCTCCCAAAACGGCGCCGTGCGGAAAGTCTTCAAGATAACAAAATGACTGGGCCATTTCACGCATGGGTCTGGGCCTCACTTCGCCTGGGCCTTACATCCTCCCTCCCTTACAAACATTTCGTCATCGGAATTTGCTATAAGCTATAAGAACTCTCTTCGAACAAGTGAGGATACTTGACTCGCATCTCTTCCTCGAATTCCCATGATGCTTCATTGGTAGCATGATTATTCCACAATACTTTAACCAAAGAAATAGTTCGATTCCGTAACACTTGCTCTTTCCTGTCCAGAATCCGCAAAGGTTCCTCGGTGTAGGTCATGTCCTTTTGAATCTGCAAGGGTTCATGATCTATCATGTGAGTGGGGTCATGGATATACTTTCTCAACATGGACACATGGAACACATTATGCACTCCCGAGAATGCCGGTGGTAGAGCCACCCTGTACGCCACTGGTCCAATCCGATCAAGAATCTCAAACGGTCTAATGTATCTAGGGCTCAACTTACCTTTCTTTCCGAATCTCATAACTCCTTTCATTGGTGAAATCCTCAAGAATACCTTATCTCCCATCGCAAACTCTAACTGACGGCGGTGTTTATCTGCATAACTCTTCTGTCGGCTTTGAGCTGCTTTCATTCGAGCCCAAATGATATCTATCTTTTCTGTGGTCTGCTGAATAATCTCTGGCCCTCGAAGTTTTCTTTCACCTACTTCATCCCAATACAATGGAGATCTACATCTCCTGCCACACAAAACCTCGTAAGGTGTCATCCCAATGCTAGCCCGGAAACTATTATTATAGGCAAACTCAACCAATGGTAAATGTTCCATCCAAGATCCCTTGAAATCTATCAAGCATGCCCTCAACATGTCTTCTAAAGTGGCTGTAATAACCCTACAGGTCTCTGATGGTCCGCCTTCACTTGTTGGCAAGTCAGGCATTGTTCTACAAATTTAGCAATTTCTCTTTTCATGCCATTCCACCAAAAGGACTCTCTCAAATCCCGATACATCTTGGTACTCCCTGGGTGAACAGTGTATAAAGAACGGTGTGCCTCTTCAAGAATTAACCTTTTTAGATCATCATTAGCAGGTATGCATACTCTACCCCTAAACCTCAAAACTCCATCCTTGGAAACACAAAAATCAGGTTTGTCCCCGTTCCTGACTTCTTCCACTAGTTTCACCAACCCTGAGTCCACTCTCTGAGCAGCTTTGATTCTATCTATCAAGGCAGGTTGAACTACTAAACTGGCCATGAAAACATTTGTATCACTAGAAATGACTTCAATATCGGCTCTTTCTAAATCCATCAATAACCTATGTTGAGTGGTGATGGCTGCAACTGTCGGTCCGATTGACTTCCTACTTAGAGCGTCGGCTACAACATTGACTTTGCCTGGGTGATAATTAATGGTGCAATCATAATCCTTTATCAACTCAAGCCACCTCCTTTGCTTCATATTTAATTCTTTTTGGGTAAAGAAATACTTCAAACTCTTGTGATCCGTATAAATTTCGCACTTTTCCCCATACAAGTAATGTCTCCAAAGCTTGAGTGCAAAAATGACTGCTGCGAGTTCCAGATCATGTGTGGGGTAATTCTGTTCATACACTTTTAGTTGGCGTGAGGCGTAAGCTATAACTTTCCCATGTTGCATCAGTACACAACCCAAACCAAGCCTAGATGCATCGCTATAGACTACAAATCCACCTCTAGCTGTGGGAACTGTTAACACTGGAGTTGTCACTAATCTCTGTTTCAACTCCTGGAAGCTTTCTTCACACTTTGCTGTCCATTCAAACTTATTATTTTTCCTGGTGAGTGCAGTGAGAGGAACTGCAATCTTGGAAAACCCATAAATGAATCGACGGTAATAACCCGCCAATCCCAAGAAGCTTATAACCTCATGAACATTCTTCGGTGCCGACCAACTAACCACTGCTTCCACTTTTCCTGGGTCCACTGAAATACCATCTTTCGAAACTACATGTCCCAGAAACGTGATTGAATCAAGCCAAAATTCACACTTCTTCAACTTAGCAAACAATTGCTTATTTCTAAGTGTCCCAAGTACCAACTTCAAATGTTCCTCATGATCGGTCTGGCTCTTGGAGTATATCAGTATATCATCAATAAAGACAACTACAAACTTATCTAAAAACTCATGGAACACCTTGTTCATCAAGTCCATATTGTTAATTGGTTGTTTGAGTTGGATTAAACTTGCTGAATTATGATCTAGAAATTTGGGACTTAAGTTGTCTAAGACCAATTTTGTGTTGTTGGATTTTAATATTTAGTTTATATTATTTTTATGAATAGGTGACGAGACGGATAGAGACCGTATTCAAGTCATAGATAATATGCTGCAGGAGTCAGATAAGCGGGATTCCTATGCTAGGCTTTACACGAATTATTGAGACTGAGGTTGATTTTCTGAAAACTTTGCATATTTTTGTGATGAAATGAGAACTTGGGAAAAACAAAACCAATCTCGGTCATTTATTTGCATATCATGAAATCTGTATGAAAAAGAGAAAAATATGTTCTGACATGCATTATGTAGACATGAGCTAAATTCTGTCATATGGTTTCTGAAATCTGAAAAAGGAGTGATATTAAGAATATGAAAAGTTGTGCATTTATTTAGAAAAATGTTCTGGCTTTTGTGTTCAGTGTGGGTAAACTGTCTTATTCTGTTTTGGTACTCTGTATTATTTTGATATAACATCTGAAAACCTTTGGCATGGTGTACTGGTTTTCGTATCTGACTCTGTCTCTGCTTTGCTCTGCTCTGCTCTGTTTGGGTTGGTACCAACTTCTCTGTCTCTGAGTGCACCCACTTTAGAAACAAAGTGGTTTTATTGTGGTCTTTCCTGTGTGCACACTCGGGGCTCCGAGAAGAATAAATGAAAGATTTCACCTCTGTCTCTGCCTGGTTTGGCCACCAGGGTTAGCACAACCCTACCACGGGGGTGAAACATGGTCTATGCTCTGTTTGATGCTCTGTTTTGATCTGATGATGATACTCAGTTTATATTATACTAAAGTACTATGGATTTTTACTTGTCTTAAAACTATCGCAGGGTTATTTTTGAATATATGTTCTGTTCTGCATGATAACTCTGGAAAGTATTTTGTTCGGAATGCTATATTTTGTAAATGCTCATGTTTACACGCTAGCATATGACTTCTACTTACTGAGTTGTTGATAACTCAGCCCTTATCATTATAATATTTTCAGATGATGTGGAGAGTCCAAATGAGGACCTGGATTAGATTGCTGAATGTGTTTAAGCTGAGGAGATGTTGTTAGAAGAAGGACTTCTGATGTTCTTAGTTTTAATGTCTTTGAGTTTTATTTATATCTTGGGTTTCGGTAAGATTTATGAAATTATTGGTTGGGTTGTTATAAGTACCGGGAGATTTCGGACTCCTTAGTTTATTTAGCTACAGTAATGACTTTGTGGAGTTTTCAATGTGGTTATTTAGAACATTTGATATTGAGTTTTGCTATTAAGGATTTGAGTTTTATTTTAGTTGTGTTGGAAAATAAGTTCTTAAGAGACAAATAGTAACTCTCCAGACCAATCGGGTTTGGGGTGTTACAAAGATTGTTCTGAGGCCATGGTGACGTGAGTCAAATGGCTCTTGATACCATAAAGAATTCAATAGAAAGAGATGATAAAATGTACTTCGATATTATTTTTCAATGCTTGCTAACGTACATTTATAGGCTGTATAATAACTAACTGATAACTATGTACAGAGTTATTATTTACATAAACAACTAGAGAGCTGATCCTTATCAGATTTGTTTTGGTTGTTTATCCTTCGAGTCCTTATCAGATTGTTGTTGAAGATTATCTTGATCTTGAGCAGCAGCAGGTTGAGAGTTCAACGGCACTTGATGGTTATCTGCACTGAGTACCTCAATACTGCCACATCTTATTCATTCCGGACGACATTTTATAGCAGTAGTTGCCCATGCCTCTGATACCATGGATTTGCCAGTTTTGTTCCTTCTATTATCTTTGTCATTTTCTCTCCCATTCTCATCTTCAAGCCTAGACTCCATTCATGAAGGCACATCTCTCTCAATTGAGAAATCGGAAGACATTCTAATATCACCTGATGGTGTTTTCTCTACTGGCTTTTATTCCGTGGGTGATAATGCCTATTGCTATACCATATGGTTCAATAAGCAATCCCGTGGCAAGAACCAGACTGTAGTCTGGATGGCAAACCGTGATCAGCCCGTTAATGGAAGGAGCTCCAAGCTCTCTCTCCTCAAAACTGGTAATCTTATCTTAACCGACGCTGGAAAGTTCACAGTTTGGGCAACAAATACTCCGTCACTCTCTCCAGTACACTTATCTCTCTACAACACCGGTAATCTTGTCCTACAGAACATGGAAGGTGTTACTTTATGGGAAAGTTTTGATTTCCCAACAGACACCCTTCTTCCCCAACAACTACTCACTAGAAACACAAGGCTCGCCTCCTCCAGAAGCAAGACCAACTATTCCTTTGGTTTTTACAAGCTCTTTTTCGATAACGATAACCTCCTCCACCTTCTTTATGACGGTCTCGAGGTTTCCAGCATATACTGGCCAGACCTGTGGCTCATAAGCTAGGAAGCTGGAAGGTCCACGTACAACAGCAGTCAGATCGCAGTGCTTGATACATTCGGAAACTTCAGTTCTTCTGATGATTTTACTTTCATGGCAGCCGACTATGGGCCGAACCTTCACAGACGACTGAGAATTGATTATGATGGTGATGTTCGATTGTACAGTTGGGACCAGGAAGGGCAAACATGGTGTGTGTCTTGGCAAGCCATACAGAGACCTTGCAAGATTTATTGTATTTGCGGGGCAAACAGCCTTTGTAGCTATATTGTTGGTTCTGATAGGAAATGTTCATGCCTCCCAGGATATATGATGAAAAATCTAACCGATTGGTCCGACGGGTGCGAACCCGAGTTTCATCTATCTTGCAATAGAAATGAGTCTAGCTTCCTGCTGTTACCCCGTGTTGAATTCTTTGGTTATGATTATGGGTTCTTCCCCAATTACACATTTGATGAATGTAAGAATTTATGTTTGCAACTGTGCAACTGCAAAGCGTTCCAATTCACCTTCTTTCGAGAAAATGGTTCTTCAAGTTGCTACCCCAAGACGATGTTGCTTAATGGATATCGTTCCCCAGATTTCCAAGGTGACCTCTATTTAAGACTGCCTGAAAGAAATCTCTTCTCCTACGCAAATTCTGTACAAGATTTCACACTCGTTTGCTCAAGTAAAGGCACAGTGCAACTAGACAGAAAGTATAAGAGAAGCCAGGAAAATGGGATAGTAAAATTCTTGCTCTGGCTTGCATGTGGAGTGGGAGGACTTGAAATCATCTTTATTTTTTTGGTGTGGTGTCTTTTGAGTAGAACCCAGCAAGCTTCTAGTGTAGACAAACAAGGCTATCATGTTGCTGTCACTGGGTTCAGAAGATTTACCTATGATGAGCTCAAGAAGGCAACAAAAGATTTTAATGAGGAGATTGGAAGAGGTGCCGGAGGAATTGTGTACAAAGGGGTATTGCCTGACAATCGAGTTGTAGCAATCAAGCGTCTCAATGAATCTAACCAAGGAGAAGATGAATTTCTAGCTGAAGTAAGCATCATCGGGAGGATTAACCACATCAACTTAATTGAGATGTGGGGGAACTGCGCAGAGGGAAAGCGTAGGCTTTTGGTGTACGAGTACATGGAACTTGGTACTTTATCCCAAAACCTCTCATCCCATGCACTTGATTGGAAGAAAAGGTTTGACATTGCCACAGGCATAGCAAAAGGCCTAGCTTATCTGCATGAAGAGTGCTTGGAGTGGGTTTTGCACTGTAATGTAAAGCCACAAAACATACTCCTAGACTCTAACTGTAACGCCCCGTACCCGAGGGTCCAGAGAGTTAACTCATGTCACTTAAAAATCATTTTCCTTCCACATAGTACATATTCTAAACTTTTCCTATCGCACAAAATACTCATATATTTACATCAATTATTCCAGAATAACTATTCTAAGACGATACAAAAATTTAATATAAACATCATTCTCCCAACAAATCACATCATCAGAGCACAACAAGCTTACTGAATGAAAATCCTCAATACCCATATAAACCTTCTATGTTTAAACCATCATTCTTAACTCTTCTCACCCATGCTCCATATCCTTGATCCTCAACTGAAATATTCAAATCATCTGAAAAATATTGTGGAGATAAGGGGTGAGTTATCAACAACTCAGTAAGCAGAGAACATATACTAGCATGTAAACATGAGCCTTTTCAGAAAGTTCAATATGCAGAAACAAAACATTTTATTTTTATATGCAGATCTCAGAGAACGTGTTATCAGAAAATCAGAGCGATTTTTCAAGCATTTCATATTCAAGTCAACAATTCATATTTGAGGATCCATTTCATATTAAAAAACGATTTGGCATAACATAACTGAACATATTCATCTTATCATATCATATCATATACCATGTTTAACCCCCGTGGTAGGGTTGTGCTATCCCCGGTGGTCAAACCAGGCAGTATCATGTGGTGAACTTCCCCTTTTTCAATCTCGGAGCCCCGAGTGTGTACACAGGAAAGAACACGTAAAAAGACCACTTTGTTTCCAAAGTGGGTGCACTCATATCATATCATGGTGGTACAAACCATATCACGTGAACAGTATCATCATATCAGAACCATATTCAGAACAGATAAGTATGCCAAAGTTTTATCATATCCATATCATATCAGAACACGTGCGAAACATATTCATATCATTTCTATTTGATCAAAAACAGATCCATATCATTTCATATCACATGCATAAAAATTTCAATGATATCATATTCGCTCTTTTGTATATTTCAGAAACATGTCAAATATTGCTCATGTCTACACATTTCATGTCAAACATTTCTTTTCTCTTTCATACGTATCTCATGAGGGAATGCAAAACATATACTGAGGTTGTTTTTCACTTTTTCTTTTTAAAACAACATGCACATTTTTACAAACCAACCTCAGTTCATTTCTTTTTATGCAAATCCAGCATAAGAACCCCGCTTACCTGGACAACTTAACTTTTCCAAAAATTTCCTCAAAAATGTCGAGTCGACTATAACTCGTCACCTATAAAAATAATCACGTAATTTCTGTAAGTTTCCAATAGATCACATATGTCTATATTTAAGCCTAAGCTTCTTAAATAACCTATTTTAAATTTCTCAAAAATTAAAACCTTCATAATCCCAAAATATATCATTACTTCATAAAATCACCAATATCCACCACAACCCACGTCATACACAAAACACCAATATTTAAACCCAAACAGCCAACAAATCTCATGGTCTAAACCAATCATACTAACAACTCCATCACCCAATCCAATCAACTCCGTTACTCCTTGGACTCAGTCCGGCAAAACCAATCAGCAATTAAATACAATGAAATGTGCTAGTGCAAAAATACATTAAATTCATGAGAATTCTTTGAAAAATACTTACATTGCTATATATTAATTTCCGAAGGATGACGAAGCTGCAAGAAGTGGAAAAACAGCTGCAGAACAGTGCAAAATGCACTGTGGCCGTGGGTGACAGATACCCACTTTTCAACGGGTGCAAACGAAGACCAGAGATTGATAGGATAGGGCCTAGGGATGTCGGTGAAGGTAGTGGTGGTGATGGTTGGCCGTGGGTGACGGCGCAAGGGGTGGTTTTAGGCCAAAAATGCACAAATCAGAAATGGGCTTGGTGGGGCTTCACCGGTGACGGATCGGAGCTGGGGTTGGGTCCATTGGGTAGTTGGGAGGTCGGGGATGAAGTGGTGAAGAGATGGTGGCCGGTGGTGGTGCGACGGCGGCGCAATAGCGCAAAGAATACCGCGGCTTCGTGGGGTGCGTGCGGGCTACCGACGGCGAGGTAGGGGCTGGGATTTGGGGGTGAGGTCGCCGGCCGGTGGGGGAGCTAGTCGGCCAGGCGGTGTCGCGCACTGCGGCGCGACGGTGGCTGGGCTGGGAGAGACGACGGACGCACGGGAGAGAGAGGGAGGGGAACGTCCGCGCAGGAAGAGAGAGGGAGAGGAGAGAAAAGAAAGAGAAAAAGAAGAGAAAAAGAAAAGAAAAGAAAAGGGAAAAAGAAAAATGGAGGGAAAGAAATGAGGTCCAGTCCTCACATCTTGGGTCACAAAAATGATCTAACGGCAACGATTTTAAAACAGCAAATCAATTTAAATAATTTAAACGTAATGATACAATGAAAATAAAATAATTAAATCCCACAATCAATTAATTTAAAAGAACAATTTAAATGTACAACAATAAATAAATATTAAGAAAACATAATAATTTAATTCTCACAATTTAAAGATCATAAAATAACCCATTTAAAATATCCGATAATTTTAAAACAAGAGAATAAATTTTTTAATAAATAATAATAAATCCTTCAATAAAAATACACTAAAATACGGGGTGTTACACTAACTATCAACCAAAGGTGGCAGATTTTGGGTTGTCTAAGTTACAAAATAGAAACCTCGAGAATGCAAGCTTCTCAAGAATAAGAGGAACCCGAGGGTACATGGCTCCAGAGTGGGTTTTCATTCTTCCTATCACCTACAAAGTGGATGTTTATAGCTACGGATCGAATTGTTGTATTGGAGATGGTGACGGGAAAGGGACCAACAGAGGGTGTCCATGCTATAGATAGTGGAGGGGAGACAGAACCTAAAAGGTTGGTTGCTTGGGTGAGGAAAAAAAAAAGAATGAAGCGGCTGCAATGGCTTCTTGGCTTGAGGAAATCGTTGACCCAATACTGGAAGGCAGTTACGAAAAGGGTAAGATGGAAACTCTGATAACTGTTGCTTTGCAATGTGTAGAGGAAGACAAAGACGCAAGACCAAGCATGAGCGAAGTAGCTGAGATGCTTTTACGCCAAGAAAATGATAGTCACTGTGATGATCATGGTATTAATCTCTAATTGGGAATGGTACCCATTTTCAACCGTAACTAATAGTTGTTTTAATCGTAAATAATTGATCATGAATAAGCGTTAATTTTTCTTGTAGTAATGAAGTTGTGTAACACCCCAGTCCCGGTGGTCCGGAGAGTTAGCTCTTAATACTTAAAACTCACAATTCATCAATATATTTATAGACTCCAAAATATAACGTCATCAGAATACTACAAAATCTCTTAATAAAATCCTCAACTTCTCAGAAATCTTCTATGAGTAATCCACTATGCTTAAATAATCATCTCACCGATGCTCCAAAATCTTGATCTTTAGCTGGACTATTCAAAAATCATCTGAAAAATAATTGGAGATAAGGGGGTGAGTTATCAACGACTCAGTAAGCAGAGAACATATACTAGTCTATAAACATGAGCATTTTCACGGAGTTCAGAATGCAGAAACAAAACATTTCAGTATCAATATGCAAATCTCTAAAATACATATTATCAGAAAATCAGAGCGACTTTTCAAACATTTCATATTCAGAAACCAACGTTTCATATTCAAAGATTCCTTTAGCACAACATGACTGAACATCTTCGTCTTATCATATCATATCAGAGCATCATATCAGAACAGAAACCATGTTTAACCCCTGTGGTAGGGTTGTGCATCCTGCAGAAAGCCAAGCAGAACATAAATCACTGTGTTACCAAAGCGATTGTACTCCGAACAGAAAACCACTATTATATCCCGTGGCGGGCCAGAGGTCACTATTATCTCCCGTGATAGGGCCAGAGGTCACTATTGTATCCCGTGACAAGGCCAGAAGTCACTATTATCTCCCGTGACAGGGCTAGAGGTCACTATTTTATCCCGTGACAGGGCCACATATAAGAGCAAAAAAGAATCAAAATCACCATATCAGAGTCAGAATCAGAGTCAGAAAGTCATGCCAAAGGTTTTTCAGATGCCACATCATAACAGAGTACAGAACAGAATAGAATCAGATCACAAAACATACTTTATGCACAAAATTTCATATTCGCTCTCTTTTTCAAAGTTCAGAAACAGAATGTCAAAAATAAGCTCATGTCTACACCAGTCATGACAGAAAATACTTTCTTCTTAAACAGAATCTCATGAGTAATGCAGAACAATTATCTGAAGTTGTTTTCAGATTTCTTTTCATAACAAAACATGCACATTTTCCAAAAATGACCTCAATTCATTTTATTTTAATGCAAAGTCTAGCATAGGAACCCCGCTTACCTGGACATCTTAGCTTTTCAGAATTTTCCTCAAAATGTCGAACAATAATTAATCGTCACCTATAAAATTATCACGTAATTATCGTAAATTTTTTATCAAACATGTATCTCAATATTTAAACCAGAAATACTAAAATAATCTATTCTCTTAAACTTCTAAAATTATCGTAACCCTTAAAAATATTATCGCTTTCTAATTTCGTCAATAGCCACTAAACGAATTCATACCTAAGAGAGTAATTGAATAATTATTATGATAAAAGAATACTGGTGTTTTTAAAATACTAAAGTACCCCTAACGTATTATATATTACAAGAATACTATTGCTACTTAAAAAAAAATAATCCCACAAAATAAGGCCAACATGAGTTCCATTGAAAGCTAAATAGTTCAAATTAACAATATAATCATCTTTTTTTTTTAATCCTTATGTATAATAAAAAAAAACAAGCCCAATCAATAAACCAAGTCCATTAAAACATAAACCCCTTAAACTAAAACCACGTAACCACATCAGAAAACATCATACAAAGGGGCAAAACTGTAATAAAACTCAAAATTATTCTTCTTCCAATGCACGGGCTGAAATACTATCCTATTTCGAAACCTTACCGAGAGGGAAGGTATACGTGCAACGTGCAATGTGCAACAGCTCCTTGCTCACCAGAGGGGACCTCGCGATGGCGGATTGGGGCGGTACAAGGTGGTCGACGACGTGAAATAATACTGAGAAAGAGAGCGAGAGAGTGAGGGAGAGATGAGGGAGAGCGAACGGAGAGTAAACCAACGTGAGAGACAGAAAATAGAGAGGCAGATACCGTGCGGCGGGTGGCAAGAGGCAGACCTGGGTGACGGAAAACTTCACCGGCGGTTTCTGGAGCCGCAACGTGAAGAAGCTCACGGTGGTTAAAGGTTGCAATGGCTCACAGTAGGAGGAGAAACATCCTCTGTTTCGGAAGTGAAAAACAGAGGCTGCGGGATGGCTATCGAAGGCTATGGGTTCACTGCTGGGTCACGGTGGCTCCGTGCGATGGACCTACGCGTGATTGGCTTTTAAGGAGTGGCTCACGGTGGAAGGGTCTCTTGCCGTGATCTTAATGCTCGTGGTCGAGATTGACCTGAGCTGGCCGTGGGTGGTGCACTGCAGAAGTGCACGGTGCGGGGTGAAGGTCAGTGTAGTTGTTGACGACAGGGTGGAGTGCAGCTCTGCACGGGTTGTTGCGGCCACTACTTCAGAGAGAAAACATGCATTTAGTTGATTAAAACCCTAGAAGATCACGTACGTGCATGCGATATGGAAGTGAAACTGCTTCCTGGTGCATCGGGCTGGGCTTACAGGTCCATTCCATGCATTTCGGCCTACGGGTAAGTTACGCTAAATGACTTGGGACCCAAAAGAAACTAAAAGACACTTAAACAGGCCTAGTCCGAAAAGGAAAAGTTCAACAAAAGAAAAAAAAACACAATAAAAATAAATAAAAGCCAATTAAAAACACTGTAACTCAATATTAATAAAATAAAGTAATAAATGCCCGACAATAAAAATTAAAGAGTAAATTTAATTACAAACACTGATTAATATCAAGAAAGCACATCAAAGTAAATTTCACAACTTCAAAATATTATAAAATAAATCCAACGAGAAAATCTGATAAATTTTAAAACAAGACAAACAATTTTTAAATTAATTAAAATAATCCTTCACTAAAACTAGAAATACAGTAAAAAAAAATACGGGGTATTACAAGTTGTGTACTTGTAAGCGTGGTTGTGAGTACATCATCCAATAATGGGTCAAACTGAGTCTATTGATCCTAATGGTTGTGCATGTGTTAATTTCTTTTCTTCTCTTCTTGTTTTCGTGTTGAGTGATTTTTATGTTATGTGAAATTGTTGTGCCTTTCGTGAGTGTCTAACTTTGCATTATGTATTGACTTTCTAGGTTAGTCCTTCTCAGAAATTTTGGATCTTTACTTTCTTTTTTTTTTTTTTTTGAGAGAAAAGCTACTTCATATTAAAATCTCAAGAAAGATAACTGTGAATACATTGAGAATAATCCTCTACATGAATTGAATCCCCAGATAAATCTAGAGAAGTTTTTGCCAAACGATGTGCCACTGTGTTGGCTTGTCTAGGAACATGGCAAATAGACCAAGAAAGGTAAGTGCCTAAAAGTTTATTGATATCTTGATAAATCAACCCCACCGTGCTCTAGTCTTCAGATGCGCCTTTTTTGCCATGTACCACTTGTTTTGAGTCCCCTTCAAAAATGACGTATTTCAGACCAAGTTCAATACCAAACTGTACTGCTCGCAATGCAGCTAATGCTTCTCCCAAGAGTGGATCAGGAAAGGAGTTACAAGGGCTTCTGAGAGTTGCTGTCACGAGACCCAACCAATCTCTAATTGACACCCCGATACCCACCCTACAATTAGACTTATCAATGGCTGCATCCCAGACCTTTTAATCAAATGGAAGCATTCAGACAGACCCTTGCCTATTGTGGACTTGGTGATCTGGGCTTTGAGGGCTCCCTTTTTACCTAGAGCAATAACCGTGAGGGTCCTAACTTCACAAGAGAAAGATTGGATAGGGGACTAGCAAACTGTGCATGGTAGGACCTTTTTTACTCTAATTTAGTTTCCATCCTCCCTACCATTTGTTCTAATCACAACCCTCTTCTCATATCAAGTTCCTGATCATTTACTCCCTCTTTTATTAGAAACAAAAGAGTTTTTAGATATGAAGCTTCACGGGCCAAATAGGAGGGTTGTGAGTTTGTGATCAAAAGGGCTTGGCAAGGCTCACTACAATCGGGTTCCAAGGCAGATGTCACTAGAAGGGGACTTGAGAGATGCAGATTCCAATTGAGAGAGTGGTATAATTTGATTAGAAATTCTCATCAACAAGACCTAAATACCAAAACTGAAGTGTTGAGATCTTTACATGCTTCCAACTCTGGGTTGGATAATGACCAGATTCGAATTGTACAGAAGGAATTGGATGTGTCATTAGAGGCAATGGACCTTAAGTGGAGGCAAAGAGCCAAACAGAGATGGCTCAAAGATGGTGATAGGAACACCAAATTTTTTCACAAATGTGCATCGATTAGAAAACAGAAAAATTTTATACAGAAACTCCAAACTGATCTGGGACAGACCTTGACAAATCCAGATGATATTGGGAGTGAATTCCAATCAGCTTTTAGAGATCTCTTTACTACCTCCAACCCTACAGCTCCTGATTCTCTATTGGAAAACTTCAGACCTACGGTCACGCAAGAGATGAATTCTTCCCTAACAAAAGCTTACTCTAGAGAGAAGATTGAGCTAGCCATCTTTCATATGAATCCTCTGGGTTCCCCAAGACCAGATGGATTCCCTGCTATTTTCTTCCAAAACCACTGGCAAACTGTTGGTGATGATGTGGTTGCTGCTGCTCTAGAATTCCTTAATATCAAGTCAAATTTCCAATCAATCAACCACACTTTTATCACCCTTATCCCCAAGAAGAAATTCCCTTTGCTTGTTTCAGACTATAGGCCCATAAGCCTTTGCAATGTTTTCTACAAACTCATTGCAAAGGTTATGGCAAATCGTCTTAAATCCATTCTGCCTCTTCTAATCTCAGACACCCAAAGTGCGTTTGTTCCAGGAAGGATGATCTCTGATAACACAATTGTGGCATATGAACTAATGCACTCAATGCAGAACAGAAGGAAGAATCACAAAGAAGGTTTTATGGCACTCAAGCTAGATATGAGCAAGGCATATGATAGGCTAGAGTGGTCTTTTGTGCAGCATGTGCTTCAAAGGATGGGGTTTGTTAAGGAGTGGATTGAGCTGGTTATGCAGTGCATTAGTACGGTTTCCTATTCTATTCCTCTTAATGGTTTACCTCAATCTTCCTTCAAGCCTTCAAGGTGTATTCATCAAGGAGATCCACTCTCACCCTACCTGTTCATTTTTTGCTCAAAAGTTCTCACTTATGCACTGAATCAATCTGAACAAAAGGGCTTAATATCTAGCTTCCCAATTACTAGAGGGTCTCTGTCTGTTAACCACCTCTTTTTGCAGATGACAGTCTTTTTTTTTTTTAAAGCACAGTTGCAGGAATGGAACAGGCTACATAACATCATCTCTTTGTATGAATCAGCTTCGGGTCAAAAGCTAAACCTTGAGAAGTCTTCAATCTTTTTTAGTAAGAACACAAGGCAAGAGACCCAAAATTCTATACTGTCTACTGTTGGAATTAAAGCCTCGGGGCCTTTTGAATGATACTTGGGCTTGCCTTCTTACATAGGAAGGAGTAAATCAAGGGCCTTCTTTCCAATCCTTGACAGAATCAAACCTCAATTGAGTAGCTGGAAAACTAACCTGCTTTCCCCAGCAGGTAAAGAAATCTTACTAAAATCAGTCATTCAATCCCTACCCACATATTGCATGGGCATTTTTCTAACTCCAAAAGGCATATTGAGGAACATTAATAAACCGATGCAGTCCTTTTGGTGGGGCATTAAAAACCAGAATTCTAAGATGCATTGGCTAAATTGGAAAGGTCTTGGAAAAGGCAAACAGGTTGGGGGTTTGGGGTTTCGAGATTTTGAAGACTTCAAAAAGGCTCTTTTAGCTAAGCAAGGGTGGAGGATCGTCACTAATACTCAATCACTAGCCTCTCGAGTTTCAAAAGCTAAATATTTTCAATCAACTGACTTCTCCTCAGTTAGAGTCAAAAGGGGTGACTCCTTTGTGTGGAAGAGTATCACAGCAGGTAGACAATTACTCTATGAGGGCCTTATATGGAAGATTGGTAATGGAAACAAAGTGAAAATCTGGTCAGATAGATGGCTACCTATTCCAACATCTTACAAGTCTCAGTCTCCTCCCAAGGTACTTAGTCCTGAAGCTACTATTAACTCTCTCATTGACCAAGATACTCACTCGTGGAACCTACATCTTGTTCAAAATGTTTTCACTCCTGAAGAGTCTACTATTATTTCTAGAATTCATGTTAGTCCATGCACCATCATTGACAAGCATGTTTGGAGGTGCACTAAGAACAGGATCTTCACAGTTAAATCAGCTTACCATCTCCAAGTTTCTATGAATGATCTCAGTAAGGGACAAGCATCAGACACTTCCAAACATAAGGTCTTTGGAATCTACTATCGAAGCTTAAAGTACCTAACAAAATAAAATTGTTTCTCTGGAGATCAGCTAAGGAAATCCTTCCCACAAAAGTTAACTTGCATAAAAGGAAGATCATTGACTCACCATTGTGTCCTATATGTTTACTTCATCCAGAAATTGTTTCCCATGTTCTATGGATGTGTAAAGCAACACAGGATGTTTGGAGTATTAGCTCAAGAAGAATACAGAAAAGTTAGACTGTGGAGGCACCTTTTTATGATTTAGTTTCAGAGCTTCTATCCACACTTCCACCAGAGGAACATACTAAATTAGCTCTCACAGCCAAGGAACTTTGGTTCAGAAGGAACAAGTTCATTTTGAATCCAAATTCACCTCACCTCAACAGGTCTTAAAACTGGTCTCCACTAGCATTACAGATTTGGAAGAGCTTGAAAGAAACCAGCAGAAGACATCTCCTCAAATTCAACGTATAGCCAGATGGTGCAAGCCTTGCGACAAAACAATATTTGTAATGCTAGGTTATATAGTAGGATTGCCTGATAAATTGAATTGTTTATTTTATTTTTAGATTTGAAAGAAGTTGAATTGTTTATTTTATTTTTTGTTGAAATTTGAAAAAGTTGTAATGATGAGATAAAATGTTTTCAAAGTTTTGGATTTTCGTCTTGAAAGCAAACAAGGAAGACAACACCAAGTTGGGAAAATAAGATATATGGTCATCTCTAAAATGATAAAGTTTGATTTGGGTCCATTCTGGTTTACTGTGTTAGATTAAATTAATTAATTTATGCCTTATTGCTTGCATATATATAAAACTTGGTAGGACCTGAAATTGACAGCTTACTTAGTCCCAATTGAGATATTATGTGCATATATTTTGGTTTTCCACCGATTGAAGATTGTAAGACCAGTGGACTAATTGAGGCCCTGAATTGAATTGAAGACTATTTTGCCCAATTTAATATTGTTTGAATTTATGGGTTAACTTGTGACGTTTGTCTATATTTTGTTTAAGATAATTAATTTGTGGTTTTACAAAGCAAAATGGAGTTTTCAACTAGATTTATTGGTTGGATTTAGTGGTTTGAATTTTTAGAAAAGATACTTATAACCGTGAATTGCGTAACCGCCGCGTAATTGTTTTGAAAAAAATGAATAAAACATGGGACCCCATGAAAAAAATTAATTTTTTAATAGTGGACCTCACTTTTTTTAAAGCGATTACGCGGCGGTTACGCACTTCACGGTTGTAAGTATCTTTTCTAAAAATTCAAACCACTAAATCCAACCACGCACTTCATATTCTTAAATAGATTAAGCCCTTAATTACATGGTCGTGCCAAGCTAATAAATTTATAATGTAGGCCAGCTCATTTTTTTTTTTTTTAATCCTGGTACTTGTCGTGCGTGAAGATAAGAGATTTTGTTTTATTTATTTTTTTAATCGGATTCTCATCTTGTAGTACTTGGATTGATGCCTATATATATATTCTTGGTTTTGTTGATTGTGATTTTTTTTTATATATATTTTAAAATAAGTTATTCTATTCTCAAAGTCTCTACTCCACGTAGTACTTATATGGTATAATTTGAGAACCTGCAATATTTCTAAAGCGCTATCAAGCAAGAAAACTGATCCACTAACGAACAATTAGCTATGCTGTGTAAATAGTGTGTGGTGTAAAAACTTGCAAATAGCAGTACTGTTAAGGAAGAGATCATATTAATGGTTAAGTTCGGTTCGTAATTTTACTTTTGCAGATAAGTCAACTCTAGCAAAAATTTTAGCAAAGGAGGGTGCTGCTAGAATTTAGAGAGAATGACTTGATATAATCACATTCCTAAAGCTAGAGATTAATGTGGTGAACGACTATATATTAATGGGTCATGATATACATATAACTATTTTACAATTTATTTTACAACTAATAAAAAGAAATTTTAATTTTATAAAACTGGCATTCATTTAAAAGGTCAGACTTCGACACTTTCTCCATTTATTTGTGGCAAGACTTCATCGTCGTAAAAGGTCAAAATTTAAAACAAAAGGGAAATAAGCCCTAGGGTTTGATCATCTTCAGCTTTCCCCTCCCCTCTGCCCGATGTCTCCCTCTTTCTCATTTCCTTCTGTCGCATAGAAACCCTCCCTGACAGCTCCCTTCCACTCTGTCTTCCTCTCTCTCTCTCTCTCTCTCTCTCTCTCACTCACTATGTCCACTTCTCTCCTTTATGCCTTTCCCTGAGCACCTCCTGGTCTTTCTTTCGTCCCTATGCCTCCTCGGTCATATTTCACCCCCAAGGCCACCTTGCCCCTCCTCCTCGTTCGTAAGCCATCTCTCCTCCACCGTCTCTCTCTCTCATCTCTCTATTTTGTGTAGCAAGTGTGCATAAGAAAGAAGATTACTGTGTGTCTTTGTTGTATGTGTTCGTGGCTTAGAGTTGTGAGTTGCTTTGTGATGGAGGTAATCAAAACTGGATTGTAGTTTAATGGGTTTGGGTTATGAACATGAAGTTAGGATTTTGGTTCAATTTTTGTGTGATTGAAGTTGGTGTTACACTGAGAGTTCTAGGGTTTTGTTTTCTTATGGATTTGTTTTTGGGGTTTTCGGATTTTACTTTGAAATTTTCCTACTCCGATTTTCTTTAGTTTAGCATGTTGGGTTTTATTTGGTTTTGGAAAATTTGCATATTGTCAAGGACTATAATGCTGCAAGGTGATCTGTCTCTAATCTTCATCATCAATCCTTAATTCAGACTGCCACAATATCTTCTAATAGATATGTCCAACCTGATCAATTCTTATTTCTCTCTTCTAAAGCACCTAGTGGGGATGACAACCATTTTTATTTTTTATAGTCGGGGATGACAAGCATTGAAATAGGACAATTAGAGTTGATCTATTCTTTATTTATAGAAGTCTAAGTTTTTTTTTTAAAAAAGAAAATTGCCTTCAATTAGAAGCAAATGTACAAGATAAGTCGATGAGGATATCATTATAGTGCTTGCAGCATCTAAAAGATAAAGAAATGCAATTGAGCAATTGTCCAGGACCTTGTTCTCTTACCAATTAGGAGGTGACTGCGTTAAACAGTTTGATATCATCTAACAAGTAAACCAAATGGTTGTGGTCAAAGGTCACAACGAGATCATTACAAGGAACCATTTTGGCTTGTTTGTTGGATATTCTCACATCCACTATCGATATATATATATGTCGAGTGCTCAAGCAAAGCAAGAACATATATAATCAAATGTCTAAAGTCGAAATGGAAAGCTCCTAGTGAATCACTTGTGTCACATGACAACATACTGGCAAATGGGGCTTACGCACTAGAGGTGAAGGCTATCTTTGGAGGCCAATAAGTCAAACGGTATGGCTTGTGTACTATGTGGCAAGTCTCGGCTTTGGCCAGCGCATACGGCCCATCCTAGCACTTACAGTCATGATAAACGAAAACATACTTGACTTGACCTGAAAGGTTGTTCCTAAGATACACAAATTGTACTCGAGACAAAACATGACATTAGACGAAAGGACAAAACCCTTGCCATAACGTGACATAACATGAATGTGAGACAAAATGCATGACGTAATATGAGACAGACAACATTTCATAGCATGACATAACATGTAACAAATAACATTTCATAGCATGGTATAACATGTAACAGATAATATTTTGTAACATATGTAAGATAATATTTCATGACATGACACACGTGTGATAGCAATACATGACATGACATATGTGTAACAAGCATTACATGATATAATAAATTGTATAACAGATAAGTATTTCATGACAGTCTAATATATAACAGACAGACATGAGGTGATGTGGCATAGAAGATAACATAAACGCATAAACAGTAGTTCCCTTACCTATCAAACATACACAGTAATCTGATAGTAAGTTAAGAGCGAACTTACAGCGATTGTCATGTTTACGAAAAAAAGTACGAAATACGAAAAATTGTAAGTATGGATTCTAAAGGTTAGAAACTAATCACTTATAACTTATCATCATGAAAAATGCTAACTTAAAGTAAAATTACCATTTTACATCTAATTTAAGTATTTCACATTCTAACTCTAAAATTAACTACACTCAAATATCAACATAGAGAAATTTAAAACAATTCACAATTAGAAAAACCACACAAAGACCTAAACAAAATTAGGCTATTTCTCTTTGATTGTTGTTGCAAATTTATCCAACTTCAACGCTTATACTTAAACCAAAACATTGGAACATAGATCATCACATCCTATACTTTATGCTTAAAACAACCAACAAATATCCTCTCCACATAAACACGAAACTTTTTAGTAAAAAGATCCAAACTGCTTAACTAACATAAAAACCCTTGAATATCAAGGTTTTGACTCTCTTTAAAAATATCTTCAAGAACTCCAAAAATTCAAAACTTTCTTCTAACATATCCATAACACTTCTAAGAATTATCATGCTTTGAATCAACATATAAAAGTCTCCAAAAATAAGAAAATCTCACTTGAAGTACTCGGCTCCTACACTTAGACAAAAACAAAATGTTCTTAACTTTGGTTTTTATCAAACCTTTTGATCTGAGACATATCATGATGAAAACCACAAACTAAAAATATCATATGGTTTAAAAATATGTTCTAAAGTAGACCCAAATATTAAACTTAAAATCACATGGCTAAAAATAAACCAAAACATGGATCTAGCCGAAATCATCACACTTTTGACCCAACCAAGTATCCCCTTGCATAAAAATCATACATTCACAAATCAATGCCTAAACACTTCAAACCAACATGGAAACATCCTAGCATGTAGATCAAAGGCTTAGGATCATAAAATAAAAATTTCAAAGACATTGGAGTAAGATTAAATCACAAAAGATCTAAGCTTTCACAAAACAGAAACTGTTTAATCCTTCCACTTTCTAAGTTTCTAGATCTAAGAAAGGCTTTCACAAAAGCTTTTATCATCCAATGAACCCTTAACGAACATTCATAGAAACATGTTAGCAACACTCCATAAAACTTTTGGACCAAGATCTGTCCATTAGTTTGGTCAACTCTAACATACAACACACTATTGAGTTTATTGCCCAAAATGACATTTCCATGGTTAAAGCAGTTTTTGACTGATCAAAAGACCATGAAATCTAACACAAAAGGTACCCACTTAAATTGGACTCAAGACTTTCATGAAAAAATTATTACGAGAAAATACTTACAAGGGTTTCACAAATTGCAAGCAAAAACGCTCAGAAAACTGCTTGAGAGAGCTTCTAAGTTCCTCTCTAGAAAACGTGTAGGAAAAGAGATAAAATGAGAAGGGGAATGGTCTGCACTTTTGCTGAAAAAACTTAAGAGTTAAGTGAGGTCTTGAGTGATTAGGGTTGTAATCGAACCGAGCCGAGCCGGTCTTTAGCTTGTCGAGCTCGGTTCGACACAAAATACTCGAGCTCAAGATTTTTATTTATTGTTTGTTCAAGCTCGACTCAGTAAGATAAACTCTGAACTCGAGCTCGTCCAAAAAATGAACTCGAGTCAACTCTAATACTGACTAAGATTTTTTTTAATAGGATTTAATAATTAATAAATTAGATAAATAAATAAATAACCTAATATTGAATTTGTACAACTAACAAGTAGAATCTCTATTGAATTATAAGATTTTAAAAATTTATAAATAATTAATATCTAACTGATTAATATTTATCCATAATAACAATATATTATATGCCTACATAAATTATTAATACATATACATAATATGTTAGAA
This sequence comes from Juglans mandshurica, assembly GCA_022457165.1. Taxonomy (NCBI): domain Eukaryota; kingdom Viridiplantae; phylum Streptophyta; class Magnoliopsida; order Fagales; family Juglandaceae; genus Juglans; species Juglans mandshurica. The sequence continues at coordinate 6,915,381 of CM039625.1, forward strand.
TATATCTCTTTTATATATGGTTCCCACATACTAGTATGTGAAATTATTAAATCTTATCGACTGATTCTTGTACAAATTACAAAATATAACTATGAAGTATATTCAATATATAGGCATAAGTAATTTGGTTACAAATTATATATTTAATTATAAAAGTGATATGCTTATATTATTAGCTAATACATATATATGTATATATACATAGGTGTATATATATATATATATATATATTTCTTTATCAATATATGAATGAGTTTTAATTAATTCGAATTAACGAGTCAACTCGGGCATAAACGAACGAGCCTTAACGAGTTTTAGCCGAATCGAGTCAAGTTTTGTCGAGAATGTATCATTTACTAATCGAGCAGGTATTTGCTTTCACGAGCGAATTTTTTTTACACAAGTCGAGTTTAATCGGGTGAGTATCGAGCTGGCTATCGAACAGACTAGTTCATTTATAGCCCTATGAGTGATGGAAGTCTTGGCCACAATAAGGGGCAAACTACCCATGGTATCGGTTACCTTGAGGTGCCCTGTAGGTGTTTGTGGTGAGGTGGCATTTTCTTTCCCATCAAAGACTATTTGAGAGCCACCTTGAGTAATGGATGGTCAGCCTTGGGTGTGTGGAATCTTCCTCAAGAAGCTTTGTGAATGTGGCCAAAATCCGTAAGGCCTAATCGGCCTTAATTGAATGAGCTTCATTTTGGAGTTTATAGAGGGTTTGGTTAGGGTTTGATATGCTATTAGCACAAATTCAATTTTTTATGATCAGATTTTCAAGATTTAAAGGGTTGAATAATAATGTCATAATATGAATTTGAGCGATTAGTAGCATTTGAAGTGATTTAATCAAATGATTAAACATAATACTAAAAATCATATCCATTAGGATTTTGAAATCAAGTTTGGGGTAACTGTTTAGGGTTTCGGTTTCCTCCAACCTTTTTGAGGTTTCAATTGAATTCTAAGTATTTAGGGTTTCACTAGGTTTGAAACGCTCTTTGATTCAGCACAAAATGGATTCTAGACTGAATAGTATTTTGCTTAGATGGCATGATCTCACACTTTAATTTCCATCACATTTCTATCTCATGGTTTCTCTGGGTGCCAGTGTCTAATACCATTCACCAAGTATAGCTAAGATCTTTCAAAGTGTCTAAACAAGACTTCTTAAACCTAATTTGGACATTCTACACTGCACTTGGTGCTACTATCGAGGTTACTATTCACTCTGGGAAAAGTTTAAATTTTGCATTCTAAAATTCTAAATATTTATACTAACTTAATTGTGCAAATCATTTATCGAAATTCAACTCCGAAGTGTCTCAAAATAATCAAAATGCGTTTGCGAACAATTATCTTGTCCGAAAATTAAAAATGTGTTTGTTGCACCATATAATTCTAAATCATCAACTGAGTCCAATGGCATAGACCATAAGTCATTCTGACACTTCTAACTCCCTCAAATAAATAAAATCGCATTTTTGGCTAAATACTAAGTGGTAACACTAACTATACTGATAGACAAAAATGTATATGATTGGTCAATTCGTGAAAAACTTACGCAGTTTTTAGGAGATTTCTAAAACCTATAGAAATTTCACCATTGAATTTCTAGTGGATCTTACATCCCTGGTCCTCATCCAACAGCTCGGGCCCAAACTGAATGGTACAAAACTGCAATTCTAGTTATCCCACAAATTCTTGGCATGTGGGTGTGGGGGAAATTTTATTCTTCCTAATGCTCTTGATCGTTCCCAGTTCCCCCATAAATTTAATGCATGGTTGCAAGCTCCCACGTCTCAGGAACTGACGTAGCTATCGCGTCCGCACATCCCTTTGCATTTCTAGTTTCGGTTTCCCAATCGTTGCCCCTTCTATTATTTATTCTTCCCCTTAGCCTCAATAGCTCCCTCCCTTCAACTCTCGTGCTACATTTCCTCTGATTTCCAATATCTCTTCCTGCCTTATCGACCATCTAGCATCTTCTCCCGCACGCTCGTCTCTAATGGTCTCCAGGAACAACTCCCATAGTGGGTCGTTCTCCTATGCTGGATCTTGATGGTCTTCGGTCCTCGACCCCGCAGCTGTTGAAGCGCTGTTGGGATTGAAGTCAATCCCAATGTTTGTGGTCTAGGACGTTCTCGAGGTCGGTTGCACAGTCGTCGATTTTGAGTTCAATGCCTAGAAAGTAGCCCTATACGTCGGCTTGTTCTCCCATGAGCCGGGGCTTCCTTTCTACTGCCCAGTTTACTACGTTTCGGACTCCCAGGACATGGCCCTCGCACAGATGAACCCCTATGCCTTTAGGCTATTGTTTTGATGCTTCGTGGCTTGGCATATGGTTGGCCTGGAGAGGTCGCTGCCCAAGAATTCCCCATTCGATTTGACTAAGAGGTCGTTCCCAATGATAAAAAGATTAGGTTCACTTGTTTGAGCGCGAGCGGTCCTACATCCAGTTGGTACCAACTCTTGGGTCCAAGAGAACGAAGAGGAGGTAGGGATTAGTGTTCTCTTGTCTAAAGAGAACATAGCCCGTTTATTGAGCATGTTCTCCTCATACAAGCTTGGTCGATGCTCCTGTGGGCATGGTGTTGCCCGAGCGCCTCTAGCATGACAACCTCGTGGTGGTGAGCGAAGATTGGTGTTCAGCGCCTTCACCTCCCTTTGAAGCGAAAATTGGGCACAATACCTCCCCTACTATTGACACTGATGAGCTATCTCAATCATCGAATTCCTCAGTCGGCAACCACTCCAGGTGGCCGAAGCAGGACTCAACCCACATAGATGGGAGAGAGAGGTTTGGTACAACGCAGGTGCCAGACACCCCTCACACTTCTGCCCTCGGTCCTCCTAGGGAGTTAGGGCCTTGGGTAGGTGAAGGTGCCTCATCCTCCTGCCCTACCATAAAGTCTACAAAGGACGTTAGGTCAGAGGTGATTAGGGCGATGACCAATCAGGTAAGCGACATCTTCTCTTCAGTAAGTTTCTCCTCCTCCCCTTCATTTCGTTCGCTAATGGGTCCTCATGTCCTAGTGTTTTGACTGCTCTTTTGTTGGCAGGTCATTACGCTCTTGGCATCGTGGGTAGAGGATGGGCAAGTCGAGGTGGAGAACGAGGTCGAGGCCCTACATACACTAGAAGGTAGAGGAGGAGAACGAGCTCTTCTAGAAGCTCGTCAAGGACCTCAATAAGGTGGAGTCCAATCATCGTGCTGATAAAGAGGTGTTGGGGCAGGAGGTTTCCATCCTCAAGTCTGCCACAAGGGTAACGCGAGTGCTCTGTCCTAAAAAGGAGGCAATGGAGGCCTAGAAGCGTTACAAGGAATATGTTTTCACTTTGACAAAGGCAACAGACGTTAATTACGACTTGAATGGGTGCCACAACGAGCATAGAATCCGAATCTCCAAAGAGACAAAGAGTCAACTAAGGCTCGACACTTTAAGTTATCGGTGTCCCATTAGCGGCTCCAAGAGAAGCTTATACCCCAAGAGGGGTGGGAGCTGAAGTTGGAAGCCGAGTTTGCAGCAACCAATGAGAAGCTTGACCAGATCACCAGATCACTTTGCAACTCGCGATAGCCAAGCACTTTTGCAACTTAGCTTGGGGCGGCGAGTAATCTTGCAGGCTAGAGAAAGTGAGGGGGCACCTGGAGGCGAACCCCCACGACTCCCTTGGGACCTTGGATTTGGCGCAATTCAAGCCGACGTGGCGAGACTGCAACTCCCTCAACTGCCTGGGACATAGTTTGATGCCCAACACCTTTCCCAACCCGGTGCCCCGCTATTGACCGATTTGTCATCCGTTTTCCTTTTATTATCATACACACATTCTTTTATTTCCCACTTTGAGCAACAATGATCCCGTTTTCCCTACTTGTTTCTTCTATTTGTCTTTGTGTTAGGGTCCAACTAGGATCTACCTTGTTGACCTAAGGAGACAGGCAAGATTTGGAATTGACTGTGCATGGTGGCAGGGGGGACTAGGGCACCTGGGAGAGGTGTTCCCCTTCATCTCCAAGGCGCTAGATTCGAATATCGGCCTAATGAACCATACAGGATATGAAATTGATCCCCTGGGTGGCAATTGGTTGCCAAGATTTGAGCTCTGAGCATCGACCAAAGGAAACAGGTGAGATCTGATATCAATTTCACTGGGTGGTGAAGGGGATTGTGGCAGTTGAGACAGGTGTTTCCCACCGTCATCGCCATGGACCAAGCACGAAGCATTGGCCTAAGGAACCAGGCAATATCTGGTATCAACCGCGCTTGAGGGCGAGGCGGGCTAGGGAACTTGTGAGACGTGTTGCCCCATTCGTCGCCGAGGCCCGAGCGTGTAATATCAACCAAACAAACCAGGTGAGATCAAAACTAGGGCAAATCTGAAATTGACCACACCTGGTGGTGAAGGGGATTGGGGAACTTGGGAGAGGTGTTCCCCCTTGTCACTGAGGCACGAGCACTAAGCATCGGGGAAAGCAAGCGGGATCTGAAACCGACCACGTTGGAAGACAACTGGTCACCAGATTTCAAGCATGGAGCATTTACCTATAGGAGCTAAAATTGATCGTGTTGGCTAGCTAGGGGGACTAGGGCACTTGGGAGAGGTTTTCCCCCCGCCCCCCTCGTCGTCGAGGCGAAAGCATAGAGCATTAGCCTAAGGAACTAAATGGGATCTAATATCGACTGCACTAAGTGGAGAGATGCGACTGGGGCACTTGAGAGAGGTGTTCCCCCCCCCCCCCATCGTCTAGGTGCGAGGGCAGAGCATCGGCCTAGGAACCTGGTGTGATATGAAATTGACCATGATGGGTGGCAATTGGTCGCCATGGTTCAAAAACAAAGCATCGACCTAGGGAACTAGGCTAGATCTGAAGCTTTTCAGCAGCCAACTTCCGACATGAAGCCCAACCACAAGCCAGGCTCCCCTCCATCATTATAGACCAGCCCCACTGTTACAACAAGCTTCAAACTCTTACGCAGCCCTTGTTTGCCACACCTAAAATAGAGCAAGCCACATGGCCCCATGCTTCCCTGGCTGCTCTGCCCCTTACTTTGTGGCATAATTTCTATCTCATTATCTCAAGGAGTATTATGTTTATGTAGTTGGTATGGATGTTGTTGGTGTTATGTTTAAGTACATGGGCATAATTTATATTTATGTTTGTATTGTTGGTTGTGATAGACTTAGAAGAAGTGGGGTGTAGTTTGTGATGTTGATGTATGCTATGCGAAGTGATGGGATTAAATGTGTAGTTTGTGTTGTGGCTATATGTTGTATGAAGTGATGTCGATTCATGTGCAGTTTATGATGTGATTGTGTTACTTTGTCGTATATTAGTTAAATTATATATGGATTGCCCTCTCTCCCTAGGAAAGAATGGGTTTTCCATCTCTATATCTCTTCTAGAGCATAGAGGTTAGCCTCTCAGGAGTCTCTTAGGAGCCTTTTCAGAAGAGTCAATAGCATCTTTAAATCAACCTAGTCTAGTATGGAGGTGGAACTTGCTAACATGTATGAAGGTCTACGTCTGACTGAAGATGAACAACAATCAGTGAGACTATCATCCGAAGATATGTAGATTTCAGAGGATAAGAGTAAAAAGTGCCTAGTAGCACAAGTAGTCTCAAAGAAAGTTATCAACAAGGGTGCTTTCAAAGCCACCATCTCCAAAATATGGAGAGCAGAGGGATCAATATCTTTCAAAGAGGTTGGAAAAAATAGATTCTTGGTAGAATTCCAAGGGCCAGAAGAGAAGCATAGAGTGATGTTGGGTCGCTTGTGGTCTTTTGATAGGAATCTTCTATGCTTACACGAATGTGTTGGCAACATGAATCCAACAAACATCGATTTCACATTGGAACCATTCTGGATACAATTTCAAAACATGCCTTTTGTAGGTATGAACAAGAATATGGGTGAAAAGCTGGGTGCAACCATCCATCGAGTCTTGTTAGTTGATAGTGACAGGGAAAATGGGATGGGGCCAATTGTTGATAGTCAAAATTTTAGTAGACATTACTAAGCCACTTGCTCAAGGTCGTTTCATCTCAATGGGGGATCATCGAATTTGGATATCCTTCAAGTACGAAATACTGCCCATTTTTGTTTTTAGTGTGGTTCTATCTAGCATTCAAAGTTGAGATGTTCTAAGTCTGCATGGGATGGAAGATCACATGAAGCAACGCAAGGGGAGTATGGTGCCTGGCTCAGAGCAAATCATAAGGCAAAGTATGATCATGTCCAGTCAAACAAAAGAGGAGTGGAGGATTCAATGGAGCTTAAACACAACAACTCTAATGGTAAGGGGTCCGGTTCTGGGGAAGAAGAACTTGGTCCATTACCAGCAGAATAGTTGGGAACAAAGAATAGTGTCCTCAGTACTTCACCACATGACCAAAAAGGTATGTTTCCACTTTTGGTAATAATCCAGAGGAAGGTTATAAAGGAGAGGATGGCCTGATTAATAAAGAATTGTCCTCTAGCTTCGAGATCCCATCCAATGCAGCAGACAACTTTGTGGAAAACACAGCTCTATCAAGTCCACCTGCTCTCAGCACCTTACCTCCTCCCACTCACGAGCCAGCTAGCCATGATATAATGTCTACACGTGAAGGCAGCCAAGTTAGAGTCTCTTTTAACGGTTTAAACTCTAGAATGACTAGACAAACCACTAAGAAACTACTTGCTAACTGGAAAAGAAGGGCTAGGAATGGGAACAATTCAATAGCTAAGGGGTCCAAGGAAATAAACATGATGGTGGATGATTCCTGTTGTCATAGGAAAAGAGTGGATCGGGTGGAGGATGAGACCAACTTACCCCTCAAGAAGACCAAATTCTCTAAAATGACAGTGGCTTTGGAATGGCAGTGGTTGTCCCTATGAAGCTCATCTATGGGAACTATCGTTGGCATGGGAACCCTCGGGCAATTCGAGAACTTCACCTCTTGGTGAGAGAAAAGGACCTGGATATGGTTTTTTTATGTAAAACCAAGTGTCAATGGGATAGACTAGAACTCATCAAGAATAAAATTGGCTTCTATTCTAGTTTTATAGTTGATTGCATTAGTCGAAGTGGGGGACTAGCAGCCTTCTAGAAAACAGACTTGAATGCAAAGTTGCATTATTACTCACTCAGTCACATCTATCTTCATGTTTACTCTAAATCCTTAAACAAAAAGTGGCGGTTAACTGGTTTTTATGGTCAACCTGCTGTGAGTAGAAGAAGAGAATGTTGGAACTTATTGAGGTTATTGAAACTAGACCCTTGTATACCATGGATATGTATGGGGGACTTTAATGAAATTGTGTCACAATATGAGAAATGGGGTGCCTCCTTTAGGCCTTACAACCAGATGGAGGATTATAGACAAACCATTGTGGATTGTGAACTAGGAGACCTTGGTTATGAGGGATCTAAATACACATGGTGCAATAATCGCGAAGGTCTAGATTTCATCAAAGAAAGGTTGGACCGGATTCTTGTTAATTGTGATTGGCATCTCATTTTCGATAATAACTTGGTCACTGTACTTCCTATCCAATGCTCTGATCATAACGTTTTTGTAATCAGCTGTCTTACTAATGACCATGAAGTTACCTCTAATAGAAAGAGAATTTTCAGATATGAATCAAACTGTACTAAGAGAGATGGTTGTGGGGCAGTGGTAAGGAGAGCTTGGAATGGTGCACTCAGGTATGGGACAAAAGCAGAAATCACCAAGAAAGGACTTGAGAGATGTAAATTACAATTAGGAGAATGGCATAGATCAACTCAAACTCACCAGAAATTCATTGTCTCTCAAAAAATACATTTGCTCAAATCCCTGCAAGAGTCCAGCTTAGGTCACCAGAATGCTCAAGTGCATCTTCTGCAAAAAGAAATTGGTGAAGTTCTAGAAGAAGAAGATATGAAATGGCACCAAAGAGCCAAACAAAAATGGTTGAAGGAAGGGGACATAAATACCAAGTATTTCCACAAGTGTGCTACTCACATAAATCAAAAAAAATATTGTTAAGGAACTATATACTGAGAATGTCATCACTATGTCTGGTCAAGTAGAGGTGAGCAAATTGTTTCCAGAATTCTTCTAAAATTTATTCTCATCATCCAATCCAGAGGGCATTATTGAAACTCTTGAACATGTTAAGGCTACTATTACAGCTGACATGAACAAGACACTAAAGAGGGCATACTCAAGGGAGGAAATAGAGAAAGCAATCTTTGAGATGAATCCACTAGGGTTCCCTGGTCTTGATGGATTCCCTGCAGTATTCTACCAAGATCATTGGCCTATGGTGGGAACTGATATAGTTGTTGCTGTGATGGAACTTCTCAATTCTAAGCAAGGATTCCAAGCTATTAACCACACTTATATTACCCTTATACCCAAGAAAACGTTTCCCACTCTAGTCACAGATTTTAGACCCATTTGCCTTTACAATGTTTTTTACAAAATTATTGCAAAGGTCCTTGCCAATAGATTAAATATTATTCTGCATAACCTCATCTCAAACACCCAAAGTGCCTTTGTTCCTGGGAGAATGATCACGGATAATATTATTATGGCTTATGAGCTAATGCACTCCATGCAAAACAAAATGAGGGGGGAGGAAGAAAGGCTTTATGGCCCACAAACTTGACGTGAGTGAAGCATATGATAGGGTTGAGTGGTCTTTTCTTAGAGCTGTGATGGTAAAAACGGGCGTTGAAGGTGACTGGATTGATCTGATCATGCAATGTGTGACTACAGTATCATACTCCCTTATGGTAAATGGTATTCCTCAAGAGCTCTTTCTTCCTTCAAGGGGTATTAGGCAGGGGGATCCTCTTTCTCCCTACCTATTTATTTTATGTTCTAAAATACTCAATTTTTCACTCAACAAGGCAGAACATCAAGGGCTCATCTCAGGCATTCCTATAGCTCGAAATTCCCTCAAGATTAATCACCTTTTTTTGCAGATGACAACCTTATATTCTGTAAGATACTCCCTGCTGAATGGACCAGTTTGCATTCTATCCTTGTAGCTTTTGAAAAGGCCTCTGGTCAGAGACTTAATCTTGACAAACCATCAATCTTTTTTAGCAAGAATACTATGTAGGCTACTCAACAAAAAAAATTGAATATAGCGGGTATAAAAGCCTTGGGTCCTTTTGAAAAATACATGGGGCTGCCATCTTATGTTGGCAGACACAAAGCTAGAGCCTTCAATCCAATACTGGATAGAATCAAGACAAGTAGGGAGTTGGAAAACTAACCTATTATCCCAAGCAGGCAAAGAGATCCTTCTTAAATCAGTTGTTCAATCTATTCCCACTTTTAGCATGGGTATATTCAAGATCCCCAAGTGTATTCTCAGGGGCATTAATAAGTTGATGCAAACTTTTTGGTGTGGCCAAAGGGAGAACAAATCCAAGATGCACTGGAAGAAGTGGAAAGAAATGGGTAAGTCCAAGAAGGAGGGGCGACTAGGCTTCAGGGATTGTGAACATTTTAATTTGGCCTTATTAGCTAAACAAGGATGGAGGATACTTCAAAGCCCCTCTTCTTTGGCTGCTCGAGTTCTACAAACCAAGTATTACCCCAAAATTGATTTTTACTCTACTAAGGTAAAAGCTATGACTCATTTGTTTAGAGGAGTATCAGCTCAGCTAGACCCCTCTTGACTGAAGGACTAATGTGGAAGATAGGGAATGGAGACAAGGTGAAAATCTAGAAAGACAAGTGGATTCCATCCCCTAGCTCTTATAGGATCCAATCCAACCCAAAAATCCTTGAGGAAGGAGCAAAAGTGGTTCAATTAATAGATCAAGACACACTGCAATGGAAGGTTAATTTGGTGCAAGAAGTATTCAGCAATTCTGAAGCAGAAATCATTCTTAAAATGCCTATTAGCTCTTGTAGAAGCCCGCCCATATATGATGACTTGGAGAGGCACTCCTAATGGCATATTTTCAGTGAAATCTGCATAGCACCTTCAAGGAGCTATTTCAGAAAACAAGATGGGTCAATTCTCTTGGAACATCCCAACAACAGGTCTGTGGCAAAGCATTTGGAAATTAAAAGGACCTAACTCTGTCAAGATGTTCATTTAGAAATCAACCAAGGAAATACTTCCTACTAAACTCAACCTTCATAAGAGGAAAGTGGTTTAAACCCCTACCTGTCCCATATGTTTATGCCATCTTGAAACTGTAGCTCATGCCATGTGGTGGTGTAAATCAACCCAAGCTGTATGTAGTCTAAGCTCGAGGAGAATTTAGAAATGCTACATCGTGGATACCTCTTTTAAGGAAGTGTTAGACCACCTCTTCTCTACTCTATTTTAGGAGGAACTCACTGAATTTGCCATGACAGCTAAGCACATATGTCATCGTAGGAACACTTGGGTATTTGAATCCAAATTCACTCCTCCTCGTCAAGTCTCCTTTTTAGTCACAATGAACCTAGCTGAATTTAACATATGTTGTGACCAAAGAACACAGAAACTCCACTCTACCTCGACCCTCATGCACTGGTGTTTGCCTCCCAATAATCACTTCAAAGTTAATTGAGATGAAGCCATTGACAAAGTTAGGTGTAAAGTGGGTGTTGGTGTTGTGCTAAGAGACTAGAATGGGAAAGTAGTTGCTACCTCAATGTCCTCTCATGATCTTTTCCCTTAACCACAGCTGGCTGAAGCATTTGTAGCCTTGAAAGCAGTCATTCTCTGCTCAAACTTGAAGCTTCCCAACATCATACTAGAAGGTGATTCTCTTCGTGTGGTCCAGGCCATCAATGGTACTACAAGCAACTGGAGCTCGGTGGGTCTATTGATTAGAGATATTAAGATTTTCTTAACTTGTAGCCAAAGCTAATCTGTTGGCCATATTCCTAAGATTATCAATGCAGTGGCACATTGCCTAGCTAAGAAGGATCTCACTCTTCTTGATGAGAGCATTTCTATAAAGGATTATACTCCTTGTTTTATGTGAACTTAGTGTATGGTGTTTACATGGAGCAACAAGCATGTTAGTAACTTTATAAATTAGATTGTGAATGTAATGTCCCGTTCCCGGAAGTCCGGAGAGTTAGCTCCTAATACTTAAAAAATCTCCAATAATCAATAATAAATGAACAGAAACTCCACATAATACTTAATTTATTTGTTCGATCCAAAACTTTGTGTCCCTCCACAGAAACATTGAACAAAAATCTAAATAAAATAAAATAAAATCACCACAAAGACTCAAATTATTCATAACTTGACATACCAAAAACCGCTAAAGATAAAACAACTAAATATAATCCTCCCAAAAAAAAATACTTCTACCCTTAGCACTTATTCAATTATGATTATTAGACTTTTCCAATACTTCCTACTCTTGTTTTCCAGCTGAACCATAAAATATCTAGAAAATGTTATGGAGATAAGAGATGAGTTATCAACAACTCAGTAACTAGAGAACATATGCTAGTATGTAAACATATGCTTGCACCCTTAGCACTTCTTCATTTATGATCATTAGACTTTTCCAATACTTCCTACTCTTGTTCTCCAGCTAAACTATAAAATATCTGGAAAATGTTATGGAGATAAGAGGTGAGTTATCAACAACTCAGTAAATAGAGAACATATGCTAGTATGTAAACATAAACATTTTCATAGAGTTCAAAATGCAGAAACAAAACATTGCATTTTCAATATACAAATCTCAAAAATACTTATTATCAAAAAATCAGAGCGACACTTCAAACATTTCATATCTAGACACCAACTTTTCATATTCAAAGATCCATTTGGCACAACATGATTGAACATCTTCATCTTATTATATCATATCAGAGCATCATATTATAACAGAGGTCATGTTTAACTCCTATGGTAGGGTTGTGCATTCTGCAGAAAGTCAAGCAGAACATAAATCACCATATTATCAAAGCGATTGCACTCAGAGCAGAGACCATTATTATATTCCTTGGTAGGGCTAGAGATCACTATTATATCCTGTGACAATGCCAAAGGTCACTATTATATCCCATGACAGGGGTAGAGGTCACTATTGTATCCTGTGATATGGCCAGAGTTTACTATTATATCTCGTAACAGGGCCAGATGTCACTATTATATCCCATGACAAGGCCACATATTAAAACAAAACAAAATCAGAATCACCATATCAGAACCAGAATCAAAATCAGAGTCAGAACAGAATCAGAAAGTCATGCCAAAAGTTTTTAAGATGCCACATCACATCAAAACCGAGTACTGAAATTCAAATCATTTCACATTTTCCAAAACATATTCAGAACATCTTCACGTCACATGCAAAAATTATCAAATTTTCATATTCGCTCATTTTTTTCAGTTCAATATCAGAATGCCAAAAATAAACTCATGTCTACATCAGTCATGCTAGAAAATACTTTATTCTTATACAAAATTTCATGACTAATGTAGAATAAATAACTGTGGTCGTTTTAGATTTCTTCTCGTAACAAAGCATGCATATTTATCAAAAATCAACCTCAGCCCATTTTATTTTTATGCGAAGTCTATTATAGGAACCCCGCTTACCAGAATTTTGTAGCCTTTTAGAGATTCTTCACAACAGCACTAAACAAAAATCAATCGTCACCTATAAAATATACACATAACTTCCGTAAATCTCAAATTGAACATGTACTTCATAATTCAAACCCGAAATATTAAAGAAAAATCTCTATTTTCCTAATGACTAAAATCCTCGAAACCCTAAAATATCTTATATTCCCAAAGTATTTTTATTTTTATATAAATTCTCCAAACAAAAAAGACAATTAACGCCTATGATCATATTACTCCATAAATTGTTCTTATAATATTGTCCATGCGAATACGTGATCTTGACCCCAAAGTATACATGGCCCAACACTAAAAAAACACACCAGCCCATTTCGATATACCCAACCCATCATACAAGCAAACCCAACACAATAATAGATCATGACTGGAAGGGCAAGATCGTAATTACAGTTAAACTTTTCTTCTATCTAATATTTGCGTAAGACCCTAAGGCAAAAACAATTTAGTTAAAAAAAAATACCAGGCAGCCATTCGCGGTGGGTAGAGGGCAGCTGTGGGCTTACCATGATCAGCAACGAGAGGCGGCCAATGATTGGGCACAACGGGAGTGCACTCTGGAAGTGAGAGAAAACGTGTGGAAAGAAAGAGGGAAAGTGATGAAAGAGAGGGAAAGGGAGAGAATGGTAAGGAGGCTGTGGCACTTTGTGAGCTTACCAGGTAGTGGTCCCGGTGGACCTCGGTGCATGACCGGCGTCCTCTAGTTGTTCCCGGTTGAGGCTAAGCAGTTGGTGGCAGCATTGTAGTTCACTAACGGTGGCAAAGAAAAGCTCACTGTTTGGAGAAAAAGGCTCTGATTTTGGGTATAGAAAACAGAGGATGTTGGCTTGGCAAAAGCCATGGGTTGCTGTTTCCCATGGCTGTGGAACGTGGTTTCCAGTGGTTGCTCTAGGCATCAGTTTTATGTGGAGATGGAGGTTGGGGTGGACAAACCGGGCGGCAGTGGTGACGCACACGTTTGGGCTTTCGTGAGGGTGTTGGATGGCAACCGGGATGGCTAAAAGGTGTAGAGATGACTGTATGAAGCAATCGTGTGTGGCTGTGCTAGCAGGTGTTGGGACGTAGCGACTAGGAGACATGGGGTTCACGGTTTGCCAATGGGCTGGGTGGTGGGGCTATCACACGACCGTTTTTTAGTGGAAGACAATGACAGTTACGCGAAGGAGATGATTCATTGAAAAGAAAACTAGGTTGTGACAACTTCTTTTGTAGGAGAGAAAAATGTGTATTTATAGAGTTGATTGAAAAACCTAGATGAGAACAAAAAGGAAAAAAATAGGAGTAACCGTGCATGAGAGATGTGCATGGCATGAAACATGAAACGTGCATGACATGGAAACTGGTTCTTGGCTTCATGAGCTTTGATTGGGCTTTTTCTTCGAGTTTTGGGCTCTCGATTCAACCTCTAAAATGATCTAACTTGTCCCACCAATTTTCCAGGGCCCATAAAAATATTTTACCTAATTGAAAAATATTTAATGATTCTAACCTAAATAGCAAGTCCAATAAAAATATAAAATTTGGGCCCATAATCCATTCCAAAAATAGTACTCGTTAAACCCAAAAATTTTAGAAAACAGCTTGGTGCTAGACTTGGGTGTTATAGTGCATATGGAAGTATGAAGAGGAATTTGTGAATTGGTTCTAAGTAGTCAAGTGTATCATGTAATGAAGCAACTACTGAAGTTTGGAAAACAATGTATATATGTTGATGATTGTAGTGTGGACAACTTTATATATGTAATGTATTCAATATAACAAACTAAGAAGAAGTGACTTGTTCTTTTGGATTGCAATGGAGTGAGTGATATGAATTTTGACATATTTATATTATGTGCTATCTTGGTGTATTGTCATGTTATTTATGATGCCAATGGGCTGTTTAGCGAGCTAAAATTGATTCAATTTGAGGGTTGGACAAAATTGTAGTTATTATGCATATTGTATATGGATAAAGCTTGTAAAACAAATGAGTGCTTGAAATGCATTGTATATTGATCTGATGTGATAAACGTGGTAAGGTACATGTGTAAATTGATTGGTTGCATATATTGGACAAATTTGTGTACTTTGACTGTACTATGTATGAATGGAGCTTGTAAGAACAAGTTGATACATAGATGGATTGTATATGGATCTTACGCGATAAAGGGGTATGGTACATGTATATGTTTGGTGGATTGTATATGTATGCTTGGTTTGTTTGGATTGTATTATATGTTCATATGTGAAGAAGTGAACGGGAACTTGAGTTGATGTGGGATTTGGATTGTGTATCTATGGAGGAAGGTTAATGTACTTGTAGTTTGGAGTTTATGGGTGAAGTGTAATTAGTTTCTAAGCCATGTTAAGCAATGCTTTGGAGGTTAAAGTGAAGAATGGGAGCTCACTTTATGAGTTAGAAATGAAGTTGGGCTTTTAGGTTCATAGATAGGCTTAGAATTAATTACAAAGGGGTATGTTTCAAAGATTGAATGATGACTTGTACAAGTAAAATGGAATGAATGTATGTAGGATGGATTTGGGAAATAGCATATATCTAAGTGAAGGAAGTTTAAGTAATGGTAGTTTTATTCAAGTTTAATGACTTAGTTTCTTGTGTAAATGAAAAGGGAATGACGTAAGGTTATGTATGAACGTTGGTTGTCATATGACATGCACATAAATGGACTGTATGGAATGAAAATGGCATGGAGTTCAGGTAAGTACTATGGTCATACTCTTGATTTTCTAAAAGATATTAAAATAAAAATGAAATGTTTCTCTTTATAAAAAATGAAATGAAATGTTGTTATAAGAAAAAGGTTATTTTTATGCGATGAAAGAAAAGAAAATATTTTCTTAGAAATCAAATGATGTTTTATGAAAGTATGCTAAAGTAATAATATTTTAAAATATACGCATGTAATGACCTTCTTTGGCAACCCCTTTTTATGCACACCAAGAATAGTTGTAAGCATGTGAAATGGATGTTATCTGTAATACATATTGTCTTTATGTTTTATGAAATGAAATGGTTTAATAAATGAAATGAATAAAAGGAAAAGACTGGAAGGAATGAATAAAAGGAAATGAAATGAAATGAATGTTTTAATATATGAAGCTACGTAATAGCTATGACTGAATGAATAATGGTATCAATGGACTGGGCAAATTGTGATGCTTGATAAGTAGTACTGGTAGTGCACCCAGTGTTGCCCTCGATTGAAAGGGATTCCTAACTTGTGGCCATGGGCAGAATCTGAGTCTAAAAGACCACTAATCCCAACACACGGGGACATAACAGTGTGTACCGATCAATAGAAAGTGATAAGAGTTAATTGAATCTATGAAATGATTTAGTTCTTTATGAAGAAATGTAAAAGGTGTAGGAAATGTTTTATGTAAAATATATAGAGGAATGATAAATGCATGAATTAAAACTTATGTTAGTATATTTTCACAGTATGAAGTAATGCTTACTAAGTATTTGACTTATTTTGTTTTTCTATGTGCCCTGCCTAGGAACGAAATGAGGACCAATTAATAGGAGGACATGCCAAAGGAAAAATATGACAGAAGCCTAGGCAGGTTTTATTAAATATATGAACTCACATTTTGTAAAAGGACTGTATATTTTAGTTAAATGAATTTCGCTACAAACTCTCTTTCAGATTTATAAAACAGGTTTTATACTTTAACCATATACTCTTTGATATCTTAGAGAGGAAAGTAAAAGTCTGAAAAAGTTCAATAATTCTCGTCTCATTTTTTAAAAATTTTTGTTAAAAATCCCGCCACAAGAAAGGGCATTACACATTTAGATTATCAAAATAAGTTAGATGATCTTCTGGATCCTTATGGTCAGAAAATTCACTTCGAACCATTTTTCTTTATCTTTTATAGATCTTTATTTAGGTCAACCAAATATTTAGATATACGACATATAAGTGATCAATGTCCTTTCATACCACACATGTGATATTTATATTCATATTTCTTTATAGGTTAATTCTGCAAATCTTTGTTTTCATCGTACTTTATCACAATGTGATTTCACTTCTGGTGGGATGTAAAATTTCTTTTTGAGAAAATTTGAATACACTCCCCTTGATTTCTATAGCCTTTTCTACTACGTCCACGTTCATGACCACTATTTCCTTTATTACGATGAAATGAGATTTGATTCGCTTAAGGGACTGGAATAGACCCAGTTGAACGGGACTGTTGATTTTTCATTAGTTGCTCTTTATTTTCTTCAGCCACTAGTAAACAAGATATTATTTTAGAATACTAGTAAACAAGATATTATTTTAGAATACTAGTGAGCTTTCGCATTCGATATTCTTTGTTGTAGGAGCACATTGGAGGCATGAATATGTTATTTGTTTCATTTTGAACATATCCTTGTTAGTGGCTTTTTCCCTACACAATTTTAATTGAGAAGTGTTTTTTTTTTAATGTAGAGTTTTATTCACTAATAATCTTGCAACTTCAGGTACATCCAATGTTAATGAGCTTTTGGGAGGGTCATTTAAACTATTCTTTAGAATTAATAGATTTTCAATGGTGGGGGACGTAGTTCTTAGTTTTTTTATACAGATGGTGGCGAAAAAAAATTATTGCTTTAGTACGATCCTTCAAGGATGCTTCATTTCCTTCCTTAATAGTATTTCTAAGATTTATTACATCAAGATAAATCTCAGCATCAATCACCCATGAGGAATAATTGTTGTGAGAAACATTTGAGGGCAACAAATTCAAGTTTTGTAAGATTTGACATGATCTATAACAAATATATTCAGTATTGAATGCGAAGAAGTATTTAAAATCAAATTAATATATAAAATATAAGAATATTCATCACATTGATATAATAATATTATACTCTATATATATAATATCACATAGATTATATCGAGATTTTATAAAATAATTTATATCATAATAAACAAATATCAATATTTATATAAGAGAAAGTTATGGTTTAGAAAATGTTACGTAAGTGTCTTACCAAAGGGCAAAGGAACAAAATGGTTAGTTAGAGTAGCGAGCTGATAACACATGAAATTAAAAAGAAGTAGCAAGATAATTGAAAGATTGTAATATAAGATTTTTGTGTTCTACAAATGATTCAAAATGCACCATTTCATACGCATTGGGAGATAATGAATATGAAAAGTGATAAATAAATTAATGACGTAAATTAATGAGATGCATTGATGAATTTAAGAATTAAAATAGTTGATACATTAATTGGCTAGATTTCTATGATGTTGAATCCAAATGATCAACCACCAAGTTTATGTATATAATTACAATACTATAAATTTTTTTACAACCTTTTAGGACTCGTTTGGATAGTGAGATGAGATGAATAATTTTAGATGAGTTAAGTAAAATATTGTTGGAATATCATTTATTATTATTATTATTTTGGGATTTGAAAATTTTGAATTGTTTATTATATTTTGTATGAGAATTTGAGAAATTTGTAATGATGAGATGAGTTGAGAGTATTTCTGTATCTAAACGGAGCCTTTTACAACCATATTTTAAATTGAGGAAAATTCTAGTTATTTTATAAATATATCAATGGTTTAAAATGTAATTGTGTAAAGATTTCTATGTGTATCATTTTCCTTATTTATCAAATCTAGGGCCCTATACCATATCCACCACCTATTGCATAAATTAAACCACCTATAGTTTAATAATTTTATATTATTTTTTATATTTATTTAAACTATTTCTTGAAACATACCCATTTTTTTATAAATCAAAACTAGCCAAAAGATTATGTTCACATTTCATGTTTACAAATCAAAATTTGATCTCTCTATTCAAAAAAATCTAGATTCATCCAGATTTCGACCCAAGTCTAATGCACGCACATTTATAATCAAAATAGGAAAATAAATATTATACCACATTTATAATCATAAAAGGAAAATAACTAATATACCACATAATTTGCAATCCAAGACGTTATATATATGAGTAATGATAAACACACAACACTTTATACAACACTTTACACAACACATGTTATAAAGTAAGGGTATTTTGGTAAAATGATGATAGTTTTATAAAGTATTTTACAAAAATACCCCTCCTTTTAAACATTGTTGTATAAAATGTTATATAAAATGTTGTGAGTTTATCATTTTTCTATATATATAGGTCTCATTTGATCCTTGAGTTGATAATTTTTTTCAATTAGAATCCTTCGACAACGTCTGGATTAGGTCGCAAAACCCAAGTCGTGCGCCTGTGTTTCAAACCCAATTAGTACTGCACCTGTTATTCAAACTTCTCAATGCGAAGGAAAGACTGAATGTACTTGATTCTTAACGTGCGATAAGGATGTAAATAAGATAAAACATAAAATTCGTATATCATGTCATTTCATTATTATAATTTTTTAAAATTTTTATATAAAATATAATAAATAATTAAAATTTTTAATTAATTTTTTAAAATTTTAAAATAATAATAATATTAAAATATAATATTTTAAACTTTTCTCTAAAATTAAAAATTCTTGACTCACCAAACCTACCATAAATGCGGTATGTATCCTTGCAAGAGGGGAACGACTGTTTTACTTGACTTAATTTATTATTGGAAATTGGGGGGTCCAAGAGGACCAAGACTCCGACGGACAAGCTCTTCTTGACCGACAGGCAGGAGATATCTGCTTTGATCCACATAAATTAGTTTTCATTAAACTTCTCCTAGAGAAAAGGGAAAAGACCCATTGACCTGCTTTTCGTTTCTCGGAAGGTTACGATAGGATTACTATTTATTTATTATTTTTATTTTACTTAATAATTAAAGAAATGATTATGAGTAAAATTATATATATTTTTAATTTTTTTTAATGATTAAGAATGTTAAAAAATACTTAAAAGAAAATAATAAAAAAATAAAAAATTTTCAAATACATGTAAGTAGGAAATTGATAGTAATAGAATAATCACCCTATCATTACCCTTTTTTATAAATCAAAACTAGCCAAAAGATTAAGTTCACATTTATGTATAGAAATCGAAATTTGATCTCTTTATAATTTAGTGGAAGAATACGTATACTCGTTAGATTGAGATGACATTTGATTTCAAGAATTAAGGAAGAAAGTAGAAATGTTCATCCGAATTGGATTTTTTTACAATTCGCCACGTTACGGTCTAGAACAAATCCAGACCAGAACCGACCACCCCTTTTTTTCAGTTTGAATGTTTTGCAATGAATGCTGAATTTATACATTTTTGTGTAATTTCATGCCAATTGGTACAATTTCTCAATTGATTTAGATTAGAGACTCGATAGTCAATTCCCATTTACTGCACCCTTAAAGTAATGTCCTTAACAACACCGTTCCTCTAGTAGTGGTAGTAATACTAGTAAAGCTCCTTGACGTCCTTACGGACCTCAGGTCCCTCTCGGCCCTCTTTACAATCACACGAGTTAGTACTGCATCCTCATAAGTCCGATTTCCTTTTAATTGGAACTTATTTTATTACTCAAAACTAATCTTCGTTCCATAAAATTATGATTGTAATAAATGAAATGAAAAAATGGGATTTTGGAATTAAAATCTGAATTCATCTTGGTTCCGGTCATGATTTGAAACCTATGTTTTAGTCTGAGTATATTCAAGTTCTCAAGTTGAAACTTGAATAAACAATCTTTAAAAGAAATAGACTTTCTAGCTCTTCATAAGACTCTTCGTTACGACCATTTACCCGCTCTTCGTTTCTCTATTCATTTTTTTCCAAGATTGAGATGGATAAGATGGAACATTTGGTAACAATACTTGCCCTAGAATGCGGGGAGGAACAAAAAGACGCAATTAGACCCATCACGAGCCAAGAATATAGCTGAGATGCTTTTGCGTCAAGAAAATGATAGTGAAAGTCATCACGCTGTTAATCTCTGATTGGCAATAGTCCTTTTTGTCTGTCTGGCGGCTACCTAGCCTTTGTTTTTGGGGCACTGCTATGAATTCGGGACCATTTTGTGTCTCGAAAGGATTTTTATTTTTTTTGTTTTATTTTTTATGTATTTTTTTAATCATCATAAACATTTTTTAAAAAAATAGAAAAATCACAACTTCATTAAAAAATATTTTTTTAATCATTCAGTTAAAAAAAAAAAAAAAATACATTGGGGACACAATTCGGAACCCAAAGCATTTCCCTTTGTTTTTCCACGTTTGCTTGTAAACATGGTTCTGTTTTTCTCTTCTTGTTTTTATGTTCGTGCTGAATAGTACATGGCATTTCTTGGTTTTCATTCGGAAGCCTAATTTGTTTATTTGGGAAGAGCTATTTCTCGTGGTCAAGGTTGGCATTTGATTTAGAAAAATTCTATTCACAAGCACATCTCTGCACATTATAGACCACATTTTTTTTTATTTTTTTTTATTTTTTTATTAAATATGTGATATATGTATGATGAGTAAAATAATTCAAAAAATTTAAAAATAATAAAATAAATAAATAAATAAAATATGAAGTGTAGTGTGTGAAGATGATGGGTAGAAAACTCTTTGATTAATTAATTCGTTAAGAAGTAATTAGCTAGAGACTCCCTAGACTGTCTCGTTTGTTTTCAGAAAATTTCTCAACTCATCTCATCTCATCTTTATAACTTTTTAAAATTTCAATACAAAATAAAATAAACAATTCAACTTTTTCAAATTTCAAAACAAAAATAATATTAAAAAATATATTTTAATAATATTTTATTTAATTTTTTAACTTTAATCTCTACTAATTTCATCTCATCTTCGAAAACAAATGAATTTATTTGTCACGACTTTTCAGAAATAGACCACTAACATATTCTAATCAAAGTTGAAACATTATCTGTAAACTGTAATACAAAAAACAAATAGTAGCTTTTAACACTTTAATGATCATTAGTTGTCCACATTGATCAAGTTGATGAAATTTTTGTTGAGATTTATCTGCTGGGATTATTTAAGTACGTAGTAGTAGTACGTACTTCTCGTTTCTTTTCTTATAAGTTTTTATTTTTATTTTTTATAGTTCTTTTATTCTTTTTTATAGTAAAATTTATATTTTTCAATGATCAGTTTAAACTTTTAAAATAATTGATAATTTTACACAATATCAAAACAGATATCCTGAATTTTAAAGCCGCTTAACCTTTTGAGTGACATGTGGTGAGCAGTGATTTTACACTTTTTACCTTAATACATATTTATAATCAAAATAGGAAAATAAATAATATACCACATTTACAATCCACGATGTTATATATAGGTCACATTTTCATTAAATTATTGAAAATTATTTTCAATAAACCTCTCCTACAGAAAAGAGCCATTCTCTTCATTTTTTCTCCAACCCGACTAACATTCATTATTTCCCTCAGTTTTATATATATCCACTTGCATACCACATCCAATATATTCGTTTCAAACAAGTTTTTATAGCAATAGTTGCCAAGGTTTGCATACCATGGGTTCGCCATTTCTGTTCCTTCTATTGTCTTTGTCATTTTCTCTCCCGTTATCTTCAAGCTTGGATACCATTCGTGAAGGCAAATCCCTCTCAATTGAGAAATCAAAAGACGTTCTGATATCAGCTAATGGAGTTTTCTCTGCTGGCTTTTATTCAGTGGGTGATAATGCCTATTGCTATGCCATATGGTTCAATAAGCCATCCCGTGGCAAGAACCAGACTGTAATCTGGATGGCAAACCGTGATCAGCCAGTTAATGGAAGGAGCTCCAAGCTCTCTCTCCTCAAAAATGGAAATCTTATCTTAACCGACGCTGGGAAGTTCACAGTTTGGGCCACAAATACTCAGTCACTCTCCTCAGTGGACTTATCTCTCTACAACACCGGTAATCTTGTCCTGCAGAACATGGAAGGTGTTACTTTATGGGAAAGCTTTGATTTCCCAACAGACACCCTTCTTCCCCAACAACTACTCACTAAAAACACAAGGCTCATATCCTCTAGAAGCCAGACCAACTATTCCTCTGGTTTTTACAAGCTCTTTTTCGATAATGACAACCTCCTCCGCCTTCTTTATGACGGTCTTGATGTTTCCAGCATATACTGGCCAGACCCGTGGCTCGTGAGCTGGGAAGCTGGAAGGTCCACGTACAACAACAGTCGGATCGCAGTGCTTGATACATTCGGGAACTTCAGTTCTTCTGATGATTTTACTTTCATGGCAGCAGACTATGGGTTGGAGCTTCATAGAAGACTAAAAATTGATTACGATGGTGATATTCGATTGTACAGCTGGGACGAGGTGGGGGAGAAGTGGGTTGTGTCCTGGCAGGCCATTCAGAGACCTTGCAATATTTATGGTATTTGTGGGGCTAACAGTCTGTGCAGCTATATTGTTGGTTCTGATAGGAAATGTTCTTGCCTCCCAGGATTTAAGATGAAAAATGTCACGGATTGGTCTTACGGGTGCGAACCCAACTTTCATCTTTCTTGCAATAGAAATGAGTCTGGCTTCCTACTGTTACCCCGTGTTGAGTTCTTCGGTTATGATTATGGGTTCTTCCCTAATTACACGTTGGATCAATGTAAGAATTTATGTTTGCAATTGTGCAATTGCAAAGGGTTCCAATTCACCTTCTCACAGGAAGGTGGTTCTTCAAAATGCTACCCCAAGACGTTGTTGCTTAATGGATATCGTTCCCCGAATTTCAGTGGTGACCTCTATTTGAGATTGCCTAAGCGCAATATCTTCTCCATCGCAAAGTTTGTACAAGATTTCAACCTGATTTGCTCAAGCAAAGGTACAGTGCAACTAGACAGAACTTATTATAAAAGTCGTGCAAATGGGATAGTGAAATTCATGCTCTGGTTTGCATGTGGAGTAGGCGGATTTGAAATCATCTGTATCTTTTTGGTGTGGTGTCTATTGAGTAGAACCCATCAAGGTTCAGATGCAGATAAGCAAGGCTATCTTTTTGCTGTCACTGGGTTCAGAAGATTTACCTATGCTGAGCTCAAGAAGGCAACAAAAGGTTTTAAAGAGGAGATTGGAAGAGGTGCGGGAGGAATAGTATACAAAGGGGTATTGCCAGATAATCGAGCTGTAGCAATCAAGCATCTCAACGAACCTAACCAAGGAGAAGGTGAATTTCTAGCAGAAGCAAGCATCATTGGAAAGATTAACCACATGAACTTAATTGAGATGTGGGGGTATTGCGCAGAGGGAAAGCATAGGCTTTTGGTGTACGAGTACATGGAATATGGTTCTTTGGCCCAAAACCTCTCATCTCATGCACTTGATTGGAAGAAGAGGTTTGACATTGCCGTTGGCACAGCGAAAGGCCTAGCTTATCTGCATGAAGAGTGCTTAGAGTGGGTTTTACACTGTGATGTAAAGCCTCAGAACATACTCCTAGACTCTAACTATCAACCAAAGGTGGCAGATTTTGGGCTCTCTAAGCTACAAAATAGAAATCTCGAGAATTCAAGCTTCTCAAGAATAAGAGGAACCCGAGGGTACATGGCTCCAGAGTGGGTTTTCAATCTTCCTATCACCTCCAAAGTGGATGTTTATAGCTATGGAATTGTTGTATTGGAGATGGTGACAGGAAAGGGACCAACAAGGGGTGTCCATGCTATAGATAGTGGAGGAGAGCCAGAACCCAAAACGTTGGTTACTTGGGTGAGGGAAAAAAGGAATGGAACGGCTACAATGGCTTCCTTGCTTGAAGAGATTGTTGATCCAGTACTAGAAAACAATTATGACATGGGTAAGATGGAAACTCTAGTAGCAGTTGCTCTGCAGTGCGTAGAGGAAGAGAAAGATAGAAGACCCAGCATGAGCCAAGTAGCTGAGATGCTTTTAATCGAAGAAAATGATAGTGACAGTGATCATGGTGTTAATCTCTGATTGGTAATGGTACCGATTTTCTTAAGAGATCGATGGTTGTTTTTGCAAATCCATAGTCACGAATAAACCTTTTTTCTTGTAGTGGTAGAGCTATAGGTGTACTTGTAAGCCTGGTTGGCAATGTGTCATCCAACAAATTAGGGTCAAACTGGAGGCTATTGATCCTAATGGTTGTGCATGTGTATTAACTTCTTTTATTCTCTTTTTCTTTCGTTTTGAATGACTTGTATGTTTTGGGAAATTTACATGTCTGTCGCTGGTGTCTTAACTTTGCATTATGAAATGAATTAGAGTTTTGATTCTTCTTTTATTAATTATGTTTAAGCGAGTTTTTCGGATACTATAAATTGATTTGGCCTCCAGATTGTAGTGAATTCAATAAGTTTAGTATGATTGCATATGAATGGACCATTCATGAGAGTTTGGATCTTTTTTATAGCCAGTAGCCACACACATGGCGGCCCCGTCCCAAATTTATTAATAAGTCATTACTTATGACGAAGGAAAACCGTAATAACATCATTACACTTGGGGGCTTACAGGATAAAACGCTATAAACTAACCCAAAACCAAAACAAATTCTAACAAGCCTAAGCCAAACGTGTAATCAAAGTGACGTAAATCATCGTGAATGCAAATGCAGCTGACCAATGTGAATGCAAATCAGTGTAGACGCAGCTTATTCTGAAGACCTAAGACCTCAAAGAAGGAAGACCTAATCTACCACCTATAAAATACCTTTGAGCTTCCACAGAACATCATCAAAATTTATCCACGTACCAGACTGATGATGCGAAGCCATACGAGCAAGAAAATTAGCCCCTGAATTTCCTTCTCTATAAACATGGTTGATCTTGACTTGCAAATTCGACAAGACCTCTTGGATTTCATCCCAATAGTCTACAAGATACCACACGCCACATCTCCCTTTTGCCAACCAGTTAACAACAAGTAAAGAGTCAAGCTCAATCTCAATCTCAATTCTTTGCAAACTCAACTTCTTACAATGTTTCAGCCCATAATAAAGAGCTAATAGTTCCGCTTCGTTATTAGAGCCATGAGCTAACTCCTTAGCAAAAGCCAACCTCAAATAGCCCCAGTCATCCTGAATAAGGCCCCCTGCCCCCATGCAACCTAGATTGCCAATGAACTCCCATCAACATTCAACTTAAACCACCCCCTATTCGGCTTACACCACTTTATCAAACAAACTGGCTTACGTAAAAGAGCTTTAACCGGAATTGAGAAGGCTTCCAATATTCTAGCGTCACCATTATCTAAGTTTTAACTCGCCCTCAGACGTAATCATACCCATGCAAGTGCCGCTTTGATCACACTCCACAACGACTGCACATAACCATGTTTCCCATCCATATGAGCCTTACACCGCCACACCCAAAGAGAACACGTTAAAATAATGGGAATCAAACCAAGCAACCTACCTTTTTGGGATGAATGAGAGGCTCGTCGAAACCAAAGCTCCATAGTATTCTTCCAAGGGCTGGATGGGTCATAAAGCATCCCCAAACTCAAAGACGCCTTGCGCCAAATTTTCGCTGCTAAAGTACTTGTAGCCAGGACATGATCCTGATTTTCCAGAAAACCCCGTACACAACATTCATATTTAGAAACCACTGGAATGCCCAACTCTTTAATACGCGCATCCACACTTAGGCAAAAATTCAAAGCCTTCCACATTGTAATTGAATACTTATTTGGTAGGACAGAATGCCAAATCCAACGAGGCCATTCTATTTTTGGGGCCCTAACACAAATACATTCCCATGCCAACTTTGAGGAAAAAATACCATCCAAATTCGGCTTCCAAATCAGAATATCTGCCCCATCTTTATGCTCACCTAAAGATGTCAAGATTTCCTCAAGTTTGGATTCCCCCACCAGTCTTTTGAGAAGGTCCACATCCCACCCATTATGAATATGACACTCCCTTATTGTGAGAAGAGGAAGATCTGAGATCTCACAAGAGTCTATAATAGCACCTGATGACAACCAGTTATCCCTCCAAAAAGAGACACGACCATCCCTTACCTTCCACACGACATTACTCAACACCTTAGGTAACACGAGTTTGGATCATTACTTTGATCTATAATGCGGCAAAACAATATTGTAATGCTAGTTGATTTAGTAGGATTGCATGACATGTTACAAATGGATAAAATGTTTGTCCCTAATGTACCCAAAACATTCCTTACTGCCCTAGAACACCCCTTCTAAAGTTCCTTCCAAGTCAACTGCCACAAAAAATATATATGAAAAGAGTATGAAGTGAAATTATCCAAATGTCCCTATAGCGTACTACAAAGATCTACCAATACAATCAAAAAATTGATTAGTCGTAACTATGCAATTATTTAATAACAAACCAATAATATAGAATAAATAAATTGCAAAATACCAAAATTGGTAATGAATGAAAACCTTTTAAACAACTTTTTAAACGTAAAACCTGACATGGCAGTCAAATCCAGAAAATGCAATTTTATTATTTGAAAATTAGTTACAAGCAAGTTTCAATTATAGCACCCGGGCCCATAAACCCAAGGCCGGTCCATTGGATTCTCTTGTTTTTTTTTTCTTTCTCTTGTTTTCACGCAGCTAAGTAACCTCCCCTACCCCACGAAGTCGTTTGCGGTGAGCTTCATCTTGCTGCTTGCATTTTATCTTCTCGACCATTTTTCAATTTCAATTTCTGCATTTTCGAAGATTCCCCCACCCAATCTCCCTTATCTCCATGCCTAGGCAGTTTGAAGTTTGAAGTTCCTTCCCCTTTTTGAGTTCTCTCCTTTATTTTGTTTATGTCCATCACTCGAGTATCTCTCTCTCTCTCTCTCTATTTATCTATCTTCTCCGCACCAAGTCGCTAGGCACCTGGAAACTCCACCATCCAACCACCACGAGTCTACCCCCACTGCCCAGAACCTCTGTGTCCTCAACGAGAACCTATCCCACTTACTCGTCAGCCTCCGCTAAACCAGTCAAGATCATGCCTAAAAGGAATCAGCGTTGTTGCACGTCTATCCCTCCTCCACGAACCAGTTGTTGCCGACATGAACCCAAGATACCCACCAACCTTCTCGACGGAAGCCACCAATACAGCCATGAAGCCCAGCTGTGTTCAAGCAACGTCAACCACTCACCATTGAACCACCCCACACTATGACACCTTGAGCCTCCTTCACGCCTCCTCCCTCTCTCAGTTTCTTCCCCACGACCCAAGGGCCAGCAAGACCACCACAGAAGTTTTCGCTCAGCCTCGGTGCAACAAAGAACTCCACCACCGCGCTGCCCCTACATCATCAAGCCGTCGTTCAAGCCACTGCATGTCCCCTATTTTTGACCCCCGAAACAAAGAAATAAAACCATTTTCCCCCGTCTCTGTTCTGCAGCCCCAAGACACCTCGATGAAGCTTAACAACGCTCAACAACAACCCTTTCGCCACCCACGTGCCACTCCATGATCTGCTGCCACCCCAACCACCCTATCACCGTCTCTAGCTACCTCCGTAAGTATCTCGCACGATATCCCTCTCACCGTGTTTCCTCTCTCTGATTTCTCCCTCTCTCTCTCTCTCTCAGTGTCCTTTGTGTTGCTAACCGTTGTATCTTTGCCACCATATCATGAGTATTACATTAAGTGAATATCGAGGCATTTGAGAATTTTTTATATTTTAGGATTTCGAAGAAATTAGATTTTTAAGAAAATAGGTTACTTAGCGTCTCAAGTAAGTATTGAAAAATGTGTTAATTTCATATACTTATGGAAATTACGTGATTATTTTTATAGGTGGCAATTGATTTTTTGTTTAGTACTGTTGTTGAAAATTTTTGAAAACGTAAAAGGTTCAGATAAGCAAAGTTCCTATGCTAGGCTTTATACGAGTTATTAAGACTGAGATTGACTTTTTGAAAACTTTGCATATTTTGTGATGAAATGAGAACATGGAAAAAATCAACCTCGATCGCTTATTTGCACTACAAATGAAATCTATATGAAAAAGGGAAAATATTTTCTGACATGCATTGTGTAGACATGAGCTAAATTTTGTCATGTTGTCTCTGAAATTTGAGAAAGAGAGATATTGGGAATTTGAAAAATTGTGCATTGATTTAGAAAGATGTTACGACCTTTGTTTTTAGTATGTGAGAATGATTTGATTATTTTTTGGTAATCTGTTTTATTTTGATATGGCATTTGAAAACCTTTGGCATAGTGTACTGATCTTGTATCTTCTCTGCTCTGCTTTGTTATACTCTGCTCTGTTTGGGTTGGTACCAACTTCTCTGTCTCTAAGTGCACCCACTTTGGAAACAAAGTGGTTTTATTATGGTATTTCCTGTGTACATACTTGGGGCTCCGAGAGTAATAAAAGAAAGATTTCACCTCTGTCTTTGCCCAGTTTGGCCACCGAGATTAGCACAGCCCTACCAGGGGGTGAAACATGGTCTCTGCTCTGTGAGATGCTCTGTTTTGATGTGATAATCATGTTCAGGTTACGTTATGCCAAAGTACTCTAGGTTTGTATGTCTTAAAACCATAGCTCTGTTACGTTTGAAAACATGTTTTGTTCTGCATGATAAATCTAGAAAATATTTTGTTCTGCATACTGTACTCTGTAAATACTCATGCTTGCACGCTAGTATATGTTCTCTGCTTACTAAGTTGTTGATAACCCACCTCTTATCTCCACAACATTTTTCAGATATCTTGGATACTTCAACGGAGGTTCAAGAATAGGAAGCATGAGTAAAGCTTGGTG
Source organism: Juglans mandshurica (assembly GCA_022457165.1). Classification (NCBI taxonomy): domain Eukaryota; kingdom Viridiplantae; phylum Streptophyta; class Magnoliopsida; order Fagales; family Juglandaceae; genus Juglans; species Juglans mandshurica. Next base: position 6,944,647 of record CM039625.1, read on the forward strand.
AGCATAGTATATTAAATACAAAGAGGGTACTTGTTACTGGAGAATTTTTATTAAATAGTTTCGTCTTGCTCTGTTGAGTTAGTACTTTGGAAAGTTGGCATGTACGTTAAGACTTCGTCATATTCTTAGTTCTTTATTTTGGAGTAAATGGTTTAAAGCAATGAGGTCTATGAGTAATTGAGGAATTTGAGTTTATATTTGTACAGTGAGATATGATTTTAGGTGTTAAGAGGTAACTCTCCGACCCATCCGGGACCGGGGCGTTACATACTTGACCAGATGCCTCTACCGTAGTAGCAGCAGCAAGAACCTCTGTCAATTTTCAAACATTGGTTTTTCACCTAGAACTCCAGTGACTGAATTACGATCACTTTATCTCCAAAATGGAGCACGATCACACTCAATGAGAGAAAAATGACTAGAAAATTCTTATTTTCTCACATGTAAGCATTGGGAAAGACTCTCCAAAATCTCCTAGGATGAAATGTCTACAGATCCTAACCAGTAGATCTTTTAAATAAACAATATGATAGGAATTTGACTCGCAATAGATGCTGACGGAACAAATCTTATAGGAGTTTGAGTCGTAGTGAAACTCTGCTAACAAATTCTACTGACGAATTTTGCCGATGTCTGATACTTATCTTCTTAGCATTGACAATTTCACATTCAAACTCTTCTTTAGATAAGATTTATCTCTTGAAACTTGACTTCTACACTTTTGACTTATCTAAAACACTTCCTACCAACCTCTAGATAAAATCAAAATAGCCATAGAAAAAGTTAAAATGTTTTACATTCATCCAAATTACAAAACCAAATATAAGATAAATTATATCATCTTATTCACTTAGTCATACCCAAACTTATCAACTTAGTCACCTACTCTTAGCCAAACTTTTGCATCTACATGAAGAATTCAAATCTTAATTATCATTGATCTACATCCGCACATGTTAATGCGTTATATTTGAAGTACTTATCTATTTAAGTGGTAGATATATGAGCTGCTTAAAATGTATCATACCCGTAAATATGATAGGAAATGAAAAATCTAAGATGAAAACTATCATTGCACAAAAGGAAAAGTATAAGAAGTTGGTCATAGTTGACCATCCGGCCATAAACAGATAGCTTTCCCCCCGTCGATGTTAATTTTGGCCTGTAATAAAACCATGCATAGCTTGGTTGGCACAACCAAAGCAACGCTTGGGTCACAACCTAAGCCTGACCTGGGTCAACACCTAAACATTGCTTAGGCATGATTGAGGCTCTCCTGGTTCGATCTAGACAGTTTAAGAATCTGTTTGACAATACAACTGTTTTTAAGTATTTTTAGATATTTTCATATATTTCTTTTTTAAATATCAATCAAATATAAGATACTTTCAATTTTCAATCTTTAATTTTTTTAAACTTTTAAACAAAACACATAAAACAATACTATTTTTTTAAATTTCAAAATAAAAATCATATTAAAAAATTATATTCAAACAATTTTTTAATTTTATAATATTTTTATTCAATTTTTTCTTTCTCATTTCTCAAAATCCACTAAAATATTTTAACTCGAACTATTTCACAATTATTTACAGATATACAAAGATATTCTAAATGTCCAAACGGCCTAAGTTTCTTTAATTTTGTTTTTTAATGCATGGCACGTGGTACGTACTAAGTCACCAGTGTTAATGTAGCATTTAAAAGGACTAATAACGGTGTGCTAAAAAAAAAGATTTATACGATCAAATTGGAAGCAGAGAAGGTAAAATTTTAAAATAAGAATATAGGAATTGATCAGTCCAAAAACCAAATCATGTGTAGTACTATTGTAGTATTTAACTCTTCTTATTATTCAAACATATATGTATGTTTATTCTTCCAACTTAACAACGGCAAATTAGAACTCTTTTTATAATTAGGTGATACTCGAAAGATCAAATTTGATAATTGATGATGTGCACCCATCTTTAGACTTGGATTTTTAAGTGTGACAGAAACCTAACATGAAAAATTAACATAACTCGACTACAAGTAATTGAATAATATCAAAACCTTAGAAACGGAGATGTTGTTGCACCTAACAAAGTTTATACCAATTACTTAATATATATATATATATATATATACTAGTAAGATGTTACGTGCCTGAGGCACGTATGCGCAGTTTAAAGCACTAATATATTTTATTAAAATAAAAATAAAATACATATATCTTATTATTTATTACTAATATATATCTTAATAGCTATTAAAAGATAGACTATTTGTAAATTATTATAATGCTTTCCTATTATAATGAATACAAAAAGACAAATCTACATAAATATGTTTTCCTATTATAATGTATTTTCAAATTGAAAATTGAATCCATGATTATTATTATAATAAATCTACTTTATTAGCATATTTAAATATATTAATAGTGGAATAGAAACCAACAGAAATCATAAAAGTAGCCATAAATAGAATGTAAATGAAAATACAATTGTATCCCTGTGTTCTGCAATTATTACAAACGGATGGAAAGTTAATGAAAACCAGCATATTCCATTAAAACAAGAAATTTCTGTTAAAACAAGAAAATTTTGTTTCATAGGCTCTTTATATATATATATATATATATATATATATATATATAACATTGATCATGAAGAGTGCATGCACATGTTTCGAATTGAAGAACCAATTAATATCCTAATTGATAAATCAAAGAGCACATAACTAGTCATCATCATAGTAATATCCTAATTAATATCTACTATAAGAAAACTGCTTATTTGCGACCAGTTAATTCCAGCGAAATGACTATTTGCAACTAAAATTAGTTATGAATAGTTTTTTGGTTACAATAAATTAGTCACAAAATATCGTTTTTCTTGTAGTGATCATAGATTATACTTTTAAGGGATTAAATAATGTAATTTGCGGAATATTCTTCATGTCATTTTTAAATATAACTAGTCATCATACTAGTAGCAAATGACAATTGTCAATTCTCTTGCCACCCATTGGACATGGTGTTGATTGTTTGGAGATAATTAAGATATAATATATATTGCTTCTCATTGACAATAATATTTATGATATTGCTTCGTCTCAGATTAAAACAAAACCAAAAACCCAACAAGGATTGATAAAAAAAGAAATTAACGCAAAGTCCTTGTAATCTCCTTGTAATGTTTTATTTTTTCATATGTTTCTTCCTCGCGTATGGAACATGCATGATATTAAAAAAGAAAAAAGCATAACCCATGCGACGTAGAACCATTAAAAAAACCAAAGTGCCTTCCCACATAAAAAAAATGGACTAAAAATTGTACATCCATATAAAATGAATTTCCTTTACCAATAAATTAATTCATGGTCAGTTTATAATATTGAAAAATTAATACACAATGCGGTGCATGCACATTTGTTTTGATGGAACAAACAAAAGAAAATGAGGGAGAGAGATCTAGAGAGACACAAGATTTTACAGTGGAGAAATTCAAAACGGTTTATATGACGATTTATTTTGACCAAACAATATATAGCTTAAATCGATTTATATCTATCTTTATATATATGAAAAGAAATGAAATTTAAAAATTACAACAGTTCATAATAAAACATTACTTTTAAAAAATTACAGCTACATAAACATAACACTTCAATATTTTATTTTTCTATGACTGCGTATTTGTGGTTCTATGCATTTGAAGATGTTCTTGGAGTTTGGCGTGGGAAAAGGATATATTTAGTCCACTTTCGAGATAACTGTTAACCGAGCTCCCTACTTCTCATTCTTCTACAGCCTCACATGCTAATTTCTTCTAAACTCACGTGTTGTTACAAGTTCAAGCCAAAATAACTTTTTTTTAAGTAAAATAACTAAAATAGTTAACAGACAAAATTTCCTTAGTGTAAAATATATTTAATTGATTAAAAGGTAGAATGTTCGAAATGCATAAATACGTCTGTAGCATCCAGAGACATGATTAGTTCATAGTCAACTTCAGATGATGGAAGAGATCCATCTTCTACACGGTAAGTTCCTCCTTTGCTTAGATAAGGCAAACCAAGTTGACCAAGAGCAGTGATTATAACCAGAAAAACTCCAGCTGCAAGACTAAAAGATAGCATTTTGCAAAAAGAATAGCTCCTCTGCAAGTCAAGGAACCAATTATCCTAGCCAATGAACAAAACCCGACTAAATTAAATAAATACTCATTTCAATTGAATCAAATGGCAGAGATTAAGCACAGCTTTTATGTAACAAGATACCACAAATTACCCCCAGGCCCAACTAGTTGGGAATTAGGATAAATGTTTTGTTGAAATGAGTTGACAGAGGAGGCTTTTCTGGAAAAGGAGGGGCAACAGGATGCTTCGGTTGGGACTGGAATTTCTTCACCAGGGGCTGCAACGGAAATGAGGGGAGGTCGAGGGGGATGAGGGGCTACCTCGCAGCGAGGACTCGATGCCGGTGCCAGTGCCAGAGGAGGCGACGGAAGAGAAGGAGGGGCGGTTACGGTGCTGCATTGGACTCCGTTTCTTTGAGGGGCTGCGCTGCGACCGAAATGAGGGGAAGGGCTGTCGACGGGGATGACAGCTACTTGGCCCCACGGAATCAATGTCGGTGCCAGAGGAGACGATGGATGAAGGCGACGGGAGGGTTCTGAAATGGAGCAGGGAGGATTTTTGTGATTTTGAAATTTCTAAAACGCAAGATGTTGTTTCTGTTTCTCGCTTTAATTCATTTTTACGCTTTTTTTTTTAATATTAAAAGGGATGGCACTTGGGCATCCATGTAAAGCGGGACAGGGGCAGCGAGGGCTGTAGAATTATCCATGGGAAAATGAGATCATGTATGTCGTCTCCCTCTGCCATTGCCTATGCCATATTCCCCTCCCACTCTTGTCGTTTTCATGTACCTCTCTCTCTTAATATATAATTTCTTATTTCCCACACCTTCCCCTTCTTCATCATGTATATCTAATTCCATCAAGTCTACCCATCAGTTTCCATCCAAAAGCAGCAACGTCTTCAGGAAGAGGATTATTTTCACTGGTTTTGAAGCAGATTCAAAGAATATTGTCAAATGTATCGGCAACACAAACATCAAATCTGAAGAAAAGGAGAATGAACAGGAAGCCGTTGATTTTGATTGTCTTGGGACAAGGTAGGATGTTGAGTGCGTTGTCCCCCTTCCTCCTCCACATCCAATTTTATAGAAACGGTTGCTCTGCCCGACAATAATTCGGTAGCACTGGGAGCAGTGAGGGAATGGGAACGGTTGCTCTCCCCCTTCGTCTATTTTCTTTTTCTTTTCTCACGGAAATTGAGTTTTGGGAGCATTTTTTACCTTTGACATGTAAAATCACCAAAATATCTTTGCTTCAATAATAGATTGACTGGGGCATAGCATTCGTCGCTTCACATAACCCCTTTGGACTCACCGCTTGGTCACCTTCTCTTTTCACTTGGTGCAAATCTCTCTTTACACCTTTTCATTCCCAAATTTTATGGTATGAATGCCAAGTCAACAATTGAAAACTTGGTTTTTATATAATTAAATATATATATATATATATATATATATTTGTGTGTGTAAAACTGTAAGGCGGGGGAGTGTGTTCGGTTGTAATGAATTGTGGTATTCTTCACACCCGAAGTGAGGAGATACTTAAATACTATATCATTTTGTAGATTTCTTGTATCATCATATTAATTGGTATCAAAGAAAGAATGTCTAACACTAATAAAAAAAAGATTGAGAGGTTAGAACTAGATGTGCAGGCAGTACGTGAAGGGTTGCTAAGACTTGAAACCAGGAGTGCTGACAAGATGCAGCAACATTATGAGGTTGTAAGGGAAATCAAAGAGTTAGTGTTGGGTTGTCTAGTTGTCAAGGGAAGACACCAATTAATAAGGTTTCAGTCGTCGTTCCAAAGAATCAAAGACAAGGAGGGTCGACGTCGACCTTTCATCTAACAAGTAACAAATGAGGAATCCTTGACCTTCCAAAGTTTTCAGGAGATGATCCTATTGAATTGTTGAATAGAGTATGTCAATATTTCAAGTGTCAAGGCACTAGACATGATCAAAAGCTTCAGATGGCAACATTTTATTTAGAAGGGGAAGCCAACCAATGGCTCCAATGCTTACAAAAGGCATACAAAGAGGAAGTGCAAGTTATCACTTGGGAGATATTTGAGCAACAACTTTGGGCATGATTTAGGACAACTAATTATCAAAATTTTGATGAGGCTCTTTCTCACTTCAAACAAAGTGGGTCTTTACGAGGTTTATCAAAGGGAGTTTGAAAGATTGGCCAATCGAGTTGATAGATGGCCACAAAATGCACTAATTGGTTTGTCTTAAAAAATAAATTTCTGAAGAAGTTCGACCCAATTCCTTGAGGGAAACCATTATGTTGGTTAGGACGAGGGGTTGAACGTTTAAATTGAAAGAGAAGGAACTATAAGACAGAAACCAATAGAGCAATTGTTCCGATTAAAACATCATTAGTCTCTATCCAACAGCCGAAGTCAAATGTCATATAACCAAAAAGGGTTTCATGAGAGGAAATGCAAAGTCGTAGGAAACCTTGTAACGCTCCGTTCCCGAAGGGGTTGGAGAGTTATTCCTTGTAACTTAAAACTCACATTTGATTAATATACTTACAGACTCCAAAATATAAAGTCATCAGAATACTACAAAATCTCTTAGTAAAATCCACCAATTCTCATAAATCTTTTTATGAGTAATCCACTATGATTAAATAATCATCTCACCCATGCTCCATAATTATGATCCTTAGCTGAAATATTCAAAATCATCTGAAAAATATTTGGAGATAAGAGATGAGTCATCAACAACTCAGTAAGTAAAGAACATACACTAGTGTGCAAACATAAGTATGTGTAGAGCTCAGAATGTGAAACAAAATATTTTTACTTTCATAATGTAGAATCAGAACATATTATCAAAAATATCAAAGTGAAAATTTCAGAAAATATTCTTATTCAAAGTTCATTTGGCATAATATAACTGAATATCTTCACTTATCATATCAAATCAGAACAGAGACCATATTTAACCCCTGTGGTAGGATTGTGCATATCAGAACTGAATAGATTAACACTATTCTTTCCCGTGGCAGGGCCATATCACATCACACAGAAACATATACAATGTACATCCCCCGTGGTAGGGTCTCTTAACTGAACAAAGTAGAGATAGAATAAGGAGAGGTTTGGATTCAAAACTCACCTCAACCCACCTCAACTCATCTCATCTCATAATTACAATTTTTTTAAATTTTCACACAAAATATAATAAAAAATTCAACTTTTTCAAATCCCAAAACAACTTTCCCAAATTCCCACACAAAATATAATAAATAATTCAATTTTTATTCTACTATTCACAAACCATCTCAACCCATCTCAACTCATCTATGAATCCAAACCTCCCCTAAGATTTAGAACCAGATAATTATGCTAAAGATTTTTCAAATATCACATCTTATCAAAACAGAGTACAGACCAGAATCATATCACCTTCATATTCAAAAATATTTTTATTCAAAGTCTTTTGGCATAACATAACTGACCACCATCATACCAGAACATTATATCACATCAGAGACTATGTTTAATCTCCGTGGTAGGCTTGTGCAAATCCTGGTAGCTAATCGAGCAAAAACAGAATGTGAATCTTCTTCTTATTTATTCTCGGAACCTCGAGTGTGCACACTGGAAAGACCATTAGAAACCATTTTGTTTCCAAAGTGGGTGCACTAGAAACAGAACAGTTGGTGCCAACCCAAACAGAAGCCACTATTAGTACCTGTGGTAGGTCAAACAGATCACCATCCACAAACCAAATCCAGATTCAAAATGTCATGCCAAAATTTTTCAAAAATCACATAATATCATATCAGAATATAGAACATCTTCAGAACAAAACATAATCAGATAAAAAAAAATACAATTTACAAACAAAATTTCATATTCGCTCTTTTTTGAACTATTCAGAAATGAGATTCCAGAAAATAAGCTCATGTTTGCAGCAGTCATGCCAAAAACTACTTTATTCTTATACAGAATTTCATAACAAAACATACATATTTTTCAAAAATTAATCGCAGTCCATTTTATTTTTATACTAAGTCTAGCATAGGAACTCCGCTTACCTGGACTTCTTAACTTTTTGAATTTTTTCAAAACAGTGCTGAACGAAAATTACTCGTCGCCTATAAAATAGTCACGTGATACTCATAAATTGCTCGTCAAACACGTAATTCAATATTTAACCTAAAATGTTAAAAATTGACCTACTTAATTCCTCAAAACTTAAACTTTCTCTTAACCCTAGAGTATCATAACTTCCCAAATTCCTCAATATCCACATAATTCATCTGACTATTATACTCTAAATCATTTCTAAATTGCATAATAATATTATACTAAATACAACTATGCCACAATAATACATCTCTAGTTTAAAAATTCTCTTAACATAATTATAACAAAACTGATTGAAAGTTAGGAAAGTAAAAATTTCATTTAATAAAAATAGACTAATTAATTTCTTTTTAAAGGGTTTAAAATAAAATCTTGCACTTACTATCTACTCCTAAAAATATATTATCTCTAATAATATATCTCAAATCTTTATTTATTTTCTTTATAAAATCTTGTATTTAAAACAAAACCTACTAATATATATAGACCAAAACATGATCAACCTATAATTAGTCTGATGATAATGGTATTTTTGGGATTAAACAAAGCACATAAGAGCTCTTTTGGAATAACGGAGATTCATATCCATAACAGTATAACTTCGTATGGAGCCATACTCACCGAGCGATGGAGGGCACGAAGGTGGTGAGTTGGGTAGTTGTTTACGGTGGCAGGGGTGGCGGCAGAACACTGGTTAGAGAGAGAGAGAGACCAACTAATGAGAGAGAGAGAGGGGTTACGGGATGAGCAAGCTGAGCGTGAGAGAGAGATGAAGCTCACCGTGAGCCTGAGGTGGCGTGCAACAGACTGGGGATGATGGAATGTTTTTTGCCGGCGGTTTCTGTTGCATCTACGGTGGTTTCTGGTGAGTAATATGGTGGTTTGTGGCACTCGGTGGGGATAGTAATTCCTCTGTTTTGAGGAGTAAAAACAAGGGTCTTCAGTTCTCTATACAGGTGGCTGCCAGTCTCGCGTGGTCTAGGCACAGAGGTGAAGGGCAGAGATTTAAGCAACTGATGGTTAAGGTGAGTAAAAGAGAAAGAGGGTATGGTTGGCTTTCATGGAGTGGCTCTCAGTACGTGGTGCAAGTTAGGGCTTACGGTTTCTACAAGGTGGTGGTCGTGTCGTATGGCAAACGGACAGAGGACTCATGCAGGTCTGGGCAAGGAGGTTGCTGGTGGCAGTGGCTGGGGTGCTGCATGGCTTTTCCACAGTGGTCCCGTGGTTAACACTAGGAGATGCAGCTATTGGGCTTCAAGCGACATGCAACACTGTGGTTGCTATCTCTATGGCAATGCACGTGTTTCGTGGTGTAGGAGGACAGAGGCTTCCTGTTTGGGGTTGTTCTATGGTGGTTTCTTGGCTTCAGCGCACGAGAGGGATGGGGAAGGAGACGGCAACCCTATTTTTGGGTTTTCTTCAGGCATAAAGGATTAAATATATAGGCCAATGAAAAACAAAAACAAACCCTAGAAGGATGAGACAGTGACGTGCATGCAGGTGTATAAGGTGTATTTATATATGTGATTGAGGACCAAACGAAAATGGAGAAGAGACGTGCACGTGCATGGGAGTAGAGTTGTGCGGGGTGGGGAAAACTGATCATAAACTGATAGTTAGTCTTCATGGTTTAAAACAAAGGGGTGTGGGCCTTGGATTCTTGGGTGGATGAGGTTGGGCTTTTTCAGTGAATTATAAGCCTCGACTCAATCTCTAAAACTAATACTTAAAAAAATTAATTGGGCTCTTCCTTCATATAAATCCAAAAATAAAAATTTTAGAAAAAAATTGATTTATTGCTGGACCGAGGTGTTATAGAACTAGGGTTATGCTTTAGTTGCAATGAAATATTCACTCCAAGACATCGATGTCAAACTTCACAAGACATCTTGATTAAGGGTCCGTCTTTGTGGAAAGTGAAGTAGTAGTGGAAGAAGTGATCAAAACATCACAAATAAGCATTTTTCTTATAGTGTTGGAGCTATATGTGTACTTGGAAGCCGGGTTGTGATTCTATCATCCAACAAAGGGTCAAGCTGAAGGTTATTGATAAAAGTTTTAAATTTTGTTCCATTCCGGCCATTCTGACCGAAATTTTCCTTTTCGGTGTCGTATCCGATATGTTATACCTTCTCACTTCGTTTCGCTCGAATTTCAGCCTGTTCTAGTTCGTTACGGCCATTTTGATCAAATTCCTGTCAAAATTGCCATTTTAGGTCATATTTCGTTTCAGACTGTTTTTATAATTTTCTTATTTTTGGATGACATTTTTATAAATTTTAAATCTAGATGGTATTTAATTAATTGTAAAATATAAAATGTATTTATATAATTTTATTTTTTTTGTAACTTTAAGTACTGTCTCATCATTCTCTTTTTTAAAATATCATTATTTTTAATAATGTGTGTAGGTTCATATGTATCGACTTTCTGGCTTAGGCCTTCACAGAAATTTTGGACATTACTCTCTATAATACGACAAAACAATATTTGTAATGCTAGTTGATGTAGATTGCATGACATACAAATGGATAAACTTTTCTTCCCTGACGTACCCAAAACATTGCTTATAGTCTCGATCATCACACACATCACGACAAGGATTGAAAATAAAAATTAAAACAAAGTCCTATAATAGTATATTTTTTAAATGTTTCTTCCTTGTATGGAAGATGCATGATACTATATGGAAATTTAAAAATAAAATAAAAAAACAGCACAACCCATACAATGAAGAAATAAAACCAAAGTGCCTTTGTAATACCCAGTGCCGCAGCTCAAACCAGAAGGGAGGCCAAGCCCACGACCATGTCGTTTTGGTATTTCTCTTAATGCAATTTTCTTGCCAGATCGTTTTATTTTATCTTATTATTGTAATTTTTTTATGGATTGTGGTGTTCTTCATACCCGAACTGTGGTGATATTTAATTACTATTTCATTCTATGGATTTCTTCTTGATTCTACTATAAGGGTACAGCAATGAACGTGCACCACAAACTGGAAGGGGAGGAAACATGGGTGACGTTCAGCAAGGATGGATAGCTATTAACGGTCGTTCACGTTGGCAGCGAGGGACGGTGGAGATTGGCAGAGAGAGCCAGAGAGAGAAACTGAGAGAAAGAGATGGTAGAGGAGAGATGGCTTACCGACCGCGAGCGACGACGGAAACCCGGAACGGAGGGCGGCGACGTAAGGCGTCCAAAGGAAAAACAGAAATCGCAGAAGAGGAATTGGGGGAAGAAAAGAATAATGGGCTTTGGGCTTGACCCACAAAAACACCGTTTGATGCTCTTGATTTTCTTTTTTAGCCGTGGGCTGGGTTTGGATTTCTCGGCTCTCGATTGGGCCAGTCATTACATGTAGTACTTTGCTGTTATGGTTGGTTTGTAGGTTCACTCTTAGGCGTAAAATAATTAGGGTTTTTGTGTTAGTTGTTTTGATTCAACTGGTTGCATATGATAATCGATCATAGAGAAATAATTTGTACAAGTTTCAATTAGACAAATCTCGCACAAACCTTGAAAAATTACGAAAAAAAAAAAATTTCATGAGACTTGCATTTTTATAAAGGGTCTACGTAAGATTTATTTATTTAAGCCTAGTTTGTACCTAACATTATTTTAGATTGTAACGGCATAGCGTTGAAGTACATGCATGGTAATTGCAACCTTCACTATGCCTTAATTAAATGAATAAATTGTTGCAAAGTTCTTTTTACTCACTTGAAGCAGATAGATATCCATTTAGCATAAAATATGGACTGTTTTGATCATTTCACTTAACACTTAAAAAAACTTCCGATACTTCAATTTCTAGTGAGAGAGAACCCGATGATTGACGTACGTACGGGGGATATCAAACCTAGCAGAGTCTACAAGCGGATAAGGCCACCAACTATGGAAAAGCACATGAAGAGATAAAAAAGTACTAATGTTGGAATAATTTTTATCAAGTGATTAATATGTATGTCTCTCTCTCTCTCTCTCATTATCTTTCATGTTTGGTTAGCTAAATTCTTTTTCAATTTCTTCCATCCTTCAAACCATTTTAGCCTTTCAAATTTCAAAATGGATGATATACTGTCAGTTATGAACTTATGATTACTTTTATTTTTAACCAGAACAATCTTTCTGTCTAACCATAACAAGGAATAGGGTCGGCTTAATGGTAAGGTCATTTAGGCATTTGCCTAATGCCCCACCATATGTAAGGCCCACAAAAATAAAAAAATGAGGTGTTTTTTTTAAAAAAAAAAAATCATTTCATTAAATAAAATTTTAAATAATTTTTATAGTTTTCAAAGCGTGCAAGGCCCCATAATACTAAATTTAATATTTAATATAATAATTTTTTATAAGTCATACAATGAATTATTTATATTTTAAATAATTTTTTTAAGATCTTACTAAAATGAGGCACAAAATTATCATTGATGCCTCATTTTAAGTTGTCGTTATAAATATAAATTCACAAAATCTGTTTTCAAAGATTTTAAATAAAATCTCAATGAAAAGTTTGAAAATATTCAATATAATAATTTATATTTTATTGTATTAAAATTACGAATAACTCACTTAAATTTCGCCTTAAATCTTAATTTGTATTGAACTGGTCCTGTGACAATTCGGAAGGTTCCACTTTTATAGTGATAGGTCCTCATGGTCAGTTCCGTGATATATACTATAGGCCGATCAAGTAGAAAATTAGTACTCAAGTATTCGCGTTTTTAAATTCTGACCATAGACTTCAACTTTTGTAATGTTGATAAACAAAAATAAAAGACATACAATTAAGTATATCTATCAATCTCTTGTTAGAAAACTAAAATTGACGTTCATTGTAAAATAATGTATTAATGTTACGAGAAAAGAAGAACTTGCCTCAACTATGATGGCATTTGATTTGAAAATTGATTCTTTGAGATGGAATTAGAGACTCCTATACTTATTTTGTAATGCTCCAAACCCGGGTGGGTCGGAGAATTACTACCTATCACTTAAAACATGTTTTCCAACATAACTAAAATAAATCTCCAAGACTTTATAAGCAAACCTTAATCTCATGTCTTCTAAATAAACATCTTGAAACTCCGCAAAGTCATTACCACAACAAAAAAATAAACTAAGCGGGTCCAAAATCTTCCGGTAGTCATAACAAACCAAACTGATAATTACATAAGTCTTACTAAACCCAAGATATAATTAAATCTAAAAGACATCAAATCTAAAAGACATCAGAATTCCTTCTTTTAACATTCTCTCCTCAGCTTAACCATGCTCACCATTCTAATCCAGGTCCTCAGTTGGACTCTCCACATCATCTGAAAATATTATGAAGATAAGTAGGTGAGTTATCAACAACTCAGTAAGCAGATGACATATGCTAGCATGCAAGCATGAGCATTTACAAAGTACAACATGGAGAACAAAAATATTTTCCAGAGTTATCATGCAGAACAAAACATGTTTTTCAAAAGTAACAGAGCAATGGTTTTAAGACAAGTAAAACCCTTAATACTTTACCAACTGAGTATCATTATCACATCAAAACAGAGCATCTCACAGAGCAGAGACCATGTTTCACCCCGTGGTAGGGTTGTGCTAACCCCGGTGGCCAAATCAGGCAAAGACAGAGGTGAAATATTTCCTTTATTCTTCTCGGAGCCCCAAGTGTGCACACAAGAAAGACCACAATAAAACCACTTTGTTTCTAAAGTGGGTGCACTCAGAGACAGAGAAGTTAGTACCAACCCAAACAGAGCAGAGCAGAGCAAAGCAAAGACAGAGTGAGATACAAAATCAGTGCACTATGCCAAAGGTTTTAAGATGCCATATCAAGATAAAATAGAGTACCAAAACATAATCAGATCATTCTCACATACTGAAAATAAATGTCGGAGCATCTTTCTAAATCAATGCACAATTTTTTTTAGATTTCAGAGACAACTTAACAAAATTTAGCTCATGTCTACACAATGCATGTCAGAAAATATTTTTCCTTTTTCATATAGATTTCATGAGTAGTGCAAATAAGCGACCGAGGTTGGTTTTTCCCAAGTTCTCATTTCACCACAAAATATGCAAAGTTTTCAGAAAGTTAATCTTAGTCTTAATAACTCGTATAAAGCCTAGCATAGGAACCCTGCTTACCTGACTCATGCAGTGTATTATCTATGCTTTGAATTCGACCTCTAATGATCTCGTCACCTATTGAAGGAAACAAAATATACACTAAGTGTTAAAAGGCCACTAACACAACTTTGATCCAAAATGATAAAAACTCATGATTCCAACCCTCATTTCAGCAAAATAATCCAACCCAACCCAAACATCCAAATAATAAACCCAACAGCTCACGCTTCAATCCAAAATATCGTATTTCAATTTCAATAATGATACATCCACCAAACCAAAGTCAAACACACTTCATCACATGCAACCAGCCATGAAAATAGTCTTGACTGCCAATATCAACTCAGACCGTAACTTATAACCCACAAGGAAATCATGTCAATTCAATAGTCTATATAAACACTCAAAACAACCATCAACAACCCCGAACAATTACAAAACTCCTCCCACACAGCCACGTCAAACTCAACAGCCACCCTTTATAATTCTTCTTCAAAAACAACTCACCAACAATTTACACAGCCCTCAAGTTCAATTATAAAACTGTAGAAATTGTCCAACGATCACAACAATATAAGCCACTAATTTACACCATGTAAAAATGTAAAACAGACACTCGGGTTACCTTACCATTGTAAAACTGAGGTTAACCACTTCGCAAGCGGGAGAGAACAAGAGAGAAACGAGAGTGGTGAGCATCTAAAGGCAAAACAATCAATAAGGGAGAAATCACAGCAACTCCACCTAGAAAAATCAATGCAGGCAACGCATGAAACATAGGAGAAAGGAAAATAAAACTAAAAAAGAGGGAAGGCGCCAACTTGAGAGAGAAAGGGAGAGATACCTGAAGACTAAGAACACTGCGCGAGAGGGAGAGAAGAGACGAGTCTAAAGAGAGAAACACAAGATTTGAGGGGAAGAAAACCTGCTATTTAGAGAGAATGGAAATCAGAGGAATATTTTTCGGTAACAACAGAGCAAAAGGAAAAAGGAAAAATGGGGAAGCAATCGGGCTTGAAACCTGGACTCACCAAAACAGAAACCGACGATGGGAAGAAAAGAATCAGGGGAGGGAAAGATGGGTAATGGGTGAGTGAGAGACGGCTGGAAACGAAAAACAAAGAAAACCAAAAGAGAAAGAGGGGGAGAAACAATCGGGAGGAAGCTGATGAGAAAGAAACACTCACCCAAAACGGCGCCGTATCAAACTCTCCAAGAAAGGCTGGGTCTTTCTCACAGGTCCGGGCCTCACAGCACTGGGCCTTACATATTTGTCATGATTACTTTTCCTTGAGAAATAGATTAACATATTTATAATCCATGATAGATAGATAGGTCTCATTCGATTCTAATCAACATGTTCACTTTACACGTTTAGACAAAACTTAGGGCCAGCTGGCAGGAGACGTCAATTGCTATCAATAAACAGTTAAAATTTCACTGTAAATCTCTCCAACTTAGACTTCATCACGACTACCCTAAACGATGATAATAAAAAATTTGCTACCAAAATCTTTAGCACTTTGTGCGCTTTGATCCTAAGATATATTAATCTTTTTAACCAAATTTCTCCAACCCAAAACAGCAACTGACCTGCTTTTCGTTTCTCTTCATTTTTCTCCAAGCTAGCCCACCAACATTCAATATTCTTTCCCTCAGTTTTTTTTATATATATATATATATCCACATGCTGCCTAAAGAATTCAATAGAAGGAGATGATAAAACGTATTTCGATATTATTTTTCATTGCTTGCTGACGTACATTTATAGGCTGTATAATAACTAACTGATAACTATGTACAGAGTTTGTATTTACATAAACAACTAGAGAGCTGAGTTTGTATTTACATAAACAACTAGAGAGCTGATCCTTATCAGATTTGTTTTGGTTGTTTATCCTTGGAGTCCTTATCAGATTGTTGTTAAAGATTATCTTGATCTTGAGCAGCAGCAGGTTGAGAGTTCAATGGCACTTGATGGTTATCTGCACTGAGTTCCTCAATACGCCCCTGCAAACTCAACGGGGAGGTGATCACATTGAGTTTGTCCCTTAGAAGCTGAAAACGCTGAGTGGGTAGCGGTTTGGTAAAAATAGCAGCAAGCTGGTCCTTGGATGAGATGAATCGGACAGTGAGATTCTTGGCGGCAACACGGTCTCGAACAAAATGGAAGTCTATTTCAATGTGCTTTGTTCGAGCGTGAAATGCAGGATTGGAAGTGAGGTAAGTTGCACCAATATTGTCACACCAAAGCGTTGGGGCATGCGGCAAAAAAATTCCAAGCTCCCGAAGGAGCGTCTAAATCCATAGGAGCTCAACAGTGGCAATTGCTAAGGATCGATACTCAGATTCTGTGTTGGAGCGGGAGACAATGGATTGCTTGCGGGAGCTCCAGGAGATGAGATTGCAGCCAAGAAAAATGGAGTAGCCACCAGTAGACTTTCGATCATCAGGATTGCCTGCCCAGTCTGCGTCTGAGAAGGCATGAAGAGAGATGGAGCTGGTCTTGCGAAGCAATAAACCATGGGAGATGGTAGCTTTTAGATATCACAAGAAGCGTTTCACAGCTTGCCAATGGACTTCAGTGGGACGGTGCATGAATTGACAGACTTTGTTAACTGGAAAAGAGATGTCTGACCGTGTTAATGAAAGGTATTGGAGTGCCCCCAACAACACTATGGTATGTAGATGGATCTGAGAGTGTCGTGCCATGAAGAGCAGATAAGGAGGAGTTGCTGGCCATGGGAGTGTTGACAAGTTTTGCAGTAGCCATGTTGGTGCATTTTAGAAGGTCAAGTATATACCTTTGTTGAGAAAGAAATAAGCCAGATGGTAATGGCGTGGCCTCAATTCCCAGAAAATAGTTTAGATTCCCCAGATCAATGACAGCAAAATCAACTTGAAGTTGTTTAAGTAAGGCATCAATAGTAGTAGAGTCAGAGCCTGTGATCATAATGTCATCAACGTAAATCAACACAAAGAGCACCATATTAGATTGCCGAAGAGTGAATAGAGAGGAGTCAGCCTTAGAGGAGATAAAACCAATAGCAGTGAGGGCAGCACTGAGTTTAGCAAACCAGGCTCATGGTGCTTGTTTTAGGCCATAGAGGGCTTTGTGGAGTTTGCAAACATGGTTGGGAAAAGAGGCATGAACAAAACCTTGTGGTTGAGCCATGTATACCTCTTCGTTTAGCTCCCCATGCAAGAAGCCATTTTTAATATCAATCTGATGCATCGACCAGCCATGAGACACAACAAGAGAAAGAACAACTCGGATGGTTGTAGGTTTAACCACAGGGCTGAATGTCTCGTTGAAATCAATGCCAGGAACTTGATGAAAGCCTTTGGCGACTAACCGCGCCTTGAAACACTTGATAGTGCCATTGGAGTTCCGTTTTGTGCAAACCCATTTGTTCCCAACAATATTCATGGTCGGAGAGTATGGAACTAAAGACCAGGTGCCATTTTTCATTAAGGCATCAAATTCTAAATTCATGGCAAAACGCCAATGGGCATGTTTAGAGGCCTCGGTGAAGGAGGTGGGTGTGAGCTCTTCACAGGATGGTTCACTGAGCAGTGCACGAGGAAGGGGGTAGCGCACAGTACAATCGTGATGCTGTTTGGGCTTGAAGATGCCACGCTGTGATCGGGTTTCCATAGGATGAGGGGCCACAAGTGCGATGTGCGAAGTAGTAGGCAACGTCACATTTTTAGTTGGTGAGGCAGAACCTGCAGGTGAAGAAGCAGTGTTGGGTGAAAGGGAGGGTGAGGGACTTACCACAACAGTTTCTTGGGCGGAACTCAAAGAAGGGGCTGGGCTGGGAGAGTTAGGCCGAACAAATGGAGACCCAAGGAGAGATGGCAAACCATGAAAGATAGGAAGGGTCGTGGCCTTCTCAGACCGAGATGGACTTCCTGCAGAGTTAGTGTAGAAAACAAACGGGAAGAGAGATTCGTTAAAGACAACGTCACGAGAGATATAGAGATGCCCAGATTCAAGATGAAGACATTTATAACCATGATGAGTAAGGCTATACCCTAAGAAAACACATTGAGTAGAGCAGTAATTATTTTATGACGGTTGTACGGTCGAAGGAGGGCCCAACAAGCGCAACCAAAGGTTTTGAGAAAAGAGTAATCAGGGATTTTATGGAAAAGTTTCTCAAAGGGGCTTTGGTTGTTAAGGGTGGGAGTAGGCATGCGATTTATTAGATAACATGCAGTCTCAAATGCATCTGCCCAATATTGAGGAGGGATAGAGGCATGAGACATCAAGGCAAGCTCAGTCTCAACGATATGACGGTGCTTACATTCTATGGATCCATTTTGTTGATGGGTGTGTGGACAGGTTAGACGATGGGTGATGCCAAGGTGTTGAAACAATTTATTAAGGCGACGAAATTCACCGCCCCAGTTACTTTGAAAGGATTTAATCTTGCAATCAAACAGGCGTTCTACATGTGTTTGAAAATTTGGAAAAATGCATTCAACATCAGATTTGTGAGAAATAGGAAATCCAAGTAAATCGACTAAAGGCATCCAGAAATGAAACGTAAAAACGAGATCCATTAAGAGAAGTAGTTGGAGAAGGTGCCCATACATCACAAAAAATTAAATCTAAAGGAGAAGAAAAATGAGAGGAAGATAAATTAAAAGGAAGTTGATGTAAAGCAAACAGGAGCAAATTTATTTGAACTGACAGGCAGACGATGCTTGGAGATGACATTGCGAACAAGACGAAGAGTGGGGTGGCCCAAACGTTGATGCCATGTGTCAAGGGAGGCACGTTCACCAACAAAAGCAGCAGAAGTGGAGGATTTGGTGTAACGCCCCAAACCCGGGTGGCTTGGAGAATTACTACCTAACACTTAAAAACATGTTTCCCAACACAACTAAAATAAATCTCCAAAAAAAACTTTATTAGCAAAACTCAATCTCATGTATTCTAAATAACCACCTTGTAAACTCCACAAAGTCATTACTGCAGCAAAAATAAACTAATGAGTCCACAATCTTCCGATAGTCATAACAAACCAAACTAATAATTTCATGAGTCTTACTAAACCCAAGATATAATTAAATCTAAGAGACATTATAACTAAATGACATCAAAATTTCTTCTTCTAACATTTTCTCCAAAGCTTAAACATGCTTACCAATCTAATCCAGGTCCTCAGTTGGACTCTCCACATCATCTGAAAAATATTATGAAGATAGGGGGTGAGTTATCAACAACTCAGTAAGCAGAGGACATATGCTAGCATGCAAACATGAGCATTTACAAAGTATAGCATGCAGAACAAAATATTTTTCAGAGTTATCATGCAAAACAGAACATATTTTAAAAAGTAACAGAGCGATGGTTTTAAGACAAGTAAAAACCCATAGTACTTTGGCATAACATAAACTGAGCATCATCATCACATCAAAACAGAGCATCTTACAGAGCAGAGACCATGTTTCATCCCCGTGGTAGGGTTGTGCTATCCCCAGTGGCCAAACCGGGCAGAGACAGAGGTGAAATCTTTCCCTTATTCTTCTCGGAGCTCCGAGTTTGCACACAGGAAAGACAACAATAAAACCACTTTGTTTCCAAAGAGGGTGCACTCAGAGACAGAAAAGTTGGTACCAACCCAAACAGAGCAGAGCATAACAGAGCATAGCAGAGCAGAGCAGAGACTAAGTCAGATACAAAATCAGTACACCATGCCAAAAGTTTTCAGATGCCATATCAAAATAAAACAGAGTACCAAAACATAATTAGATCATTCTCACATACTGAAAATAAAAGTCAAAGCATCTTTATAAATAAATGCACAATTTTTCAATTCTCAATATCGTTCTTTTTCAGATTTCAGAGACAACATGACAAAATTTAGCTCATGTCTACACAATGCATGTCAGAAAGTATTTTCTCTTTTTCATACAGATTTCATGAGTAATGCAAATAAGCGACCAAGGTTGGTTTTTCCCAAGTTCTCATTTCATCACAAAAATATGCAAAGTTTTCAGAAAGTCAACCTTAGTCTCAATAATTCATGTAAGGTCTAGCATAGGAACCCCACTTACCTGGACAACTTAGCTTTTCTAAATTTTCCTCAAAAATGTCGAGTCGACTATAAATCGTCACCTATAAAAATAATCACATAATTTTCGTAAGTTTTCAATCAATCACGGATTTCGATATTTAAGTCTAAGCTTCTAAAATAACCTATTTTAATTTATCAAAACTTAAAACCCTCATAATCCCAAAACATATCATCACTTTCTAAAAATCACCAATATCCACAATGACCAACGTCAAACTCAAAACACCAATATTTAGATCTGAAACAGCCAACAAATCTCATAGCATCGATCACTCACACAAACAACTCCATCATCCAATCCAACCAACCCCCTTACTCATCGGACTCAGTTCGGCACAACCAACCAATTAACAGTAAATATGAGTTAGTGCGAAAATACATTTAAATCTCAAAAGTTCTTTAGGAAAATACTTACAATGCTATGATATAATTTTTGAAAGATCACGGAGATGCTAGAAGTGGCGGCACAACAACGGAATAGTGCAAAATGCACTGTGGCCGTGGGTCTAAAAAACCCACTTTTGAACGAGGACAAACCAAGACTCGAGATTGATAGGGAATGGCTTAGAGATGCCGGTGAAGCTAGTGATGGTGGTGGTTGGCCGTGGGTGGCAACGTAGAGGGCGGTTTAAGGCCAAAATGTTCAAAACGGAAATGTTGGTTGTAACACCCCGTATTTTAGTGTATTTTAATGAATGAATTATTTTTATTGATTCATAATTTATTCTCTTGTTTTAAAATTATTGGATTTTTAATTAGACTATTTTTATGATTTTTAGTTTACGAAAAGTATTTTTCAAGTGCTTTCTTTAAATTAATTATTGTTATGTGTTTAAATTTCTTCTCGAATTAAATTAACTTATTGTTGGGTTTAATTATTTATTTTCATTTTAATCACTGGGTTTGAATTATTTTATTTCACTTGCTGTTTTATAATCGTTTCCGTTGGATCATTTTTGTGACCCAAGTTATGAGGATTAGACCTCATTTCTTTCCCTACATTTTCTCTTTTCTCTTTTATTTTTCCTTCATTTTTCTTTTCTTCCTTTCTTTTCTTTCTTCTTCTTCTTTCCCCTCCCGCGCGACCCAACCCCTTCCTCTCCCCTGCGCATTTTTTTTTCGTCCGCCCAGCCCACCACCACCGCTCCGCTGTGACTTGCACCGCCCAGCCCAGCAGCTCCCCCACCCACCGGCGACCTTCCCCCTCCGATCTCAGCCTCCCCGGCGCCGCCATTAGCCTCCACGCGCCACACGAAGCCGCGGCCTTCTCTTCACTCCAGCGCCGCCGTCGCACCACCATTGGCCGCCATTTCTTCACCACATCATCTTCGACCTCCAAGCAACCCATTGGACCCAACCCCACCTCCGATCCGTCCTCGGTGAAGTACATCCAACTCCATTTTCGTTTTGGGTATTTTTGCACTTCAACCACCCTTTGCGCCGCCACCCATGGCCAACCACCACCACCACTAGTTTCACCGACATCCCTAGGCCCTACCCTATCAATCTTTGGTCTTCGTTTGCACCCGTTGAAAAGTGGGTATCTGTGACCCACGGCCACAGTGTATTTTGCATTGTTCTGAAGCTATTTTTCCACTTCTTGAGCCTCCGTGATCCTCCAGAAATTATTATATAGTACTGTAAGTATTTTACTAAGAATTCTCGTGAATTTAATGTATTTTTGCACTAGCACATTACAGTGTATTTAATTGCTGATTAGTTTTGCCGGACTGAGTCCGAGGAGTAACGGGGTTGATTGGATTGGGTGATGGAGTTGTTAGTATGATTGGTTTAGACTATGAGATTTGTTGGCTATTCGGGTTTAAATATTAGTGTTTCGTGTATGACGTGGGTTGTGGCGGATATTGCTGATTTTAGAAAGTGATGACATATTTTTGGAATTACGAGGGTTTTAAGTTTTGAGGAATTAAAATAGGTTATTTCTGAAGTTTAGGCTTAAATATCGAAATACGTGATTTGATTATAAACTTACGGAAATTACGTTATTATTTTTATAGGTGACGATCTATAGTCGACTCGACATTTTTGAGAAAAATTTTGGAAAAGTTAAGTCGTCCAGGTAAGCGGGATTCCTATGCTAGATTTGCATAAAAAGAAATGAACTAAGGTTGGTTTGTAAAAATGTGCATGTTGTTTTAAAATGAAAAAGTGAAAAACAACCTCAGTATATGTTTTGCATTCCCTCATGAGATACGTATGAAAGAGAAAATAAATATTTTTGACATGAAATGTGTAGACATAAGCAATATTTGACATGTTTTTGAAATATGCAAAAAAACGAATATGATATCATTGAAATTTTTATGCATGTGATATGAAATGATTTGGATCCGTTTTTGATCAAATAGAAATGATATGAATATGTTTCGCACGTGTTTTGATATGATATGGATATGATAAAACTTTGGCATACCTATCTGTTCTGAATATGGTTATGATATGATGATACTGTTCACGTGATATGGTTGGTACCACCATGATATGATATGAGTGCACCCACTTTGGAAACAAAGTGGTCCTTTTACGTGTTCTTTCCTGTGTGCACACTCGGGACTCCGAGATTGAAAAAGGGGAAGTTCACCACATGATACTGCCTGGTTTGGCCACCGGGGATAGCACAACCCTACCACGGGGGTTAAATATGGTATATGATATGATATGATAAGATAAAGATGTTCAGTTTTGTTATGCCAAAGCGTTTCTCAATGTGAAATGGATCCTTAAATTTGAATTGTTGATTTTGAGTATGAAAAGATTGAAAAGTCGCTCTGATTTTCCGATAATACGTTTTTATGAGATCTGCATATAAAAATAAAATGTTTTTGTTTTTGCATACTGAACTTTCTGAAAAGGCTCATGTTTACAACTAGTATATGTTCTCTGCTTACTGAGTTGTTGATAACTCACCCCTTATCTCCACCATCTTTTTCAGATGATTTGAATGTTTCAGTTGAGGATCAAGGATATGGAGCATGGGTGAGAAGAGTTAAGAATGATGGTTTAAGCATAGAAGGTTTATATGGGTATTGAAAATTTTCATTCAGTAAGCTTGTTGTATTCTGATGTCGTGAATTGTTGGGAGATTGACGTTTATATTAAGACTTTGTAATGTCTTAGAATAGCTATTCTAGAGTAAGTGATGTAAATATATGAGTATTTTGTGTGATAGAGAAAAATTAGAGTATGTACTATGTGGAAGAAAAATAATTTTTAAATGACATGAGTTAACTCTCCGGACCCTCGGGGACATGGCGTTACATTGGTGGTGGGGCTTCACTGGTGGCAGATCGGAGTTAGGGTTAAGTGCATTGGGTTGCTAGGAGGTCGAGGATGAAGTGGTGAAGAAATGGTGGTCAGTGGTAGCGCGGTGGCGGCACGTGAGCACAAGGAATGCCGCGGCTTTGCGTCGTGCGTGGGGGCTCACGGCGGTGCGAGAGGGGCTGGAAATGGAGGGGTGGGGTCGCCAGCCTGTGGGGGAGGCAGTGGGCTGGGCGGTGTCGCAGGACGGTGGCGCACGGCAGCGGGCTGGGGAGGAGAAGGAATCGCACGAGGAGAGGGGGTGCAACGCACAAGAGAGGAGAGGAGAAATAAGGAGAAAAAAAAAAAAGGAAAAGAAAAAGAGGAGAAAAAGAAAAAGGGAAAAAGAAAAAGTGAGGGAAAGAAATGAAGTACAATCCTCACATCTTGGGTCACAAAAATGATCTAACGTAAACGATTTCAAAACAACAAGTAAAAATAAAATAATTCAAACGTAGTGATTAAAATGAACATAAATAATTAAATCCAACAATAAGTTAATTTAATAGAAAAGAAATTTAAATGCATAATAATAATTAATTTTAAGAAAGCACTTCAAAATAATTTTCTCAAAATTAAAAATCATAAAAATAACAAACTAAAAATTCAACAATTTTAAAACAAGAGAATAAATTTTGAATTATTAAAAATAATCATTCAATAAAAATACACTAAAATACGAGGTGTTACATTTGGACGGAGAGTAGAACGAGTAAAGCCCATCTTTAAGCCGTCCTTGATGGAGGATTTTGTGCGTGACCTTGTGTAACGCCCCAAACCCGGTTAGTCTGGAGACTTACTACCTGTCTTTTAAGAACTTATTTTCCAACACAACTAAAATAAAACTCAAATCTTTAATAGCAAAACTCAATATTAAGTGTTCTAAATAACTACATTGAAAACTCCACAAAATCATTACTGCAGCTAAACTAAACTAAGGAGTTCATAATCTCCCGGTAGTCATAACAACCCAACCAATAATTTCATAAATCTTACTGAAACCCAAGATATAAATAAAACTCAAACACATTAAAACTAAGAACATCAGAATTCCTTCTTCTAACAACATCTCCTCAGCTTAAACACATTCAGCAATCTAAGCCAGGTCCTCATTTAGACTCTCCACATCATCTAAAAATATTATAATGATAGGGGTAAGTTATCAACAACTCAGTAAGCAGAAGTCATATGCTAGCGTGCAAACATGAGCATTTACCAAGTACAATACGCAGAACAAAATATTTTACAGAGTTATCATACAGAACAAAACATGTTTTCCAAAAGTAATGGAGCGATGGTTTTAAGACTAGTAAAACCAGTAATACTTTGGCATAACATAAACTGAGTATCATCATCAGATCCAAACAGAGCATCAAACAGAGCAGAGACCATGTTTCACCCCCGTGGTAGGGTTGTGCTAACCTCGGTGGCCAAACCAAGCAGAGACAGAGGTGAAATCTTTTCTTTATTCTTCTCGGAGCCCCGAGTGTGCACACAGGAAAGACCACAATAAAACTACTTTGCTTCCAAAGCGGGTGCACTCAGAAACAGAGAAGTTGGTACCAATCCAAACAGAGCAGAGCATAACAGAGCAGAGCAGAGCAAAACAGAGACAGAGTCAGATACAAATACCAGTACACCATGCCAAAGGTTTTCTGATGTTATATCAAGATAATACAGAGTACCAAAACAGAATCAGCCAGTTTACACACAACGAACACAAAAGCCAGAACATCTTTCCAAATAAATGCACAACTTTTCATATTCTCAATATCGCTCATTTTTCAGATTTTAGAAACCACATGACAGAATTTAGCTCATGTCTATACAATGCATGTCAGAACATATTTTTCCTTTTCCACACAGATTTCATGAGTATGGAAATAAACGACCGAGATTAGTTTTATTTTTCCCAAGTTCTCATTTCATCTTAAAAATATGCAGAGTTTACAGAAAATCAACCTTAGTCTCAATAATTCGTGTAAGGCCTAGCATAGGAACCCCGCTTACCTGACTCTTGCAGCGTATTATCTAAGCCTTGATGACCTCTATTAGTCTCGTCACCTATTCATAAAAACAAAAGAAATATACACCGAGTATTAAAAGACAAATAGCATAACCTCATCTAATAATTAAAGAAAACCCACAATTTAACACACTAAGTCAACCACTTAATAATATTGAACAGCCCGCATTCCAACTCAAGAACCATGTACTAGTCTTTGATTTTATCCTAAAACACTCTCCAAGGTCAACGTCAACCATTAAAAATAAAATATCAATCTTACTTCAATGGTCGAAAATACCAACCAACAGCACAAAGAAACACAGTACCTACTCAACCCGAGTATTCATTTGCTTTACCGCACCACCTTGACAAAATCCCAAAATTTATCAATCCTTCTTCAACAACAAAACCATCATATTACAAAACCCTCAACTCTGATTATAAACAAAAGAAATCATTCCCACACTCAAACAATTAAAAGTCATAATTTACAACATGAAAGAGTATGGTTCACGGCCTCCTTACCCATTCAACCGAGTTCAACGCCAAACCACAGCAAAGAGATTAAACACTATGCGGACAAAAGTGAAACAAACTGGACTGTAAGAGAGAGCGTCAAAGAGGGATTTCGTAGTGAGGAAGAACACAACGGCACCACCTGGAACAATTCGAAGTCGAAAATGCATAAAACCAGAGAAATAAACTAAGAGGAAGGCGACGACTTGAGAGCAAAGAAAGAGATTTACCTGAAGACGAAACACTGCGCAAGAGGGAGAGAAGAGCCGAGTTTGTAGAGGGAGAGAACCAACCGCAAAACTGGAGGGATGCGAGAGAGAACCCAGTGCTCTGCTGCAAAGTGAGAGACTAATTTTTAAGGGAAACCAAAAATGGGGAGATTTGGGCATGAGATTCAGAAGCCACAAAGTAAAGCCAACAACAAGAAATAGAACAAAACCGGAAAGAAAAAGAGAGACGTGGGAGAGAGAGAGAGTTGCGGAAGAAAACTGAAAATGGAAACTGGAAATGTGAGAAGGAAGGGAGAAAGAGACAGAAGCAGAGGAAGAAACACTAACCTCCCAAAACGGCGACGTTCGGAAGTTCTTCAAGACAAAAAAAAATGGCTGGGCCATTTCACGCTTTGGTTTGGGCCTCACACCGCCTGGGCCTTACATTCCTTAAGCAAGAAACAGTTAGGATGAAATTCAAAATAGCATGAATTATCTTGAACAAATTTAGAAACAGCTATGAGATTTTTAGAGATACGAGGAACATGCAAGACATTGTGCAACATGAATTTAGAGTTGATTGTGGAAAGGTTTGAGGAGCCAATGTGGTTTACTGATAAAGCCTCACCATTACCAACTTTGATGTGCTCATTACCCATGTATTCCTCAGCATGCATGTTAAGATTGGCCAAGTCTGAGGTCAGGTGATGTGTAGCGCCTGAATCTGGATACCAATTGAGATCCGTAGAAAGTTGAGGAGTGGCAACATAGGCAGCAAGGTTGGGATTTTCATTGTGAAAATTGTGATCAAACCGATGCCAACACGTAAGTGCTTGATGACCTTGTTTGCCACAGACCTGACAAGAGGGTTTATTTGTAGAAGAACCCACTGGTTGCTGTTAAGAGGTCGGCCCAGTAAAGTGAGGACGCCTTCCACGACCTCTTCCTCCAGGGTTTGAGGAATATTGAGAGCGACCAGTATTGGAGTAGTATGGCTGCTGCGACCTGGAAAGGCCTCCAGAAGAATTATTTTTGGCTGCAAGGTGGACACTGGGAAAGGCAGTTTCAGTGGAGTTTTGATGGAGCTCAAGTAGATTTTCATGAGCTAAAAGATGGCCAAACAGTTCATCAATGGAGAGAGGGTCAATCCGTGTAGTAACAGAAGTGACAAAGGGATCATATTCCGGTCCCAAGCTAGCAAGAAGGAAGGAGGTAAGCTGGCAATCAGTGAGAGGTTCACCAGCGGCAGCTAAGTCATCTGCATAGCCCCGTAATTTTTGAAAATAATCGGCAATAGAATCACTTCCTTTCTTGGTGGTGGCAAGTTTGAGATGAGCTTGAATTGTTCTAGCTCGAGAGTGAGAGGTGTACATGCGATCCAGAGCATGCCAGAGAGTACGAGATGTGGTATAACCAACAACATGGGGAAGAATCTGTTCGGAGAGTGAAGACATAAGGATACTGAGGATCAATTGATCCGTTTGAAACCATGTTAGAAAGGCTGGGTTGGACACAGTAAGTGTACTGGAGCCAGAGGAAGCATTAGTGGCAAGGTTTTGTGGAGGAGGTGGAATGGAACCATCGACATAGCCATAAAGATGTTGGCTACGGAGATAAGGTGTAATCTGGGCTCTCCAGAGAATAAAATTATCATGGGTTAATTTTACTGTGACAAGATGATGAATTTGAGAGGGATTTGGAGAGGGATGGGTTGCAGAGTTGTTGGTGGTTGACGCAGCAGTAGTGCTTTGGGAAGATTGTTCTGAGGCCATGGTGACGTGAGTCAAATTGCTCTTGATACCATAAAGAATTCAATAGAAAGAGATGATAAAACGTACTTCGATATTATTTTTCATTGCTTGCTGACGTACATTTATAGGCTGTAAAATAACTAACTGATAACTATGTACAGAGTTATTATTTACATAAGCAACTAGAGAGCTGATCCTTATCAGATTTGTTTTGGTTGTTTATCCTTGGAGTCCTTATCGGATTGTTGTTGAAGATTATCTTGATCTTGAGCAGCAGCAGGTTGAGAGTTCAACGGCACTTGATGGTTATCTGCACTGAGTGTAAGAAACCGAAGGTCTGTATGGATAGAAAACAGAGGAGGCCAACTTGCCTTATTCCTTTTGCTATATTCATTTAAATAGTACATCTTTACAGGAGTTAAACAAGGCAACATAGTAACGTACAAGGCAGAAATTAAATATGGCAATATACAAGATGGAAAGTAAGACAAAATAGCAAGATACACGTAAAAGAGGAAATCAAGGAATTAAGGTTCTGATGCATGTTGACTCTGGAGGAGATTAATTGCAGGAGCAGTTTTGGAAGGTTGTGACTCACGGTGATTCTGGAGAGGATTGGCTGCAGAAGCACTTTTGGAAGGTTGAGGAATACTTGGTCTAACACCCCCCCTCAAAGTGATGGGGAGCAAAATCACCATTAGTTTGGACCTTAAGAAAGTGAATCTCGGAGCTGTTTGACCCTTGGTGAATAGATCTGCAACCTGATCTTGTGTAGAGATGTGTTTCACTTGAATGTCTTTGTTTAGGACTTTTTCTCTGATGAAGTGGTAGTCTACCTCAATATGTTTGGTCCGAGCATGAAATACCGGATTAGATGCCAAGGCAATGGCTCCAATGTTGTCACACCAGATTGTTGGAGTTGAAGGTAGAATCAGTCCCAGTTCTTTCATGAGCATTCGGATCCAATAAATGTCAGCAGTAGCGATGGCCAAGCTTCGGTACTCTGCTTCTGTGCTACTCTTGGAGACTATTGGTTGTTTCTTTGCTGTCCATGTGATGAGGTTTTGGCCTAAAAAGATGCCATAGCCTGTTGTGCTTCTACGGTCATCGGGATTGCCCGCCCAATCGGAGTCACAATAAGCTTGTAACTTGATATCACCAGGAGTAAAATAAAGACCATAGTCAATACTACCCTTAAGGTAGCGAAGCACACGCTTAACAGCAATCCAATGGGGCTCACGGGGATTGTGCATGAATTGGCACAATTGGTTGACAGCATATGCAATGTCAGGGCGTGAGATGGTACAGTACTGAAGAGCCCCAACTACACGACGGTATTCAGTAGGGTCAGACAATAAGTCACCATCTGCAGTTGAGAGTTTTGGACCTGAGGTTGTTGGACAGCTAAGTGGCTTAGCACCCACCATTTTGGTGCTTTCCAGTAAATCAGTTATGTATCGAGCTTGACGAAGGTGAAGTCCATGTTGGTCACGGCAAGCTTGTACACCTAGAAAAAAGCTTAGCTCACCCAGGTCTTTAACAAGAAAGGAATCCTTAAGAGATGAGACAAATGAGTCAATCGCAGACTTACTAGAACCAGTGACCAATATGTCATCAACGTATACCAAGACATACAATTTTACAGAACCAGTAGCATAGATAAAAAGGGAGTAATCAGCAGTGGATTCGATGAATCCATACTCCAAGAGCGATTGTGAGAGCCGTCGAAACCAAGCACGCGGTGCTTGTTTGAGGCCGTACAAAGATTTATGCAATCGACAAACATA
This sequence comes from Juglans mandshurica, assembly GCA_022457165.1. Classification (NCBI taxonomy): domain Eukaryota; kingdom Viridiplantae; phylum Streptophyta; class Magnoliopsida; order Fagales; family Juglandaceae; genus Juglans; species Juglans mandshurica. The sequence goes on from CM039625.1 coordinate 6,974,691, forward strand.
GTCAGGATGATTTTCATCAACAAACCCTTGAGGTTGTTCCATGAAAACCTCTTCATCTAAAGACCCATGTAAAAAAGCATTTGAAATGTCTAATTGTCGTATATTCCAATTGAGAGAAACTGCTAACGCAAGGATCATACGCACAGTTGTGTGTTTCACTACCGGTGAAAAAGTCTCAGCATAATCAACTCCATATTTTTGATCAAACCCTTTTGCAACTAAACGCGCTTTATAGCGCTCGACACTGCCATCAGATAACCTTTTTATCTTAAACACCCATTTATTCCGAACAATATGCTTACCTGGTGGGCGAGGACAGAGGGACCAAGTCCCATTTACCATCAATGCGTCAAATTCATTCCCCATCGCAGCACGCCATGCTGGAGAAGAAGCGGCTTGTGTGTAGGTGGAAGGCTCATTACTGGTGATGACTGTGGAGAGTACCTGCAGGGGATGTCGGGTCGAGTAGAAGACGTTGAAATCAGGGAAGATTCTGGGTTTGGAGTTGCCAGTCATCGATCGGGTGGTTATTCGGCGTGGGTCATTTGCTTGGTTGTTGGAGTTGGTTGTTTGAGTGGGTGGGTGGATTGAAGGCGGTAGTGTGGGGATTTCGGTTGCAGAGGGAATCGATGGTGTGGAAATGGCAGATTGAGGGTTCGGTAGAGTGGGGGGACAACTAATTTCGTGGGAAGTGGCAATATTTGGGTTGTCAATTGTTGGAGAGTGCGGAAATGGAACCGATTCTATTTCAGGGATGGTTGATGGTTGGGGAAGAGGGATGGATTCGGTTGTAGATGTTGGAGAAGAATTAGAAAAGGTAGAGAGGGGAAGAAATGAAGTAGAAGGAGATATACCTGGGGGAGGTGTACTCGGCGAGGCAAGCGAAGACAGGACTCCACGTGTTGCAGGGAAATGTTGTTCATTGAAAATGACACTACGCGACACATATACACGGCCAGTGCAATAGTCAAGACATCGATAGCCTCGTTGTTGACTAGCATAACCGATAAAGATGCATTCCTTGCTCCGAAAAGATAATTTGTGAGATTGATATGGTCTGAGTAAAGGAAAACATGCTGATCCAAAAATTTTTAGATGTGAATATTTGGGAACTTTTTGATGAAGAATGTGAAAAGGCGTTAAATTTTGTAGCACTTTAGTTGGGAGTCGATTTATGAGATAAATGGATGTTAGGAAAGCATCGGGCCAATATGTATTCGGTAGGTGGGACCGGGCTAGAAGAGTTAACCCGGTTTCAACAATATGACGATGTTTTCGCTCAGCGATCCCATTTTGTTGAGAGGTATGAGGGCACGTTAATCGGTGAAAAATGCCATGCTCTTGTAAAAAAGATTTGAAAATGTTGGAGAGAAATTCTCCACCATTATCAGTTTGTAATTGTTGGATTTTACGAGAGAAAACATTTTCAACTAGGGCCTTAAATTGTTTAAAAATTGGAAAAACCTCATTTTTAAACTTAATGGGATATAACCAAGTGAAGCGAGAAAAATCATCAATAAAAAGAACATAATATTTTGATCCACCAACCGAATACACTGGAGATGTCCATACATCTGAATGAATAAGTTCTAAAGGGTGATTGGTTTGACGGGTTGAGCTACTAAAGGGTAATTGTTTAGATTTCCCTAAAGGGCATGATGAACAAAACTCTTCTTTATTGGATGTAGACACATTTAAATATTTGGAATGAATCAATTTATTTAAAACAACTTGAGATGGATGGCCTAGACGATCATGCCATGTGGCAAGAGTTGTGGACATGCCGAGTCTTGCCGCAAAACAGGAAATTTTATTTGAACAAAATTTATTGTCTGCAATTGGATAGAGTCCGTTCTTAACTTGCCCTTGGAGTAGAAGTCGCCCCGTGTTGTTCTCCTTCACAGAAAAATCATTTCCAGTTAATATAAAATAACAATCATTATCCAAACAAAAACGGTTGATAGAGATTAAATTTGAGGATGCATTTGGACAATGAAGAACATTAGAAAGAGTGAAATTTGAATGATTTGTGGTGAGAGATGTGGTACCCATATTTTTTATCACCAAACCTGAGCCATTTCCAACAGTGATTGTTTCTTCTCCTTCATAGGGTTGCGAGTCGGTGAGATTTGCCGTATTACTAGTAATATGAGCATTAGCCCCACTGTCTGCATACCACACCTGTTGAGCATAAGAGATATTACCTTCAGCGGCCATAGCAGCTAGATCTGATGGTGGGTGGCGACCCTGATAGGAAAAATCAAACCGATGGTAACAGTCAAGTGCCGTGTGACCCTTTTTACCACAAATTTGACAAATGGGACGATTATCAAGAGACGCATCAGTCTTATTGTTTGAAGAGGCCGAATGGGTAAGTGGACGATTAGAGTGTATCGGGGAACGAGAGTGAGATGGAAAACCAGGCCCTTTCATTTTCTTTAGGAACGTATTTTTGGACTGGGTTGCTGCAAATGCAAAACTAGTCTCCGAAGGGACTGAGGGATTTGAAGCCTCCATCAACGTCTCAAAGCTCAACAGTTCTGTTTGAAAATCGTCCAGGGTGAATTCTTTGTCCCTCGTTGCAAACGTGAAAGCAGTGACAAAGGGCATAAATTGTGGCTTGAGTCCGCTCAAGAGATATGTGATGAGGTCTTGCTCATCCACTGGTTTCCCGGCAGCAGACAATTGATCGGAGAAGAGCTTAGCCTCTTCAATGTATGAGAGACAGGATCGGTTGCCTTGTGAAATGGTTTGAAGTTGCCTTTTGAGAAAGGCAATACGAGACCGTGAGGTAGAGGAAAAACGAGCTTGAAGAGCATCCCATACCTGCTTGGAAGTCTCCAGATTGAGGACAGTGGAGACAAGCTTTTCAATGATAGAGGCATAAAGCCAACTGAGTACACTGTTATCTTGTTTAGACCAGGTATTGTACTCAGGATTTATGGAGTTATCGGGTAGAGTCTTGGCTGGGGCAGGATTGGTGCCATCGACTAAACCAACCATGCCGTGACTCTTCAAAAAAAACCAGAAATTGAATTCTCCAGGTGAGGTAATTGGAGCCATCTAGTTTTTGAAATTGAGGTGTATTCGATAGGGAAGAGGCCATTAGGGTGCGGAAGTGTGGTCGTAGGATCTTACTTGTTGGGCGTGAGCCTTAAAGGCCTGATACCATGTAAGAAACCGAAGGTCTGTATGGATAGAAAACAGAGGAGGCCAACTTGCCTTATTCCTTTTGCTATATTCATTTAAATAGTACATCTTTACAGGAGTTAAACAAGGCAACATAGTAACGTACAAGGCAGAAATTAAATATGGCAATATACAAGATGGAAAGTAAGACAAAATAGCAAGATACACGTAAAAGAGGAAATCAAGGAATTAAGGTTCTGATGCATGTTGACTCTGGAGGAGATTAATTGCAGGAGCAGTTTTGGAAGGTTGTGACTCACGGTGATTCTGGAGAGGATTGGCTGCAGAAGCACTTTTGGAAGGTTGAGGAATACTTGGTCTAACACTGAGTACCTCAATACTGCCACATCTTATTCATTCCAGACGACATTTTATAGCAGTAGTTGCCCAGGCCTCCGATACCATGGATTCGCCAGTTTTGTTCCTTCTATTATCTTTGTCATTTTCTCTCCCATTCTCATATTCAAGCCTGGACTCCATTCATGAAGGCACATCTCTCTCAGTTGAGAAATCGGAAGACATTCTGATATCACCTGATGGTGTTTTCTCTGCTGGCTTTTATTCCGTGGGTGATAATGCCTATTGCTATACCATATGGTTCAATAAGCAATCCCGTGGCAAGAACCAGACTGTAGTCTGGATGGCAAACCGTGATCAGCCCGTTAATGGAAGGAGCTCCAAGCTCTCTCTCCTCAAAAATGGTAATCTTATCTTAACCGACGCTGGAAAGTTCACAGTTTGGGCAACAAATACTCGGTCACTCTCTCCAGTACACTTATCTCTCTACAACACCGGTAATCTTGTCCTACAGAACATGGAAGGTGTTACTTTATGGGAAAGTTTTGATTTCCCAACAGACACCCTTCTTCCCCAACAACTACTCACTAGAAACACAAGGCTCGTCTCCTCCAGAAGCAAGACCAACTATTCCTCTGGTTTTTACAAGCTCTTTTTCGATAACGATAACCTCCTCCACCTTCTTTATGACGGTCTCGAGGTTTCCAGCGTATACTGGCCAGACCCGTGGCTCATAAGCTGGGAAGCTGGAAGGTCCACGTACAACAGCAGTCGGATCGCAGTGCTTGATACATTCGGAAACTTCAGTTCTTCTGATGATTTTACTTTCATGGCAGCCGACTATGGGCCGAACCTTCACAGACGACTGAGAATTGATTATGATGGTGATGTTCGATTGTACAGTTGGGACCAGGAAGGGCAAACATGGTTTGTGTCTTGGCAAGCCGTACAGAGACCTTGCAAGATTTATGGTATTTGCGGGGCAAACAGCCTTTGTAGCTATATTGTTGGTTCTGATAGGAAATGTTCATGCCTCCCAGGATATATGATGAAAAATCTAACCGATTGGTCCGACGGGTGCGAACCCGAGTTTCATCTATCTTGCAATAGAAATGAGTCTAGCTTCCTGCTGTTACCCCGTGTTGAATTCTTTGGTTATGATTATGGGTTCTTCCCCAATTACACATTTGATGAATGTAAGAATTTATGTTTGCAACTGTGCAACTGCAAAGCGTTCCAATTCACCTTCTTTCGAGAAAATGGTTCTTCGAGTTGCTACCCCAAGACGATGTTGCTTAATGGATATCGTTCCCCAGATTTCCAAGGTGACCTCTATTTAAGACTGCCTGAAAGAAATCTCTTCTCCTACGCAAATTCTGTACAAGATTTCACACTCGTTTGCTCAAGTAAAGGCACAGTGCAACTAGACAGAAAGTATAAGAGAAGCCAGGAAAATGGGATAGTAAAATTCTTGCTCTGGTTTGCATGTGGAGTGGGAGGACTTGAAATCATCTTTATCTTTTTGGTGTGGTGTCTTTTGAGTAGAACCCAGCAAGCTTCTAGTGTAGACAAACAAGGCTATCTTGTTGCTGTCACTGGGTTCAGAAGATTTACCTATGCTGAGCTCAAGAAGGCAACAAAAGATTTTAATGAGGAGATTGGAAGAGGTGCCGGAGGAATTGTGTACAAAGGGGTATTGCCTGACAATCGAGTTGTAGCAATCAAGCGTCTCAATGAATCTAACCAAGGAGAAGATGAATTTCTAGCTGAAGTAAGCATCATCGGGAGGATTAACCACATCAACTTAATTGAGATGTGGGGGAACTGCGCAGAGGGAAAGCGTAGGCTTTTGGTGTACGAGTACATGGAACATGGTACTTTATCCCAAAACCTCTCATCCCATGCACTTGATTGGAAGAAAAGGTTTGACATTGCCACAGGCACAGCAAAAGGGCTAGCTTATCTGCATGAAGAGTGCTTGGAGTGGGTTTTGCACTGTGATGTAAAGCCACAAAACATACTCCTAGACTCTAACTATCAACCAAAGGTGGCAGATTTTGGGTTGTCTAAGTTACAAAATAGAAACCTCGAGAATGCAAGCTTCTCAAGAATAAGAGGAACCCGAGGATACATGGCTCCAGAGTGGATTTTCAATCTTCCTATCTCCTCCAAAGTGGATGTTTATAGCTACGGAATTGTTGTATTGGAGATGGTGACGGGAAAGGGACCAACAAAGGGTGTCCATGCTATAGATAGTGGAGGGGAGACAGAACCCAAAAGGTTGGTTGCTTGGGTGAGGGAAAAAAAGAATGAAGCGGCTGCAATGGCTTCTTGGCTTGAGGAGATCGTTGACCCAATACTGGAAGGCAGTTACGAAAAGGGTAAGATGGAAACTCTGATAACTGTTGCTTTGCAATGTGTAAAGGAAGACAAAGACGCAAGACCAAGCATGAGCCAAGTAGCTGAGATGCTTTTACGCCAAGAAAATGATAGTCACGGTGATGATCATGGTATTAATCTCTAATTGGGAATGGTTCCCATTTTCAACCGTAACTAATAGTTGTTTTAATCGTAAATAATTGATCATGAATAAGTGTACTTGTAAGCGTGGTTGTGAGTAGAGTACATCATCCAATAATGGGTCAAACTGAGTCTATTGATCCTAATGGTTGTGCATGTGTTAATTTCTTTTCTTCTCTTCTTGTTTTCGTGTTGAGTGATTTTTATGTTATGTGAAATTGTTGTGCCTTTCGTAAGTGTCTAACTTTGCATTATGTATTGACTTTCTAGCTTAGTCCCTCTCAGAAATTTTGGATCTTTACTTTCTATAACATTGCGACAAAACAATATTTATAATGCCTGATAAGTTGAATTGTTTTTTTTATTTTTTGTTAAAATTTGAAAAAGTTGTAATGATGAGATAAGAGGTTTTCAAAATTTTAAATTTTAGTCTTGAAAGAAAACAAGGAAGACAGTGCCAGATTGGGAAAATAAGATATATGGTCATCTCTAAAATGATAAAATTTGATTTGGGTCCATTCTGGTTTACTGTATTAGATTAAATTAATTAATTTCTGCATTATTGCTTGCATATATATATATATATCTTGGTAGGACCTGAAATTGACAGCTAGCTTAGACCCAATTGAGATATTATGTGCATAAATTTGGGTTATTGTAAGGCCAGGGGACTTATAAGTGGTTGGATTTAGTGGTTTGGATTTTAGCATGTGGGCTGCTGCCTATTATTCTACGTACACAGAAGCAAGACTTCATCTTCTTAAATAGATTAAGAATATAAAATAATTATAAAACAGTTGTAACTTAATCAGTTTCCTATATCGACAAAATAATTTCGCTTTAAATAGTACAATTAGGACTTTTTATTAATTATTGATGTTGACAATTACACCAAATTTTTGTAATTTTGGTCAACAACAAAGACAATGAAGTTTGGTATTTTTTCAGTGTTTGGATTATGACAATAATAATTCTTGAAATAATACTATTAATATTAATTATAAAAAGAATTATTGTTTCCTTATCAATAAGCCTTTTTATTTATACTAATTCAAGTAGTGCTCAACTAACAGATGGCGATACTTTCTTGACGATGTTAAGAAACTCAGGGTCCTTATTCATTTAGCAATCAATAAAAATAGCAGGTACATATTTTCAAATAATAAACTTTGCAAATACTTGTACCAAATGGCTAGAACCATCACCAAAATGAAAATGGACATCAATGGTTAACCATTGTTTTTCCTGATTACACCAGCTATTCTCTTTGATCTCTCTCTCATTACAAGAAATATGAGTTGTTGCGGCAACATAAATCTAAAGGCAAATGGTAATGTTTTACTGTTCCCAATTTTTGCTCTTGGCAATTCGTAAAGTCGTTGCAAAACCAAACCTTTTGCAGCGAAAATCCATCGTGGCAAATAGAACCATCTGCAAATAGGGATTTTTTTTCCTCGCTATTTTATAGTGACACAAATTCGCTGCCAACCTTCTGCATTTTTTTGCGGCAATATTAAAATGCTGCAAAAAACCTTAAATATAGATTGCGGCACTTTCTCTATTTATTTGTGGCGAGATTTCATCACCGTAAAAGGTCAAAATTTTAAACAAAAGGGCAATAAGCCTAGGGTTTGGTTGTCTTCATTTTTCCCCTCCCCTCTACCCGATGTCTCCCTCTTTCTCATTTCCTTCTGTTGCATAGAAACCCCCCTGACAGCTCCCTTCCACTCTATGTCTTCCTCTCTCTCTCTCTCTCTCTCTCTCTCTCTCTCACTATGTCCGCTTCTCTCCTCTGTGCCTTTCCCTCTCTCTATTTCACTCTCCACTACATCTCTCAACAACCACTCCAGCTCGTTGGCGTTTGTCGTCAATGTTGTGTACCAACACCGAGACCATGCTCCTGCTCCTCGTTCGTAAGCCATCTCTCTCTCTTCTTTCTATTTTGTGTTGCAAGTGTGCATAAGAAAGAAGATTAGTGTGTGTCTTTGTTGTATGTGTTCGTGGCTTAGAGTTGTGAGTTGCTTTGTAATGGAAGTAATCAGAACTGGATTATAGTTTAATGGGTTTGGGTTATGAACATGAAGTTAGGATTTTGGTTCAATTTTTGTGTGACTAAAGTTGGTGTTACACTGGGATTTCTAGGATTTTTTTTCTTATGGCTTTGTTTTTGGGGCTTTCGAATTTTATTTTGTGTAGCACTCCGCTTAATTAACTCTTTATTAACCCTTAAAGTACTCTAGATTAGGCTTTTAATTATGGGTTAATCACTTTCATTGAGGTTGATAGTGAGATTAGCATTAATGTTGGTACTTAGTGTTAATAAGCTAAGGATTAAAGAGGCAAGCACATTAGTAATTTTGGTGAGGCCTTTTAGGACCCAAGTACATTCATGGGCCTAGTTCAAGAAAACCTTAAACCAAGCCCTTAGAAAATCAAGACTAGTCTAGGCCCAAGTACAGGCATAAGACTTTTGGTGTAGATTGGAGTCTTGGCCCTTTTCAAGTTCATATTGCCCAAAGCTATGTTTGGACTCATTTTATCATTCAAAGACCAAAGGCCCAATACACCATACCATTAGTTTCCTTAAGCCCAAATGACACTCAAAGCACCCAAATTAAGTTTTGAAAATTGGCTAAGGCCATTAACTATCATACTTGAGGTTAGTGCACTTTAAGCCATGCTTTGAAGCTTAATCATGCTTAATCTTTTCTTAAACTTTTTAATTCAAATTTTCTTGAATTAATACTCCCTTAAACCATGATTATACAATTTTAATACCCTAGCTAAACCATTCAACATGTCATTAAGAAAAATGACATAACAAGCCCAAACCAAACTTCAATCGGTTTTGTGCATTGCCCTTTGTAATGCTTGGACTGTTTTGCCCTTGGGCCCAACATTTTTGTGGTTTATCCTCAAGGGTAATATGGTCCTTAAACACCTTATGAGACCCTCCTAAACTCAGTTTGAGCCTTGGACGAAATTGGTTGCATCAACCAACTCAAAGAACCAAACTGGGTGCACATTGGTCTAGTTTGTGTAGGAACCAATTGGTTTGAGTTTGAACTAGCCTCTTGCCATGGTTTGCACCACCACCCCATGCCACCTCCTTCTCCACCCAATCCCTAAGATGTCCCATGACCATCATGAAGGATTTTGACTCAATTTTGCTGCCCAAAACGATCCAAATCCGAACTGATTTTCTGCCACCACAAAACCACCTTCATCCACCTGTTTTCAAGGGTGGTTTGAGGGATTTTCTGCCATCCAAATGATGCCCCACAAACTGGAGTCATCTACAAGACCCTTGTAGCTAGTGTGGAGAGGAAATGATGGTGGTTTAGGGCACTATTTCATTCTGCACAAGTGACCTAAGCTCATGCAAGCAAATCTGGAAACTTTCTAGATTTGAGCACCTCCCACTTCACCCAATCACCAAGCACCCAAGCCAACGTCCCTCACCCCTTGGCCACATATAAATACTTCCCTCCCCTTCTCATTTCACTCACACCACAGCTCCAAGTATTATCTTGAGCCTTGAGAGCATTTCCCCCTCTTAGAGATCAAAATAGTGCAAACCGAGTGAGTTTTAGTGAGTTCTTGAGTGTTCTTGTGTAAGGCAGTCTAGAGAGATTGGAAGACCACGAAATTTGTAAGTTTTCTTCGTTTTGATCTTAGCTAGCATTTAAAGCTTTGTTTCCAAGTGTTGGTACAAAATTTGGTTGAGTTTTGAGAAGGTTAGAATGCAAAACTGGGTCAATTAAAGGAAGGCTTGAATGATTGAATGTTTTTAATTGGAAGTTTAGCTATGGCATGTTTTAAGCATAATTTCATATGATCTATCATTATCCTAGCATGATTATGGAAGGTTAAATTTATGATTAGAATCATGTCATGAAAGGTTTTAAATCTATCTTGTTTTGATGATCAAGCATGAATCGGTTTTAAGCATATTGGTGATTATGGATTTCTTAGCTTTGATTAAGTGTCGGGATGAACTTGATTATTCAAGGGTTAGACTTCATAATATCCCTAAAGATGTTAGTGATAATTAATGATTAAATAAAATCTCATATGCATGCATTCATAGGGATCAATAGTTGAAAATACACATAGGAATCAACTAGGATGCATGCCATGGGTTGGGACTAATTGGAAAAGTTTCACTTTGAATTTTGAAAATCTAAGGGAATAGATGATTTTAGAATGCCAAAAATATGAAGTCCGTGAAAGTTGGTTAAACTTTGAGTTCGTTTGCAATTAGTGAAAATTTAGGGCCTAAATGACAATTTTTTAAAGTCTAGGGGTATTTTTGTAAATATCTAAAATTTTGAAGCCTTTGATTTTGAACATATCCATAAGATTATTAACTCTAACTTAGTATACACACAATTTACACAGCTATGGCACTAATTTAGAATTTCTCCGGAAGTTTGTAAGTTGTCCTCTAACTTACACCTTGATAAATTTCTTATGAATTATTGATAAATGCTTCATATATTCTTCAATTATCATTTTGAAAATAAATTATCATGTTATATGAAATATTGAGTGCATACTTAAATAACATATGACATTTTCACCATTTTTGTATAATACATTTATAAATGTCATTTTTGCATGAAATTTACTACATATGCACATGTCATGAAAAATATATTTTTTAAACCATAGCATGAAAATCATTTTTGTCACGACCCCAAAGGCCGGGATGGGGAATTATCCTGGTGGATCTCCTCTCTCCACTCTGGAGTGTTTAATAATGGAGTGGTAACCCCTGGGTTGAGAAATAACAGTCAACAGGCTTCGAATAGTTTCTTTTTAAAGAATGTCGGAGCGAAATCAACATGTTATGACACCTAACGCTGATGGGTGTACACGTTATAATTTTTATGATGTTATGTTATTTACCAATGCATTAAGAATGAGTCTATAGACAATGTAGTTTCAACGTAAGTTATACTACGGTCACCGGCAGGTACTCACAGTGCATATGGGGAACTGTGACACTACCACACCTTATGTTATTAATTAAGATAATGATGTAAGTCTATGATGAAGATGATTTATGATGGAATTTTTATGAAGAAGTTATGTCTTTTTAAAAAAAATGATGACGAAATTACTTAATGAGTAAGAACCCGTGTCTCCATTTAAAAAAAAAAAACTATGTTGAGGAATCTGGATGGGAGACATGCATACTAATTTTCCGCATCACATGCATTGCATATTTATCATTTTTCATGATTGATTTATCTTTGTGTCAGTTAGTTGTTTAACTTGTTGAGATTTTGAGTAAATCTCACCCTTTTATGGGATCACTATCATTTCACTCAGAATTATAGAAGTTGTGTCAGGAATCGACCAGGACGAGATTGATGGAGTACTGGGTTTGCATGATTGAGGAGGAGCCGGATATGGAGAGGAAACTGGACTTAATTTTGATGTTCATAACTCAAGTCATTTATGCTATAGATCGCATTAAAAGAATGATATGGCTCTGTATATAAGTCTATACTACTTTAGTATTTCGAACATGATGATTATCTAATGAAGTTGGGATGTTTTAGTTATTCTGGCATATTTTCACCTTAGCCTTTTATTTACGTTGCAATTATTACATACTTCTAGTTGCATACTAGGATGCATTGCATATTAACTGTCATGAATGGGAGTATGTAACCTTGTGTTGTATGTCTCGACGCTCTAAGTCTCCGTTCCATCCCAAGCGGGGATTGGGGGTGTCACACTTTGCAATTGTCGTATTCAGTTTATCTTTAGTTTAGCATATTGGGTTTTCTCTAGTTTTGGAAATTTTGTTTATTGTCGTGGACTATAATGCTGCAAGGTGATCTGTTTCTAATCTTCATCATCAATCCTTAATTCAGACTGCCACAATATCTTCTAATAGAATTTTTCCCAATCATTGTGTTTTCAAGAACATCCATCTTGCAACTAGATATGGTCAACTTGATCAATTCTTGTTTCTCTCTTCTAATGCACCTAGTGGGGATGACAACCATTTTTATTTTTTATGGTCGGGGATGACAAGCATTGAAATAGGACAATTAGAGCTGATCTATTCTTTATTTATAGAAGTCTAAGTTTTTTTTATAAGAAAATTCCATTAAATTAGAAACAGATGTACAAGATAAGTCGATGAGGATATCATTACAGTGCTTGCTGCATCTAAAAGAAAAAGAAATGCAATTGAGAAATTGTCCAGGACCTTGTTCTTTTACCAATTTGGAGTTGACTGCGTTAAGCGGTTTGATGTCATCTAACAAGTGGAACAAATGGTTGTGATCAAAGGTCACAACCAGATCACTACAAGGAACCATTTTGGCTTGTTTGTTGGATATTCTCACATCCACTATCAATATATATGTACACGGTTCAAGCAAAGCAAGAACATATATAATCAGATGTCTAGAGTCGAAATGGCAAGCTCCTGGTGAATCACTTGTGTCACATGACAACATACCAGCAGATGGGGTTCACGCACTAGAGGTGAAGGCTATCTTTGGAGGCCAATAAGTCAAACGATATGGCTTGTGTACTATGCGGCAGCTCTAGGTTTTGGCCGGCGCATACGGCTCATATGTAAGTGCTAGGATGGGGATTACCCCATCCTAGCACTTACGGTCGTGATAAACGAAAACATACTTAACTTGACCTAAAAGGCTGTTCCCTAGATACACAAATTGTACTCGAGACAAAACATGACGTGAGATGACAGGACAAAACCCCTAACATAACTTGACATGACGTGAATGTGAGACGAAAGACATGACGTAATATGAGATAGACAACATTTCATAGTATGACATAACATGTAACAAATAACATTTCATAACATGGCATAACATGTAATAGATAATATTTTGTAACTCTTGTAATAGAAAATATTTCATGACTTGACACACGTGTGATAGCATTACATGACATGACATACATGTAATAAACATTATGTGATAGAATAAATTATGTAACAGATAAGTAAATCACGACAGCGTGTAACATATAACAGACATACATGAGGTGACATGGCATAGAAGATAACATAAATACATAAACAATAGTTCCATTACCTATCAAACATACACAATCTGATAGTAAGTTAAGAACTAACATACAACGATTGTCGCATTTACAAGAAAAAATACGAAATACGAGAAACTGTAAGTAGGGATTCTAAATGTTAGAAACTAATCACTTATAACTTATAATAATGAAACATGCTAATTTAGAGTAAAATTATCATTTTACCCCTAACTTAACGATTTCACATTCTAAACAACCAACAAATATCCACTTCACATAAACATGAAACTTTTTGGTAAAAAGATCCAAACTTTTTAACTAAAATACAAACCTTTGAATATCAAGGTTTTGATTCTTTTTAAAAATATCTTCAAGAACTCCAAAAATTCAAAACTTTCTTCTAACGTATCCATAACACACTTCTAAGAATTATCATGATTTGAATCAACACATAAAAGTCTCCAAAAATCAGAAAACCTCACTTGAAGTACTCGGCTCCTGCACTTAGACAAAAACAAAATGTTATCAACTTTGGTTTTGATCACACCTTTTGATCCGAGACATATCATGATGAAAAAAACAAACTAAAAACATCATATGCTATAAAAATATGTCCTAAAATAGTTCTAAGCATTAAACTTAAAATCACATGGCTAAAAATAAACCAAAACATGGATCTAGCCAAAATCATCACACATTTGACCCAACCGAATATTCTCTTGCATAAAAATCATACATTCACAAATCAATACCTAAACTCTTCAAACCAACATGGAAACATCCTTGCATGTAGATCAAAGGCTTAGGATCATAAAATAAAAATTTCAAAGTCATTGGAGTAAGATTAAACCACAAAAGATCCAAGATTTCACAAAACAAAAACTGTTTAATCCTTCCACTTTCTAAGTTTCTAGATCTAAGAAAGTCTTTCAACCCTGTCTATTAGTTTGGTTAAAAACTCCAAAATACATCACACTATTGAGTTTATCTCCCAGAATGACATTTACATGATTAAAACAATTTTTGACTGATCAAAAGACCATGGAATCAAACACAAAAGTATCCACTTAAACTAGACTCAAGACTTTCATGAAAAAATCATTGTGAGAAAATACTTACAAGGGTTTCAAAAATTGCAAACAAAAACACTCAAAAAACTGCTTGAGAGAGCTTCTAAGTTCCTCTCTAGAAAACGTGTGGGGAAAGAGATGAAATGAGAAAGGAAATGGTCTGCTCTTTTCTTGAAAAAACTGGAGAGTGAAGTGAGGTCTTGAGTGATTAGGGTTGTAATCGAGCCGAGCCGAGCCTAGCCGGTCTTTAGCTTGCCGAGCTTGGCTCGACTCAAAATACTCGAGCTCGAGATTTTTATTTCTTCTTTGTTCAAGCTCGACTTGGTAAGCTAAATTTTGAACTCGAGCTCATCCCATAAACGAACTCGAGTCAAGTCTAATATTGATTAAGAATTTTTTAATAGGATGTAATAATTAATAAATTAGATAAATAAATAAAAAGTCTAATATTAAATTTTTACAACTAACAAGTAGAACATCTATTGAATTATAAGATTTTAAAAATTTATAAATAATTAACATGTAACTGATTAATATTTATCCATAATAACAATATATTATATATCTACATAAATTATTAATACATACACATAATATGATAGCATATATCTATTTTATATATGATTCCCACATGCTAATATATGAAATTATTAAATCTTAACGACTGATTCTTGTACAAATTATAAAATATAACTATGAAGTATATTCAATATATAGGCATAAGTAATTAGGTTACATATTATATATTTAATTATAAAAGTGTTATGTTTATATTATTAGCTAATACATATATATGTATATATACATAGGTGTATATATATATCTTTATTAATATACGAATGAGTTTTAATCGATTCGAGCTAACGAGTCAACTCAGGTATAAACAAGCGGGCTTTAACGAGCTTTAGTCGGATCGAGTCAAGTTTTGTCGAATATGCGTCATTTACTAATCGAGCAGGTATTTGCTTTCACGAGTGAGCTTTTTTTTTCATGAGTCGAGTTTGATTCGATTTTAACCGAACGAGTACCTAGCAGGCTATCGACCAGACTGATTCATTTACAGCCCTATGAGTGATGGAAGTCTTGGCCACAACAAGGGGTAAACTACCCATGGTGTGGGCTGCCTTGAGGTACCCTGTAGGTGGTTGTGGTGAGGTGGCATTTTCTTTCCCATCAAGGACTATTTGAGATCCACCTTGAGTAGTGGGTGGTCAGCCTTGGGTGTGTGGAATCTTCATGAAGAAGCTTTGTCAAGGTGGCCAAAATTCGTGGGCCTATTGGGCCAATTGAATGAGCTTCATTTTGGGGTTTAAAGAAGGTTTGGTTAGGATTTGAGATGCTATCCGCACAAATCCAATTTTTGTTCACCTAATCAAATTTTCAAGATTTAAAGGATTGAATAATGATGTCATAACATGAATTTGAGAGATTAGTAGTATCGAAGTGATTTAATCAAATGAGTAAACATAATACTAAAAATCATATCCATTAGGATTTTGAAATCAAGTTTGGGGTAACCGTTTAGGGTTTTGGTTTTCACTAAACTTTTTGGGGTTTCAATTGGATTTTAGGTATTTAGAGATTCTAGATGGAATAGTGTTTTGCTTAGGTGACATGATCTCACACCTTGATTTCCATCACATTTCTGTCTCATGATTCCTCTTAGTGCCAGTATCCAATACCATTCACCAAGTGTAGCTAAGATCTTTCCAAGTGTCCAAACAAAACTTCTTAAACCTAATTTGGACATTCTACACGCACTTGGTGTTACTATTGAGGTTACTATTCACTCCGGGACAAGTGAAAATAAATTTTGCATTGTATAATCTTAAATATTCGTACTAAATTAATAGTGCAAATAATTTGTCAAAATTCAACCCCGAACTGCCTCGAAATAACCAAAACGCGTTTTCGAACAATTGTTTTGTCTGAAAATTAAAAATGGACTTATTGCACCATAAAATTCTAAATCATCAACTGAGTCCAATGGCAGGGTACAAAATCACCATTCTAGTTATCCCACAAATTATTGGCACGTGGGTGTGGGGGGGATTTTAATCTTCCCAATGCTCCTGAACGTTCCCACTTCCCCCATAAATTCGATGCATGGTTGCATGCTCCCACGTCTCAGGATCTAACGTAGCTATCGTGTATGCATGTCCCTTTGCATTTCTCATTGGGGTTTCCCAATCGTTACCCCTTCCCTTATAATTCTTCCTCTTGGCCTCTGTAGCTGCCTCCCTTCAACTTTGGTGCTACATTTCCTTTGATTGCCACTATCCCTTCCTGCCTTATCGCCCATCCAGCATCTTCTCCCGCACGCTAGTCTCTGATGTCCTCCAGGAACAACTCCCATAGTGGATTGTCCTCCTACGATGGATCTTGATGGTCTTCGATCCTCAACCTCGTGGCCATCGAAGCACTGTTGGGATTGGAGTCAATCTCACAGTGTGTTGTTTAGGACGTTCTCGAGGTTGGCTGCACGACCATCGATTTTGAGTTCAACGCCAAGAAAGTAGCCCTGTACATCAGCTTGTTCTACCATGAGCTGGGGCTTCCCTTTTGCTGCCCTGTTTACTACGTTTTGGACTTCCTGGACATGGCCCTCGCGCAGATTAAACCCTATGCCTGGAGGATATTGTTTTAATGCTTTGTGGCTTGGCATATGGTTGGCTTGGAGTGGTCGCCGCCCAAGAATTCCCCATTCGATCTGGCTAGGGGTTGTTCCCGACGATAAAAAGATTGGGTTCACCTATTTGAGTGCGAGCGG
Source organism: Juglans mandshurica (assembly GCA_022457165.1). Lineage (NCBI taxonomy): Eukaryota > Viridiplantae > Streptophyta > Magnoliopsida > Fagales > Juglandaceae > Juglans > Juglans mandshurica. The sequence goes on from CM039625.1 coordinate 6,991,581, forward strand.
TCCTGCATCCAATTGGTACCAACTCCTGGGTCCAAGAGCATGAAGAGGAGGTAGCGATCGGTGTCCTCTTGTCTGAGGAGATCATAGCCCATTTCTTGATCATGTTCACCTTGTACAAGCTTGGTCGGTGCTCCCGTGGGCATAATGCTGCTCGAGGGCCTCTATCACAACAACCCCGTGGTCGTGAGCGAGGATGGGTCTTCAATGTCTTCACCTCCCTCCAAAGCGACAATCAAGCATGATACCTCCCCGGCTACTGGCACCAATGAGCTGTCTCAATCATCGGATTCCTCCGACGGCAACCTCTCCAAGCGATTGAAGCAAGAGTCAGCCCACGTGGATGGGAGAGAGAGGTTTGGCACAACACAGGCGCTTGACCAGATCACCAGATCACTTCGCAACTCGCGATAGCCAAGCGTCTTCACAACTTGGCTTGGGGCGGCGAGTATTCTTGCAGGCTAGAGAGAGTGAGGGGGCATCTGGCGGCGAACCCCCACGACTCCCTTGGGACCGTGGATTTGGCCCAATTCAAGCCGACATGGCAAGATCACAAGTTCCTCGACTGCCTAGGACACAGTTTGATGCCCAACACCTTTCCCAACCTGGTGCCTCACCGTTGACTGATTTGTTGTCCCTTTTCCTTTTATTATCACACACATTTTTTATTACCCACTTTGAGCAATTGCGATCCCGTCTTTCCTACTTGTTTCTTCTATTTGTCTCCATGTTAGGGTCCAGCAAGGATCTACCTTGTTGACCTAAGGAGCCAGGAACTAAATGGGATCTAATACTGACCGCACTGAGTGGAGAGAAGGGACTGGGACACTTGAGAGAGGTGTTGGCCCCCCCCCCCCCCCCCATAGCCGAGGCGCGAGGGCAGAGCATCGACCTAAGGAACCTGGTGTGATATGAAATCGACTATGCTGGGTGGCGATTGGTCGCCATGGTTCGAAAATGAAGCATCGACCTAGGGAACTAGGCTGGATCTAATATCAACCGCATTGAGCAGAGAGGGGGCACTGGGGCACTTGGGAGAAGTGTTTCCCTCCTTCGTCACCAAGGCGCGAGAGCAGAGCATCGGCTTAAGGAACCAAACGGGATCTTAAATTGACCATGTTGGAGGGCAATTGGTCACCAAGGTTCGAGCACAGAGCACCTACCTACTGAACCAGGCAGGATCTAAAGTCGACCATGCTAGGTGGCTACAGGGACTGGGACACTTGTATTGCATATATGTTATAACAGGTTGGCCAAGTAGCAAAGTAGGTAAATTCTAATGTTTTTATGATAATATTCCAGGGAAAATTGTCATAAAAATTATTCAAGTATATTCTCACCACAGTACAACATCTAAACAGGGCACCCTATTTTGAAATTAAAAAGCAAACAAGGTCTTGGAGTAAAAACAAAAAAAAAGTGAAACAGAAGCCAAAGAGAAAGTGATGGAACCTATGGTCTGATTTGGTACCAAGGTCTTGGAGCCATTCGAAATGTGTTCAAAACCTTAAACTTTTAAGTGGAGTGGCTGGATGATATTCTTGAACAATGGAAAGGTAGACATATTGCACGATATTAAATGATTGATTTTATATATATTATGTACCTAGGTTATAATGCCATAAGGCCTTCAAAGGGATAGATAAGAGATCTTTAGAGGGATTTCTTAATTGCCATCTTTGTCTGTGCTATATCTTTGTCTGTGCTATATCTGAATTCATTCTGCAAATGGATATGGGTGTGGGTGTGGGTGTGGGTGGGGTGGCGGGGGGGGGGGGGGGGGGGGGGGGGGATTATTTTAATGGGGGTTAACATGGGAAGGACCAAGTGCATGGATGCTTTTAGGGGGTATAACCGGTCCAGTTCGGTTCGGTTTTGGAGAAATTTTGGAACTGAATCGGTATATACCAGCTTTGAAAATTTAAGAACCGATACAGACAGATTCATCACCAAAACTAAAACTTTCAATTTTTTCGGTTTCGGTCTAGTCTGGTTTTCCAGATTTACCATTTACACGTGCGACACTATATATGTTTAATATTATATTTTTTAATAATAAACTTTATTGTGAGAATTTATTATTTATTATTAACAATTACTAATTCTTTAATGTTCAATTATAATAGTATAATACAAGTAATGTCAAACTTATTAGTGAAATTAATAAACTTGAATAATAATAAGATTAAACCAAAATAATAAGATTAAAATAGTGTAATTATTGTCTAATTATATTAGTATATTAATTTTATGTTATAAGATTAATAGACTTGAATAATAAAATTAGTATTTCATATTATATTAATTAGAAATGTAGCATATAATATATATAATAATAATATAAAAATTATATATAATATAAAAAATTAAAAATATATATGTAACGGTTCGGTTTAAACTGATTTTCAAAACATGAAAACGGGTACCGCACCGATTTAGGACCGGTTTTTATTTTTAAAAATCAGTACTGCACCGGATCGGTTACAAACCAGTGAGTTCGGTCCGATCCGGTCCAGTTCAACCGGTTTTTTGGTTTTTTCTTACACCCCTAGATGCTTTCATGGAATCATGGACAAATGGCCATACACCTACACATGCATACATATTTAACTTTCCCCACCCCTTTCTTTCCACAAGGTTAATCAAACATGCTTCTCACCATCTTTGTGTAGTCTTCTCTCTACCTTTATTTCACTGATAGGTTTCATTTTACATCTGCTATTCTATGAACAGTAAGTACTCTGAAGCTTGTGATCAGAAATGTTCCTATCCCTTTTGTTTCTTAGAGGATAAATTAATCAAACTTGTTAGTGCAGTCTCTTTTATCTATTTAAATTTCAACCATAAACTTCATTTTACCCTACCTTGCATGCATATTCTTTCAACATTTTCCTGTTCGAATTTAATCCAATTTACCACCTCCTCTGGATCCATGAAATTTAGAGCGATCGAGACATCATTCCAATTTGGACAACCCTTAGAAACAAACCCTTGTACTAACCCAACATGCCCCCAACCTCCCTATATGTAGCTTCAATTATTTTCATGGCTTCTTAATTTTTGCACTTGTCTAGTTAAAAAAGTAAGAGGAACAATATTAATAGAAGAAAATACTCTATATGACATGATTATTTATTAAAATTCTAAATTTATTATTTTAAAAAATAAAAAAATAATGTAATAAATGTACGATATGAATTTAACATGAGTAACCACAACACTCTTATGACCAAAATAGAAATACATACATGCCATTTTGGAACACACAACATATATCATAGGCACAGGCACAAACCAATTATCAACCACAAACCCACACAGACAACAATAATCACGAAATGCTTTCAAAAGCAAAGACAAGCCACCGCCCACAAAAGCCAGACACTAGTGCACTCCTATGACCATAATAGAAATACATACATGCCATTTTAAACATAGAAGATAAGTCATAGGCATAGACACAAACCACACAAAGAGTAATAATCACAAAATGATAATAATTTAGGAATACATCAAATATAGACAACAAAATTAACAGAAACCGAAAGGCACAAGAACCTAAACTAATATAGAGCAACAAAAACACCAATGGGAGGGCAGAAGGGCTTACCTGGTAAGAGGTATGGTGCAAAAATGTTTATGCCTAGACCTGGGAACAGAGGTGTGTGGCTTGTAGAGGTTAATATGGGTGGGTTTACTTCGTTTGGTCATCCCAAATTTATAAACCATTTTCCTCTAGAAAAGACAACTGAGGTCCCCTGTGCAGATTGAGAAAACCTCCATAAAACCACACAGAGCTAATAGGTCTTGGCAGAGGGCCGAGCATCCATGGGACAATGCATGTCCAAATATGCACTATTGTTTATAAATTGGAACTTTGCATGACAAAGGGAAGGTAAAGGCAAAGATTCGCACAACAAAGGGCACGTTTTGGGCAGAGATTCACTTTGCAAAGTACAGAAATAGTGCAGGTGCATGTGACCTCCTCGCCAATGGATAGTAACTGGTCTTTATTGGGAACTGCAATCTAGAAAAGGGGTGCTTCCCAGCACATAGGGAGGGTTTACCTCTCACACTACAAAGGGAGGAAGTCTGAGAAGGTTTGCTTTTGTGCGAGGTTTACGCAGGGATGTGAATCAGGGTGGCTTTTAATTTTAGGGTCAACATTCAAGCCTCAGCCACCACCCCCGCCATGCTCCTCCCTGTCTGACGCCACTACAATGGGCTCCTCCTCCTCTCGGTCTCTGTCTTGCCCCACACACCACCTTGTCCTTGCACTCTTTTCTTTTGACCCTCTTTATCTCCACTACTTGCTGCCTCTCTCTCCTTGAAGCTTTTCGGCAGCCAGCCGCCACCACGAAGCCCAGCCACAAGCCACCATAGGCTCCCCTCCATCCTTATAAATTAGCCCCACTGTTACAACAAGCCTCAAACTCGTACGCAGCCCCTAGTTGCCACACTTGAAATAGAGCAAGCCACATGCTTCCCTCGCTACTCAACCCCGTACTCTATGGCATAATTTCTATCTCTTTATCTTAAGGAGTATTATGTTTATGTAGTTGGTATGGATGTTGTTGGTGTTATATTTGAGTACATGGGAATATTTATATTTATGTTTGTATTGTTGGTTGTGATAGACTTAGAAGAAAGGGGGTGCAGTTTGTGATGTGGTTGTATGCTATGCGAAGTGATAGGATTAAATGTGTAGTTTGTGTTGTGGCTATATGTTGTATGAAGTGATGAGGATTAATTCAGTTCATGATGTGATTATGTTAGTTTGTCGCATGTTGAGTTAAATGATATATGGATTGAGTATGAGTATGTGTACAGATCCCAAGAGATTTTCATATTGTGTTATGTGAACTTAGTGTTTGGTGTTTATATGGAGCAACAAGCATGTTAGTAACTTTATAAATTAGATTGTGCATATGGAAGTATGAAGAGGAATTTGTGAATTGGCTCTAAGTAGTCAAGTGTATCATGTATTGAAGCAACTATTGAAGTTTGGAAAACAATGTATATATGTTGATGATTGTAGTGTGGACAACTTTATACATACAATGTATTCAGCATAACAAACTAAGAAGAAGTGACTTGTTCGTATGGATTGTAATGGAGTGAGTGATATGCATTTTGACTTATTTATATTATGTGCTATCTTGGTGTACTGTCATGTTATTTATGATGCCAATGGGCTATTTAGTGAGCTGAAATTGATTCAATTTGTGGGTTCGACAAAATTGTAGTTATTATGCATGTTGTATATGAAATGAGGACGAAGCACCAGGACAGACATGGCTAAAGGAAAAATGTGACAGAAGCCTAGGTAGGTTTTATTAAATATATGAACTCACATTTTGTAAAAGGACGGTATATTTTAGTTAAATGAATTTCGTTGCAAATTCTCTTTTAGATTTATAAAACAGGTTTTATACTTTTACCATATAATGTAACGCCTCGTCCCCAAGAGTCTGAAGAGTTAACTCATGTTACCTGATAATCAACTCCAACATTGGTAATATACTTCCAAAAGCTCTAAATCAAATGTAAACACTTCAAATTTAATTAACTACACAAACTCATATATTAAATCCTCAATACTGTAACCCAAAAAAAATTATCAACTTCTCTACATGTCACTTAAGCTCACATTTCAACAATATAATTAACTAAAATCACCAATACTCATCGAAAACTTTATATTCTTAATCCATTATTCTTAAGTCATCTTACCCAATGCTTCAAAGTCTTAATCCTCAGCTGAAAAATCCAAAATCATCTGAAAATATTGTGAAGATAAATAGGGTGAGTTATCAACAACTTAGTAAGTAGAGAACATATACTAGTATGTAAACATGAGCATTTTTTATTTTCAAAATGCAAAACAAAACACTTTATTTTCAGAATGTAGAGTCAGAACATGTTATCAAAAATATTCTTATTCAAAATTTCCTTGGCACAGCATAACTGAAACATCATATCAGAACATAATTTCATGTTTAACCCACGTGGTTGGGTTGTGCAATCCCAAGCGGCCAACCGAGCAGAAACAGAATGTGAATTTTCCCCTTATCATTCTCGGAGCCCCGAGTGTGCAGTTAGGAAAGACCATACAGAAAACCACTTTGTTTCCAAAGTGAGTGCACCAGAAACAGAAAAGTTGGTACCAACCCAAACAGAGGCCACAGTTATACACCCGTGGTAAGGTCAGAATAGAACAAAAACAAAATGTCATGCCAGAGGTTTCAGAAATTGCATCACATTAAATCAGAGAACAGAACATTTTCAGAACAAAACAAAACAGACTCAGATCACAAAAATATGATTTATGCACAATTTTTCATATTCGATCTCTTTTACATAGTTCAGAAACAAGATGCCAAAACTTTACTCATGTCTACACCAGTCATTACAGAAAGTACTTTATTCTTATACAGAATTTCATGAGTCATGCAGAACAAATAACTGAGGTCATTTCAAATTTCTTTTCATAAAAAAACATGCATATTTTTCCAACTAATCAACCTCAGCCCATTTTATTTATTTTTATGCAAAGTCTAGCATAGGAACCCCACTTACTTGAAATTTTTAGCTTTTCAGAATTTTTTTCAAAAATGTCGAGTCTATAAATCGTCACCTATAAAAATAATCACGTAATTTCCGTAAGTTTTCAATCAATTACGTATTTCAATATTTAAGCCTAAGTTTCTAAAATAACCTATTTTAATTCCTCAAAACTTAAAACCCTCATAATCCTAAAATATATCATCACTTCTAAAATCATCAATATCCACCATAACCAACGGCAAACTCAAAACACCAATATTTAAACCTGAAACAGCCAACAAATCTCAAAACATAAACCAATCACACAAACAACTCCATCATCCAATCCAACCGACCCCCTTACTCTTCGGACTCAGTCCGGCACAACCAACCAATTCATAGTAAATATGAGTTAGCATAAAAATACATTTAAATCTCAAAATTCTTTAGGAAAATACTTACAATGCTATAATATATTTTTCGAAGGATCACGGAGATGCTAGAAGTGGTTGCACAGCAACAATACAGTGTATTTTGGACAATGGCCGTGGGTCTCAAAAATCTAATTTTTGAATGGGGACAAACGAGGACTTGAGATTACTAGGAAAGGGCTTAGGGGTGTTTTTGAACCTACTGGTGGTGATTGTTGGCTGTGGGTGGCGGCATGAGCGGCGGTTGGAAGCCAAAATACCCAAATCAAAAAATGAGTTAGAGGGGCTTCAAGGGTGGCAGATTGGGGCTGAGGATGGGTAGGTTAGGTAGCTGGGAGGCCCCCAGTGTTGTGGTAAAAAGGTGGTGGCCAATGGTGGCGCGACGACGATGCTGGAATGAAAGAAGGCAGTGGCTTAAGGCCGTGCGTGGGGACTAACGGCAGCGAGGGAGGAGCTGAAAATGGAGGGGTGAGGTCGCCGGCCGGAGGGGAAGAGAATGGGAGGGGCGGTGACAGACACGGACGGCGCACGGTGGCTCTAGGGAGGACGAAACAAACGGACGGGAGAGAGGGGAAGGGGGTGGCGCGTGCGGGAGGAAAGAAGCAGAGGAAAAATGAGGAGAAAAGGAAAGAGAAGAAGGAAAAGGAAAAGAAAAATAGGGTAAAAGAAAAAGTGAGGGAAAGAAATGAGGTTCAATCCTCACAATTTGGGTCACAAAAATGATCCAACAAAAAGAATTTCAAAACCGTAAGTTGAATAAAATAATTTAAACGCAGTGACTAGTTAAAATAAAATAATAATAAAAATTTAACAATACAATAATTTTAAAGTCCAACATTAAACTAATTTAAAGTAAAGAGCAATTTAAATGCAAAACAATAATTAATGCCAAAAAAGCATATCAAAGTAAATTTCACAACTTAAAAATTATAAGATAAATCCAATGATAAATATGATAAATTTAAAACAAGAGAACCAATATTTAAATTAATTCAAAAAAATCCTTCAATTAAAAAAAAACTAAAATACAGGGTATCACATATAATCTTTGATATCTTAGATAGGAGAGTAAAAGTTTGAACAAGTTCAGTAATTTTCATCTCATTTTTTAAAATGATTTGTTAAAAGTCCCATCACAAGGAAGGGCATTACACATTTAGATTATCTAAATAAGTTAGATGATCTTCTTGATCCTTATGGTCAGAAAATTCATTTCAAACCATTTTCCTTTATCCTTTATAGATGCTTCATTTAGGTCAACCAAATATTTAGATATACGACATGTACGTGACCAATGTCCTTTTATACCACACGTGTGACATTTATCTTCATATTTCTTTATAGGTTAATTTTGCAAAACTTTGTTTTCATCGTGCTTTATCGCAGTGTGATTTCACTTTTGGTGGTTTGTAGAATTTCTTTTTGAGAAAATTTGAATACACTCCCCTTGACTTCTATAGCTTTTTCCACTACGTCCACGTCCATGACTACTATTTCTTTTAGTACGATGAAATGAGATTTGATTCACTTAAGGGAATGCAATACACATAGTTGAACGAGACTGGTGATTTTTCATTAACCGCTCTTGATATAATAATATTATACTCTATATAATATCACATAGATTATATCGAGATTTTATAAAATAATTTATATTGCAATAAACAGATAACAATAATTATGTAAGAGAAAGTTATAGTTCGGAAATTGTTACATAACACTACAACAAAAATTAGTTTTTGCGACGGTTTAGAAATTGTGACAGTGCCCAAGCCATCACAAAAAAACATTTTCTGTGACGGTTTGAGACGGAGAGGAGAGTGTGTGAGTTCGGTGGTAGCTTACCGAGAGGAGAGCGAAGAACTTGGATGGAGTGCAGCACTCGGCGATGCTCTCGTGTGGTGGTGATGTCGTGGGGGAGGTTGGCGGTATAGTGTGGCAGGTTGGTTGCACACAATGGGGAAGACTACTTCCTCTATTTCGAGGGTAAAAAATAGAGTATTTTGTGGGTGTGTTTCCTTCAACGGCTGAGCGACGGTGGTGGTAGTCTGGGCAATGGCTTACGTGGGGGGTACACTGGTGTAGCGGCAGTACGAACGACGGAGGGCTGGGCTGCTGGAACTTCACATGGGGTAGTTGCGGCGTCGGTTTAAAATAAGCGGAAGGAGGGTGATGCGGCCTGGAGTGGAGTCTCCGTGCTTGACGGAACTTGACAGTGTGACCCACACTCTATGTTTCGCTGGTTGGATTTCCGTGGTTGTGAGGATGGGCTGGAGGGTGGTGCACTGTTTGCAAGGAGGAGTTGCTTGCTACGACTTCGTGTGGCAGGGCAGCGGCATGAGGTTTCTTTGTGCAGGAAGTATGTGTATATATATAGGTGATTGAAACAAAACAAAAACAAAACCCTAAAGCTGAGGAGAATAGAGGTGTACGTGCATGGGAGTGCAATCGTGCGAGGCGGCGAAAATATCATAAACTTAGTTGGTTTTAATGGTTTAAAAGACATGGGTGTGGGCTTGGGTCTTGGTCTTTTTCTTGAGTCATCGATCACGACTCAGTTTCTAAAAATAATTCAACTAGTTCAAAAAAATTTTCTCGACTCATAAAAAGATTTTTAACCTAATTATAAATACCAAACAAAAAATCATAAACCTCAAAAACAAAGATTTTAAGTCCATAGTCTATTCCAAAACAACTCAAACACTCAATTGGGTTTTTCCATAAGCATAAGCCCAAAAATATATAAAAAATGGGCTTGACTGGGTCCGGGTGTTAGATGCACACTCTGAACCAATAATAGCTTGGTAATGATGACTCCATATGGGAGATTGTCCTTGGAGACGACGCTCGCCTCATAACGAATCCTCTCAAAAATACGAAGTCGCAAGTCAGTGGGGTCTCCACGTGCCACTTTGTATATAGAATTGTGCGTGTCTCCAGCTAAATGTGGCCTTATGTACATAAGTCACCCTGGCTTGGAAAGAACTCACCCTCGAGTTCACAATAGCTTCATCGGGATCCACAAAACAAGGTCTCAAGTGTTTCACATTAAATACATCAGAATTCTTCAAATGGCTGGGGAGGTGCAACCTGTAGGCATTATCATTGATCTTCTGTAGAAACTCATAGGGTCCAATCTTTCATTCTTTAAGCTTATTATACTCGCCAACAGGAAAACGATCACGAGTTAATACTGCCCAAACAAAATCACCAATATAAAAAAGTACCTGACGACGATAACTATATGCTTGAACCTTGTACTTGGTATTGCTCTCGTGAATGGCCAGCTTCACTCGCTCATGGATGCCCCTAAGATGCTCTGCCATCTCATCTGCAATGCGATTCAAACGACCTACACGTGGGATAGGGGCTCAGTCGTGTGGTTCTATTCTTGGATCTATTATAGGTGAATTCTACTTAGGGAAGAGCTAGATCCCATTGCTTTGGCTTATTGCCAACCAAACTCCTCAAAAAATTGCCCAAACTCCGGTTTGCCACCTCGGTCTAACCATCTTTTTGGGGCTGGTAGGCGCTACTAAAATTCAACTTTGGCTCTAGTTTCTCCCATAAACTCTTCCAGAAATGGCTCCAGAACTTGGTGTCACAATCTGAAGTCATTGACCGAGGAACCCCATGTAAGTGAACAATCTCCTTGAAGTAAATATGAGCGATCCGAGCAGCATCTATTGTTTTCTTGTAAGCTACAAAATGGGTCATCTTTGAAAACCTGTCAACCACAACCAAAATAGAATCCATTGATCGTTGGGTACAGGGTAAGCCTAACACAAAGTCCATACTGACATCAAATCGAGGAGACTCAGGAACATGCAAGGGGGTGTACAAGCCTGCATTTGTGAGAACTCCCTTGGACCACTAACACACATAGCATTGCTCCACATAATGAGCCACATCACTGGTCAGTTTGGGTGAATAGTAATCAGAGAATACTAGGGCCAACGTTTTATCTAACCCAAAGTGACCCTCGCTATGAAGTTCACTAATAGTCTGTTGCCTTAGCGAACAATCTGGGATGCACAACTGTAATACACAAAATAAATAACCATTATACAAAACAAAATCATTTTGTTGACCATCAGTTACCTCCCAAATGAAGGATTTGCTGCATACATGTCATGGAAAAGCTCAAATCTTGCAACTCTGGTGGTCATGCTGGTGAGGAGTAACGTACGATGGCTCAGGGCATCTGCTACGCGGTTTAGACTTCATGATTGGTGCCTCAACAAAAATGTGAACCTTAGCATGTCGTCAGCACAACTTGTGCTAGCCATTGATGTACTTTAGGGCCTCATGGTCACTAAAAAGAATGAACTCCCTCTGCACCAGGTAGTGATGCCAATGCTTCAGGGACTGAACTATGGCATAGAACACCAGGTCATAAGTGGAAAAATTCTTCTTTGACCCTGACTGTTCCTCACTGAAAATGGCTATGGGCCATCCCTCCTAACTCAAAACACCACCAATGCCAACCCCAGATGCATCACAGTTGACTTCGAATACCTTATCAAAATCTGGAAGTGCTAAACCTGGTGCTTCTGTCATCTCTTGCTTGACCAGTTGAAAACTGGCCTCTGCCTCCTCAGACCACTGGAAGTCACGTCCTTTGAGGCACTCTGCGATAGGAGCAATCAGAATGTTGAAGTTTCTAATGAGCCGTTAATAGAAGGATGACAATCCATAGAAACTCCTAACATCGTGTAAGGTCTTAGGTTTGGGCCACTCCAAGACCGCATCTATCTTTGACTGATCTGCGTGAACACCATCAGTAGACAAAACAAAACCAAGGAAAGTTATAGAAGTAGTAAAGAAAGAACACTTCTTCTGATTGACGAATAGACGCTCTATTCTCAACATATCAAAAACAGCTCGGAGGTGATCAAAGTGTGATGCCCATGTCGAACTATAGATGAGGATATCATTGAAGTAAACTACAATGAGTCTCCCCATAAAAGGCCGTAGAACCTGATGCATAAACCTCATGAATGTACTAGGCGCATTGGACAACCCAAAAGGCTTGACCATCCATTCATACAACCCCTGCTGCATCTTAAACGTCGTCTTCCACTCATCTCGGGTCTTATTCTGTTCTAGTGGTATCTGCTTTTAAGGTCAATTTTTTAGAAGACCTTAGAACTAGACAGTTGATCTAGCATGTCATCTAGGTGTGAAATAGGAAACCTATACTTCATTGTGATCCAGTTGATTGCTCTATTGTCAACACATATACACCAAGAAACATCTTTCTTCAATACCAGTAGGGCAGAGACTGCACATGGGCTCATGCTCTCGTGGATGTAGCCCCCTTCCAATAACTCCACCACCTGATACTACAACTCTTTAGCTTCCTTGGGACTAAGGTGATACACAGGTTAGTTTGGTAAACTCAACCCTAGAACAAGGTCGATTTGATGTTGAATATCCATCATAGGCGGGTAGCCTAAGAGGAAGATCTTCTGGCATCAGGTGAGAAAACTCTGCTAGCAGTTGCTATACCTCTGCTGGTAAATCTGGACTCACGTCTACTGCGATGTTCCCACAAAGCAGCAGGGCGTAAATCACAACTTCCCTCTCAATCTCCTCTTGAAAACTGGACATAGAAAGAGGTTAGTACTATTGATTACTAGGGTAGGAGTGGTACCTTCCCGGCGAGGTACCAATACAATCTTCTTCCCTTTGATACTAAAGGAATATGTATTCTTCCGCCCATCGTGAACAACACTACGAACATACTGCTAAGGCCTGCCTAACAATACATGACAAGCATCCATAGATACGACATCACACCAAGCATTATCAAAATATTTTATGCCGATCGAAAAAGACAATAGGCATCGCCTATCTACTATTACCTCACTTCCTTTATTCAACCACAATAATTTGTATGGCTTAGGATGATGATCTATCTTCAACTGTAATTTCTGGACAGCTTCTTCAGACACCACGTTCTCACATCTGTCACTATCATTGATCATCTTGCAGACTTTATCGGTAACTGTGCAGGTCGTGTGAAAAATATTAGTTCTCAATCAATTGTCCCCTGAATCACCCTTGGGAGTCAGTAGACTCTTGCGAATGACCAGAGTCTCATGGCCATCACCATACAACATGTCTCCATCCTCATCATCATCGTACATAGGCTCTCCAATCTCATCAGCTTCTTCTTCCACATCTTCCTCAATTAGGAGAGTTTTGCCATTTTGATTAGCAGGCTTCCTGCAGTCAGTCGCACTATGCACCTGTTCACCACACCTAAAGCACTGAATATTAGAGTAAGAACTCTGACCCTGCAATGACTACTAGGCAGGACCGGTTCTTAAGAGTGAACTGCTCGACTATTTTGATGGCTTTTGATCACTGGCCTCCTGTTCTACTGCTTCTCTACAATGAGTGCATGCTAGTATGCTTTAGAAACTGTCCACAATGAGTGAAGGTTGAGGACATCCTGTAGGAGCTACCGTAATCCTCGCAAATACTGTGCCACCATCTACTCTTCCGTCTCATATAAATCATTAGGGGCGATCAATTGATAAAACTCTTCCGTGTAGTCATCAACCGATCCCGTGCCCTGTCTCAACGAGTGAAGTCGTTGAAATAGAGTTTTGAGTATAGCCGAAAGGAAGGAAGTGACCCTTCATCTTCTTCTTCATCTTCTCCCAATCAGTAACCTTGGCCTTGCCATGCTTGTCTCATGATCACCTCAATTGCTTCCCCCACGCAGATGCTCTACCTTTGAGTTTGATGATGATCAGTTTCATATTGACACGATCTGGGACCTCCTTATAATCAAAAATTCGCTCCACATCATTCAACCAATCAATGAACCCTTCAGCCTGTAACGTACCAGAAAACTCGAGCAGATCCACTCGAAAATCGAGGTCCCTCTAATGCTCCTCCTAACCACAGTGCTCTCGAAATAAAGGATGATGGTGATATGGGTTTTCGAAACTAGAATTGAAATCGTGATCTTCCATCTCACGATCGTAGATATCCTGCATCGTTAGACATTGGGTTAACTCTGCAACTTGCCTCTACAAATCTTCAATCATCACATCCTAAACGCTATGATCACGGTAAGGGACTTCCTTGTTTAGAACCTGCCCATGACAACCACAACCACAACCATGACCACCAGCCACGGAAACAGATGAGATATCACTCCAGGAAAAATACTAAAGCTCTGACGCCAACAGACGCCAGATAGAATAATGATTATTCTGCAGGCTAATTTTAACAGATAATTCATAGGGAATGAAGACAAGAGAATCACCGAAAACACAGAGAAAAAAACTTTGATGTTCAATTCAAAATTATCAATATCCAAGAATGACCAAATCAACCTACAAGCTGGCCAACAAAAGCTTAAAATTGACCATATCAGAATTTTATCAAAAATAACAAAATTCCAATAATCACACCAAAAATAAATATGTAATAAAAGAAGTAACCTGCTAAAAATCTAGCCCAAATCGAATTTAGAATCACTTCCTAAATGATAAATGAAATATTACCATAAAAGGCAAAAAAATAACTAAAAATAGGGATTTAGGGGGGAAAATAGTAGAATTTGGCCTCGAAAATGATGCACAATGAGTATAACTTGGTGACAATAACGTGCGCGCCAAAAAAAGCTTTCCGAAGTAGGGTCATATGCACGATTTTATTACCCGTAGCTAAAGTTATGGCCAAAATACCAAAATGTGTCCAAAACTGCTCCAATCAAGGAAAGATCACGATTTCTTGCTATCTTTGAACTGATCTACCATCTCAAAGCATTTTTGCACATTCAACGTGTAATCTGACAACTCAACATCATCTGACTCGGATCCTCTTACATAACCCATTCACCTGCTCTTCGTTTCTCCTTTCATTTTTTTCAAACATTATGATATGGGTAAGATGGAAATTCTTATAAGACTTGCTACGCAAGGCGTAGTGGAATAGAAAGACGCAATTAAACCCATCATGAGCCAAGTGTATAGCTGAGATGCTTTTGCGTCAAGAACATGGTAGTCAAAGTGATCATGGTGTTAATCTCTAATTGGCAATAGTCCTTTTTGTCTGTTTGGCAGCTAGCTAGCCTTTTTTTTTTTTTTTTCCTGTTTGCTTGTAAACATGATTGTGTTTTTCTCTTCTTGTTTTTATGTTCGTGATGAATGGTACATGGCATTTCTTGGTTTTCTGGACTTATTGGTGTTATATATATATATATATATATATATATATATATATATATATATATATATGTAAACACTCATTGTGGATATAATGCACTCACAAATACTCCCTGAGAGAGTTAAAAAAAAAAAGAAAAACTCCCTGAGAGATGAACGGTTCTTTCCTTGTATAATATTTGTGGTCTTACAAGTCATAACTTCATACAACCATTGAGCATACAAACTCTTTGCACTCCCTTTGGAAAGAAGCGGAGTCCATAATTAAAAAAGTTATTTTTTTCATTTTGGTCTCAAATTTAACTACTATTTCAAAGTACTTAACACTTCACATTCAAAGACTGTAAATATCATTTCTCATGCTTGTATATTTAAAAAAATACTTGTCCTCCAACCAAAAGTCTTTTAGCCAAATTTGTCAATGTTCAATTGGTTTCTCATGCTGTAGTTGGATTGTTCATTCGGAAGCCTAATTTGTTTGTTTCGGAAGAGCTAGTACTCGTGGTTAATGTTGTTTTGTATGCCAGCCCACTTTTACATAGAGATTGACTTTCGCAGATTTTTTTAGTAAAGGAGGTTACGACTAGGATTTCAAGAGTATATATATATATCTTGATGTAATGACATTCCTAAAGAAATTTAAGGGCTGTTTAATTTTAAAGGGCATGCTGCTATATATTACATAAGCCATAAGGTGTAAAATAATTAGTGTTTTTGTTTAGTTGTTTTGATTCAACTGGCTGCTGTGAAGGTGCAAGGTAGCTCATGTCAGGATCGATGTGGTTAAGTGTGGCAGGGAGGTTTTTGTGCGGTAGATCAGAGTCATGTGGCTGTTTGTGGGTGGCTTTTGCCGCGGTTGCTGGGTCTGAGATGGTGCAAAACATGGCTATTTGGGAACGTGTGTGAGTGGTTGAACTTGGGGTTGAGCGTTCAATAGGTGGTTTGTGTGTTTGCCTTAAGCTGTGATCGTGGGGGAAGGCATGGGTGTTGGGTTCGACGATGGTGGTGATGGGTGCGATGACGGTTGGCTTGGCTTAGAACAAAGGGTTGCGGCTGGAGGTGTTGCAGGACAGAGCTCGGAGGCCTCGGTAGCATAAGGTGACGTCTAGCATGACCACGACAAAGTCCTACAAGGTCTGACCGTGCGTGGGCTGGGAGGTGCAATGTCATGAGAAAACTTGTTGTTGTGGGACTTCGTGGCTATAAAACAAGAAAATATCAAAGGGTAGAGAAAATTGGGTTGTGTGCGTGAGTTTGGTGCTGCCTGGACGTGGAGACGTGGGGGAGTGAACGTGCGGCAACCCTAGTTCGGGGAAGTTTCTATGTACGTGAAGGTATGCATGTATTTATATAGGTAACCGAAACCCTAGAGAAGTAGAAAAATAAAATGAAGAAACGTGCATTAGATATTGAGTAGTGGTGTTAGGCTTGTAGAATAAATCTTGGGTCATTACAAAAGAAATGCATACTTGGTCTATAAATTATTACATGGGCTTTAACCTAATTACAAGCTCAACAAAAATTCATATTCTACCAAAATAAATTAAAAGAAATTTTTGGGCCCGTAACCTACTCCAAATTACTCGTTAAATCTCAAGTAGACTTTTCATCCATATTGATCTAAAATTTTAAAAAAAAAAAAAAAAAAAAAAAGTTGAACGCAAGCTTCATGTTGGACACGGGTATTACAACATGGGGTGAGTGGTGATTTTACACTTTTTACCTTTAACACACATTTATAATCAAAATAGGAAAACAAATAATATACCACATTTATAATCAAAAAAGGAAAACAACTAATATACCACATAATTTATAATATTCCACGATGTTATATATATAGGTCTCATTTGATCCTTGAGTTGATAATTTTTTTCAATTAGTATCCTTTGCGCGACAACATAAGTCTCGACAAAGTCGCAAAACCCAAGTCGTGCACCTGTGTTTTAAACCCAATTAGTACTGCACCTATGATTCTGTAACGCCCCGGTCTCGCACGGGTCGAAGAGTTACTTCCTAACACTTAAACTCACCTTTCAACAATATAAAGAATAGATTCCAAATTCCCAATATCATATAGAAAATTCGATTCAAACCACTATACTTAAATCATCTCACCCAATGCCTCAAAATCTTGATTCTCAACTGAACCATCCAAATATCTGAAAAATAATGTGGAGATAAGGGGTGAGCTATCGACAACTCAGTAAGCAAAGAGCATATATCAGTATATAAACATGAACATTTATAACGTTTGATATGCAGAACAAAATTTCTTTCAGAATACAGAAACAACATATTTATTTTCAGAACGCATAAACAAAACTTGGTGCAAAATATCAGAGTGAAATTTTTAGAAAAACAAATTTGTTCCCAAAAAGAAAATCCTTTGGCATATCCAAACTGAAACATTATATTCGTATCATCTCATAGCATCACATCGGATAAATACCATGTTTAACCCTCGTGGTAGGGTTATAAACCACCATTATACCCGTGGATGAGTCGTATACCATGTTTCACCCCCGTGGTAGGGTTATAAACCACCATTATACCCGTGGCTGGGCCATATTCCATGTTTCACCCCCGTGGTAGGGTTATAAACCACCATTATACCCGTGGCTGGGCCATATACCATGTTTCACCCCCATGGTAGGGTTATAAACCACCATTATACCCATGGCTGAGCCTTAACAGAAACAGAATGGAACATCATCGGAATCAGATCACATTCAGATACAAAATCAGAACTTCATGCTAAAGTTTTCAGATGACACATCATATAAAAACAAAATACTGAATAGCTTCAGATCATTTCACGTATTCGAAATAAATAGAAACCGAAACATCTTCATTTATTCTTAGCAAAACTTTTAGATTTTCATATTCGCTCTTTTTGCATAGTTCAAAAACAAAATGCACAAAATTAGCTCATGTCTAGACCAGTCATGACAAAAAATACTTTCTCTTATATAGAATTTATACATATGCAGAATAAACATCTGAGCTTGTTTTCAGATCATTTCTTTTCAAAAACAAAGATACTTATTTTTAAAGTCAACCTCATTTTATTTCTTTTATGCAAAACTAGTATATGAACCCCGCTTACCTGAACTTCTTAACTTTTTCTGAATTTTCCTAAAAAATGCTGAACAATAATTAATCGTCACCTATAAAATAATTACATAATTCTCTTAAATTTTCAATCAATCACGTATTTCGATATTTAAGCCTAAACTTATAAAATAACCTATTTTAATTTCTCAAAACCCAAAATCCTCATAACCCCAAAATATATCATCCATTTCTAAAATCGCCAATGTCCATTTGTTAACTTCGACTAAAAGCATTTAAAAGTCTAACTTATTTATTAATGAAAACAACTTATAATGTTTAATTCTAGATAATATAATTATCCCAAAATATTTTAAAGTAAACCATAACTATTTTTTAAATAGACTAAATCATATCTAAAGTGTAAAAACAACATTACTTCAATATTATTTACTCTTAAAATAAATCTTTACTTAAATAACATGTTAAAATATTTAAGTGATTTTCTGTAATCATAATTATATAACAGTGTCCAATACATAATAAAAATTTTAAAGCACATTAATATAACATGTAGTAAAAGGGCACTAATGTAATTTCCTTCTTTTCTTTGAAAACCAATAAAAACCTACGGAAAACAAATAATTTGCATGGCAGGGGCTTACTCACGGAGGAATCACGCGGCAGCATGTGACACAGTGAGGGGCTACAAGCTTTGCGACGTAGTGAAGGTGATCTCGGCGGAGCACTAGAAGCGAGAGAGAGTAACACGGTGAGGGAGACGGAGAGTGTGGGAGAGACGGAGAAAGAGAGAATGAGACTCACCGTGATGCAACGAGGCATGCGATGGTCTGGGGCTGGGCGTCGACCAGGGCAGCGTCCAATGGTCAGGCCTTGTCCTCCAACGTCTTTTGTTGCCAACGGTGTCTTATGTGGCTGGGTGGGTAGTGGCTTAAGGGTAGTGGTTTGGTTGAGCCATGGCTGCTCTGCTTCAGTTGTCTAAAACAGGGGACAACTGCTGGCGGCTTGCAGTGGTTGGTTTTGCTTCAGGCTAGCGTCTTCCGTCGTGCAAGGGCCAGTCGTGTGGGTTGCGGCGTGGAAGAGCTTGGCAGTGGGACTGCCCTTCGGTAGTGGTTGTTTGGTTTCTCGCGGGGCTTGGGCAGTGTTATCACACGGTGGTTTCCGTCGTGCGGATGTGGTTTGTGTGTTTTGGGCTGGGCTCGATCGTGGCAATGGCTGGGGTGCTGCGCGGCTGATAGTCTTCAAGCGGGTGTGAGGTCGTGCATTGAAGTTGGACGGTGGGAGGGCATGCAACGCTACGGTTGCTAACTTTAAGGCAGTGCACGTGTTTCGTGGTGTAGGAAGGCAAAGGTGGATGGTTGTTCTGCCGAAGAGGAAGAGAAAGTGTGTAGGACGTGTTGAAGGTGAATATATAGAACAAAAACCAATAAAAGCCTAGTGAAATAAAAGGTAAAAAAAAAAAACTGCCATGAAAGTATATATCCAATGCAAGTAGTTGCTGTGAATGTCGTAGGGATAGGAACGTGCATGCGGAGAAAACTGAAGTTTGACGTCAAGAGTGAACCTAGTTAAGGGAGGTTCTATGTGATGCCTAAAAATATATATATATATAGTTGAAACCTTAAGAGAAGAAATAATAATAATAATAATAATAAAGAAACATGCGTGAAATGTGTAACACAAAATATATAAAGTTAAACAAAAAAAAGAAAAAAAATCGAACACATGTTTCGTGTTGGACCAGGGTGTTACAGATTCAAACTTCTCAATGTGAAGGAAAGACTGAATGTGATTCTTAAAGTGCGATAAGAATGTAAATGGGGGTCATGTATCCTTGAAAGAGGGGAACGTGTTTTTTACTTGACTTAATGTATGGTAAGAAGGTATTAACGGAAAAGGAGAACTTCTTTTGCGGGGTCCAAGACTCCAACGGACACGCTCTTCTTGACCGACAGGCAGGAGATCTGCTTTGATCCACATAAATTATTTTCATTAAACTTCTCCTAGAGAAAAGAGAAAATAGCCATTGACCTACTTTTCGTTTCTTGGCCGGAACGTACCCCTTTTTTTTAAAATCAAAACTAGCCAAAAGATTATGTTCACATTTCATGTTTAGAAATCGAAATTTGATCTCTTTGTAATTTAGTGGAAGAATACGTGTACTGATCATTAGAATAAGATGACATTTGATTTCAAGAATTAAAGAAGAAATTAGAATTGTTCATCTGGATTGAATTTTTTTCTAGTTCGTCAGGTTTCGACCTGGAACAAATCCAGACCAAAACCCGACACCCTTTTTTTTCCAGTTTGAATGTTTTGTATTGAAAGCTGAATTTATACATTTTTGTGTAATTTCATGCCAATTGGTACAATTTCTTAATTGATTTAGATTAGAGACTCAATAGTCAATTCCCATTTAATGCACCCTTAAACTAATGTCCTTGACAATACTGTTCCTCTAGTAGTACGTGGCAGTAATACTAGTAAAGCTACTTAATTTCCTTCAGGACCATAGGTCCCTCTCTGCCCTCGTTACAATCACACGAGTCAGTGTGTAAAATTGTATAGAAATTCAGAATAGAAACAAACTAGAAACACAGAACTTGGAAGAGAATGCAGAAAAGGAACTGCATATTTTTCATTATGATCAGAAAGTTTTCGTGTGTTAATAGGCTATACAATGACTGTATTTATACACATAAAGACTAATGAATATTTGTACAATGGTTGCCATATGCTGGTAAGTAACTTGACTGATTATACACAATAGACTTTTCATCTCATTCTTGTAACTAACTTAACTATCAACTAGCTGTAGATGAATCCCTATGCTTGGCTTCTCGGGATTTTAGTTCCAATCTTTCTATGTGGCTTTGTATATTCCAACACCCCCCTAAAGATCCGAATGGATGTTAATCATTCCCATCTTGCGCATTAGATGATGAAAATTGAGAGATCCGAGAGGTTTAGTCAATATATCAGCTAGTTGATGCTTTGAAGGACTATGAATTATTTTGATAAGACCTGCTTGTAGTTTCTCTCAACAAGATGACATTCTAGTTGGATATGCTTGGTCCTTTCATGATGAACAAGATTAGAAGCAATGTTAAAAGCAGGTTTGCTATCGGTGTACAATAGTATAGCTTGAGAATGATGAACATTTAAGTCAGCCAGAAGGTAAAATAGCCATTGAATCTCACAAGTTCTAGATGCTAAAGCCCTAGAATCAGATTTAGTAGATGATCTGCTAACAGTAGGTGGCTTCTTTGATTTCCAGGCGATAAGAGAATCTCCTATAAAAATTGTAAAACCAATCACACTTCTTCTAGTATCCAAGCAGCCACCCCAATCACTATCAGAATATGCTTTTAAATGTAAGGGATATGTTGCAGACAAGAAAATCCCTTGACTTGGTGTGGCTTTGATGTATCAAAGTACTCTCTCAGCAGCTTGAAGATGTTTGGTGGTAGGAGTAGCCATAAACTGACTTAAGGCTTGAACTGAGTAAGCTAAATCAGGTCTGGTTATGGTGAGGTACAGTAATCTACCAACAAGTCTTCTATATGAGGTAGGATCAGATAAGGGCGAAGAAGAATCACTTGCACTAAGCTTTAGAGTGGATTCCATAGGAAAGGCTACTGGTTTGCAACCAGAAAAGCCACTGTCTTGCAAAATACCAAGAGCATACTTCCTTTGACACAATGTGATACCCTTGGCTGTTCTAGCTACTTCTATTCCCAAGAAGTATTTTAACTCTCCGAGATCCTTAATGGTAAAAGAATCATGTAAAAAGTTCTTCACAAGATTGATTTCATCAATGTTATCAGAAGCAAGAATAACATCATCAACATATATGAGCAAACCTATGAAACCTGTGGAGGTTTGTTTGATGAACAGAGATGAATCTGACTTGCCTTGAGTAAAACCATATTGAATCAAAGAAGAGGGCAGTTTGGAAAACCACTGTCTTGAGGCCTGTTTCAGACCATAAAGACTCTTCTTAAGTTTGCATACTCGAGGGTCATTAGATGATGAATACACTGGTGGCAACTGCATATACACTTCTTCATTGAGGTCTCCATGCAAAACGGCATTGTTTACATCTAGTTGATGTAAATGCCAATGTTTTATTGCAGCAACAGCAAGTAAAACTCTTACAGTTGTCATTTTTGCAATAGGATAACAGGTATCAAAAAAATCAAAACCTTCTTGTTGAGTGTATCCCTTTGCTACTAGTCTAGCCTTATACCTCTCAATTGTGCCATCAACTTTGAATTTGACACGATAGACCCATTTACAACCTATTGCAATCTTATTTGGAGGTAAAATAGCATGTTCCCAAGTCTTGTTTATCTCAAGAGCTTTGATTTCTTCTGCCATTGCAGTGTTTGCCATTGAGGATGGGAGATGGCTTGTTTAAAAGTTTTGGGTTCAAAAGTGGAAGAAACAGCAGATACAAAGGCTTTATATTGAGAATATAATTCAGAATTAGAGATAAAATTGTGTATAGAGTAAGGCTTACCAGAGGAAAGAGGAGAACTACAGCTAAGAGATGCTTGAGGTACTGAAGTTGTCTGAGTCATTCTGTCACAGTAAAAGTCTTGTAAATATACAGGAGGGTGCCTGATTCTTTCAGACCTTCTAAGATTTTCAATTTAGAAATTTGAAGACACGGGTTGTTGAGGCATATTAAAAGATGTATCGGAAGATATATCAGTGAGTGTATCAGAAGGTTGTTGAGTAAATGGCATATTGGATTTTGTTGAGTCATATATTAGAGGAAAATTAGGAAAAGTAAAAGGTCTATGGACAATGTTTGAAATGGAAGGGAAAATGGATTCATGAAAAACCACATTCCAGGATACAAAGGTTTTAAGAGTGAGAAGATCAAGAACTTTGTAAACTTTGATGTTTAGTGGATAATCCAGAAAAAGACACTTTGACGCTCTTGGTTGAAATTTGTTTTAATGATTGGTGATTGTGTTAGCAAAACACAAGCAACCAAAGACCTTAAGATAGTTATAATGTGATACCCCGTATTTTAGTGTATTTTAATTAATTTAAATATTGGTTCTCTTGTTTTAAAATTTATTGGGTATCTCGTTAGTTTATTTCATGATTTTTAAGTTGTGAAATCTATTTTGGGGTGATTTCTTAATAAAAATATTGTTTTACATTTAAATTGTTCTTTAATTTAAATTAGTTGTTTGTGGGTTTTAAAATTATTGTGTTATTGGATTTAATTATTTTATTTTATTTAGTCTTTGTGTTTAAATTATTTTATTTAAATTTATTGTTTTGAAATTATTTTCGTTGGATAATTTTGTGACCCAAGTTGTAATGATTGTACCTCATATATTTCCCTTCATTTTTCTTTTTCCTCTTTTATTTTTCTTTTTCCTCTTTTTCTTCTTTCTTTTTCTTCTTTTTCTTCCTTCCTCCCCTACTTCCTCCCTCGCGCACAAGCCTCTCTCTCCCTCTCCCCGTGCATTTTCTTCTTCCTCCCTCAGTGCCGCTATGCGCCACCCATTGCCATCAGCGCCCCTCTCATTCTCTTCCCCTCCGGCCGGCGACCACCCCACTCCAATTTCGTCTCCTCTCTTGCCGGCATTTGTCCCCACGCACCACTCTATGCAGCGGCCTTCTTTGTGTTCTCGTGTCGCTGTTGCACCACCACAGGCCACCATCTTTTCACCACATCACCCTCGACTTTCCAGCAACCTAAACCACCCATCCCCAGCTCCAATCTGCCACCGGTGAAGCTCCACCATCTACATTTTCCAATTTGAGCATTTTGGCCTCCAAACACCTCCCACGCCACCACCCACGGCCAACCACCACCACCATTAGCTTCACCAACATCCCTAAGCCCTTCTCTAGTAATCTCGAGTCTTAGTTTGTCCCTATTCAAAAGTAGATTTTTGAGACCCACGGCCTAGTGCATTTTGCACTGTTCCGTTGCTGTGTCGCCACCTCTTGCACCTCCATGATCCTTCGAAAAGTATGTTATAGTGCTGTAACTATTTTTCCCAAAGAACTTTTGAGATTTAAATGTATTTTTGCACTAACTCATATTTATTGTGAACTGGTGGGTTGTGCCAGACTGAGTCCGAGGAGTAAGGGGTTGGTTGGATTGGATGATGGTTTTGTTTGTGTGATTGGTTTATACTATGAGATTTGTTGGTTGTTTCGGGTTTAAATATTGGTGTTTTGAGTATGACGTTGGTTATGGTGGATATTGATGATTTTAGAAAGTGATGATATATTTTGGGATTATGAGGGTTTTAAGTTTTGAGGAATTAAAATAGGCTATTTTAGAAGTTTAGGCTTAAATATCGAAATACGTGATTGATTGAAAACTTACGGAAATTACGTGATTATTCTTATAGATAACGATTAATATTTGTTCGGCTTGTTGAGGAAATCTTGAAAAGCTAAGAAGTCCACGTAAGCGGGGTTCCTATGCTAGACTTTGCATAAAAATAAATAAAATGGGTTGTGGTTGATTTTTGGAAAAATATGCTTGTTTTGTTATGAAAAGAAATTTGAAATGGCCTCAGTTATTTGTTCTGCATGACTCATGAAATTCTGTTTAAGAATAAAGTACTTTCTATCATGACTGGTGTAGACATGAGCAAAGTTTTGGCATTTTGTTTCCAAACTGTGCAAAAGAGAGCGAATATGAAAAATTTTGCATAATTATGTTTTTGTGATCTGATTTTGTTCTGTTCTGAAAATATTTTGTACTCTGATGTGATATGATGTGATTTCTGAAACCTCTCGCATGACATTCTGTTTCTATTCTGTTCTGACCTTACCACGGGTGTAAAACTATGGCCTCTGTTGGGTTGGTACCAACTTTTCTATTTCTGCTTGGTTGGCCGCTGGGGTTTACACACTCGGGGCTCCGAGAATGATAAGGGGAAGATTCACATTCTATTTCTGCTCGATTGGTCGCCGGGGTTTGCACAACCCTACCGCAGAAGCTAAAAATGGAATTCTATTTCTGATATGATGTTTCAGTTATGCTGTGCCAAGGAAAGTTTGAATAAGAATATTTTTGAACTTTCGCTCTGATATTTTTGGTAACATGTTATGACTCTGCATTCTGAAAATAAAAAGTGTTTTGTTCTGCATTCTGAAATCTGTAAATGCTCATGTTTGCATACTAGTATATGTTATCTGCTTACTGAGTTGTTGATAATTCACCCCCTTTATCCTCACAATATTTTCAGATGATTTTGAATTTTTCAACTGAGGATCAAAACTATGAAGCATTGGGTGAGATAACTTAAGAATAGTGGATTAAGAATATAAAGTTTTCAATGAGTATTGGTATTTTGTTTGTTAATTATATTGTTGAAATGTGAGTTTAAGTGACATGTGGAGAAGTTGATATTTTCTTGTGGTTACTGTATTGAGGATTTGACATATAAGTTTGTGTAGTTAATTAAATTTAAAGTATTTATGATTGATTTGGAGCTTTTGGAAATATATTAGCAGTGTTGGAGTTGATTATTAGGTAACATGAGTTAACTCTCCGGACCCTCGGGGATAGGGCGTTACATATAATCTATTGGTTTTTGAAACAGAAGGAAATATGGGATTTGAGTTTTTAGGACAGATGAAGGAGTTCGATTGATAATATATGTAGCAGTTAATACACAATTAGTCCAGTAAGAAAGAGGTAATTTGGATTGAAAAAGCAATGCTCTAGCTACATTCAATAGGTGTTGATGTTTTCTTTCAACCCTTCCATTTTGCTGAGGTGTTTCAACACAAGACAGTAGATGAATTATGCCATGTTCTTGATAAAAAAAAATAGGCATTTTAAACTCTTGTCCATTATCTGTTCTAACGATTTGAATGGTTGTGTTGAATTGAGTATGAACATAGGCAACAAAATTGGTGAGACTAGTACGAGTATCTGTTTTAGCTTTCATGAGATAGAGCCAAGTGAAACAAGTGTGATCATCTACAATTGTAAGAAAGTAATTGTAGCCAGAATATGATGTAGTGGAAAAGGGACCCCAAATGTCAGAATGGATCAATTGAAAAGCTCTATTTGAATGACTGTTTGATACAGGAAATGGTAGTTTCTTTTGTTTAGCTAATGGACAAACTTCACAGATATGATTGTGAGTAACTTGTACAATAGGATCTAATGCACTAATGATTTGCAGTCTTGCGGGTGGGATGTGTCCTAATCGAAGATGCCAAATATCAGAATTGATGTTACAATTGTTGGCTAAAGAAGTAGAAGGTGAACTAATTGAATCAGGCACTTCATTCTTTGCTTTAACAGAAGACTTATGTAAGTGATATAGACCAAACTTTACTTCAGCAAGCCCATTCATCTTCCAGTTGTTGAGGTCCTACAAAACGCATTTGGATTGAAAAAAGAACAATCCAATAGAATTTTCTTTAGTTAACTTTGAAGCATAAATGGGATTGACATTGAAAGAAGGAACATAAAAGGCATTATGCAGGGTTATATCAGGAGAAAATATGACATCTCTAGTAAACACAATAAGAACAGATTGGCCATTTGGTAAATGAACTAAAGATGGTCTAGTAGGTAAATGAATCGAGTGAAAGAAAAGAGGAGAACAGATCATATGATCTGTTGCTTCAAAATCAAGAATCCATGAAGAATGATTCTTGAAAGATGAGTAACGCCCTATCCCGGAGGGTCGGAGAGTTAGCTCTTAATACCCAATATCAA
Source organism: Juglans mandshurica (assembly GCA_022457165.1). Classification (NCBI taxonomy): domain Eukaryota; kingdom Viridiplantae; phylum Streptophyta; class Magnoliopsida; order Fagales; family Juglandaceae; genus Juglans; species Juglans mandshurica. The sequence continues at coordinate 7,018,544 of CM039625.1, forward strand.
CTTAAATAACACAACTATAAAATCCTGAAAACTCCATAAAATATTAATTCATTTACTCAACCCAAAAATCTATGTTCCATAGGGACAAGAAAGAAATTCTCAACAACATAAATTAAAAACTCTCCAAAAACTCGAAAATATCCTTAATTCATCAAATGTAAACTAACCGAAAATAAATCAATTTACTAACTACGACTCTCAAGTAAGCACTTGTCCCCTCTGGCACCCTCTGGCATTTATTCCACTACGATCATCACATCTTACTAAAACTTCCTACTCTTGTTCTCTAGCTAAACCATCAAAATTATTTGAAAAATATTTGGAGATAAGGGGTGAGTTATCAACAACTCAGTAAGCAGAGAACATATACTAGTGTGTAAACATGAGCATTTACAGAATTCATAATGCATAACAAAATATTTTCTTTCAGAATGCACAATCAAAATTTTTGTTTTCAAAATGCAGCGTAAGAATATGTTATCAAAATTATCAGAGCGAAAGTTCAAAAATATTCATAATCAAAATCCCTTTGGCATAGCATAAACTGAAACATCACATTTTATCTTATCATATCAGAACATATACCATATTTAACCACCATGGTAGGGTTGTGCAAACCCCGGTAGCTAACCGAGCAGAAATAGAATGTGAATATTCTCCTTATTCATTCTCGGAGCCCCGAGTGTGCACATAGGAAAGACCACGCAGAAAAACCTCTTTGTTTCCAAAGTGGGTGCACAAGAAACAGAAAAGTTGGTACCAACCTGAATAGAGGCCACAGTTTTACACTCGTGGTAAGGTCAGAATGGAATAGAAACAAAAACTGAATGTTATGCCAGAGGTTTTCAGAAATCATATCATATCATATCATATCAGAGTACAGAAAATCTTCAGAACAGCACAAAATCATATCACAAAAACATAATTTATGCACAAAATTTCATATTTGCTCTCTTTTTCCACAGTTCAGAAACATAATGTCAAAAATAAGCTCATGTCTACACTAGTCGTGACAGAAAATACTTTCTTCTTAAACAAAATCTCATGAGTAATGCAGAACAAATAACTGAGGTAGCTCAAATTTCTTTTCGTAACCAAATATGTATATTTTCCAAAAAATCAACCTCAGCTCATTTTATTTTAATGCAAAGTCTAGCATAGGAACCCCACTTACCTGAACTTCTTAGCTTATCAGAATTTATCCACAGCAGTACTGAACAAAAATCAATCGGTACCCATAAAATAATCACGTAATTCCCGTAAATTTTCAATCAATCATGTATTTCGATATTTAAGCCTAAGCTTCTAAAATAACCTATTTTAATACCTCCAAAACCTTAATTTCTCTTAACTCTAAAATGCCATCACTCTCTAAATTCATTAGTGTCCACTTAATAACTTCGACTAAAACACAAAAATCTAACTCATTTACTAATGAAATCAAATTATAAAATTTAATAGTAGCTAATATATTTATACCAAAGTATTTTTAAAAAACAAAAGAAACAACTACAACTTAGATTCATTTTAAAATTTTACTTAAATCATATTTAAAACCCATATATTTAGTAATTTAACTTCAATCCGTACAAAGAATTTATACGCATAGCGGATTATAAAAGAATGTTCAATAAGCACCCATTCAAGGGCATTATGGGAAAGAAAAAAAAACATAACCTGCATAGCTCTTTGAAAACAAAAAGTGGGATTTACACACACGTAACAGTGGCCATGCTTACCAAGGAGGAAGGAGGGACACAACGGCAGGGCTGGGCAGACGTCACAGATGGTCTACACTGCGGCAGAGTACTGAGAGATAGAGATAAAGAGTGATGAGCGAGAGAGAGAAACACGGTGAGAGAGAGACAAAGTCATGATAGAAGGAGTGAAACACAGCTGGTGCATGGAGGTGTTACCGAGAGAGAGAGAGAGAGAGAGAGAGAGAGAGAGCGGTGGTTGAGGCTGAGGGGTGCAGATTAATGGATGTGGTGGTTCTGATCAATGGCCAAGAACGGAGGTGGGGTGGTGGCTGTGGTTCACGGTGCCCTCCAAGGATGCTCTGTTTTTGGGAGATAAAATGGAAGATCTTGACTTGGTAAAAGTTGTGGGTTGCTGTTTCCCGTGGCTGCGGAATGCAATTCTGTTTGTTGGTCTGGACGGAAACTATGTGGAGGTGTTGGGGTGGTGTGGCAGTGCACGGTGCAGGCTTCGTGCAAGCATGGGTTGCGTCAATTTCGTATGCGGGGGGGGGGGGGGGCAACGTGAGTTCTAGAAGGTGCAACGGCTGGGTTGAAGAGGCTAGCAGCGACTGCAACCTGGTGGAGGGTTTGACAGAGGCTGAGTCGGAGTGTGTCAAAAGTGGTGGTCTGGTGCTTTGAAAACATGATGTGACTAACATGCGTGGGTGGGGACTGTCATGGGAGGTTTGCGGCAGCTATAGGCTTGTTAAACTATCACACGCTGGTCGTACGTATGTATATATTTATAGGCGATGAACAAAAACCCTAGAGAAAGAGAGGAAAGAGACGTGCAATATCATGCATGCCATGGAAAACGGACGAGGAAAACGAACTAGATGAAGCCGTGCACGACGAGAAATATGTGGGGTTGTACGATGAACTATGAAGTTTCCGTGTGAATATATAGGTGATTGAAACAAAACAAAAACAAAACCCTAAAGCTGAGGAGAATATAGAGGCGTACGTGCATGGGAGTGAAATCATGCGTTGCGGCGAAAAGAAAATCATAAACTTAGTTGGTTTTAATGGTTTAAAAGACACGGGTGTGGGCTTGGGTTTTGGGCTTTTTCTTGAGTCATCGATCACAACTCAATTTCTAAAAAAATAATTCAATTAGTCCAAAAATTTTCTCAACTCAAAAAGATTTTTAACCTAATTATAAACACCATAGAAAATAAAATCATAAACCTCGAAAACAAAGACTTTAAGCCCATAGTCTATTCCAAAAAAAAAGCTTGAACACTCAATTGGGTTTTTCATACGCATAAGCCCATAAATATATAAAAATCAGGCTTGACTGTGTCCGGGTGTAACAAGATGAAACAGTGTTATTATAAGAAGAGGGATTACCTAAGGTAGAAGCAGTATTAGATGTTGAATTGGGATTAATATGTGTACTAGATAGACTATTAGCAAGAGTCAGAAGATTCTGAATTTGTTCTTGAGAAAATATATTTCGGAAATTTGAATTTGACTCCAAGGAAGAAGTATTGTTTGCAGTGGGCAACCGTGAATTTACACCTCCAGATTGTGTAGGAACAGATCTTTTTCCTCTTGGGCCCTTCCATCCAAGTGGATAACCAATGAGTTGAAAACACTTGTCTGCAAGGTGACCAAAGTATCCACAGTGGGAACAAACCACATCTACTTTGCCTTTTGGTTTTGTGAATCGAGCACCATTTGTTGGAGCTTGTCTCTGTGGTTGTGCAGCAAGCATGGCATGTGAATCAATAGGAATGCCAATAGCATTTGTCAAAGATCTTTGGCTTTCTTCTTGTAGTAATAAAGAAAAGACTTTGCTCATGGAAGACAGTGGAGACTAAAGAAGTAACTAGATTCGCATCATTGAATCAGAATCATGTAGGCCAATCAGAAATTTCATCACATAGTCAGATTGTTTACTTTTTGTAACATTCTTTAAGATGTCACAAAAACATCTATCAAGAACTCCACATCGACAGCTTGGAATAGGCCTATAGCTGATGTACTCATCCCAAAGAGTCTTGAAATCACTTAAGTATTCAATAACAAACTTGGATCCTTGAGAAATGGAGCTAAGAGACTTCTCTAAAGTAAAGACTCGTGGACCATCACTTCGAAGATATCTTGTTTTCAGTTCTTCCCAAATATCAAATGCAATTGTGAAATATAACAGACTGCCACAAATTTCTTTGGCAACATAATTCACCAACCACGATAAGACCAAGTTATTTGCTCTCAGCTAAGCAACTCGAGCTCTAGGATTATCAAGACTGGGTTGAATCAAGCTTCTATCAATAATGGCAATGTTATTCTTCACAGTAAGGGCAATCGAAAGAGATCGACTCCATGCAACATAATTCTCGCCAGTAAAGATTTCAGAAACTAGAAGGGCTCTAGGATTATCAGTTGGATCTAGATAGTAATAACTTGAGGAATCATTAAAAGGATTCCCCAAAGGAGGAGAAGAATCATTAGAAGATTCTGCCATAGAAGTAGAAGAAAGAAATCAAGAATTTGCAGCAAAAGAATCAAGAGGGCAGCGGAATGCTTATACACGATGATACTATGTAAAATTGTATAGAAATTCAGAATAGAAACAAACTAGAAACATAGAACTTGGAAGAGAAAGCAGAAAAGGAACTACATATTTTTCATTATGATCAGGAAGTTTTCGTGTGTTAATAGGCTATACAATGACTGTATTTATTCACATAAAGACTAATGAATATTTGTACAATGGCTGCCATATGCTTGTAACTAACTTAACTGTCAACTAGCTGTAGATGAATCCCTTTGCTTGGCTTCTCGGGATTTTAGTTCCAATCTTTCTATGTGGCTTTGTATATTCCAACACAGTGCATCCTCATAAGTTCCATTTCCTTTTATTGCATTGCCGTTCTGTAAAATTATGACTGTAATAAAAGAAAAAGAAAAAAAAAAGATTCTGAGATTAAAATCCGGATTCATCTTGGTTCCGGCCCGAGACTGATCTGGACTAATCCGGTACAGGTTCCAGCTCGAGTTTGAAACCCATGTACGTTCAGGTCCAAGTATACTTGAGTTCTCGGACTGGAACCCGAATGAACAATCCTAAAAGAAATAGACTTTCTAGCTCTTAATTAGACTCTTCGTCGCGACCATTTACCCGCTCTTCGTTTCTCCATTCATTTTTTTCCAAGATTGAGATGGGTAAGATGAAAACTTTGGTAACAGTACTTGTCCTACAATGCGTAGAGGAACAAAAAGACGCAATTAGACCCATCACGAGCCGAGTATATAGCTGAGATGCTTTTGCGTCAAGAAAATGATAGTCAAAGTGATCATGTAGCTGTTAATATCTGATCGGCAATAGTCCTTTTTCTCTGTGCTTGTAAACATGGTTGTGTTTTTCTCTTCTTGTTTTTATGTTCGTGCTGAATAGTACATGGCATTTCTTGGTTTTCATTCGGAAGCCAAATTTGTTTATTTGGGAAGAGCTAGTACTCGTGGTTAATGTTGGAATTTGATTTAATTCTTTAAGAAGTAATTAGAGACTCCCTAGACTTATTTGTCATGACTTTTACTTAGAAATAGATCATTAACATATTCTAATCAAAGTTGAAACATTATCTGTAGACTGTAGTACGGAAACGATAGTAGCTTTTAACACTTTTATGATCATTAGTTGTCCACATTGATCAAGTCGATGAAATTTTTGTTGAGATTTATCTGCACGGATTATTGAAGTACTCCTCATTTCTTTTCTTACCAAGTTTTTATTTTTATTTTTTTATAGTTCTTTTATTCATTCTTCGTAAGAATGTAATGCAAGTAGTAAAATCTATCTCTTTCAATCAGTTTAAACTTTTAAAACAAGTGGCGATTTTACATGGTATCAGAGCAGAGGTACTGAATTTAAAACTCGATACCTCGTTTGTTTTCACAACTTCTCTCAACTTATCTCATTTAATTATTACAACTTTTTCAAATTTTCACACAAAATAAAATAAACAATTCAACTTTTTCAAATTCTAAAATAAAAATAATATTAAAAATATATATATTCTAATAATATTTTATTCAACTTTTAACTTTAATCTCAACCCATCTCATCTCATCTGTAAAAATAAACGAGACTGTGAAACCTTTTGAGGGTACATGTGGTGAGTGGTGATTTTACACTTTTTACCTTAATACACATTTATAATCAAAATAGGAAAATAACTAATATACCACAAATATTTATAATCCACGATGTTATATATATAGGTCTTATTTTCGATTAGAATACTTCGACAACGTAGGTCGCAAAATCCAAGTCGTGCGCCAGTGTTTCAAAGCAAATTAGTACCGAAGCTGTGATTCAAACTTCTCAATGTGAAGGAAAGACTGAAAGTACTTAATTCGGGCAAGTTTGGGGCATAAAACAAAGCACAAAATTCTCATATTATCTTATCATTACACCTTTTTCAAATTCACATACAAAATATAATAAACAATTCAACTTTTTCAAATCTCAATACACATTTTTCAAATTCCAGAACAATAATAATATTAAAACTTAATATTTTAAACTTCAAAACAAAACACAAAATTATCATCTCACCCCCAAACCTACCCTAATGTGCGGTAAGAATATAAAGTGGGGTCATGTATCCTTGAAAGAGGGGAACGTGTTTTTTACTTGACTTAATGTATGGTAAAAGGTACTATTGGAAAAGGAGAACTTGTTTTGGGGGGTCCAAGACTCCAACGGAAACGCTCTTACTTGACCGACAGGCAGGAGATCTGGCTTTGATCCACATAAATTATTTTCATTAAACTTCTGCTAGAGAAAATAGAAAAGAGAGACGAGTTATTGACCTGCTTTTCGTTTCTCTTCATTTTTGTAATACCCCATATGATATGAGTAAGGGTAGGTGGTGTATGGAATCCCACATTGCTTGGGAATGAGAAGTTCTTGCTCTTTATAAGGTTCCAATGAGACTCCAATTGTATCATTGACTAGTGCTTTTGGAGTATAGACCATGTGGTTTGGACCTTCTATTGGGGCGTTACAAATGGTATCAGAGTCTATCCCAACCAGAAATGTGGGACTTGAGCCGTACCACCTATAATAGACAGGCCCGACGAGGACGTCGGGAATCTAAGGGGGTAGATTGTGATACCCCACATGATATGAGTAAGGGTAGGTGGTGTATGAGATCTCACATTGTTTGGGAATGAGAAGTTATTGCTCTTTATAAGGTTCCAATGGGGCTCCAATTGTATCATTGACTAGTCCTTTTAGAGTATAGGTCATGTGATTTGGACTTTCTATTGGGGGTTACAATTTTTCTCCCACCCGACTAACATTCATTCCTTCCCTCTGTTTTATATATACCACATGCATACCACATCCTATATATTCGTTTCAAACAAGTTTTTATAGCAGTAGTTGCCAAGGTTTCGATGCCATGGGTTGGTCAGTTCTGTTCCTTCTATTGTCTTTGTCATTTTCTCTCACGTTCTCATCTTCAAGCTTGGATACCATTCATGAAGGCACATCCCTCTCAATTGAGAAATTGGAAGACGTTCTGATATCACCTAATGGAGTTTTCTCTGCTGGCTTTTTTTCCGTGGGTGATAATGCCTATTGCTATGCCATTTGGTTCAATAAGCCATTCCGCAGCCAGAACCAGACCATAATCTGGATGGCAAACCGTGATCAGCCAGTTAATGGAAGGAGTTCCAAGCTCTCTCTCCTCAAAAATGGAAATCTTATCTTAACCGACGCTGGAAGGTCTACAGTTTGGGCAACAAACACTCAGTCACTCTCCTCAGTATACTTATCTCTCTACAACACCGGTAATCTTGTTCTACAAAACATGGAAGGTGTTACTTTGTGGGAAAGCTTTGATTTCCCAACAGACACACTTCTTCCCCAACAACTATTTACAAGAAGCAAAAGGCTCGTCTCCTCCAGAAGCCAGACAAACTATTCCTCTGGTTTTTACAAGCTCTATTTCGATAACGACAACATTCTCCGCCTTCTTCATGACGGTCTTGAGGTTTCTAGCGTTTACTGGCCGGACCCGGGGGTCGTGAGCTGGGAAGCTGGAAGGTCCACGTACAACAGCAGTCGGATTGCAGTGCTTGATACCTTCGGGAACTTCAGCTCTTCCGATAATTTTACTTTCATGGCAGCCGACTATGGGCTGGAGCTTCAGAGAAGACTGAAAATGGATTACGACGGTGATGTTCGATTGTACAGTTGGGACGAGGAGGGGGAGAAGTGGGTTGTTTCCTGGCAAGCCATTCAGACACCTTGCATGATTTATGGTATTTGTGGGGCTAATAGTTTTTGCAGCTATATTGTTGGTTCTGATAGGAAATGCTCTTGCCTCCCAGGATTTAAGACGAAAAATCTCACGGATTGGTCTTACGGGTGCGAACCCGACTTTCATCTTTCTTGCAATAGAAATGAGTCTGGATTTCTGCTGTTACCCCGTGTTCAATTATTTGGTCATGATTATGGGTTCTTCCCTAATTACACGTTGGATCAATGTAAGAATTTATGTTTGCAACTGTGCAATTGCAAAGGATTCCAATTCACCTTCTCCCGGGAAGGTGGTTTTTCAAACTGCTACCCCAAGACGTTGTTGCTGAATGGACATCGTTCCCCGAATTTCAATGGTGACCTCTATTTGAGACTGCCTAAACGCAATCTCTTCTCCTTCGCAAATTTTGTACAAGATTTCACACTAGTTTGCTCAAGTAAAGGTACAGTGCAACAAGTCAGAACGTATTATAAAAGTCGTGCAAATGGGATACTGAAATTCATGCTCTGGTTTGCATGCGGAGTAGGTGGATTTGAAATCATCTGTATCTTTTTGGTGTGGTGTCTATTGAGTAGAACCCAGCAGGGTTCAGGTGCAGACAAGCAAAGCTATCTTGTTGCTGCCACTGGGTTCAGAAGATTTACCTATGTTGAGCTCAAGAAGGCAACAAAAGGTTTTAAAGAGGAGATTGGAAGAGGTGCGGGAGGAATAGTATACAAAGGGGTATTGCTTGATAATCAAGCTGTAGCAATCAAGCATCTCAACGAACCTAACCAAGGAGAAGATGAATTTCTAGCAGAAGTAAGCATCATTGGAAGGATTAACCACATGAACTTAATTCAGATGTGGGGGTATTGCGCAGATGGAAAGCACAGGCTTTTGGTGTACGAGTACATGGAATATGGTTCTTTGGCCCAAAACCTCTCATCTCAGGCACTTGACTGGAAGAAGAGGTTTGACATTGCCGCTGGCACAGCGAAAGGCCTAGCTTATCTGCATGAAGAATGCTTAGAGTGGGTTTTACACTGTGATGTAAAGCCTCAGAACATACTCCTAGACTCTAACTATCAACCAAAGGTGGCAGATTTTGGGCTCTCTAAGCTACAAAATAGAAACCTCGAGAATTCAAGCTTCTCAAGAATAAGAGGAACCCGAGGGTACATGGCTCCAGAGTGGGTTTTCAATCTTCCTATCACCTCCAAAGTGGATGTTTATAGCTATGGAATTGTTGTATTGGAGATGGTGACAGGAAAGGGACCAACAAGGGGTGTCCATGCTATAGACAATGGAAGGGTGGCAGAACCCAAAACGTTGGTTACTTGGGTGAGGGAAAAAAGGAATAGAATGGCTTCAATGGCTTCCTTGCTTGAAGAGATCGTTGACCCAGTACTAGAAAGCAATTATGAATTGGGCAAGATGGAAACTCTAGTAACAGTTGCTCTGCAGTGCGTAGAGGAAGAGAGAGATAGAAGACCCAGCATGAGCCAAGTAGTTGAGATGCTTTTAATCCAAGAAAATGATGGTCACAGAGATCATGGTGTTAATCTCTGAATGGAAATTGTACTGATTTTCTTAAGACATCGATGGTCATTTCTGCAAATCCTTGGTCACGAATAAACCTTTCTTGTAGTGGTGGAGTTGTAGGTGTACTTGTAAGCCTGGTTGGCAATGTGTCATCCAACAAATTAGGGTCAAACTGGAGGATATTGATCCTAATGGTTGTGCATGTGTGTTAACTTCTTTTATTCGCTCTTTTTTTTTCGTTTTAAATGACTTGTATGTTTTTGGAAATTCCCATGCATGCCTGTAACGCCTCAATCCCAGATGGGTCGGAGAGTTACTACTAGTCACTCAAAATCATCTCTCAATCATTTAGTCATAGACTCCAAAGTTGTCAATGACACATACAACTCACTGTTTCAAATCAACTACTCCAATATGAATAATTTAAAACACCACAAAATCTCAAAATAAACCCCAACCTTCCAAAATACCCAATCAGCAAAAAGAGAACTATTGAATAAAATGCTCAGATTACCAAAGTATCATCTTTGTACTTATTCCACTATGCTCACATAGCCTTTATAAGATTTCTAGTCTTGATCCCCTGTTGTACCATCAAACTATCTGAAAAAATGTTATGGAGATAAGGGGTGAGTTATCAACAACTCAGTAAGCAGAGAACATATATTAGTATGTAAATATGAGCATTTTCAGAAAGTTCAGTATGCAGAAACAAAACATTTCATTTTCATATGCAGATCTCATAAACTTGTTATCAGAAAATTAGAGCGACTTTTCAATCTTTTCATACTCAAAAACCAATTGTTCATATTTAAAGACAGTTTCATATTCAAAGACCATTTTCATATTCCAAAGACCAACTGTTCATATTCAAATATCTGTTTCATATTCAAAGATCATTTTCATATTAAAAAACGCTTTGGCATAACATAACTGAACATGTTCATCTTATCATATCATATCCTATCGTATCATATCATATCATATCATATCATATCATATCATATATCATGTTTAACCTCCGTAGTAGGGTTGTGCTATCCCCGGTGGCCAAACCAGGCAGTATCATATTGTGAAACTTTCACTTTTCAATTTCAGAGCCCCAAGTGTACACACAGGAAAGAACACATAAAAGGCCACTTTGTTTCCAAAGTGAGTGCACTCATACCATATCATATCATATCATGTTGGTACCAACCATATTACGTGAACCAGTATCATTATATCAGAACCATATTCAGAATCAGAATCAAAACAGATAAGTATGCCAAAGGTTTTTCATATTCATATCATATTAAACCATGTGCTGAACATATTCATATCATTTCCATTTAATCAAAAACAGATCCAACTCATTTTCATATCATATGTACAAAAATCTCAATTTTCATATTCGCTCTTGTGCACATTTCGGAAACATGTCAAATATTGCACATGTTTACACTATTCATGTCAAAAGTATTTCTTTTCTCTTTCATATATATATCATGAGTGAATGCAAAACATATATGAGAAATGATACTTGCAGTGGTGAGTGTGCAAGCGCCGTGCAGTCGCTTTGAAAAAAGTGAATAAATGTGGGACCTACATGAAAAGAAATTAATTTTTTAATAGTAGACCCCACTCTTTTTCAAAGTGACTGCACGTCGTTTACGCATTCCACGACTGTATGTAGCATTACTCAACATATATTGAGGTTGCTTTTCACCTTTTCTTTTTGAAACAACATGCACAGTTTTACAAACCAACCTCAGCTCATTTCTTTTTTTGTGCAAAGTCTAGCATAGGAACCCCGCTTACCTGGACTTTTTAGCTTTTCATGAAATCTTCACAATAGTGCCAAACGAATATCAATCGTCACCTATAGAAAATTCATGTAACTTGAATTAATCTTCTCCAATTTGAACAGTTACTTCGTAATTACACTAGGAATACCTATTTTAATACCTCATGACCTGAAAATTCTCATAACCCCAAAAATACCATCACTTTCCAAATTCCTCAATATCCACATAATATCTTCGACTAAGATATTAAATTCTAACTTATTTGCTATTGAAATGAGACTATAAAATTTAATACTATATAATATAATAAAAGTATTATACTTTAAAACCCTAATTATCTTCTGTAACAATATTTTATACTTAAAACCAAGCCTTCACATAATAAATTAAAAACCAAGCGCAACGTATAACTAGGGGTATTTTGGGAAAAATGCATATATTGCATGGATGCATTGGTGAGTACGTTACAAAAATAAACTTCTGAAAATACAAAACATAACCATGACAGCACTAAGCTCAACGGGAGAGAAGGAGCAGCGACGGGACTGGGCAGCTGAGGTGCAAACTCCGGCAGGCTAGGCGTCTATGCACTGAGAGTGAGAGAGAGAGGGAGAGATGAGAGAGAGAGACTCTGAGAGAGAAGGAGAGAACACGGCGTGGGGAGAGAGAAAACTCATCGAGAGAGAGGCAACGAGGGGCTCACTGGTGGCTGAGCTGAGGTCTACAGTGGTGCTTGGCTACGTGGTTGTCGAGCGGAGTATCACATCCATGCTTGTTGCTCTGTTTTGACTATGGAAAAGAGGGGTGGTTTTCTTTGGGTGTTTACCAAAAGGAATGCGGCTCACAGTGGTGTTAATCGTGGTGGTTAGTAGTCTACAGGGGCATTTCAAGGTGACAGCGTGGTGGTGAAGGGCTGAGGTTTAGGCTGTGGACTTGCGGCATCTGTCTTGCAGGGTGATCTCGGCACGATGGCTTCCACTCGGAGTTGTCGTGCTGCCAAATTGGTGTGGTGTTGCCGTTTATGGCAGGGGACAAGGTGGTAGCAGTTTTCTGGAGGGACTGGGTAGTGGCTCACGGTGATGCAACGTGGCTGGTCGTCTGCCGACGGAAATGGGGTTTTTGGCGTGGAGGAGCATGTCGTGGGTTGGTTTCCGTTTGAGGACACGGAGGGGTTGGGCTGTGGGGGCTATCCTATCTTGTTGCAGCTAGGCACGACTGGTGGCTTCTAGTGGTGGTCTAGTGAGGTGTTAGGAGGTGGCTGGTTGGCAGGAGGTTGGGCTTCAGTGCTTGGTGGTTTGCGGCAGTGGTGTTCCCTTAAGGTCTGGGTCCATGGGCTTCGGGGCGAGGGTGAGAAACGGATGTGGGGGAGACGGAGAGAGTCTAATGAGAGTGAAATTTCTGAAAGTAAAGAAAAAGAGATACGGTTGAGAAGTTGAAGAAAAAAGAGGGAGTGAGATTCGAAACAAACAAAAACTGAAAATCAGAGAGGGAGAGAGGAAGAAAACGTGTGAGGAAAAGAAAAAGAAAGGAAAACAAAGGCTTAAAGCCTTACCTGAAAACGACGTCGTAATGCTCCTTTGGTGAGAACTGGTCTGGGCTGGGGTTTTACATGTCTGTCGTAGGTGTATCTTAACTTTGCATTAATATGAAGTGAATTAGGGTTTTGTATATTTTTCTTTTATTTTCTATGTTTAAGTGAGTTTTTCAGATACTATAAATTGATTTGGCCTCCAGATTGTAGTGAATTCAATAAGTTCAGCATGGCTGCATATGCATGGACCATTCATGAGAGTTTGCATCATTGCTTTGACCTATAATGCGGCAAAATGGTATTGTAATGCTAGTTGATTTAGTAGGATTGCATGACATGTTACAAATGGATAAAATGTTCATCCCTGATGTACCTAAAACATTCCTTACTGCCCTAGAACACCACTTCCAAAGTTCCTTCCAAGTCAACAGCCACTGAAAATATATATGAAAAGAGTCTGAATAATTCAAATCTTAATTATCATCGATCCATAGTCACAAATGTTAATGAGTTATATTTGAAGTACTTATCTATTTAAGTGGTAGATATATGAGCCACTTAAAATGTATCATAACAGTAAATATGGATAGGAAATGACAAATCTAAGATGGAAACTATCATCGCACAAAAGGAACAGTATAAGACGTTGGTCATAGTTGACCATCCGGCTATAAAAAGATAGTTTTCCCCCATCGATGATAAATTTGGCCTGTAATAAAACCAAGCACAACCTTGTTGGCACAACCAAAGCAACGCTAGCTTGGGTCACAACCTTAGTGACGCCGGACAGAATAGTGATTATTCTGCAAGCTAGTTTCAACAGATAATTAACAAGGAATGAATATAAGAGTAGGGGTGTAAATTTAAACCGAGAAACTGGAAAACCGGTCCTGACAAGACCAGTTGGCCCGGTTTTGAACCAGTCCGGTTCGGGACCCGTTCTTGTAACCGAAAAATCGGACCCAAAAAACCGGCCGGACCCGGTCTGGTCCTGGTTCCATAGTTTCCGAGACCGGACCGGCCTTGTTGAGGAAAACAAATATGAATTAATATTTTATATATATATATATATATAAGTTTTATACAAAATTAATATTATACAAAATATTTTTTATATGATATATAATTATATATGAAATTGTTCTATATAATTATATATCATATATGAAATAATTTCATATTATAATTTATAAATTATAACATAAAATGTTAATCATAAATATGAACATTTGTAATTTGTTTGATCATATGTTATTAATATAATTATATATAAAATAATTTATTATAATTTATAAAATAAAATTTTAATCTTAAAGATGAAAATTTAATTGATAATATACTTTAAACATAAAATATATATTCAATTATTAATAACATTTTATCATAAGAAGTAAGAACCAAAAAAGAAAGAAAATCACTCAAATATTATTACTAAATTTTGATGACCTAATAAATTCTCAATATTATTACATTTTATAACCTAATACTAATAGTCTAATACTATATTACTATTAGTAATATACTTTAAGTCTAACACTATATTACTATTACTATTAGTATATAAATCACTATCCTAAATAATCACAGTGTAATGCTAATACTAAATTACTATACTAATACTATCACTATAATAAATTACTATACTAATTGTAGCACTATAATACTATCAATAATATAATTATAATAAATTAAACTCACTGTAACAATTAACAAATACTAATATAACAATTAACAAACTCACTATAGCTATTGTTATACTAATAGTCTAATATAGACTATAGTTATACTTGTAATAATATAGCTATATTAAATCACTATAACTAATACTAATATATAGTTATTCTAATAATAATAGTCTAATATAGACTATAGTTAATAATAGTCTAATATAAACTATAGTTATAACTTATACTAATATAGTTATATTAAATCACTATAACTAATACTAATATATAGTTATTCTAGTACTAATAGTCTAATATAGACTATAGTTATACTTATAATAATATAGTTATACTAAATCACTATAACTAATACTAATATATAGTTATTCTAGTACTAATAGTCTAATATAGACTATAGTTATACTTATAATAATATAGTTATACTAAATCACTATAACTAGTACTAATATATAGCTAATAGCTATACTAATAGTCTAATATTAACACTATTATATCGTCTACTATATTATATAGCTATAACTATTACTAATATATAGTTATTCTAATATTAGTAGTCTAATATAGATTATAGTTATAACTTATACTTATACTAAATTTTTATAACTAATACTAATATATAGTTATTCTAATACTAACAGTCTAATATATTATATAGTTATAATTAATACTAATATATATTCTAATACTAATAGTCTAATATAGATTATACTTATACTAAATTACGAATATAGTTATAGACTTATAGAATAAGAGTTTAGTATAATTAGACTATTAGTAATTTAGGAATAATTTTGATATGTTTTTCACAAAAAAAAAAAAAAGGTAATAATTTTGATATTATAATTTATTGTTAAACGGATCCTTTGCAAACTTGTACCTCCAGCCTCCAGGCTCCAAGTCTCCCAAACCCTAAGACAGTAAGACACTAACCCATTCCTCTCTTCGGTCTTCCTCACTCTCTCACTCTGCCTCTCACTTAGTCACAGCTCCATCTCCCAAGTCTCACTCTCACCATCTCACTCTACCTCTCACTGTCTCACTCTGCCTCTCCCAAGTCTCACTCTCACCGTCTCTGTGTCACAGCCTCCATCTTTGCCGACTCTGCCCTCTCACAGCCTCTCTACATCTCTACTCTCACTCGCACCGTCTCACGCAATCGGCAGCCCCTCTCTCACGTCCATGGTAGTAGATTATACAGCACAAGTACAACTGGCCAAGTACTATAACTAGTACTCATGTTCCCAAACAGATTAAATATATATATGTTGCCAACCCAAGTCGCATAATACGAAGTTCATCAGCAAACCATTGGTGTTTCAAATCAAATTCCTTCCAAACTTGAGAGTCCGCTGGATGTGCCATGTCATGTCCATAGCCGCTGAACGTGACACAAGTAACCGTTGTAATCTAGGTATCAAAGGAAAGTGGCGTATCACCTTTTGTGGCACATTCTGCTTCTCAATTGCCCATCTTGATTCATGACAAATGGGACACTCGTTCAGTTACTCATTCTCTCGTCAAAACAACACACAGTCATTCTTATATGCATGTATTACGTTGTAGTCAAATCTGACTCCTCTTTTCAACTATTTTGCTTCATAGAAGTTGCGGGATAAAACATTGTCTGATGAAAGTGCCTCTTTAAATAGCTCGAGCAACATATTGACAACCTTAATAGATATTCGGCACATGGATTTTATATGGAGCAGTCTAACTGTAAATGACAACTTGTTGTTCCTTTTACATCATGGATATAACCCACGCTGTGAATCATTCCACAATCTTGTAAAAGTTTCATGGCCCGAATCATTTGAATTTAATGCATCCGTATAACCTTCATCCATAAACATTACCGCATCAATGTCACCCAACATTTGTTCTATATCCTCTTCATATTCATCACCAACAACCTCTGGATGTACATATTCATCAATATCTTCTTCTTCGAGTCGAGACTCAAATAACGTTGGATATGGTTCTCCATGTAAGACCCAATCAATATAACCTTGGTCAATACCTTTGACAAAAAAATTGTCTCTCACCAAGTCTATCTTATGAGAACGCAAATTCTTGCATTGTCGGCATGGGTACCTAATACGACCGTCACTATCAACTATACAAGATGCTAACTCCAAAAATTTCACACCACAGCATATATATTGTAATCCTCATCCAACTGATCTCTAACTCGCATCCAACTCTTATCCACATTTAATACCCTATTACAAACAATCACGTGCATGAACAAGCAAGCATTTATCAAACATATTGTGCAAATTTTTTCATTTCATCAAGTAGTTGGTCATATCCCAGTAGAGATTGTAAGATCATAATCGCCAACCTACCAACTATTATCTGTCACATCCAACAAAATTTCGGCAGCATCCCCCATAGTTCTCCAAATATGCTCGTTTGGTCGTGTAATACGTTGATGCACCATAACCGAAACTGCATATCCAAAGAACAATATTGGAAGACTCTACCAAAATCATGATGTCGGACGCAACAGACACAATTCAATAGTTTGAGATAATGATCATACAATCCCAAACCGTCCACTCTAAACAATTTAAGAGTTATCAATCAACCGTTCAGCAGGATTGTCTAAGGGTTATTTCGATGCGACATACAAGATACAATAATATCACACAACATGCAAGATACGAGAATACAATTATACACAACAAAATGCATTTATTTTAAGTATTATGTACTTTTATTATTTTTTATACTATTAATATTTTTTTTAATATAACTAAGTATAGTATTTTTTAAGTATTAATAATTCTTATGTTAATTATTTTTAAGTATTATTTATAATTAACATATTTTTTATTTTTTATGTCTAATTATAATTTTTTTAGTAATTATTTTTTAAGTATAGATTTTAATTTAAGTACTAATAATTCTTATGTTTATTATTTTTAAGTATTAGTTATAATTTACAGATTATATATTTCTTAATAATTAATTATAGTTTTTTTAGTAATTATTTTTTTAAGTATTAATTTTAATTTAACTATTAATAATTATTATGTTTATTATTTAATTTATGTATTAATTATAATTTAAGTATTACTTATTTTTTTAATTATACTTATAGTTTTTTCATTAATTGTTTTTTTAAGTATTAATTATAATTTAAGTATTACTTATTTTTTAATTATACATTATAGTTTTTTCATTAATTATTTTTTAAGTATTATTTTTAACTTAAGTATTAATAATTCTTATATTCATTCGGCATATATAAATCAAGAGTACAACTATTCAAACACATATAAGTTTGTTCGAACGGTTGCACCCAGATTCCATATGCGAATCAGAGACAAAACACAATCTCAGAAATCAATTCACAACATCACAAATCAATTCACAATAGAGATAAACATACAAATGCAGTTTATATATAAAAAAACACGAACATACCTTCAAATAATTGGTGTGCAACTCCAAACACTTCAATAAACCTCTACACAATATATATATATATATGTATATATAAACTATAAAATCAATAATGTTTTTGAAAATTAGTTAATGTACAGTTATGATTAACAAAAACTATACCTTTAATCAATACAACTGTGCAGTCCTCTTTCTACTGTGCATAGAATGAAGGATTGTTTGAAGAAAATTGAGGATTTTAGAGAGAAAGTGGAGACTATGCGTGCAAAATTTGAAAGAGAAGAGAGGAAATGAGAGACTGACAGCGGCTGGAAGGGTTTAAACTTTTTATTTAGCATTCGAACGACAATATTTGGCAATCGAACATGAAAATATTTCAACACGCATGTTTCCTACTTCACAGTTTTTCGTGCAAGCATTCGCTATTCCACAGCTCATTGATTGACGGGATACATTCCCACCACTAATTTAGGAGGCGCCAAAAACCCTAGAAACCGTTCGAACGTTTTTCTCCATGGCTAAAACGTTCAATCACTAATATAGCCTTCAAACGGTACGTTCATTACTAAATGTTTAGTTATATTTATAATATAATAAAGACATATATATTGTACTATAGTTTAATATATATAGCATCATCTAATTATTATGTAGTATCATATATATTATAGTATAGTAAAGGAATATATACTATCATATATATTAGTAATATATATTATCATATATGTAGTATCATATATTATGTAATCACTACTATTCACAGATATAGATTAATTTATTTAAACTATATTCTATAAAAAAAAAAACTATAGTATGGTATATTATATTATACCATCGTATATATTATATAATGTATTTATCATATATTATACTATGGTATATATTATATGATATTATAATAATTATAATACAGTATATTTATCATATAGTATATACAACAATATTATATGATAATATACTATATTATAATTAGCATATACTAATTAGCAGTAATCATTACTATTCACAGATATAGATTAATTTATTTAAACTATATTCTATCCAAAAAAAAACTATAGTATGGTATATTATATTATACCATGGTATATATTATATTGTGTATTTATCATATATTATACTATGGTATATATTATATGATATTATAATAATTATAATATAGTATATTTATCATATAGTATATACAACAATATTATATGATAATATACTATATTATAATTAACATATACTAATTAGCTTATACTAATATATATAGTCCTATATACTAATATCCTATACTATATATATGATAATATACTATATATATTTTAATTAGCATAAACAAATTATATATACTAATATCGATATTTACTATATTATACTATAATATATTCTAATTATATTTACTATATATATTTTAATTAACAGATACTAATTATAATATACTATAATATATTAAATCATATAGATATTTATTAAATTTGAAACAAATATCATTCGAACGGTAAATAATATAGTTCTCTAACGCTCGAACACCCTTCGCGCCGCCGTAATCACTGCCCGCGTCGAAGCACCTTCCTCTCAAGTACCAATACACTCCTCAAGAGTGATTTTACCGTTTATTTTTATTGTTTTGTTGTATTATTTGTTTGAATTAGGAAAGTTGTATTTTTCCATCAATAGGCACCCCCTAAAATCCACCGTAGGATGTTTAGAAATGAAGTTCTACATGTGATTTGTTGAAGAATCGATGGATTCCATGGATTTTCATGGTCGCTAAGTTCAATTCAGTTACCATTTGAACACTATTACGTTGCGTTCGAACGATATGAACCAAACACAATGGTTAGGATTCGAACACTATTGTATCTGTTTGATCGATCTGAACCAAACACGATAGTTACCGTTCGAACACTATTGTATCCTTTCAAACCCATTCGAACGGTCTGAACCAATCAATTTATATTAACTTATTAATTTATTTTTATCACATTTTGTTGTTCCCGCACCAATTAATTTATTAAATTTCTATTAGTATATAATTTTATGAATATTTATTTGTTACATTTTATCACTAATGTTGCATATATATTTTATTTTTTAAATCTCTGGTTGATAATAATGTCATATAGGGGACGTAAGCATGTGTGACCAGCCGAACCTTCCATCAAAACAATTCGAGAGAGGACTGTTTTACTAAAGCGGCAGGTGAACATTTCTGACTTCGTGACTCTTATCCAAGAGGGTCATTCCCTATAATCAGTCTTCAACAATCGTGGTTGGGCACCAGTCCTAGATCAGAGGGAAGAAGCATGTGAGACTCATGTCTTATATTGACATCGTTGCTGAGTTCTATAAACAGTTCGGTGGTGCCGCCCCAGATGACAGAAGGGCATACACGATCTCTGTTCGAGGAGCTCCAATTATATTTTCAACAGACGAACTTGCTAAATTTCTTGCTATTCCTAGATTGTGTGATGCCTATCCGAACGTGGCGCCTAGAGAGTCTAATCCTTCGGGTGATGCGAAGACGGCTCAGGACAAGGGATAAGATTATATAGATGAGCTCGAGACTTGGTTGTTGATCCAGATGCTCCTTTGTATGATGGGATGAAGAGCATTAAGCAGACACATCTATCTTCTTCCTTCAATATCATGAATCTGATAATCGCCAAAACAATTGACCCTTGGTAGCACAAGACAAAGGTAGATATGGATCGGGCGAAATTTATGATACATGTCGCTCGTGGCATTCCTATCGACCTCGTGGGGTATATATTCGATAGGATTCGATCAGAAGCCCGATACATTACGACTTATATATTGCCATTCATAATCATGATAGCCCGATTTCTACTATATGTCGGGGTTGTGCCAAATGTTGTCGAGCGTAAACAGGAGCCGATGAGACTAATCAACAGCACCACCCTGTCACGAAGTACGAGATTAGAGAGATGCACAGCCAGGAGATCTTGGAGTATCAGCTAGTGAGGCATCCATGTAGGTCGAGGCATCACGCACATCTACTCGTGAGGAGATGGCTGATGTCAAACCTACACGGGTTCATGCAATCCGTTGCACGGGTTCACACCGTATTCTCTCTTTCCATTTCCATGCAAGTTCCTTCTACCCTTTTTTTTAGGTTTCATATGTTTTCTATTTTTAGTCTATATATATGTTAAGCAACTTCAACCCTAGACTAATTTCCGCTCGTTCTCCTCTTCACAGAAGGCCAAACCGAGATCTCCTCTCCTGTGCTAGCTAGTATTTTTGTCGGCAACCACAGCTTCCATCACCCACGGTACCACCCGTTGCTGCCGCACCATTTCATCCACACTCCACGATGAACCTCTGTCCAGACCTCACCACCGTGCCCAGCCACACGAAGCTACCGCCCAATGCCCCGTAGCCTCTGTTTGCAAGACTGAAATCTCCTGTTTTCGTTATCCAAAAATAGAGCACCATTCGGCCACCTTAAGCTGCCACCTTCACCCTCCACCGAAAGCTCATCCACGTGGTGACCCCCCCATTGAAACTGCCGGCGAGGACTCCCCATCACCTCGGTCTGCCGCACGCCGCCTCAGTTTTTCCCACGGTAAGCTCACGCCATATACGGTTGGTGGTTCTTTCCTCTCGGTCTCTCCCTCGTTCTCTCACCGTGTGCCTCTCTCCCTCATCTCTCTCTCTTTCTCTCGCAGCCAGTGACCAAGCGCCACCCCCCATCCGCCGTAGCCAATTACCAGCTCCATGCCGTCGTGCCCCCATCTTTCCGTAAGTGCTACGGCTGCATGTTGTTGATTTTTTCTGGTGTATACACATATTTATATATATGTAACTTATGTTAATCGAATAGTAGGAAGTATTATTACCTTTTTACCCCTTATAGTATTTCCTTCTAGATTTATTGTTTCAAGTGTGTAGTTTAAAGAGTTTATATTATGTACTTTGGGTTTGAAATCATAAGTATATTACGTGGGTTGTAGAGTATGTTTTTATTTGGATGTAGACATGTGGATTTATATTGTTAGGTTGGTTTTTATAAGAGACTGATATTTTAACGGAATATTTATTATGTGAATACTGATGAATTTTTTTTGAAGTGAGCAGTAAGTGCAACATCTTATTTTGAATCCTTTTTAAAGAATATTTTTATTTAAACACAAGTATGATAAAAAAAAAAAGTATGATTTTCTGCTTATGATGATTTCGATATAGTTATATTATTTAGTATTATAAATTATTGTAAGATCTCTATCGTAAATAAGTTAGAATTAAATGTTTTAGTCAAAGATATTAAGTTGAATATTGATGAGTTAGAAAATGATGTTATTATTTCAGGAATAATGAGAGTTTTAGGTTTGAGGAATTAAAAAATGGATTATTTTAGAAGTTTTAGGCTTGAATATCGAAATACGAGATTGATTGGAAATTTACGTGGTTATCTTATAGGTGAAGATTAATATTTGTTTGGTACTTTTAAGGAAATTTTCGACAAGCTAAGAAGTCCAGGTAAGCGGGGTTCCTATGCTAGATTTGCATCAAAAAGAAATGAACATGTTGTTTTAAAAAGAAAATGTAAAAAACAACCTTAGTATATGTTTAGTATTCACTCATGGGATATGTATGAAAGAGAAAAGAAATGTTTTTGACATAAATAGTGTAGACATGAGCAATATTTCACATGTTTCTGAAATACGCAAAAGAGAGAATATGATATCATTAAGATGTTTATGCATGTGATATGAAATGATTTGGATCTGTTTTTTATCAAATGGGAATGATATGAATATGTTTCGCACGTGTTTTGATATGATATGGATATGATAAAACTTTGGCATACTTATCTGTTCTGAATCTGATTCTGAATATGGTTATGATATGATGATACCGGTTCACGTGATATGGTTGGTACCAACATGATATGATATGATATCAGTGCAACCACTTTGGAAACAAAGTGGTCTTTTTACGCATTATTTCCTGTGTGCACACTCGGGGCTCCGAGATTGAAAAAGGGGAAGTTCAACATATGACACTGCCTGGTTTGGCCACCGGGAATAGCACAACCATACCACGGGGATTAAACATGGTATATGATATGATACGATATGATATGATATGATATGATAAGATGAAGGTGTTCAGTTATGTTATGCCAAAGTGTTTTTGAATATGAAACGGATCTTTAAATATGAATGGTTGATTTTGAGTATAAAAAGATTGAAAAGTCGCTCTAATTTTCTGATAACACGTTTTTCTGATATCTGCATATAAAAATAAAATATTTTGTTTCTGCATAATGAACTTTCTGAAAAGGCTCATGTTTACATACTAATATATGTTCTCTGCTTACTGAGTTGTTAATAACTCACCCCTTACCTCCACAATATTTTTCAGATAATTTTAATGTTCCAGTTGAGGATCAAGGATATGGAACATGGGTGAGAGGAGTTAAGAATGATGGTTTAAGCATAGAAGGTTTATATGGGTATTGAGGATTTTCATTCAGTAAACTTGTTGTGCTCTGATGATGTGATTTGTTGGGAGGTTGATGTTTATATTAAGACTTTGTATTGTCTTAGAATAGTTATTCTGGAGTAATTGATGTAAATAAATGAGTATTTTGTGCGATAGAGAAAAATTAGAGTATGTACTATGTGGATGAAAAATTATTTTTAATTGACATGAGTTAACTCTCTAGACCCTTGGGGACGGGGCGTTACAGTTGACATACTGCTTGCAGAGATCGATGGACACACATCAATGGTGATCGATGTAGTGTGTACGGAGATTCGTACTGCCATGTCTGAGTTGCGTACAGAGATTAATGCTAGCATCTCTAAGTTACGTACAGAGATTACTACGACTCATGTCACGGTCAGTACTCGACTGACACAGATAGAAACACGTTTAGCTGCAGTCGAGAATGTGTACAGACAGTTGGTGTAATACCCAACCCGCAGCCAAGACCAGGTCCGTGGAAGCGTTTCCAGAACACGTCGCATGGTTTCGCGCCCTTTTGCCATTTTCATGCATGCCCTTTCATCCTCTTCCTCTAGGTTTTTATCTCTTTAATATTTATATCTTATATATATGTTTGTTAAACATTCTCAACCCTAGTTCATGTGCCGCTCGTCCTCCTCTTTACATAAGGGTCAACCGAGAGCTCCACTTCACTTCACTAGCATGGAACCTTGCTATCAACCAGAGCCTCCATCACCTACGATTGTATTTTTTCTTTTTTCACAAAAAAAAAAAAAAAAAACAGAGGGTGAGTCGGGTGACCCACTGCCCCCACACGTTGCTACCGCACAGTTTGTCCACCCCTTATGAACCTCGGTCCTGACCTCACCACTATGCTCAGCCACAAAAAGCTGCCGCCCAATGCCTCTCATAGCCTCCATTGCAAGCCACGAAGCTCCCCTGTATTAGCCACCTGAAACAGAGGCCCTACCACCAAACCACTACACCGCACCGCACCAACCCACGGCGCCTGCCTTCGTCCCGTCACCCCTAGTCCGCAACACGCCACCTCAGCCTCTCGGTAAGCCACCAACCTCCCTCCATCTTTAGTACCCTCTCCCTCATTTCCAGCACTCTCTCTCTCTCTCTCTCTCTCTCTCTCTCTCTCTCTCTCTCTCTCTCTCTCTCTCTCTCTCTCTCTCTCTCTCGCCCTGTGCGACGCCGTCGGAAAGTCACCACCACCTTAGTCCAATGTCCATCGCGCTCCCACAGCGCCGCTGCCTCGATTGTTTTGCGTGGGTATGTCCCTACCGTCACTCACATTTTGCCTCTTCTAGTTTGTAGTTTTGTTATTGATAATAGTTACTTAAAAAGGGAACTGTCTGTGTCTCGAGTAACTGGTAGATGAAGGGTGTTATTACCCTTTTGCCCTTTTTGTTTAAAACATCAACTAAGTTTGTATTTTTGCAATTGAAATGTGGGCTGCATATGATTTTTATGTTCAGACTTAGGCACATGTGGGTTTATTTTGTTAAGTTCGTATTTTCAAGAGACTGATATTTTTTTATCGGAATGGTTATTAAAGAAATACTGATAAATTTTTGGAATGATCAGTACATACAAAATCTTATTTTTAAAACCTTTTAAAATAATATTTTTTTTATTATATAAACAAAAGTATGATTTTCTACTTATAATGATTTTGAATTGTTTTGTTATTTAGTATTATAAATTATTGTAAGATCTCAATCGCAAATAAGTTAGAATTTAATGTTTTAGTCGGAGTTATTAAGTTGGATATTGATGAGTTTGGAAAGTGATGTTGGTGTTTTAGGAATAATGAGATTTTTGGGTTTGAGGAATTTTAAATAGGTTATTTTAGAAGTTTAGGCTTGAATATCCAAATATGAGATTGATTGGAAATTTATTAAAAATTACGTGATTATCATATAGGTGACGATTAATTCTGCTCGGCATTGTTGAGGAAGTTTTCGAAAAGTTAAGAAGTTCAGGTAAGCGGGGTTCATATACTAGATTTGCATAAAAAGAAATAAACTGAGGTTGGTTTGTAAAAATGTGCATGTTATTTTAAAAAGAAAAGGTGAAAAAAAAACTTCAGTATGTTTTGCATTCAATCATGAGATACGAATGAAAGAGAAAATAAATGCTTTTGACATAAATTGTGTAGATATGAGCAATATTTGACATGTTTTCGAAAAATACAAAAGAGCGAATATGATATCAGTAAATTTTTGTACATATGATATAAAAAAATGATTTGGTTTGTCTATGATTAAATGAAAATGATATGAATATATTCAACACGTGGTTTGATATGATATGGATATGAAAAACCTTTGGCATACTTATTTGTTTTTATTCTGATTCTGAATATGGTTCTGATATGATGATACTGGTTCACGTGATATGTTTGATACCAACATGATATGATATGAGTGCACCCACTTTGAAAACAAAGTGGTCTTATATGTTTTCTTTCATGTGTGCACACTCGGGGCTCCGAGATTGAAAAAGGGAAAGTTTCACAACATGATACTATCTAGTTTGGCCACTGGGGATAGCACAACCCTACCACGGGGTTAAACATGGTATATGATATGATACGATACGATATGACATGATATGATAAGATGAAAATGTTTAGTTATGTTATGCCAAAATATTTTTGAATATGAAAATGGTTTTTAAATATGAAAATGGTTTATGAGTATGACAAGATCAAAAAGTCGCTCTGATTTTCTGATAATACGTTTTGAGATGTGCATATAAAAATGAAATGTTTTGTTTCTGCATACCGAACTTTCTAAAAATGGCTCATGTTTACATACTAGTATATGTTTCCTGCTTACTGAGTTGCCCTTATCTCCACAATATTTTTCAGATGATTTGAATGTTCCAGTTGAGGATCAAGAATATGGAGCATGGGTGAGAGGAGTTAAGAATGATGGTTTAAGCATAGAAGGTTTATATGAGTATTGAGGATTTTTATTCAGTAAGCTTATTGTGCTCTGATGATGTGATTTGTTGGGAGGTTGATGTTTATATTAAGAATTTGTATTGTCTTAGAATAATAATACTGGAGTATTTGATGTGAATTAATGAGTATTTTGTGCGATAGAGAAAAATCAGAGTATGTACTATGTAGATGGAAAATGATTTTTAGGTGACATGAGTTAACTCTCCAAACCCACAGGGACGGGGCGTTACAGTTGGGATCATAGTAGTTTCTATTTTTATTTATATTTTTTTTGTTTTTGATATGAAAAATATATGATGTTTTGTAAATTTGATTTAATTATGAATTCTATTTTTTGTCTTTTCTAAATTAATTATTGATTTATATTATTCCTATTATTTAATTGATAAATTATTAGTTAATATAAGAATAATTCTACTTATCATCCCTAGTACACGCCACACACTTCACCAATTTTATTTTATTTTTTAATTTTTCCTTTAACAAGTATGTGGTGTATGGATGATAAGTAGAACAATTCAATTAATTTAACAAGAATAAAATAAAATTAAAATAATAAAATAATTTTAAAATATGTAAAGTAGCATTCCTGTAACACCCTGTATTTTAGTGTATTTTAATGAATGAATTATTTTTATTGATTTAGAATTTGTTCTCTTGTTTTAAAATTATTGGATTTTTAATTAGACTATTTTTATGATTTTTAGTTTACGAAAATTATTTTTTTTTAAAGTGCTTTCTTTAAATTAATTATTGTTATGTGTTTAAATTTCTTCTCGAATTAAATTAACTTATTGTTGGATTTAAGTATTTATTTTCAATTTAATCACTGTGTTTGAATTATTTTATTTCACTTGCAGTTTTAAAATCGTTTCTGTTGGATTATTTTTTTGTGACCCAAGATGTGAGGACTGGACCTCATTTCTTTTCTTCCATTTTTCTTTTTCCCTTTTCTTTTCTTTTCTTTTTCTCTTCTTTTTCTCTTTCTTTTCTCTCCTCTCCCTCTCTCTTCCCGCGCACGGACGTAGCTCTCTCTCTCTCTCCTCTCCTCCGCCCGTTTCCTTCTCTTCCACCCAGCGCCGCCGTGCGCCGCTCATGGCCGACACCGCCCACCCCACTCGATTCCCCTGCAGCCGGCGACCACCTCCCTCCAGTTTCAGCTTCTCCGGCGCCACCGTTAGCCTCCACGCGCCACACGAAGCCGCGGCCTTCTCCTCACTCCAGCGCCGCCGTCGCACTACCATTGGCCGCCATTTCTTCACCACTTCATCCTCGACCTCCAAGCAACCCATTGAACCCAACCCCACCTCCGATCCGTCACCGGTGAAGCCCCACCAAGTCCATTTCCGATTTGCACATTTTTGGCCTAAAACCACCCCTTGCGCCGCCACCCACGGCAAACCACCACCACCATTGGCTTCACCGACATCCCTAGGCCCTACCCTATCAATCTCGGGTCTTCGTTTGCACCCGTTGAAAAGTGGGTATCTGTGGCCCACGGCCACAGTGTATTTTGCACTCTTCTGCAACTATTTTTCCACTTCTTGCGCCTCCGTGATCCTCCATAAATTATTATATAGCAATGTAAGTATTTTTCAAAGAATTCTCGTGAATTTAATGTATTTTTGCACTAGCACATTACACTGTATTTAAATGCTGATTGGTTTTGCCGGACTAAGTCCGAGGAGTAACGGGGTTGATTGGATTGGGTGATGGAGTTGTAAGTATGATTGGTTTAGACTATGAAATTTGTTGGCTGTTCGGGTTTAAACAGTGGTATTTTGTGTATGACGTGGGTTGTGGTGGATATTAGTGATTTTATGAAGTAATGTTATATTTTGGGATTAGGAAGGTTTTAAGTTTTGAGAAATTTAAAATAGGTTATTTAAGAAGCTTAGGTTTAAATATCAACATATGTGATCTATTGGAAACTTACAGAAATTACGTGATTATTTTTAAAGGTGACGATTTATAGTCGACTCGACATTTTTGAGGAAATTTTTGGAAAAGTTAAGTCGTTCAGGTAAGCGGGGTTCCTATGCTGGATTTGCATAAAAAGAAATGAACTGAGGTTGGTTTGTAAAAAAATGTGCATGTTGTTTTAAAAAGAAAAAGTGAAAAACAACCTCAGTATATGTTTTTGCATTCCCTCATGAGATACATATGAAAGAGAAAAGAAATGTTTTTGACATGAAATGTGTAGACATGGGCAATATTAGACATGTTTCTGAAATATGCAAAAGAGCGAATATGATATCATTGAAATTTTTATGCATGTGATATGAAATGATATGGATCTGTTTTTGATCAAATAGAAAGGATATGAATATGTTTCGCACGAGTTTTGATATGATATGGATATGATAAAACTTTGGCATACTTATCTGTTCTGAATATGGTTCTGATATGATGATACTGTTCACGTGATATGGTTGGTACCACCATGATATGATATGAGTGCACCCACTTTGGAAACAAAGTGGTCTTTTTACGTGTTCTTTCCTGTGTGCACACTCGGGGCTCCGAGATTGAAAAAGGGGAAGTTCACCACATGATACTGCCTGGTTTGGCCACCGGCGATAGCACAACCCTACCACGGGGGTTAAACATGGTATATGATATGATATGATAAGATGAATATGTTCAGTTATGTTATGCCAAAGTGTGTTTGAATATGAAATGGATCCTCAAATATGAATTGTTGACTTCAGTATGAAATGTTTGAAAAGTCGCTCTGATTTTCTGATAACACGTTTTCTGAGATCTGCATATAAAAATAAAATGTTTTGTTTCTGCATATTGAACTTTCTGAAAAGGCTCATGTTTACATGCTAGTATATGTTCTCTACTTACTGAGTTGTTGATAACTCACCCCTTATCTCCACAATATTTTTCAGATGATTTGAATGTTTCAGTTAAGGATCAAGGATATGGAGCATGGGTGAGAAGAGTTAAAAATGATGGTTTAAGCATAGAAGGTTTATATGGGTATTGAGGATTTTCATTCAGTAAGCTTGTTGTGCTCTGATGATGTGATTTGTTGGGAGATTGATGTTTATATTAAATTTTGTATCGTCTTAGAATAGTTATTCTGGAGTAATTGATGTAAATATATGAGTATTTTGTGCGATTGGGAAAGATTAGAATATGTACTATGTGGAAGGAAAATGATTTTTAAGTGACATGAGTTAACTCTCCGGACCCTCGGGTACGGGGCGTTACAATTCCTCTAACCACCGTTCGAACACTTTATTTTACTTTCGAACATTGATTAACTTACCATTCGAATGGTAAGTCAATGTCCCGCCATTCCATTTGGGTTGAAAAGTTTCCTTTTTTACGTAACACTGCTCTGCTAGGGTTTTCGATTTTTTCCTGGGATCGCACGTAGGATGCATGGCGGCCGCTGATGGGCCGCCGCCTAAGGCTGGGCATCATAGATCGTTTGCTGATCTTGTTTCCGAGGTGCCCCAACCATTGCCGGAGGTGGAAGTACCGTTTAGGCACCCGAAATCCATTGATGGAGAATTATATTTCACGTTCTCAGTTGAGGAATTGGAGAAGACTGCTGAACCCTTCCATTTTTTTTGGTTCTGAAATTTCTACGGCAAAGACCATCTTTGGATGCCATTAGGGCCTTTATTCGCTGCCGCTGGGGTCTCTCGAGTATGCCTGTTGTTTCTACAATGCAAAGGCCGCAGCATGTGTTTGTTCGGCTGTCCAATGAAAGTGATTTCAATAAATCTTTGTCTCGTGAATCTTGTGACATCAATGGAGTTCCTTATAGATCTTTTGCTTGGAGACCAGATTTTGATGAACTCTTTGAACCGTCATGGGTTCCAGTGTGGGTATTTTGGCCAGGCCTCCCACCGAATTTATATCATTCCTCTGTTTTAAGGATGCTTACGGCACCCATTGGTAGATTGATACGTAGAGACAATTCTACAACTTGTGCCACCAGAACTGATGGTGCTAGGGTGTGCCTAGAGGTGGATGCTTCACAGGCACCGATTTCACATTTTTGGATTGGGAAACCTGGTCTGCCTCGAAGCCGAAAACAGGAAGTTGTGTTTGAGACTTTACCTGCGTATTGCATCACATGCAGGTGTCAAGGTCATAACCAAAAAACTTGCAAACGTGGAAGTGAGCAGAAGAAGAAGGTGAAAAACGGACAAATTTGGGTTAAAAAAGCTGGAAAAAATGTGGAAGTATTAGAGCAGCATACACAGCATGCAGTTCGAGTTCCAGACCATGCAGAGGATGCTGCTCATGAACAGATCAATGGTTTTGATATGCAAGCTCAGACTTCATCAAATGAGCAAAACACACGCCATAGTTCCTTGGTTCATTTACCATATGGACCCTCATTTTGTTGATATGTCATGTACTTTTATGTAAATTCAAAGGTTGTTACGTGTTGTACAGATTCACTATAATTATTTTATTCCTTTAGTTGGTTAGGATTTGATTCCTTCTTCTCTGTATAAAGCTGTATGCAGCAGTCTGTAAAGATACTACGTGCAATACCAATTCATGAGCAAAGCTCTTTCTTCATCCTCTGTTATTTGTTTTGCTGTCATTTTATTTCTCTTTTTCTAATTCTTACATGGTATCAGGAGCCATTGCGTAAACAAATTCTGCAA
Source organism: Juglans mandshurica (assembly GCA_022457165.1). Lineage (NCBI taxonomy): Eukaryota > Viridiplantae > Streptophyta > Magnoliopsida > Fagales > Juglandaceae > Juglans > Juglans mandshurica. The sequence goes on from CM039625.1 coordinate 7,049,579, forward strand.
TGACTACTGAAAATCCCAAGTCTCTTTTTCTGGATTTCAATAACATCACCAATCCATATCGTCTTGACCATGGAGACAACCCTTCTCTTCCTCTGGTCGCATACTATGCTCAACAGCCTTCCTTCACCAGATTCCATGGCTTTTACAGTCAAACAGCCATATTACAAACCTTCTTTCAAACATACACAGCAGTTTAAAAGACCATTCTGCACCCATTGCAAAATTCAAGGTCATACTCTAGAACTTTGCTTCAAAGCAGGCAATGCCAAGGCCCCCATTTGCACTCACTGCCATATGACTGGGCACATAGCAGACAAGTGCTATAAATTGCATGGTTACCCTTCTGGACACAAATTTCATGGCAAGATTCCTCAAAATACCACCCCTTCTGCTCATATGACCATCCTGGATACAGAAGATCAATCCCATGACACTCCCACCTTTACCAAAGACCAATACCATCAACTAATCTCTTTATTGCAGTCAAAGGAGGCCCCAATTGCTAGTCACTCAATTAATACAGTCCAAACAGCTTGTCCTTCCTCATCTACCATGAATGGTAATCATTTTTCTTTTACTTCCTTCATTAGATTAGATAACTCAAGCACACACCTCCCTTGGATAATTGACACAGGTGCTACAGATCACATGATCTGTAACACCTCATATTTTTCCTCCATAACATCTCAGGTTTCTTTTGTTGTTAAACTTCCCAATGGACAATCTGCACCAGTAACTCATATAGGCACAGTTCACATTACTTCTGCTTTAATTTTGCACAATGTCCTTTGTGTTCCTTCTTTTAGTTTCAACTTGATCTCAGCTAAACAGCTAACATCTTCCCTTTCTTGTTGCTTTGTATTTTTTTCACAAATTTGTTTTCTCCAGGACCTTTTGACATGGACCACGATTGGCATGGGTGAGATGAAGAATGGTTTATACCACCTGCTCAAAGAATCAGTTTCGCCATCAGCTCTTCTTGAATATTTTTCAATTTCTTTGCAAAAGACAATTTCTGTTTCTGCTGTTTCTCACAAATCAAATCAGGTTTTTGATATTTGGCATTGTAGAATGGGCCATACTCCCATCTCTAAATTACATGTAATAGAAGACCCATCTATTAAAAGGCATGTTTCCACTATTTCCATTACTAATCCATGTCAAGTTTGTCCTCTTGCAAAACATCACAAATTGCCATTTCCTGTCAGCACACATAAAAGCAATACCCCTTTTGAACTTATACATTGTGACATTTGGGGACCCAATTCAGTTGAAGCTTATGATGGAACCAAATACTTCCTCACCATTATAGATGATTTTTCGAGGAGTACTTGGATATATCTGCTTAAAAATAAATCCCATACCAGATCATGCATTGAAACCTTTTACAACCTAGTTGAAACACAGTTTCATGCTAAAATCAAAATTCTGAGAAGTGACAATGGGCTTGAGTTCAAAATGACAGAATTCTTCAATAAGAAAGGAATCATTCATCACAAAACCTGTGTGGCAACCCCTCAACAAAATGGGGTTGCTGAAAGGAAACATCAACATCTTCTGAATATAGGCAGAGCACTCAAAATTCAAGCAAACCTTCCCAATTCTTATTGGAGTGATTGCATTTTAACTGCTGCTTACATTATCAATCGTGTTCCTAGTCCTTTGTTGTCCAACAAAACACCATATGAACTTCTTTTCCATTCCCCTCCTACATATTCTCATATGAGAATTATTGGCTGCCTATGCTTTGCATCCACCTTATCTCACAACAGAACCAAGTTTGAACCTCGAGGAAGAGCCTGTGTCCTTCTTGGTTACCCATTTGGAGTGAAAGGGTATAAACTTCTTGACCTTCACTCTAAAACAATCTTCATATCCAGAGATGTGACTTTTCACGAATATGTGTTTCCCTTTCACCAACTTGACCTTCACTCCTCACCCACACAGCTTCTTTCTCAAATCCCTCCTCCATTTTTCAATTCTGCACCCCTTTCTCATAATAATTCTTTCACCCCTTCAGAACCTTCCTTTCCTTCCCCCACTCCACCTGACTCACTACTCCCTTCCTCTTCAACCACTCCACCTGACTCACTACTTTCTTCCCCTCCACCCACTCCACCTGACTCACTACCTCATTTTTCTCCACCTGTCATTAGAAAGTCTTCTCGAACCAGAACAGCCCCTCACTACCTTCATGATTTTCATTGTCAGCAGGCATCTTCCATCTCACCTCTTCAATCAGGGACCATGGCTACTTCATCAGGTATTCCTTTTTCTTTATCTTCCTTCATTTCTTATAACAAATTATCTCCTGCTTTTTCTTTTTTTTCTGCTACCATATCATCACATACTGATCCTCAGACTTTTAAACAAGCTGTTAAGGACCTTGATTGGTGTCAAGCCATTGAGGCTGAACTTGAAGCTTTAGAGCTTAACCATACTTGGACCCTCACTGACCTACCTCCTGGAAAAGTTCCCATAGATTGCAAATTTGTTTTTAAAACCAAATACCATTCGAATGGCACCATTGAAAGGAGGAAAGCAAGACTGGTTGCTAAAGGTTTCACTCAGCAACCAGGAGTGGATTACCATGAAACCTTTTCACCTGTGGTGAAAATTGTGACAGTCAGAACCATCTTAGCTCTAGCATCCACTAAAGGTTGGCATCTTCACCAATTTGATGTCAACAATGCCTTTCTTAATGGAGAGCTCAAAGAAGAAATATACATGAGAAAACCACCTGGATACCATAAAGGTTCTCCTCATCAAGTTTGCAAACTGCTCAGAAGCATTTATGGCCTCAAACAGGCTTCAAGACAGTGGTATGATAAATTTTCTTCTTCTCTCATCCAATTTGGATTTACTCAGTCCAAATCAGACTATAGCCTCTTTACTCATCACACTGCCAACTCCTTTACAGCACTACTAGTCTATGTCGATGACATAGTAGTTGCCAGTAATCAAGTTGAATCCATTTCTGTTCTTAAAGATTTTTTGAACAAACAGTTCAGAATTAAAGATTTGGGTACATTGAGATACTTCCTAGGCATTGAAGTTGCTAGGAACCCTACTGGTATTCACTTATGTCAGAGGAAATATACCCTTGATATCCTTGCAGACTCGGGCATGCTTGCTGCCAAACCACTCACAATACCAATGGACCAGAACCACAAATTAAGTAAATCAAGTGGCACTCCCTTACCTGATCCCACCCCCTACAGACAACTTATTGGTCGACTCCTTTATCTTACCATCACAAGACCTGACATAAGCTATCCTACCCAAGTACTCAGCCAGTTTATGGACCACCCTTCAACAACCCACCTTGCTGCTGCTTATAAGGTATTAAGATACCTTAAGAATTCACCTGGCCAAGGGATCCTCCTCTCTTCTACTTCAGAAATTCAACTACAAGGATATTGTGACTCAGATTGGGCTACATGCCCTGACACTCGAAAGTCCATTACTGGGTACTGCATTCTTCTTGGACAGTCCCTCATTTCTTGGAAATCGAAGAAACAAACTGTGGTTTCCAGGTCTTCTGCAGAGGCTGAATATAGAGCCATGGCTTCCATCACCACTGAGTTAACTTGGCTACGACAGTTGTTTACAGACCTATCTTTGCCTCACCCTCAAGCTGCAAACTTATTCTGTGACAATCAAGCTACATTATACATTGCAGCCAACCCAGTCTTCCACGAGAGAACAAAACATATAGAGGTAGATTGTCACTTAATCCGAGATAAAATTTTAGAAGGAAGCATCAAGACTGCTCATCTTTCCACCACTTCTCAACTTTCTGATATATTCACCAAATCTCTACCTTCTTATATGTTGTATTCACATCTTTCCAAGATGGGAATAGTTAACATCTATTCTCCATCTTGTGGGGGGATATTAGAACAGCATACACAGCATGCAGTTCGAGTTCCAGACCATGCAGAGGATGCTGCTCATGAACAGATCAATGGTTTTGATATGCAAGCTCAGACTTCATCAAATGAGCAAAACACACGCCATAGTTCCTTGGTTCATTTACCATATGGACCCTCATTTTGTTGATATGTCATGTACTTTTATGTAAATTCAAAGGTTGTTACGTGTTGTACAGATTCACTATAATTATTTTATTCCTTTAGTTGGTTAGGATTTGATTCCTTCTTCTCTGTATAAAGCTGTATGCAGCAGTCTGTAAAGATACTACGTGCAATACCAATTCATGAGCAAAGCTCTTTCTTCATCCTCTGTTATTTGTTTTGCTGTCATTTTATTTCTCTTTTTCTAATTCTTACAGGAAGAAGAGCTAGATGTAGTTTCGCATGTGGTGGATAATAACACTGCTCAAGTTGTTCAGAACATGGAGTCACATGAAGTCATGGAGGTGGAGGACCCGATTCTACCTGAGAAGGAGTCTTCAATAAAGGTTGCTCCATTCTTGACTACGGGGACTGATTTTGTAGCAGCTCACATGGGTGGCAAGGATTCGGCGTCAGTTAAGTTGGTGAATGCTACTGATGAAGACGATGCAGGTACAGGGATGGAGCTTGAGGCTTCTTGTGGTCCGTGTGAAGAAAAGGCTGCCAATGGGGCCCGAATTGAGGTCCAAAGTGAGGGGGAACCGATTACTTAGAATGATGAGTTGGTCCTGGACTTGATGGGCCATGGAAACGAGGCTGCTGCTCTTGGAAATGGGCCCAGCTCAAAGGCTTATTTGGAACACATTTGAATTGAGGAACTTGAACAGGAAGGTGATGAAGATATTGCTCATGATGGGTGTACACTTGTGGACGAGCAAGAGTTGAACATTGCCATTAATTCAGATTGTGAACTGGAGCGGGACAAGCTGAAAGGTGATATGTCCAAAGAATATTGTTCTGATTCAGAAGGCCCAAAGCTTATGATTGGTAAGATTCAAAAGCGAAGCTCCACCAGGTTGGTTACTCGTCCTTCCAAACTAAATTTATGATTAGTCCAATTCTTTTTTGGAATATTCGGGATCTTGGTACTTCTCATATGCGTTTAAAGAAACTTATTAGAAAATTTCAGCCTAGTGTCATTGCTTTGGCCGAACCTTTCTTGAAGGCGGATAAAATTCCTAATTTTTGGGACGTTTCAATTGTTACTTGTTTCTTACTAATGAAGACCAACATGGGAAAATTTGGTTACTCTGGAATTCAACCGTTTTTGTTCAGTGGTTGGCTGGGTCTAATCAATTTATGTCAGTAAAAATTGAAGAGAATGGGCATGTTTTTGTCCTTACCGTTGTGTATGCTAAATGCACTCAGCTAGAGACGAAAATTTTGTGGGCAGACTTAGAAGATTATGGGTGTGGTAACCTTTTTGGTTATTTGTGGGGACTTCAACATTATTAAAAATGACTCGGAACGGCGAGGTGGTCATCCTCGGCCTTTTGCTGCTATGGAAGATTTCAACTTGTGCATTCATAACAATGGTTGGTTGGATATGTGCGCTAAAGGCCCAAGTATGACTTGGTGCAATGGTCAGGGTGGACTGCTCGTCGCTGGGCAAGGTTAGATAGATGTTTCATTGATTCTAATTTTCTTAATTGTTTTCCTAATGTATTTTTTCACGTTTTGGCTCGTACTACTTCTGATCACTCCTCGTTGGTGATCCAAATGGGTGAGGATCTTTTCAGGTATGTTCCTAGTCCTTTTAGATTTTAGTTTATGTGGACTGATCATAGTGACTTCTTTCGTCTTGTTGAGAGTGTGTGGAGATCAGAGGGGCACGGCGTTGGTCTTGCTAATATGTCTCATAAATTGAAAAGGGTTAAGTTGGCTTTAAGGGATTGGAACTGGTCTGTTTTTGGTAGAACTGATCTTATCGTTAATCAATTAGAGGATCATATTGCGGTTCTTGAAGATAGACTTCAGACTTGCTTTAATATAGATGATGATAAAGATCTCTTGCAGACTAATTGGATCTTTCTAATTGGAGGGATAGGGAGGAAATTCGGCTCGCTCATATGGTTAAAAAAAGTTGGTTGCAAGATGGGGTTCAAAATTCTAAGTTTTATCATGCTTTTCTTAATGCCAAAAATCATAAAAGGATTAAAGAGATGCGCTTGGTTGATGATTCTTGTTTAAATACCCCTTATGATATTCATAATGCTGTTGTTGAGTACTTTAAAAAATTTTTGGGGGTTGGGGGTAATCGTGAGTTGCCAAATCTTAGTGATTTGATTTCTCATGTGATTACTGATGACGAGAATATGGCGCTTTGTAGAGCTCCTTCTTTAGAGGATATTAAGGATGCTCTTTTCAGTATTCTCATTGATAGTAGTCCTGGTCCAGACAGTTTTGGCTCGGGTTTTTATAGGGTCTGCTGGGATCTAGTTAAAGATGATTTGTTGAGTACTATCTCTGAGTTTTTTCATAATAATTCATTTCCCAAATTTTATACTGCCTCTTTTATTGTTTTAATTCCTAAAATGGATAAGCCTTCTGGTTTTGACAAATTTTGGCCTATTAGTCTTTGCTCTGTGATTTATAAGATTTGTGCTAAAATTATTGTGGGCCGTCTAACGGACTTGTTGAGTAAGATTATCTCTCAAGAGCAAGGGGAGTTCATCCATGGGCGTAGTATATTCGAGAATATCAGTCTTACTCAGGAGATGGTTCAGTCTATTCAAAAACCTTGTAATGGGGGGAATGTTTTGGTTAAACTTGACATGTCTAAGGCTTATGACAGAGTTGACTGGAATTTTCTTATTCATGTTTTAGATGGTTTTGGGTTTTCTTCTTAGTTTTGTACCTTGATAAAGGCTTGTATCACCACTCCATGGTATTCTGTCATGATGAATGGCACCTCGTTGGGTTTTTTTAAGGGTGAGCGTGGTTTGAGGCAAGGTGACCCGCTTTCTCCTTATTTATTTATCATTATGCAATAGGTGCTATCTCGTCTCCTAAAGAAATCTTTTGGGAATGGAAAAATTGGTCAGTTTACTCAAGCTCGTGGTACTCCTCTTCTTTCTCATCTGATGTATGCGGATGATATTATTATTTTCGCAAATGGTGGTAAGAGGTCCATGCGGGGTTTGATGGATGTGTTGAATACTTATGAGAATTGGATGGGGCAAGTTCTTAGCAGAGAAAAAAGTGCTTTGTTTTTTTCTAAAAGAATCTCTCATGCTAGGAAACATTCCATCCTTCGCTTCATGGGTTTTTCGGAGGGTATTCTTTTCCTTTTAAATATTTAGGTGTCCCTGTTGTGGATGGCAGACTTAAAATTGGTGATTTTGGTGAGCTGTTGGGGAAGGTTAAGAAGGAGATTGCTGGTTGGAAGATGAAAATGCTTTCTGTTGGTGGCCGTACTATTCTCCTTCGTCATATTTTCTCTAGCATGGCGACTCATCTTTTGGCTGTCTTAAGTGTTCCTAAAAGTGTGCTTATGATGTTGAATAGACTTTTGAGCTCCTTTTTTTGGGGTGAGTCTGATGGTAAAAGCAAGAGAAAATGGGTTGCTTCGAATAATATTTGTAGGCCTATTGAGGAAGGAGGCTTAGGTATTCGGGCTTTTGGGGACATTCAGAAGGCTCTTCATTTGAAACTTGTTTGGTGTCTGTTTACTAGCCAGTCTTTATGGGCAGATTTCTTTAGGGGGAAGTATGTTAAGGGTAATCATCTATCTTTGTTGACGCCTAATAAGGGTATGCGCTTCTGGAAATCTATTGTTAAAAGTATTCCTGATGTTCTTAATAATTCTCTAAGTGAATCGTTCGTGATGGTAATATTTCTTTCTGGCATGACAATTGGATGGAGGGTGGTCCTCTTAGTAGGTCTTATCCTGTTATTCAGTAGCCTTTATTGAAAATTACTGAGTGTCGTCTCGACAATGGGTGGGATGTTCCCCTTTTGGAAAGGCTTGTGGGCCCCCAAAAAGCTTCTGATTTGTGTAATTTTTTTGGAAGGTCAAGATGTCCTAATCTGGTTAAATGACACGGCTGGTAATTTTACTACTAAAAGTGCCTGGGATTACATCCGTGTCAAGGCGCCTCCCTTACCTTGGGTTGATTGGATTTGGCACAAGAATCTTCCTAAGAAAATTTCTATTATGATGTGGAAGGCTAATCATAACTGCTTGAGTGTTGATGAGAAAATTAAATCTGTTGGTATCCCCTTGGTTTCTAAATGCCATTGCTGTTTTGGGGGTCAGGTTGAGGATTTGAATCATGTGCTTTGTACTGGTGATTTTGCTCATCAGATTTGGCGTCTGGCTGCGATTCAGTTAGGTGTTCATATGGGCATGTTTCAAACTTGGCAGGAGCAAATAAATTTTTGGTTTCGTCACGCGAATAAGTCTTCCCAGGTTAGAACTATTTTTGGTCTTCTCTCGTCCATAGTTTCTTGGAAACTCTGGGACTGGCATTGTAAAGTTAGGTATGAAGGTAAGGTGTCTAATGTGGAGTCGGTTTGGCATGTTATCATTTTTTGGCTTCGCTGGATTATGCAACTGATTATGAAAGTTTCTAAGCTTTCTAATCAGGATGTAGCTATCTTAAATAGATTGGAGATCCCGATTTTAGCCCCTAAACCTAAGCAGGTGCTTGTGGTTAGATGGTCTAGACCTCAAGATGGTTGGGTGAAACTGAATACAGATGGTAGTAGTTTAGGTAATCCTGGGATGGCTGGCGCAGGAGGTGTTCTTCGTGACCATAATGGTAAGGTCCGCATGGCGTATTCTGTGTCTTTGGGTCAGGGTTCTAATAATTTTGCAGAAATGCGCAGTGTGTTGGAAGGGATCCGTAGGTGCTATCATCTTGGGTTTTTTCGTGTTCAGATTGAGACGGATTCTCAGTTGCTTGGCAATTGGATTATTAAAGGGACTTGCAATATCTGGTATCTAGAGGATTTTTGGGATGAATTACACAACTATCTTCAATGCATGGATTATCGTATTTGTAATATTTTTCGTGAAGGTAATGTTGTGGCTGATTTTCTGGCTAAGAAGGGTGCTGGAGGTTTAAACCGAGATTGGGGGAATGAAAGTGATATGCCGATCCCGTTAAGAGGGATTCTTCGTACGGACAGGATTGGGCTTCCTTATCTACGCATCTCATAGGTGTGTCCTTGGTAAGTTTGGCTTTCTATAGTTTCTTTTATTCTTTGTCTATTACTATTTGTTTGTGTGCTCTTTCTTGCAGGTTTGGTTGTTTCTAGGATTGTGTCTGTTTTGTGTTATTGTAATTTGCACTATAGTGTTTCTTGTTTTGGTTGGTCTGTTTGGGTCTTTTGATACCTAGGTCTTGTTATGATTATTTGTATCCACCAGGTGTCTGTTTGTAACCACGATTTTCCTCTGCCACAAGTAAGGGCTATCAATAAAATTGGGATACCGTCCTCTTTCTAAAAAAAAAAGTCAATGTCCCGCCAAAACTTATTGACTTGACCTGCCAATTTACTATTCGATCATAAATAATATATGTTCGAATATTGTTTAACCTTAGAGTTTGAACGTTTTTGTATGCTATTTGAACAGTCAATGTCGTGCAAAATTCTTTCACTAAACGTGCCAAATTATCGTTCGACCATATATAATTTCCATTCAAGTGTTTATTTTATTTCGTTCGAACATTCTTTCTGGATATTCGAACGGTTACTTATTACGGACAAAATTTTTGTCCCAAAATATACCGTTCGAACGTGTTTGATCGTTAAACACTTTCCGTCATTTTTTCGGAATGAAAATTGATATTCATCCCTACATCTCATTTTTTAGAACGATCTTCATTTCGTTCCAAACAAAAATCGTCTCAATAGCTGTTTTTTGTTGTAGTGAGCAGTAGTTGCCAAGGTTTGGATACCATGGGTTCGCCAGTTCTGTTCCTTCGATCTATTGACTTTGTCATTTTCTCTCCCATTCTCATCTTCAAGTTTGGATACCATTCATGAAGGCAAATTCCTCTCAATTGAGAAATCGAAAGATGTTCTACTGTCAACTAATGAAGTTTTCTCTGCTGGCTTTTGTTCGGTGGGTGATAATACCTATTGCTATGCCATATATGGTTCGATAAGCCATCTCGTGGCAAGAACCAGACTGTAATCTTGTTGGCAAACTGTGATTAGCCAGTTAATGGAAGCAGCTCCAAGCTCTCTCTCCTCAAAAATGGAAATCTTATCTTAACCGACGCTGGAAAGTTCACAGTTTGTCCAACAAACACTCAGTCACTCTCCTCAGTAAACTTATCTCTTGACAACACCGGTAATCTTTATCTACAGAACATGGAAGGTGTTACTTTATGGGAAAGCTTTAATTTACCAACAGACACCCTTCTTCCCCTACAACTACTCACTAGAAGCACAAGTCTCGTCTCTTCCAGAAGCTATAAAACTATTCCTCTGGTTTTTACAAGCTCTATTTGAAAACGATAACCTTCTCCGCCTTCTTCATGACGGTCTTGAGGTTTCTAGCGTTTACTGGCCTAACCCGTGGCTCATGAGCTGGCAAGCTGGAAGGTCCGCGTACAACAACAGTTGAATCGCAATGCTTAATACCTTCAGGAACTTTAGTTCTTCTGATGAGTTTACTTTCATGGCAGCAGACTATGGGCTGGAGCTTCATAGAAGACTGAGAATTGATTATGATGGTGATGTTCGATTGTATAGCTGGGACGATGTTCGATTGTATAGCAGGCCATTCAGAGACCTTGAATTATTTATGGTATTTGTGGGGCTAACAGTCTATGCAGCTATATTGTTGGTTCTAATAGGAAATGTTCTTGCCTCCCAGGATTAATTAAGATGAAAAATGTCACGGATTGGTCTTACGGGTGTGAACCCGACTTTAATCTTTATTGCAATAGAAATGTAACGCCCCAAACCCGGTTGGCCTGGAGAATTACTACCTGTCACTTAAGAACATATTTCCCAACACAACTAAAATAAAACTCCAAAACTTTATTGGCAAAACTCAATCTCATGTACTCTAAATAACCACATTGAAAACTCTACAAAGTCATTACTGCAGCAAAATAAACTAAGGAGTCCAAAATCTCCCGGTAGTCATAACTAACCAAACTAATACTATCATAAGTCTTACTAAACCCAAGCCCAAGATATAATTAAATCTAAAAGACATTAAAACTAAAGGACAACAGAATTGCTTCTTCTAACATCCTCTCCCCAGTTTAATCATGCTTACCAATCTAATCCAGGTCCTCAGTTGGACTCTCCACATCATCTGAAAAATATTATGAAGATAGGGGGTGAGTTATCAACAACTCAATAAGCAGAGGACATATGCTAGCGTGCAAACATGAGCATTTACAAAGTATAGCATGCAGAACAAAATATTTTCCAGAGTTATCATGCAGAACAGAACATATTTTCAAAAGTAACAGAGCGATGATTTTAAGACAAGTAAAAATCCATAGTACTTTGGCATAACATAAACTGAGCATCATCATCAAATCAACACAGAGCAGAGACCATGTTTCACCCCGTGGTAGGGTTGTGCTATCCCTGGTGGCCAAACCGGGCAGAGACAAAGGTAAAATATTTCCATTATTCTTCTCGGAGCCCCGAGTGTGCACTCAGAGACAGAGAAGTTGGTACCAACCCAAATAGAGCAAAGCATAACAGAGCAGAGCTGAGCAAAGACAGAGCAGAAATAGAGTCAGATACAAAATCAGTACACCATGCCAAAGGTTTTCAGATGCCATATCCAAAACATAACATAATACCAGAACATAATCAGGTCATTCTTACATACTGAAAACAAAAGTCGAAACATCTTTATAAATAAATGCACAATTTCTCAGAATTCTCAAATATCGCTCTTTTTCAGATTTGAAAGACATCATAACAAAATTTAGCTCATGTCTACACAATGCATGTCAGAAAATAATTCTCATTTTTCACACAGGTTGGTTTTGTTTTTCCCAAGTTCTCATTTCCTCACAAAAATATGCAGAGTTTTCAGAAAATCAACCTCAGTCTCAATAATTCGTGTAAAGCCTAGCATAGGAACCCCGCTTACCTAGACAACTTAGCTTTTCAGAATTTTTCTAAAAAATGTCGAGTCGAATATAAATCGTCACCTATAAAAAAATAATCACATAATTTCCGTAAGTTTTCAATCAATCACGGATTTCGATATTTAAGTCTAAACTTCTAAAATAACCTATTTAATATCTCAAAACTTAAAACCTTCATTATCCCAAAATATATCATCACTTCCTAAAAATCACTAATATTCGCCATGACCAACGTCAAACTCAAAACACCAATATTTAAACCCGAAACAGCCAACAAATTTCATAGCATAAACCAATCTCACACAAACAACTCCATCATCCAATCCAACCGACCCCTTACTCCTCGAACTCAGTCCAACACAACCAACAAATTCACAGTAAATATGAATTAGCGTAGAAATACATTTAAATCTCAAAAGTTCTTTGGAAAAATACTTACAATGCTATAATATAATTTTTGAAAGATAACGGAGGTGCTAAAAGCAGCAACACGGCAACAAAACAGTGCCAAATGCATTGTGGCCGTAGGTCTCAAAAATCCACTTTTGAACGGGTGTAAACGAAGACCAAAGATTGATAGGGTAGGGCTTAGGGATGTCGGTGAGGCTAGTGGTGGTGGTGGTTGGCCGTGGGTGGCGGCGTAGAGGGCTGTCAAAGGCTAAAATACCCAAAACGGAAATATTGATGGTGGGGCTTCACCGGTGATAGATCGGAGGTGAGGATGGGTGCATTGGGTTGCTAGAAGGTCGAGGATGATGTGGTGAGAAGATGGTGGCCGGAGGTGGTGCGACAGCGGCGCAAGGAGTAACGCGGCTTGGTGTGGTGCGTGGGGGCTATAGTCGGCGAGTTAGGGGCTTAAATCACAAGGGGGTGATCGCCGGTCGAGAGCGAGGTGAGAGGGAGGGGCGGTGTCGGTCACCGCCGGCGCACGGCGGGGGGCTGGGGGACAACGCACGGACGGAGAGAAGAGAGAGGGAGAGACGTGCGTGCGGGAGAACCAGGGAGAAGGAAAGAAAAAAGAAAGAAAAAAAGAAAAAGAGAGGAAAGAGAAAATGTAGGGAAAGAAATAAGGTCCAATCCCCACATCTTGGGTCACAAAAATGATCTAACGGAAACAATTTCAAAACAAGTAAAATAAAATAATTCAAACGTAGTGATTAAAATGAAAATAAATAATTAAACCCATCAATAAGTTAATTAAAAATGAAAAACAATTTAAATGTATTACAATAATCAATTATAAGAAAACACTTCAAAATAATTTTCACAAAATTAAAATCATAAAAATAAACCCACTAAAAATCCAACTAATTTTAAAACAAGAGAATAAATTTTTAAATTAATAACAAATAATCTTTCAATTAAAAATACACTAAAATACGGGGTGTTATAAGAAATGAGTCTGGCTTTCTGCTGTTACCCCGTGTTGAATTCTTTGATTATGATTATGGGTTCTTCCGTAATTACACGTTGGATCAATGTAAGGATTTATGTTTGCAACTATGCAATTCCAAAGCATTCCAATTCACCTTCTCTCGGAAACATGCATGTCTCTTCAAAATGGCACCCCAACTACAAGAAAACTGCTTATTTGCGACCAGTTAATTTCAGCGAAATGACTATTTACAACTAAATAGTCTCTTTGCTGGTATCAGAGCCATTTTCGATTCTGGATATTAATTGCTGATTCTTATCTCTATTTCTTTTTCTTCTTGATAATCTCTGGAGACACTCTATCTCTTTCTATTTCTTGGTTGAGTGTCGGTTGTCCAGTTGTACACCACCGCAGCCGAATACATCATTCACTCAGGCCACAGGGGCTCCGGGTATCGCCATTTTAGCCGAAGGACAGGCGTTTAGGCGTGTTAGGAGTAAAAAATAGTGGTAGTGTCGCTTTGATGTTGTGGCCCTCCGGTATGTGTGAGTACTGCAACTAGGGTAAGCATAAGACCTAGAGTTAGGAAGGACCCAAGAGTCTAGCTTCAGATGTTACCAAGATGAGTAGGATGTATAGATCCGACTCATCAGTTAGTTCCAGGTCGGCTTTGCCTCCTGATATTTTAAACGAAGAAGATTGTGATATTTCTGAAAATGATTCAGTCAGTCAAGATCAATGGCATATGCCAAAGATCAAGATTGATTCTTTATAACATCGTAGTCTCCGTGATGGAAGATTTAATAAGTTTAAAGACAGTGTCCTTGGAGTAGTTCAGACTTCTCTAATGGATGGACCTGTCCATTTTGATTGCTATCCAGATCTAACCCTGGATTTGTTTGATAAGCATGTTTTGTCTGTCCTTACCTTGAATGTTCACACTTCAGGCTTCAACATGGTTGAAGGAAGCAGACCAATGGCTTTAATTTATCGATTCTATAACCGAGTTATGAGTACTAGTCTTGAGCCAAAGGCTAAGATCAAATCTCAGAAAAATGACACCCTTCTGATGTACGGTTCTACCTCGAATGCTAACATCAGGACTCCTAGGATGCTCTTTTGGAAAGATATAAATCTTCCAAGAGAATGGATCCTCAAAGAAGAATTACCTCCTAAGGTTATTCCTTCTGAGGAACAAGATCCTAGCTATATCCAGCAGTATCTCGACGGTACTGTAAAGATATCTTTTGGACCCTCTAGTTCCAATGAAAGAAGAAATTCTTTTGCTGGCTCTAGATCTTCTTTTGGTTCTGACCAAGGTCTTAGAGATGCCAATCTCAACAGATACTTGAGGCATCAGGAAAATCCCTCCCGTCCGATCTTAATCAGAGAATTTCATACGAATGAAGCTCCCCCTATTCCAAATCTAAAGGATCTTAAGTTGAAAGGAATTTCAACTGAGTCCCAGGTGACCTCTGCTTTCTATTCAACCAAAGAAGAAGTCGAGTCTAAATCCGTAAAGGAAGAAGCTCAGAAGGATGACGCTGGTTCATTGTCTCCTACCGCTTTGGCTATGGTTGCTCCTGTCCATCACCAATTAACGGTGTTAGACAAAGCACTTGATTTGAATTCTATTGATATGGTTTCTTTGCTTTATGAGTTCAAATATGATGAAAACCGTGATAAGAGAAAATCTTATCATGCGATTTACTCACTTCCTGAGAAACAAAGGATTCGAAGGAAATGGAGAGAAAAGATGGTCGCTATTAACAAGCACATCTTATTCTTTGATTTTCTTGAGAATCACTATGCTTCAAAGAAGGATGTTTCAAAAAAGAGTTTGGATGTTTTAAAATCAGATTTCACTAAAGAAGAAGGCAGGACTGTTGTTAAAACCAGCTACCCTCCTTTAGAAACCATCCTTATTTCAATAAAAGGAAAAGAAGTGAAAGCTTCACCTTTCAAGATTTCGGATCCAGGTCCACAAGAAAATGTTTTGTTTGAAACCAAAAAGATTATTGAACAAAACAACTTCGTCAACCAGACCCTCCATACAATAGGTCAACAACTTGACCGTATAGAGGATAAAGTTGAAAAACCTGTTTTCCAAAATCCTGCTTCAACTAGTTTAAAAATGATTGAAAAACCTTTGATCATCTTACCAGAGATTAGGCCAAAAATTGCATTTAAACCAGCCGATAAAACTCTTGATAAGATTGAGCAAATGCTTGCTGAAATAAAGAAAGAGAAACCCTCTGTTAGTACTTTAAAGACAGACAGCAAAGGGGTTATTTTCGATGATTCATTTTTTGTTAATACTTTGGATGATGATGATTCTTTGTCTGATAATTTCTTAGTACAGAAAATAGATTTAGTTCAAAGTGGATTTCAGGACCTTTCTCTGGAAAGACCTGAGCTTGCCAGAATTTATTCGAAAGGACCCACTCCCATTGGTCATACGAAGAACTGGTATTCCAGACCCACTCCACCTGATTTGCAGTTTGAGGAAAGAGGTTTCCAATCTCAATTCTCAGTATCTGCCGACCAAATGTATGAATGGAATATTCATGGATTCTCTGAGCAAGAAATCCTCAATAATGTCCAGCGTATGTCTATGGTTGCTAATGCTTATGTCAACAACAATCTTGGCCAGACCGAGATAGTTGATATCCTGACCAATGGATTCTCAGGTATGCTTCGTGCTTGGTGCAATAAACACCTCACTGATGAAGCAAGAGGTAGAATACGTTCTGTAGTCAAAAAGACTGAAGAAGGTCTACCCGTATTTGACCAAAATAGGGGACAAGGCGTCTTTGATGCGGTCAATACCCTGATATTTACCATGATTAAACACTTTGTTGGAACTCCATCCAACATCACCAATCGCATCTCAGATTATCTTAATAATCTAAGATGTAATAAGATTTCTGACTACCGCTAGTATCAAGATGTCTTTATGTCCAGAGTTATGCTTCGGGATGACTCTAATATGCCTTATTGGAAAGAGAAGTTCATTGATGGATTGCCTCGTCTGTTTGCCATTAAGGTTAAGGATTCACTTACTGATATCTCGGGTTCTCTACATTATAATGATTATACTTATGGTGACATCGTAAGTACAATTCAGAAACTTGGTATTAGTATGTGTAATGATCAACGTTTGCTTGCCCAACAGATGAAAGATAGTTAGAAAGCCAAATAGGAAATGGGAAACTTTTGTGAACAATTTGGCCTTCCTCCTATTACTCCATCTAGGCAACATAAGAAAAGTTTAAAACCTCGTGGAAGTCACAGGAAAATACTCCCTGATGATTTTTATAAATAAAAAAACCTATTTCAAAAACGGTTTCAAGGAAGAAACCTTTTCAAGAAAAGATTTCAAAAGATCCTGTAAAAGGAACTTGTTTCACTTGTGGCAAAACTGGACATTTCGCCAATAAATGCCCAAAAAAGCCCAAGATCAAAAAGAAGCTTAATGAGCTACAGATCAATGCCGCTGATCAAGAAGATCTGTTTCGACTCCTCGAAAATGGATCTCCTACATCTTCGGATAAGGATGAACTAAGTTCTGATGATTCAAATTATCACTCAGACTCGGATTATCCTAGCTCACCAAAAATTAAGCTTGGTTGCAATGACTCATGTTGTAAACCTGAAAAGAAAACACTCAGTGTGTTCGATCAGGAACCCAGCAAGAGTAAAGTTTTAACCAAACAGGAAGAACATGAAAACATGCTCTTATCTCTTATTTCACAATTGGAAAACCCAGAGCTAAAAGAGAAATATCTCAAACAGCTTAAGAGGACTATGACTCGCAAAGAGTCACCCTCTGGGAAGATTTCTTTTCAAGAAACTTTGGGACGTTTTCAAAAACAAAAACCCAAAGAGATTTCAACAAAGGATTTGCAACATGAGATTTCTTTAGTAAAACAAGAAATTTCAGAACTCAGAGAAGAGGTTAAAACCCTCAAATCTGAGAATGCATCTATTCATCAAGATTTATTCTTTTAAAGATTAATAATGAATTTGATCAAAATCCTTCAGGTGAAGAAACAGATGATTCAAACCATGCTGAACCTTCTAATCCTAATAAGGATATTTGTTTGCCTCACCATTCTGTCCCACAGAAATGGTTTTGTTTGGTAGAGATTATTGTTGCTCATGAATACACATTCTCTGCTATTGCTTCGATTGATTCAGGTGCTGACTTGACATGCATCCGTGAAGGATTAGTTCCCACTCAGTACTTTGAAAAGTCCAAAGAGAATTTATTCTCGGCAAATGGATCTAAGATGAAGATTCGTTATGAGCTCAATAATGCTTATATTTGCCAGTACAATGTTTGCTTTAAGATTCCCTCTGTGTTAGTTAAGAACTTAACCCATGATGTAATCTTGGCGATGTCGTTCCTTAACATGATTTACCCTTTTCTTTCATACACCCGTGGGATCACTACTGACCCCTTTGGACAGAAAGTAAGGTTTAAGTTTACTTCTAAGTCTGAACGTGATTGTGCTAGAAAATCGTTGTCTTTGCTTTTTGCAAAAAGAAAACATCTGGATTTTCTAAAACAAGAAATTAAGTTTAAACGTGTTTCCGAGAATTTGAACGATCCCTTGATTCAGTCAAAGATCGCAGATTTTTAAAAAATTTTAATTTCTGATGTTTGTTCAGACCTTCCCAATGCTTTCTGGCATAGGAAGAAACATCAAGTTTTTTTACCTTACATATCTGGATTTTCTGAGAAAAATATTCCAACCAAAGCCAGGCATATTCAAATGAATAGAAAGACTTTGGAATTTTGGCAAAAAAGAGATTCGGGATCTTCTTCGCAAGAAAATTATCAGGCATAGTAAGTCACCCTAGTCGTGTGCTGCATTTTATGTTCAGAAAAAATTTGAGATTGAGCGTGGGGCACCCCGTTTAGTCATCAACTACAAACCATTGAATGAGGTCTTAGAGTGGATTAGGTACCCTATTCCCAATAAACAAGACTTGATCCAAAGGTTAGAAGGTGCAGTTGTGTATTCTAAGTTTGACCTTAAGTCTGAATTTTGGCAGATCCAAATTAGAAAGTCAGACCAGTACAAAATTGGATTCACCACTCTGATGGGACAATATGAGTGGAACGTGATGCCATTTGGGCTCAAGAACGCTCCTAGTGAATTCCAAAATATTATGAATGACATTTTTTCGCCATTCACCATATTCATCATCGTTTACATAGATGATGTTCTTGTCTTCTCCAAATCTATTGATGAACACTGGAAACACCTTCATGCGTTCCACGACATCATCAAAAGAAATGGACTTGTTCTCTTCGAGAAGAAGATCAAATTATTTCAGACCAAGATTAGATTCCTTGGTTATACCATCTCTGAAGGCAAAATCAGGCCCATACAAAGAGCAATCGAATTTGCTGACAAATTTCCCGATGTAATTCTAGATAAGAATCGACTTCAAAGATTTCTTGGTTCTTTGAATTACATTTCAGATTTCTACAAGGATATGAGAAAATAGTGTCGCCCTTTTTTCGCAAGACTAAAATCTAATCCTTCTCCGTGGACCGAGGTTCACACCAAATTTATTCAAAAAATCAAGGCACATGTCAAAACTCTTCCGCGTCTTGATATCCCGATTTTAAACAGCTTCAAAATTGTCGAGACTGACGCCAGTGACATAGGCTATGGCGGCATCTTGAAACAAGTTGTTTCACCAAGTTCTCCTGAACAAATTGTTCGTTTCCACTCTGGAACCTGGAATCATGCACAGCATAACTATAGTACTATTAAAAAAGAAATACTATCTGTTGTTTTGTGCATTTCAAAGTATCAATCAGATTTACTCAATCAAAAATTTCTTTTAAGGATTGATTGTAAATCTGCTAAATATGTTTTAAAGAAGGATGTTGAAAACATTGCATCAAAACAGATTTTTGCACGTTGGCAAGCTGTTTTAAGCGTTTTTTATTTTGACATTGAGTATATCAAAGGTTCAAATAATTTCATCCCTGATTTCCTTACTCGTGAATTCCTTGCAGAAAATCATAAGTAAAAAGAAGAAACCTGGTGGACTTCCCAGTTCATCTTCTGTTTCAAACTTGCTAGTGCCTTCTACACCAGCAAAGGCTTCAACCATGGCTTCCTCCCCACTGGAGACAACCAATAGATTTACCAGTCTTGGGCAGGTTCCCAGATTGATCACCCCAGCTTCATTTGTTCTAACTTTGGCCACACCCTTTGATCCATTTGCTAACCCTTTAGCATTGGCACGACCTCGGCCAACAAACAAATTTATCAGTGCCAACAAGGCACAATATTTCAAGAAATCGTGGTTTGAAAACCTGTTTTATATTGAGAAATCAATAAAGACAGATCCATTTCAGATCGCGGTGGAATACTTCCCCCGGGATTTTCACTGGACAATCCAGCCAAAGATCTCAGATTCTACCTTGCAATCTTGGTTAAGACCGGTTCCATTTCCAGTAAACCGATTTTCTGTAAAGTTGATCCATCAAAAATCATCTTTCACAGTTGTTATATTATTTCTGTTTTGACAGAAGAAGAATGGGCGACCCACCCTTCTACTCCCAAAACCTTGGTCCAAGAAACCAGAAATGTTTATAATTATTATGATAATATTCAAGCCTGGTTAAAATTTCCCTTGTACCAAACCCCAGATTTACAGCACTCTTGGTTCTTCACCTTCGACCGGAAGTGCAAACACAATTTTCCCTTATGGTTTCAGAAATGGTGGAATTTATATGGCCCCATTCCTGACATATTTCCTGATGACCTTCAGAAGGCCATCAAACATTTCACAATTTCGAATAAGGTTAAAGGGCGAGATGCCAAACTCCCCCCCCTCCCTTATTTTCTTTTGCGCTAGATACAAAACTCCCTGGATTTGTAAATGGCATTATGAAAAGAATAATGATTTATTGGTTCGCCAATATTTCATTAAATGGTGGGACAAATTCGCCCATTCGGACGACATTGTCTCCAGAATTTCAGCAGATTTTCCACTCGCAATGCCAAATCTGAAAAATAAGGAGGAATTCCCTTCTCCTTCCCCAGTTCAAGCCTTAGTACTTTATCCTACCATTACAGGAGGCGAACAGGTTTCAAGTTCACAGAATTCTTCATCCAAGAAAAAGACAAAATCCTCAACAAAAAAGAAGAATTCTAATACTTCAAAAGATTCAGCTTCTTCGAAAGACAAGTCACCAATTGACCAACTCTCGAAGAAAGATTTACTCATGCTGCTAAAGAAATCCATAGAGGATGACAATAACAGCGACGATTCAACTGCAGAAGGATCAGAGGATTCAGATCCCTATAGCAATGTATTTGGCCATGACTCACCAGATTATCCACCTCGACTGGGAGATGATTCAGTAGTGACCAACAGATCGAGCTCAGCGTTCAAGAGACTCCTCACAGAGAATCCAAGTTGTAAATAGTCTTTTGGTTGCAATAAATTAGTCACAAAAGTCCGTTTTTCTTGGACACTATTGCAGAATGGACATCATTCCTCGGATATCCAAGGTGACCTCTATTTGAGACTGCCTGAAAGCAATCTCTTCTCCTATGAAAATTCTGTATAAGATTTCACACTAGTGTGCTCAAGTAAACGTACAGTGCAACTGGACAGAACGTATAAAAGAAGCCGGGAAAATCATATAGTGAAATTCATGCTCTGGTTTGCATGTGCAGTGGGAGGACTTGAAATCATCTGTATGCTTTCGGTGGGGCGTCTCATGAGTACAACCCAGCAAACTTCTGGTGCAGAGAAGAAAGGCCACCTTGTTGTTGTCACTAGATTTAGAAAATGTACCTATGTTGAGCTCAAGAAGTCGACAAAAGATTTTAAAGAGGAGATTGGAAGAGGTGCGGGAGGAATAGTGTACTAAGGGGTATTGCCTGATGTTAACGCTGTACATGCTGCCCATACAGCCCATGCAGATCAAGCTAATACAACGTCCCAATCAGTGTCATTTATATCTGGAAAAGATCAATTGGCAGACCTCTTGACTAAGCCATTGTCTGTTGTGCGATTCCACCTTTTATGTTCAAATCTACGCTTAAGACAGTTTGACTTGAGGGGGCCTGTTAACGCTATACATGCTGCCCATACAGCCCATGCAGCTCAAGCTAATACAATGTCCCTATCAGGTGTTACACTGGACTCCCATGCGCACTCAAGCAAATCTTCTATTGGAAGAGAAAAACTGATATTCTATTCTAGAGGGAAGAGAGGAGAGACTATTTTTGAAATTTCTCTAAGTGAATTACTTCTCAAGTGGCTTACTTTGTGCCAATGCATACATGGGTATTTATAGGCTTGCAGATTCACCTTGCATTTACTCTAATACATGAACTTCCCTACTACACGAATACCCAAGTACATGAATACCCCAAATACATGAATTACTTCTTCCAAGATGAACCTGGACTCTAGTTCATGAATCTACTAAAATACAACTTTATTTAAGTTTATTATTCAACACCCACCTTTAAACTTAATTATTGGTAACTCCGAGTAACATCTGCAACTTGTTAAAAGTATCATACTTGAGAGGCTTCGTAAAAATATCTGCAACTTGATCATGGGTCTTCACAAATTTGACTTGTACTTTATTCTTGACAATGCATTCTAGGAGAAAATGAAATCTTGTATCAATATACTTGCTTCTATCATGAAAGACCGGATTTTTCTCCAATGCAAGTGCCGACTTGTTATCAACAAAAATCTCTGTAGCTTCCTCTTGTGGCATGAGTAGTTCCTTCAATAACCTTCTCAGCCAAATTGCATGACAAATGCAAGATGTCGCAGCAACATATTCAGCTTCACATGTGGAGAGCGTTACAATTAGTTGCTTCTTCAAACTCCAAGTAAATGTCGTATTTCCCAAATAAAACACAAAACCGATAGTGCTCTTCTGGTCATCCAAGTCTCCAGCCCAATCACTATCACTCTACCCCACAAGCTTAAACTCATTAGAAAATGAATAAAGAAGTCCGTAATCAATAGTACCTTTTAGATAACATAGAATCCTCTTAGCCGCTTTGAAATGCATTGTGCTTGGTGACTCCATATATCAGCTAACAAGTCCAACTCCATAAAGTATATCAGGTCTTGTGCAAGTCAAGTTTCTCAAACTTCCAACAAGACTCTTGAATATTGTGGGGACTACCTTATCTCCGTCTTCATGCTTGGACAATTTCGCTCCACATTCAACTGGGGTGCTCACGTATTGACAATCTTTCATCTTAAATTTTTTGAGAATTTCCTTTGCAAAACCTTCTTGAGAGATAAAAATTCCATCCTCCATTTGTTTGATTTCAAATTCTCTCGTCATATCTTTCTTAAATTCTCCAAACATGCTTAAATTGCTTCCAGTAAAAATTAAATCATCAACATATATGCAAACAAGCAAAAAGTCTCCACTTTCACACACCTTAGCATAGAGTGCATATTCATGCGAGCACTTGGTGAATCCATTTCCCTGAAAATACTTGTCAATTCGACTATTCCATGCCCATGGCGCTTGTTTTAAGTCGTACAAGGCTTTCTTTAACTTCAACACTTTGTCTTATTGCCCTTTGACCACATAACCCAAAGGTTGCTCTACATAAACTTCTTCCTCAATGATTCCATTTAGGAAAGCCGATTTGACATCCATTTGATAAATCATCCACTTCTTTTGAGCTGCAAGAGAAATAATCATCCGGATCATCTCCAATCGTGCAACAGGGGCAAAGACTTCTCCATAATCAATATCGGGACGTTGGCTATATCCCTCCATTTGCATTCTTCTTTACTTTGAAAACCCACTTCACACCAATGGGTTTTTGTCCCTCTGGTAAAGTCGTCAATTCCGATGTATCATTCTTCTTGATTGATTTGATCTCCTCATCCATGGCAATTCTACACCTTTTCTCTTGTACCGCTTCTTCAAAACTTATTGGTTCACAATCGGCAAAGTGACAAAAAAGAGTTAGATCATCACTTAAATTCTCCGTTACCTTATAAAGATCTTGGAGACTTCTCATTCGGGATTGCCTTTCACTAGAACTTCCTTCATAAGAAGATGATGAATGAGTACTAGGAATTATTGGTGATTGAGGAGGTGTCATCAATTATCATACATCATTTCCTTGATCTTCATCTTCAGGGAAGGGAAATAAATCATATCTTTCATTTTCTTGATCACTCCAATCCCACAAACCTTCTTCGTCAAATTTCACATCTCTACTAATGACCACTTCTTAGTGCTTGGATTATAAAGCTTGTAGCCTTTGGATCTTTGATCATAGCCGATGAAGATGTGTTTCTTGCTTTTATCATCAAACTTGGATCTTTCTTGATCGGGCACATGCACATAGCCAATACTTCCAAAAACTCTCAAATGGAAAACACTTGGCTTCCTTCCACTCCATGCTTCCTGGGGAGTTGAGTTCTCTACACTTCTTGTAGGGCAACGGTTTGATAAGTAAACAGCACAATCAACTGCTTCCGCCCAAAACTCTTTAGGCATCATCTTCGTCTTCAACATGCTTCGAGTCATATTGAGAATCGTTCTGTTCTTTCTTTCAACCATCCCACTTTGTTGAGGTGATCTCGGAACCGTCTAAGCTCGACAAATCCCATGTGCTTCACAAAACTCATTAAATTCATTAGATGTAAACTCACCCCCTCTATCTGATCTCAAAGCCTTAATCTCATAGCCACTTTGTTTCTCAACAAGTGCTTTGAATTTTTTGAAAACACCAAACACATCAGATTTTTCTTTCAAAAAATATACCCATGTTTTTCTACTGAAGTCATCAATAAAGAGGAAGCATCGATTTTTACCAAATGAACAAGGCTTGATCGGTCCACAAACATCGGTATGAACAAGTTGGAGCGGCTCACTTGCTCTTGTAAATGATTCTTTCGGAAAGCTCTTCCGGAATTGTTTGCCAACAAGACACCCTTCGCAAAGTTGATCAAATTGATCAATAGGCAGCAAGCCTTTCACCATCTCCTTTTGAGCCAACAACTTCAATCCACCAAAATTCACATGCCCAAGCCTCAAATGCCAAAGCCAAGACATATCTTTCACACAAGCTTTGAGGCACTTAGCCACATCAGTTTAAATATCAAGCAAAAACATCCTGTTGCTTGTCATGGACATTTTAGCAATCAAATTCTTCTTGTCATCTCTTAGAAAAAGATTACGATTTTTCATTTCAATCTCATAGTCCTTTTCCAAGAGTTGCCCCAAACTCAAAATGTTGCTTTTCATACTTTGAACATAATAAACATTTGACATAAATTGATGGCACCGAATTAGAATCGTACCTTTCCCTTTGATGGGAACTTTTGACAAATCTCGAAAAGTGACATTCCCGCTCACCGATTCGTCAAGCTCCACGAACTTGCTTTTGTCTCCGCACATATGATTGCTTGCAGCATTATCAAGATACCACAAATTCGATTTGCTAGTTTCTTCTCCTTTGTAGGCTAGTAGCAAAGTAGGCTCTGCTTCCTCATTTTCAACGTGATTCGCCTTCTCTTCAGCAATGCTAGGAGAACTCCAGCATTTCGAAGCATAATGGCCATACTTTTGAAAATTGTAGTATTTGATTTTGGACTTATCATATTGTCTCCCATTCTGCCTTGAGTAATTTCCTCTTCCACGACCTCTTGAGGATTGACCTCTCTCTTCATGGTTGGCGTTTTGATTGCTTTGTCTGCCTCTTCCTCGTCCTCGTCCTCTTCTTCCTCTTCCTTGTCCATGTCTGCGTCCTCTTCCTCGTTGACTTTTATCATGCTCTCCTTCCTTCTCTTTTACAGAGAGCTTTGTGGCGAGAATCTGCTCAATAGGTTCTTCCTTCTTCTTCTTGAGTCTCTCTTCATGGGCTTGGAGAGATCCCATAAGTTGATCAACCGTCATCGTCTCCAAGTCTTTTGACTCTTCGATAGCCACCACAATATAATCGAACTTTGAATGCAACGAGCGAAGAATCTTCTCAACCACCCAGACATCCTCTAGCTTTTCTCCATATCTCCTCATTTGATTCACAATGGCCAACAATTTTGAAAAATAATCTACAATCGTCTCAGATTCTTGCATATGAAGGACTTTGAACTCACCTCGTAGCATTTGAAGCCGCACCTTCTTCACTTTATCAACTCCTTGATAAGAGTTTTGTAAAATCTCCCATGCTTGCTTGGAAGTTGTGGCATTGGCCACTTTCTCGAACATTGCTTCATCCAAACATTGATGGATGAGCGTGAGAGCTTGTTGGTCCTTCTTCCGCAACTTTTGCAGAGCCTCCTTTTGATTAGGACTCAACAAAGCTTCATCTCTAGGCTCCTCATAGCCTTTCTCTACGATCTCCCATGCATCTTGAGATCCAAGCAAAGCCCTCATTCGAATGCACCAATTCTCATAATTCTCCTTTGTCAAATGCGGAAATTGAAATGGAAACGTTGAGTTGGCCATCTTCAAGATCTAGAAAAGACTTGCTCTGATACCAGTTTGTTGGAAGAGAAAAATTGAATATTCTATTCCAGAGGGAAGAGAGGAGAGACTATTTCTAAAATTTCTCTAAGTGAATTACTTCTCAAGTGGCTTACTTTGTGCCAATGCATACATGGGTATTTATAGGCTTGTAGATTCACCTAGCATTTACTCTAAATACATGAACTTCCCTAGTACACGAATACCCAAGTACATGAATACCCCAAATACATGAATTACTTCTTCCAAGATGAACCTGGACTCTAGTTCATGAATCTACTAAAATACAACTTTATTTAAGTTTATTATTCAACATCTTCCAGAACGCTACCATCACCTACCAAAGTTTCCTCAGCAGATCATCCGTTGTAGTGGTGCCCTCATGTAACATGCATGCCTCTGTGCATGGCACCTGCTGTACAATTTCTGTTAGCATAGAATATTCTCTCTTGTACTCTGTATAAAAGGCACACAATATGAATACAAACAAATATTTCAGAAAGAGGATGCCTAGCTGCTGCCATTGTGTCGGCGAGTATTTTAGCACGTCTCAAATATACTTGAATGGGGTCAGTGCCCTTTTTCAATGAGGCCAGTTGAAGTTGAGTCTAAATAAGCCGTGCCTGTGATGCTGAAGCATATGTGGACTCGAGTGAAAGCCAGACTTCATGTGCAGACGCACGCCCAACGACCTGAGCAATAATCGATTCAGAAAGAGACGATATCAACGCAGACATGACCAATTGATCATGCTGGACCTAGACTTCAAAATCGGGATTTAAGGAGCCATCGGAGAGTTTTGCAGAAGGGGAGGGATAGGTTCCATCAATGTATTTATAAAGACGTTGTCCTCGTAAATAGGGAACGACCTGGCCTTCCATAGAAGGTAATTTCAGGTGAGAGTTTTACAGAAATGAGGTGAGAAAAATTAGATAAGGAAGAGGGAGGGGAGGGGGAAGAAGAAGAGTGCTCAGACATGGTGGACAGCTAGTCCTAGCTATTGCTATAGCTCTGATACCATGCTGAAATATTTGTTTGTATTCATATTGTGTTGAAAAATTACAGTAAGGTGGTGTGCCTTTTATACAGAGCACAGGAGAGAATATTCTATGCTACCAGAAGTTTCACAGCAGGTGCTATGCACAGAGGCAAGCACGTTACACGAGGGACACCACTAAAACGGATGATTTGTCGAGGAAACTTTGGCAGGTGATGGTAGTGTTCTGGAAGATTTGCTTGAGTGCGCATGGGAGTCTGCTGTGGTACCTGATAGGGACGTTGTATTAGCTTGATCTGCATGGGCTATATG
This sequence comes from Juglans mandshurica, assembly GCA_022457165.1. Classification (NCBI taxonomy): domain Eukaryota; kingdom Viridiplantae; phylum Streptophyta; class Magnoliopsida; order Fagales; family Juglandaceae; genus Juglans; species Juglans mandshurica. Next base: position 7,076,769 of record CM039625.1, read on the forward strand.
GGCACCTTGTATATCGTTAACACCTGACAATCAAGTCATAGCAATCAAGCGTCTCAACGTACGACCCTAACCAAGAAGAAGGTGAATTTCAAGGAGAAGCATCATCGGGAGGATTAACCACATGAACTTAATTAATATGTGGGGGTACTGCGCAGAGGGTCAACACAAACTTTTGGTGTACGAGTACATGGAACATGGTTCTTTAGCCAAAAACCTCTCATCCCATGCACTTGATTGGAAGAAAAGGTTTGACATTGCCGTGGGCACAGTGAATGGCCTAGCTTATCTGCATGGAGAGTGTAACACCCGGACCCAAATTGGTATAGTTGGACTTTAGATTTTTATTTATTTATTTATTAGAGCTTGATATTTTAAGTTCTTAATTTACGAATTTGAGTAGCATTTTTTTCTTTTAATTTGGAGATCTTGGCCGTTTATTTTTATTTTTTCCCGCATGTTTCATTTTTAATTCATTCTCTTTTGGTCTTTATCTTTTTTTTCCCGTTAAGTTTTTTTTTATTTTTCTCTCGTTCACGTCGTGCATGCTCACCCACACTCATCTTCATCCACTCACACGTCTCCTCCTCTAGGGTTTTCTTTTCTTGTTCATCCACCTATATATATTTATATATATACGTATTCGAAGAAAGTTTCCACCCCTGCCCTACTACGCGAAACCTTAGCCCAGCATTTTTTTTCTTTCCTCCTCTATGCAAACAGCGCTCACCCTCTAGCTCGGTCATAACCCACGCCGTCCCAACATCACCGCAGCCTGTCCTCACCCTTTCGGAAAGCACCACGCCAGTTTAACAGAAAAGCCTCTGCCTTCGGCCTACTCCGCGTAGCGCGCACCGAGTTGTATGCCGCGGGAAGCCACCGCAGCCACCTTCCCGATGAACCTAGTCTATACCTCCTTAAGCTGCCGTGAACCCACACGAAACCACCGTGCCCACTGCCCAGTCACGCGAAGCTGTCGCCTAGCGTCCCGTAGCCTCTACAGCAAGCATCGGACTGCTCTATTTTGGTATCCAAAAATAGAGCATTTTCAGCCACCTTGAGCCGCTGAAAACACCCTCCACTGAAAGCTCCTCCGCGCTGTGCCCCCACAGAAACTGCCAAGGAGGACGTCTCATCACCCCTGTCTGCCGCACGCTGCCTCTGTTTCCCCTGTAAGCTCACGCCATTTCTTGTTGGTGTCTCCGTTCTCTCTGTCTCTCCCTCTTTCTCTCACCGTCTCTCTCTCTCTCTCTCTCGGTTTCAGCTCTCTCTCTCTCTCTCTTCCAGTGCACTGTCGCAGTACCCACCACCACTAGCGCACCCACCCAGCTTCGTCGCAGCTCCACTTCTCTCGGTAGGTCCTCCGTTACTCTTCAATCGCGCGGCGTTGTCATGTTGCTTGTGTGTTGTGTTGTTGTTCCGTAAACATTCCGTAGTTTAGGAAATGTTTTGTCTAATAATTACATTATTACCCTTTGTGGGATGTATAAGATATTGTACTGAGTTTATATAGTATTTTTTTAAAATTATACTATGTGCAACGTATTATTTTATTGAAAGTGTATTTTGAACATTTTAATTATGATTAAAGAAAATCACTTAAGTATTTTTTTAATATGTTATTAAGTAAAGGTTTATTCTAAGAGTAAACAATATTGGTGTAATGTTATTTCTACCTTTTATATCTATTTTAGTCTTTTTAATAATAGTTATGGTTTATTTTAAAATATATTGGGATAATTATATTACTTAGTATTAAGCTTCATAAGTTGTTTTCATTAGTAAATATGTCTGACTTTTAAATGTTTTAGTCATAGTATTAAATTAGCATTGACGATTTTAGAAAGTGATGATTGGTAATTTTAGGTTTTGAGGAATTAAATAGATTATTTTATAAGCTTAGGATTAAATATCGATATACGTGATTAATTGAAAATTTATGAGAATTACGTGATTATTTTATAGGTGACGATTAATTATTGTCCGACGTTTTGAGGAATTTCGAAAAGGCTAATAAGTTCAAGTAAGCGGGGTTCCTATGCTATACTTTGCTTTTAAAATAAAATGAGTTGAGGTTATTTTTTGAAAATATACATATTTGATGTTGAAAAGAAATTTGAACTGCATCAGTTATTTGTTCTACATTACTCATGAGATTCTGTTTAAGAAGAAATTATTTTCTGTCATGACTGGTGTAAACATGAGCTTATTTCTGACATTCCATTTCTAAACTTTGAAAAATAGAGCGAATATGAAATTTGTGCATAAATTATGTTGTGATATGACTTTTTTGTTCTGTTCTGAAGATTTTCTGTACTCTGATATGATCTTATGTGATTTCTGAAAACCTCTGGCATAACATTCTGTTTTTGTTTCTGTTCCGTTCTGACCTCACCACGGGTGTAAAGTTGTGGCCTCTGTTCGGGTTGGTACCAACTTTTCTGTTTCTGGTGCACCCACTTTGGAAACAAAGTGGTTTTCTGCGTGGTCTTTCCTATGTGCACACTCGGGGCTCCGAGAATGAATAAGGGAAAGATTCACATTCTGTTTCTACTCGGTTAGCTACCGGGGTTTGCACAACCCTACCACTGGGGTTAAACATGGTATTTGTTCTGATATGACAAGATAAGATGTGATGTTTCAGTTTATGCTATGCCAAGGGATTTTGATTATGAATATTTTCGAACTATCGCTCTGATATTTTTGATAACATGTTCTGACGCTGCATTTTGAAAACATTATTCTGATTCTGCATTCTGAAAGAAAATATTTTGTTCTGCATTCTGATTTCTGTAAATGCTCATGTTTACACACTAGTATATGTCCTCTGCTTACTGAGTTGTTGATATCTCACCCCTTATCTCCATATATTTTTCAGATAATTTTGATGATTCAGCTGGAGAACAAGAGTAGAAAGTTTAGCAAGGTGTGATGATCGTAATTGAATAAGTGTCTGAGGGTACAAATGCTTATTTGAGGGTCGTAGTTAGTAAACTGATTTATTTTTCGGGTATTTGTTTTGATGAGTTGATGATGTTTTCGAGTTTTTGAAAAATTTCTATATTATGTTATTGGGGATTTCTTTATTGTCGCCATAGAGGAACTTAAATTTTTGGTTTGATTAAGTGGATTAATATTTTATGGATTTTCTGGATTTTATAGTTGTGTTATTTAAGTAAATTTTAAGTATTAAGAGCTAACTCTCCGGACCTACCAGAACGGGGCGTTACAAAGAGTGCTTGGAGTAGGTTTTACACTGTGATGTAAAGCCTCAGAACATACTCCTAGACTCTAGCTATCAACCAAAGGTAGCAGATTTTGGATTGTCTAAGATACAAAATAGATACCTCAAGAATGCAAGCTTCTCAAGAATAGAGGAACCCAAGGGGACATCGCTCCAGAGTGGGTTTTCAATCTTCCTATCACCTCCAAAGTGGATGTTTATAGCTACGGAATTGTTGTATTCGAGATAAGGGTGAAAACTGACGCCCTCGACGCAGTTTTTGGGCAAAATCGAGACCCAACCGACGTCTACCATGAGAGCTCAGCACCGCCCGGAACCAGTCGATTGGGGAGAGAAAACCGATATTATCAGTCTCGACTCGGTGCAGTTCATTTCTTCGGTCTGTTGTCGGCGTCTCTATGATGGAGGAAGGATGTCACGTCCATTGTCGAATGAGAGTCGAAGGCTTAGGGCTTAGGGTTGCAGAGGAAATAGTCTATACGCAAGGAAGAAGAAGACACGAGAAGCAAGAAGAAGAAAAAGGGGGTATTTATTAAATCTAATTCAAAACAACGTCAGCGTCGATGTCGGCATCGGCGTCGGCGCCGTTCTATATATATATATATATATATTAACTTCCACTTGGAAAAACGACGTCGTTTCACTCATTTAAGTGAAACGGCACTATTTTATATACATATATTAAAAATAAATAAATAGAAAGGATCAACTAGTTCAGGGGTTTCCCAAGGGTTCAGACCGGCGCCCAACTGCCAATATTGGTTTTCCCTCTAATACACTCGCCTACCGATCAGTTCATTGCCGACTCTGGCCGATTACATGCTCCAACGGCCGGTCTGATCAGTTCCCAGCCGATTTTTGTACACCCCTAATTCTAGATGGTGATGGGAAAGCAACCAACAAAGGGTTTCCATGCTATAGACAGTGGAGGGGAGATAGAACCCGAAAGGTTGGTTGCTTGGGTGGGGGAAAAAAGGAATGAAGCGGCTGCAATGGCTTCCTGGCTTGAGGAAATCGTTGACCCAATACTGGAAGGCAATTACGAAAAGGGTAAGATGGAAACTCTGGTAACAGTTGCTCTACAATGTTTAAAGGAAGAGAAAGACGCAAGACCCAGCATGAGCCGAGTAGCTGAGATGCTTTTAAGCCAAGAAAATGATAGTCACAATGATCTTGTTGTTAATCTTTAATTGCGAATGATACCATTCTTGTAACAAATAGTTGTTTATGTCGCAAATAAGTATTTTTCGTGTTGCAGTGGAATTGTACGTATACTTGTAAGCCTGGCTTTGAGTGTATCATCCAACAAAGGGTCAAACTAGAGTCTATTGATCCTATTAGTTATGCATGATGTGTGTTAATTTCTTTAACTTTCTCTTTGTTTTAGTCTTGAATGATTTGTATGTTATGTGAAATTTTCATTTCTTTAATTCGCAAGTGTCTAACTTTGCATTATGAAGTGAATTAGTGTAACGCCCCATCCCCAAGGGTCCGAAGAGTTAACTCACGTTACATGATAATCAACTCCAACACTGCTAGTATACTTCCAAAAGCTCCAAATCAAACGTAAACACTTCTAATTTAAATAATCACACAAACTCATTTATCAAATCCTCGATATACGCTCAATTCTTCAAAATGCCACGTCATCATAACACGATGAAAATTCTTAACAAAACCACCAATACTCATCGAAACTTTCTATTCTTAATCCACTATTCTTAAGACATCCCACCCAATGCTTCATAGTCTTGATCCCCAGCTGAAATATCCAAAATATCTGAAAATATTGGAGATAAGGGTACGCCTGCACATTGGCCCGCCCAAACACTTTTTGGGCCCGATCCGACTTGGCCCACAACTATGTGTAGGGAAGAATAACCCGACCCGACCCGTAATGATTCGAGTCGAGAAAATATCGATTTTCTTTTTCTTTTTTTTTCCTTTTTCTGAGAGCGTCTCGAATTGCTTAGTTCTTGCACAGTTATCAGCTCTTTCACATTGGGCTTGAACGACATCAGATTACATAAAAAAATCTCCAAGAAAACAGAAAAGATCAAGGCATGCAATCGAGAAAATCAACAATACCTTCATCTGGGTCCTGTTCTGGAACCAAAACTTGATATGGTGAGGAGTCAAGCCTAGCTCCCGACTTAACTGCAACCTCTGCTTCTCATTTGGGTGAGGGCACTCCTTGAACATTCTTTATGCCATGAAAGGAATGAAACAAGAAACCAACTTAGATTGAAAGAAGGAGACGAGAGGTTCTGGAGGAGGAGCAGTAGAAAAGACTCGATGATTGAGAGGTTTTTTCATTCGTTTTGTCCGAATGGGATTTCGAGGTTCGACCTCGTCTTAGTCCAAATCCAGCGATGGAGAATGGCAACGCAGAACAAAATTGGCGAATGTTAAACCATCTGTCGAGTTTCTGATCTCCAACAGAGCTCTGTTCTGTTCTTTGCTGCATCCAGCTTCAGCCCAAGCGGATGGGCAAAAAGTGGGAGCCATAAACCAAAGGAAGATCAAGACCTTATAATTGGCAAAAGAAGCATCCATTTGTGATCAAGAAATTGTTCGAAGGCAAGTAATAATGTTTTTATTTATATGCAACGACTGGATGAATGGTTTTTTGCATCTTTATAAACTGGATTGAACGGCCTGTCTGTGTGTGAGAGAGAGAGAGAGAGAGGGGCTAGGTCTTTTCTGCCTTAAGAAGAGAGCAGGTTTATCGGGTGTTGGATTATTTCGCCCGCTAAACAGAATGTTGCAACCCGCTTCTATTTTAACCCGACAGTATCGGGTTGGGAGGGTCGGGTCAATCGGGTGGCTCGGGTTTTGGGTTTTTCTGCACAGGCCAAGATAAGGGGGTGAGTTATCAACAACTCAGTAAGCAGAGAACATATACTAGTATGTAAACATGAGCATTTATCAGACTTTGAAATGTTGAACAAAATATTTTCTCTCAGAATGCAAAATCAGAAAACTTGTTTTCAGAATGCAAAATCGAAACATGTTACCAAAAATATATGAGCGAAACTTTCAGAAAAAAACATTCTTATTCAAAATTTCCTTGGCATAGCATAACTAAAACATCATATCATAACAGAATTCCATGTTTAACCCCCGTGGTAGGGTTGTGCATTCTGCGGAAAGTCAAGCAGAACATAAATCACCATGAATATCAAAGCGATTGCACATAGAGTAGAAAATCACTATGATATCCCGTGGTGGGCTAGAGGTCACTATTGTATCCCGTGACAGGGCCAGAGGTCACTCTTGTATCCCATGACAGGGTCAGATGTCACTATTGTATCCCGTAACAGGGCCAGAGGTCACTATTGTATCTCGTCACAGCGCCAGAGGTCATTATTGTATCCCATGACAGGGCCAGAGATCACTATTGTATCCCGTGACAGGGCCAGAGGTCACAATTGTATTTAGTGACAAGGCTAGAGATCACTATTGTATCCCGTGATAGGGCCAGAGGTCACTATTATATCCCGTGGCAGGGTCACATCAGAGCAAAATAGAATCAGAATTAGAATTAGAGTCAGAACAGAATAAGAATCAAAGTCAGAACAGAATCGGAGTCAGAACAGAATCAGAATCAGAGTCAGAACAAAATCAGAATCTAGTAGAATCAGAATCAAAATTAGAACAGAATCAAAATCAGAATCAAAGTCAGAACAAAATTAGAAATCAGAGTCAGAACAGAATTAGAACCAGAGTCAAAACAAAATCAAACTCAAAGTCAGAACAGAATCAGAACATTATGCCAAAGGTTTTTCAGATACCAAATCATTCCAAAACAGAGTACTAAACAAAATCAAATCATTTCACATTATCCAAAACAGATTCAGAATATCTTCATGTCACATGCAAAAATTATCAATTTTCATATTCGCTCATATTTTTCTGAGTTCAATAACAGAATGCCAAAAATAAGCTCATGTCTACACCAGTCATACCAAAAAATCATTTATTCTTATAAAGAATCTCATGAGCAATGCAAAACAAATAACTGAGATCATTTAACATTTCTTTTCATAGCACAACATGCACATTTTCAAAATTGACCTCAGTCCATTTTATTTTTATGCAAAGTCTAGCATAGGAACCCCGCTTACCTGTGCTTCTTAGCTTATTCAGAAATTCTCCACAACAATACTGAACAATTGTCAATCGTCATCTATAAAAATTTATGTAACTTAAATAAATCTCTAGTAAACAGATAAATCTTATATTACACCTGAAGTACCTATTTTAATTCCTAAAAATTTTAAATTCTCTTAACTCTAAATATCATCCCTTTCTAAATTCATCAATATCCACCATAACCAACGTCAAATTCAAAACACCAATATTTAAACCCGAAACAGCCAACCAGACTGCAGAAGATTTGTTACTGCAAAAATATTTTTAAATCTCAAGAAATTCTTTAGGAAATTACTTACTGAGATACCTCGTATTTTAGTGTATTTTAACTAAGAGATTATTTTAATTAATTTAAATATTCGTTCTCTTGTTTTAAAATTTATTGGGTTTCTAGTTGGTTTATTTCATAAATTTTTTATAAGTTGTGAAATATATGCTGCTGTGCTTTATTAAAATTAAATATTATTTTGTATTTAAATTGTTCTTTAATTTAAATTAGTTGTTTGTGGGTTTTGAAATTGTTGTGTTGTTGGATTTAATTATTTCATTTTACTTAGGCTTTGGGTTTAAATTATTTTATTTAATTTGTTGTTTTGAAATCTTTTTCATTGGATCATTTTTGTGACCCAAGATGTGAGGGTTGGACCTCATTTCTTTCCCTTCATTTTTCTTTTCCTTTTTCCTTTCTTCTCCTTTCCTTTTTTTCCCATTCTTTTCTCCTCTCTCTCTCTCCTCTCTCTCTCTCCTCTCTCGCGCGCTGCATCCGCACTTCCTCTCTCCCCGTGCGTTTTCCATCCTCTCCCAGCCCGCCGCCATGCGCCGCCGTCCGACGACAACGCCCCTCCCAACCTCTTCCCCACTGGCGACCTCCCCCTCCGGTTTTCAGCTCCTCACCCGCCGGCGTTCTCTTCGCTCCAGCGCCGCCGTCATGCCACCTCCGGCCACCATCTCTTCACCACTTCATCCTTGACCTCTTAGGAACCCAATGCACCCAACCCCAGCTCCGATCCGCCACCAATGAAGTACATCCAACTCCATTTTCGTTTTGTGCTTTTTGGTCTTCAACCGCCACCCACGCCACTACCCACGGCCAACCACCACCACCATTAGCTTCACCGACATCCCTAAGACCTTCATTAGTAATCTCAAGTCTTCGTTTGTCCCCGTTCAAAAGTTGAGTTTTTGAAACTCATGGCCATAGTGCATTTTGCACTGTTACGTTGCTGTGTTGCCACTTCTAGCACCTCTATAATCTTTCAAAAATTATATTATAGCATTGTAAGTATTTTCCCAAAGAACTTTTGAGATTTAAATGTATTTTTGCGCTAACTCATATTTACTGTGAACTGGTTGGTTGTGCCGGACTGAGTCCGATGAGCAAGGGGGTCGGTTGGGTTGGATGATGACGTTGTTTGTGTGATTGGTTTATGCTATAAGATTTGTTGGCTGTTTCGGGTTTAAATATTGGTGTTTTGAGTTTGACGTTGGTTATGGTGGATATTGGTGATTTTAGGAAGTGATGATATATTTTAGGATTATGAGGGTTTTAAGTTTTGAGGAATTAAAATATGTTATTTTTGAAGCTTAGGCTTAAATATCGAAATCCGTGATTGATTGAAAACTTACAAAAATTACATGATTATTTTTATAGGTGACGATTTATAGTCGACTCGACATTTTGAGAAAAATTTTCGAAAAGCTAAGAAGTCCAGGTAAGCGGGGTTCCTATGCTAGATTTGCATAAAAAGAAATAAACTGAGTTTGGTTTGTAAAAATGCGCATATTGTTTTAAAAAGAAAAAGTGAAAAATAAACCTCAATATATGTTTTGCATTTACTCATGAGATATGTATGAAAGAGAAAAGAAATGTTTTTGATATGAAATGTGTAGACATGAACAATATTTGACATGTTTCTGAAATGTGCAAAAGAACGAATACGAATATTTGTGAATTTTTGTACATATGATATGAAAATGCTTTGGGTTTATTTATGATCAAATGGAAATGATATGAATATCTTTCACACGTGTTTTGATATGATATGGATATGATAAACTTTTGGCATACTTATCTGTTCAAAATCTGATTCTGAATATGGTTCTGATATGATGATAATGATTCACGTGATATGGTTGGTACCAACATGATATGATATGATATGAGTGCACCCACTTTGGAAACAAAGTGGTCTTTTTACGTGTTCTTTCCTGTGTGCACACTCGGAGCTCCGAGATTGCAAAAGGAGAAATTCACCATATGACACTGCCTGGTTTGGCCACCAGGGATAACACAATCCTACCACGGGGGTTAAACATGGTATATGATATGATATGATAAGATGAAGATGTTCAGTTATGTTATGCCAAAGTGGTTTTCTTTTTAAGATCATAATGGTTTATGAGTATGAAATGATTTAATAGTCGCTCTGATTTTTCTGATAACACGTTTTGAGATGTGCATATGAAAATGAAATGTTTTAATTTCTGCATACCAAACTTTCTAAAAATGACTCATGTTTACATACTAGTATATGTTCTCTGCTTACTAAGTTGTGGATAACTCACCCCCTCTTATCTCCAATATTTTCAGATGATTTTTTTGGATATTTCAGCTGAGGATCAGGACTATGAAGAATTGGGTGAGATGACTTAAGACTAGTGGATTAAGAATAGAAAGCTTTCGATGAGTGTTGGTTATTTTTTATAATTATATTGTTGAAATGTGAGTTTAAGTTTACATGTAGAGAAGTTGGTAATTTTTGGAGTTACTGTATTGAGGATTTTATATATAAGTATGTGTGGTGAAATTTGAAGTGTTTACATTTTGATTTGGAGCTTTTAGAAGAGTATTAGAAATGTTGGAGTTGATTATCAGGTAATATGAGTTAACTCTCCGGACCCCTCGGGGACGGGGCGTTACACTTAGAGTGCTAAAATATAATTTCCGAAGGATCACGGAAGTGCAAGAGGTAGCGGCACAACCACACAACAGTGCAAAATGCACTATGACTGTGGGTCTCAAAATGCTAGATTTTGAACGGGGACAAACGAAGACTTAAGATTACTAGGAAAGAGCTTAGAGGTGTTGATGAAACTAATGATGGCGGTAGTTGGCCGTGGGCGTCATCGTAGGCGGCGGGTGGAGGCCAAAAAGCTCAAATCGAAAATGGAGATGGATGGGCTTTACCGATGGCGAATCGGGGCTCAGGAAAGGTGGGTTAGGTAGCTGGGAGGCCACCGGTACTATAGTGAAAATATGGTGGCCGATGGTGGCGCGACGGCGGTGCTAGAGCACAAAAACCACTCGGTTTGAAGATGTGCATGGAGGCTAACGGCGGCGATGGAGGAGCTGGAAACAGAGGGGGTTGGTCGTCGGCCGCAGGGGAAGAAAATGGGATGGGTGATGATGACCACGGACGGCGCACGACGGCGCTTGGGGCTGACGAAGCAAACTGACTGGGGAGAGGGGAGGGAGCTCGCGCACACAGGAGGAAGAAGTAGAGGAAAAAGGAGGAGAAAAAGAAAGAGAAGAAGGAAAAAAAAATAGGGAAAAAAAAGTGAGGGAAAGAAATGAGATCCAATCCTCACAACTTGGGTCACAAAAATGATCCAACGAAAAGAATTTCAAAACAGTAAGTTGAATAAAATAATTTAAACGTAGAGACTAGTTAAAATAAAATAAAAATAAAAATCCAACAATACAATAATTGTAAAGTCCAACATTAAAATTCCGTAGCTATAAACAATAAATAATACTAAGAAAGCACATCATAATAAATTTCAAAACTTAAAAATTATAAAATAAATCCAAAGAAAGATCCGATAAATTTAAAACAAGAGAACTAATATTTAAATTAATTAAAAAAATAATCATTCAATTAAAATATACTAAAATATGGGGTATCACAATTAGGGTTTTGTATGTTTCTTTTTATTTTTTATGTTTATGTGAGTTTTCCGTACTGTTAATTGATTGGGCCTCTAGATAGTAGTGAATTCAATAAGTTTAGTGTGGCAGGCTAGGACCATTGAGATTTTGGTCATTGCTTGCTTAACCAGCTGTACGTACGTTAACTTCCAATTAAGGATCACAAGCAAGAGATACCTCAACAAGTCCGAGGAACACATTTTTTTTCTCTAATATAAAATACATAACTCCCCATAAAAACCGGCATAACGTATGTTGGATCATATTTATTGACTTTCTATATTTAGGTTAGACCTTCTCAGAAATTTTGCATCATATTACTTTCTATAATGCGGCAAAACAATATTTGTAATGCTAGTTGATGTAGTAGGCCGACTGAATAATGACATGTTACAAATCAATAAAATATTCTTCCCTGACGGCCTGATGTACCCAAAACATTACTTATATTGTCTTGATTATCACACACTGCACAAAAGCACAAGGACAAAGAACAGCCCTAATCTAAAATAAAAATTAAGATTGCCGGGAGGAGAAAGTATAAGAAGGTTGTCATCGTGTTGCGAACAATCTGTCTTTGTCCATCCGGCCATAAACATTTTGTTTTCCCTTACCCTTAAATCTATTAAAAACTTGGCCTATAATAATAAACGTCCAAGCATTGCCTGAAATCGACATCTGGGTCGACGACAACCTAGGCTTGACCTAGCTAGGTCATGAGCACCCATACATTCCCTAGGTGCATGCGAACAAAGCACGCCCCGTTTTGTAAATGTTAGCATTTTAACGGACTAGTAATAATAATGTACTAACAAAACGAAAACCTTAATATAAGAAATAGAGGGATTGATCAATACAAAAACCAAATCATATATATGTGCTATATATCTATCTGTATATATGTTTATTCTTCTAAATTAACATTAATTAAAGCAAAATTAGAACTCCTTTAATTATGATGTGCAGTACCCATCTTAGACTTGGACTTTTAAATGGGACAGAAACCAAATTACATGAAAAATTAACATCAAATTGCCCTTGTTTCTGGCCTTCAAAAACACATAACTCGAGTACAAGTAATTGAATAATTTCAAACCTTAGAAACAGAGATAAGTTTCTACAAAACTTAATATCTAGCATTGATCATGAAGAGTGCACATGTTTCGAATTGAAGAACCAAATATCCTAGCTAAATGTTTATACTTTTAAGGGACTGAATGTAATTTTCCGAATATTCTTCATGTCATTTTTAAATATAGCAAGTCATCATTGGACATGGCGTTGATTGCTGTTTGGAGATAATTAAGCTAGTATAATGCGGCTTCTCATTGAAAATATTTATGATTGCTTAATTATTGTCAGATTATGACAAAAACAAAAACGAAACAAGGATTGATTAAAAAAAATTAATGCAAAGTCCTTATAATCTCCTTAAGAAAAGGTCAAATTTATTAACTACTTCACGCTGGCCTATAATGTTTTATTTTTTAAATGTTTCTTCCTCGTATGGAAGATGAATGATACTATATGGAATTTTTTTTAAAAAAAAAAAGCATAACCCATGCGATGAAGAAACATTAAAAAAACCGTAGTGTCTTCTCACAGAATGCCCACAACTAGTTCATTTGATTGGACATCGATCGCAGTCTTTGCGTTGTGGTTTTCACTATCGCAACGAAGGAGTTTCAAAGACGGCACAAAGTTTGAGGAATAAGATATATAGTCATCTCTAACACGATGACATTTGATTAGAGTCATTTCTAGTTTATTGTATTAGATTAAATTAATGGCCCTTCAATTTCAACATTATTGCTTGCATATAAAACTTGGGCTGGACCTGAAATTGACATGAGCTTAGAGCCAATTGAGATATTATATGCATGAATTTGAAATGAGCTTAGATCCAATTGAGATACCTCTAAACTTAGACCCAATTCAGAGGTATCTATTGGTTGTTTAGAGGTACATGAGATTGACATGAGCTTAGACCCAAGTGAGATCTACCTCATGTCTAAGCTCATGTACCTCTCAATTGGGTACATGAGGTACCTCTAAACTTAGACCAAATGTCAACTAGCACGACATGAGCTTAGACCCAATTGAGATACCTCTAAACTATAAGGAATACAAGCATCAAATCAGCAAGTATCAAGTCAAGTACCACGTCATATTGCTAAATTACAGTACATATGTATATAGACAGCTGTTAGTCCTTCATAGGAAAGTCTAGGCTGTTTATTTTTCTCCTTGATCTCAGCTCATACTTATTTCTTTCCTTGTACAGAGTTTCCTTAGATAACAGATTGTAATTTCCTATATATGTGAATAATATACACCCTCTCTATCTCAATGTGTGAGATATTTTTCATCTCAATATTTCTTCATGGTATCAAGAGCCATAACGTATTGACAGAGAGTGGTTTTTTTTTTTTTCGTAACATGCCTTCCTCATCTTCTTCTATGTCTTCTAATACCTCAGATCCCTACCCATATCCATGTTGAGTATGTGGAGTCTGGTTCACGCCGCTCGAGCGAAGCGTCTAGCCGCTCGAGCGAACACAAGACAGAGAGCTTCGCTCGAAGGAAGCTCGACAGACCGCTCGAGCAATTGCGGGACAGAGAGGTTCGCTCGATGACCGCTCGACTCACGGCTCGAGCGGAGGGAAGTCAGAGAGCTTCGCTTGAGGAGCCGCTCGACTCACGGCTCGAGCAATTGCGGGAAACAAGTTCGCTCGACGCGGGCTCGACACGCCGCTCGAGCGAACATCGCTAATTCACCAGAATTAGGGTTTCCGCCGTACAACATATATATATTGTTTTGTTTTGTCTTGCACAGTGTCTGAGTGAACAGTAGCCGTTCTACATCATTGTATTGTGATTCCTCAAGAAATAAAAATCATCTGCAGCTCCCGTGGACGTAGGCAATTTGCCGAACCACGTAAATACTGTGTCGTGTGTGATTGTTTAATTTCGTGCATTTATTTTCACTTTATTGTCATCGTTTTCACAACAATCCAGTTTCCCAAAATGTTTCAAACTATGTCTCTCTCAAACTTAACTCCAACAATTTTCTGCTATGGAAAACTCAAATGCTGAACATACTTGAGAGTTATGATCTCCAAGGATTTATCAATGGTGAAATTCAAGCTCCACCACAAATCATCCTTGATGCGTCTTCCATTTCTCAGCCACATTCACTCTATCAGAAATGGCGCAGGTCTGATAGGCTGGTCAAAGGTTGGCTCACAGCAACACTTTCTGAAGAGGTCTTAGGCATTGTAGTTGGATTAAACACTGCCTTAGAAGTTTGGAATGCTCTTGTTCATGCCTTTGCAAGAGTATCCTCAGAACGAAGTCTTGCTCTTAAGCAAAGACTCACCTCTATCACCAAAGGATCTGATTCCTTAAGTGATTATCTCAGAAAATTCAAGACTACTTGGTGATGAGCTTGCAGCTATTGGCAAGCCAGTTTCTGATCACAAAAAGTCTTGGTGGCTCCTCAATGGTCTTGGCAAGGATTTTGAGGTCTTTACAGCCACAATGATGAGGCCTCCTGTCCCTTCATACTCTGAGGTAGTAACCTTGCTAGAAAGTTATGCTGACAGATACAAACTTGATGCTCCTCCTGCATCAATGGTGTTCTATGGACAAAAATCTTACAAAAACAAGAAACAGACTGGTTCCTTCACTTCCAAGGGACGAGGTTTTGCTCAGGGAAACTCACATGGATCCAAAGCATCAAATTAGGGCCAAGCCTCCAACAATATCTCTAGAGGTTTCAATCAGGGCCAAGCTTTCCACAATAACCCTCGAGGATCTAGCAATAACAAACATGTCCCAAGAGAAGATCTTGTTTGTCAAATCTGTCATAAAAGAAACCACACAGCTTTGAAATGTTTTGAGAGATTTAATCATTCTTTTACAAATGATAATCTTCTTCAAAGTTTTGCAGCAATGAAGTTAGAAGAACCAGCAGAAGCCTCTTGGCATCCAGACACTGGAGCTACTGATCACATGACAGCAAATCAAGGTACCCTCCATTCTGTGATTCCCTATACTGGTCATGATGGTATAATGGTTGGCAATGGAAAAATCTTACCTATTACTCATACTGGTCAGGCCATGATTGGCTCTACCCCATCTAAAGTTCAATTAAATAATGTTCTTGTTGTTCCTGACATCAAGAAAGATTTGCTATCAGTCAGTAGGTTAACATCAGATTATCCATTAAAGTTTGAGTTTGATGGCAATGGTTTTGTGATAAAGGACAGGATGACACAGAGGACAGTGGCAACAGGGAGGAAACAGAAGGGCCTCTATGTTTTTAATGCTGCAGACTCAACTCTTCCAGAAAAACAGATCTACTTCTCCTCTAGATTTCGAACAACAAATAAAGAGAGCTGGCACTTGAGACTGGGACATCCAAATTCTACAGTTATTGATTATCTTTGCAATAATAAGCTTATTTCATTTGATTCTAAACAAAATTCCATAGGAATTTGTACAAGTTGTCAAATGGGGAAAGCATCAAAATTGCATTTTCTTCCTAGAACAAATAATATCAATGTTCCTTTCTCAAAGATACATTGTGATCTATGGGGACCAGCTCCCACTCCTTCTAGAGAGAAATTCAGATTTTATGCTATTTTCATTGATGAGGCTACCAACTTTTCTTGGTTAATTCCGTTAAAGCATAAATCTGAACTATTTCAAGCTTTTCTTCAATTCCATAAACTGGTTACTTGTCAGTTTAATGCCAAAATACAAGTTTTTCAATGTGATGAAGGCGGTGAGTTTAATGACAAAAATCTAATCACTTATCTTCAAAGCCATGGCATCATCCACCAATCTGCCTTTCCTAAAACACCAGAACAAAATGGCAAAGCTGAGAGGAAACATCGAAGCATAACAAATTTAGGCTTAACATTGATGTTTCATGCTAAACTCCCAAACAGATTTTGGTTAGACTGCTTTTCTACTGCTGTTTTTCTTCTAAACAGGCTACCCTCTTCTTTGTTAAACATGGACTCTCCTTTTCTTAGACTCTATGACAAGCATCCAGATTATACTGTGCTCAGAATACTTGGTTCTAGATGTTTTCCATATCTTGGAGACTATCGATCCAATAAACTAGAACCAAAGTCCTTGCCTTGTGTTTTCATTGGGTACAGCAGCAAGCATAAAGGCTACAAGTGCCTATATCCACCTACTGGTAGGATTTATATTTCAAGGCATGTTGTTTTTGATGAGTCTGTTTTGCCATACTCACAACCTACTCAGTTGTATGCCTCTCCTCCTATTGAAGAAGATTTTTCAAGTTTTGAGGAATGTCACAATAACAATCCTCCATCTCCTTCTGCCTTTGCACCCCCTAATGCAAATTTCCCTCAAAATGTTGTTGAATCTCCATCTTCAAATCAGCAAGTATCAAGCAGTTCTCCTTCTCCAACTTCATCTCACAATGTTTCTCCAGCAGGTTCCCCATCACAGTCCATTGCTGAACCAGTATTGCAAGTTCCATCACTGCAACATCAGATGCAAACCAGGGCCAGAAGTGGTATTCATAAGCCAAATCCAAGATATGCAAATTTGCATAATCTGGTGGAAATACCAGCTGAACCAAAAACCATCAAAGCTGCAAGAAATCACCCTGGATGGTCTGCTGCAATGGAAGAAGAATTGACAGCTCTTGCTGTGAACAACACTTGGGAATTAGTTCCACGAACACCTGAGATGAATGTAATTGGATGCAAGTGGGTGTACAAGGCTAAACTTCGAGCAGATCACACATTAGAAAGGCTCAAAGCTCGACTGGTTGCAAGGGGGTTTAGTCAAGTGGATGGTGTGGATTTTTCAGAAACTTTCTCTCCTGTTGTAAGGCCTGCTAGCATTCGAGTTGTTCTTACAATTGCCACTGTTAAAAATTGGCCACTTCACCAATTAGATGTTAAGAATGCCTTTCTACATGGATATCTTCACAAACCTGTTTTTATGCAGCAGCCTCCAGGATATATCAATAAAGATAATCCACTGCATGTATGCAAATTACAAAGAGCTTTGTATGGTCTCAAACAGGCCCCTAGAGCCTGGTTTGATAGGCTCAGTGATTATCTCCTTCAACTTGGTTTTTACTCAAGTGTAGCAGATCCTAGTCTCTTTGTTTCACACTCAGAACATGGGATACTCATTCTACTTCTTTATGTAGATGATATGGTGGTGACAGGTGATAATTCACATAGAATTCAGTGGCTAATTACACAGCTCAGTACTCAGTTCTCAATTAAAGACCTTGGGTTTCTTCATCATTTTCTTGGTATTGAAGTTCACAAATATGGTTCTAATCTCTTTCTCTCACAGCACAGGTATATTGTGGACCTCCTCACTCGAGCTAGTATGCATGAGAGCAAGCCATTATCAACTCCAATGCCAACAAAAGCACAATAGAAATCTGGTTCCCAGGAACTATTTACTGATGTCAAAACATATAGACGTCTCGTGGGAGGTCTACAATATCTCACATTTACAAGACTAGATATTTCCTACAGTGTGAATTATGTTTGTCAGTTTATGCAAGCTCCAACAACAGCCCATTTTCATATGGTCAAGAGGATCTTAAGATATCTACAAGGCACTGCGACTCTTGGTATTCGAATTTTGTCCAACAGTTCACTTGATCTATATGGTTTTTCATATGCAGATTGGGCTGGCTGCTCAACAACACGAAGGTCCACAACAGGTTATTGCACCTTTCTTGGAGGTAATTGTATATCTTGGAGTGCAAAGAAACAACCTACAGTGTCACGATCAAGTGCTGAAGCTGAGTATAGGGCCATGGCCTCTACTGCAGCAGAGCTAACATGGTTGTCCCTACTTCTCAAAGACCTTGGTGTTCCATTAACCAAGGTTCCATCACTACATTGTGATAATTTGAGTGCATTATATATGACCATTAATCCTGTTCTACATGCTCGAACCAAGCATATAGAGCTTGATTATCATTATGTCAGGGAAAGGGTAGCTCTCGGGTCTTTGGAAACAAAATTTGTTCCCTCACCTAACCAGCTAGCTGACATCTTCACCAAGCCTCTTCTTAAGCCACAATTTAAGCAGCTGCGAACCAAACTTGGACTATGCTCTCAACCACAGCCAAGTATCAAATCAGCAAGTATCAAGTCAAGTACCACGTCATATTGCTAAATTACAGTACATATGTATATAGACAGCTGTTAGTCCTTCATAGGAAAGTCTAGGCTGTTTATTTTTCTCCTTGATCTCAGCTCATACTTATTTCTTTCCTTTGGCAGGACTGATGTACCAAAAACATTGATCCTTATAGCCCTCTCAATCATTACATGTGACACCCCCAATTCCCACTTAGGATTTAATGGAGATCGAAGCGTCGGGATATGCATTACTGGGTTACATACTCCATACATGACAAATAAGAATGCAATGCACCTAGCATGCTTATAGCAGTATGAAACTATCGCAGCGGAATAAGTAATTTTATCAAAACTTTGCACCAGAATAACTAATATCCCAAACTTAGAATAACCATAAAACATAGCAAAACTTGTTTTGCATTCCTCATTGAAACATACGAGCTAAAACATAACATACTGTATTGGAGTGACATACTGTTTTGCCTGACAATCAAGCTATAGCAATCAAGCATCTCAATGAACCTAAGTAAGCATCATGGGGAGGATTAACCATATGAACTTAATTGAGATGTGGGGGTATTGCGCAGAGGGAAATCATAGGCTTTTGGTGTACGACTACATGGAACATGGTTCTTTAGCCAAAAACCTCTCGCCCCTTGCACTTACTAGAAGAAAATGTTTGACATTGTTGTGGGCACAGCGGAAGGCCTAGGTTATCTGCACGAAGATTGCTTAGAGTGGGTTTTACACTGTGATGAAATGTCCCAGAACATACTCGGCCTAGACTCTACCTATCAACCAAAGGTTGCAGATTTTGGGTTGTCAAAGCTACAAAATAGAAACCTCAAGAATTCAAGCTTCTCTAGAATAAAAGAAACCCGAGGGTACATGGCTCCATAGTGGATTTTCAATCTTCCTATCACCTCTAAAGTGGATGTTTATAGCTACGGAATTGTTGTACTGGAGATGGTGACGGGAAAGGGACCAACAAGGGGTGTCCATTCTATAGATAGTAGAGGGGAGACAAAATCCAAAAGGATGGTTACTTGGGAGAGGGAAAAACAGAATGGAGCGGCTGCAATGGCTTCCAAGCGTGAAGAGATTGTTGACCCAATACTAGAAGGCAATTATGAAATGTGTAAGATGGACACTCTAGTAACAGTTGCTCTGGAGTGCTTAGAAGAAGAGAAAGATGCAAGACCCAGCATAAGCCAAGTAGCTGAGATGCTTTTACGCCAAGAAAATGACAGTCACTGTGATCATGATGTTAATCTATGATTGGAAATGGTACTCATTCTTGTAAGAGATCCATGTTTGTTTTCATCGCAAATCCTTGATCACGAATAATAGTGTTGGAGCTATATGTGTACTTGGAAGCCTAGTTGTGAGTCTATCATCGATCCAACAAAGGGTCAAACTGAAGGCTAGTGATAAAAGTTTTAAATTATGTTCTGTTCCAGCCATTCTGACCAGAATTTTCCTTTCCGGTGTAGTATTCGATACACTATACCTTCTCGTTTTGTTTCATTCGAAATTTCAGCCTGTTCTGGTTCGTTACTTCCATTCCGGTCGGAATTGGCATTTCGGATCCTATTCCATTTCGGACTGTTTTTATAATTTTCTTGTGTTTGGATGATATTTTTATAAATTATAAATCTAGATAGTATTTAATTAATTCTAAAATATAAAATGTATTTATATAATTTAATTTTTTTGTAACTTTAAATATGTCTCATCATTCTCTTTTTTTTAAATATCATTATTTTTAATAATGTGTGAAGATATGTATTGACTTTCTGGGTTAGGCCTTGACTGATTGAGGCCCTCAATTGAATTGAAGACTATTTAATTTGCCAATTTATTATTGTTTTAAATTTATGGGTTAACTTGTGACGGTTGTATTTGGATTCAGAGAATTAATTTGTGGTTTTACAAAGCAAAATGGAGTTTTCAACTGTCACCTTCTATATTCAGTTGCGTCTTTTAATTTGCTTTAGACTATCATGTGATGTATGGATCAAGATTTTTTAAGTTCTTAGACCAAATTTAAAGACTTCAAATATGAAAAATATTAAGCGAGCCTAACAGTATTTATTGTTGCTCGTATAAATATTTTGAGCAATAAATATTATAGAACCCACTTGATTTGTTTCTCTCGCTCTGAAAATTTTATCATAAGTTGAGGAGATCTTTCTTTTTCATGCTGCATGCACAAAGATCATGTCAAATGTCATCACGTTGGGGGGGGCGGTCGACCCATGCACTTGTAGTTAAGGTCGGTCCGTTTGTAAGTTTACTTTTGCAAGAGATATCAATTCTAACATATGTTTTAACAAAAGAGGGTGCTACTAGAATTGAGTTTTGAGAGAATGACTTGGTATTAATCTTGGCTTTAAATAGTACAATTAAGACTTTGTATTAATTATTGATGATAACAATTAGACCAGATTTTGGTAATTTTGGTCAACAACAAAGACAACGTAGTTTGTTATTTTTTAAGTGTTTGGATTATGACAATGATAATTCTTGTAATAATAATATTAATAAATAGAATTACTGTTTCCTTATCAATAAGCATTTTTAGACCAATTCAAGTGCTCAACTAACAGATGACGATACTTTTACTTTCTCGCAGATATTATGAGAAATCTAGAAGGAAAAATAGAGAGAAATTAAACCGAAAGACAAACTAGATTTCTAATCCAATAGCCAGAGGAAATGAATGAGTGGATGAGGGGGAGGAGCAAACCCCTCCTATGAGTATTCACTTGTTTTTTGTAAAGAGAAGGAGAGAGTTTTCTTAGAGACAGAGAGACAGAGAGAGAAGGGATATTCTGTCTTCCTTGTTAGTAGTCTTAGTTTTATTTACTACTATCAAGCTACCTTTACCAAGTAAAAAATTTCACATCCTAATCCTAGAAGTTCTAGGTGTGACAACGTTTCTTATAGATTTGGTAACATAAGTATAATAGGCCACAATTTGATAGTGCAAAGAATTTTGTGTTGAGTATTTTCTGCATTGTAGCAAGATACTTTATAAATAGTAATGAGATGGTTTGAGTTGAGTATTTTTTGGATTTTGGAAAATGAGAGAACAAGTTGAATAAAAAATATTATAAAATTAAAATATTGGTAGAATATAGTTTTATAATATTATTTTTGTTTCGATATTTGAAAATTTTGAATTGTTTTTTATTTTTTATTTGAAAGTTTTGAAAAGTTGTAATGATTAGTTTGAAATTTTTGTATTTGAATTATGTTTAGGAATGAGATAGGATGGGATGAGATGAGATAAGAATTTTAAGATGAGATCTATTTTCAAAGAATAATGCTACATACAGTCGTGAAATGCGCAAATGTCATGCAGTCGCTTTGAAAAAGAGTATGGTCCACTTCCACTATTAAAAAAATAATTTATTTTCATGTGGGTCGCATATTTATTCATTTTTTTCAAAACGACTATACGGAACTTGCACACTCACGACTGCAAGTATCATTTCTTATTTTCAAACAAGCTTTAATACTGTGCATAATTCTAATTTCTCTTGGTCATAGCCCATTAGCTTCCAAAATAAACCCAATTTACCCGGGCCCAAAAAACTGATAATGATTATGAATCGTTTATACTCATCACAAGATGGATTTTCAGTTTCTTTATTTATTTCAAGGCCTGAGTAAATTGGGTTTAACTTTAGAACTCCTAACCATCTAATAGCCCAAACCATTATTTGTCTAAGCCAGCCCAACCAATTACCAAAGGTTACTATAGAGTCCAGGCCCTTTTCATTGTTCGTGCCTCTTTGTTTGTAATAAATTAATAATGCTCTTCCAACGAAGGTGAATCTATCTAATAAAGAAGATTGTGACAAGGAGTTAGAAGCTGAAACAAGGAGCCATTTTCTATGAAGTTGTACTGTTAAGAGATTACATAAAGTATAATTTGTAGAGCCCATAATCATATATGATGCGGCAGCAAAATGGCTGAGGAGTTTCTGCAAGTCGTGGAACATTTGCGGCTTCAAATGCAAGATGAAGATTTCCAGAACTTCAGTGGTCAACTAATAATGTTCAAATCAAATGGAACATGAATTACAGTAAACCTGTTAAATGGTACGCGGCAAAATGATTATTATACTAATAAATTTTGTCCCTATTTTGTTTGCTAAACATCCACTAAGAGTGCACAAATATACATGTTTTTTAGATGAAAATGTACTTAAGAAAAACTTACAAAAAATTAACTTTTCTACATATTAGTTATTGATATACTGGAAATTATGAAATTTAAAATTTAAAATTGAAATTTAAAAACAAAACTGACAAAACGAATCTTGTAAGTAAAAGTTCTAAGTATATGCAATACTATTTTTAGATTCCAATCTCCATACTAACTAATTCCAGTTAAAGCAACCAATGCTTCCAATCAATGGCACCGGCTCACTACTTTCCTCTTTGCTTTGCTACAACAAGTCCTTGAACTTAGGGCAAAGGTTTAAAAGCTTGGTTATATAGATAAAACTATCTCATTTCATTTCATTTCATATAATCATTATAATATTTTCAAATTTTTATATAAAATATAATAAATAATTAAATTTTTTTAAATCTCAAAATAAAAATAGTATTAAAAAATTATATTATAACAAAATTTTATTCAACTTTCATTTTATCTTATCATTATAACTAAACGAGACCCAAGTAAAAATGTTTTTAAGCCTCGCGCATTTGTTTTGAAAAAAAGCTCTCTTGATTTTAAACTTTTTTTTATTTTTTAAAAGAGAGTACACCAAATTCAAGTAATGAGATAAAAATTATTCTCATGGATGAGGATTTAAGAGAAAATGGATGGAGTTACTGTCATCATTGGCATATTAAGAAAGAGTCGTAAGTAAAACGAAAATTTGAAAGGAGGAGTAGCTAATTCAACTAAAATTTGACTAAGGCAATAGTAGTAGGCTAGTAGCAACGCTCCAAGCGGACAAGTGGCTGGACATCATCAGTGACAAAATCTTTAACTAAACCGACCCGCATAATCCTTAGTTGTACGAAGGTGGACCCAACAATGATGAAGATATTTTTCTTCGGCTTTTCTAATTCCCTCTTTCATCATGGCCTCACACCCGTACCCTTCATTAACAAGCTAATAACATTCATGATGGAAAAAAGGTAAGGGCCTCCCCAAAAATGTGATTTTTATGCAACTTTGTAAATTTAGAATAACTCCAGTATTTATGTAACATTTATGTTGAGATTTTTGTTTTTAATATTTTATTAATTCAATGCTTGAACGGGGAAAATAGAATCACCACTGTCAATCACATCAAGTAGCCGGGTTAGAAAACAAAACTCCAAGTGATTTTCCTTCCAATTCCACCGAACCAAACAAAAACGTTTGTCTACTCTGTCCACCACTATTAAATATTACTCTTAACTGTTTTTTTTTTTTTAATTTCCTTCCACGCCTTTCCTTCTCTTTGTTTAATGAAAATAGCCAATAACAGTTCGTTGGAAGATCAAATTCTCTGTTTTTTTCTCCTTTTTATAACATCTTTCTCAGGATTTTAACCCCCCTCTCCCTTTCTTCAAACCCCATTTTTCCACTGTACACTAACAAAATTATTTTCTATTCTAACCCAGAAGGAAAAGAAAGAAACTTAAAATTTGAACAAAAAAGGGCAAAAAAAAAAAAAAGGGCTACGATTGCTTCGTTCTTCTCCCAAAGCAAGTTCCTTGATGGTTGGGACTCATTTCCAATAACTAAAGACTACTAGGTCTGCTTGGCTACTCGATCTTGCTAAACCCAATCCGTTTCACCACGGCGTTCCTAATGGCGTCTGTCTGCATATTACACAGTCCCTTCTGTTCAATCCCAGACATGTAATTTCTCACCTCCTTTCTGATCATTTCCTGCATCACCGCCAAGAACTCCGCGCTGAAAAACTGCTTCTCGTATCCGTTCTGCCCTGCCACCGGAGCTTGTTGCGCCACCGGCATAGGTGGAGGTGGAGGTGGCGGTAGCGGCGGCACCAATTGCTGAACTATTTGAGTGGGACTCCCGGACTGATTGGATCCGATAGCCTGGTTCGAGACATCAAACAAATCGGATCCGGGCAGAGATAGACTCAGAGAAGTTGGAGGATCCGTATTTGAAGACGAGGTGTCGAGCGGTTGAGTTGGCAGAGCTAGAGAGCCGGTTCTCGCGAGCGGTCTGTAGACTCGGGATGGCGACATTCCGGGCAAACTCGAATCGCTCAAGTCCGATCCCGACGGGCTACTCGGGTTCAGGGAAAGGCCAGAGAAGGCGGCGCCCGTGCCCGTTCCAGTGCCAGAACCAGCACCAACGCTAGCTGATCTCTTAAGCGGCTGCTGCGCATGCGCGTCGTCGCTTAAATCTTCGGTCATGGACGAGCACTTGCGCTTGAGGGTGGAGTTCCAGTGGTTCTTGATGGCGTTATCTGTGCGACCATTGAGGAGGCGAGCGATGGTAGCCCACTTGTTTCCGAATCTAGAGTGGGCCCTGATGATCGTCTCGTCCTCCTCCGGAGTGAAAGGTCGGTGCTCCACCTCAGGCGAAAGCTGGTTGCACCAACGTAGCCGGCAAGACTTACCGGATCGACCTGGGATCGACTTGCTGATCAGAGACCAGTTTCTCGGCCCGTAGTTCTGGACCAGTCTCTGTAACGCTTCGTCCTCTTCAGGACTCCATGGACCTTTTATCCGATCCACATCTTTCCTCGTGGACGCCATGGAAATCAAAAACGAATCTCCAAAACCTCAACCCGAAGCAAATTAACGAAATCGGAAATTTTCCGACAATCGGAGCTTCTGGTTAAGGGGGGATGGGAGGCTGAGCCTCACCTAGTTCTTAGACAGAAGAAAGACAGAGAGCTTGAGAGGGTATATATAAGAGAGGATAAGAATGACCGGTTGAGCCGGTGGGAGTAACCGGTCATGGCCGTTGAGAGTTGGAGGATTCTTCCAGGCAAGGCAGTTACTAGCATACAGCTGTCAAACAGACACGCGTCATCTTCGCAGCCAAACCAACTTACACGTATAATCACTCTCCCTCTGAAAACTGGCGTACGTACTGTTCCAACTATACACGTCGAGTTCGTTCACACCAAAGCTGTTTCATAAAAATAGCATTCCTTAACAATAATTTTTTAAATTAATATAATTTTATATAATATATTAAATCTACTTTATAATAAAAATAATTTTATAATCTAACAAGTTATACAAACTATATTAATTTATAGAATTATTTTTATATATTAACTTTATAATTGAAGTATTTCTCTTCATGAATTCAACCCGCAATTATTATTTTCTTAAAAATAATAAAAATTGAAGATTGAGTATCATACATTCATGATATGGTGGGCCTCTGTGAACAATTAGACGTACCAAAAATCTTTCCAAATTAATGAATATGGTCTAATAGCAATCGGACCAAATCTAGAAAGTAATAAAATTATATCACTCAGGATTTCATATTGTTCTCTACGTAATAGTAGATATATGGACCATCATTAATGCCCAATTGATTAGCCTTCCAATTCAAGTTAATTTTACAGTTACTTACTATTTTAGAATTTAAAAAATAGTCGGGCTCCTCTACCGTTTAGAATAGTCAGTTCAACTTTACTGCCTTTGAGTTTTGGGATTTTTTTTATCATTTTTTTCACATTTTTTTTAATATATTTAAATATTTTTAAAAATTAAAAAAAAATTCAATACACTTAAAATTACTTTCCTTAATCACTAAGTAAAAAATAAAAAATTTTCCATATAATACTTAAGTGCTATATACTTTTTTTTTAGGATGTACAAATCTTACCTACTAGCTTTAAAAAACATAGAATCCATCATTAAAAATTTCTTTTCTTTTTCCGTAAGATCTTATAATATGTATGGACTTCAACTGTAAAAATTTATTCAATCTTCCAAACATTCAGCTTGATGGAGTCAAAATTACTGTATTGACATGACATATTCTAATGACTAAACTCAGTTCACTAATTTCGTTTCTTTTCAGAATATCTCTCAATTTATCTTATATCATCTCATCTTATCTAATCATTACAATTTTTTTAAATTTTCATTTAAAATAAAATAAATAATTCAGATTTTTTAAATCACAAAACAAAAAAAATATTAAAAAATATATTCAACAATATTTTATTCAACTTTTAAATTTAATTTCAACTCATTTCATCTGCGAAAACAAACGAGATATAGTCTATTTTAAAAGGGAAAATGCTAGTTGAATCGATAAAACTGACCGATTAAATTTTTACTTTCTAATTTTTTTTACTTAATGATTAAGGGAGTGAATATTAGTAAATTGATATTTTTTTATTTTTTAAAAATATTTCAAATTGTGTAAAAAATGATTAAAAAAATGCATTTGCACTGTACACTTCCTTTGATTAAATATCGATCACAGTAACACTGTCCTTTTAAAGGAGATACATAAAATAAATTGATGTCATAATATTTCATTGTTAAGTTAAAAAGTGAATGCTACACTTTATTGAAAGGTTTATTATCATCGTTCATAAATATTAATGTGATATATTTTAAATAAGAGAAATGATATTTGCAGTCGTGAGTGTACAAGTGTCGTATAATCGCTTTGAAAAAAGTGAATAAATATGAGATCCACGTGAAAAAAAAAATTAATTTTTTAATAGTAAACCCTATTATTTTTTAAAGTGATTGCATGACGTTTACACATTCTACGACTGTATTTAACATTACTCTTTAAGTAATTTTATACATTTATGTAATATGAGATTTAGAGAATATAAAATATAATTATGAGGTTAATACTGAAAAATATACTGACACGTGATATTATATAAAAAAAAAATATCTGGTAACACCTCCTAAACTAAATAATTAGTTAGAATAGATACGTTTTTGTGTGGGGGCGTTTGACCGAGCCAGGCTGGAGAGCAATTTCGAGGAAGGGGATATTTAACTTATTTTATCGTTTTAATGGGAGGAAGAAAAGGACGCACGGATTTGGCTGAGCTGGCATTACAAAACGACAAACTAAAAAAAAAAAAAAAAAAGTTTTGAGTAGCATAGAGAGAGAGAGAAAGGGTGGATTGGGGGACGAACCGAACTGCTATGTCGTCAGTCCAGCCTGTCCAACTCCCCCTCCCCTCTTCCGCTCCCACACTCTGACTACTGATTACTACCCCCTTACGCGCGCCCCAAACACCTGCCCATCTACTCGCTCCCGCACTCCACACTTCCCCGAACCGCCATAACCGACTCCACCGTCTTCAAATAAAAGCACGCCTCGTATTCACAAACCGTGTCTGTTTGGGTCTGTTTGAGATTATATTACTTTATTATTATTTATAAATAAATTTTTATTATTTTAATATTATTTATAAATTATTTGAAATATTCTTAATATCGAACGAAATTTTAATTTCTTAAATTTGTATTCCAAATACTTCATTATGAAAACCAGACAAAAAATAGGACATGACCAACATTGTAAGATCCAAATTCATGCCACTTAATTTTATTTTCTTTTTAGCTCTTTATTTGTAAGGGTAGTGTGTAGTATACATATCATTCACATAAATAAATTGAATTTGTAAGATTAAATTTTAAAATTTAACTTTAAATTAAATCATATAATGCTAGCTCTTATATAAATAATTTTTTTTATCGATTTTGTTAGTCAAGTATAAACTATAATGAGAGTTGTAGAAAAAGTAATATTATAATGTGTAATTAACAGCCTTTATAGTTTGAAATAAATTGATAAAATTGATAGTTAAAGGGTAAAAATATAGGAAAATGAATTAAATAATTTTGGAAGAGAACTGTTATAGACACAAAAAAATTATATAAAATAAATTTATAAACTAACGTAATTTTATAGAATACGTTAGATTTATTATATAATAAAAATAACTTTACAATATGACGTATTACATCAATTTATATTAATTTATAAATTTATTTTTGTGTAATATTTTTGTAATTAAAATATTTTACTTTTCATTTCATTTTTACGAAGAAAAACCGGCTGGATTTGCACATATATTTTTCCAACAGTTTATGATTTTTGGTCTGATGGCGCTATACACATAAGCGCGTGGGGTTAAAACTGAAAGGTAAACGGAAAAAACGGAAAAGGAGGAGAAAAGCAACAGAAAGCAGAAAGCAGAAAAAAGGAGTACCGATCTAAATATCCCAACATGCAGTCGTTACGGGGAAACAGCTGTATAGAACTCCTTCCCGATTCCCATACTTTTACCCACTCTCACGTGTCACGCGCGCGCACCCGTCATCCTTTACCTACTACTGTCCTTTAGCAGTACCTTCACTGCACGTTTTTCCAAAATTCGTCACGTGACTTAACCACCGCACGAATGATCTGCACGTGACGTTCCCACACGGGTTGCCAAATTTGACAGCCGAGCATGGGCACTTCTCTCTGCGTATTCTCAAACGTGCTTCAAGATATAATATTAATAAATGCTTCAAGATATCATTGTTTAATACTCGAATGCTTTGAACGTGGCATTAATAAAAAAAGTAAACTGCTAGGTACAAGTAAATTTGCAGACTGATATGTGTACCAATGTTGATTTGGACGTTATTGTCAGATGTTAATGTTATATAAAAAAAATGAAAAAAAGAAGATAACACGAAGAAAAGAGAGAAGAGGCAGAACAAGCTTCATCTTTTAGAAACTTTCTATCCAGAAATCAACGGTCCTTAATGCCTCCATTATCGTTCGCTCCTCTCCGATCATCAATTTCTTCTTCACCTCGGCCACTTCCTCCTCGGTCGCCAAGTTATCCTCCTTTCCTCGACTCTTCGTCGCTTTCTGCTCCTCCACCACCAGTAGCGGTTCACGAACCTGTCCCTCTACATCCCCACCAGGTCCAGACTAGTTCTTGAAAAAATAGTAAACCGCGATTGCTATGGAGAGGCCAAGAGAACTAACAGTATGGTTGCGAATACAAGAGAGAAGACGGTGTTGGGGCTGGGTATGAACTCATAGGCTAAGAGGTAGATCGCGACGATTACGGCCAAGGCGTTGAAGACCCAGAAGTAGCGGGACTCCTCTTCTTCCTCGGCGGATGTGGCCGCGGGAGGGGACTCGTGGAGGAAAAAGGCAGCAATGACGCAGACTCCTAAGGGGATGACAGCGAGCATGAACAAGAAGGAGACTGCATCATCGGAGAAGAGGGTTGTACATAGGTCGGTGAATATGGCGGTGCTCAACCCCAAATAGCCTTTGAGTATCCCCGAGACCGGTCCCCGATTCGTGCGGAAGTTCATTATGCAAGTCACTAGCACCGTTGTGTTCATCCATGTCGTGTTGTTGCCTCCCATGCACATGAATATGCACATCTGTCGTTGTGTAAAAACAAAAACATTATCAGTATCAATTTGATGATCAGGGTGTTAGTCTTTAAGAATTTTCCAACTCTTTTGGTTTTGTATTCTTTTTCTTGGAAATCGTTTGGCTTTGTTTGTTTATTGAGAAATGCAAAATGAAGTAAAAAGATCAGAGAATAAAAAAAAAACAAGGTAACGTACATATGTCAATATCCGATTGACAGACATAGAATGTGAATGCTTGTACGTATGAGACAGCAAAAAAAATTATATTTTGCGCTTGGCGACAACGAAAATCCTTCAAGCGAGCCACATCGACGACAACGAAAATTCCCAGGAAGTGGAAAATGTATGAAGCTACATACAAGAGGAAGCAGAAGGGATAGCAGTTTTCCTTTGACTATCTTGCTAAATGCACCGTTTTAGTAAATGTAACTTTCTGACTTGCCACGTTGGA
This sequence comes from Juglans mandshurica, assembly GCA_022457165.1. Taxonomy (NCBI): domain Eukaryota; kingdom Viridiplantae; phylum Streptophyta; class Magnoliopsida; order Fagales; family Juglandaceae; genus Juglans; species Juglans mandshurica. Next base: position 7,107,095 of record CM039625.1, read on the forward strand.
TGGGTGTGCAGGATCGCTTACTAGCGAAATTTTCCATAAAAAAAAAAACATTTCTACCGGGACATAAAGGTTTTTTATAAGAATCAGTCTTGATTTAAAAACACTTTCAATTTATCTGATTTTATTATTATTATTTTTATAAAATTTTATTTAAAATATAATAAATAATTTAACTTTATCAAATCTTAAAATTATAATCATATTAAAAAATAATATTTTATTTAATTTTTAATTTTTAACTCAATTTATTTCATCTCAACTAACTATCCAAACTTAATATAAATATAATTTTATGTGATAAATTAAATTTATGTAATTTTATAATCTAATGCATTATATTAATTTATGTCGGTTTATAAATATATTTTTATAAAAAAAATTATTTGTGATTAAAGTAATTTTTATTAAAAAAATATGAAAAAAGATTAATAACATTACGTGTAATTATTGCCAAGGGAGGCTTTTACGGGCTGCACACAAAACAGTCCAAAACTGTTACTGTTTACAGTTCGGTGAACAATAAAAATTAAATTAAAAAAAAATATAGCGGGATCCGGAGTGGTGAGAGTAGTATTATTCTAAAAATTTTGGCGTCTTTTCTGTGAACAATAGTCTCCTTTGTTTTCGCAATAAGATGAGATTAAAATTTAAATTTAAATAAATATTATTAGAATATATTTCTTAATATTATTTTTATTTAAAAATTTAAAAAGGTTAAATTATTTTTTAATGTAAAAATTTAAAAAAATTATAATGACGAGATAAAACGAATTGAGACGAATTATAAAAATAAACGAGACCTTTAGACTGACGAATCACAAGTATCTTCACAAACGAGACCTTAGACTGACGAATAACAAACAGATTAGATGAATTTAGATGAGATTAGATAAATGTTACTTTCATGAAGCAATCTAAATGGTGGGATCTAGACTGACGAATCACAAGCATCTTCACATTTATGAAGTACTTCGTTATGTAAGGGAGCTTCAACCTCTGATATTCTTCGTACCGATTTAATGCACGATCAATGAATGATTAAATATTGAGTTTTAGTCGTTTAGATCAATAATAACTTTTCTAAGGTTTATGTCAAGAGTTTTTATTTTGAAATCTAATAAATGTGTTTAATTTAAGTACACTTACATTTTTGTTAGCTCAATTTAAGTACACTTATATAGTTTCATCGGCATGTTTGTCACCAAAGTAAATATTAATATTAAATATATTAAAAGTGCTACAAATATAAAAATAAATTCACAAATTAATTTGACTTCAATTTGTATAATTCCTTTATAGTTAGAGCTTAATGTCAAGAAAGGATTAAAAGAATTTAGGATTCGTTTGTATAGTGAGATAAGATGAGATGAGTTGAATAAAATATTATTAGAATATTATTTTTTAATATTATTACTGTTTTGATATTTGAAAAAATTGAATTAATTATTATATTTTATATGAAAATTTAAAAAAATTATAATAATAAGATAAAATGAGATAAGCTCAAATAATTTTTGTATCTGAACATACCCTTAGAATTTTAGCGTCTCTAGTTAAGTAAACTTTCGTAGTCTAACAAAGACAGCTCATAGCTGAATATATATATATATTTTGATGGAGCATAAAGATTTCTATTTTTTTGAACCGTGAATTCAAAATCCCCTTTCTCCATATATCTCTTTCTTCCCATCGTTCTCTTTCTTTATTTCTTCTTCATCTACCTCTCTTAAAAATTGCTTCTCATGTTGATTGTCGTGCATCGCAGATAACTTTATAAATTGGAGCACGACAAGCATGTTTTTTGGTCCCATCCCATGAGAGAGTAGTAGAGGGAGCAGAGAATAGAGTGGTGCAAACAAAATAAAATGGTCCCAAAGGTGGGAATGCCAGTGGTTTTTGCAGGGCTTTTTTGCAACCATTTTTGTGCCTTTGGATCCTTGCAATTATGAGTTTGCGTAGTTGCTGGTTTTTTTTATGGGACAATGGATGGTGGTGTCAGTCCACACAGTCCTGAAAAAAGTATTCCAAATTTCTGCATCACTATCTATTAAACTATATATCAAAGGAATGTGATTCCCTCTAAGGTTTGCAAGGCAAGTCACATGGTATAGAAAGAGGAAGGATGTTTCCTATCCATGGAGTCCATTGGTTGCACTAACTCCCAGTTTGTATGTTAAGATGAGTTGAATTCTTTATGAATTGTAATGAGTTATGATGGTGGAGTGAGTTTTATAGAGCGCACCTAAAATGAGTTTTGATGTGTTTAGATGTTAAGATAAATTTAAATGTATAGAAAGTTAAAAAAGATTGTGAGTCCCGCGTATAAAAATTTGTTGAGTTCAAAAATGTTGTGGGTCTCACGAGTAAAGAGGTTTTGAGTTGAGATGAGTTTAATGATTTGAGAGTTGAGTATTTGGATATTAGGCTCAACTTAAAATTAGAATGAATTGAATTGATCTTAGTTCAGTTCAAGTTCCAAACGGGACCAAAATTTGTCCATTTTGAAAGAATGATTGTGAACCAAGCTGCACAAACATTTCAAAGCCTAGAATCTTATTGACATTTTAACCATTAGAAAAATTTAAAATTTGTTATATTTTATCGAAGAGTTTAAAAATTAAAAAAGACTCGTTTGTGTAATTTCTCTAAAATTTAGACCAGTTGTTTTTTTTAATTTTTTTTAAAGTTCTGATCATCCATTTTTCACTATGATTAGACTAACAAGGTCAATAGTATGGAGTTTAGAGATTATGTTAATCTCTCTTCGAAGTATAGAAATTGTTTTAAGAGTAGTGTTACACCCACGAAAGATTTTACAACAATAAACCTATAAATTAACAAGATTTCATATGATACGTTTGATCTACTTCACAGTAAAAGTAGATTTACAATCTAACATACCATATCAAACCATACGGTTAGAAAATTAATTTTTTTTTTCAAAAAAAGAAAACTACATATATATTTTTGAAAAATGTTAATTGTACTTATAATTTAACGTACATAATCATACGTGCTAAAGTGTCAGCTATTAAAATAATAAAAATCTTGAAATTTAAATTAAAAAAATATTAATAAAATTCAACTGATACTCACTATAATAAATATAATATTATGCATAAAATTGTCGATATCACTAATCTTATTTCTCGCATGTTGGCTCTCTCTCTCCTGAATTATTGGCAATTTGGCCGAGAATTAGTAAGAACCCTAAACCACCAAGAGAAAGCACATTTATCCCGTGCATTTCGTTTCAATCTGGGCAGTTGGATGGGCCCTCGTGTTTAGCCGAGCCATATGATACCACGTGGATACTTCCACAACCGTCAAGGGTACAAGCTTAATAATAACTAAAATAGAGCCACGTGGGACAGTCGGTTAGGGTGGGCCACCATGTCATTTGTCCGTTATAGACTGATGTGGCCGGTACACTAACGGACCTAACTAAACTGAAATTTAAATTTTCAAAAAATTAAAAAAATATATCTGATGACACATCAGTCGGTGCCAACTATAAGCCACTTCCCGAGTCCCCAAAAAGAATCAAACTATAGGGGTACTCAAATAACGTCTTTTTCTTTCTGCTTTTTTATCATTCAAGATTATCCATTACATGATTTTAGTATACTTTCTCATTTTATCTCTAGTTTATATATATATATATATATATATATATATATATATATATATATTTATTTATTAAAAAATTGACTATTTATGTATTAATTTTTTATTTATTAAAAATGTTAAAAAAATATAACAAAGAAAAATAAAATAAATAAAAAAGTCAAGTTTTACCCGGCGTCAGCCTAGTATTACTCTACATGATTTAGGAGAGATAAGATAGATGATTTTAAATAAAAGTTGAAAGTTAAATAAAATATTTTTTAATATTATTATTATTTTAAAATTTGAAAAAGTTAAATTATTTATTATATTTTATGTGATAATTTGAAAAAGTTGTAATGATAAAATGAGATGAGATGAAATACTTTCACTATTTAAACGAGACCTTACTTACCATTACCATTATAAAAAGAAATATGTTTTAGTTATAAAAATATAATTTTAAAAGTAAATTTATAAATTGATATGATTTAATGTAGTACGTAAGATTATAATAAAATTAATTTTATTAAAAAATAGATTTAACTTATCATATAAATTTATATAAATATGTGAGTTTATTTTTATGAAATGTTTTTGTAGTTGTAACATTTCTCTTATAAAATACATAGTCATTAGTTTGTTATTGTTTATCTAAAGTAAGGCTAGCACAAAAGCGCTAAGGCATATTAATCAGTCTGAACCGCCCCCAGCCCCTGCATGGGCAGGGGTTGAGATTTTTCCCTCGGGCTCTGCCCCTGTCCATGCAGGGGTGGGGTACCCCGTCCGTTGACGGGGGTTCAGGGATGAACCTCTAACCGTCCGCCCCTCGCCCCTCCAATCTCCATGGCAATTTACAGCATAATCAAGCAATTAACAAAATCACATGCACAATCAAATCCTCCACAATACATAATTCATGATACCATCCTCCAATCTCCATCCACAAATAATAAAAAAGAATTAAAAAATTGGGGGCCATTCGCGAAGAGATTCGGGAGTGAGCCCTACGTACATTCGCGAGGTGCTGAGGCTTACATGAGACGGCGATGACAATTTGCGACGATGACGTCGAGTCGAGATGATGGTGGTGACTGGTGAGGCAAACGGCGAACAGGAGAGAACTGATAATCTCAGAGAGAGAGAGAGAGAGAGAGAGAGAGAGAGTGAGAGAGAGAGAGAGAGAGAGAGAGAGAGAGAGAGAGAGAGAGAGAGAGACTGAGAGAGGAGAAGAGGAATCGCGAGGAAGAAGAGAAGCATGGGCCGGGGGGGTGTCTTTGACTGGGTATTAACCCATAATCAAAACGTCATTATGCGCAGAGGTATTAAAAAAATATACAAACACAAAACGACATCGTTTATATAACTTTTTATATAATATGTATTATATATAATATATATATATTATTAACAAGCAGAGCGGGGCGGGGTTTCCACCTCATCCCGCCACAGCCTCCGCTTAAAGCCCTAGATGCTGGCGGGGGACGAGATAGTCGAGGCGGGGCCCCGCTGTCCACCCCTAGAAGGTCACACAAGAAAACTATTCAACCTAAAAAGCTAAGGGTCGAGGAATCTCATAACCATCTTAGGTTTGAAGTATTTGCCAAAACTCACTTATTTGAGACATTTAAAGTGAGATATAGACATAAAATGAGTTTCACAACATTTATACTTACTCGAGTGAGTTTTTTGGACAACATTTAGATCCCAACTTAGAGTTCCAACCCAAATTCACTCAGGCAACTATAAATATTGTGTGACACACTTTATGTATTTGTATCTCTCTCATTGTAGGATCTAGGGTTTGAACAAAACTCTAAATGATTCAAATTTATTATTAAATTATTGTATTTAGAAGGAAATTTGACAACATAATTTATAGTTTTGAATTATATTAATACACTCATTTCATAATTGTCATGGGACTATATAGCTAGAGTCGACATTTTCTAAATCTACCGAAGTAGGATGCATGTCTTTTGTCATGCTAGTACTCTTGCATGATTAAATTTTGTGGAGACAACTTTGTTTTACGTAATTTGAATTGACTTCCACCAAGTTTAATACTGTTTATTGTCTAATTGTTTGGTACTTTTATTCAGTAGAGACATCTCATCGTGTTTACGTCTGTCTTTAGCTCTTATTTATTTTTGTAGTTTTTATTCTTAAACGTTGATTTTGTTTGAAGAGATGTGGTTTAGATAGTGAGATGAGACGAGACGGTTTAAGATGACAGTTTAAAGTTGAATAAAATATTGTTTGAATATTATTTTTTAATATTATTATTATTTTAGGATTTAAAAAAGTTGAATTGTTTACTATATTTTGTGTGAAAATTAAAAAAAAATTGTAAAGATAAGATGAGATGAAATAAAACTGTTTATGTATCCAAACGAAACTTAAATTATATATCGGTAATTTCACACTTTAAATTTTAAAACTGTTAAAATTGCCTTATCACATCATCTAGACATAAAAACCGACAAATAACATGACCCTTATTCTTACCATTAAGATTGGTGGAAAAACAAGTGACGCAAAACAATTTTGATAGTAACATCTTAACTATTTTTTATAGTTTGAGGTCTAGCAAGTGTTACAATTATAAAGAGAGTTCATAAAAATTAATTTATAAATTGATATGTCTTAATCATATGATACATGATATATATTTTATAATAAAAACGGATTTATAATATGACGTAACTCATATCAAAGCACATATAATTGTGAGTTTATTTTTATAAAATCTTATTTCTCAATTTATAGTATGGTCGTATCGGATACAAAATGAAAAATCCTAATTATTTGAGGGTGATGTGTAATTATTTACAATTCAGCTTGTTTCTCAAAATCTTTTTGAGTTTCAAGAGTACTTCCTTTCATACATTTTCAGATTATCTCAATTGAAACCAAATATATAAAGGTATGATGCATTAGATAGATACAACAAGCAGAGCCAGTACTACTCCCACCAGCTCGTACTAATCTTTTATTTTATCAGCTTTAATGAAAAGAGATCATTAGTCCATAACTTTCATGGGATGGAACGGGCGCTTACCTGAAAACCAAAAAAGAAAAAGTGAAATTTAAAGTAAAGAATGATTAGAAGAATATCGTGATTCTCGTGCTGCATGTATATAAATGTATAGAGAAATGATATTTGTAGTTGTGAGTGTATAAATGCTGTGCAGTCGCTTTGAAAAAAGTGAATAAATATGAGATTCACATGAAAATAAATTAATTTTTTAATAGTAGATTCTACTCTTTTTCAAAATAACTGTACGACACTTGCACACTCTACGATTTTGCCTAACATTACTGTAATTACTGTAATGTATATGTATTTCATTCACAGAAAAAAAAGAAAAAAAAACGAAAAAAAGAAAGAAAAGACATATTAATCGGGGCCCATCGAGTAATTGACTATTCAGAAAGTCAGAATTTGCTTATAAGATTGAAAAGCTTTTGTAGTTTGTACTCCAACTTGTTGATTAATTATCTCCATTAGTCCCCCCCCACTCAATAATTAAACACTTTGGTAGACGTCTTTGTCCATTCACATCCATTAAACAGAAAGTGGATTACAACTAAACCCAAGTCTTTCAACTAGACAATAGACTTAAGCCCTTCCAACTGGTGCAAAATCAACTGGGATGGGGGCTATTGATAAGCTCAAAGGTTTGGATGAAATTGGCATGTGTTAGGGACTGCAATGATCTGATTAGCTGAGTCTTATGGTGCATTGCAAGCAGTTAAATTTGGTCTTGACTTAGGTCTTGGACAGGTGGTCATCGAAGGGGACTCAATGCAGGTTACAAATGATCTTAAGGTCACTGCAGAGGCTTGGTCCAGTGCAAGCATGTTTGTGAGTGAGGCTAGAGTTTTATTAAGACATTATGCTAAGTGTGAAATTTCTTATGTTATGAGAAATGGTAATATCATAGCATACTTGTTAGCAAAAAAATGCTCTTTCTATTTCTGATTTCATTGTAACAATGAAGGAAACTCCTCCATGTATTTCATCTTTGATTTAATGAAATGTGAGAAGAGATTTCCTTTAAAAAAAAAAAAAAGTCTTTCATGTCAAATTATATAAATATATATATATAGTCATAGGTATATAAATTCCGTACACTTTTTTTTAAAACAAAAAGAGAAAATCTGAAATTTACATAAAAGAGAAAATTATTTTTTTAATAATACATCTTTTTTTTTTTATAAAAAAAATTGCACGGACTTGCACAATTATGTTATAAAAAATGGTTTTATTTATTAATTAATGAATTTTGCGAAGTGAATGGCCCTGCCGAAACGGCAACAAAAGTCTATTACGTTACATCTAGAAAACCGTGTTACGTCGTATTTGAAAGCTATCAATTTTTTTGGGGTCGTTTTCAGAAGTGCTGGAATCACTTGCTTGATTGATATATCCTCCAATGGTTGAGACAGTAGTCAATTAGTTGGCATCAAAATGATAGGTTGACCCACCAAAGCAAAATACCAAACAAAGGCATGCAAGTAATTAAAGTAGTTATTGGAGATGTCGTTTTGTGTAAAAACAACAATGTATGTTGGGTCAAAATTGGCCTACATTTATCTATTTAATTACCGACTATATATACGATAAGATCACACAACGTTAGATCACTTTATTAATGCAAATATAAATATTCAAACACTACTATATATATATATATATATTTACGGAAGTAATTCTTTAATTGTGCAATTGAATCGTAAATCTATGTTCGAATTCATAAGGATGGTATTCGAAGAGGCGGATCGATAATCAATACCGTCAGTATATGCGTTCTGGGAATATTAAATGCTCATTAAATATTATGTGCAACACCTTTAATTTGTGTCTGTCCCTTCGGATCTCCATTAAAAACATGATTTGTATGTAATCATATATATAGGTAAGATGCAAAAAAACATCAATTGAAACTCCGTAATAAGAATGAGTAATGGGACGTGTTAATGTAGTATTTCGTATATTTTTGGGTCAGGTTCGAACAACTCAAGTCTTTAGAAATAGAATTGCAAAAGATATGGAGAAAGACAACTAAGAGAGGACGACCTTGGGGTCGGGGAGTCTCCGATGCTAAAGTTAGTAAATTCTCTTAGAAATTTGTAAATAAGTAAAATAGTCTGGGGATCAGAGTGAGTTTTCTCGTACCTAAGACATGCTGTTTATACCATAAGTCAGAGGAGACAGATTGTGTCTGTCCCCATGGAGTCCGTGTCATTCGTACTGTTGCCTATGTTAGAGTTCTTTAACGCAACATAACTCTGCAATGACGTCATTAATGCGGCGTGTAGCTCGGATAGTGATATCATTAATTCAGCATGTAGCTCGAGTAGTGGTGCCATTAATATGGCGTGATTTATTGATTTCCTTCTCCCACCCAATATCTTTGGTGGTCCGTCGATATCATTATTGTCAGAGGATTGAGGGTTCCCCGTACAATACGCCCACTACGGGGGCGAGCACTCAAGAGCTGGACACTACTCAAGGGGTCTCCAGATCGATGAGTCTCATCCCTATAGAGGACCCTACCCATGGATCGGGTTGGAGACTTTATTCGTTCTGGCCTGGGCCTTTGGTCTTAATTCCCTTAGTTGTTATTCTCAGACCCGCTAGGTCGGGGGGGGGGGGGGGGGGGGAATTCCCTTACAGCTACCCCACTAATTCTCACCGGAAGAGTACGGTGGGAATTATCATTACTCGCGCCCGCCTTGTTGCTAAGGTCGGGATCCCTCTGTTGACGTGTGCACGGTTCCGAAGTTCGGAGAGGCTCCCATCGTTTGGTTATCCTGGTAACGCTTCCCATCATTCTTCTTGGCTCTCATTTTGATAATTTTGATGATGTCTTTTCAAGCTCATTAATGTTGAGAGTGTCAGGTGGCTCTTTGCATTCGCGTCGCTTCATGGACTACGCTCCTGGAAGTCGAAGCGGCTCATAATTCTCCCTTCTGCCATAGGGTGTCAGAGACCAATCGTCGCCTTTCCCCTATATAAAATCGGTGTTAGAGTTCCCTTTCTTTCATTATGTTGTAGCTTTCTTGCCATTCTTGTTGTTCCAACTTCTCATTCTTTTGCTTAATCTTCTCTCCTTCCTTCATTACCTTATACTTCGGCAGTGATGGCCTTTGAGAAATCCACTCAACCCAGGGCTTCCGGTCAGGGTGCGCCAATGTTGGGTCGTCATTCGGGGGCAGCAGTTGGTGTTCTAACGCCTCCGCAGCGATGCGGCCCTCACTTACAGGCATGAGAAATACATGTAAAATCTACATGCATCTCACGGACGGCGCCACTGTTAACGTCTTGTTTTGCACACCTTTAAGCCAGCCTCCGACAACTTAGGTATTCAGAAATGGATCTGCAAAAGATGCGGAGGAAGACAATTAGGAGAGGGCGGCCTTCGGGCTGGGGAGTCTTCGATGCCAAAGTTAGTAAATTCTTTTGGAAGTTTGTAAATAAATAAAAGAGTTTGGGATCAGAGAATTTTCTCGTACTTGGAACTTGATATTTATACCATTAGTCTGGGGGGATAGATTGTGTTTGTCCCCATAGAGTTAGTGTCCTTTGTACTGTTCCTTGTGTCAGAGTTCTTTAATATGACGTGACTCTATGACGGCATCATTAATGTGGCGTGTAGCTCGGGTAGTGGTGCCATTAATGTGGTGTGATTGACCGATTTCCTTCTCCCAGCCAGTATCCTTTGGTGTCCATCGATATCCTTCCTGTCAAAGGGTTGAGAGTTCCCCATACATTACGCCCACTTTGCGGGCCAGCACTCGAAAGCTAGACACTACTCGAGGGGCCTCCAGATAAACGAGTCGCATCCCTTGCAGTACACTCCCTCCTGCAGGTTGCGTCCAAAGGACCCTACCATGAACCAGGTTGGAGACTTTGTTCGTTCTGGACTGAGTCTTTGGTATTAATTCACTTAGTTATTATTCTCAGGCCCGCTAGGTTTTAGGGGGGGGGAGGGGGAAATTCCCTTACACTACGTATAGTCGTGGAGTGCGTAAGTATCTTGCAATCATTTTGAAAAATAGTATGGTCTACAATTAAAATATTAATTTTTTTTATATGGATCTCGTATCTACTCAATTTTTTTTAAAGAGATTGCGAATTATAGAATATATGTCACGACCCACAATTAATTTAGGTTCTGTTTGAATTCAGAGTTGATTTCAACTCATCTCATCTTATATAATCATTATAACTTTTTTTAAATTTCTACATAAAATATATTAAAAATTTTAATTTTTTCAAATCTCAAAACTATAATAATATTAAAAAATAATATTATAATAATAATTTATTTAACTTTTAATTTTCATCACTATCCCAACCTCACTTTAAGGTACTTTAATGAAACTATTGCCAAACATTTATGACCTGTGACAACACCTCCGTTATAAATATGGTATTCAAGCACTTCTTCACACAACTCTTGTTGACGGAGAAAAAAGATTCTCTCAAGATTTTGAATTTAAAATTTCAAATTGTTAGAGAGACTGACGCATAAAGCCGATCTTATAATAAAATATTAATTTACATAAATATCAGTTGATGTTCTATCCCATCTTTTAACTAAAACCTTCGTATTCCTTCACAAACGTGGAGGCACCTAATCTATCTGAGATGGTAGGATATGATGTTGAGATGGTTTCAGATTATTTGTAAATAATAATAAATAATAATAAAAAAAATAATAAATAGTAAATAATAATAATGTACTATTTATAAATAGAAAACTTTTATTTATTATCTCTTATACTATACATTAAAATATGATTTGTCATTTTATTTAAATATATATATATATTGATGTATAAATATGTATATTTAAATATAATAATAAAAATGACAAATTAGTGAAATTAGTACACTAACCAAACACAGCCTAGCTAATACTCGTAGCTTCTCAGGTCTCAAAAAAAATAGAAGAGCTGCAGATTCTCACGATGATCGATAGAAGAGCTATATATATATATATATATATACACGGAAGTAGTGCATGCCATAATTGAGTAAATAATGGACCCACGCCAACATACATGGACTGCTGCTGCTGCATGCATTCCTTCTTTTTCTGCTCTAGCCGGAGCAACAGGGAATACACTCGTACTCATTCCGTGTACCTGCTTGCATTCCAGCTAGAAAAATGAAGATAACAAGGCAACTACTGTACTAGTAATTATAGAACGATTATTTGTAGGCAATTATTTGTATTTGATTTTGGTGAGAAATTGTCATTTTTGTCATAAATAACTATGCTAGTTATATACATATAAACGACAAGTTTTGATTTTAAATAATATTCACAAATTGATGTGATTAGATTTAATATGTTAGATATTTTTTAATAAAAAACATCTATAATCTAACGTAATAGAACAAATCATATCAGTCTGTAAATATACTTTCGTAATATCTGTTTATTATATAATCTAGGATGGATGTATATTCAAATTAGCAGCCATAATTAACTTTAAAGTGGGTTGTTTTGGTTTGTGCTTGGTTGTTTTGAAAACAAGAGATATAGATGGTCCCCCCTCAAGTGTACGTATCAGCTAAAATGGAATTGCAGCCGTCCCCAATCTCACGTTTTCTTTCTCTCCTGCATGCATGCATGCATGCCAGCTTCTTCTTTTCTTGTTTGTTTGTATCTTTGTGTTGTGGTCCTTTGCCTGCCTTGGCCAATGCTCTGCGACGACCCTTATTCAAGTACCTTTCAGAACATTAAAAACAATGGGGTTTCGACAATATATATATATATATATATATATATAAAGACATAATTAAGAGATTCTTAATTAAAAGACGAATTTAATTCATTCTCACATAATTGACTAGCTATATAATATGGTATGGATGGATCGCTCATCAGTCATCCCTATAAAAAAAGATACAATGGTATTTGGAAGGGTTTAATCCTCTTCTGGGAGCCTGCTGGGTTGTATCATGGGCTTGGGCCATAGCACAGCCCGATAACCTAGTTAATCCAAGGCCTAGACCACTCCAAAACTAGCACAGAAGGAACAACTGCCCGAAAACTTTGGGAGAAGGGCTATCAGATTATTCAAGATAAGCTGAGCTCCAATATTCCGAAGGCTTGAATTTCAAATAATGGGTGAAATAATTATCGCGTAACAACAAGAAGCATCGTGAGCTCTACTTATATCATCCAGGTATGGCCATGTGACCCATCTGAATGAATTGCTATAGACATCTCCATTATCTTTACTGGCTTAGACATCGGAGGCGTTCCCTCAAACCCCCTAGCCTCATTCCTCTTTGGTTGCAGGTGATCGTGTGTGCGCAGCTGTGAATCACGTCCAAAACAGTTGGCGCTGTTTGTGAGATTCCTTTATCATGCAACTAGCGTGCTACTCACATGCCCACCACCACACGGTCTCAAGTAACCAGGGACCAGGAGGTGTCGTCGAGAAATATGGAAGGGAGGATCGCAAAGATGGAGGAAGTAGTGAAGAAACTCACTGTCAAAGTAGAATCACTGCAGAAGGAGAACGATACCCTTAAAGCACAGATAGGACCATCAGGGGAGGATACAACACCAAACCAGGCTAGCAGGATCGAGATGAAAGCACATAGCATAGGAGCAAGCAAATCTCCCCATGAAAACGAAGAGACAAAAAAGATGTCCCACGACTTGCGCAGCTTGATGGAAAAATATGAGGAAATGACAAAGAGGATAAGGATATCATCGTCGGTCGATCAATTGAGGACCAGCACCAATCTACTGTACATCGCAGAAATCATGGCAGTACCTGTAATAAACATATAAGATGGATCCAAAGACCCAGTGGAGCATTTAGAGAACTTTAAAGCTCACATGACGCTTCATGGGTTTCCCGTCGATGTAGGGCCTTCCCTTTGACTTTGAAGGGAATGGTTAGAGGATGGTTCGGGGCACTGCAGCTAGGTCCCATTGACAGTTTTGAGGAACTGTGCAAACAATTCTTAACCCAGTTTATGGCTAGTTGGAGGCGAAGGAGACCAGCAGCATACCTATTGACCATGAAACAAAGAGGAAAAGAGAGCTTGAAAGTGTATTTAGTGCAGTTCAATAAGGAGAGAATGATAGCCGACGACCAAGATGAAAAGATTATGTTGGCTACATTACTTAGGGGTATTTGGCCGAGAAGCCCCTTTTATGGCCAAGTTGGCAAGGAAAACCCCTTCCACTCTACGAGAACTCATGGATAGAGTAGATGACTTCATCCATGCCGAGGATAGGCTACTCGCCTTAACTACTAGATCTAAAGGAGAAGCAAACGAAGAAGGGGGGGTTCAAAAAAAGATTGAGAAAGAGGATAAAAGGTGAGGAGAGGCCAATATGAAGGAAGACAAGACGCTCACACTGGGCGACACATCAGCAATCACGTACACTATTCTAGTGTGCATAATCAAGATCAGGCCAAGGAGGCCAGGTGTGGCAAGGATTAGGGGCGACAGGCCCAAAAGTATTGCACGTACCACAATGCAAGCGGGCATAGAACCAAAGATAGCCACACAATAAAACAAAAAATTGAAGAGATGAGGGGCAATGGCAAGCTAGAGCACATTGTTGCTCGGAACGCTACTCCACCACGGCGTTTGGGCGACAAGAAGCTGGAGCGCAAGCCCCAATGAAGCGAGAACCCAAGAAGGAGGGGATTATTAAAAAAAGGAAGGAGATCACAAGAACCGTGAGATCAGCGTCCTAGGCAGGACACAAATCGAATACATCCACCCCTGGGAGAGATACGAACGATTGCCAGGGGATATGGCGAGGGTGGCCTAACTTCCTCTGGGAAGAAAGCATATGTTAGGTGGGCCAAGTATAAGGAGGTATACATTGTGGAAAGACTGGTGAAACAACCGCAAATACAAGTATCTCCCACCATCTCCTTCGACGATGATGATTGCAGAGGAGTAGTCTACCTGCATGATGATGCGCTGGTGGTGACGATGTTGGTGGTGAACAACACCACACGGAGGATATTAATTGATAACGTGAGCTCTGTTGATGTCCTGTTTTGGGACGCATTCGCCCGAATGGGAATTAAAGTAAACCAGCTGCAATTTGCACTGACTAGATTGAAAGGTTTCACTGGGGTAGCGGTGCAACCCACGGGCTCCATCAAGCTACCAGTGTCAGTAGGATCAGAACCCCATATTGCCACAATCATGAAAAATTTCCTCATGGTGAGGACCCGGTCAGCATACAACGCTATCATTGTGAGCATACACTAAATGCCCTAAGAGCGATCACCTCCACGTATCATCTGAAGATGAAATTCCCACGGAGGCGGGAATTGGAGAAGCTTGTGGCGAACATGTAGTCGCCTAAGAGTGCTACTTCCAGGAACTCAGACAAGGAGAAGCAGAAGTAAAAGTGGTTGAACTGCGAGAAGCCGGCACCAAGATCCCTCTGCCGCCACCAGAAATACTAATGACTGAGGTAGAAACAAGGGACGAAGACGTTTTGAGGCTGGAGGCCAGAAGCGAATGAACCTTGGAACTTGTTTCCCTCGATCTAACCAAACCAGAAAATACTGTGACGATTGGAACTAGAATAGCCAGTAATGAAAGGTGACAAATGAAAAGCTCCTTACCGAGCACAAGGATGTATTTGCATGGAGTCACAAAGATATGCCATGAATTTCCAATGAGGTTATAGAGCATAGATTGAACGTCAGCCCGGGTGCACGACCAGTCAGGCAGAAGATAAGGGATTTTAGCTTTGAAAGGTACACGGGGATTGCAGAAGAAGTAGAATGACTATTGGCAGCGGGATTCATTAGAGAAACACAATATCCTGAGTGGTTGTTGAACGTGGTATTAGTGAAAAAGTCCAATGGGAAGTGGCGCATGCGCGTGGACGTTACAGACCTTAATAAGGTTTGTCCAAAGGATAGCTTTCCTCTCGCACGGATAGACCTGATTGTCGACGAGGTTGTAGGACACAGAAAGTAAAGTTTCATGGATGCTTATTCAGGATACAATTAGATATGAATGAGGCAAGCTGACCAAGATAAGACGGCCTTTATAATTGATCGAGGATTATATTGCTACAAAGTCATGAATTTTGGCTTGAAAAATGCATGGGCTACATACCAAAGACTAGTGAACAGGATGTTCAAACATCAAATAGGCCGAAATATGGAAGTTTATGTGAAAGACCTACTAGTGAAAAGCATGGAATTCGAGAAGCATATGGAGGATATGAGGGAAGCCTTCGGAGTATTACGCCAGTATGGGATGAAGCTCAACCTAACAAAGTGCGCATTCAGAGTGCAATCAGGCAAGTTTTTGGGATTCATGGTGTCAGAGAGAGGCATCGAGGCCAATCTCGAGAAGTTGTGGGCGATCATTGAGATGAAGTCTCCCACGAATCTAAACGTGGCACAGAAGTTGGAGAGAGAAATAGCGGCCCTCAATAGATTCGTGTTCGGTTAACAGATAAGTGCATCCCTTTCTTCCAATTTCTGAAAAAGGCCCTAGACTGAGACTAACTCGTTTGTTTTCAGGAAACTTCTCAACTCATCTCATCTAATCATTACAAATTTTTCAAATTCCCATACAAAATAAAATAAATAATTCAAATTTTTCAAATCTTAAAACAAAAATAATATTAAAAAAATGTATTCTACTAATATTTTATTCAACTTTCAACTTTTATTTCAACTCATCTCATCTCATCTCATCTGCGAAAACAAACAAGGCAGTGAAAAATCTTTTGTACGATTGAAGGAGTACTTGGCGCACCTGCCATTACTCAGCTAGACTAGGGAAGGGGAACCCTTATCGTTATATCTAGCCACGACCCCAGAAGCTATATCTATCGCGTTGATAAGGGAGGAATGAAAGGAACATATGCTCATGTATTACGTAAGCAAAGCTCTATGGGGAGCAGAAACAAGATACCCGAAGATAAAACTGATCGCTTTCACCATTGTGACAGCCGCAAGGCATCTTTGGCCCTACTTTCAGGTGCATCCCATAAAAGTCGTTACCTTGGCGCCCTTATAGAAGGTATTACCAAGGCCCGACACCTAGAGAAGGCTAGTTAAGTGGTCCATTGAATTAAGCGAGTACAACATCAGTTATGTTCCTAGTACTACTGTCAAGGGGACAACTCTTGGTTGATTTCGTAGCAGAATTCACAAACTTCCAAGAAGAAATGCCAAAGGCTCCAGCTAGCAAGCCGTGGTAGGTGTACGTGGACGGATCATCTTATCAAACATGGGGCGGTGTAGGAGTGTACATGGTAACTGGCGATGGGGTTGAGACGAATCATATTATACAACTGAATTTCAAAGTGACAAATAATGTAGTCGAGTACAAAGCAGTGCTCACCGAGTTGGCCAAAGCAAAAACCTCGGGCAGGAAATAAGTCGAAATGAAGGCAGTCTCAAGTGGTGGTTGGCCAAGTCACGACGGAGTATCTAGCAGTACCTCCATCAAGTGCAGGAAGGGTGTAGTCGCCTTCAATATTTCCAGATCGAGCGGATCCCTCGGGCTGACAACTGGAAACTGTTCAGTTAGCTTGAGCGGCCTCGACAAAGCAGGAAGAAACTTTGCCGTGGATAGTAAGCATCTAGGCAATCGCCACATCGGTTATAGGAACTGAGATCATGGAGGTAAGAAGGCACACACCGGCATGGGCAGATGGCATAATCAAATATTTGGCGACTGAAAAACTTCCCGCCTCTTGTGGGGAAGCAAGGAAGGTTAGGAATAGGCAGCCCGATTCACTATAATAGATGGAATGTTATACAAGCAAGGATTCTCGACGCCATTACTATGATGCATCTTGAAAGAAGAAGCTGACTACGTCATGAAAGAGGTGCAAAAATGAGTATGTGGGAATCAATCAGGAGAGAGATCTGTCGCCTCGAAAATCCTGAGAGCAGGATACTACGGGCCAAACACCCTAAAGGATACAAGAGAATTTGTAAAAATTTGTGCCCATTGCTAACTGCACACGCGGGTCCCGAACAACCCTCTTGAAGAACTGAAGTCGATAACCTCCCTTTTCTTCCAGGATCTAAAAAAGGCCCAAGACTAAGACTCTAAGTCTGAAGAAGCTTTTGTACTATTGAAGGAGTACTTAGTGCACCTGCGATTACTCAGCTAGACTAGGTAAGGGGAACCCTTATCTAATATCTAGCCGCGACCCTAGAAGCTGTAAACGCCGCATTGACAAGGGAGGAAGGAAAGGAACAGATGCCCGTTTATTACTTAAGCAGAGCTCTAAGGGGAGTAGAAACAAAATACCCGAAGATACAACTGATCGCTTTCGCTGTTGTGACAGCCGCAAGACATATTTGGCCCTATTTTTAGGCGTATCCCATAAAAGTCATTACCTCGGCGCCCTTATAGAAGGTATTACAAAGGCACGACACCTCGAGAAGGCTAGTTAAGTATTCCATTGAATTAAGCGAATACGACATCAGTTATTTTCCTAGAACTACTGTAAAGGGGACAAGTCTTAGTTGATTTCATAGCAGAATTCACAAACTTCCAAGAAGAAATGCCAAAGGCTCTAGCTAGGAAGCCGTGGTAGGTGTACGTGGATGAATCATCTTGTCAAAATGGGGTGGTGTACGAGTGTACATGGTAACTGACGATGGGGCCGAGACAAACCATACGATAAAGCTGAATTTTAAGGTGACAAATAATGAAGTCGAGTACAAAGCGGTGCTCACCGAGTTGGCCAAAGCAGAAACCTCGGGCAGGAAATAAGTCAAAATTATGGCAGACTCGCAAGTGGTGGTTGGCCATGTCACGGGGGAGTATCTAGCAATGAGAGAAAAGTTAATAAAGTACCTCCATCAGGTGCAGAAGGGTGTAGTCGCCTTCAATATTTTCAGATCAAGCGGATCCCACGGGCTAATAATTAGAAAATGTTCAATTAACTCAAGCGGCCTCGGCGAAGCAGGAAGAAACTTTGCCTTGGATATTAAGCATCCGAGCAATCGACACATTGGCTATAGGAGCCGAGATCTTGGAGGTATGAAGGCACACCCTTGCATGGGCGAATGGCATAATCAGATATTTGGCGACCGAAAAGATTCCCGCCTCCCGTGAGGAAGCAAGGAAGGTCAGGAATAGGGAGGCCCGATTCACTATAATATATGAAATGTTATACAAGCGAGGATTCTCGATGCCATTACTAAGATGAATCTTGAAAGAAGAAGTTGATTACGTCATGAAAGAGGTGCACGAATGAGTATGTGGAAATCACTCAGGAGAGCGATCCCTCACCGCGAAAATCATGAGAGCAGGATGCTACTAGCCAAACGTCCTAAAGGATACAAGAGAATTTGTAAAAGTTTATGCCCGATGCGAACTGCACGTGCTGGTCCTGAATAGCCCTCCTGAAGAACAGAAGTAGATAACCTCCCATTGGCCATTTGCTCAATAGGGCATAAACCTAGTCGGTCCTATACCCCTGAGCAAGGGGGACACTAAGTTTATCATAGTCGCCATAAATTACTTTACCAAGTGGGCCAAGGCCAAAGCAATGGAGACGATGACTGCCCAAAGTGTCACTAGGTTCATCTGGAAAGCGATAATATGTAGACTCGGGGTACCGCAAAGTATTATCTCCGACAACAGAAAACAATTTGACTTTGAGCATTACCCAAGTGGTGTGCTGAGCTCGGGATGAAGGTTAAATACGCGTCCCTAGGCCACCCTCAAGCGAACAGGCAGGTTGAAGAACCTAACAAGACCATTATAGGAATATTAAAGAAGAAGGTAGGCGAGAAGAAGGGGACTTGGGCAAACGACCTCTTGGAGTCTTGTGGGCAAAAATAACGATGGTGAAAACATTAACCAGCGAAACACCTTTTGCCTTAGTCTACGAAAGTAAAGCAGTGATACTAATGGATGTGGGGTTACCTAGCCATAGGAGGAAGGCTTCGACATCTAGAGAAATGGCATAATGCTGGAAGAAAATCTCGATCTGTTGGAGGAGATGAGAGCGGACACAGAGGTCAAAGTGGCAGCCCACAAAAGTAAAATGGAACAATATTTCAACAAATGGGTGAGGCCGAGGTCCTTCAAGGTGGGAGACCTATTCCTAAAAGAAATCAGGATAACTACAACAGATAAGGGAAGCTGGGGGCACAATGGGAAGGGTCATACATTGTGGTAGCCAGTCATTGCTCCAGAGCTTATCACCTCAAAGGCACCGCACAAACATGAGCTGCCCCACCCTTGGAATGCTGAGCATTTAAGGATATACTATATTTAACTTGTGGTGTATTAATTTATGTACAATAAATACATTAATTTGATCGCATAACACCTTGTTTTCTCTCATTGCTTTATTTTATCTCATTGCTTTAATAGCCACCTGGCTAACACCAATCGCCATAGTTACGCGATCGATGTACTCTCCCGCTACACTCTTTTCGTCAAGGTTATACGGTCAAAGCACTCTCCCACCACACCAATCGCCAGAGTTACGCTATCGAGGCATCCTCCCATTGTACTCTTTTCGCCAAGGTTGCGCGGTTGAGACATCCTCCCACTACACTCTTTTTGCCAAGGTTACGTAGTCGAGGCATCCTCCTGGTACACCACTCGTCAAAGTTACGAGGCCGAGGCATCCTCCCGCTACACTCTTTTCGCCAAAGTTACGCGATCAAGGCACCCTCCCGCTATTAGAGTTGTGCGGTCAAGGTACCCCCTCCCCCCACTACACCAATCGCTAGGATTACGCAAGGCACCCTCCTGCTTCGCTGCAACAAGTATCTTACAAAAACACCTGAGGGATAAACAACCAAACTAAGTGCATTAAAAAAAAAATCGATAGAAGTGAAACACCATGGAACCAAAAGCACAGCACAACATCAATCAAAACAACAAATACATCATTAAGATCAAGATAGTTCTTCAAAACATACACAAAAAGTAAAAGTTTTTTAGGAACGACGAGGAGGAGGAAAGGTGTCCTGCATGGTATCTCTCCCAAAGAAATCGAAAACATTATAAGCATAGGAACTGGCTTGGATTGACTTCTAGTTCAAAGTGCGAAGATCTGCCTTGGGATGATTAAGCAGGAATTCTCGCAACTGTTTGATCCCAAGCTTGAACCCCAGACTCTAGGCTTGGCCTTGAACAGTGTAGGTGGCAAATAGTTGAGGAAGAATGCGAGCAACCTAATTTTGAGAACGAGCTAACTTGACGTTAAGCTCGGTCACCTTTGATTCTGACACGGACAATTGTTTTTTGTGGGACTCCAAGATCTATTTCAGCTGTAAGTAATGACGATCATGTTCTTAACTTCTTTTTTCACCGCCGCCAGATCCTATTCTGCCTTGGCTTTCTCGCCCTTAACCATACTTAGTCGGGTATTTGCTTCCCGGCATCCTTCTTCGGAGTTCACCAGGTGAGCAGCGTAATCAACTTTCGCCTTCTTAAGTTCCTCAACCTCTCTCTCCATTCTATTGATGCGTGCAACCAGATTGTCCCATTCAGCTTCGCTGGCCTCTACTTTGCGTTAGTACTGGCTGACTTCTTCTAAAGAGATCGCCACCTCCGATCTAAGTGAATCGACCTAACCACGCAAGGAGGCAACCACAACCTCAAGTTTACAAGAGCAGGATTCAGCTCGAGATAATTCTCTAGCCATCCTTTCTTTCTCAGCTCGTGCAGCAAGAACAACACTATGAGCGCTGCTAATAAAAGATAGCATGGATTGGTTCTCCTCCTCCAACTCCAAGTGGTCCTCAACCAATGCAGCCGCCAATTGATCAACTCCCTGAGAACCCAACCAAGTCAAGGTTAGCGGGGTAAGGAAAATAAGAGCTTTAAGATAAAGGAACTTACCGGTGAAAGGATGCTATGAAGGTTATGAACAGTGGAATGAAAAGCCTCTTCTTGGTGTGAACGTGAAGGCCGAAAGGAACCACTTGGGTGAGAGCCCGAAGAGTTATGAACATCAGGGACTCTGAAAGGCACGCCAGCAAAGCCTTCCGAGGTAGTAGTGTCCTGGACAAGCATAGTCGAAATTATGGAAGGATTAGAGGAGACAGAAGGTGGAGTGCTTGTATTCACTTGAGTAGATGTTCCTACTTTCTGACCAGGAGGGATCACTGTGTCATCCTCCCGAGCAGGTGATTCCCAGTAAGAACCTGCGAGAGGCTTGTCCACCGGAAAGGTTGGAGAGGGTTCACCACCCCTCGCGGGAGAGACACTAAAGGGAGAGAAAGGAATCAACACCCTACTTCCATTGGAAGGGGATAGGGTAGGAAAGACAAGAGGCATCTTGGGAGTGATCCCACCTGAGACCGTTGAGGTGATACGCGAGCTAGATACAAGTGTAGTAGCCCCAGCTGACGGGCCCTCAACATCTTCAACTCGCAAAGACTCCCCAAAGCCATCTATAGAAGGAGGAAAACTGCTTGATACGGTACATGGCACATTTAGGAAGTCTGTAACACCCCGTATTTTAGTATATTTTTATTGAAGGATTTATTATTATTTATTCAAAAATTTATTCTCTTGTTTTAAAATTATCGGATATTTTAAATGGGTTATTTTATGATCTTTAAATTGTGAGAATTAAATTGTTATGTTTTCTTAATATTTATTTATTGTTGTACATTTAAATTGTTCTTCTTTTAAATTAATTGATTGTGGGATTTAATTATTTTATTTTCATTGTATCATTACGTTTAAATTATTTTAATTGATTTACTATTTTAAAATCGTTGCCGTTGGATCATTTTTGTGACCTAAGATGTGAGGATTAGACCTCATTTCTTTCCCTACATTTTTCTTTTCCTCTTTTCTTTTCCTTTTCCTTTTCTTTTTCTTCTTCTCTTTTCTTTTTCTTTTTCTTCTTTTTTCTCTTTCTTCCCGTGCGCGAACGGCTTCTCCCTCTCTCCCGTGCGTTCCGTCGCTCAACCCCAACCCACCGCTGCCGCGCCGCCGTGGCCTGCACCACCCAGCCCAGTAGCTTCCCCTCCCGCCGGTCATCAACCCCCTCCAACCTCAGCCCCTAACTCGCCGCCGGTGGCCCCCACGAGACCCACGAAGCCGTGGCGTTCTTTGAGCTCACGCGCCGCCGTCGCACCACCTCCGGCCACCATCTTCCTACCAATTCATCCCCGACCTCTTAGCAACCTAATGGACCCAACCCCAGCTCCGATCCGTCACCGGTGAAGCCCCACCAAGTCCATTTCCGATTTGTACATTTTTTGCCTAAAACCACCTCTTGCGCCGCTACCCACGGCAAACCACCACCACCATTGGCTTCACCGACCTCTCTAGGCCCTACCCTATCATTTTTGGGTCTTCGTTTGTCTTCGTTGAAAAGTGGGTATCTGTGACCCACGACCACAGTGTATTTTACACTGTGGTGTTGCTCAGACGTCACTACTTGCAGCTTTGTGATCCTCCGGAAATTATTATATAGGAATGTAAGTATTTTCCTAAAGAACTTTCGTGATTTAAATATATTTTTGCACTAACACATATTATCTGTGAATTGGTTTATTTTGCCGGACTGAGTCCGAGGAGTAACGTGGTTGATTAGATTGGGTGATGGAGTTGTTAGTATGATTGGTTTAGACTATGAGATTTGTTGGCTGTTCGGGTTTAAATATTGGTGTTTTGTGTATGACGTGGGTTGTGGTGGATATTGGTGATTTTATGAAGTAATGATATATTTTGGGATTATGAAGGTTTTAAGTTTTGAGAAATTTAAAATAGGTTATTTAAGAAGTTTAGGCTTAAATATCGACATATGTGATCTATTGGAAACTTACAGAAATTACGTGATTATTTTTATAGGTGACGATTTATAGTCGACTCGACATTTTTGAGGAAATTTTTGGAAAAGTTAAGTCGTTCAGGTAAGCGGGGTTCCTATGCTGGATTTATATAAAAAGAAATGAACTGAGGTTGGTTTGTAAAAAAATGTGCATGTTGTTTTAAAAAGAAAAAGTGAAAAACAACCTCAGTATATGTTTTGCATTCCCTCATGAGATACATATGAAAGAGAAAATAAATGTTTTTGACATGAAATGTGTAGACATGAGCAATATTTGACATGTTTCTAAAATATGCAAAAGAGCGAATATGATATCATCGAAATTTTTATGCATGTGATATGAAATGATATGGATCTGTTTTTGATCAAATAGAAATGATATGAATATGTTTCGCACGTGTTTTGATATGATATGGATATGATAAAACTTTGGCATACTTGTCTGTTCTGAATATGGTTCTGATATGATGATACTGTTCACGTGATATGGTTGGTACCACCATGATATGATATGAGTGCACCCACTTTGGAAACAAAGTGGTCTTTTTACGTGTTCTTTCCTGTGTGCACACTTGGGGCTCGGAGATTGAAAAAGGGGAAGTTCACCACATGATACTGCCTGGTTTGGCCACCGGGGATAGCGCAACCCTACCACGGGGGTTAAACATGGTATATGATATGACATGATAAGATTGAGATGTTCAGTTATGTTATGCCAAAGTGTTTTTGAATATGAAATGGATCCTCAAATATGAATTGTTGACTTGAGTATGAAATGTTTGAAAAGTCGCTCTGATTTTCTGATAACACGTTTTCTGAGATCTGCATATAAAAATAAAATGTTTTGTTTCTGCATATTGAACTTTCTGAAAAGGCTCATGTTTACATGCTAGTATATGTTCTCTGCTTACTGAGTTGTTGATAACTCACCCCTTATCTCCACAATATTTTTCAAATGATTTGAATGTTTCAGTTGAGGATCAAGGATATGGAGCATGGGTGAGAAGAGTTAAGAATGATGGTTTAAGCATAGAAGGTTTATATGGGTATTGAGGATTTTCATTCAGTAAGCTTGTTGTGCTCTGATGATGTGATTTGTTGGGAGATTGATATTTATATTAAATTTTGTATCGTCTTAGAATAATTATTCTGGAGTAATTGATGTAAATATATGAGTATTTTGTGCGATTGGGAAAAATTAGAATATGTACTAGATTTTTAAGTGATTTGAGTTAACTCTCCGGACCCTCGGGTACGGGGCGTTACAAAGTCTGTGTTCAAGATCGCAATGACGTCGCCCTCATCCAAGTTAAGGTCATCTTCTGGAGCTACTAGATGTGGGGAAGTCTATGGAGCTACCTTAGAAGGGACATTCGGCAACAAGGCAGACTCAGCCTCTATCACCAACTCCAGATCAGCCTTAGCTTGGGCAATGAGCTCATCAAAGTAACTGGTCATGGGTACTTGAGGGCAACCCGAGTCCTCTCCGCCACTCGCCAAAGGTGGTGGTGAGGGCCCACCTTTGTTGGAACTGGATTCATCTGAACGCTTTACTCCCGAACGAGCTTTCTTTTTTTTCTTGCCTTCTGCCGTTGGCAGTGGCCCTCTTTTTAAACCGCTCGCCGACGACAGGATGCCCAGGAATTCACGACTGAGAACGTGTGCCCTGCTAGGCACCATAAAAAATCTATCGATATTAGAAGGGGTTAAAATGGTATCTGACAAGGTGGAATTGATGTTCTGGTCTACCCAAGATTGTACCAACTGGATGCGAGCCTCCTCTCAGGCAGAAAGAATGATCTCAAAACCACGCTAATTGAGAACCAGAGACCATGAAGCCTTAATGGGGAACTTATGATTCGCAGCCTCATCAGCAAGGAATTCCTAACCATCCCCAGATATGAAGAAAAATTTCCTTAGCCAATCCTTGGCATGGGAATATTTGCGCTCCACTTGGACCAATTTGTTATGAGCCCTAAAGCTACAAAAATTCCCTTCCAAATGTCTGAAACCGTGCAGAGAAAGAAATTCATGAGCTGTGAGGTCAGGGTAGTTATCACCCGTGGGCTCCAACACACGCCGCTAGACAACACAGCAGACTATCAGAATTTGCTAGGCATTGGGCACAAGTTGAGTCAGAGCAAGAACATAGCCAAGTACAAAGGGAAAACGAAGCCCCATCACGAACATAGCCAAGTACAAGGTAACAGAAACTGCCATACCTCTCATGTCGATGGCTCCAAGACGCTGGTCAGGAAAAACCCAGAACCATCGAGTTTGGGATATTGAAGTTGTTCCTCGCGGAGTCCAATTCGCGATGGGAGACAGTGGAGGACCATTGACGGCCCTAAAAGATCGAGCAAGGAGTAGACCCCCTCCAGCAGTAGGGTTAACAGCTGCTTCTTCCAAGCGAGGAGGAGGGTCGTAGGGTCGTGAAAGCCCAGCACCATGGGAAGAGGACAAAAGGTTACCTTTAGAGGAAGCCATGGATTCGCAAGGACGATTGAGAGACAATGCAGGGAAGCAGAGTGCTCGAAAAAGGAGAGGAGAGTACCAAAGAGAAAGAGTGGGAAAAATGGGATGCCTAAAAATGATAAATAACCATAACAGTTAAGTGTGATATGCGAAATGGCACGAAGGCGAAGCGGCGTCCTGACAATGGGGCATGAAATGACAAAAAACCCAAACAACGAAGCAATGCCATGATTACAAGTCCCATCATGCTACGAGTGATGAGACTTCGCGGGGTAACTGGAAGGGGTTTAATCCTCTTCCAGGGGCTTGCTGGGTCATATAATGGGCTTGGGCCATAGCACAGCCTGATAACCTAGTTAATCCAGGCCCTAGTCCACTCTAAGAATATAATAGATAGCACCGAAGGAAGTTATTGCAAGTCCTATCATGCTGCGCGTGATGAGACATCGCTCGATAACTAGAAGGGGTTTAATCCTCTTCCAGGGGCCTGCTGGGTCGTATCATGGGCTTGGGCTATAGCACAGCCCGATAACCTAGTGAATCTAGGGCCTAGTCCACTCCAAGCATATAATTGCTAGCACCGAAGGAACAACCGCCCGAGAACTTCGAGAGAAGGGCTATCAGCTTCTTTAAGATAAACTAAGTCTCAATATCATGAAGGCTTGAATTTCAAATAATGAGTGAGATAGTTATCGCGTAACAACAGGAAGCATCATGACCTCTATTTATATCATCCAAGTATGACCATGAGACCCATCTGAATGAATTGCTATAGATATCTTCATTATCTTTACTGACTTAGGCATCGAAGGCGTTCCCTCGAACCCCCAAGCCTCATTCCTCTTTGGTTGCAGGTGATCGTGTGTGACGAAGCTGTGAATCACGTCCAAAACAGTATTCACATTTAAATTTTCTTCATATTTTTTTAATTAACTTAAAATAGATAATTTTTTAAATAAAGCATTATGTTAGACCAGATTATTTAAATCTTCACCATCATAAGAAAGGAAAATCACACTTTTTAATTGACAAACTACCACTAATTTCAGTTTACACTATAATTAACTATCCATTTGTTTTACGTTGCACCCTTAGTTAAGATTTGAACATTTTGATTAAAAAAAAAAAGAAAGATCACGTGTCACAATTATAACGGTCATATTTTAATAAATGGTGCAAAATAAAATACACATTGAGTTATTCTATTCTCAAGCCTGTAGAGCACACCATGTATATCACTTAAATGGTTAGATTTGATTTGTAAGATTTGAATTTTAAAATTTATCTTCCAAATCAAATTATATTATGTAAACACTTTATTAGATTTGCTCTGCCCACCAAATTGATAATATGATAACTTCATACATTAGTAGTTTAGGGTCCGTATCAGTTAAAAATAATAATTATAAAAAAAGTAACAATCTCATTCACATAACTTAAATACTAAAATTTCATTTGTACGATTTAAATTTTAAAATTTATCTTTCAAATCAAATAATGTCATGTAAACACTTTAGTAAACATGCTCTATGCACCGAATTGATAATAGGTTCTTTTTTTTTTATGGGAAATAGACTTCATTTCATTCAATGAAATCAAAGTTACAGCTGTAACTGATAAATACAGGAAAAAATTCAGATTACAAGCCAAACTATTCATCTGTTTGGGGCTTCCCTGCACACAAATCTCTTTGTGACGGACATTGTCTTAACTTTTATAAGCTCTCTAATGACAAAATCTACTAAGATATGAGACTCTGTAAGAAAAAAGATTTCAATCCCAGTGTGATACCCCGTATTTTAGTGTTTTTTTTATTGAATAATTATTTTAATTAATTTAAATATTGATTCTCTTGTTTTAAAATTCTTGGAGTCCTCATTGGTTTATTTTTATGACTTTTTTATTTTTAGTTAGTTGCTACGTTTAAATTATTTTATTTAACTTATTGTTTTGAAATTACTTTCGTTGAACCAATTTTGTGACCCAAGATGTGAGGATTGGATTTCATTTCTTTTTCTCACTTTTTCTTTTTCCTTTTTCTCATGTTCTTTTCTTTTTTCCTCATTTTCTTTCCCGTCCGTGCGTCGTCCTCCAGCCTCCACCACCGTGCGCCGCCGTGGTCGACACCGCCCCTCCCATTTTCTTCCTCTCTGGCCGGCGATCTCACCCTCCGATTTCCAGCCCCTCTCGTGCTGCCGTGAGCTCCCACGCACGGCATCAGGCCACGACATGTCATGTGTTCACATGCCGTCGTCGTGCCACCTCAGGCCACCATTTCTTCACCACATCATCATTGACGTCCTAGCAACATAACCCACCCATCCTCAGCTCCGATCCGCCACCGGTGAAGCTCCTACCATCCACATTTCCTTTTTGGGCTTCAACCTCCCTCTACGTCGCAACCCATGGCCAACCACCACTACCATTAGCTTCACCGACATCCCTAAGCCCTTCCCTTGTAATCTCAAGTCTTCGTTTGTCCCCATTCGAAATCTTGCATTTTGAGACCCACGGCCATAATGCATTTTGCACTGCTACGTTGCTGTGCCGCCACTTCTAGCACCTCCCTGAGCCTTAAAAAATTATTATATAGCGCGGTAAGTATTTTCCCATGGAACTTTCGTGATTTAAATGTATTTTTACACTAACTCATTTTTATTGTGATCTGGTTGGTTATGCCGGACTGAGTCCGAGGAGTAAGGGGTCGGTTGGATTTGATGATGGAGTTGTTTGTGTTATTGGGTTATGATGTGGGATTTGTTGGCTATTTCGGGTTTAAATATTGGTGTTTGGAGTTTGACATTAGTTATGGTAGATATGGATGATTTTAGAAAGTGATGATATATTTTGGGATTATGAGGGTTTTAAGTTTTGAGGAATTAAAATAGGTTATTTTAGAAGATTATGCTTAAATATCGAAATACGTGATTGATTGGAAACTTACGAAAATTACGTGATTAATTTTATAGGTGACGATTTATAGTCGACTCGACATTTTCAGGAAAAATTCTAAAAAGCCAAGTCGTCTAGGTAAGCGGGGTCCCTATGCTAGACTTTGCATAAAAATAAAATAGACTGAGGTCAATTTTGAAAATGTGCATGTTTTGTTATGAAATGAAATTTTGGAAACGACCTCAGTTATTTATTCTGTACTACTAATGAAATTTTGTATAAGAAGAAAGTATTTTCTGTCATAAATGTTGTAGACATGAGCTATTTTGTCATTCTGTTTCTTAACTGTGCAAAAGAGAGCGAATATGAAATTTTGTGCATAAATTATATTTTTGTAATCTAATTTTGTTCTGTTATGAAAACATTATGTACTCTGATATGATAAAATGTGATTTATGAAACCTCTGGCATGACATTCTGTTTCTGTTCTGACCTTACCACGGGTGTAAAACTGTGGCCTCTGTTTGGATTGGTACCAACTTTTCTATTTCTGGTATACCCACTTTGGAAAGAAAGTGGTTTTCTGCGTAGTCTTTCCTATGTGCAGACTCGGGGCTCCTAGAATGATAAGGGGAAGATTCACATTCTGTTTCTACTTGGTTGGCCGCCGGGGTTTGCACAACCCTACCACATGGGTTAAACATGGAATTCTGTTTTGATGTGATGCTTCAGTTATGCTGTGCCAAGGAAATTTTGAATAAGAATATTTTTGATCTTTTGCTCTGATATTTTTTATAATATGTTCTGATTCTGCATTCTGAAAATAAAAAGTGTTTTGTTCTGCATTCTGAAATCTGTAAATGCTCATGTTTGCATACTAGTATATGTTCTCTGCTTACTGAGTTGTTGATAACTCACCCCCTTATCTTCACAATATTTGCAGATGATTTTAGATTTTTCAGCTGAGGATCAAGACTACGAAGCATTAGGTGAAATGACTTAAGAATAGTGGATTAAGAATATAAAGTTTTCGATGAGTATTGGTATTTTTGTTAATTATATTGTTGAAATGTGAGTTTAAGTGACACGTAGAGAAGTTGATATTTTTGGGGTTACTGTATTGAGGATTTGATATATGAGTTTGTGTAGTTAATTAAATTTGAAATGTTTACGTTTGATTTAGACCTTTTGAAAGTATATTAGCAGTGTTGGAGTTGATTATCAGGTAACATGAGTTAACTCTCCGGACCCTCGGGGACGAGGCGTTATAGCTGGTATCAGAGCTAAGGAAATGTATTTCTG
Organism: Juglans mandshurica; assembly: GCA_022457165.1. Classification (NCBI taxonomy): domain Eukaryota; kingdom Viridiplantae; phylum Streptophyta; class Magnoliopsida; order Fagales; family Juglandaceae; genus Juglans; species Juglans mandshurica. Next base: position 7,137,187 of record CM039625.1, read on the forward strand.
TTTGGATGCTGAAAAAATGTGGGAGCTATTTTTATTTGGCTACTGAGAAAATGTGGGATCTTGAGTTTGATGTTTGGTTTTTTTTTTTTTCCATCGGCCCTTAGATTCGACAACTGCCACTCGTATTTATCAAGATAATCTGCACCTATGGTCAAAGTCTCGACATTACAATACTGTCCGATATTCTATTGTTTAGGATGTAAATCTGTATGAGAGATGCAAAATGTAATTTCCCTATTTAAAATCGAAAAGAAAATAATGCGTAATGCAGGTTTGAATGGCACCAATAGGTGTCTGTGTGTAAAATGATCACTGGCGATGGTTCATCAACTCTAATATAATCAGAAAACAACAAACCAAGAGACTGAAGATAAGATAATTAAGGTGGAAAATAAACAAACATAAGATAATTAAGTTGGAAAATATAGCCTGGCCAACAAATAAAAAGGTAACAAAAGGTACCAATCTGACATGAAAGTTAAAACACATGACAAAAGCTGCATGTTATTGAAAGTTAAAGCACATGACATGAATTATTGCTCACAAATATCAGTACGGATCTTTTTTCTTTTTTTTTTTTCGTCTTGATTGAACCAATCGACCTTATTACATTTTGTGTAAATCTTAATAGGTTTTGTTAGTCTGAAATAAGTAACGATGTTTTTTTTATAAACCTTGATCAAGGCATGGCATGAATATGTATTCTAGAGGATGTATTGAGCTATATACTACACTTAATTTGATTGTTTATTGAGCTATCCTTGCCCTATAATGTTTCAATAAGATCCTCTCTCTTGGTTAAGCCAGATTTTACAAACCCAGAAACAGAGATGTGATCAAGGCAGGGCATTAATTATTGAGCAGCATTTAGAGTGACTCTCGTTGAATTGTTTTTTTTCTCAAAATTTTAGCCATGGAATTGGAACATTCAGTTATTGAATGATAGATGTCTAGATCATGGTTTTCAAGTTGATATTTTTGAAGCCATGATATTTTGTAGCCATTCAGTTATTTTGTAGCCACGCTTTTCAAGTTGATATTTTTGGTTGGTTGAATCATGAGCACGATCTGTGATATTGGGTTGCCATGATCTATTGATCGTTTCACATGGTCATCCTGATCAAGATAATTGCTGAGTCCAGCAACCTGAAATTAGTCTCTTGGTTGGCAGGTCTTGTCATAGACACTCTCTTGGTTAATTGGCATGTAAAATAGACGGAGGACAAAAAGATGTAACGATCTATTAATTGGCATGTAAAATAGTCTTTTACAAAAAGATGTCAGAACTGCAACAACTCACATAAACTGCTCCAGAAAATAAATACAAGTTGTCTTGATAAATCAAGTACATCTTAATGTAGAATTAAACCATTTACGTTATTATTGATTTCATAAAAGTTTAAAATAAGAAATAACACAATAAATACAACTTAAAATGCAATCAGACACTTTGTACCACCGATCAAGACTTTTTGGATTACCCGACGTACATATTTTGGAGGGAATGTCACAATAACATAACGGTCTTTGTCCCGAGATCACTGCATCTCCTGTCCTTATAGACCGTAAGTTAGATATAGTGTCTCCTCCTCTATTTTCCACGGCACTCAGATTTCATCTCTGGAAAATTTCATGTTTTCCATGCTCATCTTTAAAAGTTTCTGACACTTAATATATTGAATATTGAAAAAGAGAAAAATAATATAATGGGAACAATATTTTTTTTTTTGTTGGAGCACTTAAAACAATGGAATAACCTGACGTATACCCTATTATGGCCAGTCTATATATATATCATATAAAAGCATCAGTTACATACCTCAGGTGGAATCCATTTCCTGAGATTTTTATCAGACATTAATCAATTAACAATAAATGACACAAAGCTAATATATGCTTTGAAATATGATAAAAAAGGATAAAAATCTACGAACACGCACACAAACGTACGTAGGTTCAGCTTCATGCACGTTTAGATTTAGATGGTGCTAACTGAACAAGTGCACTATATCATATATCCTTCTCATGAGGTCAAAAGCACTCAAGGGATTTAACATATGATGAAGGGGAAAAAATGCAGTTTCGTCACTGAATTCGGCAATCAAATGTAAACAAGTTCTTGTATGGGTATGGTAGAACAAATTAAACAAAATGATCCTCAAACATTAAACATATGACTCCTACAAGAAAATAGAATCGACAGAAAGATAGAAAGTTTAAAGTCAAAAGGAAGAAAACGAACCAGCTCCTTATTCAAAAGAGAGGCTCTTTCACTTCCGGGGGAATCCAAGTGCTAGCTGCTTCTTGCCCAGGACAATGCAAAATATCATACAAACACAATATATATGCAAAAAACAGTACAAGTTTGAGATAACTTACGGATCAAGTGGGTTTGAGTGGGTTCCAGATCGAAATCTCTTGACAGAGATGGGTTCGACAAAACACAGGGGAGAGAGGTTTCGGACGACGGGACGAAGGGAGAAAAAGATGGGTTCAAATCTGTTGAAGGAGACGAAGATGGGTTCGAAGATGGAATCTGTCGAGATGGGATCTCTTGAAAAAGATGAACATGGGTTCGAGGGAGAGCTTCAGGGGAGAAGAGGTAAGAGAGAATGGAAAAGGGAGAGGGGAGAATGGATGTGCACCTACCACAAGTTCAGTAAGTCCACCACGTGTTGCAATTTTACTAACGGGTGTAAAAGGGGAATGGACATCCGACCAGTTTCGAGTTTTTCCCTAATAGAAAATAACTAGTTACAAATAAACAGTTTTCTTATAGTGATTCTATCTTCGTTCAAACTTGGTTCGCTTACACCCTTGCTTATATATACAAAGATCTAAAAGATATATATCACATTAGGAAGATTTTTCCCTCTTACAGCTTCGAACACTCAAGATGGTCTCATTGTAAAGGTAAAAATAAAACTTAAAAAACAAGAACTACAAAGTTATATGAGCCAAGAGGAGTCGAGTTGAGTCTATATAAATCTAATCCGTTTCAAATCTCACTCATTTAATAAAGAGTAAGGAACCAAACTCGAGTTGTTCACAAACAACCTTTTACAGCTCTATGGACCAAAAGACAGAAAGCTCAAAACATTACATAAAACCAAAAATTGAAAGAACAAAAAACAAAAACAAAAAATAAGGCATGCTATGATTGGGCCGGACTTGCCTTTCAATGATGCGATCTAGGCCGAAGACCTATGCTTCAGGGTTATTGGTTGGTCTTGTGTACAAAACCACGCGGGAACCAAGATAGACAAGTGGGCTTGGGCTTTAGATTTTGTTTGGAATCATTTGGAATTATTTGGATATTTTTACAAATTATTTCTTAAACGTCCAAGCATAGAGTAACTTCTCTATTTTATTGGAGTCTAAGCCCAGATATGGCTTGAACTTTTCTTGGATTTTATATTTCTTTCCAAGCCCAGAAAATGGGAGGCAGTCTCCATGAAGATCACATGTTATAACCCAATATTTATAAGAGAAGCCCAACCCATTAAGATTCCAAAGCCCATCTTAGAGCCCAACCCCTTTGTTAAAAAGGGGAAAGCATCAGCCCTCTGGCCCAACCCGTTATATATGCACTTCAACTCATGTATAGGACTGGAATTATGATTTAAGTAGCCTATAACCTGCACAATACGCAGATTGTTGTGTATGAGGGAGAGAGATTTAGATAGAGATTGGGTTTTATAGTGAAGAAAGTCGAAACAGTTTATAGGACGATTTATTTGCCGAAACAATATAAAGATTGAAATAGTGCCTTTGGGTGGAGACTTGATTTGGTTTATATCTTTATATGTAAGAAATGAAATGAAATTTAAAAGTTACAACAGTTCATAATGAAATATTATTTTTAAAATGATTACCGCTCCATAAACATAACACTTCAAGTTTAATGAATAGAATGCCTACTTTTATAGGTAGAATTCTACATCAGAGTCATATGATTCTGCTTAAAATACAAAACAATATAAATGTTGAATTAGTGCTTTTGGATGGAGTTTTGAATTGGTTTATATATTTATAGGTAAGAAAAGAAATGAAACTTAAAAGTTACAATGGTTCATAATAAAACATTACTTTTAAAAGGTTTACCGCTTCATAAACTTAACACTTCAGATTTAATGGGTAGAATATCTACTTTTATGGGTAAAATGCCATGTCAGAATTATATGACTCCGCTTTTACTTTTAAAAGGTTTACCATTTCATAAACATAATACTTCAAATTTAATGTGTAGAATGCCTACTTTTATAGGTAGAATCAAGGTTTTGAACTTCGTACATTACCGACCGATACGGCCAAGATATTTCACTTCTATGGCGTAGTCAATACAGAAAAGGGTATAGTCTCGTACCAGTCAGAATTTCAGCCGTTTTGGCGGCCTATATGTCGGCCTTTACTTTTTTCTTCTTTTTTTTTTCATTTATTCAAACTACAAGCTCATTTTTTTACCCTCAATTCAAACTAAACTATTTATAATTATATATATATATATTTATATACAATTTATTCATATATAGACTATTATTTTAGAATATAATTTATATATATAATTTATTCATATATAGATTATTCTAAAACGGTATCCGAAACTGTATTGGTACTGAAATATCTCGTTTCAATGTCTCGACCGAAACGGTCACCAATATGATATTCAAAAACATTAGGTAGAATTCTTACTTTTATGGGTAAAATACCACGTCAGAATTATATGACTCCACTTTTATATATAGTAATAGATGTGATAATTGCCGTGAAGTCTAGGAGAAATCATTAAGAAGTTGCATCATTTTCCTTTTCCTTATATATATAATAGCTCTCAAGAAATTAGTAACGTCTTATGGGAATAAAAAAGACTAGGTCCCGTATCTTCTCCGCACATTGGGCAAACTATTATTGTATTTGGCTATATATCCATTTACAATATTAATAATTCATTGATTTTGGCATAACTAGGAATTTATAATATTGATTAATTAAGATAGGGGTGGGTCCACCCTGCCCCGCGGATAGCACTCCTAAATTAAGATGGATGACAATAAAATGATTAACAAGAGAGAAAATTATATGGCACATGATTCACATGGAGCTAGGGATTTAATTGCACCCCATGTTTATTTCATGATTAATTGCATCATGAAAAAAAATTATGAAATTTCATCATCTTTAAACTTTAAAATTATGTTTAAAACTTTAAAATTTAATTGAAAATTAGTATTCTTGATCACACACCAATCATGCTTAATGAGCCTATAACCTGCGCATTGTGAGATTGTTGAAACCGGGTTTTATAGTAGAAAAAACCCGCGCATTATGAGGGGGAGAGATTTAGAGAGAGACCGGGTTTTATAGTAGAAAAATTTGAAACAGTTTATAAGACAGTTTATTTGATTAAACAATATAAATGTTGAAATAGTGCATTTAAGTAGAGACTTGAATCGGTTTATATATGTATATGTAAGAAAAGAAATAAAAGTTAAAAATTACAACAGTTCATAATTAAACATTACTTTTAAAAGGATTACCGCTCTAAAAACACAACGCTTCAAGTTTAATGGGTAGAATGCCTATTTTTATATGTAGAATGTCACATCGGAGTCATATGAGTCCACTTAAAATATAAAATAATATAAATGTTGAATTAGTACTTTTTGGTAGAATCTTGAATCGGTTTATATATTTATATGGAATAAAAGAAATAAAACTTAAAAATTACAATGATTTATAATAAAACATTATTTTTAAAAGATTTACCGCTTCTTAAATATAACACTTTAAATTTAATGAGTAAAATGTCTACTTTTATGGATAGAATGCCACGTCAGAATATGATTCGCTTTTATAGACAATAATAGATGGATGATCGTCTTATAAACAATGATCGGTGATCTATTAATCTTGATCGTGACTGCCGATTATATAATATATTGACGCATGCAATTGAAACTTTTAAATTTAATTCAAAATTAATTGTCATTTATTCTATTATTATATATTTATTTATTGAAACATGTCTATTAATAAAGTATGAGGAGACGGATGTTGTACCAGATAGCTTTGTTATATATGATCACAATCATGCTCGACAGCTAGCTAGGTGAATGTGTACAATTATGATTAATGGGTGTGACATTTAATTAAATATATATGGATTAAGATGCTGCATGTACCACTAATTGTTTGGATAAGAACATAAGAAAGTTCAACTAATTAACTCCATAGAATTGAATATTAATATTCGGAACATAAGCTACGAATATTATTGCTGGCCACTTAAAATTTGTTGAAAAGAGTGAAAAGTACGGCCAATTCCTACGTTTAATGTCCTATATATATTCCTCGATCATGTCACACATTATCAACATTGTTATTCTATATTCCTCATCACATTTATCTATACATATATGGATCATCTGTTCCATGAATCTAATTTAACTTTGGGCCACCACCATTAATTAAGGCATTTGAATATGGAATAATAACAATAGTATTGACGTGAATATAACACATACTAAAAGGAGTAATGCTAGATACAATCATAATCCGATGTATAAGCCTCACGTTTTTTTTTTTTTAAATCAATGGGGCTGGGTCAATAATTAAAAATAATAATTTTTTGATGCGGGTCTTAAATTTATCTATTTTTTTCAAAGAAAATATGTAGGGTTTGCACATCTTAAAATCTTAAATATCATTTGTATATATATAGAACGTCATACGTAATAAAAGTTTGTATATTGGTCATGTTTTAGTCACATATTGTAAGCCTGGGAGATTTTCATGAATTTCTTCTCTATTCATTAGTGAGATTTTGGTGTATTTATACACATACACAGGAGAATCAAATCTGTTACAATGGTAGGGGTATTCCTGACAATAAACACAAAACTAACTTCTAGAGTATTCTGAGCCTATTTACAGTAAATGAATAAATGATCAAGTAATAAAATATTATATGCTAATATGCCCCCTCGAGTCAAAGGGGGTGTCAACTACATTGAGACTAGAACGAAAAGAAAAGAATTTATCAGAGACTAATGGCTTAGTAAACACATCAGCTAGTTGCTCCTTGGAGCTGCAAAAAGAAACCTTCAGAGTTTGTGCAGCAACTCTATCACGTACAAAGTGATAGTCGATGTCCATGTGTTTGGTCCGTGAATGGTACACTGGATTGGCAATAAGGTACGTAGCTCCTAAATTGTCACACCAAAGTTTAGGAGCTGTAGATAAGGGGATCCCCAACTCTTTTAGCATGGTTTGTAACCATATAAGCTCAGCTGCAGTGGATGAAAGTGATTTATATTCGGCTTCTGTGCTAGATCTTGCTACAGTCTTTTGCTTCTTAGAGCTCCAAGAGATGAGATGAGTGCCTAGAAAAACAGCAAAGCCTCATGTGGAACGTCTGTCATCAGGGCACCCTGCCCAATCTGCATCCGTATAGGCTTGAAGAGAGACACAAGATTGAGATTTAAAAAATAAACCATAATTAAGAGTGGCCTTAAGGTACCGAAGAATTCTCTTGACAGCAGTCCAGTGAGGAACTTTGGGACAGTGCATAAACTGACAAACCTTGTTTACTGCAAAGGCTATGTCAGGTCGTGTGAGAGATAAGTACTGTAAACCTCCTACAGTACTGCAAAAAATTGTACTATGCTCAAATTCTGATGAGTCATATTGAGATCAGTTTAACCGAGGATGCCATTGGTGAGGTTACAGATTTTGAGTGAAGCATGTTGCTTCGTATCAATAGATCCTTGATATATTTCATTTGAGATAAAAATAGTCCAGAATTAGAATAATCAACTTCAAGCCCAAGAAAGTAAGATAAACAGCCAAGATCTTTAACAGGGAAAGCTTGAGATAGAGCACTAATCAGGGAATCAATGGCACTTGGTTTTGATGAGGTAACCACAATATCGTCAACATAGATAAGCATAAATTTTCAAGTCACCATGATTCAGTGTAAACAGAGAAGGATCAGTTTGAGATGCTGAAAAACCATAACTAAGCAGCCAGGTACTAAGCTGTGCAAACCAGGCTCGTGGAGCCTGTTTGAGGCGATAGATGGCCTTCTGCAGTTTGCAGACAAAATTTGGATTTTTCGAATCAATGAACCCTTGAGGTTGTTGCATGTACACTGTGTCATGTAAATCACTGTGTAAAAAGGCATTTTGAATATCTAATTGACGTAGAGGCCAGCCATTTGTAACAGCAAGAGAAATATCAAACGAATAGTTGTGGATTTCACACAGGACTGAAGGTATCATGAAAATCCAGGCCAGACTGTTGATAGTAGCCTTTGGCTACCAATCGGGCTTTCCTTCTTTCGAATGAGCCGTCTGAGTGACACTTGGTTTTAAACACCCATCTACACCCTAGAATATTAAAAGAGGGATCAGGGGGTACCAAACTCCATGTTTTGTTACTGACGAGGGCATGATGCTCATGGGCCATGGCGGCTTGCCATGGTGGCTTGCCATTCCGGGAACTTGCTCGTGACCGAGAAACTGGAGGGGTTGTCCGGTACATCTGCAATAGTAAGAAAACAATTTCGCTGTCGTGGGTAAGGGATCGTGCCATCCCGAGATATGTGAGGGCGAAAAGAATTAGTTTTACTCCGAGTAATTACAGGAGAACGAGGGGGACAAAGAGCCGTTGAGATAGCGGAAGGAAGAGGAGGAGGAAACGAAGGAGAAGATGAGGAGTTTTCTGGAGATGAAGAGATCGATGGATTGTGAAGCGGCAGAGGTTGATTTTGGAAATTAGGGTTAGATGGAATTGAAGAAGTTTCGGGAACTATGAGTGAAATGGGGGACGAATTTGGGCCAGGGCCTAAAATGGATGAGGATAGTAAAGGAAGGGCCGTGTGTGTGGAAGTATTGGCTAATTCGGTGGGCTTGAGAAATTGGGCTCTTGGTGAGAGTAAGGAAATGATGTTTCATGGAATGTAACATCTCGGGAGATATAAATACGGTGAGAGCTTGGATCAAAACATTTATAGTCTTTGTGAGAGGTACTGTAACCCAGAAAAATACATGGTGTTGACCGAAACATTAATTTGTTTTTGTTATAGGGCCTCAAGTTGGGCTAACATGCACAACCAAAAACTTTTAAAAATGTGTAGTCAGGGTCTTTTTGATGAACCAAAAAATAAGGGGATTTATTTTGAAGAACTTTTGAAGGAAGCATGTTAATTAAATAGACTGCAGTTTCAAAGGCTTCAACCCAAAAGTGTTTTGGAAGAGAGGAATGAGCGAGGAGTGCAAGACCGGTTTCGACAATATGTCGATGCTTGCGTTCAACAAGTCCATTTTGTTGGTGAGCATGTGGGCATGAAAAACGATGTGTAATTCCAAGTGTTTTACAAAATGATGTGAGTGGTGTAAATTCACCACCACCATTAGTTTGTAGTACAAGCAATTTTGAGTTAAAGAGACGTTCAATGTAAGGTAAAAATTGCTTGAAGACTTGAATAACATCAGATTTTAATTTTACTGAAAAAATCCATGTGAAACGGGTAAAGTGATCCACAAAGGATATATAATATTTGAACCCATGCTTTGAAATTACAGGAGATGGACCCCAAAGGTCAGTACTAACAATTTCTAAAGGCCTTTTATATTGGGCCGAGCTCAATGTATACGGAAGTCTATGGGCCTTTGCAAGAGGACACACTGAACATTGAAAAGGAAAGTCCTTTGCGAGATGAGGACAAACACTTAGTGTGCAGAATTTTAGACACAAGATCAAGGGAAGCATGTCCGAGTCGTCAGTGCCACTGTGAAATGGAGGTTTTCTCTCCCAGATGAGTTGAAGCAGATGTCGTTTTTATTGAAGGAAAAACATAAAGGCTGTTACGCGTTGGTCCAGTGAGGAGGGACCTCCTCGTCCGAGTGTCCTTCACACAAAAATGATTTGCATGAAATTCAAAGAAACAGAGGTTATCTTTTCAGAATTGAAGTACAGAAACAAGGTTCTTGGAGATATTTGGAACATGAAGCAATTTATGTAAAAGAAAAGAGGAAGAGTTAGACAGAAAAGTAGAGTCACCGATGTGTTCAATCGGGAGACACGATCCATCACCCACGCAAATGCCTTCAGTACCATTGTAGTTCTCACTAGACAAATTGAGGTTAGAGAGGTCATTGGTGATATGGTGGGTTGGGGCAGAATCGGGATACCAAGTGGTATCCGAGTTGTAGGTTTGGTGGTTGGAGGGCGAAGTTTGGGTGGGAGAACTGGATGTATAGTTTGCTGAGAAGTAAGGAGGGGGTTGCATTTGATATGAGTGATTAAATCTTTGCCGACATTGAAGGGCAACATGCCCTGGTTTTTGACAGACTTGGCAAATGGGGAGATCACCACCAAGTGTTTGATGAGTGTTCCCAGAGAGATTGGGTGTGTAATGACCACCACGGTTCGAATAGTTTCCGCGACCTCTACCTTGTCTACCTCTAGATCTACCTCTCTGGTAGCGACCTCCAATAGAACTATGAGAGCTAAAGTTGGCCGAGGGTTCTAAAATTTGCTTAGAGGTATGAGCAAGTCTGCTTTCATGTATGAGAAGCATTTGATATAGGTCATGGGAGGAGATGGGATCATAACAGGTAGTCATAGACGTGACAAAGGGTTCATAGAGGTGACCTAACCCAGTGAGCAGGTACATGACTAGTTCTTTGTCTGGTAAAGGCTTACCTGTGGAGGCAAGGCTATCTGCTATGGACCTAACCTTACCGAAATACTCAATAATAGTCTGCTCACCACGGGAAAGATCAGTCAACTAGAAACGAAGATGAGAATCTTTCGCTTGTGAATGAGAGGCAAACATGGAGGAAATGGAATTCCAAAAGGAGTAAGATGTAGAGGCTAATAAAACATGACCTATGACCGAATCAAAAAGGGATGAGAATAGAACACTGAGAACCAATTGATCTGTTTTCATCCAAGTTTTATAATTTGAGCTAATTTGAGGTATTTCATTGTTAGCAGCAATAAGAAATTTTGCTTGACAGGGTAAGGTGCCATCCACATAGCAGTAGAGATCTTGACCTCTAAGGTAAGCAGATATTTGTACCTTCCATAGCAAATAATTCTCTGTAGTAAGTTTAAGGGTGACTACGTGTGAAAAAGAGGAAATGATGGAAGCAGAAGGAGAGGGAAGGGAGGCCATGGATCACGAGACTACTAGTCGAGTAGCTCTGATACCATGTAAGCCTGGGACATTTTCATGAATTCCTTCTCTATTCATTAGTGAGATTTTGGTGTATTTATACACATACACAGGAGAATCAAATATATTACAAGGGTAAGGGTATTCTCGACAATAAACACAAAACTAACTTCTAGAGTATTCTAACCCTATTTATAGTAAATGAATAAATGATCAAGTAATAAAATGTTATATGCTAATACATATATAGTACCAAAAGGGAGCCAGTACTCAAATTTCATTAAAACTAGTAACTGTTTAGACATTAATGTTATTAAATTGTTGCAATTTTCTAATTTTACTGTCAAAATTAGAACAAAGACTTGATCTCAATCTGGCAATTTCGAATTATCAATTTGGTCATCAATTATTCTTGGAAATCTCTTTCATGATCAATTGACTTTTAATGTTAATATATATATATGCTAATTATATTTCAATAGTTTACACAAAAAATCACATTTTGAAACCATCTCGCCTGTTTCTTCCTTAGTTACTAAATTTTTCTTTTTCTTTCTAAATAAGACGAGAGATCTAGAAAATTGGTCTAGAGCCATGTAATTCCATGATCGAGTTGAGTAAGTAACCGCCATATTTTGTTGCAATATTATATATCGCCTGTTTTCATGTATCATATATGAATAAATTGATATGATTTGATATTAGATTATAAAGTTATTTTTATTATAAATTAAATTTAACGTATCATTTAAAATTATGTTAATTTATAAATTTATTTTTATAGAAGACTGTTTGCATTTCTCGATTGAGTGTTCTTGACACGTACTCATCTTCTTAATCTTCAAATAGGGAAGCAATTGGGAATGTCATCTTTTGAAAAAGTCATGATAGATGGTTGTCCCTCGGAAAAGGAAGAAGACCTTCAAAATATTGCTAGATAGAGTGGTCATCTATGAGCCACAAGTAAGGGTGTAAATTTAAATCAAAAAATCGGACAGGACCAGTTGGACCGGTTTTGAACCTATCCGGTCCGGGACCGGTACTTGTAATGTAAAAACCAGCCGGGACCGGACCGGTTAATAAAAAGTATATATATAAAAAATATTTTATTTATAAGTTTTATATATAATGTATAATTATATGTGGAATTTTTGTATATAATATATATAATTATATATCATATATGAAATAATTTCATATTATAATTTCTAAATTTTAACATAAAATATTAATCTTAAATGTGAACATTTGTAATTTATTTGATCATATGCTATTAATATAATTATATATAAGATAATATTATTATAAAATAAAAGTTTAATCTTAAAAATGAAAATTTAATTGATCATATATTATATAGCTATACTAATATACAGTTTATAACTAATACTAATATATAACTATAATAATAGTCTAATATAGACTATAATTATACTTATACTAATATGTTATACTAAATCACTATAATTTTATAAATAATACTAATATATAACTATAGTAATAGTCTAATATTAATATTATTATATAGTCTAATAATTTATATAGCTATACTAATATATAAGTTTATAACTAATACTAATATATAGTTTATAACTAAGACTAATATATAACTATACTAATAGTCTAATATTAATACTATTATATAGTCTATATATATATATTACAAATATAATATAGACTATAGTTATACTTATAATTAATATAATTATACTAAATCACTAAAAGTTTATAACTAACACTAATATATAGTTTATAACTAATACTAATATATAACTACACTAATAGTCTAATATTAATACTATATATAGTCTAATATATTAAATAGCTATACTAATATATAAGTCTACAACTATTTAACTAATACTAATAGTTTAATATAGACTATAGTTATACTAAATCACTATCACTAATACTAATATATAACTATACTAATAGTCTAATATTAATACTATTATATAGTCAAATATATTAGACTATAGTATATTAAATGTATTACAAATATATATATCAATGATTCAGTATATATATATTATATAGTCTATATATATTACAAATATAATATAGACTATAGTTATACTTATAATTAATATAGTTATACTAAATCACTAAAAGTTTATTACTAATACTAATATATAGTTTATAGCTAATAATAATATATAACTATAGTTACAATACTAATAGTCTAATATTAATACTATTATATAGTCTAATATACTATATAGTTATACTAATATATAAGTTTATAACTATTTAACTAATACTAATAGACTAATAGTTTATTATAGACTATAGTTATACTTATACTAATATAGTTATACTAAATCATTATAACTAATACTAATATATAACTATACTAATAGTCTAATATTAATAGTTAATACTATTATAAAGTCTAATATATTAGACTATAGTATATTAAATCAATTTTCCAAACCATCAAAAAATGTTTTAATTACCATTTAAAAAAAAAAAAAAAACACATTGAAAATATTAACTCAATAGGAAACGGCGTCGTTTCCCCTATAACTAAACCCTAATAACTAAAGTCTTATTCTCTCTCCCATCTTGTTCTGCGTCATTCTCTCTCTCGTCTGCTCACGGCTCACTCTCTCGTCTGCATCTCTGCCTCGCTGCCTCGCCCCTTCTCACTCTCGAGTCTCTCGTCTCTCAACTCTCTCGTCTCTCACTCTCTCTTCCGCTCACTCTCTCGTATGCGTCTTTGCCTCGCCCCTTCTCACTCTCGAGTCTCTCGTCTCTCACTCTCTCTTCTCTCAAGTCTCAACTCTCTCGGCCTCACTTTGTCTCTCTGCCAAGTCTGCCCAATGCCCCTCAAAGGTAAAATTTTCTTTTTTTTGAAATTACATACTAGGCTTTTTGTGATTGGGTTTTGTGATATTAGGATTTTTGTGATTGGGTTTTGTGATATTGGGATTTTTGTGATTGAGTTTTGTGATATTAGGGTTTTTTTAATCCGAAATTTACTTTGATTGGGTTTTGTGATTAGATTTGTGAAATTACATTGATAGGGTTTTGTAATTTTTCTACTTGAATAACATATGTCCTATTTAATGTTTATCAATTGGGGTTGAGGATTTGAATAAACTGTGAAGGCTCAAGAATTAAACCAGTTTTTTTTGTTTTCTTATAAACAGATTTTTAATGATAAACTGTATAAATTTCATTTTAAAAAAATTGAAAAATCGGACCGTACCGGATTGAAAACGGGTAAAAAACCGAAAGTACCGGTGCGTAATCGGTTTTAGAAAATACAAAACCAGTACATACCGGTTCGTTCCTAAATTTTGTCCAAAACTGGACCAAACCGGACCGGTTACACCCCTAGCCACAAGTGTCAGTTGGACCAAATGTAGGACGCTTAATGGATCACACTTGTGAACTTAAGCCTTGGCAATTTATTTCCAACATTACATATACTTTTGGCTTTTCTATTAAATGAAAAGTAGCTACAACTATCATATACTGTGAGCACAAGAAACGCAACCAAAGCGCAGAGATCAACAGCAAACACCACCATATATAGCACCTAGCAAGCTATGGCATGCCTAACACCATAACCACAAGATCGTTCTTAGTCCCAAATACCGACCTCCATGAAACCATCCTCAGTAGCACAGCCCCTAAACATCCCAGTGGTGTTAAAACTCCAAGCCACTTCTCCTTTATTCGACACAGCTATGAGCCCTGCCTTCCCTTCATCGAGCCGTTCCTTGATGACAAAGTCCACGGCCTCCTGAAGGCCCAGCCCCTTGTACTCCATCACCGCCGCCACCTCTCTAGCCAGGGTCCCGCGTATGATCGCCTCGCCCTCTCCGGTGCACGACACCCCGCAAAGATTGCATGCGTAGGTGCCAGCGCCGATCAGGGGCGAGTCTCCGATGCGACCGCTCATCTTGTTCATGAGCCCCCCGGTTGATGTTGCCGCAGCGCAACGGCCCTGGTTGTCCACCACCACGCACCCAACCGTCTCCGGCGCATACACGCTGATTGGTAGCCCGTTCATCAGGATGGGACTCTCCACCACGCCGCTGCATGTCTCCAATCCCCCTGCCGCCGGGATCCTGTAATCAAACTGCATGCGACGATCCGGACATATTCAGGATTAAGTTAGTGCGTTTCTGCCGTCTCGTGGGTTATGATATTTTTTTAAGACTTGCGAAGAAAACTAATCAGAGAGATTCAACGTACCATGATGGTGTTTGCTTCCTTTGCCAGTTTAAGCATTCCCACGTTCTCCTCCGTGATGAAATATTCATTGTCCACGACCTCCACACCCTGAAGAAATCAACACCATGTATAAAAAAAAAACAATAAATCTTAATTTACAACCTCTCAAACTTTCACTCTCCACATTTTTTTTAATTTTTATTATTTTTTATTTTATCAAATATTTATTACATAAATAATGAATAAAAGAATTTGAAATAATTTTTAAAAAGAATTAAAAAAAATTTAAAATTTAAAATAATGTGAAATGTGAATTACGGTGGAGATTGTAAAAAAAAAAAAAAAAAAAGTAAAGATGGATCACTGTTCCTCGTACTCTGAAACATCTAATCACCTAGAATATTTTCTTTGATTTTAATAATTATTACATGATTAAATGATTAAAATATTATATTACGTCATGCTTCAGTAAAACAACCACAGAAATGGGAAACTTTTGCCTTTCATTCTCTTCTTTTCTCAGAAATTCAACCTGTAAGGAACACGCACACCCACAAGACAAATTACAATAGAAAATTCAGTGAAAACACGTGGAAATGAATGCGAAGGGACAGGCGGCTTAGATCTTTCTACAAGCGAAATGAAAAGCTGACGCTCTTTCCTTTCTTTCCCTTTTCCCATAAATTTATTTTAGGGTAGAACCGTTAGAATCAGAGATTCAGACCTGTTGCCTGGCGAAATCTTCGGCGCCGGCGAAGGCTAGGTAGGAGTGGGGAGATCTCTCCATGACTAGTCGGGCAAGAGAGACGGGGTTCTTGACTGTAGTCAAGCCCGAAACGGCACCGCATCTCCTCCCACGCCCATCCATGATGCTCGATTCCATCTCCACAGTACCTTTCGCCGTCAGGGCAGATCCACGTCCAGAATTAAAGACAGGATCTGTTTCGAGTTCTCTAACCTGTATCACACATTCGCAATCACAAAATGTAAAGAGAGTTGTTTTTATAAGTAAAAAAAACTCGTAAATGCTGCGCTAGTAAGTATTCAATCAAGCAGACGAGACACGGAAGCCATGCAAACAATTAGTAAAAAAATGTGGTACAGTTTGAATTAGAAAATGCACTTTGCACATCTGTTTTCTCGGAAAATGCATGATAGAGAGGAAATCCAGACATGGGATTGGAGTGATAGTAACAATATTGAAACTTTTCTTTTTTATTTCCTTTGTAGGATTCAAATGCGGAAAGTTAACCGCATGGCAACATCATAAGGAAAAGGGAAACTGAACAGGACAGTTATTGAAAAAGAAGCCACAGAAAAAAAGAGAAAGGGACGTACAACAAGTTCGACAACATCGACGGCAGAGAGTTTGGATCGAAGAGCGTCGATACCAAGATTTAGGCAGCGAGTGAGGAGTTGTTTGGCCTCCTCTTGACGCTGTTGTGGGAGATTAGGGTCCACACCAGCGCCACCATGCACAGCTATAGCCCACCCTCCCATATTTCTCTCCATCTCTCTCTATTGCGGTTTTTATAAATCGTGTGTGCTGACTACGAGGATGGAGTGGCCTTTAAATAGGCGGAGGCGGACTCCAAGGATCTCTGAGCTGGAATTTAACTATGATTTGGGTTCCTTCCCGTATATGTGTGCGTGCTGTCAATTCAATGCAGACTTGTCAGAGCCCTACAGGATTTTCCTTCCTGTTTCAATGTTTTGGGCTTCCCATCTATGCGCACGAAAAGCACGCACGCACGCGCCCGCGACCTCTAAAGTGTGCTTCCGTAAATTTACAGATATTCGATGATGAGGATATTAAACATTATTTTTTTTTTTTTTTTGAGTAGTTTTATTATATTAAACTAATTCAATTTTTCTATCGTTCCTACGTTATATATTAATAAAAAGTGATGAATTGAATTATCATTCTTCCCATACACTAAACACCATATTTATTTTAATTTTTTTAATTTTTTTTTTTAAATTAATTGATTTTTTCTAATCATCATACAAACAGTATACATTTAGTAAGAGAAAAACAAATAAAAAGAATTATGTGTAAATTATGGTGTGAAAATGATGAGTAATTTTTATTTTATATATATATAGAGTAATTTTACATACAACCGTTAAGTGTGTAAACGCTACGTAATCGCTTTGAAAAATAGTAGGGTCCACTATTAAAAAATTAATTTTTTTCATGTGTGTTCCATGTTTAATTCATTTTTTTCAAAGTAATTACGCAGTGGTTGCATAATTTACAGTTGTATGTAAAATTACTCATATATATATATATATATATATATATATATATATATATAACTTGGTCATGTAATATAGACTACTTTCATATCACTGAAGTGGTTGATGTGTCGACAAAGAAGCTTGAAAATATATTTAATTCTTGTAAGTATACCGCAAGTTCTCCCCCAATAAGCCTTGTCGGACGTCCGACGGAGTTCTAATCTTGGGTACTTCAATTCATCGCAATGATTAATTCTTTGTTTGATTTGCCTCTATACGAAACGTAGTGGAGTGCATAAAAAAAGTTACATCCATGAATTACTATAAGAAAATTATTTATTTACGATCAGTTAATTTCAGTGAAATGATTATTTATAATTAAAATTGATTGCGAATAATCTTTTAATTATAATAAATTAATCACAAAAACTCATTTTTGTTGTAGTGCGAACTCAAAATTATAAGTTAAACTAACATTTGTTGTAAGTATTTTTGTAAACAAAAACTTTGCTACGGGCATTGTCTAGCTATATATTTCTCTAGTTCAGACTTTTGGGAATTTGAGTCTCATCACTAGCTAACTTAAGTTTATTCTATGGTGTTTCTTTATAATTAATCATAAATGAGTATTTAATTATACGAGTGTTAAATGACATCATGTAATAATTCAGTTAATTAAAACTGGAAAATCGGGATAAATAAAGCAAATAGCGAAAATCTTTTATTTTTCCTTTCCAGATTTAAACGTCTTACGTTACTTTTTTGGATGTTATAAATAAAAAAGGAATACTATATGTAGTCGTGGAGTGCACAATCATCGTACAGTCATTTTAAAAAAGAATGAAGTCTAATATTAAAAAATTACTTTTTTTCATGTAAGTCTCGTATATATTCATTTTTTTAAAAATAATTGTACGACATTTACACACTTAAAATTGCAACTATCATTTCTTTAAATCAAATGCCCATTTTCTGAACTTCAAAGAATGATAAAATAACCAATCACGGAAAGAAAAATATATTTATTTTATCCTTTTCTGGTTCTTATCCACACACACACACAGATATATATATATATATATATAACTACGATATTAAACGTCGGCTTGGATTTCTTTTTTTGGCAACTAATGTCGTTTGCTTTGTAGTTGTCTAAGGGTTTGATCTGGCAATACTGAATATTATAAGAAAAATTCTACTCATCATTCTCATATCACACATGAAAGAAGTCATGCATCCTTCTACAACTTCACGTTGTTCTTCCACTTATTAATCAATTCTCTATTTATTTGTCACGAAATTAAAGCATCTATTTCAGCAGAAACATGACAAACTTTCCCTATGTAGGTGCCTTAATATGAATAACAATTTAATATGATTTTTTATATAATAATTTTTGTGTGAAATAATCTTTTTTATGAAGAGTAATTCTACATACAACCGTGAAATACGTAAACGTCGCGTAATCGCTTTGAAAAAGAGTGGGGTCCACTATTAAAAAATTAATTTTTTTCATGTGGGTACCATATTTTATTATTTTTTTCAAAGCGACTATGCGACAGTTGCACAATTCACGGTTACAAATATCTTTTCTCTTTTATAAATACATTGCATGTTCAAGATGCCATAAATATTGAGATTCTGGCACTATGATTAAATATTTGGATAAGCATGGCATTTTCATTCCACACATGATAATAGATATAGCTTGCGGGGGACTTGACCATCATGCATGCATGCTATGCATGCATGTTGATCTTCATCTCAATCCCGTTTATTTAAGCTTTCGATTTCTGTACACGTACTGTCTGTGTGTTTGCCAGGATAAACTTAAATATAAACGAGTATCATACGGATCATACACCTTAATTTTTAATTTTTTTTTTTTTAATTTTTGGGAAATTATTAGCTGGTTGGGTGATCACTGGAAAAAACATCTGAGATAATAATTGTCGTGCAAGTTTGCAACACTTCACATCCCATTAATCTTTGAAAACAAAACAAAACCTCATCGAAAAAGAATCTATATATCAAGTATATATAGAGATAATGAAAACCACAAAATAAAATGGAAAATGGCCTTGTGAATTTTTTTTAAAATATTCAGAATTATTAAAAAGTACATATATAAAATATAAAATAAAATACACTAAATAAAATAAAAGAGCTCCAAGCAGTAACAGCATAATCACCCAAATAAAATAAAGGTTTGTTACACAACCTTCACCACATTCTACATTTCACATTTTTTTAAATTTTTTAAATTTTTAATTTTTAATTTTTTTAGTTTATTCTTTTTAAATTATTTCAAATTATTTATTTATTATTCATATAATAAATATTTAATAAAAGAAAAAAATAATAATAATTAAAAATAATATGAAATGTTAGAAAGTTGTGGAGATTTTTTTGAATAAAATATATGAAACAAGGCAAGCTAATTGGCTCTAGCTGATCCGAAAAGCTGTTGATCAGAAGCTTGGAAACGGACGGCTAATGCTGCTAACGAGGAGCAGAAGATCAGCCCCTGGCTGCATGGTTCAGGTGGGCTGTACGCAGCTATATATGCTTGCGTCAGTCAAGGTAGCTAGGAGGCGGGAACAAAAATGGTAGGCAAAACCTGGCCGTGGGTCCGACTCCGACACTCTTATGGGTCCCAGAGTCGCTGCATCTCGGAAGAAATATATATATATACAGTAGTAGTGTGTAACGTCAAGGGACGTTTACCTAATTTAGTTAATTAAAAATATTATTATATTTAAATTATGTTAAAATTTTAATTATTTATATAATTTTATTTTTTAAAAAATATTTAACAAAAATTCATCATTTATTTAATGATGAAATATTAGTATTTTATAAATTAAATTTGATAATTTATTTATTATATGATATTTATATGTTAATTATTTATTTTAAATTAATTTAAATCAGTATTTAAATTTTCACTATTGAATCAAATTTATAGACTTATGATGAATGATTATATTTAAATCTCAAAAATTATCATTTTCCCCTCACTTTTCATTTTTCCCTCTCTCTCCTCCCGCTCAGCCACGTCTTCCCTCTCTCTCACCCGATCTCCTCTCTCAAGTAGCGGTGCGGCACCGTGCGGTGTCACCGACCACGTTACCGGCTTCCCCTCGCCGACGACCAAACCCAACCGTCGAAGCCCCTTTGCAGATCCTCCCTTAGCCGCACGTGAGTAACTAGAAATAGGTCTCAACTCCACCCTTGCGCCACCACGGCTTTGCCCCTACTCCACCAAGCACTACCACCAAGTTCCCCTCACGCTGTGTACCACTTGTATGGAACTCACCACCCGTAGCTCCTCCCTAGCCCCACCACACAGCACCTCTACTCACACGGGTTTCTCCTTGTAGCGCTGTCGTTAGCCAAGCTCACGCCACCGCACCACCATGACGGCCTAGATCCGCCGCCTACAACCCACGACACCACCACCAACCTTCCACGGCACCTCCCCTGCTCCTCCATGCCAACCCTCTATCTCTCCAATTTTGTGATTTTGTAAATTTTTACAATTTGTGATTTTGTAGAATTAGGATGATTTACGATGAGTTTGTGATCATCCTACAGTGATTTTGAGATAATTTCGGTGAGTTTGGTTTGTACTTACTGTGATTTTATGATTTTTTGTTGTGATTTTGTGATCTGTTGTGGTGATTTTGTGATGATTTTTGTGGTGATTTTGTGATCAACAATAGTGATTTTATGATCTGTTATGATATTTTGTGAAGAATATTAGTTTGAGGATGTAGAGATGGATGAAGAAGAACATCGTAAAATAAGAGAATTGTTTATCATTACTGTTCATACTCTTCATTGAATTTTTGTAATTATAGTAATCTTTTATGTACTTTTTTGTAAAACTGAAGACCTAAAAGGGCACAATTGTAATAATAGTCAGTTACATAGAGGTATATGCAGAATAAAAAGTGTTCAAAGAAAATTCTATTTATTATTGTTCATCTTACTGTTCATATGAAAATAATCGCTTTTAGTATATATATATATATATATATATATATAAAAATATATATAAATATAAATATATATAAATGAAGATTAGCATGTATTTTAAAAATGAGGTTGATTGGTTGGATTTAGTTGACAACTTGACATGATGTGTCGGTGATGAGAAGGCTTTTAGAAGTGCATAAGAGATAACTTACCATTATTATTTATTATTTTATTATTAATATTTATTTTTTATTATTATTATTTAATATTTTATTATTAATATTTTTATTATTATTCATAAAATACTTAAAAATACATAATTATCCAAATACAATTTAAAACTAACTGATCCAAATGTTTATTCATATATAATATATATATGATATATATTATTTTTTAAAAAAAGTAAAAAAATATAAAATTTATATAAAAAAAATTAATATTTTAATAATAAATTTTATTCTTTTTTAAAAAATTAATTTCATGATCGTATAAATCATTACTCGTATATGTATTTAAGTAAAAAGAAAATAGAAGTGTAGAAGCTACATGCAATTAATATATATAGCGCACTCCCAAGATTGAGGTAGTTGAAAATGAGTCATATACATTAGCTAGAATGGGACACCATTGATCGGTTTGTGTCCATTGTATCTTTCCCACTCCCATTGCTTTCCACTTCCACTTTGTCTTTATGCTTTTTCCTTTGCACTCCTCTGATGCGACTTGATGAACAGACTCTTGAAAGCTCGTGTTTTTTGGTTCCTAAGCTAACAGTGAACCTGGGAATCGTATCTCTTTTCCTGTTTTTAATTTTATTTTTTAAATAATAGGAATTAACTATGTGATACGCTTTGTTAATCTAATATAAACACAATACGATAATAGCAGGTTTAAATTTAATATTAATGGGTTCAAGTAAAACGGGTTGAAGACACGATTTCTTAATGAGTTGATAACAGGTCAACCCGTTTTGACCCGTTAAGAAAGTTAAAGTTATAATTATATCCTTATATCTAAAAGTAAAATTATTGGAGTTTTAATTTCAATATTTTTATTGTTTAGATTATAATTTTAGACTTGTAAGTAGTTTTATATCTTTTTATAGATATTGTGATTTTAACATTTATATAAAATTATGCTAAATTTAATCATATTACACAGGTTAATTTCATATTTGTTCAACTTATTTACATAAACGTGTTAAAAACGGGTCGGGTCGGGTCAAATTAACATATTTCGTAATATTCACTAACGGGTCATGTTAGGGTTTGAGATTTTAATACGATAAGCTTAATGGGTCGTGTTCGAGCTTACTCATATAGTATAATATACATGTTAGAGCTGTATAGGAACTGTCGGAACCGGCCGTGAACTGATTAGACCGACCGCCAGAGCACGGAATTGGCAAAGAACCAGTCGGTGGTCGAGAGGAATTGAAGGAAAACCGATATCGGCAGTTCAGCGCCGGTTTGAACCCCTGGAAAATCGCTGAATCGGTCGATCCGGTCTATTTATATATATTTTTTTAATATATGTATATAAAACGGCTCCGTTTTACTTAAATAAGTGAAACGGCATTGTTTTAGAACCTGAAAGTTAAAAAAAAATTATAATAGAACGGCGCCGTTTCAAAATGAATTAATAACCCCCCGCACACCCCTCTTCTTCTTCCCCGCATCGTCTTCTTCCTCTCTAATCTCTGCAACTCTCTTCTTCTTCTATGGCAGCAACGGCCCAACGATTCTTCATTCTTCCTCAGTTTCTCCTCCTTCACAGAAGATGCCGACGGTGGACCAAAGACCGCGCTGACGCACGTTGTGTAACGCCCCGTACCCGAGGGTCCGGAGAGTTAACTCATGTCACTTAAAAATCATTTTCCTTCCATATAGTACATATTCTAATCTTTCTCAATCGCACAAAATACTCATATATTTACATCAATTACTCCAGAATAACTATTCTAAGACGATACAAAATTTAATATAAACATCAATCTCCCAACAAATCATATCATCAGAGCACAACAAGCTTACTGAATGAAAATCCTCAATACCCATATAAACCTTCTATGCTTAAACCATCATTCTTAACTCTTCTCACCCATGCTCCATATCCTTGATTCTCAACTGAAACATTCAAATCATCTGAAAAATATTGTGGAGATAAAGGGTGAGTTATCAACAACTCAGTAAGCAGAGAACATATACTAGCATGTAAACATGAGACTTTTTCAAAAAGTTCAATATGCAGAAACAAAACATTTTATTTTTATATGCAGATTTCAGAAAACGTGTTATCAGAAAATCAAAGCGACTTTTCAAATATTTCATACTCAAGTCAACAATTCATATTTGAGGATCCATTTCATATTCAAAAACACTTTGGCAAAACATAACTGAACATCTCCATCTTATCATGTCATATCATATACCATGTTTAACCCCCGTGGTAGGGTTGTGCTATCCCCGGTGGCCAAACCAGGCAGTATCATGCGGTGAACTTCCCATTTTTCAATCTCGAAGCCCCAAGTGTGCACACAGGAAAGAAGACGTAAAAAGACCACTTTGTTTCCAAAGTGAGTGCACTCATATCATATCATGGTGGTACCAACCATATCACGTGAACAGTATCATCATATCAGAACCATATTCAGAACAGATAAGTATGCCAAAGTTTTATCATATACATATCATATCAAAACACGTGCGAAACATATTCATATCATTTCTATTTGATCAAAAACAGATCCATATAATTTCATATCACATGCATAAAAATTTCAATGATATCATATTCGCTCTTTTGCATATTTCAGAAACATGTCAAATATTGCTTATGTCTACACATTTCATGTCAAAAACATTTCTTTTCTCTTTCATATGTATCTCATAAGGGAATGCAAAAACATATACTGAGGTTGTTTTTCACTTTTTCTTTTTAAAACAACATACACATTTTTTTACAAACCAACCTCAGTTCATTTCTTTTTATGCAAATCCAGCATAGGAACTCCGCTTACCTGGACGACTTAACTTTTCCAAAAATTTCCTCAAAAATGTCGAGTCGACTATAAATCGTCACCTATAAAAATAATCACGTAATTTCTGTAAGTTTCCAATAGATCACATATGTCGATATTTAAGCCTAAGATTCTTAAATAACCTATTTTAAATTTCTCAAAACTTAAAACCTTCATAATCCCAAAATATATCATTACTTCATAAAATCACCAATATCCACCACAGCCCACATCATACACAAAACACCAATATTTAAACCCGAACAGCCAACAAATCTCATAGTCTAAACCAATCATACTAACAACTCCATCACCCAATCCAATCAACCCCGTTACTCCTCGGACTCAGTCAAGCAAAACCAATCAGCAATTAAATACCGTATAATGTGCTAGTGCAAAAATACATTAAATTCACGAGAGTTCTTTGAAAAATACTTACATTGCTATATAATAATTTATGGAGGATCACCGAGGCACAAGAAGTGGAAAAATAGTTGCAGAACAGTGCAAAATACACTGTGGCCATGGGTCACAGATACCCACTTTTCAACGGGTGCAAACGAAGACCCGAGATTGATAGGGTAGGGCCTAGGGATGTCGGTGAAGCTAGTGGTGGTGATGGTTTGCCGTGGGTGGCGGCGCAAGGGGTGGTTTTAGGCCAAAAATGTGCAAATCGGAAATGTACTTGGTGTGGCTTCACCGGTGACGGATCGGAGCTGGGGTTGGGTCCAATGGGTTGCCAAGAGGTCGGGGATGAAGTGGTAGGAAGATGGTGGCCGGAGGTGGAGCGACGGCGGCGCTGGAGCGAATGGTGGCCGCGGCTTTGGAGGGTGCGTGGAGGCTAACGGCGGCACAGATGGAGCTGAAATTGGAGGGAGGTGGTCGCCGGCGGCAGGGGGAGGGGAGGAACACGGCGGTGTCAACCACCGCCGGCGGACAGCGGCGGGCTGGAAGAGGACCGAACGCACGGCGAGAGAGAGAGGAGAAGCCGTTCGCGCGCGGGAAGAAGGAGAAAGAAGAAGAAAAAGAAAAAGAAAAGAGAAGAAGAAAAAGAAAAGGAAAAGGAAAAGAAAAGAGGAAAAGAAAAATGTAGGGAAAGAAATGAGGTCCAATCCTCACATCTTGAGTCACAAAAATGATCCAACGGCAACGATTTTAAAACAGCAAATCAATTAAAATAATTTAAACGTACTGATACAATGAAGATAAAATAATTAAATCCCATAATCAATTAATTTAAAAGAAGAACAATTTAAATGTACAACAATAAATAAATATTAAGAAAACATAACAATTTAATTCTCACAATTTAAAGATCATAAAATATCCCATTTAAAATATCCGATAATTTTAAAACAAGAGAATAAATTTTTGAATAAATAATAATAAATCCTTCAATAAAAAATATACTAAAATACGGGGTGTTACACGTTGAGACCGATATGATCGGTTTTCTTTCTCCAAACCCACGGTTACGACCGGTTCAATAGACCCATGGCAGACTTCGGTGATGTCTCAGTTTTGCACTGAAATCGACGCCGAACCCATTGGTGTACAACCCTAATACATGTTTTGACACGACATAAACAAGACACGTTAATGCGATTTGACACCCCTAACTGTAGTACTACTAGCTAGGCAAGCAAGGAACCAAACTTGAAAACAAATATTCCAAACTAATTCTAAAGTGACTATTCTAATTAACTAAATATTATTTACTAGCTTGGGATAAAAAAAATTGAATGATATTTATGTACCGTTTAAATAATGATTTGAGATGAGATGAGTTGAGATTAAATAAAATATTATTATAATATTATTTTTTAATATTATTATTGTTTTAAGAATTGAAAATGATGAATTATTTATTATATTTTATGTATAAATTTAAAAAAATTATAATGATTAGATGAAACACTTCTTATATCCAAACTAACTAAGAATCATTTTTGCGGCAAATAGTTATAAACATAAAGACAGTACTTGATTTTCCTCAATATTGGACAATACTAGTTATGTAGTTTAAAGATAAAGATATTTCTGTTATTTACCAGTTTTATATATAACACCACTTATTGTGATATTCATTATGTTCATAAAAAAAGAGTTAAATACCAATATTTTTGTTTATGTAAACTGATCATGCGTCAGACTTCCACATCAACAATGCGTACGTTTAGTGTGTGAATAAAAAGACGTACTGCAAATACATTTATTCATCTAAAAAAGAGTTTATATTCTGTAAGTGACATTAATGTAAATCTTGGGTGGAGAAGAACTGTACCATTTCGATATGTATTTTTTTTTTCTAGGAAAAGGAGAAAGAGTGAGATCATCAACTTATCAAGGTTGGAAACGTATTCCATTTAGGCGTGATCATAATACTATCATAGATCCCATTGGAATCTCCTTCAAACGGCATGGATCGAGCTGCAAATGCCCCTTAAAGATGGATTTGAGCTATAATTTGCTCGAAGTCCACCAAGGATAAACTAAGCCAATTGACAATGATATAATAGGCATGCATGGATCGAAGTGATCCAACTCATCTTCTTATAATTATAATCGGCCACATAGAAACAGCTCGAAATCATAGTTTCTAACCTCTAAACCACATGAAGTAACCCTATAATTACCACTAAGTTAATATCCTTGTGATTATTATTTCAATTTTTATTTAGAATAGCAAATTTGACGATACCAAAGATTTCATCGAATCGTAAAATTGTTGGTTTATGTTTCATATCTTAGATTGCGTTTGGATAGTGAGGTGATTTTAGATATTCTATAAATAATAATGAAAGAGTAATGGTAGAATATTGAATAGTAATAAATAGTAGTGAATAGTAATAAAAAGTAAATAAAAATAATAATAAAATAATAAATAATTGTGAAATATTTTAAAAATACTCTGCTATTCAAACTAACCATAGTATCACCACTATCGATCATGATTTTAATTAAGATGGATTGTCCTTCTGATCTCATGTCACAAACAACATCGAATGATACGTAATACAAATGACATCATTATCAAGGTTTAAATGGAACAAACTGAGGAGAGCCTTCGCAGTTTATAATCATGACCCTATTAACAATGTTTGTAAAAATCACCACTCCTTCTCTGGGTGATGTTTTCCATTTATATAGACGTATGAAAACAGAGTATGATTTGAAATACAATGAGATAAAACCGGAAAGATAAATTACAAATACAAACTGCATCTCCTAAGTTTTATGTCCTATAATCAAGGAGGATAAGATGAAGGAGGATTCCGTAAATCAATAACTGATTTACTGGAATCCTCTACAGCCCCCAGCAAGCTAAGAGTGGGATTGACACAAACTCTAAGCTTGGACCGAAAGAAGATATAGAGATCCCGTGAAACACTCTTCGTAAAGACGTCGGCCAGTTGCAAATGAGATGGAATGTGCTGAAGACGAAGAGTACCAGCAATAACAACCTCACATAAAAAATGATAATCAAGGTCGATGTGCTTAGCACGCTTGTGGGACACAGGATTGGAGCTCAAAAAAATTACACTTTTGTTGTCACAAAGAAGGAGAGGCCGGTGAGTTAATGTAACTCGAAGATAGCGTAGGAGATGAGTGAGCCATAACACTTCAACAGCAGTAAGAGCAAGAGCACGATTTCTCATTTAAAAAAAATCTTGCACATTCTATAATAGTAAATATCATTTCTCACCTTTAAAAATAAAGAGCTCCCGGAGATTAAAAAAAAAAACTTACACAACAAAAAGGGGTGGGGGCAAAATTGGAATCCAGTGGCAAAATGTCATCGGGGGGCCATCGAAACCGAGAATTCTGTGGGCAGGCCTATCCGCTCCGCCCACTGCTGAGACTCCATATAGAATTTGGATACAGTAACCGCAACCCGACCCATATCGGGCCTCTTGTCCGGATCCTCCTCTATGCATTCCAACGCCAACCGCACCATCTTCTCCGCCACGTCCACCGGGTACGAGTCCCTCAACCTCCTATCCACCCACCTCCTCACCTCCCCACCACTACCTTCGACCACCGCCTCTCTCGCCATGTCGATCACGCTCACCCTCCTATAAACACCCCCATCGCCATCGACACTAGAGCCGTCGTCCTCAAACCTATACTTGAGGGCCTCCTCTCCGGACAACAGCTCCAACATCACCACTCCAAACGCGTACACATCGCTCTTCTGCGTCGCAATTCCCGTTGACTGAAACTCCGGAGCCATGTACCCTCTCGTCCCCTCAAACTTAATTTCCCGACTATCCGACTTCTTCGATTTTGCAGAATCTGAGTTATTGTTTTTGGTGATTTCTCCGCACAAATCCGCGGTGCCGAAGTGGCAGATCTTCGCGTTCAGAGACTCTTCGGTTACGATAATGCTGGAGCTCTTGATGTGGTTGTGAACGAAGCTGGAGTTCAGCCCTGTGCAATGGTGGATGTAATCGAGGTCGTGCGCAAGGTCCGTGGCGACCTGCATGCGTGAGAGCCAGGAGGAGAGGACCGTGAAATTAGGGTTCTTAGGATTCCGGAGACAACCAGCGAGGTTCGCACCTTCAACGAATTCGTACACGAGGTAAACGTAATTCCCGGACAAAGACGCGCCAAGAAGCCTGATTATGCTGCTGTGGTGGCTCCGACCGATCGTCAAGACACGGTCTCGTAGCTCCAGTAATTCGATAGGACGGCAGCGCTTGCGCTGGAAGACGATGGCGTCCTTGTCACGAAGAGAGCAACGCCACGAGGCGGACGAGGAAGATGAGGAGAATCACTTGGCGAGGAAGCTGTTGGTGGCGGTGCGGATTTCGGAGAACTGGTAGACGTGAGGGTTCTCCGGGAGAGAGTCCTTGAGGCTCGAGAGAGAGGCTCGGCTTGATACCATAACAATGTTTGTAAAAATCACCACTCCTTCTCTAGGTGATGTTTTCCATTTATATAGACGTATGAAAACAGAGTATGATTTGAAATACAATGAGATAAAACCAGAAAGATAAATTACAAATACAAATTGCATCTCCTAAGTCTTATCTCCTATAATCAAGGAGGATAAGATGAAGGAGGATTCCGTAAATCAATAACTGATTTACTGGAATCCACCTATGCCCACTCATTGAGAAATAATATCCATGTATCCCACTAGTACCGAATGAGGACGTTGATGCATGGTTAATTAATTTATTTTAATCTGCTCTTTAGATTATAATTAAGAAATGAACATGTTGATGCAGGGGATTAAGATCTATTGATGTTGAGTTGGCAGATTTTATGTTAATAGCGTTGGACTACATCAAGAATGCAGATCAACATAAATATGGCAAGAAAGATGGAGATTGCTCGAATTGTGATAATAATGTGCACGTGTCAATATTTTGGCCATAACTTTGACTACGGGGTATCAGAATCACGCATATGATCCCAATTTGAAAACCTCTTCGATGCACATGTCGTGATTACTAGTTTTGACTGTGGTCTCTGTTTTGATCCCAAAATCCACTATTTTTCCCTCCAAATTGTTGATTTAAGGTTTGTTTTTCCTTTATGGTAATGTTTCTCTATCACTTTTAGAGATGATTATTATTCCGATTTTGGCAAGATACTTGTTTTAATACGTATTTTATTTTTATAGAATAATTGAAGTTTTCTTTTCAAAAAAAACTCTCAAAATCTTGGGTTTCCTTGGTTATTTATGCCTGGCTTGTGGTATCATAACCAATTTTTAACTTTTATGAACAAACCTTATTCTTAGAGTTTTTTCTCTGTATTGCATCTTTTATCAGTATTAATCCTTAGTCTCTGTTGATTAAGTAGTCATTAGAATAATACGATCTAATTATTCTGTCCGGTGCTCTTAAAATATAAAAGTAGGTCTTGATTGACTAACTTTAAACTCGGTCGGTTTTAGTTAACTAATTAACATCACTCTTAAAACACAACGCGAATCAAAAGTGTGATTAGTGGTTCAATAATTCAAGTTTATAAATTATTTGACAATATTAGGCTCAATGTTATCTTCACTGTCCCATGTTCAAATTAAAGCACATTTATTAATTTTGTATTCACTCCAAAAGTAATTGGAATATTAATACGCATAGTCCAATTATTATATTAGAAGTACACTAAAGACGTTTGGGTTTTGGGAACTTATTCAAGTGAAAAATTATACTCATCATCTTCACACCACACACCACTTATAATCTTTTTTTTTTTTCTCTTACAAAATATTTGATGTATAGAAGAATTCAATTAGTTTAGGAAGAATAAAACAAAAAAAAACTTAAAAAATAAATAAAAATAAGTGTGGTGTGTGAGAATGATGAGTAGCAAAATGCCAAATTTTATTTTAAAACTTTTTTTCACACTTTTTTTTTTTAAAACCCTTAAACATTTTAAAAAATAAAATAAAAATCACAAACTCTTTAAAAAAATATTTTCTTAATCATTAAGCAAAAGTAAAAATAAAAACAATCGGTAAGGATTATCGAGAGCCACTGACCTTGATGAGAGTTGCATTTTCTAAAATAAAGTCCTCCCAAACATTGCCACGATGGAATCCATCCATATATATTTCAAACTCTAAGTATCCTTATTTACAAGAAAAATGATAGATATACAATTATTTAATTTATAACCTTTTATATAATTATGTCTGAAATGAGGAGAACTTTTATAAAATAATTTATAAAAGTATCATTATTTTACATAAATATCTTTATTTTAAAACATAATTATATAAAAAATTATAAAAAGAATTATACGTGTATCATTGCCTATCTACCAACCTTGTCCACGAAGTCTCAAAACACTTATTCCGGCCTAGTTTTCCTGCCATCGACCTCCAATCCCTTGGGTTTTGACGTCTCAAAACAAAAAGATAGATAGGCATAGTGCATAAATCAATCATAACCCAAAACAGAGCTAGCCAATCGATCCAAACATGGCAGGACCGGTGTGGTGGAATCTTCAAGATACCCTGTCTCTCTCTCTGTCTCTCTCTCTGCTTCTGTGTCTGTCCAGTGTCTTTCTAGCTCCTTCACAAACGACTTTGAGCTGTGCCCTCCCAAAGATTCGCATCACGTGCTGTCTTTGATCAGAGTCTTACAGTTAACTTAATTTTTTTTTTTGAATGATAATAACAATAGAGTGCTCAAATGTCATATAATTATTTTAAATAAATAAATAAATATAAGATTTATATAAAAAAATAATAATTTTTTAATTATAAATTATATTTTTTTAAATGATTGTACGACATTTACATATACAAATGCATGCATATAACATTATTATTATTATTATTATTATTATTATTATTGACATTTTTAAAAGATCGAGGCCGATAAAGTTGTCTGTCCAAAGTCCACAAAAATAATTAAAATATAGGAAGACAAAAAAGAGCGATGGAATATTTTAAAGCATACTTCATTTTTAAATATCTATGCTCTCTCTCTCTCTTTCTTATAGAAAACACGGACACAAGAAAGAAAGTACGTGGGTTGTTCCCTCATATTTTTGCCCTTGCTAGGGTTGTACATCAAATGTCCATGGCTATATTTTCTTAGTTTAAAATAAAGACTCACCTTTGTGGGATGATAGTTCATTAAGGTGTCATTTAGTTACTGAGATAAAACACAAACCATCTGAGTTTGTTTGGTCCAGTTAGTCAGTCACCCTTCTCTCTCATTGAGCATCTCATGATGCCCTAACTCCATTATCGTAGGTCTTAAATCATTAGCCAAATTCATTCTCAATCTCATTTTTTCTATTAAACCCTATTATCAGAGAAATCAAAATTTGAATCTTGGTTGTTCAAATCTTCGTCCGATCAACTATGGGAAACATTGAGAAGCTCTTGAATCAGATCATGGAACTTAAATTCATTGCCAAATCTCTCAAACGCCAAGCCAGAAAATGCGAGAAGGAGGAGAAATTCGAGAAGCCTAAATTCAAGAAAGCCATGGAGAAAGGCGACATCGACAGCGCTAGAATCTATGTTGAGAACACCATCCGAAAGCGCACTGAGCAAATGAACTATCTTCGCCTCGCCTCGACGCCGTCGTTGCTCTTCTTGATACCCAGGCCAAGATGACCACCATCAACAAGTCCATGAGAAACATCGTCAAATCTCTCGAGTCTTCCCTTGCCACTGGAAATTACTTGCAGAAGATGTTTGAGACTGATAGAAAATCAAATATAATATAAAAGTAGATGGAGCAGAGAGAAAGATCGAAAGAGACTTTGAGGGTTATATCTTTGCCTTTTCAATTGTTGCTGAATACAAGGCATACATTCATATTTATAGAAAAATTACATTGAGATAAGATAAGGTAAACATCTTAAACATTATGAGAATTAAATCAAGAGAATATCAAATTTAAGTGATTTGATAATTATAAAAATCAAATTGATTTGATATTATCTTGCAACAAAGACCTTGGGGTTTTCGAATTAAATAATTACAAAAAAAATATAGTTTATAAACCGATAAATATAATTGTCATGTATTATGTAATAATGTAGCGAATTTTGTAATCTATAATTGATAATTGCAATGATGTATTTTATAATGGAAATTGATAATTTTGGGAATTATTGAATAATATAACTTCTGGAAAAAAAAAAATTAGTTTTGTGATTTTAATATGCTTATGGGTGTTTATTTTAAAAATTGATATTGGTTTATCAAATTCCTATAAAAAGTTTAAAATCATTTCATCTCACTTCTATGACCAAACACAAAGTTTTACAAACCAACTCATCTCATTTTAATTTAAATATTTTATTAATATTCACAGATTATCTCATCTTATCTAATCTGACTATCCAAATGAGGCCTAAAAATTTCTTATGTTTTTAAAATGAAAAGAGTTAATAAATGAAATAATCAAATCATTTCATATTTTGTACTCAATGAATATTATCAATTTTAAGTAAAATAGAGCCACTTCTAGGAGTCTATAGAGATACTAATAATATATTATTAGTTTAAATTTAGGAGTCTAGTTCTTGATCTAGTGAAGCCCCATCATCGTCCAACCTTATTCTCATTGCCTCTAATGATTCTATACTTGGTAATTTTATGGATTTTATAGCTGCAATGGTCGTCCAATTACAAATTATTAATTTCCAATGAGACAAAGGATTCAGAAATTATCAACAGTGTTTAAACTACTATTTATCTCAAGAATTTAAACGGATGGGAAAAGATAAATTTCAAGATAGTAACAAATTAAGAAAAAAAAAAACTACAATAGATAACAATGATCAAGGAAAAAGCCTTGCTGATTGCTTAACCCGAAAAAGCTATTAACATATCTACAATCAATTTTGCATATTTTACTGATATAATTAGTCAAAATAGTTATTTTATATTAAAAAAAAAGTAATGCAGCCAATCACATTAGTGGAGTGCGCAAAGAGTACACAAAAGTAAATACACATAAAGTTTTTGTAAAAAAAAATGATGAAAATTGTAATGATATGATTGACCCCATTATATATATATATATATATATATATATATATATATATATATACACACACACACACACACTAGGGAAAGGCCCCGAATGCGTTGGCCCGGGGTGCACCTGAAATAATGATTTAAATAAAAATAAAAATAAAAAAGTCAGTAACTTATTTGTCTGGGAAAAGAAAATACAATATTAAAGAAAGACAAAAAATAAAGATTAAAAAAGATCTAAATTTCAGTAAAGTATCTTAACGTGGGGCTATTATGGGTCTTTTGGTAAAACATGATCATTCATTAAATTCTGGAAGAGAGCTACACAGCAAATGATCAAGAGTCTTAAGGACCTTTTGGTAAAGCAGGATTCTTCATTAAATTCTACAAGGGATCTACATGTTAAATGATCAAAGGTTTTAAGGGCTTTTTGGTAAAACAGGTCTTAATGGACTTAACGTAAAAACAAAAAAAATTAACGGAAAAAAAATAAATAAAAGTTATTATTCACAATTAGAGAGCCACTTATTATAATAGAGTAGATATATATATATATTAGGAATAATATGGATTTGCACACATGAACTTCTAGGTTTTATCATTGAAATTGAGAGGCGGACAAAATAAGATTAATATATAAAATTTTAAATATCTTTAAATATTTTGCGACGAAAATTACATTTTACAAAGTATATTATTTCCACATATTGATCAGGACGTAATAATGATAAAAATATTATGCATTGTATTATGTAGTTGAACCTGAAATTACTTGGCCCATCTCTGCTTTGAGAAGTACTGGTCATCAATTGAATTAATGTATGAATGAGGGGAAAACTTAGAAAATGCTAACGAATTTCTAAAATCTGAACTTATTGTAGTACTTACAAAAAATAATTCTTTAATATTTTTGGAAAGAAAAATGTCATATCAATCCTGCGAAAAAATTGACACAATTTGATTGACACTATGAAAAACATGATTATTTTTGTGGCTTGTGCAAAACGTTTGCAGTGTATTTGGTTAGCCAAATATCTAAAGGGTGACCAATGGCGTGTGAATTAATCCATGGATTGGAAACGTCTCTGAAATTTCTCCAATCCCCACTTTCTGTCACAACAACGATGTGTGCACTGTGCTTTCCCCACGAGAATAGAAGAGGACACAAAATTTAATTATATTGGTGGTTCTGATTTCCCATCTTAATAATTAAATAACATTTCTTTCAATTTCATGTTCTTTTCACCAAGTGTCTTTTTCCAAAGCTAGTGGAGCAAACAAAATCTAGAACTTTATAGCAGCTTGTTGTGAATGGTATTGTCAATTCGGACCGAATTTTTTCTCCATCCGATCCGAAACCTAGAAATTGGATTCAGATTTCGGATTTCAAATCTGGATACCTAAATTTAGATTCCGGATTTCAAATCTCGATCCGATCCGAAACCTAGAAAGTGAAACCCAACTGAAAGACAATTCATGAGACAAAAACTTGGCCAAGAATTCGAACACGTGAAATGAGGGACAGTGACAAAATTGATCTTACATTGCCTTTTGGATTTCCAATCCGTATGCTACAATCTCAACATGGAGTGTTCCTATATATCTATCTGCTCACGTGATGTATACAATGAGAGTTCTCTCACAAGACGCATTCCAAAGTGAAACTTAACATGCAGACATACACATCGCTTTCCTAATTGAAAATTTGCCATGTATTTCCCGTTTTGTATTTATAAACTGTACACCACAATCCGGGTTAGTTAAAAAAAAAAAAACCAGATTCATCCCAGAATTCGGAATCTGGACAGACCGGAACTTGGATGAACAGTCCTAGTTGCATAATCCCCAAACCCAACACCACGGAGTTGAAAAGAAAGTCCAAGCTATATGTGCATCCACGTGATCAAGCTTTGCAATTCATGTACTCTTCCCTAGCCAAGGACAAGTTTTGATTCTCCTGCCAGATATTTAGCTACCATATATATACATAATTGGCATCATCCGAGAAAACTCGCCGAGAAAGCTATTTCCTTTTTTTCATGCATTTTTTTTTTTATATTCTTGAATATTTTTTAAAAAAATCACAACATCATTAAAAAATACTTACTTCATCATCAAGTAAAAAAAAATTGACTGAATCCATTCTCGAGATCCCAAGCATTTCCCTTGTATTCTCTTGAACTGTTCAACAAACTGCGGCTACAATAGGCCATGGCCCAAGATTGGGCAGATAAAACCTCAAATATTTGAGGCTCTGTCTTGTTAATGGATCCAAATATTTGATGGTCCAACAGTATTAAACCTTCACAAGAAACTTATCAAACAGAAAGGCCAGAAATGTCTTCGAATCCTGGACCTTTTAAGTTTCATAATCGATGCCCTTGTTAAAAGAGTTTGTAAGTTTGTGCCCAAATTGGGCTTGCTTTTTCATCAGCAAAGAAACTTGGGCTTGGTTTCTGTAGCAAGTTGTAGCTTTGCTTCAAAGACACTTTCATATGAATATACGTACATGATGCATGTATACTTTGTCGGAATTGTCTGATTGTGAGTTACCAATTTGCTTAAAACTAGAGTGTTATATAGAAGAGACACACTCAAATCTTTGATGACATTCAACATCATATATTACATATTCTAATACAATTCCAACTTTATGATAATGTTTCCGTGACCCAAATTCATGACCTCTGTTCCGATACCCAACAACATAATCACGTAAGCGTATGTATTTATACTGGCCCATTTTCATTTATGAAGAATTTGGATCTTTGTAAGCTCTTATGCTGGTTGACAAGCAGCCACGATGCAATTCTGCACGTAGCCTTTCCTTAAATCCTAGAGTAATCCAAATCTCTGAAAAAAAGAATAAGGTATATAGGGCTAGACAAATATGATCTATGCTGCCAAAAGAGACAATGAGATTCGGCATGCCTTTACTTAAACCTGGACACACCCTAAATTACAGCAATATCATGATCTTCCTTCCTCCCCCACAAAAAGGGACACTTGAGGCTCAAAAATCATCTGTAGCGTCTATATTAACTGCAACTCTTATCTCCTACAAGATCCATGCACCCACACTGATCAGAAGATATCAGGTTGCAGTTTCGTGAAGAGGCCAATCTACCCCACGTCTGGACCACAATATTTCCCCACAACATTAATAAGTCACAATATCGTCCATAATTGAATTGAATGTCTGTCATCTGCTTTTGATCTATGGAGGTTTCCTCCTAAAGCTAGTTATCATATGAATCTCAGAAAGGAAAAAAAAAAAAAAACCTGTTAGAATCAATGTTTGAGCACTAAAGAATTAGAATTATGCATTGCAGGAATAATGAACAAATAATACAAAGTAGTCGGTGTACTGGGTATTTTCCTTAGAGACGTCCCTACAGTTTTAGGGCATATGAGTAAGAAAAGAGAGATAAAAACAATGATTGGACCACTTGTACGGCATTTCCCCACATGGTTTGGCTTACAAGAGCATTCACATTGGGTTCCCTATAAAATTCCCTATAATTTAGCTAAAGAGCACATTTCCTAAAAGTTTTTCCTAAATTTTACTCATCTTTCAAAAACCTTCTACATCTCATTCCCTATCAATTCCCTATTCTATTAAAATAATATTTCTCTATTCTTTTTTTATTAATTTTTTCTCTCACTTTCATTTATAAATTTAACTACTCAATATTTTTTTTATGTTTTGAATTATTACTCTAGTGAAGATTTTAAATAAAAATTTAAATTATTTTTAATATTTTTAAAATTATTTTTTTTATATTTTCGTAGCTATTTAAATTATATTTAAAATTATTATTTAAAATTACAATAAATATGAATATGAAAGAAAGTGTAGATGATTGGAAGAAGAATTAATTTAATTGAAATGAATAAAATATTAATAAAAGTGATTTAGGGAATGAATAGTGGTTCTTCAATTCATTCCCTAAATTTTTTCCCTAAAATAGGGATCCGGATGGAGGGAGGTTTTTAGAGTATTTCCTAAAATATTCCTCAAATTATAGGAAAAAAGTGATTTTAGGGAAGCCAATGGAAATACTCTAATAGGGCTAGATAATTGTTCCCTCCATTGTCCACACATGAGGAGTTATGCAGATTAGGTTAGATGAGATGCTGGTCTTGTCTTTAGCTGCAAAGCTGTGTGTAGTAAGTTTGGCATAACCTGAGATGTTGACACCTAATATCAGGCAGAAGGAGCCCAGCCCATTGGATGCTGTTTCTGTGGTGCATCTTTCATAACTCGTTCAGCAACAAAAACCTGCAAACACAATATCAATAAGAATAGATATATTGGAAGGGGGTCCTTGACAATTACACCATTCACGAAGGGAATGTGCATCTGCAGAAAAATTGACCCATCACTCTTCCGTGTTTCCAGTCTGATCAGTATGATCTCCACAGAGTGGCCCTACTCCATCAAACTTTGAGCCCATTTTCTGTTCTATTCTTTGGGGTACTAAAAACTTGAATCCAGATCTAAAGTGACATAAAGTGAATCCCATAAGGGAAAATATTTGTTGTAGCCTACATCCTCAACACATTAGTGTTGAGTTGAAGAAAATAAAAATAAAAATTTGTGAAATGTGTGGTGCAGATGTAGGCTGCTCCCTAGCATTCCTCATCCCATTATATTTATAGATGTCAATGTAAACTTAGACAACAAATATCCAATAAATACTTTTAAGGTTAGGCCATGGTCTACCTCTCTTTGACTTCAAACACTAAACTTTGGATGGAAACTTAAGACCTCGTTTAGTTACACAAATTAGATAAGATGAAAGTTGAATAAAATAAATTAATTGAATTTTTTTATTGTATTTTGTAATTTGGAAGTCTGGAGAAATTGTAACGATGAGATGAGATAATTTGTGAAAACAAACAGATCTAAACATATTGATCTAACTTGTGTATATACTCTAAAGCACTCAAAGCTAGTAAACCCATCTACAAATTAGTCAGTTCTT
Source organism: Juglans mandshurica (assembly GCA_022457165.1). Taxonomy (NCBI): domain Eukaryota; kingdom Viridiplantae; phylum Streptophyta; class Magnoliopsida; order Fagales; family Juglandaceae; genus Juglans; species Juglans mandshurica. Next base: position 7,176,252 of record CM039625.1, read on the forward strand.
TTGGTATAACAACATGGAAAAGTTGTTCGAGAGTCCCTGATTCCCAAGCCTCCTAGGGCTATTAATTTCTGATCCAACCATGCCTTTCATCTTAGGGTTTAGTTAGGGTACTTGGGTTTATTAATTAAATTAAGATAATAATTTTGCATGTAAGATTTGAATAATTAGGTGGATGGCTATTTTGAGTACGGGCACAATCATGGCAAATATCAAGTAATCTCCTAGAAAAATAAAGCAAGTTTGCCTTTGACGATCGAGTTTCTAATTAAAGACATTAATTAAACGATTATAGGTCATAGACTCATAGAAAATTATGGCAAAACCTCCTTAATTATAAGATCTAGCAACAATACAGTCTGGCAAAGAAACATTATTCTCATGTCTCATAAAAGAGTAAACTTTTGTGTTATGTTGAAATAATGAAGGCTAAGAAGTAATTATGTTGAGTGTAAAGCCATCCGTACTCACTACAACAGAATGTGTGTTTTGTGACAGAGGAAACTGTCACAAAAAAATGGTAAACCGTCACTAAACATATTTGGTGTTGGTTTGAAACCGTCACCATGACCGTCACCAAAAGTGCGTCACAAAAAATATTTTTAGTGACGGTTGGAAGTGTTCCGTTCTGTACAACGTTCGAACGTTCCTTTTTTTGTGACGGTTATGAACTGTCACAGAAAATAACGTTCGGACGTAAAATTAAACGTTCGGACGTTATACCCGACCGATTGGCGTTCGAATGAGAGAAGTTGACGTTTGTTGTATCTCGTTCGAACGTATCATATTTACGTTCGAATGTTAATGCGGCCGAACGTTAATTACAATAAACGTTCGAACATTTGTTCGAACGTAAACGTAAATGTTCAAACGTAGCGCGTTTAATGTTCGGACGTTATTTCGAATGTAAACGAAGGAGCGTCCGAATGCAAGTTTTTTGTTCGAACGTTAGTCGGTTTAACGTTCGAACGATTCAATTGTATTTACGTTCGAACGTTTGTTACAGTGTGAACCAACGTTCGAACGATTTTTATTTACATTCGAACGTACAGATCAGAAATACTAATTTCATAAAATTTAAAAACAAAATACCAATGGTATCATATTACATACCCAATTAACAAGTAACAATGTCTTATAAAAGTACAAAATTAGATATTAAAACTAGTCAGAAATATTGATAAAATTTATTTCTTTTTTTTCCCTCGCCCACGGGGATTCTGTTGCAACGACATAACATGCTCCATTTGCACCATCATCTCTCGTTGCACTTGCTCTTGCACTTCACTGCGTATTCTTTCCTCTTGGTCTCTCTGTTGGTCCTGCAAACGCGTCTCTAAATGAGACTGTCGTTCTAAGAGAGACTCTAACTCTTGCTGTCTCGACCTCATATACTCATTCTCACGCCGTGCAGCTTCTAAATCTGCTGTAAGATTATTAATTTGTGAAGCCGATGAGGTTGAGGAGGATGAACATTTATGCTTGATAGATCGTCCCAAACCTCTTGCCATACTAGACTGTGGCCCGAGCACTTGGGTGAATATGTCTATGTCACTAGGAGAGGATTCCACAGAAGTCGACTGCATCTCCAACATTTTGCTCTGCAATTTAAAAGGTAATGATCGTAAATAATTAGTAACGTATTAAAAGAAATAGAAATAAGAAATAAACTATTAAAATGTTCTATAAAAAATTTATTTAACAAAATTAAAACTGCTTACATAATTATCTGCAGCGACAGGATCCATCCACTCACTATGCTCATTAGTGTGAGCAGCAGCATAGACATGAATGAGGGAAAAGTTTTCAGGATCATCACGTTTCTAACAAAGCGACAATATTAGCAATTTTAAAAAGAATTAGTTAGTACTTATCAGAAAGAATATTAGGAAAATAAATGAATTCTATAATTTTTTAATTACCATTTTTTCAGCAAGACGGTGGAATGACCTTGAACCGGCACGATGGTGGACAGTCAGAACGGATCTATTCTGTGCATTTGTAGAACTCAAGTGCTACAAAATATATTAAAAATGTTAATTGTAATATGTATACATATAATGTATAAAACGAATATGAATGTAAATAATTAAAAGATATAAATGTAAAATACCTGATAATCTGAAGATGCGAAAAGATCACAACACTTTCTCCAATCATCTAACTTCATCTGCTGAAAAGGAGACTGCGCAGCCTCTTCCAACGTCTCAAACTTCTTGAAGTGGTCATGACATCGTCCTTTGTGACGTCGGAATAGTGTAGCCATCAACTCATTCACGGTTCTCAAATCCTCGCTACTGCCAAAGTCGAGGTCGAATTCATCCTAACAAGAGAATCAGGTAAAAAATATAATATATTAATCTAAGTGAAAAAAATGTACTGAAAAGTAAACTCACCAGCACACGACTTCGAATGTGCTCCTTAATCTCATTCGAAACATCTCGCCATGAGCGCACATAAAATGGAGCATAAGCTCGAACTACTATGCCAATATAGGAGGAAAGCGCTGCTGCACTATCATCCACTCCTCCAGTGGAATTATCAGGAATTGTGATCTTCAGTTTACCGTGCCTTCTATTTTTTTCAAGAGAGATTCCACGTGTATAGCCACGACCGCGACGTGCAGATGCATGAACTACATGATAATAATAGATATACTATAATTATAATTATATAGTTATTGAGAAAAAAGTATTAACTATATATATAATTATCAACGACAATATTTCCTTACTGGTAGGTGTCGACTGGCTGTTGTTCTCTTCTGTGTTAGCTTGATTTTCAGGAACGGATTCCTCGAGTGGGGAGTCCTCAATGGATTCAGGACTTGGACTTGGCGGAGGCACATTTCTTCGTTGTCGTTTTGGCGGAATTCTTTAAAATAATTAATTATATCAAAGAAAATTAATTAGAAGAAATTATGAAAATTTAAGATATTTTATAGTCACCTATATAAATAAAATATTTAGTACTTTTACTCTTCAAATGAATTTTCCATGCTTGTTTCAGAATCCCCATCAATAATATCTTCATCATCATCATGCACATCTTCTTCATCATCTTTATCCACCTCCTGCCCGTATTCTGATTCGTATTCATCTTCTGACTCGTTTTCTTCATCTTCCTCCAAACTGACTTGAATTGAATGATCATTTAATACAGACGGGTCGAGATGTACGGGTGGGACATCATCTCTACACAAGGGGACCAACTCGAGTGCACCGAGGTCAATAAACAAGTTAATACCCTCTCCATCTTCCTGGTATGCCTCAACAATCGGATTGTCATCTTCATCTCCACTATTCTCGTAATCTGCACTCGTTCCTGCTTCATATATATTTCGAGGAACAAATTTTTGTACGACTCGCCAAGTTATCTCCCCACTATCTTCATCAACACTTTTCATTGGATCAATCTAGTAATAGACTTGGGTAGCTTGACAAGCCAATACGAATGGATCATCTTCGTACCATTTAGATGCAGTATTGACACTCGTAAAGTGATTATCCCTATGTATCGAAACCCGACGACAGCCTAGATCCCACCAATCACATTTGAAGACATATGTTACAGACCCACCCAGATATTTCAATCCGATAATATCACGTATGACACCATAATAGTCAATATCATCTGTTCCATGACTCCCATCGACCAACACACCACAATTTTGAGTCTTTCTATTACGTTCACGGTCCAAAGTATGAAATCTATAACCTCGAACCGTGCATGCAGTATATCGAAGTGCTCTATTTGAGGGACCACGGGCCAATGCATACAATTCAGAAGAAATTGATCCGGGATCACGAGCACGTTGTTCCAAACTCTAAAAATTGAAATAGTATATATTTATTATTTTATTATCCAGAGTTAAAAATTTCACAATATAACATATATATAATTTTAGTTCATACACGTTCTTCAAACCATCCGGGAAATTCTTCCTCGTGTCTTGCCTCTATATTTTCTACGCCTTCCGTTCTAAGTTTGTCCATGTGGTCACTGTTATAACATGTTGCAAAAGAAGTATATTTTGAGCACAACAATTCTAATTAATTTAAAGAAAACTATAATTATTCAAATAAATTAAATGACATACCTAAGATAATCATCAATCTCTCGGCAGTTATTTAGCACATACCACCGAACTTTACCCAACTCTCCATCAATTAAATCGTAACCTGTTTGTGCCCCCAAGGGTCGTACATTCTGGGAAAACACTGATAGCTCACGAGGAGGCGGAGTAGCAAGATCAGCATTTCGCTCTTGACGACTAAATCGTGTCTCAACACCACGAAGATATAGAGAGCAAAATGTTAACCATTCATCGTGTATATAAGCCTCTGCTATTGAACCCTCAGCTTTGGCTTTATTCCCAACAGTGCGCTTCAATTGACCCAAATATCTTTCAACTGGATACATCCAACAGAACTGCACCGGTCCACCCAGAAGTACCTCTCGCGGTAAATGTATTGCTAAATGGACCATGACATCAAAAAATGATGGTGGAAAGATCTGCTCGAATTTACATAGTATATTAGCAATGTCTTCTTCCAATTTCGACAACACATCTCGATTTACTACCCGAGCGCACAAATCCTTGAAAAACATACATAGTTCAGATATGGTGACACGTACATTAGATGTCAGCTTCCCACGAATTCCCACAGGTAATAACTTCTGCAAAAATACGTGACAATCATGACTTTTCAATCCATTGATTTTCCAATCATCAGGACTCACGCATCTACCAATATTTGAAGCATAACCATCTGGCAACTTCACACCTTGCAACCATTTACAGAAATCAATCCTCTCCTCCCTCGTCATCGTAAAACATGCATGCGGCATGACCACCCTGTTGCCTTCCACCCGCAAATGCAGATTATGTTTAATTCTCATTCTCTCAAGATCTTTCCTCGTCTTGATCGTGTCTTTCGTCTTTTTGTTAATACTCATCAATGTACCCAGTATATTATCACAAATATTCTTCTCTATGTGCATTACATCCAAACTATGTCGCAACTTGCATGACGACCAATACGGCAAATCAAAAAAAATACTACGCTTTGTCCAATTCAATTCTGATACGGCTCGTTTTCTCTTGTTCTTTCCCCGACCTTTGCCAAAATTGTTCGCTCTAACATGTTGCAGTTGTTCCACTATCTCTTCTCCAGACAACTTTTTTGGTGCAATCCTATCCTCTACTCTCCCATCAAACTTGGCACATTCTCTTCTCCATGCATGATTTGCTGGTAAATAACGTCGATGACTCATGAAACACAACTTCTGAGAAAATTTTAGCCACTCACTAGCAGTTTCTTTATTACACGTCGGACACGCTAACTTCCCTTTCGTACTCCAGCCGGAAAGATTCCCATACGCCGGAAAATCATTTATGGTCCACATTACCGCAGCATGCATCTGAAAAGATGTCGACGTAGATGCATCATAAGTTCTAACCCCTGTTTCCCATAACTCTTTCAGCTCTTCAATCAACGGCTGCATGAATACGTCAATATCATTCCCAGGTGATCTAGGGCCAGGGATGAGTAAAGTTAACAAAAAGTTTGGCGCCTTCATGCACCTCCATGGTGGAAGATTGTACGGAATCAATACAACGGGCCAAGTGCTATAACTTGTACTCATATTCCCAAAAGGGTTGAATCCATCGGTTGTGAGTCCCAGGCGCACGTTCCGAGCTTCTAACCCGAACTCTGGATACTGATTATCGAAAAACTGCCACGCAAGTGAATCAGCTGGATGCCTCATATACCCGTCATTCTTAACTCTTTTCTCCTCGTGCCACCTCATATCATGAGCTGTTTTCTTACACATATATAGTCTTTGCAACCTAGGTTTCAAGGGAAAATACCGCAATACCTTAACCGGCACGTTTTTCTTACCTTTCCACCTCGACTCTCTACATACAGGACATGCTTGTTTCTCCTCGTTCCCCTTCCAGAACAATACACAATCATTCTTGCATGCATGTATGGACTTGTACTCAAATCCTAATCCCTTTCTCAACTGTTTCGCTTCATAAAAGTTCTTAGGCAATGCAGACCCTTCGGGAAGCACCTCTTTAAATAAGTCCAATACCATGTTTATTGCTTTCGTCGACATCCCACACAATGATTTTATGTGAAGCAACCGCACAATAAACGACATTTTGGAATGTTTTGTACAACCTGGGTAAAGCTCGCGCTTTGCATCTTCCCACAGTGAAGAAAAATTTTCACAATCAGTCCCTGATCCACCACTTGAGGCATTGTCGTTAACCTCATCCATAAACATCCCAGCTCCAATGTCACCCAACATCTCCTCCATCTCATCATGCTCATAATCATCATCCATGTGCCGTAAATAATTGTGATGATCGACCAATACATCTGCTGACCCTTCATACGGCTCACCACGCAGTACCCATCGCGTATACCCCAGATCCATACCGTTCACAAATATATGACGCTCTACTTCATCCAATCCTATCGCACACAAATTTTTACACCCTCGACATGGACACTTAATGTAACCACGACTATCAGCAGATGCCCGTGCAAAATCAATGAAAGTTCTTACTCCACATGCATAGGGTACGTAATCCTTTCCAAGTCTATCGTCCAGACGCATCCAATTTTTGTCCATTTCTAAAAACATCCAGATATTAATAACACGTAAATTGAAAACTCACATGCATGTCTTGCCTCCAATTCTCATTACTTTTTTGATAAGGTAGTTGGTCCTATCTCATTCGAGATTATATTCTCCATATTACACAAATCTCGTCACTCTACTAATTTCCACGTTAGTAGAAATTCCGGCAGCACCTCCCCATAATTCTCCAAGTATACATGTTCAAATATCGGGATTGTGACCCTACGAACAGTATACCCGAAGAACAGTAGAAGAAGATACCGAAACTTCATATTAAACGTGGAAAGTAGCGAGTAACAAAAATATGTAATAGAGATAATATAATCTCAAACTGTCCACACTGGACAATTCAGGAATCAGTGGACACATAAATGTACACTGATTCCCAAACGGGTCTAAGGGTATTTATGCAATGTCACACGCATCTAGCAAAAAATCATACAACAATATCTCCATGTTGTTTAAATTAACAATGTCACCTTCAAGTAGTGTTATATTGTTAAACTAAAGAGGCATGGAAGATTATGTGACCCTACGTTTCGTGTCTTGTACACAACGAGGGAGAATGATCTTGAAGAAATGTTTAAATTTTAGTCTAATTACTTAACCGTCACAAACTGTCCGACCTTGACAACTCTCAAGGCCGAAGAGACTATGACAGTCAAGCAATTAAATTGAAATTTCAACATTTCTTCAAGATCATATTCCCTCGTTGTGTACAAGATCATTATTCTTAAAGTATAATTTTAATTGTTATACTTAATTTCAAAGGTTATACTATAATTTTAATTATTATAATTCTTAAAGAGTTACTTTTATGCCTGTTATTACTTAATTTCAAATATTATTATAAATATTTAATTTTCATACTTAAATTTCAATGGTTATACTATAATTTTAATTATTATAATTCTTAAAGAGTTACTTTTATGCTTGTTATTACTTAATTTCAAATATTATTATAAATATTTAATTATCATACTTAAATTTCAATGGTTATACTATAATTTTAATTATTATAATTCTTAAAGAGTTACTTTTATGCTTGTTATTACTTAATTTCAAATATTATTATAAATATTTAATTATCATACTTAAATTTCAATGGTTATACTATAATTTTAATTATTATAATTCTTAAAGAGTTACTTTTATGCTTGTTATTACTTAATTTCAAATATTATTATAAATATTTAATTATCATACTTAAATTTCAATGGTTATACTATAATTTTAATTATTATAATTCTTAAAGAGTTACTTTTATGCTTGTTATTACTTAATTTCAAATATTATTATCACAATTTTTCAAATCCATATCACAACATATTCACAATAACTCACAATATATTCACAAAATAACATGCCACATGTATTAACAAAGCCTAATGACAATATATTTCTAATAATAAACACGATATTTCAAATTTATATCACAACATATTATTATAACTCACAAACAATATAGAAACTATACCAACAATAATCACAATATGATAAAAAGTAAGCATAAAATAACATGCCACAAGTATTAACAAAGCTTAAGGACAATATATTTGTAACAATGTAAACATATTCAAACGTCATTCACAAATAATAATTTAAATATTTCAAGTCTATATCACAATAACTCACAATATATTCACAAAATAACATGCCACATGTATTAACAAATTTCTAAACTTTAGTAAGCAATAAACATGTATTTACAAAGCCTAATGACAATATATTTCTAATAATAAACACAATATTTCAAATTTATATCACAACATATTTAAAATAACTCACAAACTATTTACAAACAATAATCACAATATGATAAAGAGTAAGCATCAAATCACAACAACATATTGATAAAGTTTAGAAATATACCTAGCACTCACAATATCCTCTTAACAAATCAAAATCTTCAAACTTCCCAAAACAAGCAATCCTTCAAAAAAATACAACACTAACTTATTAGAAATATTCTATAACAAAAACACATTCTATAAATATCATAAAATTTAAATAAAGACAAGAAATAAAAATATTATCTTACCAAAACTCAACTCTCTCTCACGCCAAAACTCAACTCTCTCTAACTCAACTCTCTCTCACTCTCTCTCTCTCTCTCTCTCTTTCTGTTGCGCGCACGGGAGAAGAAGAAATAATGCGCTTCCTCCCGTGCGCGTACTGATTAAGTTCTAAAATTATTAGTTTAAATTTTTACGTCCGAACGTTATAATCTAAAATTATTCCCGCCCAGAACGTTCGGACGTTTACAATACACGTTCGAACGTACCCTTCTTATGATATAACATAAAATCTAGCGGGAAAGTTCCCGCACTTTCCTCATATATGTTCGAATGTATCACAATTTTTCGTTCGAACGTTCGTAGATTTATAGATAAACGTTCGAACATTTAACTTAAACGTCCGAACGTACATTTCATGAAAGTGTTACCATATTTGAGCGGGAAATCTCCCGCACTAATTTAACTAATGTTCGAACGTTGACAGATTTGGTGTTCGAACGTATAGTATAAACGTCCGAACGTCTGAATAATCACACAGATACCTTAATCGAGCGGGAAAATTCCCGCCTCTTAGTTTAACGTTCGAAAGTTAACTTGAAACGTTCGAACGTACGATTCCTACTATACTTAACTTATAGTATAATAACTATATTACATTTTATATATCTATAACTATATACTACATTGTATAGTATGATAGCATAATATAATTTAAATGATAAACTATACCATATATATAAATCAATAATATATATTAAATTGTTACTTATTAAATTCTTTATTATATACTAACTTATAGTATAATAACTATACTACATTTTATATATCTATAACTATATACTACATTGTATAGTATGATAGTATAATATAATTTAAATGATAAACTATACCATATATATAAATCAATAATATATATTAAATTGTTACTTATTAAATTCTTTATTATATACTAACTTATAGTATAATAACTATACTACATTTTATATATCTATAATTATATACTACATTTTATTGTATGATAGCATAATATAATTTAAATGATAAACTATATCATATATATAAATCAATAATATATATTAAATTGTTACTTATTAAATTCTTTATTATATACTAACTTATAGTATAATATATATACTACATTTTATATATCTATAACTATATACTACATTGTATAGTATGATAGCATAATATAATTTAAATGATAAACTATACCATATATTCAAATCAATAATATATATTAAATTGTTACTTATTAAATTTTTTATTATATACTAACTTATAGTATAATAACTATACTACATTTTATATATCTATAACTATATACTACATTGTATAGTATGATAGCATAATATAATTTAAATGATAAACTATACCATATATATAAATCAATAATATATATTAAATTGTTACTTATTAAATTATTTATTATATACTAACTTATAGTATAATAACTATACTACATTTTATATATCTATAACTATATACTACATTGTATAGTATGATAGCATAATATAATTTAAATGATAAACTATACCATATATATAAATCAATAATATATATTAAATTGTTACTTATTAAATTCTTTATTATATACTAACTTATAGTATAATATATATACTACATTTTATATATCTATAACTATATACTACATTGTATAGTATGATAGCATAATATAATTTAAATGATAAACTATACCATATATATAAATCAATAATATATATTAAATTGTTACTTATTAATTCATCAATAAACACCATAAACTCATAAACTATTCACAAAATTCACAAACAATAATCACAATTATTTCAAGAGTAAGCATAAAATTACAACAACATGTATATATAAACATATTGCTAAACTTTATAAATATAACAAGCACTCACAAAAAAACCAATAATCTAATTGTCAATAATATTATATAACATCTTAATATATAACTTAAACATTTATAATATAATACATTATAGATAAAATTTTGGAAATTAAATTGAAAAACGTTCGAACGTAATAATAAGTACGTTCGAACGTTCTGTGTATATAAGGCCAAAACCGAACGTCGAAACGACATTTCGGTGCCCGTTACCATCGTCTTCTCCGTTATTTGCCACCACGCCTCCGTCACCGCCGCCGTCAACTCCGCCATAACCGTCACTAAAAGGTAGGCATTCATCTTTTATGCAAATAACATGTATTTTATTGAGATTTAGATTGAGATTTGGATTGAGTTTTGTTTAAAACCGGATAAATATAACCGGATGTTCAACTTCATTTTCCGGCCACCACGGCCAGTCATTGGCCGAATAGTCACCGTAGAAATGTTTCTTGAAGTGTATACTTCATTTACATGGTGACATTTCGGCATTTAAACCCTTGTAGAGAAATTTTTGAGATTTCAATAATGGCTGAGTCGACTCAGCCATTCTGCGTCGAAACATTCGAACGTTTCATCGTGACATTCAAACGTACGACGTTTAAATTACAGAGCCGTTACGGCTTCCACGTTCGAACGTTAATCGTCTTACATTCGGACGTGAATATTATTAAACGACATACGTTCGAACGTGAATATTTACTTTCGCACGTAAATCACATACGGTCGGACGTTTAATTATAACATCCGAACGTAGTGATTTTCTACATTATTCATGCTTCGACGTTCGGACGTTCATATTTACGTTCACACGTAAAACAAATACGTTCGAACTTAAATTCGAACGTATTTGTTTACTGCTTATGTTCGAACGTACATCTGTACATTCGAACGTATTTGTTTTACGTTTGAACTTAAATTTATTTACATTATTTTACGTGCGAACGTATAAATTAACGTCCGAACGTTTTTATCTTTAACGTTCGAACGTTAACGATAAAACGTTCGAACGTTAATGCAGAGCATCTTAAAATTAATACAAAAAAATGCATTATTGTAAATAATTTTTTTTTTCCTTTTCTATTTTCAGGATATGGCTCTTCCACTGCATACACGAAAACGAGGGAGGGAAGGAGCCACGTCGGACACTGCCCGTATCGGAGCTCATACTGTTATGGTAGAGAGAGAAGTCTTAATTAATGAGTTCGACGAACTCTGTTGGCAGCAGACGAACCTAAGAGATGTTTTCCTCAGTAGAGGCTGGGGAAATATCTGCACATTGAGGGGGAAGGTATACCCCTCAATGGTTCAAGAATTCTATATGGGGATGTGTGACATGCCTCCAGATGCATCCTCTCACACCGTGACTGTACGCGGTGTTTCTATTGAGGTATCGGCAGATGTCATCGGCGAGCACCTTGGGATTCATCGAGGTGCTCAGACATTTACACACTCAACACCCCGTGAGGATGTAGGCACTTCTACATCATCTACTGGCCGGGGATGTGAGCCAGCATCAGCCAGAGATGCAGGCCAGTCAGAGGCTGAGGATACTGGCGTCGAGGCTCGGGATGATGACCGAGACGAGGATTTCTACATCCTCACCGGGAGGGATCGCATGCAGATCGAGCAGAAGAACGCCTTCAACCAGATCGCTGCATTTCTTCCGCATGTTGCACCTGATTGTTGCAACAAATGTCGATCCTGTGGCTCATAAAACCACATTTAGTCGGCTTCGGGCACAATTTTTGATACGAGTGGCACATGGAGATCCTATAGATTTGCCACTGCACATTTTTTAGAGGATCCGTTACTAGGCGAGCATCGTCTCCACGGATAATCTCCCATATGGTGTCCTCATCAGCCGACTATTACTTGCACGGGGAGTGCCGACCCAGCCAGAGGAGCGGGTCAAAGATCAGATGAGCCCCCTCGACATGACCACGCATCGGCGTAGCATTGGACAGGCGAGGGGACGTCAGCCACCCCCTGTAGAGGATCTAGTTCCTCCGACGCAGCCTGAGCCAGGTCATGTCGGGAGTACTAGTCAGCATACGCCAAGTACATCTGCAGGAGATGTGCGGCCTGCTTGGGTTGATGCGGTCATATCACAGCTGACTGCGCATATTGATCATAAGATCGATCGATCGCTCAAGGCTATATCGGCGTCTGTTGCCGAACTCACCCATCGTGTAACTATCCTCAATGACAAGGTTGATACCTTGACAGAGGAAGTACGGAGTTCGACTTTTGCAGATAACGTTATCATCTGACTGTTGTTTACTACGTTCTATCATTTTTTGTATTTTATTTTTAATATTTGTAACGAAAAATATTATTGAATATTTTTATCGTTTTTTAATTTCAATTTTTAATCTTCTTTGATGTTATAATTTCCAACTTTAATATTAAATCACTGCATTTCAAATATATATAAATCAATAATATATATTTATATATTACAAAGTGTGTATATATAAATATATACAATTCAATTTTTTAGACTTGTTCACAAATTATGCACAATAAAAATCACATAATTTTTAAATTAAAGTCATTTAATTTAAATTTACAATAAACGTTCGAATGTTATTACTTAACGTTCGAATATTGGTGCAAACATTTTACGTTCGAACGTAAAATTAATAACATTCGAACGGTTGCGCCAAAACACTTTACGTTCCAACGTAAACAGACATAACGTTCGAACGTATATGTGACGTTCGAACGCATATGTCTTATACGTTCGAATGTAAAAAAAATCTCATTCTATCTTTAGTGACGGTTTCCAAAAACTGTCACAGAAAATACCTTTTAGTGACGGTCTAGGGACTGTCACAATTTCTCAACCGTCACTAAAAACCAATTGTGTTGTAGTGACTCATTGTCAATATTACATGCATGGTAATTGTAACACCTGGGTCCAGCACCCAGGCTGCTTTTCAAAATTTTCTTGAGTGTTATTTTTTAGTGGGCTTCGACGTATTTAAAATAATTCAAAAAATTTGCTTGATAGAAAATAGTTGAAGTTTATAAATTGCAGTTGGTATTAATGTCTTAAGAATTTAGAGTTTATGTCTTGGTCGGAAAAATTGAGTAAATATCAATGTATTCCAGAATTTATGATATATTTTAGGGTTTCGAGAAATTTTAGATTTTTAGGAAATATGTTACTTAGCATTTAAGGTTTAAGTATTGAAAAATGTGTTAACTTCAAATGTTTATGGGAATTACGTGTCAATCTTATAGGTGAGGATTGATTTTCGTTTGACACTGTTGTGGAGAAATTCAGAAAGCTAAGAATTCCAGGTAAGCGGGATTCCTATGCTAGACTTTGCATAAAATAAAAATGAACTGATATTGATTTATGAAAATGTGCATCATATGTTTTGAAAAGAAATGTGAAAATAACTTCAGTTATTTATTCTTCATTATTCATTGAACTCTAATGCAAGAGAAAACATTTTTGTCATGACTGGTGTAGACATGAGCTTATTTTTAGCATTCTATTTCTAACCTATGCAAAAAGAGCGAATATAAAAATTTGTGCATGATTATGTAAATATGTTTTGGATCTATTATGATTATGAAGATGATATGATTTTGTTCAGTACTCTGTTTAGATAAGACGTGATTTCTGAAAACCTTTGGCATGACTTTCTGATTCTGTTCTGACTCTGATTCTGATTTTGATTCTGATATGGTGATTCTGATTCTGTTTTTCTCTGATATGTGGCCCTGTCACGGGATATAATAGTGACCTCTGGCCCTATCGCGAGATATAATAGTGACCTATGGCCTTGTCACAGGATATAATAGTGACCTTTGGCCCTGTCACGGGATACAATAGTGACATCTGGCCCTATCACGAGATATAATAGTGACATCTGACCCTACAACGGGATATAATAGTGGCCTCTGCTCTGAGTGCAATCGTTTTGATAACTTGGTAATTTATGTTCTGTTTGGCTTTCCGCAGATGCACAACCCTACCACGGGGTTAACATGGACTCTATTATGATATGATGCTCTGATATGATATGATAAGATGAAAATGTTCAGTCATGTTGTGTCAAATGAGTCTTTGAATATGAAAAGTTGGTTTCTGAATATGAAATGCTTGAAATATCGCTCTAATTTTCTAATAATATATATTTTTGAGATTTGCATATTGAAACTGAAATATTTTGTTTCTGCATTCTGAACTCTGTGAAAATGTTCATGTTTACATATTAGCATATGTTCTCTGCTTACTGAGTTGTTGATAACTCATCCCGTATCTCCATAATATTTTTCAGATATTTTTATGGTTCAGCTGGAGAACAAGAGTAAGAAGTATTGGAAAAATCTAATGATCATAGATGAATGAGTGCTAAGGGTACAAGTATTCTGGAGGATCTTATTTAGTAGTTTTATCTCTAGCAGTTATTTTGATACGTCAAGTTATGAATAATTTGAGTCTTTGTGGAGATGATGTTTATTTTATTGAGGTTTTTGTTTAGTATTTATGTGGAGGGACACGGATTGTTGGAAGGAACAAATAAGTTAAGCATTTTGTGGAGTTTCTGTTTATTTATTATTGATTATTGGAGATGTTCTTGAGTAATATGAGTTAACTCTCCGGACCTCTAGGAACAGGGCGGAGATCCGGAGAGTTACAGTAATAGAACACCATGCATTAGATGTACAAAAACTCGATAATTAGTAGAAGTTAGGGTTCTTTGGAGGAACAAGATTTTAATTTAGATAATTTCCAACTTAACCAAAACATATGAACAGTTAATTTCAAGATTTTGTTGTTGTGATTATAGTAGTTGTATGACAGGAGGAGATGGTCGGTTTATCCAATCAAAGAAGCCGTTTTTTTTTTATATATATATTTGCAAGTCGGTGTAGAAGAATTTGATTTGAGCACTAGTAGTGGACTCAACAAAGTTATATTTTGGTCAAAGTTTAACTAAATTGCATAAAAATTCATTGTAGTGGACTCAACAAAACTATATTACTTTTAACTTTGATTATTTTCACTAGTAAAATCTGTTATGTTCAAGTTGCTTGCCAAATATTATTTTGGCATAAAAAATAATTCCTATTCTCTTTGAAAGCATGAAATGCCCAAATCCCAAACTCAACCACAGAAAGCGGCCAGTCTCTATCAGTTATCATTTCAATAACGTGGCATCATTTTGTTGGAGTGATTCAAGTTCTAGTTCTGCAATATTATTATTAGTTGATGCCAATTTTTTCTTTTAAAATCTAATATCAACGTTAGAAAATTAATGTGTAATTTTTTATTAACGAATAAATATTCAAATTACAATTAGAATTAAAATAAATAAAAAGTGGCTAGCTAAATTTATAAAAGTAAATTCTTTAGCTAAATTTTGACCAAACTTAATTTGATGAGTCTACTACTAATGCTTCGTCCATACCATTGTCTTCTTCCATGCCAATCAAGTGGGGATAAATCAAGGTCATTTATTTTCAATTTAGAGTCTACAATGTTAATTTCACATTAGTTCATAATTAGGCTAATCTTCTTTGTATTGTATTAGGCCTTGTTGGCTTGCTTCTATTACACCCCAGAAAAATTTAGACACCCACATTCATGTCAGGTATGATGGGAATCAAACTTTTGTATTATTGTTTCTGCTATTATAAAGTACTATGATTGTTTAAAAAAAAGTACATCGCATTGTCTAATGTTTGAACTTTAATGCCCACTAGGTCCAAAGACTAGGTTTTGAGGAGTTTTAAAGATGGTAGACTGGTAGTAGTGCATGTCCCTAAAAGAAGAGAAGATGTTCTCTGGAACCAACTACTCTCTCTCTCTCTCTCTCTCACACACACACAAACGCATACACTTGCGATCCATAATCCATATGATCTTATCATTTGTCCTTTTCTCTTTTTCTTTTATGGGTTGAAATACACTACATTCTACATTCCTAACTACTAAAGGCGGAGAACAAAGGAACATTAACAAAGAAGTCTCAAACAAAAATCAAAAGATATTATCCTCCAGATTTCAACATTCCACACCTTTAACCTTTTCTTTCCTTTTTGTGGATTAGTGCTTTTGGTGGTGGATCTAATTGGCCCCAAATTCTCCTTTTAATCTTCTCTTACGGCTCCTTTATGGGATTAATGCGGCTTATTCTTTGTACTTACCTGCCCCCCCCCCCCCCCCCCCCCCCACCTTCCCAAAAAAAAAAAAAATGCATTCTCAGTTTCATCTGATCCGTTAGATCTACTTTATAATAAAAATAATTTTACAATCTGACAAATCACATGATCAAGTCACGTCAATTTGTGAGATTACTTTTATGTAATCACTTTGTGACTAGAGTATTAAAGTTTTGATATGCTATGTGACAACAAATTGAGAACTTTTCTCATTTTCTCCCACAAAATTCCATAAAAGATTGCCAATTTGCTTGCCCCTAAATAGAGCAAAGGAATTAGCAAGGTTTCCAAGCAAACAAGCGGGGGATGTCTAATATTATAGCACGAAAGCCATTGTGTTAAGGCTTTAGTTTTCTCTTAGCAAGCTTATAGTGATTCATAAAATGCCTACGAAAGGGACAAAGCAAGCTTTTCTTGCCACGGGAATTAGAGTGGAGTTGCATATTATAAATGAGTAATTACTTAATTGTCTTGGCATACACAAAATAATACTCAGAGTCTATTATAAGATGTCATATCGTTAAAAAGTGCGACATCTAAGTGATTTTAATGATAAAAGACGTCATGTGACAAAATGATAGTGTCACTCAACTAAACTCCAACACTCTCTCCCCTTCACAAATGTTTTGAAGTCATAGGGTCGTGAGTTTAATTTGTTAATCATACTGATAGTTAAAGATTTATATATATATATAGATATATATATATATATCTACTCTATTATAATAAGTGGCTATCTAATTGTAAATAGTAACTTTTATTGTTTATCTGTTAACTTTTCTTGTTTTTCCGTTAAGTCATATTTTACTAAAAAGTTCTTAAAACCCTTGATCATTTGACGTGTAGCTCTCTTGTAGAATTTAATGAAAGATCATGTTTTACCAAAAGATTCGTAAGACCCTTGACCATTTGACGTGTCGCTCCCTTGTAAAATTTAATGAATGATCATGTTTGACCAAAAGGCCCTTAATAGCCCCACGGCGCACATGAGTTGACGTCTCTTTTTCATGTCTTTTTTGTTCTGACAGTGTATTTATTTTCCTTTCTTTTTGTTTCAATTTTTTTTAAATAAAAAAATTAAAATGAATTTACTCTTTAGAACAGAAACGCTTTAGAGCATTCTTATTGTAAAATTCAACTTTAAGTAAATTTAACTAATAAAAAACTTAAAACACTCAATATATAATATTAATTATTAATTTAATTAGAATATAATTATTATTAATATTAATATTGAATATTATTAATATTGATATTGAATATTATTAATTTGATTAGAATATAATTATTATTAATATTTTAATTAGTAGAACTATAAAATGTGATAAAAATAAAAAATAAAAAAAATATTAAATTAATAATATTTTATTATTATATAGAGAGTAAATAAATAATTCAATATGGATGCATACCAATACTCATACTTTGCTGAAATTTAGATTTTTTTTTTAATCTTGATTTTTTGTCTTTCTTTAACCTTATATTTTATTTTTTCAGATAAATAAGCTACTGACTTTTTTTATTTTTTTATTTAAATCATTATGTCAGATGTACTCCAAGACTAACGCACCCGAGACCATTCTCTAGTATATATATAAATTGCAATCCATTGACATGCCAAATACCAATTACATCCACTCAAGCAATAACCTGTCATATACAATTCCGACTTTCACGGTACATTGAATATGATATGCATAGGGTATACCCATTAGCCCAACAACAAAGTGAGTTTATTAGAGAAAGCTTTTCTTTCGGAATTTTGCTACTCATCATCCCAATATACCATATACTACATTTTTAAAAAAAAATTATTAAAATTTTATTCTTCTTAAACGTATTGAATTTTTCTACTCATCATCCATATACCACATATTTAGTAAGAAAAAAAAATATTTAATATGTGGTGTGTGAAGATGATGACTATAATTTTTCTTTCGTAAGATATCTAGAGATTTGTTTTATTTAGGGATGGAGAATATATAAAGCTCAGTCATGATTCCCTTTAGTTTTATAAAAGTGGTAGAAAGCACATGCAAACCAACCTTCTTCTTGTTGCATGCCTTTTATGCATCATCAACAACTGTAAGAAAAAATCGACATGCCCAATTGTTTACTCATTTGCAAGTGGTCAGATTTTTATGCTCACCAACAAAAACAAAAAAATTGTCAGGTTTTTATGACCCAAATGATCTAACTAAGTCAGTTCACGTGAAATATTCAAATCAGAACAATCTATATATTGATAATAATATTAGGTAAGTGGCCCACATGTTTGATAATTTGCCTGACTTTCACCATCAAATACTAATTCTCCCATCTTGTTTGGTTTGAAGATCATCCTATTTATTTCAAGGTCAAAAATCGTGCCTATATCTTCAAATGCACCATGAATAATGTCCATCTCTGATTAGCTCTTCTTGACTTTGCCCTACTGTGTGCAGTGTACCAACATTTCCATCTGTTTAACTTAGCAGTGTTATATTAGCACGGTAAATATTCAAACAATGCACTTTGAGAATGCCTAAAATATTCATTTTTGTAGTGTAGAAGATGGCCAAGGCCCAAGGGCACAAACAGTTCCATTTGGATAATGAGATATTTTCAATAATAATAAAATAATAAATAGTAGTGAGATATTCGAAAAATACTGAATATCCAATCTAGGAACAGATCAGAGGTGAGAATTGAGTATTCTGGATTTGTCATACTTTCCTATTCTTCAAAACCTTTTTAGATACTTGGGTAGACCTCTATATTGTAGTTCCATCTTCCTTTGCTTTTTTTATAGGTGGAGCTCTCTTTTTGTGTTTGTAGAAGCAACAAAAACAGGAGCATATAGGCGAGTGTGAAGAATATGTATAGAAAATGTAAATGGACGGTGGTACAGCTGGTTTAGGTTACTCCACACCCAGAAATTAAGCCAAATTTCAGAACACAATAGTCATTCAAAATGCAGCTCTTGCAACGAGGTCAACCGAATTTAAGAGTTCCAAAAAATAAAGCCAAAAATACTAGTGACCGACAGCACATTCCTCCCCTTCACATGCAAAAACAACGAAACCCTTTTGTTTTTCCCAATCTTTCCCCCTCTTTTCGGCTTTACCTGGTAAGGAGATGGTGTTAATATATGGACTTCAGTTTCTTTATAATTCAGAGAGAGAGACCAATGCATAAACCTTTAGTACTTTCTGACAACATTAAATACCATAAAACTACTTCAATATCTCTTCAAAATTACCATCTTTTTTACTCTAAGATCATCAATTATGATTCAGTAGAAATTTTTTGTCGTGAATATGAGAGAAACAGAGAATGTATTACTTCGAATAGAACTATTCATTACTATGTTCAGGTTCTTTTCTTTCCTCCGGATAAAATGCCAACAATCTCTGCTCCTAGACCTCCCAACCAATCCAATCCTCCAAGGGATTGTGCTCGGAGCCATATATGTACGACCCACCAATTGGATTTGGGTAGCAATGCAGAGATGGTTGGCAATTTAACTTGCACATAAAGAGAACATATATATATTATTAAACATACAGAACTATGTATATAGCCCAGTAGAAAAAGAAAACAAAAGAAAAGAAAAAGATGGAATTAGGTGACTAGCTAGCGTGGGATGCTGAAAAAATCTACACTTGACTTGTTCAGCGTCTGCAGAAGCTGGTCCTGAGCTCTGCTCTTCTTGGACAGAGGCTGGGGCGAGGAAGAGACCAACGGCACTGCCAAGGCCCACGAATCGTTTGAGCTATCCGAGCTGAACGACACGTCATTCACGCCCTTTGGGCTGCCTGGTATGGAGCAAAACTTGCGCTTGGTGGGAAGATTGCGGCCGCCGTGGCCTTCTGACGCCCATTCCGCAATGAGCTTGTAGCAGTCGTCTACCCTGTCCTGCAATACATGAGGAACGTGATCGGACTTGCATATTCAATAATGGGAAAGATTAATTTTTGTTTTTGAGATTAAGATTTAAGGGAAAGGATAGCTACCTTCTCGATTCCGAGAATACCCAATAGCTGGTTTTGGTGTTCGACAACAAGACAGGGTTCTAGAGTACTAACAACGTGCAGCATTGTAGCAGTAGCAACAACAGAAGGGAGATAAGACATGAACCTGTAATCTGCAATTGTGGATTCAAAGTATAAGCATTAGGTACATAAAAAAGTTGAAGAATTTAAGGTCTTCTAAGTATTTCCGAATATTAATGCACAACAATCTAAAGATCAATAAAGGTGAGTTATGGATGGCATGCCTGCGAGGACACAGAGAAGTACACGCTCACACCTCCTTAGAAATTCCCAACAGAGATGGTCCTTTGACCCGAGCCTCCTTGTGATGTAATCAAGAAACGAAAATGGAGTTACGGGATTCATCTTCCACTGAAGTGTTGAGAGCACCAGAATCTCCATTCTCTTGATGGCTTTGGCCTCAAATACGTACTTGCAATCCTCCACCTAAAGCAAAACAAAGACACCCATATTGATGAACGAATCTGGGAAAAGGAACAGGAGCATTTCGCAGACACGCAACAAGATTTACTCAGAATTACCTGAAGGTCTGGCAAAAGGGGCACTTGGGTCTCCTCAACCTTGGCCGCGAGAGAAAGACAGCCCACAGCAGCAAGTTGGGGCATCCATGGCTTCTCTCCGTGAAAGTGGAAGCTCAATAGGAACCTATCGAAGTAGTTGACAGCTAGAACCGCAGTGAGAGCAGAGAAGGAGTAATGGGCATTGACCTTCAGCATCCACTCCACAGCCTCCCGACGAGCCTCTGCTAGACATGAATCAGTCTTGAGGTTCTTGTAGAGTTCATTTTGCTGTTCTTTCGAGAATAGAGAGTTAAGCTCACCGTCATCCCAGAATAGATCCTGTTCTAGAAAGATTGAAAAATGGCTCGGTTCATTACCATTGCCGTTAGAGTTGTCTTCCACTTCATCTTCTTCATGGAAATAGTCCTCTCCGAGTTCTTCCTCCCAATGCTCTTCGGAGCAGTAAAGAACGTCCAACAGGTTTTGTTGCTGATGTTGCTGTGCAATGGATTCTTGATGATGATGATGATGATGCTGAGCCATCTTCTTCCGAGAAGAAGAGGTTTGGGTCTGAGTTCATTATAGGTAAGCAGAGAAAATGAAGAAGATACAGAAGCCTAGAGACCCATACAGATTCATAGCTCTCTCTGTGAAAGAGCAGAGGTAGAGAGGGGTCGACTGACCAGTACATAAAAAGGATGTAATTTTATTTGTGGGTTTCCCACTCTGTTTTTTCTTTTCTTTTATTTTTATTGGGAATGTCTCGCTCATAGTATTATCACCAGACCTCAATCATGGGCCAAGCCACTGAACACATGACACCTGTACCCTGTACCTCAAGGTCCCACCTAGTTAATGGGCCCGACTAGATGAATTATCCCAACTACTTTCAATTACCAATGATATATACTAGATCTATGTATAAATGTGGCGCATATACAAGTATGGCACATCCCATCTATATAATAAACTAATAATAATAATAATAATAATAATAATAATAATAATACATGCAATTATGAAATACGCAAGTATCGTATAGTCGTTTTGAAAAAAAATAAAATTTATTATTAAAAAAATATTTTTTTTATGTGGATCCTATATTTATTCATTTTTTTAAAAATTATTATGCAGCGTTTACGTATTCACAACTGCAACTATTATTTCTCTAAAAAAAATAATCTTACCGTAAAAGAAAATAAAAATTCACATATTTTTATAATATTTACGTTTTTATAAAAGATTTATATAAAGCTTGTGTATTTAGAATTTGCATAAAAAGCTAAATAAAGATAAAAACTTAGCTAAATGTTAGGGGTTGTAATCTATTACACCGATGGTGAGGTCGACGCAAAATAAACAGATTTTAATTTGATATAAATATATATAGGTCAAAACAGATTGATGCAATAATACACGATTAATAAACGGGTTATTTGCAGGCTAATACGCGTATAACATGAAAAAATTCTATTTTTAAATTTTATAAATGTTTAATCTTATATGTTTTTTTTTATTATTGGAAATATTAGTATTTAACTACGCTATATCTCAAACTATTAAACCTTTTTTGTTAATATGTAATTTTATTTATGGAAATATTATTTTTCTTATATATTATTAGTTTGGATTTTGATAATAAAATATTATATAATGAATTCAATTGTAATTGTGAATTATTTATATAGTTATTCTTATATTATATATGAAATTATATTAATTTAGTTAAAAATATATATACGTGTTAAACCAGTTGAGACTAGTTAAATGAATTGTGTCTGGTTAACTTAATAAAAGTTAATTATTAAACAAGTTAAGCGAGTCATGTCGTGTTACTCGTTAATTAAACGGATCATATTTTAGTTGATTCATATAATGTAATATTCATAACTTGACACAATATAAACATGGTCTGCATACACGAATTGCCAACTTAGCTCAATATACGAATGTTTAGATCTTTTCCGCAAGGGCACGAGTGTCGAGTGAGTCACATGCATGAGATAGTTCATTTATGGTTGGCAACAGGGATGGGGAAAGGTGAATTGGGAAACAGAGGGCCCAACACAGAAAATAACTGCTGGTGCTGGTGCTGGTGCTGGTGCTAGACAGAAAGCATAGAAATTTATCTTTTCCAAACCTTCATATGAGATAAAAGTCTAAGCACAGGTGAGCTGTCACTTGATTCCGGGAAAATTTCCTGATCCACATGGTTAGTCTTTTAAACAAAATGCATGGTTAGTTAAAATTTAGTTAAACATCTAACCATTTTGTTAGCGTAAAATTCTTATAAGTTATGACAAAACTTAGTCTAATTGAGCTATAAATTTGTTGAGTAGAGTGTAGGTTATAATTGGAATAAAAAGTGCAAAAATTGTAGATTTGCAAGCCTTGATGAGATCGATTTAATCGGAGTAAATCAGTCATAACTTTTGATTCTCATATTGGATTTAGGTGATAATGGTGTCCTTGGAAAGCTAACTCAATTATATACAAATTTATGTTTTTTCAAGGATCTTCAAACTTCAACATTTGCAAGGTCAAAACTTGGACAAAGTGTTCACTCTATAGTTGCTCGAGGGAAAATTTTGATAGTCACTTTTTCTTTAGGGTTTGGACTTTCTAAATAGTCTACTCAAATCCTAAGTATATATAGAACAATATGCACAACTTCTAAGTTGTAGAGAAAGGTCAAAGTTGCTATATTCATTATATTCTTGAGAGAAAACCCTAAGAAGATTCATTGCACATTAAAGACCCATTTTCTCTTGATAAATAGACCTCCATCATATTGTACTCATATTTGAATACTGTTAAGTCCATTGGTGTGGACGTGTTCGTTCGCCGGAATTTTGGAGCTGCCTGGGTGCAAGGATCAAGTTGATGCTCATGGTGAAATTATAGAAAGGTCGGTGGTCCTAAGCTACCAGGGCGCAGAGATTGAGTAGAATACTCGTTGTATTGCAAGCCATGTTTAGTTACTTCAAACGTCTTGTAAGTGTTTCTAAATTAATTATAAAGAACTCAATTTCTAAAGTGGATTTTAGGTGGTGACTTACACGGTTTTAGATTTTGAAATGTTCTTCAAATGAGTGTCTATTTTGTTGCCAAAATTGATGTATTGATTATTTCTTGTAAACAGATTCATTGTTTGGTTAATTGTTAATTTAAATAGTCTATAAGATTTGGAAAACAGCTAGTCGCCTAAGTGTATTTGGGATTTGAAAACACTGGGGCAAAGTGCTCGTACGCCAAGCAAGCATTACGGGAGTTAAAATGCTTGGAACCTCGGTGAGCAATGGAGAAATGGAAAGTGCTCGTACCTGAGGCGAGCATCACAGGTGTTAAAGTGCTCGCCACCTTGGCGAGCAACAGATAAATGAAAAGTGCTCGTACCTAAGTGAGCACTGTGGGAGACAAAGTGGCACCAGGGGAAGTAGATTGCTTGTACCCTAGGCAAACACTTTGGAGTAACGTGAAAATGAGAAGTGCTCATACCCCAAGCAAGTAGCACATGAACAGAGTGCTCGGAACCTTAGTGAGTGCTCGTGCCCCAAGAGAGCATGACGGGAGGGCAAAGTGCTCGAGATCTCAGCGAGCATTATAGGTCGATACGGACACACGGTGGCGTCATGGTCCCTCCCTAGGTCGATTGGACCCACACCAACGCCTTGGTCCTTCCTTGGGTTGATTGGGACTAGCGATGCTATGGTCCATCTATGGGTCTCATCCAATTTTGTAATCCATCCCTTGGTCGATTTGGACACACAACGACGTCGTGATCCATCTTTGGGTAGATGTGGACCCTTGGTGGTGCCATGGATCTATCCATGGGTCAATATCGACACACAATGCTGCCAATGTCGTGGGTCTCCACACTGTTGAATACTCCCACCCCACATGCATACAAGAAAAATGCAAAACTCAATGCACAATCCACTCTTTTATCATAAGTATAGAAAATCATTTGTGAAGGATTCATATGTAAACTAATTAATTCTATTTTTTTCTCTCTCTCTCTCTTGCCTTGAGAAGTTCTAGCCAAACTCTCATTATTCTCCTTTTACTTTGCCTCTCTACCTCATACAAGTCTCCAGAAAAAGGCAACAACATCTAGTGAGCAATATCAACCTCTAAATCAATGATAATGACAACGATGATGAGTGTGCATATGACTGCTTTTGGACTACCTCATTACAGTGAACGCCCTCTTCCCCATTGGTTTCTTCATGGAGCTTTCCTTCACCAATATTGGCTAGCATAGTTTCAAGAACAAAGCAGTCTATGAAGACGGCATCAACATTTCCAAGAAGATTAGAAGTAGGAGAGAATATCTCTCTTCGCCTCAGATGGAGGAGCACAAGCTAAAAGCTTCTCTTGGGAAAAGGGAGAAGGTTAGAACTTAGAAGTAGGAGAAAAGCCATTGAGAATAGGCATCGCGTGAAATCTTCACTTCCACTAAGGTGGCATGTTTGGATCACACGTTTGCAAGTTAGATTACACGGATTAGACCTACTACTCACCGATATACGGGTAGGTAGCTAACCTCCCCATTCCCCACCCTCACAACCATGGCTCCTCGTCTAAACCCACCTAGCTATGGATCGGGCAATTGGACCCGATATTCACGTAAGCCCCAAGCATTTCGAGTCGGTTATAGGAAGAATTTTGTTATGCACGAAGAAATAGAAGGAGTTTCTATTATACATATTTGAATGACGAAAAAGATTTTCAAATGTGGGCTCGAGTCGTTGGTGATGGTGACGAGAAGGAGACGAGCAGATAAAGCCAATGAGGGGTGATTGTTTCCTTCTAGGGGTGGGTGTTGCTGTGTAGTTAATTTGTGAGGGTGAGGGTCTGAGTTGATGGAGAAGAAATGATCAGAATATCATAAGGGATTTGTTTAGGTTGGAGTTAAACAATGTAGTTCTTAGATTTTCTTTTTTGTATAAATGTGTGTGTATAACGGGAGTGTGCGATACTTACCTATACCTCACTCATCCACTTAAACAAATTTACAACCTATTCGCTAGTCTTGTAGTAATAAGCGAATTCCTACTAGCTATCCAGATGCCGGGGGCCAGATTGGCTTCCAGATCTGTCTGCCAATCCCTGACGACAAGCGAACAACAACCACAAATAATCCACAACAACAATCACAACCAACCCAGACACACATACACACACATATACAGGCTGGAGGTGACGGCGAGAAAAAGTTTAAACAAAGAAGAAAGAGAGAGAGAGACACGATGGGGGAGAGGGCATAGGGTTTTAAAACAAACCCTATAATAAAACATCGTTTTATTAAAGAAAACTTGTTTTATATATATATATGTGTGTGTGTGTATGTATAAGTTAGGCTGGCCGAACGGGGTAAATGACGGGCTGGCTTGGGCTCAACCCATGTCCCGTCCCCTAGGGCCCAGCTACGTGCAGGCATCCGCCCGCATGCCCTTAGTCGAAAGAAAGAAATTAGAAAATGGTTGTGCCCCAAAACTCAAATGAAGAAAACCTGTAGTTTTATAGCAATGTAAACTTCCAATGATGAAAGATATGATGGTCTTGAGATTTATCTAAAGTTTCTTAGTTTTATTAATAATTAAAAATATTTGAAAGTTAAAAACATTACTGTTATCTGGCAAAAATCTTTACCATTCACCACACTGTTTATGTATAAGGCGACCAAGCTAGCCAGATTGTGCATTGTATCATATCTGTATGTTTCAGTTTCATAGATTTTATGAAAGAGATGTTCAAGGTGGCGACCATTCTCCTTCGCATAGTTTGGTTTGTTTTCACGGAAGTTGGAAACCAACTCATCCTTTATCATCTCAATATTTAAACACAATTTAAATATAAACATTTTTTAATTTCAAATTTTTAATTTTTTTCATCTAATCATTACTTATTTATTATAAGCTTTCTAAACTTTCAAACAAAACACAAAAAATAATTCAACTTTTTCAATTTTCAAAATAAAAATTATATTCTAACACTCTTTTAATTTATAATTTTTTTATTTAATTTTTTTCTCTCATTTTTCAAAATTTTATAAAAATTTTAACTCAAATTATTTTATTATTATTCACAAATTATCTTATTACTAATCATAAATTTATCATCTGATCATCATCTTATTTTTGTATAATCAAAAGAGACCTAATTTAAATTATAAAAATAGAAATAATATTTACAACAAAATGTATATAATTCGTCACACTTTTTTTTAAATAAATTAAATAAATAAATAAGAGATTTATATAAATAAATAAATTTTTTAATAATAAATTTAGCATTTTATTTAAAAGTACGCTACAGTTGTACGTACGAAATTTCAGCCATTATAGAGTTACAGCCCTTCCAACTCTAGAAAGAACGTCTACCTAGAGTTATAGTACTGTTTACAAGGAAAATCTCAAGTTTCCGCCAAGAAATAAGAGCAAGCAAGTAAGGTGAAGTCATCATCAGAAACGTCGCAGTAGACGTTCTTTCTCGTGGACTGCTGGCTACTGCTCTCTCCATTCTCCATTAACACGCGTGGAAGACACTCCATGCATGCAGGGCGCGCAGTAACGCACAAAACTGCATTTTCACCGGGAGGGAGTCCAAGCAAAAGATTTTAACTTTAATCACCTTTTCTTTATTTATTTTTAATTATTTACTCTTCTTTTTGCTTTTTCGGTGCAACAATTCAAAAATGGTTGAAGGTTTTTCTTTTTTTTTTTTTCTTTTTCTCAGTAGAAGTAGACATGATCAGTGAAGTTGGTGTTTTTCGAACAAAGTCCAAGAAGATTTCTCTGCATGATAATGGCGGAGTATATTCTTTTAACTTTCGGTTCATTGCTATATATATTGTAGACAGGCTAAAAACAAAAACAAAAAACAACTGTAATATACCATGAGCAAGCAAATTAGGAAGCTCGTCTAGACAACTGAATCCCTCTTTTGTACGAAAAGGGACCCCTCTGAGTCTCTGCACTCACCATTAATGCTATTACAGTAGTGTAAATTGCAGAAGAAAATCAGAGAAAGAGAGAGAGAGAGAGAATTTTTTCCTTTGCGCCATGCAAGAAAGAAAGAAAAGAGATGTAAAGATGTATCATGCAATGTAAAATGCTGTACTGTACGTACGTATAGTCTTTAGGCTACCAGCAGAGACGCGTGTTGTAGGGATTCTGCTCTGATACGTTGCTTTCTCTTTCTTTTTCTTTTTATTTTTCTCTTTTCTTCATGATCATCTTTATAGGGCTCAATCTCCAAGAAAAATGAGACTACTGAGAGGACACAAAAGGGTTAGTGCAAGCAGGTGAGACAGCATCAATAAAGATGGTGAATGAGAGAAAGACATGGGCTGTAGCTGAAAGTGGTGGTGGTTGTGGTGCCTGGTGGTCGTGACTTCCAACTCAGCCCCCCTAGCTTGCACGACACCAAGTACATCAAACCTCTGAAACTCAAACCCAAAAACCCAGACGTTTTTTTTTTTTTTCCTTTTCATTTTACCTGGTTCATCTTCAATAATTCTTTCTCCCCAGTTCCCAAACCAAGAACAGCTGTTTCATCATTCTGGTCAAATTCAGATAAAGTCCCCCACTCTCCCAAAAGTGGATCATTTTCTTGCATTTCAATTCAATCACACCAATCAGAAAGCAAAAAACAAATAAAAAATAAAAAGAACCCTTTATTGGGAGTCATCAACCCAATATGGACCCTACAGTGCAGTGATGGGACCTAAAAAGGGATCACAGCCCTTCAAATGTGTAGGAGATCTTTGATCATCTTTTTTGATGCTACACAGGTTATTCCAGCCATGTGCAGTAAGACTCATTATGAAATTGTGGGGCTAATGGAGTGAAGGACCCACATGGATCTTCTTCCAGTTGGGTGGAGGACCTCTCAGTCATGGCCCCCCCACCTACAAACAGTCTTAGCTTAATGATCATGTTTATCCCGTAATTATAGCACAACTTAACAGAGAAAATAATTTTTCATTATTGATTTTGTAACTACTTGTGAGGGTATGAACATGATGATGACGAGAGTGGAGTTGACTTTCAGGCTTCAACTGCAGCATTTTTCCTCATTCAACTTTTTTAAGAAAAACATTGATATTTCTTTTTATTGAACTGATGCTTGATTAGGACTGGTAATGATACAAATAATTTTTTTAAATAAAAATCTTTATGTAAAATGATGTTATTTTTATAAATTATTTTTTTAAAAAAATTCATAATTATATAAATATTTATAAAAATAATTGTATATTTATCATTTTTCAGCTTAATTAGCTATTTGAACTTGCTCATTTACTTCAAATGCACTAGGATTATTTTTAGAGAAATGATACTTGCAGTTGTGAATATGCAGTCGCCGTATAGTCGCTTTGAAAAAAGTGAATAAATAAGAGACTTACATGAAAAGAAATTAATTTTTTAATAGTAGACCCCACTATTTTTCAAAACGACTACACAGCGTTTGCGCATTCCACAACTGTATGTAGCATTACTATTGTTTTTAATACAACCACAACATATAAACCCATACAGCATGCATTGTGGGGGCAGGTATTGATATATATGTTCATTTGCCTTGTAACTTGGTAACTCTTTACATAGAATTTTGTATGTATCTCAAGAACTATGGAATCCAATCCCTGCTTTGGTGCTTGCATTTTAGTCAGGTAAAGATACTTTCCTTCCCTAATCAACCAAGAGTACATCTTTGATAACAACAAAGCTAAGGGGGAATCAGGTAAAGACACTTGGACACAAACAAAAATCCTTGGCATTTTAGCAAGGTAAAGACACTCGGACACAAACAAAAATCCTCTCCCAGCAGAGACTCTAGCCCTAGGTCAATTAAATCACCAAAATGAAGGATCATTACCGAGAAGAAACTCTCTAAAAGATTACAATTTTTATATTTTCGAATATCAATGCCAAAGAAGTGTTTAGGGGTCGATGAATTTGGTAATAATATAACGGTTGACTGATCAGTAGAATAGCTCTAAGAAGCTTAAGAGACATGCCCTTTTGCAAATGGATATAGGAATAATTTATCAAGAATAATTTTTCTAATCAGCCACTATTCACCACCCCCACTCTATGAAAAAGCTATAGATGTAAGATCTGAAAATAAATAACGACTGATACATACATAGCATTCCTCAATTTATCCAAAGATCATTGATCGCTCCTATTTGATCTACAAAGTAACATACCAACTGAATTGACAGCTTTCTCGGATAGAAATTTGACCTTCCCAAAACTCAAAAAGATAGCCTTAGCTACTTGTGGATGGTCTTTTCTGTTCTAACAGGCATGCATTGACCAATTGAAACCAACATACTGAAAAGAAATGTTTTTTTTTTTTTTTTGTTCAAAAACTAACCAGACATTTCATTGTCGACGAATGATACTTTCCCACCGTTTTGACTTATCAAAGCCTAGAAATCCATACTTGACAGTAGTACAACCAGCTGCCCTTGACTCTCTTGAATCACAGTAGTTCACCCTCAACTACTCTTCAGAATTTCTGATTGTCTGGGACCACGCTATAACTCTATCATTTTAACTAAATCAGAGAGCTAAGCTTTGTAAAAAAGGAAATCATGAATTTGTATTACTTTTGAGCTATTAAATTTTCAACCCATAACATTTGTCACAATTAGATGTGGCCCATATTCACAGGACATACAAGAGGACAAAGATCACATGAGCACGGGGATATGGGGCATGCCAATACCCTGCTGGGTTAGGAGATCCTAAAGATAGATCATATGTTATGAATTTAGATCCCTTAAAATTCCTACCCGAACTCTAGGACCTAGAGTTACTACTAGGTTGGATCGGATGTCAACCTGTGGAGGCACCATTTGTGACTATTGGACAGATTTTTCCCTTTATTTTCTTCTTCTTCTTTTTTCATAACACCCATTGATTCTAGGACGAGTTAAAAGCCTGCGAGCGGATGATGAAGCCCATCTTAGGAAATTGAGCATTTACATAGACTTAACTGATTTGCTCTGAACTTCTGATGGGCTCCCATCCTTGTTTTTTATAGTAATAATGCATCATTAAAAAGGTATGAATCCAAGTAGACGTATATGATAAACACACCTATCTAGAATGAGAAAAAGATGCAAGGATCCGATCCTTGTAAACTGCACAATAGCTTATGTATGGTTCCCACGTGGGAAAGAGAGCCAAAAAGTAACAAAAGAGAGCCAAAAAGTAACAAAACAGGTTTAAGGTCTTATCGAAGAGAAACAAAATTTCAAACATGCTTTATGGACATATTTGGTTCTGATTAGTTGAGTAATTTCTCTATCATCGCAACTGCTTAACAAGACAGGTCCTGTCCTGGGACACTTGAAAAAAGCTTATTCCTACCAACAAGCAAAGTTCAAAGCCAAATAGAGATGTAAGTCAACAATCAGTTCGCTTCAATCATTTTCTGTGTCTTGGCATATAAAACAAACTTTTAAGTCCCAGTCAAGGATTATCTACCATGTTGACAATTTGTAGATCTAAGCTACAAATACACACATTTATATTGGTCACTGAATGCAAAATGCAAGTTCTTTGCCCGCACCCCACCCCCACCCCAAGTAAACAAATCATGACCATCTCTAGTGATCCCAAGAAATCGTCAGTCCCAGGACTAGCACACATTAACCACTACCATGTTTAAAATGTTCACGAATGAACCTTTCTGCATGGGATGGGTACTTATCTCGAATGTATGCTTGAATACACTTTAGATAGGAGAAGTCTATCCATCCGCCATCAGTTCTTATGACAAAGAGGCATCTTGAGCTTTTAAATGTGGGATGCCGATCAACCTTAAGAACAGAAGTTAATTAACCGGTTAGAAAGTTCATACTGATGAATAACACAAACTACTTTAGACGTATTTATATGAAGGTCAACTTGGGAAAGGAGAGAAACAGGATCAGTTCATGTACTAATGTACATACAAGTCCGCAGCTAATTCTCTCCGCATCAAATTCAATGGAACAACTGTTTGTATGGAGACCAAAAAAAGGATAGACCATTCCCCTAGACAGAGGTAATAGATTGAAAAAGTTGTTACCGGTTAAAGGTAATATACACCAATCTACACGACAACTAAGACCAAACATCCATCAGTTCCCCGAAGCAAATTGTGCATAAGAAAACAAAACCATCAAGAGACAATTAGACAGAAGTATCCATCAATTACTTTCTCCGCTATCAATTTCCAATGAAAGAGAAATAAAGAATAACAGAT
Organism: Juglans mandshurica; assembly: GCA_022457165.1. Lineage (NCBI taxonomy): Eukaryota > Viridiplantae > Streptophyta > Magnoliopsida > Fagales > Juglandaceae > Juglans > Juglans mandshurica. The sequence continues at coordinate 7,208,785 of CM039625.1, forward strand.
TATTTTTGCAAAGACTCAAAACTAAAGTGAACCCCTAGAGTCAAGGATGAAGACCCAAACTGAGATAGACCACAGAGCCTACCTGTTCCTCAATTAGTCATATGGATTTGGGAATATCATACGGTTAATTCAAGTTCTACCACCATTTTCACTTTCCTAATGTGTTTGATAAGGCTACATATACAAGTGGTTTCCATAACGAAATCTGCCTGTAGAATTTTGAGATGCTGAATGTAAAAATTACAAAGACGGGAACTGCAATGTAGATTGCTTGAAATAGCATTAGAAAAATTATGATTCATCATTTAAACAGACCAGAAAAGAACCCTCAAAATTGTTTGAAATCATGTTCATGACAAGACTGCTTTGGCAGCCATTGACAGAAGAGATATCAAAGAGGTGCAACAGAGTGCAAGCACAAACACCTAATGCATGGCTTCCAGCCTCCAAGCACTTTTGCTTTTACTTATTCATGCATATGCAGCAGGACAACAAGGCACTAATCTGATTGAAGTTGTAACTATGCAAGAAGAAAAGTTCTACTTATCATCCCCTACACCACATATTAACATGTGATTTGTCATTTTTGTCATTCTATTTAGAGAAATGCTACTTATCATCCCTACACCACACACCAACATGTGATAAGTAGAATTTTTCTTCTATTTAAACACACATATTAAGATGTAAATATGTGTGTTTAAATAGAAGGGCAAAAATGACAAATCACATGGCAGTATGGGGATGATAAGTAGCATTTATCATGAGAGAATTACATTAAACAGTTGCTTCATTTTTTTCTTTTCTGAAAAGTAATTGTTTCAAAAATATTATGAATTTGTTTTCAAGGAACATCACTTCTACCTCAAGCCTTGATGGATCACCATACAACTCAAGAGGCAAGAGACAGGTGATCTACTTAGAAAACAAGTGAAAATTTTTATTCAAAAAGTCCATTATGATTTCTTGGTGTGAAATAGCGGGAAAAGGGCCAATATTTACATAAAGAACCAATTATTCGTATGAATGATTGTACCTGACAAATCAGTCCTGCTTTAAAATTCATTTTCTCAAGAAGTTCAAAAACTTTTGTGCTTCCAATATTTTGGCTGAATTATATTAAGAAGCCTGTCATTTCCACTTCCTCCTTTTGTTCTTTTCTTTCTTTTTCCATTTTATTTTTAAAGTAAACGCAACAAAATAACACTGAGAAGAAATATATGCATGGAACTCCCAATACCAATGCATTTTGGGGAGGATTTTATTTCTTTGTTGAATCAGTTTAATGAATCTCATGTTGCGGTTATGAGTTTTATTAATTTATTTATTTATGTTATGAGTTATGAACAAAGTTAATCAAATAACAAGTATGACCCATATAATGGAAAAGCTTATCCTTATTAAATGTTAACGCCACCAATATATGACAAACAACAACCAAATGCTTACAACAGTCACCCAATCATAACACCATTATGTCCCTCCCTGGCACTGAAAGAGAGGGTTGGGTTAAGCCATCAGGTGGACAGCACATTTATGGTTTAGATTTTCATTTTTTCATTGCAAAAAGTGGATAGTTTTGATTTTATAGTATACAGATCGATGGCATAATTTATTGCTTTTACTAATACTAGAGAACAGAAATAAATGTTGTTTTTCACCAAGTTTTTAGTCAATCTTCCTGATACCTTACTTCAGGGCATTTGGTCTAGTGGTATGATTCTCGCTTAGGGTGCGAGAGGTCCCGAGTTCAATTCTCGGAATGCCCCTCTCCTTTATTAAAATATATTTTACTTATCAAAAACAAATAATTCAATCACCTGTTTTGCCTTCCTCAGGCTATGGTTATCCAACAATGCTTGAGGGAGCCACGACTCTTTAAAAAGCCTGCCTCATGAACAAGTTGGTAACCATTCAACAACCTAAGCTTAGGTGGATATACTTGAAAATTCTGTGACATTATGCAAATTAAAGCTTACCATAATAGAGTCAAGTCCACTACCAATTTTATCTTCAGAATGTGGATGATAAGCAAGAAGCTTATCTACCACAATTTTCTTATCTTCGGCTGTTAGACGTTCCCCATCTATATACCTAGCAACAGCAAGGCAGTCATAGGGTCAGAGCAAATTTCATACACAGACCACAGACTAAGCATTGAAATTCACAATATGGCTTTTACAACAGATACGAAAATTTGCATGAGGCAAGGATAATAGACAGGACAACAACATATCTAATGTTGCGCTATGGCATGGTCAGCATTTCTTAGGTTCTGCATTATCAGTTTTCATGGCTTGATAGTTGCAACCTTATATGCATTTTGAATTACTATTAACAAAATTTAGACACAAAGGTAAGACTTAGACTGAAAAATTTTTGTTCCTATCCACAGTCTTGAAAATGGAAAGAAGAAAAGAAAAGCTTGTCAATCAAAGTTAAGATGGTTTTTTTTTTGGTAAGTTAAGATGGTCTTTTTTTGGCAAGTTAAGATGGTTAATCATGGATTCTTATTGGTTAGGAGGATGTAGCCTTAAAGCAAAACTACCTTAGGGCCAAGGTGGAACTAACATTGTGTACCCAGAATGAAGGTTTTGAAGACAAATTGCAAGGTGGTGTTGCACTACACCACTGTGTGCAAAAGTGATTGAAAATCTCAATTTTGTACTTCTGAAGATGGGAGAACCAGGATTTTAATACCAGGAGGCAAAACTGTTTAAAATACAAATGGACCTTAAAAAGTTAAAATGAAGAGATCGTTTACATTATAGATTCTACCCCAATGAATTGGACACAAGGTGTGACCCAGTTGTGCCAATAGACTCCGCGCTTGCTCTGGCTTAGTTGCAGGGACACATAACTTAAGAGGGCCATGCTCTTGCAATTAGATAGTTGAAAGTATGGGTTGGATCTCACAATCATTGCGCATTAATGATAGTATATCGTACCTGAATCAGTACCTTACTTAGCAGTATTCAAGTTCATATTTTTGCAACTTTAGCTGTAGCTTAGATGAGCATAACATCCCAACCTCCGCTGAAGGGGGACTGTGCAGTTCTGCCCCTCCACATTAGCCTTTAGTTACTTGCCACTAATTCCAGGACTCTATGATTCAACTCAATTTCAAAACTTTTTTTTATAAGTAATCGAAGGTTTTATTAAAACAAAAAGAGAGTAAAATACATAGCCTAAGGTACACTAGAAGTATACAAAAAGAACACCTCATTTAAAAATAGGAAAACAGACAAGAGATCATGGAAACTCAGTCTATTAAAATACATAAAAGCTGTTCAAAGGAACAAAATTTTGATAGTGTTTTGAACTCCCCCCTCATCTGCTTGTGATCCTCAAAATTTCTATCATTTATTTCCCTCCAAATACACCACAATGGACAAATATAGACCATCTTCCAAACTGCAATTTGTGAACTGCCATATAATCCCCTAGAATTGGCAAAAATGTCTACTTTCTTATAGGCATAATCGAAGCCAACACAACTCAACTAGAAAGGTAACTCCATGAGGTACTAGCATCTTACAATGGAGTAAAGGTTGATCTACAAATTATCCACTTTTTGTGCACATATAGCACCAATTGTCACAATAATACGATCTTTCCTTCAGTTTTCCATGATAAGGATCTTCTCTAACAAGCCTGTCCAAGCTACAAAACAAAAGAAGCTACTCTCAGAGGCACCTTGTTTGCCAAATATTCCTCCAAGGGAAGGGGTTACTATTTTGAGGCATAAGACCTTATAGACATATCGGACAATGAACTTCCCTTTCTTTTCATAGGCATAAAGAATTTATTTGGATCTCCAAGACAAAATCTAGGAGAGTAAAAGAGATTGAGAAACTATATCAAGCCATCAACCTCCCAGTGATGAGCTGCTTTGGACAAAAGTGACTTTCCCTTGAGGTAGCCACTTGAGAACTCAAATAAATCTGCCACTAAAGCCTACTATTCATGCACAATGCTATAAGTTTCTGGGTAAACTTCATTAAAGGCCCTACACCTCGAATCTAATATGACCAGAAAACACTCCCTCATCCTCTCTTGATATCTTTCCATAACCTTAACTCTTGTAGCCCATGTAGCTCATTAGAATAGCCACCCCAAGCACAATCAAATTTAAAACCCACCACAGCTTTCCACAAGGTTTTCCTCTTATGTTGTTAACACCAAAGCCATTTCCCCAGATGGGCACCACCGCACCATTAAACAAAAGCAAATTTCAAACTCTGAAACCACTCATTAAAATTGGAGAGCACACGTTGGCCTTATTTACTTGGTAAAATTTGAACTCTTCACCTAGCCCACTCCATAAAAAGTCCTGTTGTAGCTTCTCTATTGGATTGGCCACACTAATGGGGAAAAAATACAAAGAAAGAAATAACAGGCAATTATTTAAGTTACTCCAAAGTGATCTTAGCACCTTTGGAAAAATAGATCCTCTTCCAACCAACCAATTGGCGCTCAATCATCTCAATTCTACTATAGATTTGCCCTAGACAAAGGTGCCTAAAGGGAGGCCAATGGCCAAGATATTTCATATGCAAGGAAGAAACCTTGCACCCCTTTTATTTTCTCCCCAAAATTGCATTTCCAATAAAATAATAATAAGAAACTCCCAATTAACATGATATAGGCCTTCTCAATTTTAAAGAAACTCCCAATTAAATTTCCAGGCTCACCTTAGGCTTAGCCTACTATCTGGGAGGCAGAAATCAAGAGCCCTATGGTTAAAAAAGGGAGATAGGCGTACAAAGTTAATATAAAACATGGATAAATTGAGCAAATTTGATAAGACACAGCTCCCAAATTCCATTAAAAATAAATCCTGCAAACTATTGAAAAGATCAAAAAGTCTACTTGCACTCGGCGTGGGAACCCCCCGTGTACCCGTCCCTCCACGTGGAAAAATTGAAACGGCGCGTTTTGTGTTTAACCCAAATGACAAATGACAGGTTCGTCTTCTTCGTCTACCCATGAACAGAGCACGAAGGGCTGGGTCTTCTTCTCATCTTCTTCGTCTACCAACGAAGACGAACACAGGTTAGGTTCTTCTCCTATAAAAAAAAAAAAAGGTTCTTCTCATCTTCTTCTTCTCATGCCCTAAAGAGCAGATTCGGTGATTTTGGGTCTTCTTCTTATTTGGGTGATTTTGTTGTGTTATTTCTCAGTTTTTTTTTTCCTGAATGTGTGTAAGTCTGAATATATGAATTTTTTTTCTTCTTTTCAGTTTTTTCTAAACAAGTATCCACTGGGCATAAGTTTGCAACTCGATTGGGCAATGTGTTCAACATTGGCACGGGGACAAAGCCATTGGTAGTTGAATTGAAAACCAGACAGTACAAAAAGCAAAGAATATTCAAACAAGAACTGGAAAAAAAAATATGAGTGGAGAAGAAACATGAAGAAGAAGAAGAAGAAGAAGAAGAAGAATTTGAACTGCATGATTTGGGGCTTTCGTCGCCTGGATTGAATCTTCTACATAGACAGATTCCCAGAAAAAAATCACTCCTAAACAGCTAGCCAAACTGTATTGTAAAGATCAAAGAACAAGTTAGCCACTCCTAAAACAGCTACCCAAAAAATCATTTTCAAAACAACAATTTTTTTCTGGGATGGGTTTGATGTGCTTCTCAGGCTGATTTTGGCGTTGGCTTTGGGATGGGTTTGATTTTCTGAAATTGTTATTTTTTTTAATAATAATATCGGTTGTCAGCCGATTCCACAAAAGGTACCCAACGCCGGGTACCTGTAGCAGAGTTGTTAAAAGATAAGATTGAAGTCTTCTTCTTCTCTCTCTTGATAAGTAAAATAAATTTTATTAGAACAAGTGAATAGGCATACACAAGTACACAAGAAGTATACAAAAGAGAACACCTACTAGGCTAGTTACAAGTTAGGAGCTAGAAATGGATGAGAGAAAATCATGAAAGCTAATCCCATTGAAAACAGTAGCACAAGCCCATAGGAATAAAGTATGGAAAAAGAAATGTCTAAGATCCAAAGAGCGTTCCTGGCCTTCAAAACTCTAGTCATTCTTCTCTTGCAAGAGGTCTCAAATCTCAATCAACTATAACTTAGACGTTCAAGTACTTTTCAAAGTTAAACTCCAAGATTATATCATATCCATATTATCTATAGTTTATAGTGTAAATTCCTCCATTGTCTGACCCTGTCCACAAAACCATCAGTTTCCAAGGTTCTCCAAGTTTCATTTTGGCAAAAAAGTTGAAAGCACTGAAACAGGACCTGAAGCAATGGAATGAGCAAGTTTTTGGTAATGTGTCTCAGCAAGGGCGCTCTCTTGTGGAGGAGTTACAGGGTTTGGAAGGTGAGGAGGAGGCCAGAACTCTTTCTGAACTTGAAAAAACTCGAAAGAATCAGGTAGTGGCTAATCTTGAAAGATAACTTTGATGGAGGAGATTTCATGGAGACAGAAATCAAGGGTGCTCTGGCTTAAGGAGGGGGATAAATGCACGAAATTCTTCCATAGGATGGCCAACTCTCATAGGAGGAACAATGCTATTGATATATTGATGGTGGACGGGGCAACTTCTTCGGATAAGTTGGTAATAAATAATCACATTGAACAATACTATCAACAACTCTTATCTGAAGAGCACAACTGGAGACCGAAAGTGGATGGTTTGTCTTTTTCCACACTAGACCAGCAGAGTGCAGGGTGGTTAGAGAGGCCTTTTACAGATGAGGAAGTGTGCAAGGTTATCAGAGGTATGGCAAGCGATAAGGCTCCTGGTCCGGACGGTTTTACTATGGGATTTTTTCAAGCTTATTGGGAGGTGGTCAAGGAAGATATAATGAAAGTTTTTCATGAATTCCATACTAATGCTAGCTTTGAAAACAGTCTCAATGCCACCTTCTTAGCCCTTATCCCTAAAAAGGTGGGGTCAAGGGAAGTGAGAGATTATCACCCCATAAGTCTTGTGAATGGGGTGTACAAGATTCTTTCCAAAGTGTTAGCAAATAGATTGAGCTCGGTGGTGGAAAAATTAATCTCAAAACCACAAAATGCGTTTGTCAAAGGTAGACAAATTCTTGATTCGGTACTTATCGCAAATGAAGTTTTGGATGGTCGATTGAAGTCTAGAGTACCCGGGCTACTTTGCAAGTTAGATATGGAGAAAGCGTATGATCGTGTCAACTGGAAGTTCTTACTTTACTTACTTCGTAGATGTGATTTTGGGGGGAAATGGCAAAAATGGGTAGAATTTTGCATCTCTTCAGTTCGTTTCTCTATCTTGGTAAATGGCACACCGGTGGGTTTCTTCAACTCATCTCGTGGCCTGAGACAGGGAGATCCACTTTCTCCTCTACTTTTCTTATTTGTCATGGAAGCACTCAGTAAGATAATTGAGGGTCTGGTGGACGGAGGGTTACTCCATGGCTTTGCGGTGGGTAATGGTGACCTCAACATTTCCCATTTGCTATTTGCTGATGACACGCTTATCTTTTGTGGTGCACACCTTGGCCAGGTTCAAGCCTTGAGAGCGTTACTCCTTTGTTTTGCTGCTATATCCGGTTTGAGCATCAACCTTGCAAAGTCAGAATTAGTGCCAGTGGGGGTTGTCCCCGATGTGGAGATTTTAGCTACAACTTTGGGATGCAAGATATCTTCGTTTCCTATGAAGTATCTTGGCTTACCTTTGGATGCCTCTTTTAAATCGGTGAGGATTTTGAATGATGTGATCGAAAGGGTGGAGAGCAGATTGGCCGCTTGGAAGAGGCTATATTTGTCGAAAGGTGGTAGGTTAACTTTGATCAAAAGAACTCTTTTAAACTTACCCACCTATTTTTTGTCTCTATTTCCACTTCCTACAAAGGTGGCTAACCGCATTGAGAAGCTACAAAGGGACTTCTTATGGAGGGGATTGGGGGAAGAGTTCAAATTCCACCTAGTTAATTGGCCAACAGTTTGTACCCCAATGTCTAGGGGAGGTTTGGGGATTCGCCACTTGTTGAAATTCAATCAAGCTCTGTTGGGTAAGTAGTTGTGGAGGTACCGAACCGAACGAGAAGCCTTATGGAAGTCTGTTATAGATTCACAGTTCGGGGAAGCTTGGGGAGGATGGTGCTCGAATGAGGCTCGAGGCACTCATGGAGTGGGGTTGTGGAAAATCATTCGGAATCTTTGGGGGACCTTCCGAGGACATGAACATGTTGTTGTGGGTGAGGGTTCGCGGGTCCGCTTTTGGTCTGATAACTGGTGCGGTAACTATTGCCTACAAGATACCTTCCCTACTATCTTTGCGCTCGCTAGAGAAAATGAGGCATCGATCGCCGATCTTCTGGTCTTTTCAAATGGCACTCCGCAATGGAATATTGACTTCACTAGGGCAGCCCAAGATTGGGAGTTGGAGCCTATTACAGAGTTCTTTGCAGTATTATATTCTGCAAGCATATCAAGGGGCACCGGAGACAAGATGCTTTGGAATCATTCTAAGAAAGGTATTTTCTCTGTCAGATCTTTTTACCAAAAGCTTACGAACCCCGGAAAGCCTATGTATCCATGGAAGAGCATTTGGCAGACGAAAGCCCCGTCAAAAGCAGCCTTTTTTGTTTGGACAGCATCGTTGGACAAGATTCTTACTACAGATAATTTGAGGAAACGACGGGTTATTGTCCTAGATTGGTGTTGTATGTGTAAGAAGCATGGGGAGTCAGTTGATCATCTGCTTTTACACTGTGAGGTGGCCAAGGTCATGTGGGATGATTTTTTCTCAAGAGTTGGATTGTCTTGGGTTATGCCGTGTAGATTGGTGGATTTTCTCGCAGGCTGGAGAGGACTATACGGCAATTCTCAGATAGTGGCAATTTGGAGGTTGGTACCAATATGTTTGTGTTGGTGTATTTGGAGGGAGAGAAACGCAAGAAGTTTCGAAGACCAGTAGAGAACACTGGAAGAGCTAAAAGTTGTCTTTTTTAAATTATTGTTCTCATGGGCGGGGGCCATAGTTTGTAACGGACTTAGTATCCATGATCTCCTTCTTTCTTTTGTAACTTCTAACTAGGCATTTCTTCATGTATACTTCCCGTGTATTTGGGCTTTGCCTATTTCTATGAATATAATATCTTTGATTACTTATCAAAAAAATAGTGTAAATTCCTATGTTAATTAGATATTCAAATTAAAACCATCATGATCTGAACTATTACAAGTTAGGAGCTAGAAATGGATGAGAGAAAATTATGAAAGCTATAACACAAGCCCATAGGAATAAAGTACGGAAAAATTAACGTCTAAGATCCAAAGAGCGTTCCTGGCCTTCAAAACTCTGCCATTCTTCTCTTGTAAGAGGTCTCAAATCTCAATCACCTATAACTTAGACGTTCAAGTACTTTTTAAAGTTAAACTCAAAGATTATATCATATCCGTATTTATCAATAGTTTGTTTAAATTCCTATGTTAATTAGAAATTCAAATTAAAACTATCATGATCAGAACTAGAGTTTCAAGCCAATATATGGGATCTTAATCTGGGCTCTTAGATGGTTACAACTTGAGTTATTGCATGGGGTTCAGAATGTATAAGGTTCACTTTTGATAGTAAGAGCCAAACTTTTTCCGATTTCAGAACATGTATGACAGTTCATTTATTGTATTTGCATGCCTTACTAACTTTTACTGATATTTTTCTTTTGAAACAATACATTCTTTTGTAAAAATGTATACAGCACGTGGTATGCTATTGTAAAGCAACTTGAAATTTTTATTTTATAAGTAAAAATATTATATATATATCAGTAGGAGTAACCAAGTACATTGGACGTATACAAGAAAACACCTAGCCCATACTAGAGATCTCCCAATGACCCCAAGCCCAAATACAATGGAATACACCAAGCCCGAATTGGAATAGAACACACCTCCCCAACCCCAACCCCAACCCCTTGTTTCCCGTAAGACTAATACTCCACCCTAAACTCCCTCTACAAGGACGTCTTCATAATGCCCTCCCTTTAGTCTTCCCTTGACTTGAGCTACCTCCATTAACATTGTAGTTGATTGCCCAAGAAAGACGCTTTAACTCCCTGCTTTTCTTAAAACTTGATTTGGTTTTAAACGAGTGGTCCGCCTCAATTGCAGTGAGTAGTGCTTTGAATTGGTCTTCACATCCTCCATATGAAAGCCTCACAATATGTTGAATCTCGTTAACCTTATGCAGAACCCAATCCGATGGTAAACCCGCTATATTGTTTATCGGAGGAAGAGAAACCAGGGGAACAACATTATCCCTAGACACAGTTCCCAACTGCACTACCAACCCTAGACATTCCTCCTCACAAGGCACCAACGACAAACCCATAATTTCCTCCCCGCCATGTCCTGCATTCAAATCTCAAACCTCCTCAACAGCTATATTGTTGTTGTCCATTGTTGTTGTTGCCATTAAGGGTTCCTTCACCTTCAGCATAGGTGTCATCGTTCCATCAACGAGGACATTGCTTGTAGGTGCTCCACCCCCCAACGATCCTTTATGTGCCACTTCGTCAGACCTTACTGCTCCCTCAGGAGGCATAGAACAAGTAAGGGAAGCACTACCTTCTATTACCCCATTTTCATCTTCTAAAAGAGGCTCGTCTGTTTCTTCCAAATTACTTAAAACCCTGGAAGGACCCCCATCTACAATTGAAAGTGAACCCTGGAAAAATGTACCATTTGCAACTGGTGACTGAGGGCAGTCAGACGGCAATCTGCCAATGTCCTAAGTGATATTGGTGTGAACAATGATGCCGACATCTGAGGACCCTATCTGTGACGAGTCGAGATGCCCTGTGCTGGAGCACTTGAGGCCTTCAAACCTGTAGGATCTACCCCCTGCCCCCCCTTGTCCATTTTCGATCCACCACCCAAACCTATGACCAGGTCCAACCCCTTATCCACTTTAATCATAAAATCTCTCACATACTCCATAACTCCCATAAATTGAGCTCTGATAGCCCACAAGACCCCCTCCACTTCTCCCACCCTCAAACACTCGACAGAGGCAACCATTCCACCCTGCAACACATGGTGCTTACCTTCCACTTCTCCCAATGTCACCTGACAGCCTTTGTCTCCTACAAGTGCCTTACCCTTTCTTTCTGCCGCAGAGCTATTCTCTGCCGGACTACCTGCCGGTGATCTCAACACCGAGGCGTACGAGGCACCTTTGACCAAGGGAGGCCTTCCCACTATCTTTCCATCAACAAACTCCCCTCTGTTTGCTTACTTCAAAACAGCGGCTTTGGACCCAGTGACACTTCGAATGGAATGCAGAAAACCTTTCCATCCAATGCCATTTGCATCTTCTGGGATCACCAACAAACCTTTCCTCCTTCCATTCCGGAAATCTGAGAGTTGCAGAAAACTACCCCTTGCATTAATATGATGTTGAATGATGAGAACTCCATTACCCATCCTTAGCTCCCTGAAGAATCCCTCATGACAGATGAGTTCTAAACAATCCTCTATCCCCTTAGCTACCCATGAAGCTGCCGTCCCACATAGACACATGAACTTGCCATCCTTTTACTCCATTCTGAGATGCGAGAACTATGAGTGACGTCTCAGAAGGATACTTATTGCTCAAAGATCACTTTTTTTAAGTAAAGATACCAAATTTTATTATAGAACAGTGGCGGCACAACCCAAATACATTGAGAGTATAAGAAGGATAACACCTATTAAGGAAATGAAAGAGAATGAATATTCAAAAGATCTACAAAAGAAGGAAAGGGAGTATTGTTGTGGGCGGTTGTCCAATCATACAGAAATTTGAGCATAGAGGGTTTTAACTCCAACAAAGTTGCGAGCATTACATTTATATTGCTAACAACTACTCCACATTAAGCACAGAGGAGCCATCCTCCGTACCTCTATACTAAAGCTACTTGCCGGCTTACCAGACAACAATAACTCACCACTCGTTGTGGCATCACTCATTTAGCTAGCATATTGTCATAATTTTTGGTAGCAATCGGGATTAGATTAGTCGAGACATTGTTCCGGACACCCGGTGCCAATCAAAAAAAAAAAATGGTACCAATCACGTTCATTATACAAGATGCTTGGAGATTACAAACCATCTCATCTATAAGTTGTTCAATTTTTTATGTTTTTATAATACACTGAACCCAGGAACCAATTGATAAGAATTTGGTGTGATCTGTAAACGTGGAGAGTGATCTAACAATAGGATGAACAAAATATTGATCTAATGCAAAGGGGATGTAATTTTTAAAAAAATTAGGCCCAGTGTGGCTTGGCCTCATGCGTATTTTTGTACATGCATGCGTGCTGGTGTGAAGAGCATCACAACAGTCCCTCCAATATCTAACTTACTGAGAAGTTACAGACTCATACCTCACAACCCAGCAACCAACTACCGAAACATGGGAGGGAAAAAGAAGAGAAAATCATTGTCGAAGCTTAATCCACAGAGCCTCTACAAGTGATTGACAAGATTACAGCAATTTTAAAATGTAACGGCTATATCCCAAAATTAAATAATTAAATGATAGATAGATAGATACAGAACTAGAGCTGATCATAACGATTGTCCTTGTCAGTCGTGATTGCTGCATGATGATTAATACCAATTTTGCCAAACACTCTCTCCCACTACCAAGGTAAGTACAAGTCTAAGTGCTACCACTGGCCAAATACAAGGAGCGCTGGTCCTACAAAGTTCAAATGAGGGATGGAAAAGAAAATAGCAGCATAATTTAATGCTTCGTTTACTTGCCGCAAAGCAGGGATATCACAGAAAGGAAAAACAAAACGTAAAAAACTGTATTTCCTATTATCTAACTCAAAGCTAAGCAATTAAATTGAAGTCAGGTATATCCTGTGGCAATAACATTACTCCCGTTACGTTTGGATGCCAAGAGTATCTCAAATTATTTGAATTTATCTGTGAATAATAGTGAGTTAAGATATTTGAGTGGGTTTTGTGAGTCTAGTTGAGATGTATTTGGACGTATAAAGTAGGTTAAATACGTTTAACATTTATCTCATCAATTATTGATTTGTTGTTTTTGTGATAGAATAATTATTTTATTTATATGTTTTACAAATAAAAGTCTCTTCAATTAAATGCTGAGCTAAGGTTAATTCAGTTGAAATAAATTGCGGGTTTAGATGGAGAGTATCTCATGTGATTGAGATAGTCTTTCTGTCTTCCGTACAAACGCAACCTACTTTCGTCTCTTTTCCTACATTTTCTCCGCAACCAAACGCAATATGTTGAAAAGATTACAGTACCAAGTTTTCGGGCGTATTTGTAGGCAAGCAGAGAGAGAGAGAGAGAGACCTGCCGGAGTGGAGAATATCTTTGGCGAGAGAAGTAATGGGCTCGATGTCTCTGAGGATCTCGACTTTCCACTTGCGGTAGTCGGTGTCCTCGTACCGAGGGTTCTTGGGAAGGTCCGCGGCGCTCCAATCTGCGGTTGCGCTGTCCGTAGGAGATAAATTATCGTGGGACCTAGTCGGTGCGGCAGCGGTGCACCAGAGTCGGCGAGGAGTCGCGAATAAACTACCGGATATCCGGTGCTGGTCCTGGTGCTGGTGGTGGAGTCGGAGGCGGAGGTATGGAATGCCCCTTAGAAGCAGAGGAGCTGCCATAGAATGCTGGCGATAGCAATGTGCGTGTTGCTTGTTGGCAAGCTGGAAGGGAACAGAGATTTCCAATCGATTTTCAAAGTTTGCGAAATTAGATATATTTTTATTTATGAGATTTATTTTATTAATTTTTTAAAATTTTAAAATTTTTAGCATAACACGAAATAAATTTTTTATAAATTTTTTTTAAATATATTTAATATTTTTCTTGCAAAATTAACCCAAAGATTAAACAATTTACAACAATTAACGACACATCATCCGTTAGATTTTTAGGGACACAATAGACCACGTGATAATAAGTACACACGTCAGCTAATAAAAAGTAAAAATATGATAATTATTTTATAAAAGTAAATAAATTGGAGAGATTAATGTTTATGTCATGTTATAAAATTATTTTTTTTATAAAATAGATTTCAATATCACTTAAATTTATATTAATTTATAACTTCTTTTTTTAAAATTTTTTTTGTGATTATAACACTTTTTAAAAAAATATAATTTACAAATAAGTTTAGATTACATATTATCCGCATTATCAACATGCATGTATTTATTTATTTAAGAAATTAAGAATTTTGAATATTGTTAATCAAAATCATAGTAAATAGTATTTGTTATGTAAGCGGTGTGAATTGTATCTACGCTAAATCGATCTGCTAATAGAAGAAAAAAAAATTGACACATAAGATTTATTAAAAAAATCATAATAAGAAATTGAAGCAGAATAGATATGATATGTACCCTTGTTACCTTATGGCTTACTGTTACGTTAAAAGTAGAGTTGTGCAAAAATTGATGGGCCCGATCGGTATCAACCGGAACTGGTCGCTGGAGTTCAAAATCGGCTAAAACCGATGAAAAACCGATCAGTCGGCGGTAGAAAATATTAGAAACCGACATTTGCAAGTTTGAACCGAATTTAAACCAACAAACCGACTATATATTATTCTTATATAAAATGACATCGTTTTCCTTAAATAAATTAAACGTTGTCGTTTTATAATTTAGTTTTAGAAATTAATAATAATAATCGACGTCATTTGGTTTAATATATCAAACGGTGTCGTTTTGGATTAGGAGCTCATCGAGTTTTAATAATTTTTTTAGGTGTTTGGAGTTGGGAAAGTAGATGATGTTATTGTGGAACTTATTGATAGGACTTTGAAGAAACCAGCAATTAAACCGATAAACCGATTGGAACCAGCCAAAACTATGCCGGCCGGTATTGTCTGCCTTAGTTGGTCGGTTTGGCCAGTTTTGAACCATACAAAAACTGGTTTTCAGCTTTAATTAAAAGTCTAACTAGACTTAAATACTAGTCTTAATTGTAAATTTCTTAAAATTCAAGATTAGTTCTATAAATGATGAAATCGAGCACCTTTTCCTGGACTAAGAAAATTCTTAATGCCTCAGTTATTTCTATGAACATAATATGGCTTCTCCGTAACAAATTCTACTGTGGATTAGATCCTCCTACTAACGTTGATTGTGTCACTCAAGTTAAACGCATTTATAATGAAGACAAGGAGATAAGGAGATACTTGCATGTCTGAAATATTCAGTACTTGCGTATTTTTTTTAAAAAAATAGATAAATTTAGAGTTTACATAAAAAAATTATTTTTTTAATAATAATTCTTACTTTTTTAAAAATAAAATATATAAAAATTGTATACTATAAACTAAAACTGTATATAACTTTACCCAATTAACTTTGATGTGGCTGTTCGAAGCAACATTTTTGTGACATTGGATTTACCAGAACTCTGAAGGCCAACCCCTCTCTGCATGGACGACGCGGACAAAGTACAACCTAGACGAACTTCCCATTGGTTAAGAAAAAGCATGCCTGCTAGCGACTAGAGAGGCCCAAGCCCAAAATATTTCTCAACAAAATCTTCTAGGGCGACTCTCTTGATGTTATCACTGCCATAAACTATAATTTACTTGACGATTGATGGGAGATTCTTGTCTCATTTAATTATATAGATGAAATGATATAAAAATTAAATAAAATATTATTATAATATTATTTCCTTTCCCCCACCTTGCATGGGATGGTAGGTGGGGTTATGCGGGGTGGGAGACGGAGTTTTCTCTCTCGGCACCCACCCCCGTAGTGCAGGGGTGTAGTACTCCGTCCGAGTACCAGGGGTGGACGGATGCAATGGGCCATGGACTCAGCAATAAAAAAATGTATACGCTACCACCCCTGATCACGGTAAACTCATCAAACAATCTACCGAGAGTGTCTCTAACTATGCCCCCAATAAGTTCAGCCCATGTGGCTCCGTGCACAAGTCACAAACCATATACCATATCATCAATCTTGTCATATTTGACCCTCATCATCAATGTCATCTCTCGCATCCTAGTATGGTCACTCATACACATCTTATTCAATTCTTTTTTCACCTCACATATCTGTTGAGTGAACTCATTGGATATAGGGTACAAAGAACCATATATTTTTAATGTCACCTCGTAGAAAAGCCTTAAAAATCTATAAAGATAGCAACAACCTCTCAATCATCATCAATAAGCTTTCTTAATCCTCTGTGCTCATCAAAATATCTGACATATTGGATGGCTTCATCTCCCAATAATTCAAAAGTTGCCTTATATTCTTGGGGCGTCTCCAACATCAAGAAGGTTGAGTTCCATCTTGTAGGAACATCAGTACAAAGACCATTCTTGGGTTGTTACGCCCACACTCCTTGTAGCAACTTTGAATTTCTCCAATATGGCAGGAGAATATCTCACAAATCTCACAATCATTATGACTCATGCAACCAAGTCATCAATATATTTCAAACTATCAGACACAATTAAATTCAAAATATGTGCAGCACATCTAACATACAAACAATCACCACCCAAGATTATCTTATTCACCTCTCTAAGATAAGTTTTAAAATATTTTAATGCGACATCGTTAGACGAGGTATTATCAACTGTAACCGTCGAAACCCGTGCCAACCCCCACTCCTTTATTGTAGCCTCCAAGGTCTTCCCAATCGTCTCACCCCTTATGATTGGAAATTAGACAAAACTTCACAATTTTCTTATGTAGTGTCCAATCACAATCAATGAAATGCACAGTAAAAAACATGTAATTAAAATTTTGGACGGATGTCCAACTATCGGTAATGAGGCAAACAAATTGACCCGCCAATTGGCCCCTCAACAAACCCTTCTGCTTTTGGTAATATTTTTTAATATCTTTTACCACAGTGTGGCGAGAAGGAATATTAAACCTAGGTTTCAAGTAACTGGAATATTTTAAAAACTCTCTCCCCTCCATAAACTGAAAAGTTAGCTCGTCCATGATAACCATACGAGCTAACTTTCTTCTACACTCATCAGGGTCATACTTAGTATACCCATTCAACGTAAAACCCCCACTACTCTCATCCGCCATTTGTTTTAGTCCAATCTCTAGTCTAGATTAACTCTTCTCCTGTAAGGATCTCAATATTAGACTCTTCTTGCATTATTTTTCTAAGTGCACATTTAGCTGTGATATACCATGTTTCCTATAGTGACATCCATAGAGTTTACCATAGTGGTTACACTTTGCTTGGGAGTTATTGGGGTCACCACCCTCTAGTTTGGGAAAGTGAGACCAAACTATGAAAACAAGTTTCTTGCTTTGTGTACGCTTGGGGGCAGGGAAAGGTTCTGTGGGGTTAGGACTAGGGTACGTAAGGTTAGTGTTGGGTGTAGGGTTAGGTGTTGGGGTAGGCCCGATAGGGGTAGGACAACTATCACTAAAATCTAAGTGAGTAGAGGAAGACATTCTCCAAAATAAGTAACAAATCTGAAATTAAAACAAAAATATGCCACTAACATCAACAATCAACACATGAGGATCAACAATCAAAACATGTCACTAACATTTTCATTATTATAATTTGTTTTATAAAATAAGCATACACAATCAAAGATTCAAAATAGACATCATATTATTAAACTCGCTGGTAATTACTAATTGATTATTTATGCATCTAGTAAATTAATTAGATTAATGCTTGCTTATAAATGCAAAGAGCCGTCAAAATAACATATAAAGTTGAATATGTGCATGCTGTTTTACAGGTATTACATATTCAGCAAAATAAAAAATAAAAAAAATCTTACAGGTGTTATATGCCACTTCATCATAGTGGGATGGGGAGTTTGTTTGTAGAATGGACAATATCATAAGGTGGCTATAAGGTCAGCCATACTCTAAATTTCAAATGTTTTGCATTGCTATTGTATGAGACATAGTGAAATGAGGAAGTTTATTTGACAAGTGATAAGCTAAGAAAGTCGCACCATTTGAGAACAAGATGTAATTTAGGCCAAAACAAATTGGGAAATGCTTTTTTGCCCACTAGTTTGACCGCTCTAGTTTACCGCTAGTCAAATTTTTTTTATTTTTTTACTTAGTATTAAGGAAGTGATTTTAAGTGTATTGGTATATATATTTTTTTAAATATTTAAAAAAATGTGAAAAAAATGAGAAAAAAATAAAAACACTTATTTTACCTATCGGTCAAATTGAGCGGGCTACTCTGGGCAGCAGAGTAGCCCGACTCAAACAAATTAGGAGTACGTATACTGAACTAGATACATAGGCATCATTCTTCTTTGTTTGCCTTGAATTAAGTTTGTCTTCTGTTATTTATATTTTTGTTTAATATATTTTGTTTTCTGTTACTTTTAAAAAATTTAAATTTATATTTTCGTTTAATAATGATCTGAAATAAAATAGACTTTTCCCATATTGCATATCAATAAACAATAATGATTTTGCTATATTATAAAATGACTTAAGTCATGAATGTCTTAAGTCCTAGTCTACTTTATCTTTTGAGTTCTTCAAACATAGTTTCTCTGTTAACTTGGTTTGACATACAGTTGCAGGAACATATATTCACAGGGTCTAACAAGTTGATCAAATCAATTCAAGTCTTCTTAAATGTCTTTAATGAACAACGTTTATGTCACGTTATGGAAAAGTCTTATTCTCTACAAATGAAGAGAGAAAGCTCTAAGGTGAGTTTGTTGAACCATAGTTATAGTTTGTATTTGATGCTTATTCACTTTAATTTTCTCAGATTGTTAAGTTTTAAGTTCGGTAATGGTTGGTAAATTTAATATCTTCCTCTCATACACATCTATCTATATTATATTATGCCTTAGTTTTTGTATATAATTTTACTTTATTAAATTTTCTTTGATTTGTCATAAATATATGGAGGAGAGATGTGTCGGGGATTAAATTGACTGGGTTCAACCCTTTGAAAAGCTATCACTAATAATAAAGGAAGAGATAAATCTAAGAGATAAGGCAGGGAAGAGATAAGGAAATGAATAGATAAGGCAAGAAAGTTGGCTCAGACTCCTAAAAGGGAAATGTTTCACAAGGCAAGTTGGACTCTATCACTAAATGGAAGAAAACAAATCTTTATAAAAGAAGAAGATCTCTACAGACGAATGAGGGACTCTCCACAGGCTGGGGGATGACTTCTCTACGTCTAGACTAAATTCCTTCATTGTATTGAACGACATGTGAGGTCATAAGAAATTATAAAATCATCAATCATAGTGGATTTTATCTCTCAAACAACTCGTAAACGTAGACTTTTATGTCGAACCACGTAAATCTTTGTATCTCTCTTTATTTATTTTTATTTATTTATTTACTATTTATTTCATAGATAAATACGAATAGCATCGTGTCATAATCCAAATCATTATCGTCAGTCAAAAATAATTCTTTTTATTTAGGCCTGTTGTGCGAATCTAGGAATTAACAAAGATGTTTGGTTGTTGGAGATTTTTTTGGTGGTGGGGGTAAGTAATGATTCATGAATAGCCCGTATTCTCTTCATCTGCTTAAAAAGTCGACAAAAATGTCAATTTTTTTTGCTTGCCAGTTGGGCCGCTTCGGAAGCATTCCCATTTCTCGTATTCACCCACCCCTATCCTGAACTCCATCAACTAACTCACCGCTTCTCTCTTTTACACAAAAAGAGAATGGGATTTGTATTTATTTATTAATATAAAAAATTCTATTTATTATGTCCTATATTAATACATGATTTATTATTTTTATTATTACAATTAAATATATATGTATTGATATGTAAATATATATATTTAAATAAAGTGATAAAAATGATAAATAATATGTTAGTATATGGTGTGAAAATGATAAATAACATTTTCATTGATTATACATTCATTTAGAGATACTATAGAGAAAAAGGATCCTTTGCGCCTAATAAGGATAAGGCCGTTTTGTATACTTAGAATATTTTAATATATTTGTGAATAATAATAAAATTGTTTGAGTTAAAATATTTTATTAAATTTTGATAAATGAAAGATAAAAAGTTGAATAAAAATATTATAAAGTTAAAAAATTATTTAAATATATATTTTTTATTTTGAAATTTGAAAAAATAGTATTATGTTTTGTGTTTTGTTTGAGAGTTTTGAAAAATTGTAACGATGAAAAAGTTAAATATTTGAAATTGAAAAATATTTTGTAAAAGCCCTGTTTGGATTCAGAGATGGTCTCATCTTATCTTATCTTATCTCATCATTATAATTTTTTCAAGTTCTCACATAAAATATAATAAACAATTCAATTTTTTTCAAATCTCAAAATAATAATAATATTAAAAATTAATATTCTAATAATATTTTATTCAACTCATTTAAAATCATTTAAAATCATCTTATCTCATCTTACTATCCAAACGAGTTCTGACATCTGAGAATAAAATATCTAAAATATTTGAAAATATCTAAACAATACTTCAAAACAGTTGAATTACCGGACTGAGCCTAGTTCTCATGGTAAGAATACATAAAAACAAGGAAAAAAAGGCCCACAAAAGCCATTGAAGTTTTTCCTTTTCTTGTGCCTAACGTTTCTCTTCAATTTCATATGTTTTGGGATCGATCTTCAGTACGTTCTGGTCAACATGATTTAAGAAGAGAAATGAGAACAGAACCGAGTTACTCATAAGAAAACAAACAAAATAGAACATAATCGAATCAATAATCATTGGAAGTTTATAAATAGGATCGATTAATCTCTATGAAGTGCCCTTCAAGACAATCTAAAGTTGGATGAAGATGAGAGAGAGAAAGGAGAACCTTAAGGTTCCGTTTGGATGTTTAGATGATTTCAAATTATTTAAGTTGATATGTGAATAGTAATATTTTGTGAGTTTCATTGAGATGTATTTGAATGTAAATAAATTGAGATATGTGTTTGAATATATAAAATGAGTTGAGATGATTTTTAAAAAATAATAGATCTCATTAATAATTAGTTTAATATCGATTGAGATGATTTATCTTTCAAATACAGCCAAGTCGTGGTGGGTACTATGATGAAGATGAAATCTCAATTGCCAATGATTTTATGGTCAGTGGCTGATTAGGATCTTATCTATTTTTTCAAATAAAACGGAGCAGTGGAGCATATCCTATTTATATCAACCATTCAACTTTTTATTAGTTGAAAAAAATGAGTAATGCACAAGCGTCGTGCAGTCGTTTTGAAAAAGAATGAGATTCATTATTAAAAAATTAATTTCTTTTCATGTAAATTTTATATTTATTCATTTTTTTAAAAGTGATTGTATAAAATTTGTGCACGTGCGACTACAACTATCATTTTTTGAAAAAAAAAAAAAAAAAACTTAGTCAGCCATTATAGTAGGTAGAACACAAGGTAGAATATAAATTAAGAGTAATGATGCAACAATCCTTTTTATAACCCTTTTATGTAGCTTAAGAACTCTTTAGCTACATGCGACTCCATTGGCTTCTTTCCGAACATGTTTTACATCCAATATCTACACTAGTTCAGTTCTTTGCTATTTAAATCCTTAGCTGCTATCAGTGTTGCAACTTCCAAGGTTGTTTTTATAACAGTTGCAAGAAGTGGCTATGGTAGGCACGAACTCATGTCCTTTTGTTCTTATATCCCTTTTCATGTTAAAAAATTCTTGTTATCGAGAGTCGTCATCGTTATAATTTTTTTAAATTTACACATAAAATATAATAAATAATTCAACTTTTTTAAATACTTAATCGTTAAATATTAAAATAATCTCTGTAGTTTGACTTTTAGACCTATCAACTGTTAAAAATGAACGGGACTGGTTTGGATTCAAGAATCATTCTATCTCATCTCATTTCAGCATTATAATTTTTCTAAATTCTTATACAAAATATAATAAACAATTCAAAATTTTCAAATACTAAAATAATAATAATAATAATATAAAATAATATTTTAATAATATTTTATTTAACTTTTAATTTTTATTTAAAATTATTTAATCTCACATTATTTCACTATTCTAACTCCACAAGTTTTAAGCAAATTTTCTGATATAGCCTGAAAAACAAGACATCGCTATCTTCGCAGAATCGCAATATATCCTAACCGAAGTTTTGTAGAAGAGATGATAAGACAAGGCAACCGTATACGCTAATAAAGAGAGAACAATTACAACAAGCAAATGAAAGACAATACAGTCATATTGGATTGAGATTACACGTCAGTAGTAATAAAATAATTTATAAATAATAGTAAAATAATCTAAATTTAGATGTTTTATAAGATTTTAGAAAATGAAAGATAATATTTAAATAAAAATATTATAAAATTAAAGTATTGTTAGAATATAATTTTTATTTTTAAATTTAAAAAATTAAATTATTTTTTATGTTTAGTTTAGAAATTTGGAAAAGTATTAATAATTAGGTAATGATTAGATAAAAATTTTAAAATTTAAAATTGAAAGTGTTTGTTATATTTAAATGTTGAGATGAGATGAAATAAGAAAATCTTATTTTGTAATAGGGAGAAAAATAGACTAAAGCTTTTAATATTAAAAATCTTTGTATTAGAGTAACATTATATACGGACTTAGTTTGTGCAGGTATTGTACATATCCTTTAAAAAAAAAATAAGACCAGTCATATAAAATAGAAAATACATAGTATGAGATAGTGAGATTTTCAGTTCAAATTCAAAGAGAAAATAAAAAAGAAGAAGAGATAATTGTGGAAGGAGATGCTTTAACAATCGTTGATGCAATCAATAGTACCGAAGGAGGGTCCTTTCCTTAATGGGTAAGGTGCGAGTCCTTTCCTCTTGAAGGGTAAGGCGGTGGAGTGGGGTTTTGGCTGATAACAGACTTGTTCTTTAGTTTCTAGACTAGTAAACATGGCAGAAGAATTGACGAGCTTGTGGACAAATTTCAACCTAACAGAGACTGAGAGAGATGAGATAACTTTTACTGAAGAAGAGACTGAACATGCAAACATGAAAGCACACAAATGTCTTTTGTTATTCATCTTAATGGAAAAGAACCTCAACAAAGAAGCTTTCAAAGTAACTATGACTAAGATTTAGAATCTTGAAGGTAGTATAATTTTTCATGAGGTGGGACATCATAGATACCTAGTGAAATTTTCAGAAATCTGTGGATATAGAATGTGTATTAAAGGGTAGACTTTGGTCTTTTGATAAGCACTTAATCTGTATACAACTATTCGAAAGTAGCAACCCTCCTAGTGAAGTTCTTTTTACACATGAACCATTTTAGATTCAATTATATGGACTGCCTCTTACTGCTATGACAATAGAAAGGGGGGAAATAATTGGATTATTAATAGGAGAAGTTATAGCTATGGATGTGGATAAGGAAGGGGTAGGGTGGGGAAAATACATTCGAATCAGGGTGAACATGGACATAACTCAACCTCTTCCAAGAGGGAAACTGATTCAAGTTGATGGTAAACAAAGCTGGATTGATTTCAAATATGATAGGCTTCCTTTATTCTGCTTTCAGTATGGAGCAATTCAGCATGTTCATAAGGGTTGTTTAGTGGAAAAAACAGATTGATAAACAAGGGTACTGTTACATCTCAATATGGCCAGTGGTTGAGAGCTACTGCTTTTAATTTAATGGGAACTGGTGATAAAAGAGAAGGAGGAAAAGGAAACATAACAACAAATGATCAACAATGCTATGTAAAGGGACAAAGTAGCAAGACTCCTATGTCTAAACAAATGACTTATATACACATTGAGGAAGTTCCTCTTGAATTCACTCCTAAGCAATAACCAGAGGACCTATCCCAAGTCACTAAACCAACAAACAAGGGGAAACACATCTTGCAGATGGAGTTGCTAGATCAAGTAGTAGATATTGATGATATATAGAGGTAGCTATCTCAAGAGGAAGGTTATCAAGAGGCAACCCTTACCACTAGTAATGAGAACATAACCATTAATAACTTTGTGGAAAAGGTGGTCATACCATCTAAGCCATTGGGATGGAAAAGAAGGGCTAGAGCAATTAAACTGTCAAGAGTTCAGGAGATGGATTGTGGAGAAACAAACCAAGCTATCTTTAGCACGGGAAAGATAGATTATAACACAGAGGCAAATGGAGACCAGCAAAGAATTTCAAAGAAGGATAAAGAGGGGCTCAATCCTGCAAAGAGCATAAATCAGGAAAATGAGGTGGAGGCTGTTGTGCAGCCCCACCAATAGCAATGAAATGTATGTCATGGAACTGTCGAGGGCTTGGGAACTCTCGAACAGTTTTTGAGCTTCATCTTATGGTGAAGTAAAAGCGCCCACAAATCCTCTTTCTCATTAAAACTAAAAGCACAAGGGAGAGGGTTGAGAATAGAAGTTTTGTTGTAAATAGTAGAGGAACCAGAGGGGGGTTGGCAATGATGTGGAAGTCTAATTTTGACATTGAGTTGGAAAATTACACATGCTCCCATATTTCTTTCAAAGTTTTAGATCCTCAGTGGGGGAAGGCTTGGATACTTACAGGGTCTTATGGGGATCCAATTACTACAAAGAGAGAAAGGAGTTGGAAACTTTTGAGGATTCTACAACCCAAGGATAATGGACCATGGTTGTGCATAGGGGACTTCAATATACTTCTCTATCAACATGAAAAGTATGGAGGAACACTAAGACCTTTATCTCAAATGTTAGCCTTTAGACAAGCTATGCAAGACACTGACTTAAATGACATGGGCTTTATTGATACTAAGGGTAGATTTGGGGGGTGAGATGAGAATTTTGTGTTTTGTTTTAGTGTTTAAAATATTATGTTTTAGTATTATTATTGTATTGGGATTTGAAAAAGTTGAATTGGAATTTGAAAAAGTTGAATTGAGATTTGAAAAAGTTAAATTGTTTATTATATTTTGTATGGGGATTTGAAAAAGGTGTAATGATGAGATGAGATGAGATGAAAATTTTGTGTTTTGTTTTAGTTACCAAACCTGCCCTAAATATACATAGTCAAACAATAGAGAATGACCTGACTTTACAAAAGAAAGGCTAGACAGGGTTTTGGCAAACACTCACTGCATAAGGATGTTCCAAGCAATTTCAATTTCAACTTTAGCAATATGTTCATCTTATCACAGTTCTTTGTTAATACAGCTGAATACTCAGGCATTACCTGTTAAAAGAAGACAAAGAATGTTTAGATATGAATTTAGTTCGGGGCTTGATAATTCTTGCAAGAATCAGATTAAAGAGGCATGGAAAGAAAATGATATAGCTGACAGATCCATGACTACACTAACCCACAAACTCAACAAGTGCAAAGAATGTTTAAAAGATTGGAACAGAAATCAAGACATTGAAAACCTTATGAGCCACATTAAACAAATGAAAGAGGTGAATATAGGTGGTGCTCAAGAAGAAATAAAACAGTTAAAGCAAGAGTAAGTCAAATGGAAACAAAGATCAAAACAAAAATGGCTCACAAAAGGAGACAGGAACACAAGATATTTCCACAGTTGTGCTACTCAAAGAAGGAAAAATAATGCTATAAACAAGACCACTGATGAGGCAGGCTTAACACATACTTCTTTAGAAGGCATCAGTAAGACCTTTCAGGATTTTTTCTCTCTTCTATACACTACTTCTCAGTCCTCAGATCAACAAAAATGTTTGGCATCCACTCCACACATGATTTCAGATGAGATGAATCTCAACTTAATTAAAGACTTTGAGCTAACATAAGTTCAGGAAGCATTACAACACATGAATCCCATGAGTTCACCAGGACTAGATGGTTTCTCAACTGGTTTTTATCAACATAATTGGGATTCAACATGTAAGGATCTTTGTGAAACTATCACACTGACATTAAATACTAACAGGTGGGACAAAGTCATTAATGAGACTTTCATAGTCTTAATTCCAAAAACAAAAGATCCTAAAAATGTTACACAATTTCGACCCATCAACTTGTGTAATGTTTTATACAAAGTTATGGCAAAAGTGTTAGCTAACAGATTGAAGAAGATATTGCCTCACATGATATCTCCAACACAAAGTGGTTTTGTTCAAGGGAGGCTTATAGCAGACAATGTCATAGTAGCTTTTGAAGCCTTGCACACTATGCAATGTAAAATGAAAGGAAAGCAGAGTTATATGGCCCTTAAGATGGATATGAGTAAGGCCTATGATAGACTAGAGTGGAGTTTTATCGAAAGACTGATGAAGAAAATGGGTTTTCACAGAAGATGGATAGACCTTATTATGAAATGTGTAACCTCAGTTTCATATTCAATTCTAATCAATGGAATACCACAACCAAGCATCACTCCAACTCGAGGCATTAGACAGGGTGACCCTTTGTCACCATACTTATTCATTCTATGCTCAGAGGCATTAAGTCAGATGCTTAACAAAACAGTAAGTGAAAGTCATATTACAGGTCTTCCATTAGCAAGGGATTAGCTTCACTTAAATCATCTATTTTTTACAGATGATAGTCTGCTCTTTTGCAAAGCCTCATCACTAGAATGGAGAAGGCTGCTTCACCTATTAGGCCTCTATGAATCAGTTTCTGGTCGGAGATTGAATAGGGAAAAGTCATCCCTATTTTTCAACAAGAACACACAAAACTCAACTAAGGACATCATCACTTGTGTAGCAGGGGTCAGGATTACAAATTCATGCGAGAAATATCTTGGTCTTCCTAATCTGATAGGTAAATCAAGGAACCAAGGTTTCAGAGAAATCTTGGACAAAGTCAGAGCTAAACTGAGTAATTGGCAGCTGCAATTGCTATCTCAGACAGGAAGGGAAGTTTTGATTAAATCAGTGCTTCAAACCATACCAACTTATGTAACAGAAGTTTTTAAATTTCCTAAAGGTTTGCTGCAATAACTTAACAGACTACTGGCAGGTTACTGGTGGAGTCAAACCAATCAAGAGAGAAAGATAAGTTAGTTAAATTGGTCTCAAATGGGAAAGTAAAAAAATATAGGAGGATTAGGATTTCGTATTGAAAACTTTAACCTTGCATTGCTTGCAAAATAAGATTGGAGGATTCTCAAATATCCTAATTCCTTAGCTTCTAAGGTTTTACAAACAAAATACTTTCCTAACTCAGATTTTTTGAAGGCAAAACTGGGCATTGCTCCTTCATTCATACGGAGGAGCATCTTATCTGCTAGAGACTTATTGCAACAAGGTCTAATTTGGAGAATTGGTAATGGTAGTTCAGTTAGAATCTGGTCAGATCCTTGGCATCCTCAACCTAATTTGTTTAAGCCTCAAAGTGGTATAAATCTGTTGGGAAGAGATGCAAAAGTGGAAACACTTATACAAGATGATATCGGATAGTGGAATGTCCCTTTAATCAAAGATGTCTTTAATAATCAAGAAGCTGATCTAATTACCCAGATTCCTATCAGTCATTGCAGACAACAAGACCAATTAATGTGGAGAGGCACTGCATATGGTGATTTTACAGTGAGGAGTGCATATCATCTCCAGGGGGAGCTGTAAACTAGGAAGCAAGTTAAAACCTCATGTAAAATATTTCTAAGTGATGACTGATCTAAACTATGGAAGCTACCTATTCCACCATCTTTGAAAAACTTTTTGTGGAGAGCCTGTAGGAATATCTTGCCAACTAGAGTTAATTTGTGCAAAAAGAAAATTTTGGTAGACTCAACATGTTCAACGTGTCTTCAACAACCAAAGACAGTAGAACATATTTTGTGGAACTGTGTATCAACTTCTGATGTATGGAGTGCCTCATCCAGGAAGATTCAGGAGAATCAAATAGCACAAAGCAACTTCAAGTGGATCATGTAGGATATGCAGGATAAGTTTGACAGGGAGGAAATGGTGGAATTTTCATTGACTCTTTAGAAGTTATGGTGGAGAATGAATGAACTGGTTTTTAGGAACATTTTTATTGAACCAAAGCAAGTGATACACAGAGTAAATCAAATGAGGATTGACTTAGCTGCTGCAAATTTCAGAGATCACAACTATAGCACATAAGCTAATACTAGCAGAATAATATGGGAATGTCCTCCACAAGGTTTTTGTAAGATAAATTGGGATGTTGCGGTTGACTCAAGCTCATGTAAAATAGGTATAGGAGCTGCTGTTAGAGATGAGCAATGGAGGCCTTTGACTACAATGAGGAAGAAGCTGACTTCCATCCCATACCCTCTAATAGTAGAAGCAATGGCTGCTCTTAAAGCAGTCATTTTTGGAATTGAATTGGGTATGACAAATGTTGTAATGGAAGGAGATTCTCAGCTAGTGGTTTAGGCAATACAAAAGAAACATCAACAAAACAACTACTTTGGAATGCTTATTACAGATATTAAAGTCTTAATCAATAGGCTCAATTCATGTTACTTTAAACATGTAAACAAAGAAGGCAACTTAGTTGCACATAAGTTGGAGAAAAATACTCTAACAATGACTGAGTGTGTAATCGAATTGGAGGAGACTCCAATCTATAATCAGCCTGTGTTTTAACACAGTTTATCAATGGATGAGTTAATTTAAAAAAAAAAGGGCAAATAAAAAAAAATCTGAACAGTAAAAGAATAGTAAATGAAATGTAAAGATTATAAATCATTTTACTTTTTAGTATTTATCTAACATTGAAGTTCACACATCTCTTTCATCCATAACACATTCGGACCATCCGAACAACTACCGACTGTCGAATAAAAAAAAATCGTTCCGAAAGGTCCCTCTTTTTCTCTAGTTTCTCTCGAGACTGAGTAGGGTTTTTAGAACTGCTGTTTCTTCGACACAGGGCTTGGTCTCACTGGCTTTGAGGGTGTGGGGGTTTCCGTGAACATAGTTGAGGAAGATCTGACAAAGAGATGGGAACGGCTCCATCTGTCAAAGGAGGAAAACTCTGTTATGCAAATAAAATCCGAGGGAACCAAGGTGGGAAGTACACGGGGGAAGCTATGTATCATTGGTAAGGTTCTTTCTGAGAAAAGGGTCAACAACGAAGCCTTTAGAGTGACCATATGCCAGGTTTGGAGGCTTCAGGGATGGGTGCGTTTTAAGGACCTAAATGACCAAGTTTTCCTAATAGAGTTTTAGTAAGCACAAGATAAAGATAAAGTTATAAGTGGAAGACCATGGTTTTTTTACAGGAACTTAATAACATTACAAGAAGTAGATGAGACAGTTTCAATTAATGCCTTACAATTATGTAATGAACCTTTCTGGGTTCAATGCCACAACCTACCCCTGGCAGCGATGACTGAAGAAATAGGGAAAATTTTTGGAGCCTCTCTTGGACATGTAATAAGGGTGGATGCTGAGTCTGATGGATTTGGTGGGGAAGATGCTTACGTGTAAGGGTGGCAGTAGATATTCAAAAGCCTCTATTGAGGGGGAAGTGGCTGGAGTTTGAGGAGCAGCAGTACTGGATCTCCTTCAAATATGAGAGGCTTCAAAACTTTTGCTTCCATTGTGGAGTATTATACCATAAAGGGAGGACATGCTCGAGGCCAAGGTTTGACCAGCATAATGAGGAACAGAAGCCCATGCAGTTTGGACCCTGGCTACGAGCACAATCAATGAATACTAACCTATTTGATAGCAGTAGATATGGTGGTTCCACCGGATACAATAATGCGAAGGGCAGTGGGCTGAGGAAGAGGAGGTTAGACAAGGTGGAGTTGCTACTGGTAAGCAAGAAATGAAGGGAGGAAAAATAGATGAGATGAAGGAGGTGTCATCAAGGAGGGCTTTTAATACTGATTCTAGCAATAACACAGGTTTTACCCCCCAACACAGACAAACAAAACAGTTAGAACCAAAATGTGATAGGGCCCCCCAACCCTGGTGATGGAAGTGTGGGGATACATATGTTGGGTACAGAGAGGGGGGTTGCCTTTAATGAGCCAACCTTGTCTCAATATGAGGTTGCTAAGACTGATGTCAATGATACTAGTCTCCAAAGGGGTTTAGACCCACATATGAATAGCTTGGATAGCTCCAAAAGCCAAACCGTGTTATCAATACCTGGTGGGCATCTCAATAATAGCAATAATAATGAGGTGCCCTTGTCACAGACATTGCCAAGGGGAGTTATTCCAATATGGTGGCTCCTATGGCTTGCTCCCCTATCACAGACATGAATGATGGGGTCCCCAAACCTAGAAAATGGAAAAGAAAGGCTAGAGGCAGGATTCTTTTGAGTGGGAACCTGCTTGACATCACCAATTCCCAACAAAGTCAAAAGAGTAAAAGGAGGGGCTTAAAAAATGATAAGGAAGGCCAACCTAGTCCCAATAAACACAAGTTTTGTGAAGAAGGTATCGAGAACCAAATTCCTAAGGCAGTGTCTGTTTTCCAACCCTGCCAACACCAATGAGTCTTCTAGTTTGGAATTGTCGAGGACTTGGGAACCCTCGGACAATTAGAATCCTTAGGAAATTAACTAAGGAGAAGTGCCCAAACTTAATTTTCCTTGTGGAAACTAAGTGTAATAGTACCAGAATGGAGAAGGTGCGAAGGTCCTTGAAGTTTGATAGTTGTTTGGCTGTGGATAGTATAGGATCAAGTGGTGGCATTGCTATACTTTGGAAGGAAGGATGGCAGGTTAGAATCACTAGCTATTCTAGATGGCACATCAATGCTTTAATCGAAGAAGGTAGAGGGAAACCCCATTGGCAATTCACTAGTTTTTATGGTCACCCAGACACAATGAAAAGAAGCAGCACCTGGGAGCTTCTCAAGATGCTTAAACCTAGCCTTCCTATAGCTTGGTTGTGTGCAGGTGACTTCAATGAAATAATACATCAAAAGGAAAAGATAGGGGGGCCAACAGACCCTACAGACAGATTGAGAAATTTCGACAAGCTCTTGATCAGTGTGGCCTTTATGACATTCATTCTAAAGAGCAGAAATTCACTTGGTCGAACAATAGAAGTGGCAAGGGTTTCACTAAGGAGAAAATTGACAGAGCTATGGCTAATAAAACATGGAATGACATGTTTAATTATGATTTTTGCAATGCAATGGCTGCTGTAAAATCTGACCATTCCCCTCTTCATATATGCATGCAAAACCTGGAGTATGGAAGAGAGGAGAAATAGAGTGTTTAGATATGAAGCTGCATGGAAGCTGAAGGAGTGTGGTGGTATTGTGAAGGAAATTTGGAGCTAGGTGGCAAGGGGAACTACAAAGTTAGGGATGATAAGGTCTAAACTTGAACAATGTAAAAAGGGGTTGATATCTTGGAAACAAAAGACTATACAACAAGACCTTTCTCGAGATTTGGCTAGTATTAGCCATTTGCAAGACACTGGTGATGGATTCCATATGGTCCAATTGCAGAAACTTCAAAGGAGAGTTGAAGTATCACTAGCAGAAACAGACATGAAATGGAGATAGCGGGCCAAACAGCATTGGCTGAGGAATGGGGACAAAAATACACAATATTTTCATATGCAAGCTAGCCAAAGGAGGAAAGTTAACTCCATTAAGTGTATTGAAAATACTTATGGGAGAATAGCTTATGAGCAGAGTGACATTGGTGATTTGCTAACAGGTTCTTTTTCTACACTTTTCACTACTTCCTTGCCAACTAATATTGAGAGTTGCTTACAGGCTCTTTGTCCAAAATTAACTACTAAGATGTCCACAAGCTGTATGAGGGAGTTCACAACTGAGGAGGTTAAAGTAGTTGTTTTCCAGATGAACCCTTTGGGATCACCTGGACCCGATTGTTTTCCTGCTCAGTTCTATCAGAAACACTAGGAGGTGGTGGGTGGTGAGGTCTACAGATTTGTGCTTCAAACTTTGAATCATGAGGGATCTCTTACTGAGGTGAGTGATACTTTCATATCCCTTATACCAAAAGTTAAGAATCCCAAAAAGGTGACAGAGTTAAGGCCCATCAGTCTTTGTAATGTATTGTACAAGATAGTGTCAAAAATCCTGGCAAACAGATTGAAAGGTGTCCTCCCAGACCTCATCTCAGTTAATCAAAGCGCTTTTGTACCTGGGAGACTTATCTTAGACAATACTTTAGTTGCTTATGAGGTCCTACACTCGATGATTTCAAGGATGAAAGGAAAAAAAGGATTCGTGGCTCTTAAATTAGACATGAGCAAAGCTTATGATAGGATTGAATGGCTGTTTGTGGAGGCTGTGATGAAGAAAATTGGTTTTCCCCAACATTGGGTCACACTGATCCAAAACTATTTAAGCTCAGTATCCTACTCGATATTAGTTAATGGAGAACCCCAACATAAATTTTTTCCAACAAGGAGCATTCGACAGGGGGATCCCCTCTCTCCCTACATTTTCATAATGTGTGCTGAAGCCCTTTCTGTCCTTCTGAATAAAGCTGAGGAGAATGGTGAACTAACTAGTATTCTCATAAGAAGAGGCCCTACAAAGGTGAGTCATCTGTTCTTTGCAGATGACAACCTCCTTTTCTGCCAAGCTACATCAGAGGAACTTTCTAGAGTGCTTAAGATACTGGATCTCTATGAACAAGCATCAGGACAAGTTCTCAACAAGGACAAGTCTTTAGTTTTCTTCAGTAAGAATACATATCAAGGGGTACAAAGAGAGATTCTACAACTAGCTGGGATTAAGTCCACTGGGACCTTTGAAAAATACCTCGGGTTGCCTACTGTAATTGGGAGAGCAAAGACTGCAGCATTCCACTCTCTAATAGACAGAACATGGGCTCGAGTTATCAACTGGAAGACTAAGCATCTCTCAGTAGTAGGCAAGGAGATACTTCTTAAGGCAGTGCTCCAAGCAATACCTACTTACTCAATGGGAATCTTTCTACTACCCACATCCATTACAGAAAACTCAACCAACTCCTCAAGAAATTTTGGTGGGGGTATAATGAAGACACTTCAAAAATCTAGTGGATTACATGGGATCAACTCAATTCAGCAAAGGAGCAAGGGGGTCTTGGGTTTAGGGACTTTCGAAGATTCAACCTAGCAATGCTTTCAAAGTAGAGCTGGAGGATGATACAGGAACCCAACTCTCTAGTCTCAAGAGTCTTCAAACAGAAATACTTCTCCCAAGTGGGTTTATTGGAGTCAAGGCTGGGTTATGGACCTTCATATGCATGGAGAAGCATTCATGCAAGGTTGTCAATGCTTAAACAGGTCTACTATGGAGGGTGGGGAATGGAAATAACATTAATATATGGGAGGACAGGTGGATTCCATCCATTCCAGGCTATAAGATTACTTCCCCTAGAGATCCTGAAGTATGGTGCAAATCTGTTAGTGATATAATTGATCCAAGGCTGAAAACTTGGAAAGAGGATCTCATGCAAGAAATGCTCTCAGCTGAGGAGATTGAAGCGATTAAATCCATCCCCATCAGTTTAGGTGGAAGGGAGGACGGGTGGTTTGGCATTTCTCTACCAATGGTCAATATACTGTTAAGAGTGGATACCATTATTAGAAAAAAGTAGAGTCTGAAATGGAGAGAGAAGCCTCAAGAAGATCCAGGGACAAAGATGTATGGAAGGGACTATGGAAGATGAGGGTGGCCCCTGCTGTTAAATTGTTTATCTGGAGAGCATGCAATGAAGCCCTTCCAACATTTGCAAACTTGAAAAGGAGGAAAGTGGTAGAAGAATCGACTTGCCCAATATGCAGGTTGGAGCCTGAGACATCAGGCCATGCTCTCTGGGGTTGCTCAGCAGCCAGGGATGTGTGGAGTCAGGGGTGTATCAGGGTCCAGAAAATGTCCTACCATAGTGATTTAATATTTGATGTTTGGTCTGTCCTTGTTAGACTACTTGATGATAGTGAGATCGAGGAGGTGGCAGTTACATTGAAAGGGATCTGGGCCAGAAGAAACGAGGCTTTGCATGGCAAAGGCTTTAAACACCCCACTGTCATTTCCCAAAAAGCCAAAGCTGAAGTGACTTCCTTTCATGAAGCTAACAAGCCTCATCAGACTAAGCAAATGCAAGCAACTCAGAGAGTACTCAAGTGGTCAAAACCAGCTGAAAGTTTCCTAAAGGTTAACTGGGATGCTCCATTGAGGGTGGAAACAGGTAGATTGGGGGTGGGTGTTATAATTAGAGACCATCAAGGGCAAGTGATAGCAACTCTCAAGGCATCCAGAGTTTTCACAGACAGCCCTTTTGCTGCTGAAGCCCAAGGCCTCCTACTAGCAACAGTTTTCTGTAGGGACCTTGGCCTAAAACAGGTAGTCTTAGAAGGTGATTCAAAGTAGGTCATTGACCTTCTACAAATGCAGGAGTCAAATTGGAGCATGGGGGATTGGGGAATGCTTGTTGAAGATGTTCGGCAACTAATGGAATCCTGCAGTCAATGGACAACTTCTCATGCCTTTTGAGAATCCAACATAGCTGCTCACCATTTAGCAAAGTCTGCACTCCATATATCTATGACTTATACGATATTGAAGAATGTCCTATGTGCATTCAGTCAATTGTAAAACGTGAGATGTTATAAACTCCTTTTAATGAAATCAGTTTATTTAAAAAAAAAAAAAAAACTGATGTAATCACGTTGAAAAATGAAAATATCAAATTATCCAAATTTAGAAAGTATATAATTTTTGCTTTTATATTCGCTTCCGATTCAAAAAGAGAATTCTACTTTTTATCTTTTGTTTTCATTTTACTCATCCATGGGGTTTCAACAAAAGCCGAATGAAATATGATTTGGAATCCGTTTCTGGACGATTTGGAACGAAGAATCCGAGAGTGGATGCAGGCTAGCAAGCTTCACTACGGCGATGTCTAGGATAACAAAGGCTGAGGCCGCATAGCCCTCAACGCCCTCTCTTTCTCTTCTCCTACCGGCCCTGGATGGGCCAGTCAACCTCGACGGCTGCAATTTTGGGCCGCCGCGAAATCAATCATAGCGACACTTCCGCTAAGACCAAATCAATGGCCCTGATCTATCCGATGCACGTTGAAGATACCGGAGGACACGAGGGGATGATCGATGGAGGAGGCCCTGACTACATCTCCATACTGCCAGACGAGTGCCTGGCTTGCATTTTCCAGTCGCTCGGATCCGGCGACCGCAAGCGCTGCTCTCTCGTCTGTCGCGGCTGGCTCCGGATCGAGGGACAGAGCCGTCACCGTCTCTCCCTCAACGCCAACTCAGATCTCCTCCCTTTCATCTCGTCTCTTTTCTCTCGATTTGATGCTGTCACGAAACTTGCCTTGAAATGCGATCGTAGATCTGTTAGCATCGGTGACGAGGGACTCATTCTTATATCGCTCAAATGCCGCAATCTCACGCGCCTCAAGCTTCGTGCTTGCCGCGATTTGACCGATGCCGGCATGGAGGGGTTCGCCAAGAACTGCAAGGGTTTGAAGAAGCTCTCCTGTGGATCTTGTACCTTCGGAGCGAAGGGAATGAAGGCGGTGCTCGATAATTGCTCGGCTCTTGAGGAATTATCGGTGAAGCGCCTGCGTAGCATCACCGATGGAGCTGCGGCTGAGCCGATTGGACCCGGCGTAGCCGCTTCATCTCTCAAAACGATCTGCTTCAAGGAGCTATACAACGGACACTGTTTCGGTCCAGTTATTATCGGCGCGAAGAATTTAAGAACCTTGAAGCTGATCAAGTGCTCCGGCGATTGGGATAAACTTCTCCAAGTGATAACGGATCGTGTCACTAGCTTAGTTGAAATCCATCTCGAACGGCTACAGGTTAGCGATAACGGCCTCGTGGCGATCTCGAGTTGTTTGGATCTGGAAATTCTGCACCTTGTTAAGACGCCAGAGTGCACGAACGTGGGGCTCGTATTGCTTGCAGATCGTTGTAGGCTCTTGCGGAAGCTTCACATTGACGGATTGAAGGCGAACAGGATAGGCGACGAGGGATTAATTGCCGTCGCGAAAGGTTGTTCTAATCTTCAGGAATTGGTTCTTATTGGTGTGAATCCTACAAAACTGAGTTTGGAATCTTTAGCATCGAATTGCAAGAATCTAGAGCGCTTAGCTTTATGCGGAAGCGATTCAGTTGGTGACGCGGAGATTTCTTGCATTGGCGCGAAATGCGTGGCATTGAAGAAGCTTTGTATAAAAAGTTGCCTGGTTTCGGATCAAGGTTTGGAAGCCCTTGCGGGCGGTTGCCCCAATTTGATTAAAGTGAAGCTTAAGAAGTGTAGAGGAGTAACGCCTGAGGGCGCTGAATGGTTGAGGACGGCTAGGGAATCACTTGCGGTGAATTTAGATAATGGTGAGCCTGAACATCAGGATGCGAGTGCGAGTGACGGTGGAGCTCAGGAAAACGTTGTTGAATTTCCTCCTCCCATTCAGGTGCCTAGCCAATTGGCGGCGGCGGCAGCAGCAGCGGCTAATATTGTATCGGGCAGTACTGGTCGATCGAGTTCATGGAAATCGAAGTTAGGGGTGGCTAGCATTTTGAGAAGGTGGTCAAGTGGTAACAGCAGTGTCCGGGGTAGTTAGACAATAAACCTGCGCAAAAGTTCCAACTCAAATAGCATCCTTGCTGTTGCTCCGTTTACATTGTTTTGTGTTGTATTATACGATTCTGTCTTTTTTCTTTTGGTATTTAATTTAACGTTGTGTGCTGTTCATTGCCTTTAGAATTGAATCTCTGCTGTTGCAAGTGGTAATCTCACACTTTTATCATTTCTGTTAATTTGGTAAACTCCCTTTCTTATTGAATGAGTGAGACACCTTCACTTCTTGTGTCTTTAAGTACCATTTTTTATAATTAATGTCTTTGAATACATGTAAGATTTGTTCCTCCTAATTGACTAGTGCCCATTATTGCTCATAAAACAAAAATGTTTGACTAGTACCCGGTAATCACAAACATAATGCATTTTTTTAATTATGACTAGGAACCTTGTAGACCATGCAAACGCATTATGTCTTTTACCCAGTGAGATTCCGGACCCGTATAATGCTCTCATACCACATTAATCAAGTAAATTATCTGGCATTTCACCGATGGGACATGGCCCCTAGATATTGTATACACCCAAGGGTTCGAACAACACAATGCATGTTTTGATAATTGAAGATTGCTTATTATTATTTTTGTTGCAAGAAAATTCTCTAAAGCTTTTTCTAATTGCTAGTTCTCGTGATTTATTTGATGGGAACATAGGGCATTAGATATGTAAGCTATTAAGTACTTAAGTTGGTTTCTGGAGAATTTCATCAGTGACCTTAGGCTGAGATGGAAATTGTGTTGTCTTGGAAGGTTGTGAGGTTTTGATTTCTTATTTTGGTAAAAGAGAAACGTATTCACAGGGAGATGAACAAATAACAACTGTTTCCTTCATTTAACTGAATATCTATAGATATTGCATATTAGATTCCTTTTGTAAATGTATGGTCTTCCCTCTAGCTAGTGCATTCCACTTATTGAATAGTGTTATATTGTCCGTCTGCTACCCTTGGAGGCCGAAGGGTCTTGTGCTGGTCCAATAAGTTTACATGTCATTCAAATCTGTAGTTATTTACAGAATTGCTGTTCTGAATTTGATGTTATGTACATTTGTGAGATTAGTCGTGGTTTCTGGTTTTGTGGTTTAAAATTTTCTGTTTTCATTGGTGAGAAACAGAGTTCTTGTTTTGAATGGGGATAATTTTAATGATTTCCTTTCAGCCTTTCCTAGTTCCTAGTCCCTAGCTTGTATTTCGGTGTTTCTGCTTGTATACTTCCTGTGTACTTGGGTTATTATGCCTATTTACTTGCATTAATAAAATCTCTCATTACTTATAAAAAATAAAAATAAAAATGGTGAGAAACTGCAATGTTTAGGTGCTGCCATGTAGCCAGTGCAGTGGATATAGTTGGATGAGTTTACAAACTTCTGTAGAGTGACTTGGGTG
Organism: Juglans mandshurica; assembly: GCA_022457165.1. NCBI lineage: Eukaryota > Viridiplantae > Streptophyta > Magnoliopsida > Fagales > Juglandaceae > Juglans > Juglans mandshurica. Next base: position 7,246,620 of record CM039625.1, read on the forward strand.
CTGATATGTGCAAAATATTGATTTACCCAAACTCCTTTATCTTTGAGCTTATTTGTTTTCTAGTTGCAACATTTTTTCCAAACAGTGGGGCTTGATCCTTCTCACAAACAGGTTTGGTGTGAAGCATGAAGTCATGATATCTCTTCCATATCATGCAATAGAATTACGATTGTGCTGACATTAGTATGAGAATAGACAGATAGCCTACATACTTTTTAGTTGTCACGGTGTTTCTAATGGGCCAACAGGTATCTATGAAGTTATATTGCATTGGCGTAAGAAGTTTGCCGAGGAGCAGCTTGAAGCTTGTCTCTGGTAGTCTTTGGAGAAGAATGTGTTCCAATCATAAGGGATGCTATGGCATCACTTCTGGTGTCAACTTCTTGATGGGCTACATTGTCAATCGAGGGCGCATTTGACGGGAGATCCCCAGTTTATAAATGACAGGATTCATTGGTCTGCTCTTTTTTTTGTCAGTAAATAAGAAGATTCGTTGGTCTGCTCTTGGTGCTTATTTCAGCAAAAATTAAAATATAAAGGTATATAAACTTTGTCTGTGTGTATATTAATGGTCTTTATGTACCCAACATGTCATTGCCAGTAGGTTATCGTTCTTCTAATGTGTTTTGGAAACTTAAACTGATTCAATTTGGGTTTTGTCTTTGGTCCTGCTGGTTTTCTCCCGTGCAGAATAATACATGGGAATATGACAATGTATCGATGATAAATAAAAATTTTGATCCATGGTCTCAAGTTTGCAAAGCAGACATATTTTGAGATCATTCCGTTTTAGATGTCTAGCATTTTTTAATGTTTGCATGTACGTAACTTGTTACTTGCATAGATATTTAATTACAGCAGTGATACTAATGCTGATACTACTGATGTCTTTAGGGAATTCATTGATTACAGCAGTGATGCTAATGCTGATACTGATGATGTCTTCAGGGAATTCAAATTGGGCTAAGGTTATATTTCTTACGCCAGGGAGAGGCCTTAATTTTGCTTTTGGTAACATGTTATTGTATGATGTGATCTTTATATGTGTGTGAGTGGAAGTAATTTTGGCAACCATCATTAAGGGTGGGTTTGGATACACAAAATCTCATCTCATCTCATCTCATTTCATCATTACAATTTTTCCAAATTTTCATACAAAAAATAATAAACAATTCAACTTTTTCAAATTTCAAAATAAAAATAATACTAAAAAATTATATTCTAATAATATTTTATTCAACTTTCAACAAAACATTTCATCTCATCTCATTTGTATTGTCTATCCAAACCCACCCTTAAGTAGAACTTTTCCTTTTGATAAGCAAAAATGTAAAATACTTCTACTGCCTAAATTTTTATTAGGAGGTAAATTTTTATTAGCCCAAGACATAACTGTTGGCTTGATACTCAGGTTTGAGATTGTCTTATTTGTAGAATATATCTCTAGAGAATTAGTTGAATGCATATTAACTAGATTACTGTTGCATCCACAAAGGAATCACACAAAAACAATCCCATAAGTTGACGTGATTTCATCTAATCTGTTAGATCTGCTTTACAATAAAAGTAACTTTACAATCTGATGAATCACATTAAGTCACGTCAATTTGTGAGATTAATTTTGTGTAATCCCTACGTGGCTAGAGTATTTCCGTATTAACTATATTAATGTGGTAAGATCTACATTTTCATGTACAATAATATCTTGTCCAAGTGTAGAATTTCCTCAAAAATTTGGTTATGGGCATTTCTTTCGTTTTTTAGTGTAAAATATAAAACTAAAAGGGATTCTGCATGGTTTTTCACCGGTGCCTGGGAAATGTAATTCACAGAACATAGACATTTCAATGCATCTTTCTTTTTCATACGCACCAAACGCAACCCTTCAAGCATGCCATGTTTGATCTTTGTCTATACGTGATGGTGGGTGAAGTTATATGCACTCAAGTTTTTTGACAAGTACAAGTTGATTGATATACACTTTGAGAGAATGTACATCCTGGTAGTTGCTGTCTACCAGCTTTGAACGAAAATGTCAATTTTTTTTTATCTCAAGTTTCCTTATGATAATCTATGATCAAAGATCTAAAGCAAGATTATTAGAAACCATCAAAGAATGCGATAAACCCACAGCAGCTTCATCTCTCATAAAGGTTATGCAGGTATATATTATCACAGTGAGTTTTTTATTCTTTCCCAAAATATTTTGCATATTGTAGCATGTAAATATGTCCAACATCGTCCTAGTTATGCTTGAAGGCTATGAGCAAGAGTAGATCTCGGGAGTTTAATATGTTTTTTTGCTCTGAATCTCTGGTTATCTACCATACAATTGACTGCATGGCCAACAGATATAATCCCCCCCACCTTTATTCTGAAATGTTGATGTTGATGTTGATGTTATAATGATTTTGTTCCGTGATATGTTTGCAAGATAGCCTAAGTGGTAAGGTCGAACTTGTGTGCATGTGCCCAATGTCACATGTTCGATTCCTCCAGAGATCAAACTGCAATTTAAGTAGGTGGTCATGGCAGTGGGTTGCTGTGATTCCATAGGTGAGTCTTGAGGATTCTGCCGTGGAGCTACAGCTAAAGCGTTGGCAGGTCTAATCAAAGCTAAAAGCTCACTGGTTTTCTTAACAGCTGGATATTAAAGAGGTTGCTGAATGACTTGGAAATGTTCAGATACTTGAATGAGATTATGAAAATAGAAATACCATTCACCAATGTTGTAATCAAAATGAGATGGATGGTGTTTAGGTAATGACACAGAGTTGAGTTTCCATAGAAACTGCTTAACTTGGTAATGACAGAATAGATGGAGAAACCCTCCACCAAAGAAGCACGGCTTTGGCATAATGCTCAGCAAAAGTAATATGTGCCAATTCTACGTCTTCAAGAGTTCACAACTTTTTGATTTTGAAGCATGGTCTTAGGGACACGGCGTATTGAGATGATGGGCACTTTTCTTGTCGAATCAATCTGCGTGACAAATAAATAATAAAAGTTGATCTAAGGCTCTGTTTGGATATAGAGATAGTTTTATCTCATCTCATTATTATAATTTTTTTAAATTTTCATGTAAAATATAATAAACAATTCAAGTTTTTTAAATCACAAAATAATAATAATATTAAAAAATAATATTATAATAATATTTGATTTAACTCATCTAAAACAATTTCGTGTCATTATCCAAACCGAAGTTACTTTCTTTGTGTGTCTTGGCAATTCTTACAAGAGAAATGCTTAATTCCACAAATAGAAGTGGTTAGATAATAAAATTGTTTTTATTGTAAAATAGATTTAATATATTATATAAAATTATGGCAGTTTATTTTTATAGGATATCTTTATAGTTGCAGTGCTTCTCTTCTTACAATATTAATTCATTAGTATTTGTAAGAATTAATACAAATATTATTTTTGAATTTATCATTTCAACCATTGATACAATATATTTTATATAAAGTAATTAAATAATAAAATTAGAAAGGCAAATGGCAAAATTTCTCCTAAAAAAAAAAGGGGATGGACATTGGAGTTGTCCGAAGCGCAGTGTGGTGTATTTCCCTCGAAGTCTTTTCCCTTTTTAGAGTCCCTCACAGTATTTGGATCGGATCAGAGAGACAGAGAGAGAGAGACAGACTGAATGGAATTTCTAGGGATTGATTTCGGCTGTGCCGTGGGATCTCTCCGCCATGGTAAAATCCCTGACAAAGACTGCTTGCTGCCTCTCATTTCCAAGCTCCTCGGCTATTGCATAGTCGCCGCTTCCACCACCGTCAAACTCCCCCAGGCACACTTTCCTTCTTTTTTTTTGTTTTGTTTTGATTCTTTTCAATCATAATCATGGCTGCTGGTTGAAATTACGTTCCGCAGAGTTAAGATGTGTTAAAATAGGGGTTTCACTTCAACTTTGGCTCCCTATCTGCCTGTCTTATGTTTCTAAATTAGAACGACGCTTTTGGAAAAGATTGGCTATTCGTGGGTTGGTTTTATGATTTTTAGCCTCGAAATAAACTATTGGGAATCCTTTCTTCAATGCTTTACAGACGCAGAAATTATGGGTTTCCTCTTTCTTTCTTGGCATTCGAACGAAGGCTAATATTTATTTAAAGGATATAATCTCTTTCAATAGCTATTGGTTATAATCATGAACTGAGTTATGGAATAAGAATCCGTGGAGTTTGAAAAGAATGTGGCGAACTATGTTGTTTTTCTATGAATTTTATGATCCCCTAACATGCATTAGTTAATTAATTTTAATGAGCCTGGTTCTGGCAGCCTGGGCACTTAATTCAATCTCTCATGCAATGCATATATTAAAGCAGTAGTAAGTGCTTTTGCTTTGAAACTGCAGATACTAAAAATTTTGAAAAACAGTAGTGTCAGAGGCCTTAGTGTTATCGCCTTTGAGCTTGAAGTAGTCGGCTACACTATTGCTCTGGCATATTGTCTCCACAAAGGGCTTCCCTTCTCAGCTTATGGGGAGTTGGCATTTCTTTTGATCCAAGGTATGTAGGTGTGCAAAACAAAATACAAAGCCATTCTTGTGTGTGTAATGAACCGTAGATTTTCTGTACTCATATCGCTCCTAATACCTAAATTTGTAGAATTGTTAGTTAAAAGATGAGCGGCTTTTGTAATGTATATATACATGTATGTACCTTGAATTATAGAATCTATATTTTGGACTCAGAGAACACTTGGCATAAATGCAAGGAACCTTAAACGTTTTCACTTATTACAGCCATGTTTTTTCCTTGATTGATACCAAATAATATTATATTTTTTGTTTCTTGAGTATCTTGTGGTTCAATGTTATATGTTGCTGTTTGTGGTGAATGCACTAGAAATTGGACCGGAATCATTAGAGTCGATTATAGTTAAGATTAATTTATGAGTTTAATCTGCCTGTACTACAATCAGGCAAGAGCCCAAATTTTGACACAAAAAAGCATCTGTTGAATCCTGATTATTATCTGTTGGTTGGCTCTATTGGACCCCTGGATTAGGTATTGCCTCTTGGATCAGATAACTTTGCAATATGAAAGATCTAACATAGTTCCTCTTGTGCTTATCTGTTGCAGCTTTAATTTTAGTTGCCATAATCTACTATTATTCACAACCGGTGGGCACTATAACATGGATCAGGGCATTGCTGTATCCTTTTTTCTTGACATAGAGTTTTTGGATTTTTCTCGGGTATGCATCATGTGAGATAAAAAAAAATATGTTCAACCTCTTCCTTAATATGATGGTTTTTCAGATATTGTGCGGTAGCACCAACTATTCTAGCTGGTCAAATTAATCCGGTTCTCTTTGAAGCCCTATATGTCAGTACATTCTTTTATTTCTAGTTTTCAGATATTGGAGTTTGTCAAAGTTATCTTTTTTCCCTTTCATTTGTGGTCATTGTCTTTATAGGGGTACTGATTTTCAAGTACATGCATTTCAAATGTCAGGCTTGTTTAGACTTTTTTCCCTTTTCTTGAATTTTGAAGGCTCTGTACATATGGAGTTTGCCTAATGTGGAAATGGTCTATTACAGGCATCTCAGCATGCAATTTTTCTCTTCGCCAGGATCCCACAAATATGGAAGAACTTTTCTGTGAGTTAAATAATTAATTCCTTGTTATGCTGCTCAATTGTTTGTTCATAACAGTTGTGCTGTTATATAATTTTTTTCATCTCTTTCTTTCCTATTGCAAGAATTCTACAAATTCCCTTTCTAAATACTTGTATGAAAATACTGTCCCACTCTGTTTTTGGCTCCGATAGTCCATAACTTCTTGAAGTTAATAAATATACCAGTATGAATTATGTGTATTGTGATTTTCTTACTTATCAAAAAGAGAAAAAAAAAAATGAATTGTGCATTAGTCTCTCTCTGCAACCAGAAGTTGCATATATGCTATTAAATGTCCTGTTTCCTAGTGATAATAGAGCAGATGCCATTCTAAGAGGCAGTTGTATATATACTTTATTGTGGGTGATAGTGGGTAAGAAGATTTAAAACATGCTTCTTTGATTGTTGGTAAGAAGATTTCAGGATGATTTGATCACTTTCCAAAAGAGGCAATACCGAGTTTTGATTTGATTCTGTTTTCTAATGTATTCTTACATTCTTTTGACAATCTTTTGCATATGGATTTTCTATTACTTTTTGAGTATTCACACATATTTGTAGCCTCTTATTTTTGTTTTGGTGAACAACCATTCCCTGAGCAGAACAAAAGCACAGGGGAGCTCAGCTTCATAACATGTTTGATGAATTCTGCTGGTTCCATGGGTAAGTTCATATTTTAGTGGAGCTGTTAGTGTTTGATACACACTCCCACACATACCCACACACATTCAACGAAGTCACGGAACTTAATTCTTTGTTTTGTAGTTAGAGTTTTTACGAGCATCCAGGAACGAGCACCAAGAAGTGGTATCCTTGTTTCATATTCTTAATGACTCCTTTCTCTCCCACAATAGGTATTTGCGTTCCTTTCTGAGTTGCTCCAAAAAGAGTTTTCGAAAATGGAAGCATTTTAGTTCATTGAATTTTCACATTTTTACTTGTAAAAAAAATTTAATTTTCAAAATTGAATTCACTTCGTATCCAGATTTTAACCTTGCTTTCTTTTCCGAGTTTGTTTAAGGGATTTCAGGAAGAGTGATTGTTTTGTTAAAATACATGTCATTTGTGTGCGTGTGTGTGTGTGTTATCAATGTGGGACTGAGAATATGTTTCAGTTTTATTAAGAGTTAGTTGAACAATGATGATGATGAATGCCAGATATAAGATGTTCATTTGTAATTTATTGAAAACTACCAAAAAAAAATTGTAGTTTATTGAAAAACATAAGGTTTTAGAAAATTAAAAAAAGAAGGAAATTTAGCTTCATAACCTGTTGGTTATTGTATATCAACAAGTTATATCGGGTATTGTGATGGATTGTTGCAAATCTAACTCTATCAATGATCTCTGTTCTCTCATATGTAGAACCTGTTTTATATTGTTATTTTTGCATTCTTCCTCTATAAAAACACAATTTCTGCGAGGAAAGAATTGTCTTATAGTGTTTTTGGTATTGTAAAAGATGCTGAAATAAAACCATCTGTATGTTTTATGTGCACAAATATGTTTCTAGTTCAAATATTAATGCCATTTTTAATGATATTCAAATTTATACTTCACATGCCCCAACTTTCTAGTTTCTAAGCAACACCATGTGCACTATGATTTCTGCCTTATTTATGCTGTTGGTGCCTGTTGGCATATATGTTTTCAACCAATTGCTGTCCTTAATTCTTTTGAAGTTGTTTGGGGCTCTGTAATTGGTATTGCAACCAATGTTACCATCCTGAGTCAGATAATTATATACCGAAAGCCTCATGCCAAGGTAGAGAAGAAAACAAAGTAGAACGAAAAGCCATCATGGGTAAAACCCCAACGGGTGCTGGAAGTGGTCAACTTACAACTTCACAGGTGCTTGAGGTGTCATCTTTCTTTTCAAGCGTAACTTAAATTCAAGGTTCAAGTGGACAGCTTATATCAATGCATAGACAAATGGTGAAACTATTGATCAATCTGACATTCTTATTGTTTATCAGGTGATAAATATTCGATAGCTTGTTGTAGACTCTCATCATAATTTCCTTTATGGAGTGCTAATTTCAGAAGTAATATATTTTATTTTAAGGTTGAATATTAGGCAGTGTTTTAAATTTCATACCGTACCGGTCAGTACGGCCAAAATTTTTCGTTTCGGCCGTCTGGCCGGTACAGGTACTATATCTGTTCCATACCGGCTAAAATACCGGCCATACCGGACTAAATTTCAGCCTGTGTTTTTTTTTTTTTTTTCGGTTTTTTCAAACTATAAACTTATTTTTTAACCCCTTATTCAGACTAGACTATTTATAATTTTTATATATATGTATTTATATATAATTTATTTATATATAGACTATTATTTTGGAATATAATTTTTATATATATAATTTATTTATATATCGACTATCTCGAAACGTTATCGCGAAACGCTATCCCGAAACGGTACCGGTACCGAAATATTTCGTTCCAGTGCCTTGACCGGTACGACATCCGGTATGGTATTCAAAACATTGATATTAGGCACTACTTTGCATTATACGGTCGTTTCTTTCTTTTTCTTTTTTTCAGTGATTTAGTCCCCATTGTTGCGCGCACACGTGGCAGGATCAATGGCTACTTGCTAGGCTTGGGGGAATGTTATGTGAGTTCTGCTACATATAGTCATTTTTGCGTACTCTTTGTGCACTCTACTGATGTGATTGACAAAGACATTTTATATTTAAAAAAGTGATGCAGCGAATCACATTAGTGAAGTGTGTAAAAAATGCGCAAAAGTGATTGTACATAAAATTTTTCATATTATGCATTCGACGGTGGGTTATACACCTACTTTGACCACTGGTTTATAACTGAGAATTTTTCAAAAATGGAGGGTACACGATCTGTCAGTTACGTTTTGCCGAAAAGAGGAATGGCATGTGGTGCCATGGTGTCGATGGCGGCAAGCGGCCCTTATGCACCAGGTGAATTAGGAAAGTCTGGGTTGATAACATATGAACTTCAAGGAAGCGTGGATGCGGTCTAACAAGTGGTATTAAAGTTAGAGGTTATGAATTTGAGTTGTGGGAGTGTCATATGACAGAGGGATTGTTTCTTCTTGTGTGCGTCCACATTATCACTCTTTGTAATTTCTCTAGAAGTAAGCCCTATGAGGTGCGATGTCGATTTAGTAGATTTTACATGAATTATTTTATGGGTAAACTTCGAAAGGCTTTATCAAATTATCCTATTCTTCCTACTATGAATATAAATAAAAATGAATACAATTCGTAAACTTGTACATAGCTCAAATCTTTTAGCATCATGACTGCCAAAGTATGGGCTATCATAGAGTTCCAACATGTGGGTCTCATCAAGCTTTATGCTTTGTAGCTCCCTTTGGATGTTGAAATGAACTCATCTCATTCCATTCCACTCCAATAAAAATATTTTTCAATTTTCAATTTTTAAAATTTTCATAAACTTCCAGACAAAATATAAAAAATAATTCAATTTTTCAAATCTAGTATTAAATAATAATATTTTAACTTTATAACATTTTTATTCAATTTTTTTCTTTTTTTTTTTCAAAATCTCATAAAACATTTTAACTCAAACCATTTCACTACTATTTACAGATTTCTCATCATATCTCATTTTAACATCCAAACTCGTCATTAAATCTTATAATATTAGAAGTAATAACTATAATCCTAATATGGTTTTATCATCAAATTGTTAAAATATCATATGGGGGACCTTGAATTTTAAATCAGGCTTAAAACGAGATGGTAAAAGCAAAAGATTGAAATTTCATGTCAACTTGAAAAATGTATCTAGTAGAACAAGGTAATCTTTTTATATTTATTCTAAACAAGAAAGATAACATAGCCCCATTTGGATTTAAAGATGAGTGAGATAAGTTGAGATGATTTTGAGATGAATAAAATATTATTCTAATATTATTTTTTAATATTATTATTGTTTTGGGATTCAAAAAAGTTGAATTGTTTATTATATATTGTGTGGGAGTTTGAGAAAGTTGTAATAATAAGTTAAGATCTAATTCAAATCGGGGCTAAATATTTCACGACGTGAAGCTATTTTATGCCTCCGTTTTCTAGTCCTCATCAATCCGTTTGAAATTGTCCATTTCAATAAAACTTTTCTTATGAAAATAGTTTTCATTCTTTTGTGGGAAATGTTTTAGCCATAAGGAGATTTTATAAAAATAAATTCATAAACTGAGAGGTGGCTTGATGTGGTATGTTAAATTGTAAAATAAATCTAACGTATCATATGAAACCACATTAATTTATAAGTTTACTTTTATAGAATCTCTTAATGGTTGTAAAAGTTTTTTTTTTTTTTCCACATTCCAAATGAGAAATCAATTCATATAAACAATTAGAAAATTAAATACACCACACAACCATCTCACTTTCATTCTATTATGTAAGATGTGGCACATTTATCACCATTAGATAATTCTTTATTAGATAATATATTATCATTTAATGATGATAAATATGTCACATCGTACATAATGAAATAAAAAAAATGAGAATGTGGTGCATAAATAACTTTAAACAATTACATTCCATTCATTGAAAAGAAAGTGAAATTGGCGATGGTGCTCAAGTAATAGGGGTGTAAAAAATCGAAAAACCGATTGAACTAGATCGGATCAGACCAAACTTGTAAACGGTCCGGTGAGATATCAGTTCATAAGAATCGAAACCAATCCTAAACCAATATGGTACCCCAATTTTCATATTTTGAAAACCGGTTTAAATCGAACCTGACCGGTATATATTTATAATTTTAGTATTATATTATTTATTATATATTAAATTGCTAATTAATATAACATAAAATTAATCTTATAATTTATAATATAACATTTGATATAGCATATAAATTTTAATATTATAATAAAAAATTAATATAACATAAAATTTTAAAATTAAACATAAACATTAATATTAAGTTATTGATAAAAACTTACTTTTGATATAATAGTGTATTTATACTATAATATAAATAGACTAATAGTATGTAAAGGGGTTGAAGGTGTAAAGAAGGCTTTTCTCGGTGTGGAGAAAGGGTCTCCTGTCTCTGTACAGGTCTTTGGGGATTGTTTATCTCTGTTACAGGATAGTTCTTGTACTATGGCGGGTGATTTGCATAGTCTGTATGCAAAGTTAACGTTGATAGAATAGGAAGAGGAGGAATTACAGGTGGATTCACGGCTGATTGAAGATGTTTTTTTTAAGGGTACTCAATGTTTGTTGATGAAACTATTGACAAATAAACACTATAACAGGGATGCTTTCAAGAGTACAATGAGGAAGGTTTGGTGTCCAATGAAGTCCATAAAATTCTGAAATCTTGATGATGTCTTGGTGTTGGTGGAGTTTGAAGATGAACGGGATAAAACACGAGTCTTGCGGGAGAGCCCACGGTCTTTCAATAAACAACTTGTGTAATTCCAGGAATTTGATGGACAGCAACAAGCTCATCATGTTTGTATGAATGAAGCATCCTTTTGGGTAAGAATCCGGGATCTTCCTCTAATGGCACGAAATCACTACGTGGGCAAGTTAGTAGGGAGTGCGCTGGGAAGGGTGGAAGAAGTTGATTTAGAGGCTGGTGAACTCGAATGGGGTGAGTATATGCGAGTTCGTGTTTGCTTGGATAGCACAAAACCATTGTTGCACAGGAAAAAAATTAATGTCGGTCTCGATTTTCCCTGCTGGATTGTGTTATGAACCCACTAGGTAGAACTCACCCTTGAAAACTAGCTTACAAGGGAAGTGTGCCTAGGGGTTTATAAACTATCAACAAATCTCATACTTAGTCGATGTGGAATCGTAACAACCACCACGCTCCGCAGCCGACGTCCACGGCGGTCCCGGGGGCTCACACGGGCTAACTGTGCGCTAGGTCTTTTCCTAGCTCTGGGCGAACACTGCCATGCCGGCATCACCCCCAGTGCCGCATGATTGCAATCGTCGCAACATGGCCTTAGAAGTGAGGTGGCTCTGATACCATTTGTTATGAACCCACTAGGTAGAACTCACCATTGAAAACTAGCTTACAAGGGAAGGGTGCCTAGGGGTCTATAAACTATCAACCAATCTCATACTTAGTCGATGTGGAATCGTAACAGATTTGCTTTCAATATGAGAAACTACCAGACTTTTGTTATTGTTGTGGCTGCCTAGGCCATGTCCATAAGGAGTGCAATCGATGGCAGCAAAACCAAACTTTGTATGAAGTTGAAGGGTTCCCTTATGGACCATGGATGAGAGGAGATTTTACAGGGTCTCGTGACTTGGAGAAGAAGCCACCAAGGAAGGTACCTGAGCCGGTGTCTACGCCGGTAATGGTAACTTCAGAAGCAGTTCCGGTAGAGAAGAAAATACTCCCAGTAACGGTAGCGGAGATTCATGAGGATCGGGATTTTTGTGTAACTGAAAATCAAGGTGGAACAAAGGTTGTTAGTGAGATAGATCATGGCCCTAATAAAAAGGAATTTTCAATTCAAAAGGGAAAAAGCGTGCAAGGGGATGAGGATGGTGGTTTGAGGGGTGGCGAAAGATCAGGATTGAAGGATAAACTGGAGCTTCTTTCAAATGTGGATAAGGAGGGAATGGAGTTATCAAATTTGGGGCCGGTTTTTTCAAAGACTATTGCTGGAGTGGGCTGTATGGGCTTTTCACAGGATCCTTCTTTAGACTTGGCCTCTAAAACAAAAATAGTTTCAGGCCCTCGTGTGGGGAGAAGGGGCTCCCGTAAACTGTATGGGCTTTTTCTTCTTCATCTTCCAAAACATCAATTGAATGAAAGTTTCGTGACAGGAGTCATCGTGATGTTTTGGAAGATGAAGAAGAAAAAGCAAGACTTCAAAAGAAGCATTCCACTGGTCCATCAGAGAGAGTGGAACATCATGTTGAGTTATCGGTGGAGGCTGTTACACAACCCCGCCGACAACAATGAAAACTTTGAGTTGGAATTCCAGTGGGCTTGGGAACCCGCGTGGAATTCGAAACCTTCGTAACCTTGTTGTGAAGGAATATCCTGACATCTGTTCATCCAGGAAACAAGGCTTACAGTTTCTTAAATGAACAAATGTAAGTTTAGTATGGATTTTTTAAATTGCTTAGCTGTTAGTTGTGAGGGACGTAGGGGAGGATTGGCTTTATTTTGAAAAACAGATGTTGATTTATCTGTGTTACAGTTTTCAAAAAATCACATTCATGCTGTCATTACTGAATTTACACAAGGTGGGAGGAAATGGTACCTTAATGGTATCTATGGTTTTCCTGAGGTGACTAATAGACACTATACTTGGGATCTTATAAGGTCTGTGCATTGTGATGATGGATTGGGATGGTTATTAATTAGAGACTTTAATGAAATAATGCATCAATCCGAGAAGTGGGGTGGAGTTGATAGACCAGAATGACAAATGAATAACTTTAGAGATGCTATAACTGATTGTGGTGTGAGGGACTTGGGGTATCAGGGTAGTCCCTATACCTGGTCTAATCGAAAAGGGGATTCTGAATGTATTAGTGCTCGATTGGACAGGGCCCTGGCCAATGATATGGTGTTTGGGAAATTCAATGGCAACTGTGACTCATGGTTGTGTGGCTTATTCAGATCACATTCCCGTGTGGGTGGATACGATAGGACCTCCAACACTTTTGCGGGGCCATAAACCTTTCAGGTTTGAATTAATGTGGGCAGGTGAGGAAGGATGTACTACCATTGTTAAAAATATATGGAGGGAAAGAAATGATGAGGGGGGCCTAAATTCTATGATGCATTTGGTTCGAGAGTGTGGAGAGACATTGCAGAAGTGGAAAAAGAATAGTTTTGGGAATGTTCAATTGAAGGTTGCTGAAACTAAAAGGAGGTTACAGAGTTTGCAAGAGAGAGATCCTGCTGGTCTGAATTAGGGCTACAAATGGTCCGGTCCGGCGATGGACCGAATATTTTCGGTCAATCATTTTTCCGGACCGAACCAGACCGAACACTCAACGGTCTGGTCCAGTCGGTCCGACCTAATTTTTTTTAAAATAATTAATAAAAAAAATTTATTTAAAATACTAAATTAAATTAAGTGAATTATTAATGTGGATTATGTAACAAACTCAATAAAAAAAAATATTTTATATGGTCAATGATAATAAATTAGATGAAAATAATATTATTAATTTATATAATTACTATATAATTAACTAATTGATATTATATATTTATTAATTCATAGAATATTAATAAGTGTTAATAGCATATTTAAAATTTTATATTATTAATAATGATAGGTTAGATGAAGATATATATAAAATATTGTTAATTTATAGAATATTAAAGTATTAATAATATATTTAAAAATTTATATTGTTAATTGTACAATTATTATATATAAAATATTTTTTTTTTCATTCGGTCCAGTCTGGTCAGGAAAAACCCTAGACCGTGGACCGGACCGAATGTTTTCGGTCCTCTAAAATGTGGACCAGACCGGACTGGTCTAAGTCTCGGTCCAGACCGAAACGGTCGGTCCGGTCAGTCCGTTTATCACCCTTAGTCTAAATATCCAAGAAAATACACAAGTCAGAGAAGAAGTGAATAAATGGTTGGGAAGGGAAGAAGTGATATGGCACCAGAGATCAAAACCAATGTGGATTTAGGCTGATGATCAAAACTCAAGATACTTTCATTCCAAAGCTTCTCAGATGAGGAGAAAGAATGCTATAAAGAGATTGCAGGATGATCAAGGAAGTTGGAAAGAAGGAAAGGATATGGAAGATCTGATTGTGGATTATTTTAAGCAGCTTTTTTCAAGCTCAGATATGAGAGACCATGTTCAGTCTGTAGCCAGTGTGGAACCGAAAGTCACAACCCAGATGAAGATGAACTGTTGAAGCCATATACTGCATAAGAGGTTCACCTTGCTCTTACTCAAATGCATCCAACAAAGGCTCTAGGGCCTGATGGTATGTCCCCTATTTTCTATCAGAAGTACTAGAATATTATAGGACCTTCTGTTTCTAAGGCAGTGTTAGATGCTCTGAATACTGGGGTTTTTCCGAAGGAATTAAATCATACATTCATATGTCTCATTCCTAAAAAGCAAAACCCTTTTAGAGTAGCAGAATTTCGCCCTATCAGTTTGTGTAACGTTCTTTATAAGCTTATATCCAAGGTGGTAGCCAACAGATTGAAGCCAATTTTGCCTTTGATAATTTCTGCCTCTCAGTCAACTTTTGTACCAGGCAGATTAATTACTGATGATGTTTTAGTGGCATATGAGATCATTCACTTTCTAAGGCAAAAAAGAGTAGGAAAGAAGGGCTACATGTCTATTAAATTGGACATGAGCAAAGTGTATGATCAAGTTGAGTGGGATTTTTTGGAAATAATTATGACTCAGTTGGGGTTAGAAGCAAGATGGATCAAACTGGTTATGTTTTATGTTCCCACAGTTTCTTTTCTCTGTCTTGATGAATGGAGTTCCAAAAGGGTGCATCAAACCAACTCAAGGATTAAGACAAGGGGACCCGCTGTCCCCTTATCTATTTCTCTTATGTACTAAGGGGCTGGTTAATTTGTTAAAACAAGCAGCAGTGAATTCTGTGGTGTCTGGCATTCGAATATGTAGAGGGGCACCTTTCATAAACCACTTACTCTTGGCTGATGACAGTGTCATCTTTTGTAAGGCAGATCTGAATACAAACCTTGTTATACAAAATTTGTTAAAGTATGAATTGGCATCTGGACAGAAATTGAATATGGATAAAACCTTTTAGTAGAAATGTGAGAGATGAGGATATGGAGGAAATCAGAAACCTATGGGGAGGAAGTGCTGTGCAAAAATATGAGAAATATTTGGGTTTGCCTCCAATGATAGGAAGAAAAAAGTCCACTGCATTTTCTGAAATAAAATCGAGAGTATGGAAGAAACTGCAATGTTGGAAGGAAAAACAGCTCTCACAAGGAGGAAATGAAGTATTACTGAAAGCAGTAGCCCTTGCTATACCAACCTATGCCATGTGTTGCTTTAAACTGCCTGAAAGTCTTTTAAAAGATCTTGAAGGTATGATGGCCAAATTCTGGTGGAGGAGAACTGAGGAGAATAAAAAAATCCATTGGGTCAATTGAAAAAATATGTGCAAATCCAAGTTTCAAGGGGGTTTAGGCTTTAAAGATCTTAAGCTATTTAATATGGCTCTTCTTGCAAAACAAGGCTGGAGGTTTGTCACTCAAACAGACTCTCTCTTGTACCAAGTCTATAAAGCAAAATACTTCCCCAAGATAGACTTTCTGGATTCAACTATGGGTTATAACCCCTCCTATGCTAGGAGGGGCATATGTCAATCAAGGAATCTTTTACTGTAGGGTTGTCAAAAGAGAGTACGGGATGGAAAGACAATAAGAATTTGGCATGATCCATGGATTTCGGGATACAGGAATTTAGTTCATGAAAAAAATATGGTGGAACAAAATGTTGAGCTGCCTGAAACTGTGGATTCTCTAATAAATATGGAAACCAGATGGTGGGATACTCAAAAAATACGAGCTATCTTCAATCCAATTTTAGTTGAGAAGATTCTGAAGATTGTTATATGTCCAATGGGGTATGAAGATAGGTGGATGTGGATGGAGGAGAGGAGTGGTGTCTTCGTGTTCGAAGTGCCTATAAACTGCTGCAAAAGAATTGTGACAATGTTGAAGGGGAGAGTTCTAATAGCAGTATTTTTAACTAGCTTTGGAAAGCAATTTGGAAGTTGAAATTACCTTTGAAAATCAAGATCTTTGCATGGAGACTATGCAAACATTGTTTACCAACTGGTTTAAATCTGCTAAAGAAGCATGTGAACATTGATCCAAAATGCAGCATGTGTTCTGATCAGGATGAGGATGTGGGGCATGCGATTGTCTATTGTGCAGAGCTGGTTGAGTTTTGGAAATATCATTTGCCAATTCTGTTTGTTATACCAAGACTTCTTTATTTTGTTAATTTGATCATACATGTGCAGAAAATTGGGACAGCAGATGAGTTGCAAAAGTTCTTTTTAATACCATGGAGTTTTTGGTTTAGGAGAAATAAAAAGATACATGATGATGTGGTATTTACTCCTAAACAGGTTGTTGATCATGCTATGTCTGTGCAGACGTGTTATACTTCCTTTTCTCAACAGAAGAACATAAACCAGAAGAAATATGGCTGCCATTGGAACCCTTCTCCTGTAGGTTTCCTTAAACTAAATGTGGATGTGGTGTTATTCTTTGATCAAAAGAAAGCAGGAATTGGGGCTGTTCTTAGAGATGAAAAATGAGACATTATTTTTGCAGCTAGCAAGGTGGAATCTCATATTGAAGAGCCAGATATAATTGAGTTGGTGGCAGTACTAAGGGGTTTACAGTTATGTCTTCAGTCTGGGATCACAAAGCTACAAGTGGAATTAGATTGTAAGCTGCTAATAGATGATTTGCAACACGAGTCTTTCCAAGCTGCATCACGACTAGGAAATTTGGTCTTAGAAGTTAAAAAGTTGATGTCTTATTTTGATATTTGTACATGTCAGTTTGTTAATCAGTTGGGAAATAGTTCTGCTCATAAGTTAGCTAGAATGGCTTGGAACATTGATGATTTGGTTGTATGGGGAGATTTTGTATCTGAGTCTATTGCCCAAAGATTTCTTGTAATCCTTGATGCAATATATGAAAGCCTTCTTATAAAAAAAAAAAGACTAATAGTTTAGTATATATAAACGTCATATTATTACTAACACAAAATAATCCGTAAAATTAGACCCAACCGAAATAGAAATTCTGGTTTCGGTCGTGAATCGATATCGATTCGTAAATTTTTACAATCGACATATACCCGTTCGATTATAAAAAATTAACAAAATCGAATTGAACCAAACAGGTTAATGGTGACAAGTTTGGGCAAAACGAAGAAGCTTCCTATTCATGGAAACGACAGCTTGTATTCACCTTCCATTTAGAAGAAGAAGAAAGATTCTTCGATTATAGCTTTTTATCCTTTCTTCTCTCCTCTCCAAAAAATAATAATAATAATAATACTGCATTCGGTCGAAGCTTTTGATTTACAGATGGATATCATGGGAGACCTGAAGTGCGAGAAAAAGTGAAATATTGTCATAAATAAATTCACAATATTAAAATCTATCCGTAAAAAAATATATATAGAGAGGTCAATGTTAAATACAATGAGGATCTATCTCATGTATTTGCATTTTTTCCAATCTCAAAATCTTTTTCTACAGCTTCAAACAATAACTAGTCAACATTGTTCCTTTTTTCTTTTTCTATTTTTCTTTTTTTTTTTTTTTTTTCTTTTTTTAGGAAAAGTGATACTATATCTTCTGAGTTTATCTTTTTAAATTGACCTCTTATATATTTTATTTTATTTTTTAATATTTTTTTATTTAATAATTAAGAAAGTGACTATTAATATATATTAATATTTTTATTTTTTAAAAATATATAAATAATATTTAAAATTAAAAAAAGTATAATTTACATTAAAGCTACGTTTAGATGTTAAGCTTAAATTGAATTTTTTATGAATCATAGTGAGTTGAGATGGTGAGTGAGTTATGTGGGATTCACATAAGATGAGTTTAGATGTATTTATGAAAAATTGAAAAAGATTGTGGGTCGTACGTGTAAAAATGTATTGAATTAAAAAAATTATAGGTCTCACGTGTAAAGAAATTTTGAATTAAAAAAAATTTAAAAATTAAGTATTTAAAAATTAAAAAATATCTAAATTTAAACCCAACTCACGAACCAAAAGCAAGAGTACGTCCAACAGTGCGGGAGGGATAGTATTTCTTCTCTTTTTTTCAAAGATGTTTGAATCCAAACTACCTCCCATCCGTCGTTCATTTCTTTTATTTTCTTTACTAGCAAATGTTTCAGTTTATCCAGTCGAAAAAGATTTTATGAAAATCTTAGGACAACTAAACAGAATGTCTCCATGGTTGTGGTAGGTGCGTGTTATTCTCTCTCGTTTGGTGCGCGTGCCGGCCAACGACTTCTCTCGTTTCAACTTTTTCGTTTAATTGTGATGAGAACTGAGACTCCATAGATACTACTACTAGAAGTATCTTTTGATTCCCTCTCTCTCTCTCTCTCTCTCTCTCTCTGTGTGCGACAATGGAGAGTGGACTCCCCATGCTCAACTCTCTCTTGCAGCAAACACTTAGAAGCCTATGTTCGTGTTCAGATTCTTCCAGTTCCTCTAAGTGGGTGTACGCTGTTTTCTGGAGGATACTGCCTCGGAATTTCCCACCACCTAAGTAAGAAAATGATTACCAAAACTCAAATGCATGATTATTTATTTTGTTCAGTGAAGTTCATATGTTACAAAAGCATGCATTTTTATTCTTCTCGACAACACTGTTTTCTTGCAGATGGGAATGTGGAGGGGGCGCTCTTGATCGCTCCAAAGGAAACAAAAGGAATTGGTTAAGTACAAGAATTGTGAAAAGACCATTGTCTCAATTCTGGTTGCTTACTATTTTCTCTCCTTTTATTTATTTATCTTTTTGGGTTTCAGGATTCTAGTGTGGGAAGATGGGTTCTGTGATTTCTTTGAATGTGAGCGAACCGGCAGTGGTTACAGAAAGGGGAGGTTTGGGGCTGATGTCTTCTTCAAAATGTCTCATGAGGTGTACAATTTTGGAGAAGGGTGAGAGCTCATATGTAATCGAGTCGAATCTTTACAAGTGATAAACTACTGTTGGAGAAAATTGAGGGGTAAGCTGCATGGTTTCTATTTTGCAGATTACTGGGGAAAGTTGCAGCAGATAATAGTCACAAATGGGTGTTTAAAAATGCCCCAAATGATGGTGATCCTAGCTTTATCTCCTCGTGGAATGTCTCCATTGATCCTGTAAATCTATATATTTTCTGCATAGTATCATTTCAAATGTAAGTTCTACTTCTTTTACTTTAAATATGGCATTCTCTTGAATTATTCCTATTTGTAGCAACCAAGAGCATGGGAGTTTCAGTTCAATTCAGGCATTCAGGTTGGTAATTTCTCAAAGTCGGAACTAAAGGAATTGAAATTCCCACTTGAACTGAACTACCCACTTTAAGCTTATTAGAATTCTCTTATTTTGACAGACAATTGCCGTCATTTCTGTTAGAGAAGGCATAGTTCAACTTGGCTCATTTGATAAGGTATCTACTATGCCAATTTTCTATCTAAATTCTTATCCAAATTAGATAACAATTGACTAATAGGCTCTTCAGATTGTGGAAGATCTCGATCTGGTGATCAGCATACAGAGGAAGTTCTGCTATCTCCAAAGCATTCCAGGGATCTTTGCCATCCAAAGACCAAACCTTCCTATCCAACATCCATACATTCTCAAACCCAATATCCATATGATAGAAAGCCATGAAACAACTTTCTCAGTGTACAACAATCGCCCATTAACCGGAGTGAAGAGACTGTTGGAGGAAAAACCTGACTATTCTCCCTTAAAGTCGATCAACTTGGGTTGGAACACTCCACAAAACAGCGTTTCAGGACCATCCATTTCGCCTACTATGTCTTGCTGCCTTGGAGCACTGCTTGCAAAGCTACCTACTGTAATTCCCTCTCTTAACGCCATCGAAGCTCCAGACACAGCCCTGCTTGGCAACAACATCAACAGCACGAACCAGAGAGTTCAGTTTGAAAACGATGGCATTCAGATAACCAACATAAAGCAGGAGTCTTCGTGTCATATGGATGGTGCTCAAGAAGAAAAACCCTTTTCCATAAACCATAATTTAGAGCTAGGAAATGGTTTGGTGATGGAGTTGGGATTTAGACCACCAACAGAGGAAGAAAGTGCCTCAAATCTCAATTAATTAGCATACCCAAGTTGCATTTATTGTCAGGAAAAGATTGCTCAGCTTTGGTCTGCTGGTCGGTAGCTCGCTCCTTGTCATTTGATTGTGCACCAGTTTGCTTTTTGTGCATAAAACTTAGTATAAATGTAACACAATAAGTCCATAAACCCCTTCAAATTGAATACCATTTTGTCTACATTTTTTTTGCACAAGTGACAAGAGCATGCAATGATTGATGTAATGAGAATAATGTCATGCTTAATTGCAATCACATGGATATTCCTGAAACCCTTATTTTTTGTGTTGTCATGACTGTTAACAATGGTAAGACAATGCTATTATTGTCCTCATTGATGGATCGAGCGGAGTGGCAAATGTCGTGGTGGGGTTTGAGTCCCATTTTCTATCCTGTTGGAGAGGAATGCTCCACCACAAGGGGGCTGGTCCCCGGAAACAAAATGAGAGAAGCAAAGCAGACAGATATATTGAGACTAGATGAAGTTTGTATGCGTCCTTTAGCATCTATCCCCCAACACATTGGATGGTCCCCAGCTCTTCTATTTGATTCTTTTTTTTCTTTTTCATTTTTTTTTTTTTTCTGTTAGTGATATTTAAGTCTGTGGTTTTGTTGTGCAGCAGCAATGTGGCTCCATTAGTTTATATGGGATTGAGACATGTTATATCAGCCAGCTCTATCCATCTTCAACTATAATTTGCTTAGTTACAAATTATTATTTATCATAGATGAGATTCCACTTATTTTGATTCCAAATTTTGGTGAATATCTTCATCTTCTCTCTCCTTGCTTAGAGAGAGAGAGAGAGAGAGAGAGACCAAGACTTTATATAGCATGATTTGGGGGACTTAGGAGGATAACGGTCCTATCTAATCTATAAGCAATAAGCTATGAGCTGTATGTAATTAAATAAGAGCAAATCTCTTCAAGGAGAATTGAAAGGTTTGTTGTTTGGACTGTACAGTGTACAGCTAGAGAGAATTGATAGATCCTTTTTGTACGGTTACAGAATTGAAGTCTTTCTTTTTTATTGGACAAGTGATTGAGAGATATCAATGTAGTTGGCTATGCCACTGCCAGCCATCTTCATTTTAAGCCAAAGTGGAGAAGCAGGTCGTGGATGATTTTGCGTGGAAATGGCAGCCGAACGGACAGGAGAGTTCTTGGTGTGAGGTGGTGAACAGCATCCCATGGATCCCACGAGAAATTATATTTGCAATTCTAGAGTATGTTATTGTCGCGCACTCCTTTTAAACAAAGTGAGTAAATCTAAGACTCAAGTGTAAAAATAATTTTTTTAATGGTGAATCTTAGATTTTTTTAAAAAGTGTGCAAAGCTTACACATCTTAAAACTGTATCTAGCATTACTCAATCTAGAATTGATTATGCTTGTGCACTAAGGAGGGAGAGGGATTCCCAGTTGTATGGTGGTAGAATTGAAAGACTAGGATTTGTGGATTTTATTTGGTCGCTTGTTTCTATAAACCTTTGGCCTACCAGATTACTACATGATACATTATTATCTACTAATCTTGAATTGACTTGAGATCTTCAAGCAAGTAGAATATATGCAATAGGTAAACAAAGAAACAACTAGCAACATTGGAATGATGAGGCATTTCATTAAGGCCATAGCCGAATGATAACTGAAATTTACAGATGACAATTGGAAACTTACACAGTGTCTGTTGGTTGTTGAAATCAAGCAGAAGTAAATAGGGCTCTATTTACATAAATTCAGTTTCTGAATAATCTTTAAAAGACAGTCCACCGATTGGTATCTTAATAATGATGGAAAAGTGGACAGTAAGTAAGGATAAAGTTAAGGAGAACATCAACACCAGTGCCATAATTATTTCATCCTCAACTTGACACAATTCCAGCTTGAGCATCCGCTTAAGCACTGCTCTTCTTGCCACCACTTCCAAAGGCCCAGTGAGGTTTAGCAGGAGTGCGCCTCAGTGCCTTCACTGCCAATGGGTTGTCCTTGCTCTGTTGCAAGTAGGAAATACGTTACCAAAGGGGGAGAAAGAGAGGACTTCAAGTTTTTTAGTACCCATGGAAAATGCGTGTTAGATACTTAGGTCTCGTTTGGTTATACAGTTTAAATGAGATGAGATGTTCTGTTGAAAATTGAATAAAATATTATTAGAATATAATTTTTTTAATATAATTTTTATTTTAAAATTTGAAAAAATTAAATTATTTATTATATTTTATGTTGAAATTTGAAAAATATGTAATGATGAGATGAAATAGTTTTATATATTCAAACCGGGCCTTAAAGGACATGCAACGAAACAAAGTTGACTTGCTCTTACCATCATGCAGGTCCCGTCATTGGTGTTACAGACAGGATAATCATGCGGGCAGCAACTGTAATGGTCATCACAGCAAGTGGCACCCTCAAGTGGGCAGCATCCCCATGAAAGGCAATAGCCTGAATACTCATATGTACAGCAGCAGGTGTTGCTGTCTGGACAGGAGAAATAGCTGCTACAGACAGTTGGGGGCTTTATGGGAGACGGTGGAGATGGGCCAGGGTTTGGGGGATTTTGGCTTTTCTTGATAGGGTAGGAGGCCTCCATTGCAATACCGCATTTGCCGGTTGAGGTGCCATCCAGATTGCGCTCCATCCTGATATAGCCTGCCTCTCCCCAGCTTGCACCCCATGAGTTTTTCACAATCCAGTAATCAACACCATTGTCAGTGCCATACCCAACAGCAGTAACTCCATGGTCCAGTGATGTCCCACATTTTCCAGTGAAGACACCCTGAAGAAATGCAGCAAAACAATCCATTTAATTAAAGATTGGCATCGTGCCAACTCGGAAGCTATTCATGGCATTCCAGCCTCAAAAGATTGACAGAGAATATCATAACGAGAATATCAAAACCAGAATATCATCACAAGGAAAAAAGTTCCACTCTGGTGGTTGGAAAATTATAAGTACTCCCAAGATATTGATTATGTGGTACTTTCATCATATCACAGCATGGTATGCCATTAAAATTACTTAATGCAGTGCCAAGTGTCTGGCATCTTGGAAGTTTCTATATAATTTGATTCTTGGGCAAGTGACATTAGCACGAATGCAATCAGATCAAAACAAAAAGACACTTCCAGAGTAGTGCAATAGCAATGAAAAGGTTTGAACCTTTCCATTCAGAACTTTGAAATTAACAGAGCTAAATTTACCTCCCATTTGACAGTTTACCAAGCTCTATAAATCTGATCGAATGGATTGAGAAAGAAATCTTACCGAGTCATAAAGCTGGAATTCCCTGCCCCCTCCTTCGATGGCAATGCTCACGGGCTGATTAGCAACTGCCTTTCGCAGTGCTTTCTCATTGTTTGCGGGAACATCTTCGTACTCATCAATTGTAACCACCCTGGCATTTTTCTACACAAAACAAAAGACAAAAGAACGAAAAAGATATAAATAACAGTATGTCTTTCATTTTATTCGGATTGTTGTTTCACAATAGAATTACCCGGTATGTGTCACAAGTGCCATCAGAAGCATAATAAGGATAATCTTCTTCGGTGTCAATGCCACCGTTGTTGATTATAAACTCGAAGGCATAATCCATAAGACCACCATTGCAACCCTCATTATAAGATGTATCACAGTCAACCAGCTCCTGCTCTGATAGAGAGATCAGATCGCCTGTCACTATCTTGTTTATCCCTTCCACAGCAGCAATCGTGGAGAACGCCCAGCAGCTCCCTTCATTTCGTTTCACAAAACAGTTAAATGATTAACTTCTATCCTTCAAGCTTTTCGAATAATTGGATGGTGGAAGTGTTGTATCAGGATAAATTCACGGTTTCTTCATCAATTAATTATCGTGCTAGCACAGAGATAATTTGGTTTCAATTAAGATTCGTGATAAAATGAAATGGTTTTAGATAAAAGTTAAAAAAATATTTTTAAAATATTATTATTATTTTAAAATTTAAAAAAATTAAATTATTTATTATATTTAATGTAAAAATTTTAAAAAATTATAACAATAAAATGAAACCAAACACTTTTCTATATTTTCTTTATCAATTAATTATTTGAGTTCAGATTATTAAATCTTGTATCAAATTAATACTATATATAATTATGGAATGTATAAAAATCATCCGTCGTTTTAAAAAGGAGTGATGTTTATAATTAAAAAAATTAATTTTTTTATATAAATCTATATCTTATTTATTTTTTTTAATATAATTATGCAGCGCTTACATGTCATAATTTTTCATGTAATTATTATTTCTCGTATCATCGAAAAGAGATCCGATAAACTTTTCGCTAACCAATAATCTTACTATTAACTCTTTATCAAGAAAAAAGAGAACTGGAAAAAACAGAGACCGCAGATTTGATACACCTAAATTGACAAAATTACCCTTCTACACTATGAACAGAAAAAAAATTATAAATATTATTAATATAAAAGAATATTATGCAAACTCTGAAACTCACCGCAGCTCCCTTGATCTTTGACGTCAACGACGGCACCTTCCTTCCTCCAGTCAACGGACTCTGGTACCTTATCGCCGACACGTGGCTCGTACCGGTCGCTGCTCGGCCTCGTGAGCCTCCTCTTGGAGCTGAACTTGGCGCCTAGGTAGGTGGTCCGGTACTCCTCGTTGGTCAGATCGGCGAACCGGTTCAACCCGAGCTTGTAGGTCCGGTTCTTATCGGCGTTGTGCTCGTCGATGAACCGGAGATTGTCCTTGAAGATCTCGAACCTCTTCTCCTTCTCCCCGATGGCGTTGTAGGCCCTTCCGTGCTTTGCGAGCCACCCCTCGTATATCGCCATCACTTCTTCGTTGGTCCTCCAACTCGATCGGTCGCCGTGATTCTCGTCGTAACCGATGATCGACATATCCAACGCTGAAGACAGCGTGAATATCGTCACGAACAGGACGATCACCATGGTTGAAGATGGTCTACAGAAAGCCATGACCTTTTTCTTCTCGTGTGGATTCCCAATGGATTCCGAGTATGTGTGCCTGAGAAAGTGGGGGGTGGAGATGGGCTTTATAAAGGAAAAGAGCGGCCGAGGAGTTATTTATTGATTTTTTAATTATTTAGAGGAATCAAATTTGGAGTGAGAAAGGAATATATATTTCTATATTTAAATAAAAAATAAATAAATAAATAAACAAAATGGGCAGGCTGCAGCTGACCATTTACACACGTTAGAGTCTTAGACGCATGTGGATCAGATTCGGTGGGCTGATGTTATTTTGGAATGCCTTAAAATATTATATATTTTAGAAGATAATGATTTTTTTTTTTTAAGAAGATGATAATATTTTTTTATTTATGAAACTTTATCGAAAATCGTGTTCATAATATTGAATCATATCATATTGAAGCTGTCGTGTTATATAAATAAATGAATTAATTGTGTTAAATAAGTGAGAAATGATCACTTGTTTATTTTTTAACAGTGATTTTTTCAATAGAATATAGCTAAAGTTGCGTTTAGGCAGTGACATGATTTTAAATATTTTATTAATAATAATAATAATAAATAATGATAAAATATTAAATAGTAATGATTAATGATTAATAATAATAAAATAATAAATAGTATTATCTAGACTAGCCGTAACTCTCGTAAATTTGATGTATATACATTTTTTTTTATCTTATCACGTGATGTCTTTATAATTAGTCTAAGAAGAATTATATTTTCAAGTCGGCGTGTAAAACATATCTAATAAAATATTTACATGATATAATTTAATTTAAAAAATAAATTTAAATCATACGAATCAAATATTATGGTTTAAGTAATGTGGATATATTCACTTAATCTAGATTCTTCTTTTGTAGTATATATTCACTAATTTTGAAAAAGATAACCTTAAAATGACCAAATTATGATGGTATTTGAATTTTTTCTTTGGACTAATCTTTTGGGTGTAAAGTGTAAACAATACTCCCTTTTATAGTCAATAGGGTTAGATAGGGGACAATAGGTGTACATTAAGAGCTCGTTTGGATATTTTGCGATAAAACTATCTCATTTCATCTAATTTAATTTTAATTAATAATCTCACTATTATTTACAAATAATTTCAATTAATCTTATCTCATCTCACTATTTAAACGGGTCCTAAATGTGCATTCCAAATATGTACACCAACCTAAATGGATTTGTTTTCTTTTTTCTTTTACTTTTTCTTTTAAACATTTTTTAAACATTCTTAACCATTAAAAAGTAAAATACAAATACAAATTTACTAATAATCATTTCCTTAACAATTAAAAAAAATAAAATATATGAATATGTATATTTAGTGAGCAAATTGGAGAGTTATACTATGATTTTCCTTAGATCGAACCATGTCAATAGGGTGGGTGATGTGACTGGTTGTCGTCAAGGCCAACCTCCCTTGGTGTGATCTATTGTGTTCTATGAGTTTGAAGAAATGAACAAAAACAACATTTTGGCAGTCAACAAGGGATTTTGGTCGATACTCTACAGTCATGAAATTCCATACGCTTCAAATATCTCAAACCCATCACAAATCAACCTGAGATCATTAAGACTAAACTCATCGACAACGAAACCCACGATAAATTCCAAATTATACTTGATTTCTATCAAGTTCGTGCAGGAGAGATTTATGTGATTAGAGATGAAAATAGATTATTCGTTACAATTTTGCGACTATGGTGAAACTTGACTATGACATAAATGGTGATGTCCAGGAGGGAAGAATGAAAGAGCAAGGCGCCATATTTCACAGATGATTTCAATCCATTTCATATCATCTCAATATCTAAATACTATTTAAACATAAATACTTTTAAATTTTAAATTTTTAACTTTCTAATATAATCATTACCTAATTATTACAACTTTTCCAAACTTTCAAATAAAACACAAAAAATAATTCAACTTTTACAAATACTAAAACAAAAATTATATTAAAAAATTATATTCTAACCCTTTTTTGACTTTATAATTTTTTTATTCAATTTTTCCTCTCATTTCTCAAAATCTTATAAAATATTTTAACTCAAACTATTTCACTACTATTCACAAGCTATCTCATTAATATTCGCAGATTTTTCATCTCATCTTATCTCATTTAGGTAACCAAACAAAGCTTTAGCCCTAGTTTGGATGGCCAAACTATCTTATCTGACCCGCACAATTGATATGTTTTATGCATCCAAAGATTCCAAACGATGAAACCTACGGATATATTTCATCTCTGATTTTTTAGAGTAATGTTACATACAGTCGTGGAGTGTGCAAGTGTCGTGCAGTCGATTTGAAAAAGTGTGGGGTCTATTTTTAAAAAATTAATTTCTTTTCATGTGGGTCATATATTTATTAATTTTTTCAAAATGATTATAAGACACTTACACACTCACGACTGCAAT
Source organism: Juglans mandshurica (assembly GCA_022457165.1). Classification (NCBI taxonomy): domain Eukaryota; kingdom Viridiplantae; phylum Streptophyta; class Magnoliopsida; order Fagales; family Juglandaceae; genus Juglans; species Juglans mandshurica. The sequence continues at coordinate 7,274,531 of CM039625.1, forward strand.
TATTATTTCTTAATTTTTTAACTGGTGCAATTTAAATATTATTCACTATTTTTATTTATTATTATTTTACCGCCATCCATGATGTGTTCTTAAATAATTAAAAATTAAAAGTTATATTCAATAATCTATTTATGAGTCAAATAAATAGCACGTATTTATTCGGATTAATAGTTATTCCGTCGATTGAATATTCAAATAAGATACAACGGTATTTACGATGACGGACGAGAACGAAAACGAGAGTAGCAAAGCAACCCACGGAACTGGGAACGGTGAGTCGGAGCAGGTCCACGCGCTAAGTAAAGACGTGACCCAACTAGGCTGGTTTGGGCCGCACGATTGAAGATCTAAATAAAAGGGCTTCCAAATTCTTCACGCGTACGTTAAGAGCGTGGTTAAAGTTCTATGAGTTGCTTTTTCCTTTTTTTTATTCTGCGAACTGGGGATTGCCACGTAGTGTTTAATTGTTCGATGGTACTGAGGGTGAGTGGGTAACCGTAACTGTACATATGTCTTTGTAGTGGGACCCACAGAAAGTTGGGGAGAGACTTTCAATTATTGAGATTAGCTATATATATCAGTCCGCATTCTTCACACATCGTGAGTTTTTTTTTTTTTTTTTTTTAAACTCAACACAGTATTGAGGATGCTAGTAGACTAATGAAAATAATTTCTTTTATTCCCTCTTTATATTTCTTAATTTCAGTTATTCTATATTATTGAGTACCATTATAGACAATTTCAAAATATGTAAGTTCGCATATTTTCTTTAAAAAGAAATAATATTTTTTATTAAAAAATTAACTTATTTATATGGATATTATATTTATCCACTTATTTCAAAAGGAATGCATAAAACTTATACACTCTAGGACTGTAAATATTATTTTTTTTTTTTTACCTAGAAATATACAAATTCTCACTTGGATAATTAGTACATAAAATTACTTCAGATATTTCGCATTAACTTGTACGGCAAAAAAAAAATTCTACTCTTCTTTTTCTTCTTCTTTTTTTTTTTTTTTTTTTTTTTTAACTTTCGAGTTTTTATTTTGGGTAACAAATTCAATAGAAAAGTCCAAGTTTTGAAGATTTTGGCTGCAAGTAGGAGTGTAAATTTAAACCGGAAAACCGGTCTGGACTGGACCGGTTTTGAACCGGTCCGGTCCGGAACCGATTCCTATTTTATGAAAATCGGCCGGTTCCGGTTCCGTAGTTTTCGGGACTGGACCGGACCGAACCGGACCGGTTGGAAAAAAAATATAAAAATTAATTTTATATATTATATAAAAAATATATATAATATATAATTATATATCATATATGAAAAAATTTCATATTATAATTTATAACTAATAATATAAAATGTTAATCTTAAATATGAACATTTATAATTTATTTGATCATATATTATTAATATAATTATATATAAGATAATGTTGTTATAATTTATAAAATAAAAGTTTAATCTTAAAGATGAAAATTTAATTGATCATATGTTTTAAGCATAATATATATATTAAATTTTTAATAACATTTTATAATAAGAATTAACACTTTATTATATATTTTTTACATTTAAAAAAAAATCAGAAAATCAGACCGGACCGTACCGGAAACCGGTAAAACCGGAGGTACCGGTTTAGGAGGGTAATCGGAGCATAATCTGTTTTAAAAAATACAAAACCAGTACATACCGGTTCGGTCCTAGATTTTGTCCAAAACCGAACTGGACCGGACCGATTACACTCCTAGCTGCAAGCATTTGGAATTTTATTACATCGTCATTTATTATTTAATTAGCACAATATTTATCATATTAATATTTATTAAATTTAAAAAATAATAGATGATGATGTTATCAATTTTAACAATTAAATGTAAAATTCAAAGCAATTTATATAATAGAATATTTTATATAGTTTAAGATATCATTATACTAAGGGTTCGTTTGGATAGTGAAATAAAATGAGATATTTTTAGATGAGTTGAATAAAATATTATTATAATATTATTATTATTATTTTGAGATTTGAAAATTTTAAATTACTTATTACATTTTGTGTAAAAATTTAAAAAATTTGTAATGATTAGATGAGATGAGATGTGATAATTTCTGTATCCAAACCAATCCTAAATTGCTTTGTCTACACAAGAATTTTATAAAAATAATTTTATCCGCTAACGTGTCAATTTGTTTTCCTTTAAATTACATTTTTAGTGAAATTTTTGTTAGGCTAATACTTATCAAATCAGGTTGTAATTTATATTTGGTAAAAAGTTTGTGTGGTATTTCTCTTTCACAATAATAACTATTTTAATGGTAGGTATGGCTAAAAAACGGGTTTGTTTTATCAAATATAAGGTGTAAATTGAAAAAAAATTAATGATTATCACCTGGTCAAAGAAAAAAAAATTAAAAAGTAGAGGAAGTGGATTAAATACAATTTATTATATGGACGGTGTTAGCGGGCCGGCCACGTTTATAGTGGGTGTACGCTAGTTATAAATAAGGTTTTATTTTTTTTTTAATATTTTTAGTTATTAATAAAAAAAATATAAAAATAATTTTATTAATAATCAATTCCTTAATTATTAAGTAAAAAATAATAAAAAAATTAAAATACATAAACAGTAAATTGAACGATAAATTTAAAAGATTTTACTGACATTTTCTTTATAATATTTGTAAAATAATGATGACTTGTCCCGCACTCCTACTTATGACATTAAAATAAAATAAAAAATAAAAAGTCTAATCAGGTGGATCCCATGATTCCAATCAATTGAGATGGGGATAACCTGTTTAATTACCAGCCAAAGGCAATTACTTAGAAAAATACAAAAAAGGTTTACTCTCTAATTCCATATATATTATGAGAAATGATACTTGCAGTTGTGAGTGTGCAAGCGTCGTGCAATCATTTTAAAAAAAATAAATAAATATGAGACCTATATGAAAAGAAATTAATTTTTTAATAATGTACTCTACTTTTTTTCAAAGCGACTGCATGACGTTTACGCATTCTACGACTGTATGTAGCATTACTTATATATTATAGAGCCTTCTCTCAACCATTCACTTTCTGTGGTCCATTAAGATGATAATGATGATGATGATGTTTGGGCTGTTTTAATATTTTTTTTGTTTGTTTCCACAACTTTGTTATTTATTTTGTTCGAATTATGTACTCTTGTACGTTATTGAAAAATATTAATGTAAAACTATTATCAATTCTTTACTGTTTTAAACTTATACGATGAAATTACATCTAATATGACTTTCAATCTATAAAAATATTTTGTTCTTTGACATCTTAATCCCAAGCATAAGTTATAATATACATTTTTTTATTATTATTAAGTTTTTTTTTTAAATGTAATCATTCGTGTAAAATCTTATTTACAAGTTTGTATATTACTCAGTCAATCACGTTATTTACAAGTGTCATGAATTAGGCTGTGTTTGAATACAGAAATACTCTTAATCCATCTCATCTCATCTTATTATTATAATTTTTTTAAATTCTCGTACAAAATATAATAAACAATTCAACTTTTTCAAATCGTAAAATAATAATAGTATTAAAAAATAATATTCTAATAATATTTTATTCAACTCATCTAATTTCATCTCATCTTATTATCCAAACGAGTTCTTAATATTAAAAAGTATTTAAGTTTTTATTCTTTTTATAACTATAATGGATCTCGTCGTAAATGACGTGTTTCTACGTGTATGGAAAAATAAGTTTTTGACAATGAATAAAATAATTAAGAACATGAATGTCAATATTCAAAGCTATTTTGTCATTTAAGCAAACGCGAAAGCTGTTAGAAATACTTCAAAAACATTCTTATATATTTAACAATTTTACCCTAAAAAACAATCAAAATATTAAAGAAATATCTATTTAATTATCATTTTCATTTTTGGTTGTTTATAGGTTTGAAACTTTGATTATTTGTCCATGAAAGTTAAAGAACCAACACATCAAACTTTGAAAAAACAGCCAAGATGTGGGCCACAACATTATTTGTATTGCTATCTTTAATTAAGAAGGGACAAAGTGCTGACGTACGGCAAAGTAATGTGTGGTGTGTTTTCCCTTTTACAAAGGGTTCATCATGTTTTCAATCGTTGGAAAGAAACGCCAGATATTTATATATTTTTAAACAAACCCAAGAGTTTTTGCTGATTTCTCTCTAAAAAAAGCTTACCCACCAAAATTGATATTGGATTTAGATGTTGAATTGAGTTGAGATAATAAAATATTATTAAAATATTATTTGAAGATTTGAAAAAATTAAATTATTTATTATATTTTATATTAAAATTTAAAAAAATTATAATGATGAGTTGAGATGGATTTAAAAAAAAAACGAAGTCAATGGAAGTGATAATCCATCTTCCTCAAGGGAGCTTTTTTTACCCTCCTCTTCTTTCTCAACTCAATTTTTCTTTCTTCTTTTTCGTCTTCTTTTCTTTTTGTAGTACTCTTTTGGACCCATCACCAACCCCAACACGTACACCAAGCAAATGGACTAGCCAATCTAGACTACTTACCGGTACAATTGAAACTCCAGCAAGAATTTTTCTCTCTCAACCAATATGATTATAAAGAGGAATAACTTCTTTATTTTAAAGAATAAATATACATATAAGTCATTATTGAGAGTATTCATTTTATATACATGATGTGACATCATTTAGACTATACATCTCCTCAAATGAGTGTTGAGAACAATCAACTAGAAGCAACTACGCAGTGAGTGTAAAGTGTACACTGCTATAGTAAATTCTCACTAACATTACTCTATTTTAAATAATGTCAGACCTCATACACCACCTAGCTATATATATCAATTAATACTTAGTATGAGATATTACAATCCACTTTTTTAAATTTCTAACGTCGAGCCAATTTAGTATAGGTGACATGACTCAAGTTCCATATTTTAGTTGAGATAGGCTAATTAGGTCATATATGGATTATATTCTAACAAAACCAATCAATAGTATAATTGGTGCCCCGTTCATAGAACTATATTATAAAGAGTAATAACTTCTCACTCTACTCCTAAGTAATATGTGATCCCAAACACTACCAACACATATTTGTCTGTATTTAATATATACGAGCTATCACACCTTCCCTAGCTTATGGTACAAGTCTCTTTTTTGTTCGGATCTTGGAGCATTGGCATATTTTGGCCAGTTGGAGCATGGTTTCCAACGTTTTCCTACAGATTTTTCTCACTTTTCTTGCCATTTTCCTCAATTCTTTTTATTGACACATCTAGATCCAGCCCAAGCACTGCCAACACCTTGATGGGATTTCTTCCCTATTTGAGATTTTATCAAAATCAAATTACATATAGAAAACTGCTTATTTGTGACTAGCTATTTCGTGTAAAAATAATTTTTTCTCGTTAAAAGTAGTTTATTTTCATCATAAATAATTATTATTGTCGCAAATAATCCGTCATAAATACTTATTTTTCTTGTAGTGTATTTATAATATTCTTGCTTCTCTTGAATTAATTATTAATTATATTAAAAATGACAAATAAGATTTAATATAAAAAACAGTATTATTCTAAAGATGTGTGAATTAAGAAAGATGCATGTGTTGGATTTATGAAATTCTACTCATCAGTCACTTTCCATTCTTACACTCCACATGTACTTATATATATATTTTTTTCACAGTGTGAAAATATTTTTTTGTAGGTTACAAGATATGTAATAGTAAATAACGACTGATTAGAAAAAAAATTTTCATTTTCCTAAAGCACGAAACTGTACGTACGAACTTCACCTCACTCATATTCCATGCAATTACATTTCGAAAACTTAGTACACAATCAATCTGGATTTCGGCCGACGTTTATTCCAATATTCTACAACGTAAAGTCAATACCTACCAACACTATCACACCTAATTTTTATAACCCAAATCTGTCGTATATTAGGGTCACTAGCTACCAGTCATTCCGTCCTCGATCGTCACGTTTAGCTAAAATAATGGCATTGGTTATTGTTATTTTGTTGTTTTCTTCATTTTATTTTCTGTAGATATTAAGATCGTGACTCGAAATTGTGAAAGTTTAGGCACACCAAACTCTATCACATACATGCTTATATTATCACACGTTCATGTGAATATATATAGAATTGTAGGTCGAAAAACAGCTAGCTTACAGCCGAAATTCAACATTTTCCTCGGATTGTTTGAGTTTTTCTAAAATATATGCTGAATTGTTTAAATCTCAATCGTTATTTTTAAACAAAATGATCCACAGAGATTTTTCAAGTAAATATTTATCACTTATAAAGTTTAAGAAACATATATGGAACTATATAAAATTTTTAATAATATTTTTAGTTTGAAATTTAAAAAAATTAAATTATTTATTATATTTTATACGAGAATTTGTAAAAAATATAATAACGAGATGAAATGAGAGGTTTTGTGGATCCAAACTGTGTGTAAAACTCAAAATGGTATGATTAATGTCCCACTCTTAACTCTTCCATCCATGCTTATAACCTAGATTCGATCCATTGATGATCATAACAAATTGATGCATGTCAAAAGAGTTTTTGCTACGAAAGTAGTCAAGAGATCATCATGATGATCTCTATCCCTCCAACAGAAAAAATCTTATTTACTTTATGAATAACGTTTTGTGCCGGTACTGCCACGTGTCACAATTGACCAGTTAACAGCTTGGACGTGGCATGACACGTTAGTAATATAGTAAAATTAAGGCAAAAGGAAAGATTCTAATCAAGAAGATGCAGATCAGGGGTCCTAAAAAGATGGATGGAAGAGGCATGATTAATCCACATGCAGCAGATCACTCTTAAAAGGAAGACTGTGGGGGCCAAAACAGAATTGAATCTCCTCATGAAATGTATATTAATTAGGGCCAGGTCACCCCCCATGCATGCCACATGGGATCATAGACACATGCAGCCGTCGTGTTGGCACACATTGGCTGGATCCGACGCACAGCTAGCCCCATAACCCTAGCAGACTACAGATCGTGACCTCTCTGCACAATAATTCACAATCTTCCAAAGTCTTTGATTCAAGCCTCCCTGATCTGTTGTATTTAGAATGGACAAAAGGAGCTGCTAGCCACACATGACATGCATGGATGATGACCAAACTGTAGGTAGGGAGCACACATGGAACTCTCTTTCCCATACCCCAAAGTTCTGATCTCTGGCCATTTTCTTTATGAGCTTTGAAGATTCTTCCGGTCACGTGGACAACTTGTGGGAAAGATGGTCCCACCCTATCTCAACTTTTCATCACTTCTTGCGTTTGTTCTTTTCGTACTGATCAGGTCCACTCATTTGTTATCGCTTGCAGGGCTTGATCAGCTCCCATGCATATTCAAGGAGCAGTGCTATTTCTTAGACTTTGGTCTTTAGAGATAAGTCGTCTGGATTAGACCATGTCAGTCATAATAGTATACTGAAATTCTACTAACGTTTATAATTGACTTGTTATTTGAATTCAAAGTTGTATGTCCTCTTAAATGAATGGAATGAGATCATTTTTATCAAAAAAAAAAAAAAAGAAAAAGAAAAAAAAGAGATGATGCATGGATTGGAACGACCCAGGGCTTTCGATTTTCCTGGATCTATGGGAAATGATAGATCAAGATGCATGGATCATTATATGAGTCAAGAAAGGCTATAATTTTATAATATTGAATTAGAAAAAAACAAGAAGAAGAAGATGCAGCAGAAAGTAGTTATGGGCAAGCAAGAATATGGGGGATCGTGATTCGTATTATCTATCGATCGTATCTCTAGGCCGCGGCTTGCACACTTTTTGGGGTAATAAACTTAAGCGGCCAGAACGTACTGATCTTGGTATGATGCCTTGTCTATCTGAGACTTATAGTATATACCTAATACATTACGGGCCTTCTAATTATTATCTTCTATATTTTAATGATAACATGACAGATATGCCCTTCTCAGCACAAGTGTTATGATTCAGGATAAAAAAAGTTCAAGGTGAAGAACAATTAATATATATCTAAATAAAATATCACTTGTGTAATGTAATTCCTTTTTAACTTAACCATTAAATTTCCCAGCTTCCTTCGGCATTCACCTATTACTGTTAGACTCCGTTTAGATTGCGAGAAGAGATGAGTTGAGATGAATTGTAAATAGTAGTGAGATGAGTTGAGATGAGTTCATCTCTCAATTCAAACCGACTCTTAATTATCTGTATTTATTTCTTAATTAGCCCCTAATTCTATTACTTCCTGATCTGAAATATTTCACAAGAGCAATGCTAATTCTATTACTTCCGGATCTGGAATATTTCGCAATGGCCGGCCGGCCGGGTTGTCAAGCAACTATATATAATAGCTAGAATAATTCATTGGATAAAAATATCAATTGGAACAAAACCGCATGGGTCTTTCAGTACATGATTCTCACACGTCAACTCTAGTTTTTGCCCGCCCACTCTACTAATCTAATTCTCCATGCATCCCATGCATGAATCCTTTGTAATGTTCACATTTTATTAAGAAAAAACGTGTGACGTGATACGCGCGTGCCCAAAGAAAAAAAAAAAAAAAAAAAAACTCTCAAGAGCACGGCATTACACTATTAAATTAATTAATGTTTGGGTGAGTAAAATTCATCAAATTAAAATTTACTCTCATCAAATTCAAAATATCTTCTCTATTCTCGAAGTTACTGATCAATGTCATATATATGTGGCCGGTACTTCTGATCTCTGACTCAATATCATGAACTTCAGCAATTGTAGTTTAATTATGATCTCATATCCAAGAATGCTATGAAAAACACTATTTTGCCTCCCCACTTTGCCACACTCGTGTGTGTATATATATATATATATGTATATATGTATATATATATATATGTATACATATATATGTATTTGTGAAGTCAAAATACAAAGTTTTAGGTTGTGTTTGGATGTTGAATCAAACTTAACTCATCTCAAACTAATCATTGATGAGATTCACTATTTTTTTTAAATTTTCATAAAAAATTAAACTTATTTTAATATACTTTATACATTCCAACCTAAAAAGTTAAACTCATCTCAATAGAATCTATAAAATATTACTATTTACAACTCAAACGAATTTGTCTCAACATCTAAACGTAGCCTTAAAGTTCTAGTTGAAGGATTGAGAATACTGATTACTGATCATTACACGTGATGATTTATAAGCCGTGTAAAAGAAAATGAAAACTTAAATTGGACGTTTATAATATAGACATCTCAGCTCGTAATTTAAGCATTAATTATAGATTTTGCTTATCTTTGTTTCACATCAAGCTCATGTCATACATATATATCTGCCTATACTTAAAAGAGCGTATAACCGTTACTATTTATTACTGTTCACCGTGAACAGTAAATTTAAATCATTTTTTACTGTTCATCAACAGTATGATAAACAGTAATGAACAGTATTTTTTTTAATTTTTAAATCCGTGTGAATGTCAATGTGCGATGTAATACTGCAATCGTGCGTTCGGAATGAGAGAGAGAAAGAAAGAAAAAGTGGAAAAAATATTAATTTTACTGTACATTTTTAAGAGAAAAAAACTATCTAATTAATTTGAATTTTTAATATAATTTAAATTTCATAATAAATGATGAACATAAATGAATAATAATTTTATTCTTATACATTAGACCATTTTAATATTTGAAATTACACTTTATTTTTTTCTTCAATTTGACAGATGTGGCAAACGTGCTTTTTTTTATCAATTAGAAAATCTTACGCCATACAGGATTTTAAACAAATACCACTAATTTCAAAATAATCAAGCCATTTATAAAATACTAATATTTCATCATTAAATAAATAATAAAATTTTGTTAAATATTTTTAAAAAATTATAACTATATAAATAATTAGAATTTTAACATAATTTAAATATGATAATATTCTTAATTAACTAAAGAGAACTGCCACAACTAATAAAAAAGTAACCTGAAAATATTTCATGAATGTGTATTTCATTTTTTTATTTTTCTTTTCTTTTTTTCATGTATTTTTTTAATCATCATAAACATTTTTAAAAAAATAAAAAATTTATAACATTATTGGGTTAGGAAGGAATTGACAATCTATCACTACTATTAATACATCGATCCAAATCATATCTAAAGATATGATGTCTACGTGTATTGTTTTTTGAAGGACAAGGCTGCTGCTGGTACATTAAAATTTTTAAGATTTAAATTCAACCCTTCATTTTACTACTTCTCATTTTTTTTTCTTCGGTTGGATTGCTTTGATTTATGCAGTGAAGTACTATCACTATCACAAAAATTCTCCACATCTCTTTTCACTTGTTAGGTGCAGAAATTGAGTTCATAAAAAATTCTCTATATACTACTTATTTTACTTATGATTACGTTTTTTTTTTAACTCAAAATATATTTATATTTTACAAAATAAGTTATTTTTCAACCGGGTAAATGTGCCTCGCACATTATCCAACCGCTAGTATATATATACATACATACATATATATGGCATTTTTAATCTTGGTGTTTTTTTGACTTTTGCATGGGAATCTTCGCACCGACGGAGTGCTCCATGCATGAGGCCATATATATGAACAGTTTCGATTGATTAGCAATTAAGTTTCTTGATTCTTGTCATTATCATTATTGGTTAATCATATTGTTCTAATACAAACTGATCAAATAAATCCTAAATATTCTGATATTTAGAATTTATTAATTTATAAGCCGGACCAAAGAATATATATTCTCGTGCCCTCTAAAAATTCTCTAAAATATTATTAAAAATTAAAATTTTCTTATAAAATAAATTCTAACAAATATAGTTTAGAGCCTAATTTTTACAATCGCCAGACATAAGAGTTTAACGCAAATTTTTTAATAAGAAAATGGATCTCACCATAATTAAAAAAAAATCACTTTATTTCGAGAAAAATTATTTTCAACAGTCACTGTTCACTAACACACTTTATGAAAAAAAACTATAAATATAAGATGTGGAAGTAAATAATGACTGATGTATAACATTTCTCTTATTCCGATTGAGTCTAACTTTTCACATAAAACTTATACGAAATTTATACGTTTAAAACTTGTAACTTACTTTACTCTCCTCCATAATTAATATTTAATAAAAGAAAAAAATAATAAAAATTAAAAATAATATGAAATGTAGAGTGTTAGGAGGTTGCGAAGATTTTTTAAATTATATATATACCAGATATGTGAACCATGCAGCACCATTAGCATGTGAATGAAGTAGTTTCAGGCTGAAGAAAAGAAAGAAAATCTTAAGATGTTTGACCAAACAGCTTATTATTTATTCTCTGCAAAATCATGATTTGTTTACTCATTGTGTTGTCAATTTTGGGAAGTGATTAGCACATTATTTAACACTGATCTAAAATGTGCAGAAGGTCCCCCTTGTGAGAAAGCATCCAGAAATCCATCAATCATGTGACTCAATTTTTGGAGTCATGTGATTTTATCGGATGGTGCAGAAATAGATCTGGTCATGATCCAACGGTGCTGGGTCTTGTGGAGCCTTTGCCGCAGCTTCCGGTGTCCGGTAAAGGATGGACCGCACCTGTCCCACATCGCCCACCTCTTAAACCCCACCCCCAAAATGACTTTTGCATTAAAAGCTGTTAAAGGTCAACTCTGCTTCACTGTCTCCAACTCTCTCTCTCACCGATTTTACCGAGTCGTCGATCCAACGGCTAATCGGAACCTTTTGACCTTATCATTTTACACGGTCTCCAACAGAAGATGGTCAATGTTTCGGCCACGTGGAAGCACAGGATTAGTGGGTAAGTTTGACTGCAGAACGATGAAGAAGATGATGGACGGGTCAGTAACCCTTTTTTTGCCTTTGCCGCATTGGGGAAGGTATCAGTTTGACTCGAATCCCACTCTCTGTTCTTTTTTTTTTAATCTCCAATCTCCAGTCCCCTTTACCGCTTTTTTGCTTTCCTCGTCATCATTTGTTCTTCTTCTTTAACGATTCAATCGAATCTGTATTGTGTTTATATCTTTCCTTGCAATGGTGGTCTTCTGTTCTTAGTGCAATGGCTGTGGAGCTGATGATGGGATGTGGCGGGGGTGATGGTTTTTCGGGGAAGATTGAAGAGGACGCTCTTGCTGTGAAGGAAGCTGCTTCTGCTGGGATTCAGAGCGTCGAGAAGCTGATGAGATTGATTTCTCAAGAACAATACCAACAGGGACAAGCAACAGCTGATTCCACCAGTACTAGTAACAAAGCTTCCATGGAGCTGGGGGCTGTCGCGGATGGCACGCTGGACAAGTTCCAGAAGGTGATATCTTTACCGGATAGAAGAAGAATAGGCCACGCTCGGTTCCGAAGGGCTCCTGTTTCTCTTGCTCCTGCTTCTGATTTACCAGTACAGCTGAACGAAGAAACAAAGCACCCGCAGTCTCAGCATCTGAAAACAGAGCCTGTTTCTGCTTTTAAGGTTTACTGTCCCACTCCTACACCGGTTGTTCGCCTACCTCCTCTGCCGAATAATCAGTCCCATTTGCCCCCACATATGGGGGCAAAGAATATTGGGTCCGTGGAGAGGAAGGATGCCGTTAAAAGTATCTCCTTCTCGCCATCACCGCCGATTTCTGCTGCGAATTCTTTCGTGTCGACTTTGACAGGGGATACTGAGAGCTTGCAGCCTTCCTTGTCGTCCGGGTTCCATATTACGCACATGTCTCAGGTGTCGTCTGTGGGGAAGCCGCCTCTGTCTTCCTTCTCCTTGAAGAGGAGGTGTAACTCCATGGACGATGCGGCCGTTCTCAAGTGTGGCTCATCTCCTGCACGATGCCACTGTTCCAAGAAAAGGTTGGTTTCTTGCTCTTCTATGATTGTATGTGGTTTACTACTACAAAAAGATGCGTTTTTGCCTTTATTTTCACGAACCGATACCATTAATCTCATATGCTTAAGCAGGAAATCCAGAGTGAAGAGAGTAATCAGAGTCCCTGCAATTAGCCCAAAGATGGCGGATATTCCACCTGATGATTATTCCTGGAGGAAATACGGCCAGAAACCCATTAAAGGTTCTCCCCATCCAAGGTGTGTGTTTATTCGTAGTGTGCAGTCTTCAATCACAAATTACAATCCTCTGCTTCTGTTTTTCTTGCTTCTCTTCCAAACAGTACCTCAATCATATCACTTGGTTGTACTATACTAGTGGTATTTTAGATGTTCTGGGTGCAGTTTTCGTCGGAAAAAGCTTACATTTTCAATGTATTTTAATGGATGAAAATTTCAGGGGATATTATAAGTGTAGTAGCTTGAGGGGCTGCCCTGCACGCAAACATGTGGAGCGTGCTCTGGATGATCCAACGATGCTGGTTGTGACCTACGAGGGTGAACACAATCACTCCAACTCTCTCACGGAGGCAACTGCAGCTCATGTCCTGGAATCATCCTAGCCCCACTGGCCCAAAGTCCCAAGATCTAGAGCAGATTTTGGGGGTGAGTTTACATATTTTCAAACGCAGAGGCCTGCATTTGTGTAATTGTTTAGAAGAAGGAGAAGATTAGTGGGTTATATGCTATAGCTACCTTATACAAAATGGGATTCTTTTGTTTTCTTCCTTCCCTTTAGCCGTTGAAAGACTTTTGGTTGGGTGATTAAAAGAGTAGGAAAGCGTAGAGATAGTGGATTTTGTGATAGTTTATCATGCTTGTAGAGTTTTTCCCCTTTTCTCGAACTTCTATTTTTTTTTTAATTTTTTAAATGATTATAGGTATAGTTATGCTTTTTTATACAGTTAAAGAAATGTTTGGATCATAGTGGAATCTCAAAGAAGTAGAGCTCGCATAGAATACCCACATGGTTATCAACACAAAGCTGTAAAATCATGGTCCCCTTCAACCAGCTTCTTGGAAATCAGTTTGAAAATTCAATTTTGCTGAAAATGCTTACGTGGAAAGTTGGTTAGGACATACTACCGGCCCACGAGAACTTGAGCTCCGATCTCAAAAGTTGTGTCATTTGTCCATCTGTGCCTGGGACTTTCAGACCATTCTTAGGTTTCCAATTTGCAAGGGCAGTCTAGAGTATATACCCTTTACCTAAGCATTTTTTTACAAGCTCTTCTACAGAACCGCCGGGGTAACCCCCGCAGCATCGGTTGACATGTGCAGCCCATATTTAAAAAAAAAAAAAAAACAGACGACATGAAGAAAAGAAAGTAGCCCAGGCTGCTAGTGATTTTCTTTTCAACAATTTATCAAACACTTTCCATGCATTCTTAGCCCCATCTCAGCAGTTCTTATACAGTTATACCGTTTCTTCATTGATACAACCAAACAATAGCAAGTTCCAAGCAATTTTAATGCCTTCATACTCATCAAATGCCCTGCAACGACAATGTTGAAACACAAAAAATTGACAAATATATCAAATGTCCATTCACAACAACAGTCAGAAAGGCCCAAAAGAGCTCAAAATTTTGAAAAAAACCTAAGATGGGTATGCAACAAGTCAAGCGAAGGACCAAAAAAGGTTCAATTTGAAGGAAAATCTGGAATTAGTGTTAATGAAACTTAAACGTAAATAAGGATTTTAAATTCATACACTGTCTTTGAAGATCCTTTGTCAAGGATTTCATTATACTATAACAAAAGAAGGAGCCAAAAAATATTAGACTCGAAACGGTACCTTCCTTTGTCTAGGTACCACATGAGAATGAGAAAGGGACCTCCGAAACCACAGCAGATCAGGCCCATTAATTTCCATCTTTATGGGTCTAGTGGTTCTTTGGCTCTAGATGGTTTGGTAGTCGTGCGAGCTTGCATGCTGAAAACCTTCATCTCCCAGGTCAGCGACAGCATTCTTGGGCTCCTCGACTCCAATCTTGTGCCCTCGGCCTCCACAAGCAAATCCAAGGTCTTCTTTTTGAAGATGAAGGGGGATTAATATCGCTACTTGTCCGAGTTTAAGTTCGGGGATGAGAGGAAAGCTGTTGCCGAGGATATCACGCTTGCGTACAAGGTTGTTCTGTCTTTGAGCTACGAATGACGTCGTTCAAATTTTTTGCCACATCGGACGCGATGCCGTAGGGGTGCCCCAGTCGGTTGTATATAGACTTTTTCTTTTTTTACTCCCCAATTCTACCCTGAACCTGCAGCCAGAGGAGCTCCACCATTTCCTCACCTTTGTATCAAATGCCATGAACATCCTTTGGTATACAAGAAACAAGGTAGTGTTTGAGAATCTCATACCTGATGCAACCATGCTGATTTTCAATACTCTATATCAAACAAGGGTACTCACCTAGCGGCTATCTTGGGCCTTGGCTTTAATAATAACTGTAAACAATTTTGGATTAAAAAAAGTCTTGGTGGAATGTGACTCGCTCTGCTTCATAGAGGCTCTATCCCACCCAACTCTTGTCACCGATTGAAGGATATCCCCGCCGATATAAGATACACTCAAACTGCTCTCGAACTTAATGTGGAATTTTTAAAAGAGTCATGCTACCGGTATCATTAGTTTGGACTGCAAATGCATTTTTTTTTTATAATTTCATCCATTTTTTATACATTTTTAAATATTTTTAAAGAATAGAAAAAACAACAATTCTTACTTTCTTAACCGTTAAATAATAATAAAAAAAAACACAATTGGTCACTTTTGTCGGTTAGCTTTATCGGTTGAAATAGCTTTTTCCTTTTCAACATTTCACGTGTTGCAAATATGTGCATGCACAACCTATCTAAAGGCAAGCCTAGATGACGTCTTTAACCAACCTCCACCCTAAATCTTTGCTAGAGGGGAGTGAAGAGCACAACTTCTTTCTTCTCCTCTTCCTCAACCTCTACATAGTAGTTTTTTCAATTTCTTTCAATGTTTTTCTTCATATTTCAGCATTCCCTTATCGAGAATTATTGAGTCATTGGCTCCCGAACAAAGGGTTGCAATGCCTCTTTTCGCGGGTGTGGATCTTAATCGTATTTGACAAATCCACTAGTTGGATTTTATAACCTCTAGTGTGGCAGTCCCCTCCTTAGCTTAAGCCAAGAAATAATAACCGGAATCTAATTTATTGGTCTAATTGTCCGTTGATTTTTATTTATTATTGTATACAGGGAAATTTCCTGTAAAGGAATTCTTGTCCGGTCGCCCATCCTGGCGTCTTGTGTCCTCTTATTTATGTGAGGTTTGAATAGTGAGTTGAGATGAAAGTTGAAAGTTGTATAAAATATTATTAGAATATTATTTTTTTAATATTATTATTATGTTAAAGTTAAATTATTTATTATATTTTGTGTAAAAATTTAAAAAAATTATAATGATTAGATAAGATAAAATGAGTTGAGATCAATTCTAAATCCAAACATGAACTTAATTTTAATGCAAGTTTGTTGAAAAACAAAATGGGCCGCAGCTTCTTTATTGTGGGGAACATACCAATTGCCAAGTTGCCAGTAGCTAGTCCTACATGCATGCAGACAATCTATTCGAGCAACCATTTCAATTTTCTCTATCATAATTAAGAAAAAAACTATCATGCTTGTATTTTTCTTTTTTTAAAAAATTTTGAAATTATTACGTCTTTAAAACTTTTCTTTCTCGATATAACTATAATTACTTAATTTGCTTTGTATGAAAAGGTGAATGAGTAAAGCTGAATTTTCCAAGCGAAGGAGATTATAGATATATCGAAAAAAGTACATCAAATTCCAATCGTAAACATATAGCATGAATAACGAAAAAGTTACTACTTTTCCACAATCAATTTTGCAGGGCCAAAACCGGCAGTGAATACGAACTGCTCAACCAGGGCAAAATGAGCCATCAGCAGCCAAACAAGATTGATAAACTGTCCACCTCTACTTACTTGCTGAACATGAGCATCTGGTCGGCAATGATTAGACGCGTATGACAACATCTCCACCCAAACTTTGCTGATTACCTCCCATTTCTTCTCCTCCTCCAATTTTTGCAGCTCTTTGGCCAGCATGCATGCATCAAACAATACAGATTTGCTTCTATCTCCCTTCACATGAACAGGTTTAACATCTGTATTCACACCAATAAGGTTTTCACAAGCCTCCTTTTCCTTATTGTTTGGTCCTAGTCCCTTGTTGAAAAAGAATCTTTTAGCCTCAGCACATGTATCTCTATATCTAATTTGCCCAATACCTGCCACAGCAGACATCATAGTAGGTTTCATCACTAAAAGATATAGCATGTAATCTGAAACGAGCTTACTGATGAATTTAGAAACAACAGCTTTTTTATCGTGATCGACTTGACTTCCTTGATAGCAGATTTCAGTAGCAATGTGCCAAAGCAGAAGGCTCTCATCATAGGTAACATTTTCAATATAATCTTTTTTAAGTGTTTCAAAAAGTACTTCTTCCCCTCCGTGCTCCTTTTTGTATTCTTCGAGAACGTAAGCACCTCTTGCTGAACTTATCGTCTTGATATTTTCTACTGTATCTGCTTTTATAGATTTCTCCCGCAGTTCGACAAAGATAAATTCCCATAGATTTTTCGTGAAGTAGTTTTTGGACGCATATCTCCACTCATCTAGAAAATCCTTAGCACCCAATCGATCAATAACCTCTTTGCGACAGCATTTGCGTATATGATGCAACAAATGATGAGTAGTCTTCTTAAAAATGCCAAGGAGGCACTGATCTGCATTTTCTTCATTGGATTTTTTCGGGAGTTCCTTGAGGCAGTATGTTATCAAATTAAATCCTGCCACGGATTCAGACCACCTGCGAAGTAATACTGGTGTAGTCTTATTGACTCGGTACCAGGCAGCTCATCATCCTTGCTTGGAGACCACCTTGACCTTCTAATTTTGAGATATCTTCCGAAGATGGTCTGAACGCTTGGATTTTTATTCCTCTTGTCGAGAAAATATTTAGCCACTGTCCATTCAGAGAAAATGAGGTTGAAGAGTGCTATTGCCTCCAGGCTCAAGGCACCGAGCAGCAGGGTGTAGGTAACTCGAATATCAAACTTATCTAAACCATGCTTGCAGTCTACAAAAAAGAAGATCCCAAGGGACGCCAAAACCGAAAGCGAGCTTACAGAGCGCAAAAGGTATCCTATTGTATCATGTATCACAACGAGCTTGGTATAGAGGATTTCGTAGATAAAGTTGAGTTCAAGCTCCAACACTTGAAGCGCATCATCAGCCCTGCTCCGAAGAAAAAAATCTCTGCTCTCATTTCGATCATTGTGGTTAATGAGATCAACAATGAGCCCCTTGAAGATTTTGAAGAAGTGGTAACCATATTTCACCACCTCAAAATCATCTAATTCCTGATTCTCTCTCGTTTGAGAAGAATAGAAGGCGGACTTGGATTCTCTAATAACAGCATCTAATGTTTGTGACATTTTTGTAGGAAGTCTGGCTACTTTCTTTGAAGAGAATGCATCCATGAGCTTCGCATACTCTGGTCCAGGATCTGGATCTGTAAGCATGCTTTCTCGGAATGTACCCCAGCTTGCACGATATAAAGAACGTGTCCGTTCACTGTATTTGATGACTCCTGCCAGGAAAATGAGGGAAGTCGGGAGCCATAGCTTATTGTTTGGTAGTGTTTCCAGGAAGACATAAAACGAGGCGACGACCTGGAATATCAGGGTGAGGAAGTGCCTAAGCCAGAGCTCATTATCCTCCAGGGCAAAAGCAGTTATGGTGTCCGGCCCACCCAGATGTAACAACAAGAACGGAGCCCAAAATGAAAGAAGGTCACTCCTTTCAATAATCTTAGATGAGTTCCTGCTGCTGGTGATGAGCCCGATAGTGAAACTAGCTGCCCAGTCGGCTAGAAAGTATGATGCCCATATGATCAGGATATAGAGCCCA
Source organism: Juglans mandshurica (assembly GCA_022457165.1). Classification (NCBI taxonomy): domain Eukaryota; kingdom Viridiplantae; phylum Streptophyta; class Magnoliopsida; order Fagales; family Juglandaceae; genus Juglans; species Juglans mandshurica. The sequence goes on from CM039625.1 coordinate 7,293,445, forward strand.
TTTCCTGTGCGTTTTCTCATGGGAGCACCCAAAAACAGTACGATTTGTAGTGAAAGGCTGAAGAGAATGGCTCCCCTGACATTCCATATCTCCCATATCTTCTGCAGCCTGATCGGAATGAGCTCGACCATATCTGCTTTTCGTTACCTTTCCCTCGATCTATCTCACTTTTGGTTCGAAAAATGAACCAAACGAATGAAAGGTCGTGCCGCAGTTCTTTCTACTAGACAACTTTCGACTTTCTTTCCTCGAGACAGCCTTAAAAGAAAATTACAGCTGCCAACTAGTGAGAAACACAATTTTTTTTTCACTGGGACATCAGATTTATTCAATTGAAAAACAATGGAGAACTTAAAAACATAAAAAGTAGATTTTTTTTGGATCAAGTATGAAAATTTCTTGGAATTGTTGTTCAATCTAAAATGAAACAGATGGAACATAATATAGACATATGAAACGAGTCATTTAGTTTCTGTTTGGATTAAGAAATTAGTGTTTCATCTCATCTCATCAATTTTTTCAAATCTCAATTTAACTTTTTTAAATCTTAAAATAATAATGATATTAAAAAATAATATTTTAACAATATTTCTTTTAATTTTCCATCTCATCTCATCTCTAAATCCAAATCAACCCTTAATGTTATGATACTTGAACAGTACTTAATTAACGAGATAAGATTCACTCCATATTTCTACCCTTTTTTTTTAGCTAAAATCATGAAAAGAACGTCTACAGAAGATCTAAACTATAATTGTATCAACAGGGGTTTTGGGAGAGAAATCAAGCAGATCCGCTTGGTGTCAAAGGTAGCAATCAGTGCAGTGACTAATCAAATATACCAGGAAAACGTACCGCTTAATCAAATATTTATAAGTGATCCTTGTATTGTCGTATTACCTTTCCTTGGTTACCAAAAGGAAGTCCTGTTACTTATGATTAGCGCATGCATGGGACTTATTCACATATGGTCGTGCTATTTCACGCAGTAACAGTGACTGATTTTCCCCCTCATATCATCAAATCAGACCATTCATTGCTACCTAGCTATATTCTCTCTCTGTATGTTAATATCACTTCCATTTCTAATTTTTCGTAATGACAGTAACTGTGTTGGAGTATCTAACAGGTCTTTCAACAGCCTTTTTATCTTTCCTTTTTCTTTTTCCCTAGGTACGTCACGTAAAATAGAAGGGATGGCGAGAGCTTATACATGAGGCCATGTTACCAAATTGTAATTTGGTGACTGTTCATTGCGCTACGGAGTGTTCCAATCGGCCTTAAAACTTGTGGATTTTGTGGACAGTCCTTCCAACAACTTAATTTGTATATCGGAAATAAACATATATACCAATACGGAAAGTAAGGAAGTACATAAGAAGACAAGTGTTATCGTCATAAAAAGATCTCATAAAAGTAAATCTATGAACTGACGTGATTTTATGATATCCCATATGATAAAGATAAGAGTAGGTGGTATATGAGATTCCACATTGTTTGGGAATGAGAAATTTTTACTCTTTATAAAATTCTAATGAGGCTCTAATTGTATCATTCACTAATCTTTTTAGAATATAGGTTATATTGTTTGAGCCTTCCATTCGGGTGTTACAGATTTCATATGATACCGTAAATTTACTTTACATTAAAAATAATTTTGTAATCTAACATATCACGTCAAGTCATATCAATTTATAAATTTACTTTTTTAGAATATATATTGTACACATTGATTTGCAAATAGAATAGGAAAAAACAACAAATGGCACCTACACGATAAGATCAGTAATAACTAGTGAATTTAATGTAGAAATTTTGTTCTCATCAGTCACTATTCACCACCCACATCCTATACTCTATGAAAAACACCCCCACACCTTATGAAAAAATGAGTGTGAGAGTGAATAGTAGCTGATACATAATAAATCCCATTAATGCAACCAAAATATATAGATATACACCGTATCTCAACAAAAAATATCTCTGGATCAATAATAATAAATAAAAAAAGAAACAAATTATGAAAGTTAAGATCAAAACCCATCACTGATGATTTAGCTAAAATGCGACTGTAAGAGCTAAAATAATAGAAAATTAGCAAACATACTTTGATTTCCCCTTTTGTTAAGCTCTGGTTGCCTAAGACCGACTCATGCTAGCTACATTCATGCCACGTTCACGGAGTGAAGGACTAGACACTGGGAGAGTGAGAGATCATGTCCTAGGGGAGAAAGGGAGCTGCTATTTGTAGACGTTGAGCTGAGATTAGGAAACTTGGAAACTACAAAAATGAAGAAGAATTACAAAAATTACAATAGATGCCATTATGAGATAATTTCGAGATCATGAAATTGCCAAATAAAAACTTTATGTACAGTTATTTTTGCATATTCTAATAACGCAATTGGCTGCGTCACTATTTTTAATATAAAATAACTATTTTGATTAATCACATCAGTAAAATGTACAAAAAATACGCAAAATAACTATACGTAGCATAATTCATTGCCAAAACAGTTTGGAATATACCCTAAATGATTTGAAATTTAAAGCAAAACAGAATAAAGGGTTAAAGTACTATGTCGAAAATAAATAAATAAAAGATAATCATTTTAGCTTTAGGAGCCACGATCCACATAAAAATGTGATCTATAAGAGTATGAGTTTTGCTACTCATCATTCTCACACACCACACAGTATATTTTTTTTATTTTTTAAATTTTTTTTTAAATTCTTTTTTGGTTTTATTCTTCTGAAACTTATTAAATTCTTGAACTCATCATCCATATACCACACATTTAGTAAGAGAAAAAAATAAAAAATAAAAATAAGTGTGGTATGTGGTGTGTGAGAATAATAAATAGAATTTTTCATAAGAGTATACCTAGCTATCCTAACATTTAAAATTATTTCCAGTCATTTGGAATTTTGATATTTTTATTCACGTACGTACATTTACTATATGACATATTTTAAATGATTTTATATGTCTAATTATTTTATATGATAAAAAATAAGATTACAGATGTCATTTTTCATTCAAAGAGAGGCGATAATTAAGTAGACAACTACTCTACAACTTTTTATCAAGTATCTATTAAAATTATTATTATTATTATTTCTTAAATTCAAAAATATTAAAATTAAATAAAATTTAATGTAAATTTACATTTTTATTACACATATAGTTGTATGCCTGTTTACTATTTTCTTGACTGATCATGATCACCACGTGAAAGACGTTGCTGTAGCTTGCGGTTCAATGGATGCTTGATAGATACCAGAGACAGCTAGCAAGACCAGAAGCTTGAAAGACCTTAATTTATGAAAAGCTATATATAGGACATGGATGCTGACTTTGTAGACACTCTAAGCACCAATCTGCTACAAGTACTACTCGAATACTTTCCCTTTTTTCTTCAGAAAAAAAGAAGAAGAAGAAGAAGAAGAAGAGAATGGTATATAGCAAAGCTATAAATCTCTTTGCTTGAGAATTGAGTATCAGATCGTTTTTAGTCCTGAATTTCTTCTACAAGTAATCTTGGTTGCCAATTGGGAGCTTTCGAAATGTCCCATCCAATTTCCTCGTATATAGATTTGACATGAGATAATAGGAAATTAAGTACATACAAAAGATGGTTTGGGTTCACTAACTATTTGTTCTAATTTTTGGCCTTAGCATTTGTAATGCCTCAAGAGAGGTCCAATCTACATCTGGACCCTACTCCAAGAGAGAGTACAATTGAACCATGTTAGGGTCATTAAAAAGAGTAAGGTGAAATTTTAGACACCACCTACATTCATACTCTAAAAGTCATTCTATGAATATAGGTGGCACATCTCAAGTCTAACATTTTTTGTTGAGATAAGCTCTTACCATTTGATTCTATCATAGGTGTCACAGTTCAAATCACTTTTAAAAAGTTTTAAGGGAGGCTGAAGCTAGATATGAGAAGTACTTTAAAAAAACTAGTCAATAGTATAATTGAAGGCCTATTAAAATCATTATGAAGAGCAACAAATTCTTCCTCCGAGACAACGTAGAATTTCACACATCACTTGCACTTTTTTTTAAACGTTGTGGACGCTGAATTTGTAGACACTCTAGGCACCATAGTTTTGGACAACATAGTTTTGTGCCTTTTAGACCCATGTTTCCAATTTCAAGGCTTGTCAAGCACATGAATTCAACATCTCTTTTTTTTTTTTTTTTTTTTTTTTTTTTTTTTTTTTTAACTTGGTTTGTTGCACAAAACCTATTTACCTATGATTTTTTTCTTTTTAAAGAGTTAGGACCACATGTCCAAAAGTGGCCCCTCTCCAAATTTTATTAAAAAAAAACCCTCACTTGTGGTGGAGAAATATCGTGATAAACAATCAATAAATCATTATGCCATAAACCATAAAAACCAAAAACCTCTTACTACAAAACCTAAACACAAAAAGGAACCAGCACTATTGTCGTCTCAAATACGGCAAATGATTTTTATCAAGCCTTAAAAGACCTCTTGTCTCTCTTGGAAAGTCAAGCACCGAATAATACGTAGTATTGCATCTAGGGGTGAGTTCGGTCCGGTCCGGTCCGGTCTTGGGCTATTTTGTGGACCGGACCGGACCTATTCGGTCCAAGAATTGTCCACCCTAGACCGGACCGAGTCACATATAGGACCGGTCCGGTCCAGTCCATTTCGGTCCGGTCCGGTCTAGGGTCGGTCCAGTCGGTCTGGACATGTCTAAAATGGGCCATTCAACCCATCTAAATCTAATTTTTTTTCGGCCCAATTTCAATTTTTTTCGGCCCACTTCAAATTTTGTACATTTTTTTTAGCTAAAACTACTAAAAAAAGCTTGATCTTGAAAAATACAATGATAAAAAAAAAAACTATTCTATATAAAAAACTAAAAAAACCCAAATATTATGCTATTAGCCTATTAGGTATATATAGTTATAACTTATAACTTTTAGTGATATTAATACTATACTATTATACTAATATTATGCTATAATACTATAACTTTTATAATATGCTATTAAATTATTAATACTATTATACTGTAACTCTTATATGAGTAAAGTTATTATAACTTATAATAGTTATATAGTTGGTACTTACTACTTAGTTATTATGAATCATGAATCCATGATTAGTATAAGTTATAACTATATTATAATATTAGTATAACTATAACTATAGTCGTAGACTCTTACTCTATATTAGACTATTAATATTTTTTTTTATATACCATATTAGAGTATAGAAGACTAGAAGTAAAGTCTAGACTATTAGTATAAATATTAATATTAGTATAAAATTATAAATATTAGTATTAGACTATTAGTTAATAATTATTTAATGGTGAGTTAGTGATATGTTAAATGAGAATTATATAATTAATTTTTTTTTTTCAATTTTAATTCGGTCCGGTCCGGTCCGAAAAATCCATAGACCGTGGACCGGACCGAATTAAGTCGGTCCTATAAAATTCGGACCAAGACTGACCAGTACCATTCTCGGTCCGGTCCGGTCCGGACCGAATTGGTCGGTCCGGTCGGTTTTTCCGGTCCGGACCGACCGAATATCACCCCTAATTGCATCCCGTTGCACCACGCTTCGCCAAGCTATCAGCAACAGCATTACATTCTCTAAAAATATGTCTACAGGTAAATGTAATATCATCAAGGTAACTCAAAATCTCCTCCCAGAAATCTTCAAGATACCACAATCCACACCGTCTAGATGCTATCCACTCGATAATTATTTTTGAATCCATTTCAATCTCAAGGTAATTGAGCCCCATCTGTCGAGCATTTCTCAAACCATACAACAAACCCATAACCTCAGCATATGTTTTAGTACGAGACCCAATAGAGGCACAAAAACACAATATGAAACTACCCCCATGATCCCTTATAACTCCCCCCACACCTGAAAGCCCCGGGTTACCCAGCAAGCAACCATCCACATTAAGTTTACATCATCCATTTTTTGGTCTAACCCATCTCACAATTTTTTCCTTTTGAACACCAATTCTTGGAGGAGGAATATTTAAAGATTATAATAAAACAACATCACTTTCATAAATAACATTATTTCCTTTAAATTTCAAAGCCACCCAAGACAACCAATATTTAATAGAAATCCAAACCATGCCAATTGTTTCATACACACCTTCCATCCAGGCCTTGCAGCGTCTCCACCACAAACGCCATGATATAATAATAGGGAGTAGACCAAGTATTTGTCCACGACACGAAGATCTTTTAGCACGTCTAAACCAACATTCAACCTTTTCCTTCCAGGTACGTCCATGCAATAAAGGCATACATAGTTGCACACAGAATCTACTCCAAATTTGTGATGCAAACTCTCCCATAGCAAGCACATGATTTTGATCGTTATAAGCAACCAAAACATAACAATCACATTTGGAGACGATATTGATACCATCTCTACATTAAAAGAAATGCGAACACTAAAAAAACAATACAACAATTATGATAAGAAGAAATACAAACAAATAAAGAACTATAGTCTATATATAGCACTAAGTTACTAAGTAAAATCCACGACATAAAAAATAATAAGTTACAAAACTATAATATTAAAAACTACAAATTAACTATTGTCCAAAAGAACCTATTTCCCATTATCCAGCCCCACCATTTTCATATTTTTGTTTAACTTGAAGTCGCCAACCCATCTAGATTCTAAACTTCATCCCAACTCCCCATACTCCAACTCTAAATTGCCAAATGCCAATGCTCAAACAAGAATCATGTATCTCAAGGTACGACACCTCCACAAACAAAAAACACATATTTTTATTAGGCTGGAATTCACAAACCAACAAGAATTAGGAAAGATAAGAAACTATTAAGTCACAAATCAATTTTCATCAATTTGATTAGGCTGGAATGGATTAAGTACTTTTTTTTAATACATCTTTACAATAAAACAAAGAATTATTCTATTCTCAAGATAGTGTATAGAGTACAATATCCATATTATTTAAATATATATATGGTAAGATTTAATTTATAAAATTCAGAATTTAAAATTTAAAATTTATCTTCTAAATCAAATCATGTCATATAAATATTTTACTAAATATGACCTACTGACCAGCTTGAGAATAGAATTTCTCTGAAACAAAACTCGAAATTGTCATAAATATTTACTAACGGATTTATAACAACTTTGAAGTAAATAAATTTATGAGCATGTACCTGTCATGACTCGGCCCAGTCCCAAAGCCCAAAAACCCATACCCAGCCCTCCGATGTTAGGAAAAACAAAAGCCCCAAGCACCCTATTGTTTCTTCTCCCCCAGCCCAACACTCTCTCTCTTTCTCCCTTTGTTATGATCCCTGTCATGATGGGGCGTCATCTGTTGGAGAATACCGTGGCCTGCAATGCAGCGTTTTGATGAGGAGGGAAGAAATGTCATGATCTGAAATGTAGTGTTTTTATTTCTATTACAAATATGTGATACGCAGCGTTTGGTATCTATAAACCAAACAGTGCGTTTCTATCATTTACTATCATTTATGTTCTTGCATTACGGGTTATTTTATGTTGCCTGTTGGTTTGTTATGGACGCGGGGTGTATGGGAAAGAGGCACAGTGGGTAAAAGAGAGAAAGGAATCTAAGTCTGTTGTCGAGTGTCCTGGAGGAAGGAATTTCCTCGAAGAATTTCAACGTGACTATCTAATACTATTTTCGGATTTTCATCTTCTTCTTTCATGTGTTCATCTCTTTTACATTTTGTCAAACACATTGCATGCATACTGCATTTCTAACTCAATAGCCTACCTTCAAGTCTATCACATTTCCTTACTACAACACAGTAAGATTCATAAGGTTCATAACACTCTTTGGGTTTCTTTTCCCTTCGCCTTTGCTATCTTTTCTGTCGCCAGTTGTAGCACCACGCCACGCCATGACTAAGACCTTGTTTAGGAACACAAGTATTTTCATGTATTTTTAGATATTCTCTGATATTTCATTTTCAAATATTACTCAAATACAGAATAATTTTTAATTTTTAATTTCAAATTTTTAATTTTTTCATCTAATCATTATAATTTTCTCAAACTCTTCAAAAAAATAAAATAAATCTCAAAACAAAAATAATTATTTTCACTGTCGACCATGACAAAGACAAACCAAACAAAACAAAACAAAAATGTGATAGAAATCTTTACAAAATCACCACAAAAATATCACAAAAGACCACAAAAGATCACAAAATCACCGCATACAATATCTTAATTGAATTATATGTAATGATCATTAAACGGGGAGACCCATTTCGGGAGAGGGAGTTGCGGGGAGATGAGGGCTACCATGGGGGCTTCGACGGTGGCTTGAGTCCATGGAGGTGGTCGTCGGAGGAAGAGGAGCTCGATGGTGATGGTGCGGTGGCGTGGGGACAACGTACGACAGCAGTATGGTGGAGAAACAGAGTGAGACCCAAGCAGGAAAGGGAGTTACGGAGAGACGAGGGCTGCCATGAGGGCTTCGACGGTGTCTTGGGTCCATGGGGGTGGTTATCGGAGGAAGAGAAGCTCGATGGTGGTGGTGCGGTGGTGTAGGGGCTGAGCCGCGGTGGCGCACGTGTTGAGACCTATTTCGGGTTGCTCGCGTGCGGCGAAGGGAGGAGCTGCCAAGGGGCTTCGACAGTGGGGTTTGCTCGCCGGCGTGAGAGGAAGCCGGTGACGTGGTCGGTGACGTGGTCGGTGACGTGGTCGGTGACACCCACAGTGGCGCACGGTTGCTTGAGGGAGGAGATCGGGTGAGAGAGGGAAGACGTGGCTGAGTAGAAAGAGAGAGAGGGAGAAAGAGAAAGTGAGGGGAAAAGAAACTTTTTGAGATTTAAATCTAACCCTTCATCATAACTCTCCAAATTTGATCAATGGTGAAAATTTAAATACTGATTTAAATTAATTTAAAATAGATATTTAACATATAAATATCATATCATAAATAAATTATCAAATTTAATTCATAAAATACTAATCTTTCATCATTAAGTAAATGATGAAATTTTGTTAAATATTTTAAAAAAAGTAAAACTATATAAATAATTAGAGTTTTAACATAATTTAAATATGATAATATTTTTAATATTTTTAATTTTAATGCAAGTTTGTTGAAAAACAAAATGGGCCGCAGCTTCATTATTATTGTGGGCAACATACCAATTGCCAAGTTGCCAGTAGCTAGTCCTACATGCATGCAGACAATCTATTCGAGCAACCATTTCAATTTTCTCTATCATGATTAAGAAAAAAACTATCATGCTTGTATTTTTCTTTTCTAAAAAGATTTTGAAATTATTACGTCTTTAAAACTTTTCTTTCTCGATATAACTATAATTACTTAATTTGCTTTGTATGAAAAGGTGAATGAGTAAAGCTGAATTTTCCAAGCGAAGGAGATTATAGATATATCGAAAAAAGTACATCAAATTCCAATCATATACATATAGCATGAATAACGAAAAAGTTATTACTTTTACACAATCAATTTTGCAGGGCCAAAACCGGCAGTGAATACCGCGTACCGCTCAACAAGGCCAAAATGAGCCATCAGCAACCAAACAAGATTGATAAGCTGTCCACCTCTACTTACTTGCTGAACATGAGCACCTGGTCGGCAATGATGTGACGCGTATGACAACATCTCCACCCACACTTTGCTGATTACCACCCATTTATTCTCCTCCAATTTTTGAAGCTCTTTGGCCAGCATGCATGCATCAAACAATACAGATTTGCTTCGATCTCCCTTCACATGAACAGGTTTAACATCTGTATTCACAGCAAGGAGCTTTTCACAAGCATCCTTTACCATCTTTGGTCCTAGTCCCTTATTGCGAAAGAATCTTTTAGCCTCAGCACATGTATCTCTATATCTAATATCCCAAATGCCCGCCACAGCAGACATCATAGTAGGTTTCATCACTAAAAGATATAGCATGTAATCTGAAACGAGCTTACTGATGAATTTAGAAACAACAGCTTTTTTATCGTGATCGACTTGACTTCCTTGATAGCAGATTTCAGTAGCAATGTGCCAAAGCAGAAGGCTCTCATCATAGGTAACATTTTCAATATAATCTTTTTTAAGTGTTTCAAAAAGTACTTCTTCCCCTCCGTTCTTGTTTTTGCATTCTTCGAGAACGTAAGCACCTCTAGCTGAACTTATCGTCTTGAGTTCATCTGCTTTTTCAGATTTCGCCAACAGTTCTTTAAAGATAAATTCCCAAAGATTTATCGTGAAGGGGTTTTTGGACGTATATCTCCACTCATCTAGAAAATCCTTAGCACCCAACGTTTCAACCACTTTTTTGCGACAATGATGCAACAAATGAGTAGTCTTCTTAAAAATGCCAAGGTAGCACTGATCTGCATTTTCTTCATTGGATTTTTTCGGAAGTTGCTTGAGGCAGTATGTTATCAAATTAAATCCTGCCACGGATTCAGACCACCTGCGAAGTAATACTGATGTAACTCTCTTTGAAAACTTGTTGCCAGAGTCATCCTTGCATTCAGACCACCTTGACCTTCTAATTTTGAGATATTTTTTGAAGATGGCCCGTAGTCTTGGATTTGTATTCCTCTTGTCGAGAACAGCTGTTGTCCAATCAGAGAAACAGAGGTTGAAGAGTGCTATTGCCTCCAGGCTGAAGGCACCGAGCAGCAGGGTGTAGGTAACTCCAATATCAAACTTTTCTAAACCATTCTTGCAGTCTAGAAAAAAGAAGATCCCAAGGGACACCAAAACTGAAGGAAAGGTTAGGAGGCGGAAAAAGTATCCTATGTGAGTATGCACTACAAATACCTTGGTATAGAGAATTTCGTAGATGAAATTGAGTTCAACCTCCAACACTTCAAGCGCATCTTCAGAACTTCTCCCAAGCAAAAATACTCTGCTCTCATTTAGATCCTTGTAGCTAATGAGATCAACAATGAGCCCCTTGAAGATTTTGAAGAAGTGGTAACCATATTTCACCACCTCAAACTGTTTTAAATCCTGATTCTCTCTCGGTTGAGAAGAATAGAAGGCGGACTTGGATGCTCTAATATCAGCATCTACTGTTTGTGACATTGTTGTAGGAAGTCTGGCTACTTTCTTTGAAGAGAATGCCTCCATGAGCTTCGCGTACTCTGGTCCAGGATCTGGTTTTGTAAGCATGGATTCTCGGAATGTACCCCAACTTACAAGAAACAAAGAGCGTGTCCGTTCAGCATATTTGATGATTCCTACGAAGAAAATGAGGGAAGTTGGGAGCCATAGGTTGTTTTTCGGTAGTGTTTGGAGTAGGACATAAAACGTGAAGCCAGCTTGGGATATTAAGGTAAGAAAGTGCCTTAGCCAGAGCTCATTTTCCTCGAAAGCACTTATGGTGTCCGGGCAACCATGATGTAACAACAGGAAGGAAGCCCAAAATGCATAGAGATCACTATTTTCACCCTGCTTATAACTTTGGCTGCTGGTGATTAGCCCGAGAGCGAAGCTAGCTGCCCATTCAGCCAGAAAGTACGATGACCAGATTAGCAGAATGACCAACCTATTTCCTGTTCGTTTTCTCATGGGAGCACCAAAAAATAGAATGATTTGCAATAAAAGGCTGACGAGAATTACTCCCCTGATATTCCATATCTCCCATGTTTTCCTGAGCCTTTCCGGAATGACCTCTACCATATCCTTCTTTTGGATTAAAGAATTGAACCAGATGAATGCAAGGTCTTGTCGCGATTGTTGTTTCTACTAGATCTACAACTTTTTAACTCCCCAGTACGTGAAGTTTTCTTTCTTCGAGATATATATAGCCTTGAAAAGAAAAAGGGAATTACAGCTAGTTTGAAATAAACATATAATTTGAAATCTTGTGGAAAGAATTAGGTTTATTCAAATGACAAAGAATGAAGAATTGCAAATAAAAAAAAAAAAAAAAAATTATAAGTGAATTATATAGTTCAGCTCCATAAGCCTATATTTCACTTTCAAACTTTGAACTTCACAAGTCGTACATTGGATGAATTTATTAATGCTACCTAAATAGATGTCCATTAATGTATCTCAAAAAAAAAAAAAAAAAAAAACTTATGAATATAAGACAAACATATGAAATTAAAAATTCATAAAGAAAAGCAACGTGATATATATTCATCAACATATAAAAACTAATGTTAAGAAAACTAGTATATATTGGTTTAGCTCAAATGCGTGTTTGCTAAATAAGAACATGGAAAATGATGTGCCAACAAAGGGGGATTCTTGGGCCTCGAGTATTGGGAGAGATAGATATCAATTTGGTTTGGTTATAGGCATACCACAACCATAATGATCACCTAAAATCATATCAATTTCATTTAGATTACTTTGGTTTTAGATAGTTGCATTCGTATTTGGGAATTCATGATCTATGAGAGCTATTAATATTATTATAACCAGGGCCGGCTCAAGTTCCGGGTCTAAGGTTAAAATTTTGAGTGAGGTTCTTCCTTTTTTTTAAAAAAAAAGTAAAATTAAATAAATATATTTTTATTTTTATATTATATTTTTATTGAAAAATAATTCTTATTGTTTTGTAAAGTAAAATTATTGATTAAGATTTTATACCACATTTTCAACTAATAACTGATTTAATCTTTATTAGAAAATTTTTGATTTTGAGAGAATTTTATCAAATCTAGTTTTACAAGTACTTTAGACTCTTAGACACAATTTAATCATTATTGTCAATAAAGTTCTATAAATAACTTACACATTTGAAAAAAAAAGTGGGTCCTTGCCTCTTCAAAGGATTATATAAAAATCTTTTATGAACAGTGAAAAATTAGATTTTTCTATTTATAATTTTCACATTAATTATATATTAAACTAATAATAACAAAAGAGAAGTTTATTTTTAGAAGGAGAATAGGTAAAATAATTATTATCTATGATACTTTTAAAAACTAATAATGACATAATATCTATTTGATCTTGTTTATATTTTCATTCTCATTGAATTAATTAAAGTTTTTTTTATTAGGTCTATATTTTTTGAAAAATTCTAGTTTATATTTTTTTTTGGGGCCTTCTTCTATTAGGAGTCTTAGGCAATTGCCTAACTTGCCTAATGGAAGAGCCGGCCGGCCCGGATTATAACCAACTTAGAGATATATAATTTATATGATCCACGTATATGGTAATTATAAAAAACCACTACAAACCCCAAGATAGAGATAAGAGATTTCTAAGAATGGATTTTGAAGAAATGGAATTTTGAAAAAGTAATAGAGGAAAAATTACATCCCATGACTTTTTTAGCTTTTACGGCCAAATTTTTAAGGGCTGGTTTGTACATTTGGAATATTTTAGAATTATATGAATGATAATAAAATAATTTAAGTTAAAATATTTTATTGTGTTTTGAAAAATGATAGAGAAAAAAATTGAATAAAAATATTATAAATTTAAAAACTTTATTGGAGTAAAAATGAAAATAAATCTCAATGTGCATAGTTAAGGCACCGAACTTGTCATGTCACACCAAATTTAATAAGAGGAGGATACTGCAACAAAATGTGTAGTTCCTTGAATAGCAATATCCTAAGCCAATTTAGCTAACCAATAACCATGGATTGAGAATTGTTTATTCTTTATTGGACAGTGAGACAATTGTCAGTTTCTCTGCATACCATAAAATTTTTCCAAAATAGATTCCAACACAAATTGTAAATTGTCGGACATCCGGATCACTTGATCAATCTGAATCACAATAAGCCTCTAGTTGGTGTGAACCCTTGGAGAAGAACAAGCCATGATTAGGCTGGTAGTTTGTTTTCATAAACCATCTCAACTAATATCATCTAATCATTATCATTTTACCAAACTTCTAAACAAAATATAATAAACAATTCAACATTTCTAAATTTTAAAATAAAAATAATATTCTAACAATATTTTAGTAAACTTTTATCTTTCATCTCATTTTATCTGTGTAATCAAACGATGCTTAGTGGTGGTCTGGAGATGCTGGTAGAGTTGGTTGACAGAATATGCTATATCTGGTGTTGTGAGAGTGCAGTGTTGTGGTGCACCCAGACCTGTGGATAGATTCTTGGGGTCAAGCTAGAAGGGGTTCTCCATTGAGAGACGACAACTTGGAACCTGGGGTACATGGTGCAGAGTCTGGCTTGGTGTGAAGATCAAGATTATATATATATATTGTTTATATTGTTTGTTGAAGGTGGAGTCCACCTCCACACCCAGGATATAGCTAAGGCTATCAAGATCTCTCACTAGAAACTCATGTAGGCGAGCCTTCATGTTGAGTGAACTATAGGCATAGCAATATTATTCCCAGCTATAAAGAGGCAACATATACAAGCAAGAAGAGGAGAGTATTATTAGACTAAAACACAAAAAAAAAAGAAAAAAAGAAGGGATCAACAAGTAAACTGAAAATCCATGCATGGTACTCCCATGTGAGTGTGTGTGTGAGAGAGAGAGAGTAGTTGGTTCCAGAGAACATCGATCTTCTGATTTTCTTTTTAGGGTAAAAAAAATATTACATACTACGACTTTTATTTTTAAAAATATATAGTTTTTAATTACTTGTAGAAAGTTTTTAGGGCCAAACTTTCAAGTCTCTTTAGAAAAGTTAAACGGATTATTTTAAGATTTTTTTTTTCAAAACTGTTGGTTTATATTAATAAATAGAAAAATAGATTAAAAAAAAAACACTAAATCCGTAAAATAATAGAAAATTAGCAAACTTACTTCCGTACGTTGCCTTTTTATGAAGCTATAACTCCGTACAACCAGCTTCTAGTACCGCCACATTCACGGACTAGCTCGAGAAGGAGAGAAGGAGAGATATTGCATGGACTTGGAGAAAGGGATGATCAGCTATTAATTTATTGTTGATCATGCTGAGATTGGGAAGATTGGAAAGTAAAGTATCAAACTGAAGAAGAAAAGCATCGAGCATTGTGGCTTTAAATTTACACAATTTCTAACAATATATAAAAAAAAAAAAAATACAACAATCAACCCTAAACATTTAAAATTATTTGATCTCGATTCAAAATGAGCATGAAGTTTTACTCTCTTCATTTTATGTTTTTATCATTTTTATTCACCCTTTTTAACATCAAGAGCGCATTTTAATGGATAGTCATTAAAAATATACCAAATTAATAATTGTGATGAAAATGACAAAAACTAAGACGAAAAATATCATGTTCAATGAAAAATATCTCTCGGAATAGAGAACAACAGAGAATTTATGCAAAGGTAGAAGACTTGGCTGCTAATCTCTATTCACACTCCAAGCACCAATGCATGTGTTACACATCCATTTACTTGCTTGAGAATTGGGTTTCGTAGCTAATTTAGTGACTTTTTTTCTTTTTTTTTTGCAAATCTTTTGGATTGCAAATTTGGGGCTTTGAATTAATGGGCCTTTGTTTGCCTTCATTATTTTATTCTGATTCTAATTGGGAATATATTCATGTTATGTTATCGTAATCTCCTTGGTTATTATCGTGTGTTTATCGCCCATATCAATGGCATAAAAAACATACTTTCGGGATAACCTTAGCCAGATTGTTAATGTATGGAATGATGCTTGGCTCAAAATTGGAGATTACAATAGCCTTTGCACCCGAGCTGATTGTGAAACACCCTGTATATATGTACCTAGAGGGTTAAGGAGTGAGTTCCTTCCACTTAAAATCTTATTTCTAACAATACAAGTATAAACTCGAAAAAGATAAAAGGGAGAGGCTCTATAATATGTAAATCTCATATATTAAAAAATATACATTCCACCACAGAGACGTCAATGAACTCCTCCAACATATAAAACAAGAAAACTCCATAAGGTCTCCTATAACGCATCATTATCTAAAAATACTATTCTAAAGTAGAATAACTAATATCATGAATAACAATCCTCCAATAGTCTTTTGCACCACGTATTCCAATCAGTAAACCCACTTGTGTTTCTTAGGCACTTATTCCTTTATGCTCAACTAATCTCGCCCGTGCTTCCTATTTTTGATCTTAATTAGCTGGAATCTCAAAGTTCATCTGAAAAGAAAAGGAGATAATTGAGTGAGCTATCAAAAACTCAGTAAGCAGTGAACCTATACTAGTCTATAAAAATGAGCCAGTTATATAATGCAAAGAAAAACAATCCTAAAAAATGATAGCGATATTTTCAAAAGCATTTCATTACAATAAAAATATAAACAAAAACTTTTGACACAAGCGTATTGAAACAACATTAGTAATTGAAACAGAGGCCACTATCATATCTTGTAGCAGGGCCAAAAATAGGGAACACTATTATTGTAACGCCCCAAACCCGGGTGGCTTGGTGAATTACTACTTGTCACTCATAAACATGTCTCCCAACACATCCGAAGAAAAATCTCCAAAAAACTTCATAAATGAAATCAATCTCAAATCTTCTCAATAATCTCATTACAAACTCCACACAATCTTAAATGCAATAATAATAATAATCAATGAGGTCCATAACCTCCCGGTCGGGTGGAATTCCCGATAAATTTTCAGGGAAGACCTCTGGATAATCTTTCACAACAGGTATCTGTTCCAACATCACTTCCCCCTTTGGTGCTTCTACTACACAGGCTAGAAATCCCTGACAACCATCACGCAACAGTTTTCCAACCTGAATGGCAGAAATGACTAGTGGAACCAACCTCACTCTTGACCCTGTGAACCGAAATTCACTTTCATTAGGGGGTCTGAATACCACTTCCTTTTTAGCACAATCAATACTGGCATGATAGGAAGCCAGCCAATCCATACCCAAAATTACATCAAACCCAACCATGTGGAAAACTATTAAATCTGCTGGCATCAATCTTCCCTCTATAGAAAGAGGGCATCCAGGTAGAATCTCACTACAGACTACAGAATTTCCTGTTGGGGTCGCAACCACTAACTTGTTCCTCAATCTTTCAGTATCTACAGTGCAAAATCTAGAATACGCCGTGGAAACAAAAGAATGTGTCGCTCCGGAGTCAAATAACACAATAGCATTATTAGAAAACAAAGAAAGAGTACCTGTGATCACATTCGAACTCATCCATGAACTAAGAATATTCAAAGTCTTAACCAGAACCAATCCAAGAAAAGAAAATAATAGAAAGTATAAATCCTTAAAGTAACAAAAGAGTCATACCAGTGATCACGTCATTCCTACCCTCAACCTCTCCAGGTGTTAATGCAAAGACTCGAGCAGGCGTAGTAGGACGTTGATTGCTGCCCCGAGCTGATACTTCATTCCTCGGAGGTGGCAGTATGAACCTCTGGTTGCTTCTATTTTGCATTGGGCAGTCTCTGATGTAGTGTCCTGATTTGCCACAACGGAAACACAATCCCGCCCCTTTCCTGCACTCTCCGGAGCGCACTTGATTGCATGTCCTACACTGGTAGGGCTGTTGATTACTCTGAACTGGCCTTTTTCCCGAACTACCACCTTCACTCCTCCTCTTCCACGGTCCTTGGTCCATGCCAGAATGGTACTCGGTGGGAGTAGTCCTTTTCCTCTGTTCGTGCAACGCAGCACTCATTTGAAGAGTTCTTTCAAAAACTGTTGCTTTGTTCACCAATTCGGAGAAGTTCCGAATCTAGAAACCCACCACTCGCTCATACAGTTTCTCATTCAGTCCTTGTTCGAATTTGCGTGCCTTCTTTTCCTCATCCGGAATCAAATAAATAGCAAAACGGGATAACTCAGTAAATCTGGCAGCATACTGATGAACCGTCATTGTTTCCTGAACCAAGGTGGCAAATTCCATAGCCTTGTCCTCACGAAATGAGCTAGGGAAAAAGCGCTCAAGAAAAATCTGCTTGAAGTGCAGCCAACTGATTATCTCTGTCCCCTCTGCTTCCCTGATAGATCTTTCAGAGATCCACCACCTCTTTGCTTCCCCAGTAAGCTTGAATGTGGCGTACGCCACTTTTTGCTCCTCAGTACAGGTTAGGACTCGAAAAATCTCCTCAATGTCCTGTATCCAATCCTCTGCCAAAGTTGGATCGCCTCTCCCATCAAACAAAGGAGGGTGCATTCGATTGAATTGCTCGACAGTACAACCCCTTTCATTGAAGTTACCCTGGCGACCTGCGAGATTCTACACAAGGTCATCAATTAATTGATGTGCAGCCGCTCGCAGTACTTCGGAAGCACTCGGATTTGCGTCCCTTTCATTCTCATTCGCATTCAGATCCGACATGCTTTGTTCTCTACGACGAGGTGGCATCCTGACAAAATAACTAGAATTTTTAATAATCGCTTCGAAAATAAAGTTTATAAGAACATAGAAAATTAGTGGTATTTGTAAAAACAAAGCGTATATATATTAGAATTCAAATACATAAGAATGTCTTCATAGAGACAAAAGAGGAACGCACAACGGTAGTAATAGTCAATCTCCCCAAAATTTAACATCTTACTCCATCTGAGTATTTAAGAAGGCTCCGTCACTAAACTAAACCTTAATCAACATGAATTTAGTTCATAGACCTGAGATATACCACACTTCATAGCTATTCCTAAAGCCTGCAAATTCTAAGACTTCCCACTTCAAAAATATTCAATCCTATGAACCCATAGAAATCTAAACCTCCAAGGTTTATAGTATGCAGAATTCAAACCTGGCTCTGATACCAAATGTAACGCCCCAAACCCGGGTGGCTTGGTGAATTACTACTTGTCACTCATAAACATGTCTCCCAACACATCCGAAGAAAAATCTCCAAAAAACTTCATAAATGAAATCAATCTCAAATCTTCTCAATAATCTCATTACAAACTCCACACAATCTTAAATGCAATAATAATAATCAAAGAGGTCCATAACCTCCCGGTAGTCGTAACAAATCAACTAACTAATTCATAAATTTTACTAAACTCATAAAACCCAAAGACATTAAGACTGAGAACACCAGAAGTCCTTCTTCTACCGACATCTTTTCAGCTTACACAAGTAGCATTCTAATCCAGGTCCTCATTTGGACTTACCACATCATCTGAAAAATATTATAATGATAGGGGGTGAGTTATCAACAACTCAGTAAGCAGAAATCATATGCTAGCATGCAAACATGAGCATTTATAAAGTAGAGTATGCAGAACAAAATATTTTCCAAAGTTATCATGCAGAACATAACATATTTCCAAAATAACAGAGCGATGGTTTTTAAGACAAGTGAAACTCATAGTACTTTGGCATAACATAAACTGAGTATCATCATCAAATCAAAACAGAGCATCAAACAGAGCAGAGACCATGTTTCACCCCCGTGGTAGGGTTGTGCTAACCCCGGTGGCCAAACCAGGCAGAGACAGAGGTGAAATCTTTCCTTTATTCTTCTCGGAGCCCCGAGTGTGCACACAGGAAAGACCACAATAAAACCACTTTGTTTCCAAAGTGGGTGCACTCAGAGACAGAGAAGTTGGTACCAACCCAAACAGAGCAGAGCATAACAGAGCAGAGTAGAGCAAAGCAGAGACAGAGTCAGATACGAAACCAGTACACCATGCCAAAGGTTTTCAGATGTTATATCAAATTAATATAGAGTACCAAAACAGAATCAGAACAGTTTACACACGCTGAACACAAAAGCCAGAACAATTAAATGCACAACTTTTCATATTCTCAATATCGCACTTTTTTCAGAGTTCAGAAATCACATGACAGAATTTAGCTCATGTCTACACAATGCATGTCAGAATATATTTTTCCTTTTTCACACAGATTTCATGAATAATGCAGATAGGTGACCGAGGTTGATATTTGTTTTCACAAGTTCTCAACACAACACAAATTATGCAAGTTTTCATAAAATCAACCTTAGTCTTATTAGCTTGTATAAAACCCAGCATAGGAACCCCGCTTACCTGACTCCTGCAGCGTATTATCTAAGCCTTGAAAATGATCTCTATCAATCTCGTCACCTATTCATAAAAAATAACATAAACTAAATATTAAAGTCCAAAAACACCCAATTGGTCTTAAACAACTCAAGACTCAAACTCTAGACCATAATTCAGTGAGTTTAATCAAACTTAACTAGCCAAATAACAATCCGGACAGCCCACACTTCGACCCAAAATATTCTATACCAAACTCAGTATGTTGGCTATAAGTGGAGACTGGTTTGGAGCTGAAAAAGTGTTGTCTGAAAGTTGGCTCGACAGTTGGCTCGAGCCAAGTTCGCTCGAGTCTCGCTCGAGCGAAGGCAAGTCAGAGAGGTTCGCTCGAGTCTCGCTCGACACTATGCTCGAGCGAAAGCAAGTCAGAGAGGTTCGCTCGAGTCTCGCTCGATACTCTACTCGAGCGAAAGCAAGTCAGAGAGCTTCGCTCGACACTCTGCTCAAGCCAATGTTCATTTGGCTGTTCGCTCGAGTCGCGCTCGACAGTCCGCTCGAGCGAAGTACGCAGATTTTGCCAACTTAACCAGTTTACACTACACAAAGCACTATTCTTTCCATTCCCAATTCCAAAACAGTGTAACTTCAAATAATCCAAACCTAGGACAATACACCAACCCGAAGTACTCACCACGCATAACAACCAGAAAAACTCACAAAAATGCTACTCAATCTCACGGTAAGGGCCAAAAACAGAAACTGCAGTAAATGAAAAGGAGAGAGAGAGGATCGGCTGAGAGGATGCATTAAAATAGAGTCTTGTTGCAGAACAACAAAAATATGGAAAGAGAAGAAGTTATACCTGAAGATGAAATCTTGAACAAGGAGAAGAGAACCAACGGAAAACTGAAAAGATGAGAGAGAGGAACACCCAATCTGCAGAAACTGGAGAAACGCGAGAGAGAAAAACAGTTTATGAGAGAGAGTGACCGAATGGGGTGAGAACGAAGTGGAGAGACGTGCGAGAGAGAGAGGTATGCAGAAGAAACTGAAAATGAAACAAATACATGCGGAAAGAAAGGAGAGAAAGAAACGGAAGTTGAAGAAGACACAGTCACCTCCACAAAACGACGCCGTTGGGACCCTTACTAAACACTAAAATGGCTGGGCCATTCACACGCACGGTCCGGGCCACTGCTGAAGATACCGGGCCTTACAATTATATCCTGTGGCACGGTAGAAATAGAGACCATTATTATATCCTGTGACAGGGCTAGAAATAGAGACCACTATTATTTCCTGTGGTGGGGCCAAAAGTCATACAGAACAGAACTTATTATGCCTGAGGATTTTTAGATTCAATGCAATAACAAAAATAGTATACTGAAAAGATAATATCATATAATCATTATCAGATAACAATCTAAAATTTCATTTCACATTTTATGCCGTAGAGAAACATAGTACAAAAAAATTGTTCATGTCTATACTAGTCATGATAAAATGTCAGATTTCAAAGTTCAGATATAGCTATCACTACAAAAAGACTTATAGATAGGAGATAAATGTTAATATCAATAAGCATTTTGTCAAACAGTTAGAGTATAAGGCCTCATTTGGGAAATAAGATAAGATGAAAAATTTGTGAATTGTAGTGAAATTATTTTAAGATGTTTTATTGGGTTTTAGAGAGAAAAAAGTGAATAAAAATATTATAAAGTTCAAATATTGTTAGAATATAATTTTTGTTTAGAACTTAAAAAAGTTGAATTGTTTTTTATATTTTGTTTGAAAATTTAGAAAAGTTGTAATTATTAGGTAATGACTATATAAAATAGTTGAAGATTTGAAATTCAAAAGTGTTTATATTTGAGTGATGTTTAGAAAGAAAATGAGATGAGATGGGTTCCCAAATGTGGCCTAAGTCAATTGCTTGGTTGTTACAATTTGGTTTTGATTGGGAGACTTCTTCAATACATCAAATTCTATTTTGAGTCAAAGTTGTATCATATAATGGATTGAGAATGTTTGTGTTTTACTTGGGCTCTATGGTTTGGATTGCTCTTATCTTCATTTTGACATGTTGTAGTGCAATTCGGACTCTAAGTTGTCTCAATAAGCTTCAACATCTTCACAAATTCTTCTTGGTTCATCTTTTATAATAATTTAGGCTGGCTATCTGGGATTTAGTTGTGGATCTCAGTTAAGAGATTCTGTTTGGATTTCATTTTGATTGGAGGATTTTCCTACTCATTTTGTAATATGCATGGATAGCCAAGAGATAAAAAAAAAAAAAAAACAATGAATATTTTGTCAATAGATTCTTTGCCCTTAAATAGTTGCTTTAAATTTTGGTTGATGAGTGAAATGCTTGTCTGTGGTTAATATGTACTTACACTATTGTTCCTTTTGAAGCTTTATCATTGTGGCATATATACTACTCATTAATTAGTCTTTGCCACTGTGACGCAAGAAGGTTTATGCTTTGATGTTTCTTGTTAACGTCGTGTTTTGTAACGCCCCGGTCCTGGATGTTGGATTAGAGAGTTACTACTTGTTACTCAAAATCATTTTTCAACCATATAGTTATAGACTCCAAAGTTTTCAATGACACGTACAACTCACTGTTTTAGATCAAATACTTCAATAAGATTAATCAAAACACCATAAAAATCTCAAATTTAACATCAATCTTCCAAGATACCAAGTCAATAGAGCAAAATAGAACTATGGAACAAAATCTCCAATAACCAAAATACCATCTTTATACTTAATCCACTATGCTCACGTAGTCTTATACATAATTTTTAGTCTTGATCCCTAGCTGTACCATCAAAATTATCTGAAAAAGTTATGGAGATAACGTGTGAGTTATCAACAACTCAGTAAGTAGAGAACATATATTAGTATGTAAATATGAGCATTTTCAGAAAGTTCTGTATGCAGAACAAAACATTTCATTTTCATACGCACATCTCAGAAAAGTGTTATTATAAAATTAGAGCGACTTTTCAATCTTTTCATACTCAAAAATCAATTGTTCACATTCAAAGATCATTTTCATATTCAAAGACCATTTTCATATTAAAAAAAGTTTTGGCATAACATAACTGAACATCTTTATCTTATAATATCGTATCGTATCGTATCGTATCATATTATATTATATCCCATGTTTAACCCCCGTGGTAGGGTTGTGCTATTCTCGGTGGCCAAACCGGGTAGTATCATATTGTAAAATTTTCTCTTATTCATTCTCGGAGTCTCGAGTGTGCACATAGAAAATAAAACATAAAAGACCATTTTACTTCCAAAGTGGGTGCACTCATATCATATCATAACAATATAAACTTAATATTGTTATAGATAAAGTCAATAAATAATTTACATTCATCCAAAATTATCAACTTAATGATAAGATAAACTCTATCATTTTAGTCACCTAATCCTATCCAAACTTATCAACTTAGTTACCTAGTCCTAGCCAAACTTTTACATCTACAATCTCCTCCTTTAGTAGATTTGTGACAAAGTCAACTTGAGGAATGTCTTACACCTACAATCTCTCCCTTTAGCGGATTCATGACAAAACCAACTTGATGAATTTAGTATGGACCTGAGACAAAAACAACCAGCAGACATAGATCTCTCGAAAAAAATCTTAATACAGTAATGAAATGACATAGAATAATTTTTGAAATTAGTCTCAACAAAATCAAAAGTTAGACGTAATCTAAACCTACTAAAATAATGTTCTAGTCATCATCAATAACCATGTTCTTTATTTAGTTCTTTCTCCTCAATATTCTGCTGCTCCCCCTCAATCTCTCCCTTTTTTTTCAACAATATACTTACGTCATTTACTCATTCAACTCTCCCTCAGCAACACATTTAAATCTCTCACTTTTTATCACTTATCTGACAAGACTCACTATATTTTCAATGATAACTATCATATGTGAATCTCATATGTGAAAGGTCAGTGATTCTAACAGTATATTTCTTCCTCTTTGCACTTTCTTTGAATCTCATCTGGATAATCAAGTCAACAAGATCAGAGTAGAAGTAACCAAGATCAGAATTGAATGCGTCCGAAGACATTAACATTATTAATCCCTCAGAATTGACTCAGCTTTCTACACAAACCAATCACACTTATGGTCTAGCTATATGGGTAAGATAACCATTGCAATTATGCACAAATAAGTAGTGTAACTTGATTGAGGAATAAAGACAAACACTTGGTGTGCATTTGGTTAAAACCAAAATTTATAATGACGTAACCCACCAAAAATCGTCCTCAATACATGCATAATGTAACCTCATATGAACAAATATTCAAGTATACGAGTATTCTAGCCCTAACTTCACAACACAATAATCAAAATCCCAAACTTCAGATATAGATGCGCCTAACCCTGGAACTAGAAGGAAAGAATGATTTGAATAAACTAGAGGTCTTATCGTGATGGAGAACCTTGAATCAAGAAACTCAAAACTAATTATTTCTCACAAGTAAATCGAATGAAATATAGAAGAGAACGGGCTAGGCCTCTTGCAATGTGTGTGTCATGAGCCGTGTATCGGGGGACTTAGAGAAATGAGTAATTCTACTCTTAGGCCGGTTTATTTCCCAACACCACACACTAGTGACGTGGCAAACCGGTTTCTTAAAAACGGTCTAATAATCTCTCTCTCCCTTCCTTACCGAATCCATCTTCTCCCCCCTCCCTCTGCGAACCCCTCTCCCCCCCTCCCTCATTTATTTGCTCTCCCCCCTCCCTATGAAGAATCCCTCTCTCCCTCTCAAAATCGGAGTTCAGTCACTCAAGAGAAAGAAAACGAGTCCCAAGTTTTCATTGCTTAGAAAAGATGTGGAAGAATCGACTGGTTCAGGCCTTACCCAAAAAAGAACACCACTGAAACTATTAGCATAAAATTTTCATCTTTATCACGCTTAGAGCTTTTTACTTAAAATGAAGTAGTGGGAACAGAGAAGTGAGCATGCTTTACCATCTATGAGCCTCTGCGCATAATAAATCTCAATTCAATGGCATTGAAAAGAAAAGAAGCTTCTCTGTGTTTTGTGGCTCTCCTCTGTTTTTGGGCTTCTACATATGGATTACTTTCTCCGAAAGGTGTAAACTTTCTTTCCCAAATAGAAGCTTTTCTTTGTTCAATTCGACTTTATACTAAAGTAAGTTAAGCTATTGACAACTGGGTCTTTACTTCTTTCTGCTCTTCTTGCTGTTTTTTTTTTGAAATCCTTCTTGCTATTCTTGATGACTGATGAATGATGTATATTTCGTTTCTTCGAAAAAAGTATGGAAAAGCTATCAAAGAACAGGTTTGTATACTTTTAAGATAGAAGAGGGAGAGAACTCGAACGGACTTGAAGCAAAGTAAATAAAAATCTTGCTATCGTCTAAAACAAACAGACAGGCTCTAGAGAGGGAGAGATAAAGGGATATGGAAGAGAGAGAGATGTGTTAAGCAAAAGGAAGAAGACTGGAAGATATTAAAACAAAAACAAATCCAAAAAGGTAGGGAATAGAAAAAGAGAGGGATTAAGTCTGAAGTTCCTCGAGAGAATAGAAAAGGGGTAGTGAGTAATCATTTAAAAAAAATAAAAATAAAAATAAGCCAGCTCAGCTTGAGTGTGTGGTGTTGGAGATTTAAGCGGCCTAGGAGTAGAATTATTCTAGAGAAATACACTTGGGGGCTGGGCGTGTATGTGTTTGGCTCATATAACGTAAGTCACTTAAGTGACTGGTGACCATGCACATGCCTTGTGCCTTAGAGTCCCACTGAGACTTAGAAGCAAAACAGAGACCCACCACTGGGACTTATGTAGCAAATGCAAAATGAGCACCTAAAACTGACCCATACCTCAATATATTTTATATTTTCATATTTCTTTTATATAAAAAAATAAAAAAATAATAAAAAAAAAGTTTAACAAAATTTTTATTTTTATATATATAATCAATGGAGCAAGTAACATGCTTAGATGCTTCTTAGTCCAAACATAGTGTCATTCACAACAAAAACTCAATAGAGTGCACCCTTTTATTTGAAACAATCACCATGGATGCACACACCTCATAAAATTATCAATGCCAAAATTAATGTGAGTGAGTGAGTGAGCAAACTTATATAGAAAAATAACTCTTTATTTCTTTTTCTCTTCAATATATTTTTGATAATATTATTCATGAATATTTTCTCTTCAATGGCATGCTTTTTGGTCTGGACAGTGACTATGATGCTCTTGTATCATCAGTCACTACCCGTATTGAACCTATATTACCTGAAGAATTACTTGGCCATCTCTTGGCTCACGAAGCTCACATGCTTCCACTCAGACACTCAGTTCTTTCACAGTGAAACTTCATCCAACTTCACTGTGAAATCTCAATCTGCCCAACATGGCCGACGATCTCGAGGGGGTAGAAATAATTATCGTGGCAGAGGAAGTGGTCGTTCCAACTCTCAGCATGGACGAAGTAACAATGGGAGTAAATTTTTTGCTTCCACCAACAGTTTTCTGATTTGTCAGGTGTGCAATCGCCACGGTCACTCTGCAATCAGTTGTTTCCATCATTTCAATCAAGCCTACACAGTCTCACAACCATCTCAAGCTCATTTCTAATCCAATTACTCTCCTGACACCAACTGGTACCCAGATATTGCGGCCACAAATCACATTACTAGTGATTTAGCAAACTTGAATATGCATGCTTCCGAGTATCATGGTGATGAACAGCTCCGTGTTGGTGATGGATCACCCATACCCATATCTCACACTGGTTCTGCCTCTCTCCTTTTTCCTAATTCTACCTTTCTTCTCAATAAAATTCTCTGCGTCCCTTCATTTCAGAAAAATTTAATTTCAGTACGGCAACTTTGTATTGATAACAACGTCTCATTTGAATTCTTTTCTGATTCCTTTTTCATCAAGGATTGCATCTCGGGGACAATCCTCCTTCAAGGGACAACAAATAATGGACTCTACTCCTTTTTGTCCACGCCTTCATCAGCTCAAACGAGTTCTCTTTCAGTTCCTCTTTGGCACTCTCGACTTGGCCACCTATCTATCAAGCTAGTTAAATCAATACTTAGTCAGCATCGTCTTCAATATGATCCTTCTCTGTTATTTGTGTTTTGTGATGCATGTGCAATGAGAAAATTCCATAGAGTCCCAGCTCACTCACGGACAAACCGATCCACAGCTCCATTTCATCTTATTTTTTCAGATTTATGGGGTTCCTTGTCACATGTATCTCATGATGGATTGAAGTTTTATATTAGCTTTGTTGATGACTTTTCTCGATATACGTGGCTATTTCCTCTTAAAACTAAGTCTCAAGCGTTTGATACATTTGTTAAATTCAAAGCTCATGTTGAACTTCAATTCAATACCAAAATCAAACAATTCCAATCGGATTGGGGGGGGGGGTGAGTTTAGACCATTCTCTGAGTATCTAGCATCTTGTGGCATAAAACATCGTGTTACATGCCCACATACCCACACTCAAAATGGTATCATTGAAAGAAAACATCGTCATATAGTTGATACCGGGTTGGCCCTTCTAGCCCATGCCTCACTACCGCTCACGTTTTGGAATTATGCCTTCATTCATGCCGTGTATTTAATTAATCTCTTACCCTCCCCTTCTCTCAAAAATTCCTCTCCCCACTTACTTCTGTATAATAAGCAACCTGATTACACTGGTTTACGTGGATTTGGTGCTGAATGTTGGCCTTTAATCTCATCATATAATCCAAATAAATTCGCTTATAGATCTGTTTCATGTGTTTTTCTTGAACTTAGCCCTTGCCACAAAGGTTTTCTTTGTTACAACATTCATTTGGGCCGGATATACATTTCAAAAGATGTTAAGTTTAATGAATCTAAGTTTCCCTTTGCCCATCATCCAAAGCCCAAGCCTGCCTCACCTCCCACCCATGTGGCCCTACCCATTTTTACCAAACCCATTCAATCATCGTCTCCTCCTACATCTATTTTGGGCTCGCCACCATCTTCTCCCTCGTCACCTTCTCCCTCTCCATCTCCATTACCAACATCACCGAGCTTTTCTCCGCCTGATCCTCCGTTGCATGCACATCCAATGTTGACTAGATCACGCACCAACACATCCCGCCCCTGACAGTTCACATATGGCACTATCAAATGGCCTTTCCCTGTGCCCATGTCTCTGCCATAGACTCTGTCCCTGAGACTCCCTCCTGTTTTACAGTTGCCCAGAAATACCCAGAGTGGTACAAAGCAATGGCAAATGAATTCAATGCACTTCTGGCAAATCAAACGTGGTCTCTCGTTCCTGCATCTCATGCCACCAACATTGTGACTTGCAAGTGGGTATTCCGAACCAAACGGTTTGCTGACGGCTCCATTGAGCGAAGAAAAGCTTGCCTCATCGCCAAAGGTTATCTTCAACAGCTCGGCATCGACTTTGAAGAAACCTTCAGCCCAGTAGTCAAGGCCACGACAGTTCGCCTGGTCCTTGCTTTGGCCGTTTCAAAACACTGGCCCATATGGCAATTCGACGTGCAAAATGCATTTTTGCATGGCCCGCTCAATGAAACCGTCTTCATGTCCCAGCCGCCTGGATTTTCTAATCCTCAATTTTCATCTCATGTATGCAAGTTACATAAAGCCATTTATGACCTTCGTCAGTCCCCATGGGCTTGGTATTTGCAGTTGAGTGGTCGTCTTGTGGACCTCGGTTTTAAAATCTCTGCAGTAGATCCTTCATTGTTCTTATGTGTGGCTGGCTCTTTTATTCTATTTGTCTTGGTCTATGTAGATGATCTCTTGATCACGGGATCCTCCACTCAGTGCATATTCGATCTTGTTCTTGCACTACGAAGCGACTTTCCAATCACTGACCTCGGCAACTTGAAATTTTTTCTAGGCATCAAAGCAACATTTAACTCTCAAGGATTACTTCTCACTCAGCAGAAGTATATCAATTATTTGCTTTACAAGACGGACAGGCACTTAGCTAGACTTGTGAAATCGCCTATGGCCACCTCTGACAAGCTAAGTGCATTTACAGGCAATTTGTTCCAAGACCCCACATTATACCAAAGCACTGTTGCCTCGTTGCAGTACCTATCTTTCACACGGCCATATCTCATATTCGCTGTTAGCAAGGTATGCCAATTCATGCATGCTCCTTGCATCCCTCAATGGACAGCAGTTAAGTGTATCCTACGATACCTGAAACACACGTCCACTCTTGGGCTTCAGCTCTGTCCTTCTTCATTTTTCAACATCACTGCATTTTCGGATGCCGATTGGGCAGGGTGCCCCGACGACAGACGTTCTACTAGTGGGTTTTGCATCTTCCTTGGCAACAATTTAATCAGTTGGTCTTAAAAAAAACAACCTACTATCGTCAGGTCTTCCACGGAGGTAGAATTTAAAACGGTTGCAAACACTATTGCAAAAGTTATCTGGTTGCAACATCTATACAGAGACATCGGCGTGCAGCTCACTATTGCTCCTTTACTCTACTGTGACAATTTGGGTGCCACTTACCTCTCATCCAACCCGGTATTTCATGCACAAACAAAGTAAGTCGAAATCGACTTCCATTTTGTTAGAGATCGGGTCCTCAACAAGTCCTTGAAAGTGGCTTTTATTTTTGGCAAGGATCAACTTGCTGAGATACTTACCAAACCTCTCTTAGCAGCACGCTTCTAGCAACTATCTTCAAGTCTTTGTCTACACCATCTGCAGCTTGACTTGAGGGGGGATGTCAAGGTTAAAACAGACACTACACCAAATACCAGCTCACTACAATAGAAGCTCCAGACGTGCAGTACGACCACGAAAACATGTCCATTATGCCGCACATTTGTAACAAACTTTTGTAACAAACCTCACCTTTCCCAGACTAGAATATTCTAGACTCTGTACAAAGCCGTAAAGCATAACGCCTATAAAAGGCACTGTTTGTAACACTAAAGAGTAAGAAATATACAAGCAGTTTTTCTTCAACTATTACAAATAGTCCTGGATTAGTACCATTAATGTCACTCCCATAACCATTTAGAAATAGAAGGGCTACCTCGAAAAAAAAACTCATAAAGAAGTAAAAACAAAGCTGATAAACAGTGATTAAACTACTTGCCCATAATCAATTTTGCAGGGCCAAAATTAGTAGTGAATACAAACTGATCAGCAAGGCCAAGATGGGCCATCAACAACCAAACAAGATTAATAAGCTGTCCACCTCTACTTACTTGCTCAGTATGGGCATCTGGTTTGCAATGATTTGATGCGTATGCCAACATTTCCATCCACACTTTGCTGATTACCTCCCATTTCTTCTCCAATTTTTGAAGCTCTTTGGCTAGCATGCATGCATCAAACAATACAGACTTGCTTTTATCTCCCTTTACATGAATAGGTTTAATCTCTGTATTCACACCAAAGAGGTTATCACGAGCATCCTTTTCCTGCTTTGGTCCTAGTCCCATATTTCTGAAGAATCTTTTAGCATCAGCACATGTATCTCTAGATCTAATTTGCCCAATACCTGTCATAGCAGACATCATGGTAGGTTTCATCACTAAAAGATATAGCATGTAATCTGAAAGGAGCTTACTAAATCCACGATGTATATCATGTAAGGCCTAGGCGTTGTGAGGCCTGGACCAATGCGTGAAATGGCCCAGCCATTCTTTTGTCTTGAAGGCCTTCCGAACGACGCCGTTTTGGGAGGTTAGTGCTTTCTTCCTCTGCTTCCGTCTCTTTATCCCTTTCTTTTCGCATTTTCAGTTCCATTTTTGGTTTTCTTCCGCAACTCTCTCTCTCTCCCACGTCTCTCTTTTTCTTTCCGGTTTTGTTCTATTTCTTGTTGTTGGCTTTTCTTTGTGGCTTCCGAATCTCATGCCCAAATCTCCCCATTTTCGGTTTCCCTTAAAATCAATTTCTCACTTTGCAGCAGAGCACTGGGTTCTCTCTCGCATCCTTCCAGTTTTATGGTTGGTTCTCTCCCTCTTGCGCAGTGTTTCGTCTTCAGGTAAATCTCTCTCTTTGCTCTCAAGTCGACGCCTTCCTCTTAGTTTATTTCTCTGGTTTTATGCATTTCCGACTTCGAATTGTTCCAGGCGGAGCCGTTGTGTTCTTCCCCACTCTGAAATCCCTCATTGACACTCATTCTCTTACAGTCCACTTTGTTTCACTTCTGTCCGCATAGTGTTTAATCTCTTTGCTGTGGTTTGGCGTTGAACTCTGTTGATCGGGTAAGGAAGCCGTGAACCATTCTCTTTCATGGTGTAAATTATGACTTTTAATTGTTTGAGCGTGGAAAGGATTTCTTCTGTTTATAATCAGAGTTGAGGGCTTTGTAATATGATGGTTTTGTTGTTGAAGAAGGATTATAAATTTTGGGATTTTGATGAGGTGCTGTGGTAAATTGTTGGGTTGACGTGGGGTGTAGGATGAGTTCTGTAACTGTTCAGGGTTGTGTTAGTTGTTCTGAGTTTTGAATTATTTGGGTTGGAGGTGCGGTAAAGCAAATAGATACTCTGTTGAGTAGGTGCTGTTTTTGTACTGTTGGGTTGGTATTTTTGACCATTGAAGTAAGATTGATATTTTATTTATATGTTTGACATTGACCTTGGAGAGTGTTTAGGATAATATCAAAGACTAGTACTTGGTTCTTGAGTTGGAATGCGGGCTGTCCAATGTTATTAAGTGGTTGTCTTAGTGAGTTAATTGTGGGTTTTTAATTATTAGATGAAATTATGCCAATTGTCGTTTAATACTCTGTGTATATTTCTTTGGTTTTTATGAATAGGTGACGAGACTGATAGAGGTCATTTTTAAGGCTTAGATAATACACTGCAAGAGTCAGGTAATTGGGATTCCTATACTAGGTTTTATACAAGTTAAAAGATTGAGGTTGACTTTATGAAAACCTACATATTTTGTGATGTAATGGGAACTTGGGAAAACAAAGATCAACCTCGGTCGCTTATCTGCATTATTCATCAAATCTGTACGAAAAAGGAAAAATATGTTTTGACATGCATTCTGTAGACATGAGCTAAATTCTGTCATGTGGTTTCTGAAATCTGAAAAAGGAGCGATATTGAGAATATGAAAAGTTGTGCATTTATTTAGAAAGAGGTTCTGGCTTTTGTTTTCAGCGTGTGTAAACTGTCTGATTCTGTTTTGGTACTTTGTATTATTTTGATATAACATCTGAAAACCTTTGGCATGGTGTACTAGTTTTTTGTATCTGACTCTGTCTTTGCTTTGCTCTGTTATGCTCTGCTCTGTTTGGGTTGGTACCAACTTCTCTGTCTCTGAGTGCACCCACTTTGGAAACAAAGTGGTTTTATTGTGGTCTTTCCTGTGTGCACACTCGGGACTCCGAGAAGAATAAATGAAAGATTTCACCTCTGTCTCTGCCTGGTTTGGCCACGGGGTTAGCACAACCCTACCACGGGAGTGAAACATGGTCTCTGCTCTGTGTGATACTCTATTTTGATCTGATGATGATACTCAGTTTATGTTATGCCAAAGTATTACGGATTTTACATGTCTTAAAACCATCGCTCCTTTACTTTTGGAAAACATGTTTTGTTCTGTATGATAACTCTGTAAAATATTTTGTTCTGCATATTGTACTTGGTAAATGCTTATGTTTGCACGCTAGCATATGACTTCTGCTTACTGAGTTGTTGATAACTCACCCCCTATCATTATAATATTTTTCAGATGATGTGGAGAGTCCAAATGAGGACCTTGATTAGATTGGTGAACGTGTTAAAGCTGAGAAGATGTTGTTAGAAGAAGGACTTCTGATGTTCTTAGTTTTAATGTCTTTGAGTTTTATTTATATCTTGGGTTTAGTAAGATTTATGAAATTATTAGTTGGTTTGTTATGACTACTGGGAGATTATGAACTCCTTAGTTTCTTTTGCTGCAGTAATGACTTTGTGGAGTTTTCAATATGGTTATTTAGAACACTTGATATTGAGTTTTGCTATTAAAGTTTTAGAGTTTTATTTTAGTTGTGTTGGGAAATAAGTTCTTAAGAGACATGTAGTAATTCTCCAGACCAACCGGGTTTGGGGCATTAAATATCAGGTTGAGGTTTTGTCTCGTGATCGACGTCTCTTCCATAGCAGAGTTCAGTGGCAATGTGCCAAAGCAGAAGGCTCTCATCATAGGTAACATTTTCAAGATAATCTTTTTTCAGTGTTTCAAAAAGTACTTCTTCCCCTCCGTGCTCCTTTATGTATTCTTCGAGAGCGTAAGCACCTCTAGCTGAACTTATTGTCTTGATATTTTCTGGTTTATCGGCTAATTTTTTAGATTTCCGCTGCAGTTCGCAAAAGAGAAATTCCCATAGATCTCTTCTGAAGGGTTTTTTGGACGCATATCTCAACTCATCTAGAAAACCCTGAACACCCAACGGTTCAACCACTCTTTTGCGACAATGTCTCCGTATGGGACGCATATTCACATAGCAGCACTGATCATTCTCTTCATTGGAAAATTTGGGAAGTTGCTTGAGGCAGTATGTTATCAAATTAAATCCTGCCACGGATTCAGTCCACCTGCGAAGTAATACTGATGTAGCTCTCTTTGAAAACTTGTTGCCAGCGTCATCCTCGCATTCAGACCACCTTGAACTTCTAATTTTGAGCAATCTCCTGAAGATGGTCCTGAGTACACTTGGATTTGTATTTGGCTTCATTTCGAGATAAGCTGTTGTCCAATCCGAGAAAATGAGCTTGAAGAGTGCTATTATCTCTAGGCTCAATGAAACGACCAGCAGGGTGTAGGTGATTCTAATATCGAACTTATCCAAGCCTTGCTTGCAGTCTAAAATAAAGAACGCTAGGGACACCCAAACTGAAAGAAAGGTCAGGAGGCGGAAAAAGTATCCTTTGAGATTATGCAGTACAAATACCTTGGTAAAGAGAATTTCGTAGATGAAATTGAGTTCAACCTCCAACACTTTAAGCGCATCTTCAGCACTTCTCATACAAAAATATAACATGCTCTCCTGTCGATCATGCTGGCTAATTAGCTCAACAACGAGCCCCTTGAAGATTTTCAAGAAGTGTTCATGAGCATATTTCACCACCTCAAAGTCCTCTAATCCCTTCTTCTCGCTCGGTTGAGGACAATAATTGAAGACGGCCTTTGATTCTGTAATAACAGCATCTATTGTTTGTGACATTGTTGTAGGAAGTCCGGCTGCTTTCTTTGAAGAGAATGCCTTCATGAGCTTCGCGTAGTTTGGTCCAGGATCTGGTTCCGTAAGCATGGTTTCTTGGAATGTACGCCAGCTTGCAAGATACAAAGAATGTGTCCGTTCAGCATATTTGATGATTCCTGCGAAGAAAATGAGGGAAGTTGGGAGCCATAGCTTGCTTTGCGGTAGTGTTTGGAGGAAGACATACAACGTGGCGACAGCTTGGGATATTAAGGTAAGAAGGTGCCTTAGCCAGAACTCGTTTTCCTCAAAAGCAGTTATGGTGTCCGGGCCACAATGATGTAACAACAGAAACGAAGCCCAAAATGCAAAGAGGTCACTATTTTCATCATGCTTAGAACTTTGGCTGCTGGTGATGAGCCCGAGAGCAAAGTTAGTTGCCCATTCAGCCAGAAAGTACGATGACCAGACTAGCAGAATGACCAACCTATTTCCTGTGCGTTTTCTCATGGGAGCACCCAAAAATAGAATGATTTGCAATATAAGGCTGATGAGGATTACTCCCCTGATATTCCATATCTCCCATGTCTTCCTGAGCCTTCCCGGAATGACCTCTACGGCCATATCCTCCTTTTGGATTAAAGAATTGAACAAAATGAATGCAAGGTATTGTCGCGATTCTTCTTTCTACTAGACAACTTCTAACTCCAAGTATAATGTTTTCTTTCTTCGAGACAGCCTTGAAAAGAAAAAGGGAATTACAGCTACTAGTTATAAACATATTTGAAATCTCGTGGAAGGAAGGTTAATTCAATGCAAAAGGATGAAAATTAACTTTTTTTTTAATTAAAAAAAAAAAAAAAAACATAGATGTGAAGGATTTTTTTTCTTGATCATGGATCAAAACTCGTTTGAACATGTCATGCTTAAATTGCAATGTGTAGAATAAATTATAGACATGCATATGAATGGAGTCATTCAAAGTTGCAGGACTTGATGTACACGTACTTATAAATGTGATGGTGGTTCATAATTTTCTATATATCTCTTGCCTAGTTTATAGCCTAAAACCACGCCAAGAACTTTAAAAGATTAATTTTGTATTATCAAATTAATATCATCAGGGAGTTTGAGAAAGGAAGCGACCATATTTTTTTTGCTCATTCTAAACTAGGCTTGGGCAGAAAACCCATGGACCCGTCCCGACCGAATAATCCGAACCGACCCGACAGATAAAATGTGGGCCAAATGTATTTGCGGGTCGAACCTATCAAATGTCGGTTTTAAACCATCTAAAGTGCATGCTTCGGATGCTCTCTAGCTTTTTGATCCAACGGTCACGAATCAACCCTTTTTTCTAACACTTAAGCCGAATGCCATATGTACTTCCATACTTCTAGTTCCTTCTTCGCAACAACCATCTCTCAACACGAACAACCATCTTCCCCGCATATCTTCATCTTCCTCAGCGATCTGTGACAGGGAGTCTTGCCAAAAGTAAAAACTCCTTTGTTGAAGCATTGGATCATGCACAACGATCTGCGACGGGAGTCTTTGACAGATGGATCATACTGGAGTTGCTTGTGGATAAAAAACTCCAGTATCTTCAGCGATCTTTGACAGGATTTAACCAGCCCGTCATTGTCAAGGCCAAACTCGTCAGTCGTCTCCAAGATCATCGAGAAGAAGATCAAGGAGGCCGGTGGGGTTGTGGTTCTCACTGCTTAGGAGGTTTTGCGATTTGTGGGTTCAGATGCTTTGGGATTTTGTGTTTGATGGTTTGATTGATATGAACTTGTTTTGTTTGTTCTTTTCTTTGGGTTTGTTCTTTGTCGTAGTTTTTCGATTTTGTGGTCGCAGAAAATGATTTTGTGGTCGATAACAACAGAAGATCATCAGAGATAATGATCAATCAAAGAAATTACAGGTGTGTAAATTCCAAAGTCTCGTTGAAAAGAAGAAATATAGAGCCTGCAAATTTTCTCTATTTGATGATTTACGACACTGCCATCTTTGAAAAATAAGAACACTAAATAAAAACTTTCAGTGGGTTGAACTCGACTTCCAGCGGATCGGATTGGACCAAGTTGATATGCTCTGTGGATCGAGTCGAATCGGGCTCAGACACTGTGCGGTTTGGTCGGGTTGCAGGCCTATTCTAAACCATGGGCGAGATTCACTTATGCCCATGATCTGTAGCTTGCTATTTCTTTACGAGACCGCTTCTCCTAATAGGGATCAATACGAAGAAAAAGTGACTATCTCCATCGACCAGCCACTTAATGATGAAACTACGTGCATGCATAGTTGCACCAGGCAACTAAAGATCTACCCCTTCTTCTTGTTGTAATATAGAAAGTTCTTCAACTGCTTATAAAGCATTTAGGTAGAATGAAGCATTTTATAGTTTACAGAGATATTGAAGGAATAAACATGGTAGTGTAGTGGAAGGGATATTTAGGGCCCTGGAGGGATAAGCCAGGGCCGGCTCAAGGGGTAGGCAACTAAGGCCACCGCCTAAGGCCCCTTGAGTAAGCCCCCAAATTAAAAGAAGAAAACAATTATTATGACTCTAAAAAATAAACTATAAAAAAAATATTAGTTAGCATCAAAGATGAAATTTTTTTGCCTTAAATAAAATCAATCTTAAATGGTAAAATTTGGTAAAAAAAAAAAAAAAACCTGTCAATATAAAAGTTTTACTAAAAAAAAAATCTTACTACAAAATTTTCATACAATAATAAAATTGGAATAAAAGTAGCAAAATGATGATATATTACTCTTGAATATTTGATAAAATATGATGTTTATTTTGATATTGATGACCTTATTTGTCTTCAAAATGAAGTACTAAAAGAAGTATATATATGGATAATGGATAATACCCTATGTACAGAAAAATTAGAATCTCTTTCAAATTGTTATAGGACTTATAGATATTATTAATCAAAACAATATTAATATTTGTTTTGCATCTCATAAATTTTTAATAAATTTTTTATTTAATATATAAATATTATTATAATTTTTAAATTAAAGCGTCATGTACTTAATAATCGCCTTAGGCCACAAAATATATTGAGCCGCCCCTGAGTAAGCCCATGTGTTGGAGGGCCCAAGTCTGAGGCTTCAAGAATTGAGATTAATCTGCAAGCCTAGAACCTACGGACATGTGTTGGATAATATAGTGAACCAATAATGCCTCAGCTTGATCAAGAAGGTTATCTTGCTAATTTATTTGAGGGTTATCCAAGATAGGTTTGTGTCAAGATTCACAGACAAATGTCTCCATTTTTTAGGGTTCTACGAAAGATATACCCGAAACGAAGAATGCGATCGGGCTTTCAAAGAGTTGAAGCAGTACTTATCCAACCCACCTCTATTAAAGCAACCTAATCGGGGGACACCTTGTACGTATACCTGGCGCTATCCCCCCCACCACCGTCTCCGCGGTCCTACTCAAAGAGGCAAAAGCAATACAGGCGCCAATATATTACACAAGCCGCACATTGAGAGGCGCTGAGACCAGATACCTGCAAATGGAAATGATGACATTCATGTTAATAACAACCACTGGGAGATTGCGGCCATACTTCCAAGCTCACCCCATGAAAATATTAATGGAACACCCCCTCGGGAGAATACTGCAAAAACCAGACAGCTCAGAAAGATTGGTCGCATGGTTAGTAGAACTCAGCGAATTCGAAATCAATTACATGCCCAGGAGCACAATGAAGTATAGGCTTTGACAGATTTCATCGCTGAATTCACTGGGTTCCCAACGGAAGCTAAAGTTACACCCCATCAACAACCCTGGCTAATATTCGTTGATGGATCTACTTTCCAAACGGGAGGAGGAATAGGGATCTACATCGTGGGAGAAGGGGAACAAGAGCACCACTACATGACCACACTTACATTTAAAACCACCAATAATGAGGCCGAGTACGAAGCGAAGGCGGATTCTCAAATTGTGGTAAACCAAGTAACCAGAGTTTATGCCATGAAATGGGAAAAGCTGAAAAAGTATCTGAGTCGAGTGTTAAAGATCCGCGATCAACTTGCCCATTTTAGTCTTGAGCAAGTACTGAGGAAGGATAACGTAGTAGCAAACAGGTTAGCCAAAGCAGCATCGGCGAGGGATAAGGTGGATTTACATTGGGAGGTAGAGAGTAGAGTGATAGAGATCCCAACAATCGGAGCACAGGTAAACCAAGTAGGGCCTAAAGGTTAGAGTGGGCCAAGGCAATATCAGAGTACTTGGACACAGGAAAATTCCCTACGGAGAAAGAAACAACAAAGAAGATAAAGAGGAACGCAACATAGTTCGAGAGGATTGATGGAATACTTTACAAAAAAGGCTTTGCCGCCCCATTGTTAAGGTCCATCTCGCTTGAGGAAGTGTAGTACGTCTTGGCGGAGATACACAAGGGCGTCTGCGGCAACCATTCGAGAGGAAAGGCTTTGGCGAGGAAAGCCCTTAAGGCTGAATACTACTAGTCCGATGCCCTCAGAGATGCCAAGTAGTTTGCAAAGAAGTGCATCAGATGCTAGATCTATGCTCTCGTCCCACATTGTCCCCCCGAGAAGTTATTTTCTATCACCGCCCCATGGTCGTTCCCTCAATGGGGAATTGATTTGGTAGGTCCCTTTCTGCCAGGGAAGGGAGGGGCATAACATGTAGTCGTTGTTGTAGATTATTTCACAAAATGGGTGGAGACAGAGTCCCTTGCAACCATAATAGCAAAAGCCATCACCAAATTGCTGTGGAGGACCTTTGTCTGCCAGTTTGGCATCCCCCACAGTATAATCTCTGAGAACGGGAAGTATTTTGATTTAGAACATTACAAAGATTTGTACAAAAAGATAAGAATCCAAGTCAAGTACTCGTCACTAGGGCACCCACAAGCTAACGGGCAGGGGGAGGCGACAAACAAATCCTTACTTGGAATTTTAAAAAAGATGCTCAAGGACAAGAAAGGAGAATGGGTGTAAAAGCTCCCAGGAGTGCTGTGGACCTAGAGGACAATTGTGAACAACCCCAACAGGTGAAACATCTTTCACATTAGCTTTTGGGAGTGAAGCAGTTGCCCTGGTAAAAGTTGATTTGCCTATTCACCGAACCCACCACTTCAACCAACCTGAAAACAACAAGGTGTTGGAAGAGCACCTTGAACTCCTAGAAGAGAAAAGAGAAGAAGTTGAGATTCAAATTATCCTCAACAAAAGAAGACGGAGTGCTACTTCAACAAACGAGTCAAACCCAGATCTTTTAAATTAGGCGACCTAGTGCTCAAAGAAATAGGAGTGACAATTGAAGACGAATGAAAACTCACACCACGATGAGAAGGGCCAAATTTAGTAGTCGCTAGCAATCGACCGGGGTCATACCGCCTTAAGGATAGTCAAGGAAAGGAGTTACAATACCATTGGAAAACCGAGCATTTGAAGAAATTTTACCCTTGATTATTTACTAAGATGTATTCAATAAAGCAAGATAAATAAAGGCGGATAGTTGTTTAACTGCGTGTCCCACCCCAGTGTTACAACCACCAAAATCAAGTCCAAAGACTCTTGGTGGAGGCAATGGGCGTGGAGGTCAAGAGACCTCATGACCCCCCAAGTTAGCCACTAAAGTCGAGTCCAAAGAGTCGTGGTGGAGCCAATGGGCATGTCAAGTCCAAAAACTCTGGCTAGAGCCAATGGGCATGGAGGTCAAGAGACCCACGAACCCCCCCCCCCCCCCCCCCCCCCAAAAAAAAAAAAAGAGCATGTGAATCAAGTTGGGCGGGAGCTAATCGAAGGAAATCAAGGATATCGCGAACAGGGTGGCAGAATGGAAGGTGCAAACCATACGTTAGGGCACAAACTGGAAAAGCAACTCTCCTCGAGAAACCTTCATCGTCGACAGCACCCTAGGATGGAAGAGTGAGAACCACGACATCGGGGATGCGATACGAAGTCCTCAGCTTTGTCAAGTCCCAGGCTGTAAGTTTGGAGTGCCACGTGAACCCCTCAAAGAAAGGTAGAGTTTGACTATTCAGGTGCAGAGTTGGAATAAACCCTTGGTGGGGCTTGGGTAGAAGCTCTGCTGGGAACATGAGAACAACCACGCTGAGTCATTTCTATATAAATTGGAAGAAACAAGATAAAAAATGGTGAAGGGTTGCGAGTTTTTCTCAAAATTTGAGTAGAGAAAAGGTTAAGGAAGAAACGGAACAAGAAGAGAAAATGATGCAAGAAGATGAAAGAAGCAGAGTGGGAAAAAGAAGCAATGATGAGGGGATTCTTGGGAAGGCGAAAAGATGACAGTGCCGTCAGTTGTCGTTTTTGAATAAAAGAAAAAATAAATAAATAAAAGCACGGGAACAGTTACAGATGACGTGGGCCACGCCTTCAACATAAAGGAAAATTGAATCTTCCAAAGCCTGCACCTTAGTTAGCATAGACTCTTAGTGGGGTAAATGGAGTAACTATCTCAAGGGTCATTCATCTGTCCCAAACTAGCAGGGTAGAGAGAACACGAATTGATAAATTTTCCACGTGCAGTCACAAAGGAAATTAGTGGGATAATTGGAAGGAATGTTTAGGACCCCATAGGTATAAGCCCATGTGTTGGAGGGCCCAAGTAGGAGGCTTCAAGTATCGGGGTTAGTCTGCAAGCCTAGGAATTGAACCTACGGACATGTGTTAGATAGTATAGTGAACAGATAATGCATTCGCTTGATCAGGAAGTTATCCTATCAATTTATTCGAAGGGTATCCAAGATAGATTATGAGGTCAGCCATTATCATCACTTTTATAGTCCTATAAATAACACATAAAGGTAACATATCTGACATTCATTCATATACTTGTATTGAGATCATTTCTCTCTAACTTAGACATCGGAGTTCCACTGGACATAGATTAAATTCATCGATTTCTTTATAAAGTTGTGCTGCAATTACAATATTGGTAATTAGCGTGTAAGCTTTAATATTATATGTTTGGAAATGATGTAACTAATTGTTTTCATAGCAAATTATTTGGACTTATTCTATGTTTTCTGTCAAGGTCAAGAATTTTTCCACCTAATTCTTTAACCTAAGAGAACGATGATCAATGGAATATAGTTCAGTTCCAAAAGCCTAAATTCACATTGTATTCAAAATTTGAACTTCACAAATACACAACTTAAATATAGAGATTTAGAAAAAAAGCTAGGCAACAAATGGCACAAAGGATAAATCACTACGTACAGTCTTCATGCAACCTAAATAGATGTCCATGGTATCTAAAAAAAATCACTCGAAGGCATAAAAACAAACAATATATGCAATTAAAAAATGAAGAAAATAAACGAATTTGAATAAGATATGCATTAATATCGCATAGCATCGTGATATTCAGAAACATATAAAAGTGAATGTTAAGAACACTAGTGCGGACTTGGGTATATATATTAGAGTTGGAAAACTCCAGAGCCTTGAGTATTAGAAGAGATAGATCAGACTTACATAATTTATTGAATATTAATACAGTAGACTCCTATTTCACGTGTCTATTTTTTTTTTCACACAATGCCCTAAATTAAGTTCGAAGTAGAAACTCTAAAGGATATGTATTGGGGGAGAAGTGGAGTTATTAATAGTTGAAAGTCATGAGATCAGCTGAGATTGGGAAATATTATAATAGATAATTCAACTTTTCTGAATTTCAAAATAATAATAATACTAAAAAATAATATTTTATTCCATTTTTAATTTTTTTTTTCAACTCATTTCATCTCAATTCACTATCCAAACATCACCTTAAAATGAAACCGCAACAAATTTTTTTGTAACAGCACAAAATTCAGAGTGAAATGAACCGAAGGGTTAAAAGCGTTGTTGTTTTTAACTTGACACATTTTAAATGGTTAATTTTAAAATATATGATAGAAATTAAGTGGATAGTGAT
The DNA here is from genome assembly GCA_022457165.1 of Juglans mandshurica. NCBI lineage: Eukaryota > Viridiplantae > Streptophyta > Magnoliopsida > Fagales > Juglandaceae > Juglans > Juglans mandshurica. The sequence continues at coordinate 7,335,512 of CM039625.1, forward strand.
TAAAAATATACCAAATTAACAAAATATCAGGTTCAATTCACAATATCTCTTCCAAGAGCAGTGCTAGCACGAGGCCGGTTCCGAGAAGAACAAAAACAAATTTCATTTTTTTTTTTATTTTTTTTCATTCATATTTTTTATATTCTTAAATATTTTTTTTTTAAAAATTCACAATATTATTAAAAAAATACTTCATTAATCATTATATATATATATATATATATATCGAGACCCAAATGTCGGTAACTATACATTTTTGCTCTTACACTTCAATTTTGCCCATTTATTGGTCCTTTCTTCCCCTTTGTGGGTCCTTTCCGACTACACGGTGCAGACATTTATTTTCACCGACGTTTGCTACCGATATATTCTCCAGATTGACGTTGCCCCATGCACGCAGCGATAGGGTTGTCAAATCGTGTTAATGAATCATATTTGTATCGTGTCAAGTCGTATATATTATACGATAATTTATAAGTATAAAAGTAATTAAAAATATTTTTTAAAATTCAAATTATAAAATTAAATATCATAAATATGACTATAATTTAAAAACTATATAATTTTTAAATTTGCTAGTGCATATTTTGTATAAATTATAGTGTATTAATTTTTAAACTATGTACTTTTTAAATTTAATAATGCATATTTTGTAAACAAGTCTAACAAATTGTAATATATATTTATATACACACAATTTTTAAAATATAAATATATATTTATGTTTATATATATATGTATATAATATATATATATATATAGAAAAATGGGGGGCGGGGCGGGGTTGGGCCCTCCCTGCCACTTGCCCCCGCTAGGGGCCCTAGATGCGGGGCGGGGGGCCCTGCACCCGCATGGGTGGAGTGGGGTTGCCCACCCCGCCATGCGGGGGCAGAGCGGAAGCGAGACGAGGCACACCCCTAATCTAAACGGAGAATTAACTAGTTTAGGGAAAGGCAGAAGACTTGCCTACCAATTAACTTTGTTGACACTCCAAGCACCAATGTCTTTCACACCCAAGCATTTACTTTGAATCTTTCCCTTAAAAGAAAATATCAGAATATAATTTTTATTTTCTTGAGAATTGGGTTTCGTAGCTTATTTTAGTGACCATTTCCTACAAATCTTGTTGCAAATTGGGATTATGAATTAATTAACCGTATTAAATTTCTTCATATAAGGGTCGGATATATATACAATTGAGGAATAAGACCCTTTATATGGCCCCATTATTTTAATTTATTTTTAATATAAACCTCGTGAGTACTTATTTTAATTAGTCAGTTAATGTATTGACAGAATTTCATTCTCAATATTTGTTGTACACTTTTCCTAGGCAGTGCAAGAGAAGTGTACAACAAACATTGAGAATGAAGTTCTGTCAATACATTGTTTGACTAATTAAAATAAGTACTGCACGGGGTATTTGTTAAAAATAAAATAAAAATAAGGCCATATTCCTCAATTGTATATATATCCAACCTATATATAAGAAATCTAAAACGGTCAATTAATTCAAAGCCCCTAATTTGCAACAAGATTTGGAGAAAAAAGTCACTAAAATAGCTACGAAACCCAATTCTCAAGAAAATAAAAGTTATATTCCGATCTTTTCTTTTAAAGGAAAGATTCAAAATAAATGCATGGGTGTGTATGACATTGGTGCTTGGAGTGTCAACAGAGTTAATTAGCAGCCAAGTTTTCTGCCTTTCCATAAACTAGTTAATTCTTCGATTGAATTGAAAGATGGTCTCACGTCATCTCATCTCAACATCCAAATATTATAAATATAAATATTTTTCAATTTTAAATTTTTATTTTTTTCATCAAATCATTAAACTTTCTAAACTTTCAAACAAAACACATAAAATAATTCAACTTTTTAAAATTCTAAAATAAAAAAATATTAAAAATTATATTATAATATTTTTATTCAATTTTCAAATCATTTTATCTCAACTCATCTGTATAACCAAACGCACACATGACATAAGAAAAGATAAAAGTTGAAAGTTGAATAAAATATTATTATAATATAATTTTTTAATATTATTTTTATTTTTAAATTTGAAGAAGTTGAATTGTTTATTATATTTTATACGGTAGTTTGAAATTTTTTTAATGATTACATGAGATGCTCATCTACCAAATCAAACTAGGCCTAAGACTACGTGTTGAATAATCCATTAAACCTCAAGTACTGACAACAATAATAACGAGGTGATAAGTTAAATTATGATTACACACGCCACTTAAAAATGAATGAAAAAAATTAACTTTTTCATCTCCTTTCTCAAAACTTCAAAAATATTGAACTCAAACTATTTCACTATTATTCAAAGACTATCTTACTACTATTTATAAAATTCTCACATCATCTCACTCCCAAAACTAGCCCTACTGCCAATGGAAGTTTACAACAAACATTGAGAATGGAATTATGCCAATATATTGTCTGAGTAATTAAAATAAATACAGCACAGGGTTTTTGTTAAAAAAATAAAAATAATGGGGGCAAATAAAGGGTCATATTCCTCAATTTTATACATATCCGACCCATATATGGAAAAATATAATACAATTAGTTAATTCAAAGCCCCTAATTTGCAGCAAGATGTGTAAGAAAAAGTCACTAAAATAGCTACGAAACTCAATTCTCAAGAAAATAAAAACTATATTATGATATTTTCTTTTAAAGGAAAAGAAATTGGTGCTTGAAGTGTCAACAAAGTTAATTAGTAGCCAAGTCTTCTGCCTTTCCACAAACTAGTTAATTCTACGTTTGGATGGAAAGATGGTCTCATCTCATCTCTTCTCTTCTCAACATCCAAACACTACAAATATAAATACTTTCCATTTCAAATCTTTTATGTTTTCATCTAATCATTAATTGTTTGTTTGGAAAAGGTTTCCATCCCAAAATTCTCGTCTCATCTCCTTCAAAAAATTTTCAAACTAATTATTACAACTTTCCAAAACTTTCAAACAAAAAATAAAAAAATAATTCAACATTTTCAAATTTCCAAACAAAAATAATATTAAAAGTCTATTTTAATAATATTTTAACTTTATAATATTTTTTATTCAATTTTTTCTCTCTCATTTCCAAAATCCTGTAAAACATTAACTCAAACTATATCACTACTATTTACAAACTATTTTATTACTGTTTCCAAAATTCTCTTCTCATCTCACTCTACAAACTTGTCCTAAACTTTTATAAACTTTCGAACAAAACACAAAAAGTAATTCAACTTTTTCGAATTCAAATATAAAAATAATATTGAAAATAATATTATAAAATCTTATAATATTTTTATTAAATTTTCATATCATTTTTTATCTCATCTCATCTGTGTAACCAATTTGATTTACACAAATCAGTTAAATTATGACTGCACATGCCACTTAAAAAGGAATGAAAATAATCAAATTTTTCTCTCTTATTTTCCAAAATTAAAAAAAAAAAAACTCAATTCAAAATACCTCACTACTATTCACAAAATTTTCATTTCATCTAATTTCCCAAACGAGCCCTAGTGCCAAGGAAAGTGTACAACAAACATTGAGAATGAAATCTTTCGATACACTGTCTGACTAATTAAAATAAGTAATGCACCGAGGTTTTGTTAAAATAAAATAAAATAATGGGGGCAAATAAAGGGCTACATTCTTCAATTGTATATGTAACATCCCGTATTTTAGTATATTTTTTTAATAAAGAAATTATTTTTATTGATTCAAAATTTATTTTCTTGTTTTAAAATTATTGGATTTTTAATTGGGTTATTTTATGATGTTTTAGTTTAAGAAAATTATTTTTTGAAGTGCTTTCTTTAAATTAATTATTGTTATGCGTTTAAATTTCTTCTCAAATTAAATTAACTTATTATTGGGTTTAATTATTTATTTTCATTTAATCACTGCGTTTGAATTATTTTATTTCACTTGCTGTTTTAAAATCGTTTCCGTTGGATCATTTGTGTGACCCAAGATGTGAGGATTGAACTTCATTTCTTTCCTTACATTTTCACTTTCCTCTTTTCTTTTTCTTCTTTTTCTTTTCTTCCTTCTTTTCTTTCTTTTCTTCTCTTTTCCTGGTTCTCTCCCGCGCGACGTCCACCCCCTCCCTCTCTCCGTCCGTCCCTTCATCCACCCAGCCCTGCCGCCTCTCGCCGCTGTGCACAACACCGCCCGGCCCACCGTCCTCCCCAGCCACAGGTGACCACCACCCTCCGATCTCAGCTCCTCCCATGCCGCCATTAGCCTCCACGCGCATCACCAAGCCGCAACCTTCTCTTCGCTCGCGCGCCACCGTCGCGCCACCTCCGACCACCATCTCTTCACCACTTCATCCTCGACCTCATAGCAATTCAATGCACCCAACCCCAGCTCCGATCCGCCACCGTTGAAGCCCCACCATCAACATTTCCATTTTGAACATTTTGGCCTTAAACCGCCCTCTACGCCGCCACCCACGGCCAACCACCACCACCACTAGCTTCACCAACATCCCTTAGCCTTTCCCTATCAATCTCGGGTCTTGGTTTGTCCCCGTTCAAAAGTGAGTTTTTGAGACCCACGGCCACAGTGCATTTTGCACTATTCCGTTGTTGTGCCGCCACTTCTAGCACCTCCATGATCTTTCAAAAATTATATTATAGCATTATAAGTATTTTCCCAAAGAAATTTTGAGATTTAAATGTATTTTTGCGCTAACTCATATTTATTGTTAATTGGTTGGTTGTGCCGGACTGAGTTCGAGGAATAAAGGGGGTCGGTTAGATTGGATGATGGAGTTTTTGTGTAATTGGTTTATGCTATGAGATTTGTTGGCTTTTTTGGGGTTAAATATTGGTGCTTTGAGTTTGACGTTGGTTATGGTGGATATTGGTGATTTTAGGAAGTGATAATATATTTTGGAATTATGAGGGTTTTAAGTTTAGAGGAATTAAAATAGGTTATTTTAGAAGGTTAGGCTTAAATATCGAAATCCTTGATTGATTGAAAACTTACGGAAATTATGTGATTATTTTTATAGGTGACGATTTATAGTCGACTCGACATTTTGAGGAAAATTCTGAAAAGCTAAGTTGTCCAGGTAAGCATGATTCATATGCTAGGTTTTTATACGGATTATTGAGATTGAGGTTGACTTTTTAAAAAACTCTGCATATTTTGTGATGAAATGAAAACTTGAGAAAAATCAACATCGGTCGTTTATTTGCATCACTCATGAAACCTATACGAAAAAAGAGAAAATATTTTATGACATGCATTGTATAGACATGAGCAATATTTGACATATTTCTGAAATATGCAAAAGAGCGAATATGATATCATTGAGATTTTTATGCATGTGATATGAAATGATTTGGATCTGTTTTTTATCAAATGGAAATGATATGAATATGTTTCGCACGTGTTTTGATATGATATGAATATGATAAAACTTTGGCATACTTATATGTTCTGAATATGGTTCTGATATGATGTTACTGGTTTACGTGATATGGTTGGTACCACCATGATATGATATGATATGAGTGCACCCACTTTGGAAACAAAGTGGTCTTTTTACGTGTTATTTCCTGTGTGCACACTTGGGGCTCCGAGATTGAAAAATGGGAAGTTCACCACTTGATACTGCCTGGTTTGGCCACCGGGGATAGCACAACCCTACCACGGGGGCTAAACATGGTATATGATATGATATGATAAGATGAAGATGTTCAGTTATGTTATGACAGAGCGTTTTTTAATATGAAATGGATCCTTAAATATGAATTGTTGATTTTGAGTATGAAAAGATTTAAAAGTCGCTCTGATTTTCTGATAACACGTTTTTCTGAGATCTGCATATAAAAATAAAATGTTTTTGTTTCTGCATACTGAACTTTCTAAAAATGCTCATGTTTACATACTAGTATATGTTCTCTGCTTACTGAGTTGTTGATAACTCGCCCCTTTATCTCCACAATATTTTTCAGATGATTTGAATGTTTCCGTTGAGGATCAAGGATATGGAGCATGGGTGAGAAGAGTTAAAAATGATGGTTTAAGCATAGAAGGTTTATATGGGTATTGAGAATTCTCATTCAGTAAGCTTGTTGTGCTCTGATGATGTGATTTGTTGGGAGATTGTTGGTTATATTAAGACTTTGTATTGTCTTAGAATAGTTATTCTGGAGTAATTGATGTAAATATATGAACATTTTGTGCGATAGAGAAAAATTAGATTATGTACTATGTGGAAGGAAAATTATTTTTAAGTGACATGAGTTAACTCTCCGGATCCTCGAGGACGGGGCGTTACAGTATATATATCCTACCTATATTTCAATAAATCTAATACGGTTAATTAATTCAAAGCCACCAATCTGCAACAAGATTTGTGGGAAAAAATCACTAAAATACCTAAGAAACACAATTCTCATGAAAACACACATTATATTATGATCTTTTCCTTAAAAAAAAAGATTGAAAGTAAATGCATGGGTGTGTGAGACATTGATGCTTGGAGTGTCAAAAGAGTTAATTAGCCCTTTGCATAAACTAATTAATTCTCTGTTTGGATTGAAAGTTGGTCGCATCTCATCTCACTCTCCAAACTTGTCCGTAACTTTTCTAAACTTTGAATCAAAACAAAATAATAAATAAATTCAAATTTTTCGAATTCTAAAATAAAAATAATATTATAGTGAATATTATAATATTATTTTTATTATAACAAACATTGAAATATTAATTCTCCGTTTAGATTGAATGATGGTCTCATTTCATCTCTTCTCAACATCCAAACACTACAAATACAAATACTTTTCAATTTCAAATATTATATTTTTTCATATAATCATTAATTGTTGGTTTGGAAAAATTTTCCATTCCAAAAATTCTCATCTCCATCCCACAATTCTCATCTTAGCTCCTTCCTAAACATCTGTCAAACGAAAATAATTTTACAACATTTTCAAGTTAATTATTACAACTTTTCCAAAGACTTCAAAAAAAAAAAGATAATTCCACATTTTCAAATTTCCAAACAAAAATATATTAAAAAACTATATTCTAACAATATTTTATTTTTATAATATTTTTTATTCAATGTTTTCTCTCTTATTTCTAAAAACCCCATAAACTATTAATTCAAACCATTTCACTACTATTCACAAACTATCTTAGTACTGTAAATTATAATCTCATCCCACTCCCCAAACTTGTTCGTAAATTTTCTAAGCTATCAAACAAAACACAAAAATAATTCAGCTTTTTCAAATTCTAATATAAAAATAATATTATAAGATTTTATAATATTTTTATTCAATTTTCATATCATTTTATCTTATCTCATTTGTGTAACCAATTTGATTTACACAAATCAGTTAAATTATGACTGCACACGCCACTTAAATAGAAATGAAAATAATCATATTTTTTTCTCTCATTTCTTAAAACTCAAAAAATACTCGATTCAAACTATTTCACTACTATTCACAAACTTTCTTACTGCTATTCACAAAATTTTCATATCCTCTCATTCCCCAAACGAGCCCTAGTAAAATAGTTTGTGAATAGTAATGAGATAGTTTGAGTTGAGTATTTTTCAGTTTTGGGAAATGAGAGAGAAAAAGTTAATTATTTTAATTCCTTTTTAAGTGGCGTGTGCAATCATAATTTAACTGATCACCTTGTTATAATTTATGTCAGTACTTGCTGTTTAATGAATTGTTCATTACGTAGTCCTTAGGCCTGGTTTGGTTTGGCAAATGAGAATATAATATAATTATTACAATTTTTTCAAACTACCATACAAAATATAATAAACAATAAAAAATTTTCAAAATTTAAAATAAAAATTATATTGAAAAATATATTTTAACAATATTTTATTCAACTTTCAACTCTAATCTTTTCTCATCTCTTTTGTGTAACCAAACGATGGTCACAGATGGGATGAGATAGAATGATATGAAAATTGAATAAAAATACTATAGAATTTCTAATATTATTTTTATTTTCGAATTTGAAAAAATTAAATTTTTTTTTTTTTTTGAAAGTTTAGAAAAGTTTTATCTACCCTTTCTTGTTGAAATATTGAAAATTCTTAAACTTCTTATTAAGTATTTATGTAGAATGATAGATAGTTTACATAGATATTGATTTTTGTAATGGCCATCGTATCTTAAAAAAAAAAAAAAATCACTCAGGCATAATAAAAAGGAAAATACTAGTCTTCCCGCTTGGGGCTCCCACTGGAATTTTTTTTATAACATCGTATCTGAAAAAAAAAAATCACTCAGGCATAAAATAAAAAAAAAAAGCAGGAAAATACTAGTATTCCCGTTGGGGTTCCCATTGGGATTCTTTTATTTTTTATTTTTACTTCGTGATTAAGGAAATATTTTTTAATTTTGTTGTGATTTTTTTTTAAATATTTAAAAGTGTTAACAAAATGTATGTAAAAAAAATACATAAAATACACTAGCGGGAGCTCCCAACTGTGGCTATAAAGTGACCCAAAAAACAAACATATATATATATATATATATATATATATATATATATATATATATATATATATATATATATATATATATATGCAATTAAGAAGTAAAGAAAAGCAGCGAGTTCAAATATATAAGATATGCATCAATATCGCATAACATCGTGAATATTTAACTACATATAATAATGAATGTTAAAAAAACTAGTATTGGATTAGCTCAATGCGTGCGTGCTAAATACTAACATAGAACATGTGACAATAAATGCGGATCTTGATTTATTAGAGTTCGGAGAACTCTAAGGAGATCATGTTTGGGGAATAATATAAGATGATAAATCTGTGAATAATAGTGAAATAATTTGTGTTAAGATGTTTATTGAGTTGTTGAAAAGGAGAGAGAAAAAGAATAAAAAATATTTATAAACTAAAATGTTGCATTTTGAATGTAATTTTTTAATCTTATTTTTGTTTTGAAATTTAAAAAAGATGATTACATTTTGAATTTGGCACTTAAATCCGGGAAAACAAATGAAATTGATCTATTTAGAATCTTAGTCAATTTCATTTAGATTACTTTGGTTTTAGATAGTTTCGTATTTGGGAATTCATCTATATATGGGAGCTAATAATATTATAACCAATTTAGAGATATACGATCCTCGTTTATAGTAATAAAAAACCACCATAAACCACAAGCTAGTGATAAGAGATTTCTAGGAATGGATCTTAACATCTCATTTGTTTTCTGATTTTGGAAAAGTCTGGACTCCGAATTAAGAAATGGAATCTCGAGTGACAAAAAAGAGTCGCCTCATTTAATTACACAGATAAAATGAGATAAAAGTTAAATAAAAATATTACAAAATTAAAATATTATTATAATATAATTTTTATTTTAAGATTTGAAAATTTTAAATTATTATTTTTGTTTTGTTTGAAAGTTTAAAAAAGTCATAATGATTATGTTATGGTTAGATAAAAAAGTTGAAAATTAAAAATTAAAAAGCATTTGTTGAGATGAGATTGTATGTGAAAACAAATCAAGTTTACGTCTAGTGATTTTTTTACTGGATGCGTCCGGTTAAAAATGAGCACATGGGATTTTACTTATTTATTTATATTATTCGATTTTGTCGTTAATTTGCATAATATTGGACAGATCTTGTGAATAAATCAGTCGATGTACGCAAAACTAGGAAAAAAAATTACATGCAATGATTTTTTTATTTAAAATATATAGTTTTAAGAAAAGTTCAGTTTTTATATAAAACTAAGGTTAGATTTTGAATTTAAGAAACCAAAATTTAGTAGCTAGTTAAGGAATTAATTATTTTATGACTCGGGGGTCATGAATAAACTCCTAAAAGTAAACGAAGGGAAACGATTTTTTTTTTTTTTTGACAAAATTGCCGGGGGAGGAGTGGACTGATCACCCCCCTCTTGACTACAACAAAAAAAAGTTTTGGGACCAAATAAAAATTGTTTCAAAAAATGAATTCTAAAGACAAAATTTAAATTTCATCCCTAAATATTGAGATAAATTGTTTACCGTTTGAACAATGAATATTATGTTCAAATGGAATATTTAGGGATGAAAAGTTAAAATTATTGTTCAAACGTGTACTAAACCATTCAATCATAAAAGAAATAATCATTCGAAAAGATATTAGTTACAGTCGAATGAAAAATTGGCAAGATCAAATATTAATAAATTTAGCGAAAAATTGACTTACCATTTGAATGATTTTATTTTGAAAAAATATATTCATCATCTATATTTTCATCATCCTCTAATCATCCTATGATATGGCATTTGATGATAGGTTTAGAAGTGGAATATAATAAATACTCTCCAATCATATAATGTCACATCATGAGATGATGTGAATTAGGATGATGAGTAGAATTACTATTTTATTTTAGTGTTTGAAGGAAAAGTAATTTTTGTACGAAAGCTTTATATTTTGCTTTTCGTTGGAACGCTTTCAGTATAACTTGTTATTAGTGTTTCATAAATTGTTTCATAATCTATCATCATAGGGGATCCCCCTTGAGTTGTCCAAGAACATAAGCACCTCTAGCTAAACTTATCGTCTTGATTTTTTCTGGTTCATCAGCTTCTTTAGAGTTATGCAACAGTTCGCTAGAGAGAAAATCCCATAGCTTTTTTTGTGAATAGGTTTTTGGATACCAGGCCCAGGTCCAAGCCCAAGCCCAAACCCAGTTCCCTTCTAAGGAGTCAAATGACGTAGTATAGGCAAGTAAGGCCTTTCCCTTCTGGTTCTCTTTTCCTTCACCCAACGGTTTCTTTCCCCTTCCTCTTAGATTTTTCAGTTTTTCCCCTCATCCGAAAATCCGTCTCCCCTAATCCCATGATCATGTCGGTTTCTCCCTTGTTATTTTGGATTTTGGATTCTTTTCTCACTTTCTATCTCACTCACAAGAGAAGCCCTCTCATGTCCACTCTCTCACTCTCTTGCGATTTTCGTGTGGCTTTGGTGCTGCGATTTTGGTGGATTTTAAGATTGGTGCCGACGAGAACATCTCAAGCCGATAAGCTCACTCTCTTCTCTCTCTCTCTCTCACAAATTCACATATCTCTCTCCTTTTCATCTTCTCTGTTTTTCTCCTCTCATCTTTGATTTGTGGTCACAGTAGCATGTCTATGGAGTACTCTCATCTCGCCTTGCTTACAGCCACCATACACCACCGCCCGCCCGCCCGCCACCACATTGGTAAATCTCGTTGCCTCAGTCTACAGCCTTCTAAAAGTTTTCTCCTTATTTTATCTCAGTTTCACACATGAAATTGTTGTACAAATGCATCATTTCAAAGCATCTCCATTTCGGTAGTTTATTGCCACTGCCCACTATCAATTCGAGTTTTTTTCATCGTATTGGTAAGAGTCCCTCCCAAATGTTGTTAAATTTTAGCAAAATCGGTATGATATTCACTATTTGAAGTCGGATTTTTTACATTAGTAATATGGTAACACAGTTCATTGCCAACAACCTAGACAACATCACGTTGTATTCGAATTCGTTCACATGACTTCTAGGTATGGTAATTCAAGCTTCCGCTTTGCATTTTACATCGTTAGCTTTGGGGCTTATATATTGACGGGATGGCTTGAGGTGGTAAATTGGACTGTATATTGACTGTTGAAGGTGACGAAGGGTTGTTTTAAGTTTAACTATATTTTCATTTTTAGTTTTTGAAATTTCTTTTGAAATTCCAACACTTGATAAAAAATTCAAACTTGTAGTCTTGGGCGGCATAGCGCGATCTCGAATGTAAGTGTTGCTAGGTAAAGTCCTCATTCATTATTAGACACACTTTGGCATTGTTTTGTGTATGATAAAATGTTTAGAAGTTGTTGAAAATTTTATTGAGTTATGTTCGAATGGTAGGATCTATGAATGGTGTTGAATTCTTGTATGTTGTTGGCCAGGTGAAATTGTTGGCTATTTGAGTCATTTAGTGACTAGTCTGTTGAAATGTTGCATTGTGGGTTGGTAGGTGGAAGATTGAATTGATGGGTATGATTTGTTTGAACTGTTTGGATTTGTTTTTATTTGGCCGTTGTCGAGTTTGAACGTTAATCGATACATTAACAATGGTTGTTGCGGGTTGAGTTGGATATAAAGTTGGTTGTGATGGTTGATATGGGGTTGGCATGGAATGTGGCATGTTGGCTTATTGTGTTGGATTGGTCTCGATGTTGAATTAATGGTATTAGACGTGCAATACGTTAAATGGATAGTCATCTTTGAGGGGTGATTATTTTGGTTGTTGTTGGGTTATATGTTGTCTATAAAGTCGATGACAAACTGTTTTGGATTTATTATGTTGTTGTTTGTTTACAAGTAACATGTGGATAGTGTTGTTGGTTATTTTATGTTCTTGACTAGATAAGAGCTTGTTCTATTCTATTGTTATGAGGGTGGAGAATTTTTGTTAGCTAAGCTAAGTGCTAGTGCGAGTATTAACGTGTGAACAAATATTTTATAATGTAGGTTATCGTGACTCAACTAAATTATAGTTCCAGAATGTAAAGAATACACTACAAGAGTCAGGTAAGCGGGACTTCTATGCTACATTTGCATAAAAAGGAATTGAACTGACGTTGGTTTGTAAAATGTGCATATTATGTTTTAAAAGAAAAATATGAAAACAATCTTAGTTATGTATTCTGCATTCACTCATGAAATCTGTATGTAAAAGAAAAATGCTTTTTGACATGAATAGTGTAGACATGAACAATATTTGACATGTTTTTGAAATGTGCAAAAGAGCGAATATGAAATCTGAGAATTTTGTACATGTGATATGAAAATGTTTGGATCTATTTTTTATTATATGAAAATGATATGAATATGTTCAGCACGTGGTTTGATATGATATTCATCTGAAAAGCCTTTAGCATGACTTATCGTTTTTTTCTCTGATTATGATTTTGGTTATAATATGATGATGATATTTGTTCACGTGATATGGTTGGTATCAACATGATATGATATGATATGAGTGCACCCACTTCGAAAACAAAGTGGTCTTTTATGTGTTCTCTCTTGTGTGTACATTCGGGGTTCCGAGAATGAATAAATGAAAGTTTCACAATATGATGCTGGCTGGTTTGGCCACCGGTGATAGCACAATCCTACTACAGGGCTTAAATATGGTATATGTTATGATATGATACAATACGATACAATAAGATATGATAAGAAGAAGATGTTTAGTTATGTTATGCTAAAGTGATTTATTTTTAATATGAACAATTGGTTTTTGAAATATGAAAAAGATTAAAATGTCGCTCTAAAATGTTGTTAATATGTTTTTAGATCTGCATATGAAAATGAAATATTTTTGTTTCCTGCATGTTGAACTTTATGAAAAAACTCATGTTGTACCCACTAATATATGTGTTTTGCTAACTGATTGGTTGATAACTCATGCTTTTATTTTCAAAATATTTTTTAGATGATGTGGAGGGTTCAGCTGAGGACCAGGAATATAAAATGTGAGCAAGGCTAATAGAAGGATTTCTGATGTCTATTAGATATGTTTATGGATTTGGTTTTATAAGACTTAAAAATTTATCAATTTATTGTGTTGAGACTATTGGGAGATTGTGGACCTCTTGGTTTATGTTGTTATTGTAGTGATGACTTTGTGGAAATTATTATGTGCCTAATTGGAAGACATGAGATTCTTTTTTGAAATCTTTGGATATTTTAGATGTGTTGGGAGGCAAGTTTATAAGTGACAGGGTAGTAATTCTCCTATCCATGTCTGTGGATTTTAGGATTTTGGAATTTGGAGAAGATGATTACGCTGCTGTGTACAGTTTTCGCAAATACATTATAGGAAGTTAATTATAGGATATTTGAGGACTTAGTTTATGAAAGATTGGAGAATTATTCCAAAGTTTTCGAGGTTGTAGGTAAAGATTTAGGGTCTGATGTTATAGTCATACTTAGTCTTGTAGAATACTAGTTTCTAGAATTGGTGACCTTTATGGTGAGAATAGAAATGACGTGATCACTGGTATGTATTCTTTCATCTTTCTTCTCTAAAAAATTAACTTGTTGTTCGTTGATAAATCTATGGTTATTTAATTCATGAATGATGCTGAATGTGATTCACAGGTACCCTTTCCTTGTTTTCCAATAATGCTACTGTATTGTTTGATTCTGGAGCTACACATTCCTTTGTTTATGTGGACTTTTCTAAGCTTTGTACTTTAGAAAGTGAAAAGCTGAAGTACAAGTAAGTTGTCTCGACCCCAACTAGAATTCAATAACCTATGATAAAATTCTACCAGGGTGCCCATTATCTATTGAAGGGAGACTAATGCCAACTAATCTGATAGTATTTCACATGGTTGGATTTGATGTAATTTTGGCAAGGACTGGCTGGCTTCCTACCACGCTAGCATCGATTGTTTTAAAGGGAAGTGATATTTAAACCCCCAGAAGGAGATGAATTTCAGTTTTCAGGATTGAGGGTGCTGTTACACCAACCGATGATATCTGCCATTCAAGTTGGGAAGTTATTGCGTGATGGTTGTCGGGAATTCTTCCCCTATGCGGTAAAGGCACCAAAAGAGGAGTTGGAGTTAAAGGAGATCCCTATCGTGAGAGAATATCCGAAGGTATTCCCTGAAGATTTGTCTGGACTACCACCCGAGCGGGAAGTAGAGTTTGCCATTGAGTTAGTCCCAAGCACGACACTGCTTTCGAAAGTCCCTTACCGGATGGCGCCATCTGAGCTAGTTGAACACAAATAGCAGTTGCAAGATTTGCTAGACAAGGGTTTCATATGGGGGAGCTCCTGTTCTTTTTGTGAAAAAGAAAGATGGATCAATAAGAATGTGTACTGATTACAGGAAACTTAATCGGGTGACTATAAAGAATAAATACCCACTACCCTGCATAGAAGATTTATTTGATCAGCTTCAAGGGGCTCATATATTTTCTAAGATTTTTTCGACCTAGATACCATCAACTGAAGAACAGGGCAGAAGACATGGCCAAGACAGTTTTCAGGACTAGATATGGCCACTACGAGTTTCTGTTCATGCCTTTTGGCCTAACTAATGCCCCAACGGTATTCATGGACTTGATGAACAGGGTGTTTCACGACTTCTTGGATAATTTGTGGTGGTATTCATAGATGACATATTGATATTTTCCAAGAGCAACAATGAGCATGAAGAGCATCTGAGATTAGTACTCAGGACATTCAGAGATAAAAAATTGTTTGCTAAGTTGAAGAAGTGTGATTTCTAGCTAGAGTCAATCACGTTTTTGGGACATGTGGTTTCCAAAAATGGTATTTTAGTAGACCCGGGGAAAGTGAAAGCAGTAGTTAATTGATCGGCACTGAAGAATGTACATGAAGTTAGAAGCTTCTTAGGGTTGGCGAGATATTACCATCGATTCATTGATGGGTTCTCCAGAATAGCAGTCCCTCTCACTACCCTCACCAGAAAGAATAATAAGTTTAAGTGGACAGAAAAATGTGAGGAAAGCTTCCAAGAGTTAAAAACAGAAACTGGTGATAGCCCCTGTAACACCCCGTATTTTAGTGTATTTTTACTGAAGGAATTATTTTTATGGATTCAAAAATTTATTCTCTTATTTTAAAATTATTGGATTTTAATTGGGTTATTTTTAGGATTTTTTTTAATTTGGTGAAAATTATTTTATGTGCTTTCTTAATATTTATTTATTGTTATGCATTTAAATTTCTCTTAATATTTAATTAATTACTGTGAGATTTAAATCATTTCAAATTAACTTTACCATTACGTTTAAATTATTTTATTTAACTTGTGGTTTTAAAATCGTTTCCGTTGGATCATTTTTGTGACCCAAGTTATGAGGATTGAACCTCATTTCTTTTCACTCTATTTTTCTTTCCCTTTTCTTTTTCTTTTTCTTTTCTTCTTTTCTTTTTTTTTTCCTTTTCTTTTCTTTTTCTCCCCTGGTTTCCTCTCTCCCGCGCGAACACTCTCTCTCCTCTCTTCCGTCTGTTTCTTCCTCTTCCACCCAGCGCCGCCGTGAGCCGGCGGTGGCCTTCACCGCCCCTCCCATCAGCTTCCCCACCGGCCGGCGATCACCTCCCTCCATTTCCAGCTCCTCCATCGCCACCGTTAGCCACCACGAGACCCACGAAGCCGCGGTACTCTTTCCGCCGTTGCGCAGCCGTCGCTCCACCTCCGGCCACCATCTTCCTACCACATCATCCCCGACCTCTTTGCAACCTATTGGACCCAACCCCAGCCCCGATCCGTCACCGGTGAAGCCACACCAAGTCCATTTATGATTTGTACATTCTTTGTCTAAAACCACCCCTTGCGTCGCCACCCACGGCAAACCACCACCACCATTGGCTTCACCGACCTCTCTAGGCCCTACCCTACCATTTTTGGGTCTTAGTTTGTCTTCGTTGAAAAGTGGGCATCTGTGACCCACGGCCACAGTGTATTTTACACTGTGGTGTTGCTTAGACGACGCCTTTTTCAACTCCGTGATCTTCCGAAAATTATTATATTGCACTGTAAGTATTTCTCCAAAGAATTCTTATGAATTTAATGTATTTTTGCACTAACACAGTTCACTGTATTTAATCTATTGTTGGTTTTGCCGGACTAAGTCCGAGGAGTTCGGGAGTGGTTTGTTGGTTGGAGTTGTTTGGTTGGATTTGTTGGGATTGGTTATTGATGGTTGTGGATTTGTGTCGGTACATGTACATCTCATTATTTCATGCATGATCATGTTTGTAAAGAAAACTGAGTTTTCGTGTTGTGCATTCATGCTCATGTGTGATTTGGAAATTATGATTTTATGTGAGAATATTTTTGGGTGGGTGTGTATCACGACCCCAAGCCGAGATGGGGGTATTATCTCGGTGGAGCTCCTCTGGTTACTCGAGAGCGGAATAATCTGAGTAACGTCCCCTGGATTGTCGCTGGGCGATGATGGGATCGGACGAGAGATTCGTGCCGACTCCGTGGTCCTTCTGCTGGCGGGGACCAGAGGATGTCTGGCCATGTACGCGCTGGGCGCGGAACTGGGCATCGCTCGTGCGTAGTGGGTGTTCGGCCATGTACGCTTTGGGCGCGGAACTGAACATCGCTACGAAGCCAGGACGTACGGATGGTCGCTAGGGGAGGTCATGGTGCATAGGTTAATAAAGGATTAAATTGGCTATTTTCTGGGAAATAGTGTGTGTGGATTTTGTGTGAACCATTTTCTGGGAAAATGTTTTACGGATATTTGGGCCAATGAGATTTTGGCGTGTGTTGGAAATTGTCGTTTTTGGGGAAAGTGATGTTTTGAGAAAAATGCATATTTCATCATATGCATGCATGTTGGTTGCATTAAATGCATTTTATTTCTTGAGGATTATTTGGGTTATACTTACCTGCGGTACCCTTCTGTGGTAACGCAGATTTTGATGCAGATGAGGAGGAGGAGGGCGAGCCTGAGGAGACGGCTCCGCCCGAGGACTGATCTGGGATCATTTGTTATTATTATTTTATCTTGCTTATTGTATTTTTTGGACATGTGTTAATTTTATTTTGAGATGACTGTATAACTATTTTCAAACCTCTACTGATGTTTAGTTGTATTTAAATTCTGGTACTTAGTTGACTATCCGCTGCGTTATTTTATTTGTACACCGTTGCATGTACACACACTGACACTTCGATGGGATGTGTGACCGTGTTGTCACCATCCGGGCGTCTCGATCCCCGTGTACTTCATAAGGGGGGTCGGGGGCGCCACAGGTGGTATCAGAGCAGTTCGGCTTTAGGTAAAACCACATGTCCCTTAGGATAGTACCAGAAAATTATTTTTATTATTTTAAAAATAATAAATTGTTTTTGAAGTGGGGTAAGTTAAGTTATTTATTTTATATTATGAGTTTATGATTATTTTATTGTTTTAATTATTTTATTGTGAACTACTTCATTGGTTTTATGCATTTTGTCGTATGTTATTTTATTTATGGAATTTTATTTTATTTTATTTTGTTCGAAATTGAAAGGCGAGTTAAGGGTTGTGCCATGACAGGAAGGTGATACGACTGAGAAGGCCATTGTTAGGCTTGAACATTTGGTGTAGTAGGCCTGAACTCTTGGTGATTAGTTTGTTTTAATATCGAGGCTCGAACATTATGGTCTAGGTGAACTCATTGGAGTAGGAACTCAAGTTGCTGCTATGGAGGGAAATAGTTTTTAAATTGCTTAGGATAATTGAGGTTTTACCTTCCGTAGAATTTATTTAATGAGTCTTTGGATAAGAGGTTGTAAGATCAACAAATTTCAAGGTTAGATTTATGAAGAGTTCATCTAAGGTTGAGGCCCCATAGTTTTTAGGAAATAAGTTATGAGATTTAAGGTGATAGGTTCAACAAGCAATTAAATGATGACTTAGATTAGAAGTTTTCGATCTTGCCGACCTTGATAAGCAATTTGATAACATTTGGGGTTTTAGAATTTACAAGTTTTAAAAGGCGAAGGTTTTAGATTTAAGATCATCGATCTTGAGGATTTTGGAAAATGATTTTTATCTGGGTTAAGGTTTTAGAATTACAGAGTTGAGTTACTGATTTGAGAAATTTTTTTTTCAGGCGTGAATTTTCTTGGAGATGGAAGGTAATGATCTAGTTCGTGTATTTTCTGGGGATTGAAGATGTTGATCTAGTTGGTTAAATAATTGTTTTTAGCTTGATGTTACAGTGATAGGTTAATGATTTAATCCATATTAACTTTAAGGATAATAGATGGTGCGGATTTAGGAAATGATTTTTGCTGATTTTGAGGATATTGGTCTAGTGATGGAAATGGTAAGGATGATCACTTGCACGTTTTGAGGATTATTGATTTTGGCTGAGGTGCATGAGATTGATGCGTAGAAATGGTGTGTGTACGCATTTCGGAGGGTATAGGTTCTAGTCTTATTTTGGTTTGGAGAAAATGACTTTAGAAAGTGTTGAAGAGGAGTCGACACAATAGTAGTAATTCAAGAGACCTTGGCTTGGAATTTTTGGTGAGTTGATCGAAGTGTGTAGTCGAGTGGGTTACTTAATGGAATCACGGTTGATAATCGTTATTGTAATTATTTTTAGGAATTAATTGTGACTTGAGGTTACCTAGGAATTTAAATTCTTGAGGCTATACTTTCTTTTGGAGATTGAGCACCCAATTGGTTGAATTAAGGACATTGTTATTTAACTTGAAGAGAGATTGTTGGGACATCATGTATGGTGTAGGAAAAGATCTTCAAAGTTGAAGCTTAGGCATCAACAGTGGATAATATGATCAAGTATATGAGTTAATAAAACATTAGGATCCTTGGGTGTTGTGCAATGACTTTTGGTGGATTGAAGATTTGAACAGTATGGCTTGCTTTGAGGTTTATTAGTGATGTACTATTGAAGGAACTAGTTGTGTTAATGCCTAGCTTATTGGAGTAGAAATAGGTGGGCGAGTTACCAAGATGGTTTCGATAATGTTTCGGTATACTCAATGGTGGTTCGTAGTGAATTTAGTCACCACTAGATTAGATGTTGTTCAGAATGTAGGTGATGAGCTTTTGGGTTTAGGTTGTTAGGTAGAAGTCTCTAGGCGCTCTTATTGGTTTGCTAGGTTGAGATCGAGCCTTTTAAGGTATGCTCTTTATTGTAGATGAGATGGATGTATTTTGGATTGAGGTTGCTTATTTCCAATTTGGGATGTTAAGGTTGTTTGATATTGGGTTTCTATCTATGATCATGGATGTATTTTATGGAATTTGATTTTTGATCAAGTTTGCGAGAGTTAATTGAGGAATTGGAGTTATAACTCGTGGTTTTGGGAGAGAGTATTTTTTCTACCAAATTGTGATAAGAGTTGGTTAGTAGGAATGAAGCCACCTTGAACTCGATGGTGTTAGTTTTATGAGGACATAAATTTTATGCATGTGGCGAATATCAGAGTGCGCAGTAGAAGTGTGATATTTTTGTTGTAGTCAGGAGTTCAGATTGTGCTGATTTTGAGGAATTAGTGGTGACTTGAATTTTGAGAAGATACTTGTAATTGGAGATTAATCATTTGGTTGTGCAATTTGTTATTGATGGTTAACTTTGGAAGTGACCATTAGATTACCAAAGGTAGAATTCAATGGAGGTTTAGAAGTTGAATCCAAGGAGTTGATTGAGGTTAACATGGATTATTGTATGGGGCTATTAATCATTGGAATTTACTGGATGTATTAAAGTTCTGGTGGAAAATGAGTTTTTGGATAGCAGTCACTCTAGGGATACTGGTCGTGATGTGTCATTGGGGGACTAAAATGAGTATGTAGGATAATGCCATGTTCATTAAGGAATGTGCCACGTGCCGTCAAGTTAAGGCTGAGCATCAAGGTAGACCTCAACCTCTCCCTATTCCAGAGTGGAAGTGGGATGATATTTCTATGGATGTTGTGGGTTTGCTAAGGACCCCTAATGGAAAGAATTCAATTTGGGTGATTCTGGATCGGTTGACCAAGAGTGTCATTTCTTGCCTGTTAATAATACTGACTCTTTGGGTAAAGTGACTCGTATATATGTCAAGGAGATAGTGCGTTTGTATGGAATATCCAAGAGTATCATGTCAGATCGGGACCCGCGATTCACGTCCCATTTTTGGAAGAGTTTGCAGGCAGTCTTAGACACTAAGTTGAAGTTTAGTTCTGCGTATCACCCCCAGACGGACGGCCAATCAGAGCGTACTATTCAGACTTTGGAGGATATATTGCGGTCTTGTGTCATGGAATTTCAAGGAAGTTGGGAGAATCATATGCCGCTAATTGAGTTCTCTTATAATAACAGTTTTCATTCCTCCAATCAGATGACCTGTATGAAGCTTTGTATGGAATTAAGTGTAGATCGCCCTTGTGTTAGGATGAAGTTGGCGAGAGCAAATTGTTTGGGCCTGAGATAATTCAAGAAATGAAGGATCAAGTTCAGTTTATAAGGAAGAAAATGGCTGAAGCGCAAAGTCGTCAGAAGAGTTACGCAGATACAAGAAGAAGAGATTTATCCTTTGAAATAGGTAATTGGGTTTATTTCAAAGTCTCTCCTATGAAAGGCGTTAAGCGCTTTGGTAAGAAAGGAAAACTTAGCCCAAGTTATGTGGGCCCTTTTGTTTTTAGATCGTAGGGAAGGTTTGGCTTGTTGCTTATAGAGTGGCCTTACCGGACTATTTTGACGGTATGTTCTTAAGTCTGCTCTTAGTTGAATCTTATTCCTGTCATAGTCTTAATGTTGACCTTCCCAATTTCGAGGACGAAATTTTATTTAAGGGGGGGAGAATGTAACACCCCGTATTTTAGTGTATTTTTACTGAAGGAATTATTTTTATGGATTCAAAATTTTATTCTCTTATTTTAAAATTATTGGATTTTAATTGGGTTATTTTTAGGATTTTTTTTAATTTGGTGAAAATTATTTTATATGCTTTCTTAATATTTATTTATTGTTGTGCATTTAAATTTCTCTTAATATTTAATTAATTACTGTGGGATTTAAATTATTTAAAATTAACTTTACCATTACGTTTAAATTATTTTATTTAACTTGTGGTTTTAAAATCGTTTCCGTTGGATCATTTTTGTGACCCAAGTTATGAGGATTGAACCTTATTTCTTTTCCCTCTATTTTTCTTTCCCTTTTCTTTTTCTTTTCTTCTTTTCTTTTTTTTTTCTTTTCTTTTTCTCCCCTGGTTTCCTCTCTCCCGCGCGAACACTCTCTCTCCTCTCTTCCGTCTGTTTCTTCCTCTTCCACCCAGCGTCGCCGTCAGCCGGCGGTGGCCTTCACCACCCCTCCCATCAGCTTCCCCACCGGCCGACGATCAGCTCCCTCCATTTCCAGCTCCTCCATCGCCGCCGTTAGCCACCACGAGACCCACGAAGCCGCGGCACTCTTTCCGCCGTTGCGCCGCCGTCGCTCCACCTCCGGCCACCATCTTCCTACCACATCATCCCCGACCTCTTGGCAACCTATTGGACCCAACCTCAGCCCCGATCCGTCACCGGTGAAGCCACACCAAGTCCATTTCTGATTTGTACATTTTTTGCCTAAAACCACCCCTTGCGCCGCCACCCACGACAAACCACCACCACCATTGGCTTCACCGACCTCTCTAGGCCCTACCCTACCATTTTTGGGTCTTAGTTTGTCTTCGTTGAAAAGTGGGCATCTGTGACCCACGGCCACAGTGTATTTTACACTGTGGTGTTGCTCAGACAACGCCTTTTTCAACTCCGTGATCTTCCGAAAATTATTATATTGCACTGTAAGTATTTCTCTAAAGAATTCTTGTGAATTTAATGTATTTTTGCACTAACACAGTTCACTGTATTTAATCTATTGTTGGTTTTGCCGGACTGAGTCCGAGGAGTTCGGGAGTGGTTTGTTGGTTGGAGTTGTTTGGTTGGATTTGTTGGGATTGGTTATTGATGGTTGTGGATTTGTGTTGGTACATGTACATCTCATTATTTCATGCATGATCATGTTTGTAAAGAAAACTGGGTTTTCGTGTTGTGCATTCATGCTCATGTGTGATTTGGAAATTATGATTTTATGTGAGAATATTTTTGGGTGGGTGTGTATCACGACCCCAAGCCGAGATGGGGTATTATCTCGATGGAGCTCCTCTGGTTACTCGAGAGCGGAATAAACTAAGTAACGTCCCCTGGATTGTCGCTGGGCGATGATGGGATCGGACGAGAGATTCGTGCCGACTCTGTGGTCCTTCTGCTGGCGGGGACCAGAGGATGTCTGGCCATGTACGCGCTGGGCGCGAAACTGGGCATCGCTGGTGCGTAGTGGGTGTTCGGCCATGTACGCTCTGAGCGCGGAACTGAACATCGCTACGAAGCCAGGACGTGCGGATGGTCCCTAGGGGAGGTCATGGTGCATAGGTTAATAAAGGATTAAATTGGCTATTTTCTGGGAAATAGTGTGCGTGGATTTTGTGTGAACCATTTTCTGGGAAAATGTTTTACGGATATTTGGGTCAATGAGATTTTGGCGTGTGTTGGAAATTGTCATTTTTGGGGAAAGTGATGTTTTGAGAAAAATGCATATTTCATCATATGCATGCATGTTGGTTGCATTAAATGCATTTTATTTCTTGAGGATTATTTGGGTTATACTTACCTGCGATACCCTTCTGTGGTAACGCAGATTTTGATGCAGATGAGGAGGAGGAGGGCGAGCCTGAGGAGACGGCTCCGCCCGAGGACTGATCTGGGATCACTTGTTATTATTATTTTATCTTGCTTATTGTATTTTCGGGACATGTGTTAATTTTATTTTGGGATGACTGTATAACTATTTTCAAACCTCTACTGATGTTTAGTTGTATTTAAATTCTGGTACTTAGTTGACTATCCGCTGCGTTATTTTATTTGTACACCGTTGCATGTACACACACTGGCACTTCGATGGGATGTGTGACCGTGTTGTCACCATCCGGGCGTCTCAATCCCCTTGTACTTCTATAAGGGGGGTCGGGGCGCCACAACCCCGATGGTAACAGTTCCCACAACTAAAGGAGGATTTGTGGTTTATAGCGATGCATCAAGAATGGGTTTGGGATGCGTGTTAATGTAGCACAGGAAGGTTATAGCATACGCCTCACGCCAACTGAAAGTATACAAACAAAATTACCCCACTCATGATCTAGAGTTAGCAGCGGTCTTTTTTGCATTTAAGATTTGAAGACATTATGTATATGAGGAAAAAAGCAAAATTTATACAGATCACAAGAGTTTAAAATACTTCTTCACTCAAAAAGGAATTAAACATGAGGCATAAGAGATTGTTGGAATTGATCAAGGACTATGATTGTACCATTAACTATCACCCAGGAAAAGCTAATGTTGTAGATGATGCACTAAGTAGGATGTCAATGGAACCAACAGTTGTAGCTATTACCACTCAACACCATTTGTTAATGGACTTAGAAAGAGCAGGTATTGAGGTTATCACTAGCGACAAGCAGGATTTTGTGGCCAGTTTAATGGTTCAACCAACCTTAGTAGACCGAATTAAGGGCACCCAAAAAGAGGATTATGGGTTAGTGAGTTTGGTAGAAGAAGTCAGGAAAGGGACTAAATTCGAGTTTAGCATTTCTGATGATGGTGTGTTAAAGGTTTAGAGGCAAATTGTGCGTGCCGGCTAATGATGAACTAAAAAGGGTAATTCTAGAAGAAGCACAATGTTTTTTCTACACAGTCCACCCAAAGAGTACCAAGATGTATCGGGACTTAAGAGTCTTTTTGGTGGAATGGTATGAAAAGAGAAATTTCTAAATTTGTGGAATAGTGCCTAACTTGTCAACAAGTGAAGGTGGAACATCAAAGACTAGCATGATTGTTACATCCACTTCAGATTCAAGAGTCAAAGTGGGAGCATATCTCCATGGACTTTGTGAAAAGCCTACCAAGGACATTGAGCGGACAGAATGCAATATGGGTGATCGTGGATCACTTGACGAAGATGGCTCATTTTGTACCCATTAAAATTTCTTCTAAGTTGGAGAAATTAGTTGAGTTATATGTGCAGGAGATAGTAAAATTGCATGGGATACCGGTATGCATTGTGTCGGATAGAGATCCTCATTTCACTTCAAGGTTTTGGCGAAGCCTACAGGAGGCCATGGGTACTAGGTTAAATTTCAGTACTACTTTTCACCCTTAGAAGGATGGACAGTCAGAAATGATTATTCAAATCTTAGAACACATGCTAAGAGCATGTGTGATGGACTTTAAGAGGACTTGGATACGACATCTACCGTTGGTCGAGTTTGCTTATAATAATAGTTATCAGGCTAGTATTGAAATGGCACCTTACGAGGCATTGTATGGCAGAAGGTGCAGATCTCCCTTGTATTGGGATGAAGTGGGTGAAAAGAAAATTTTGGGACTAGAGATTATCCAGAAGACCACAAAGAAGATAGATATCATTCGAGCTAAAATAAAACAGTTTAGAGCCGACAAAAGAGTTATGCTAATAATCGTCGCCGCTAGTTAGAGTTTGAGGTTGTAAATAAAGTATTTTTTAGGATAGCACCAATGAAAGAAATTATGAGATTTGGAAAGAAGGGCAAGCAATGCTCTAGATATATTGGACCTTTTGAGATTCTTGATTGGATTGGACCATTGGCAGATAGGGTAGCATTTCCATTGGCACTTGCGGGGGTGCATGATATATTTTAGGAGCCCATGGGTACTAGCTTAAATTTTAGTACTGTTTTCACACTTAGACGGACGGACAGTCAGAAAGGACTATTCAAATCTTAGAAGACATGTTAAGAGCATGTGTGATGGACTTCAAGGGGACTTGGATATGACATCTACCGTTGGTCGAGTTTGCTTATAATAATAGTTATCAGGCTAGTATTGGAACAACACCTTATGAGACATTGTATGACAGAAGGTGCCGATCTCCCTTGTATTGGGATGAAGTGGGGGAAAGGGAAATTTTGAGACCAGAGATTATCCAAAAGACCACAGAAAAGATATATATCAATCGGGTTAGAATGAAAATAGCTCAGAGTCGACAAAAGAGTTATGCTAATAATCGTCATCGTCAGTTAGAGTTTGTGATTGGAAATAAAGTATTTTTTAAGATAGTAACAATGAAAGGAGTATGAGATTTGAAAATAAGGGTAAGCTAAGCCCTAGATATATCGAGCCCTTTGAGATTCTTCATCGGATTAGACCATTGGCATATAGGGTAGCACTTCCACTGGCACTTGTGGGGGTGCATAATGTATTTCATGTTTCCATGTTGAGGAAGTATATACCCAATCCCATTCACATTATTAACTATGAGCCATTTCAGATTCATGAAGATATGACTTATGTGGAAGAGCCAGTACAGATTTTGGAAAGGAAAGAACAGGTGTTACGGACTCGAACTATCCCTCTAGTTAAGGTATTGTGGAATAATCACGCTACTAATGAAGCTTCTTGAGAATTTGAGGAAGAAATTCGAGATAAGCAACCACGACTATTCAGTGTTTTGATAACTTGTAGCAAATTTCGAGGATAAAATTTTTATAAAGTTGGAGAATGTAAGGCCCAGGCTCGCTTCCCAGGCCCAAGCCCAGACCCAGTTCCCATCTAAGGAGCCAAACGACGTCATTTAGGCAGGTAAAGTCTTTCCCTTCTAGTTATCTTTTCCTTCACCCGATAGTTTCTTCCCCCTTCCTTTTAGATTTTTCATTTTTTTCCCTCATTCGAAAATCCCTTTCCTCGAATCCTAGGATTACATTGATTTCTCCCTTGTTATTTTGTATTTTGGATTATTTTCTCACTTTCTATCTCAATCACAACAGAATCCCTCTCACGTCCTCTCTCTCGCTCTCTTGTGATTTTAGTGTGGCTTTGGTACTGTGATTTTGAAGGATTTTAAGATTGGTGCCGCTGAGAACTTCTCACACCAGCGAAATTCTCACGAACTTCTCTCTCTCTCTCTGAGATTCACATATCTCTCTCCCTTTTCATCTTCTCTTTTTTTCCCCTCTCATCTCCGATTTGTGGTCACAGTAGCACATTCATGGAGTACTCTCATCTCTACTTGCTTACAACAACTATACACCACCGCATGCCACCACATTGGTAAATTTCGTTGCAGCTTTCTAAAAGTTTTCTCCTGATTTTATCTTAGTTTCACACACACTAAATTGTTGTACAAATGCATCATTTCAGAGCATCTCCATTTCCGTAGTTCATTGCTGTTGCCCACTATCAATTCGAGTTTTCTTCATCGCATTGGTAAGAATCCCTCCCAATTGTTGTTAAATTTTAGCCAAATCGGTATGATGTTCACTATATGAAGTCGGATTTTTGACATTAGTAATGTGGTAACACAGTTCATTGCCAACGACCTAGATAGCATCATATCGTATTCAAATTCGTTCGCATGACTTCTAGGTATCGTAATTCAAGCTTCCGCTTTGCATTTTACATCGTTTAGCTTTGGGGCTTATATATTGATGGGTTGGCTTGACGTGGTTAATTGGATTGTATATTGACTGTTAGAGGTGACGAAGGGTTGCTTCAAGTTTAATTATATTTTTATTTTTAGTTTTTGAAATTTCTTTTGAAATTCCAACACTTGATCAAAAAATCGGACTTGTAGTCTTTGGTGGCATAAAAATCAGACTTGTAGTCTTGGGTGGCATAGTGCAATCTCGATTGTATGTGCCGCAAGGTAAAGTCTTCATTCATTATTAGACACACTTTGACATTGTTTTGTGTATGATAAAATGTTTGGAAGTTGCTAGAAATTTATTGAGTTATGTTGCAATGGTAGAATCTATGAATGGTGTTGAATTCTTGTATGTTGCTGGTCGGGTGAAATTGTTGGCTATTTGAGTCATTTAGGGAGTGGTTTGTCGAAATGTTGAATTGTGGATTGGTAGGTGGTAGATTGGATTGATGGGTATGATTTGTTTGCACTGTTTGGATTTGTTTTTATTTGGCCATTGTCGGGTTTGAACGTTGATAGATTAACAATGATTGTTGCGGGCTGAGTTGGATATGGAGTTGGTTGTGATGGTTGATGTGTGGTTGGCGTGGAATGTGGCGTGTGGGCTTATTGTGTTGGATTGGTCTTGATTTTGAATTAATGGTATTAGGCGTGCAATACGTTAAATGGATACTCTGGTTTGTGGGGTGATTTTTTTGGTTGTTGTTGGGTTATATGATGTCTATAATAGTCGATGATAAACTGTTTTGGATTTATTAAGTTGCTTTTAGTTTACAAGTAACATGTGGAGAGTGGCTAAAATAGTGTTGTGGGTTATTTTATGTTCTTGACTAGATAAGAGCTTGTTCTATTCTATTCTCATGAAGGTGGGAAATTTTTATTAGCTAAGCTAAGTGCTAGTGTGAGTATTAACTTGTGAACAAATATTTTATAATATAGGTTATCATGACACAGCTAAATTATAGTTCCAGAACGTAGAGAATATATTGCAAGAGTTAGATAAGCGGGATTCCTATGCTAGATTTGCAAAAAAAGGAAAATGACATGAGGTTGGTTTGTAAAATGTGCATGTTATGGTTTAAAAGAAAATGTGAAAATAACCTCAGTTATGTGTTCTGCATTCACTCATGAAATCTGTATAAAAGAAAAAAAATATTTTTTGACATGAATAATGTAGAAATAAGCAATATTTGACATATTTCTGAAATGTGCAAAATAGCGAATATGAAATCTGAGAATTTTGTACATGTGATATGAAAATGTTTTGGATCTTTTTTTGATCATATGAAAAAGATATGAATATGTTCAACACGTGGTTTGATATGATATTCACCTTAAAAACCTTTGGCATGACTTATCTGTTTTTGTTTTTCTGATTTTGATATGATGATACTGGCTCACGTGATATGGTTGGTACCAACACGATATGATACGATATGAGTGCACCCACTTTGGAAACAATGTGATTTTTTATGTGTTCTTTCTTGTGTGCACACTCAGGGTTCTGAGAATTAATAAAACAAATTTCACAATATAATACTGTCTGGTTTAGCCATCGGGGATAGCACAACCCTACCACGGGGATTAAATATGGTATATGTTATGATATGATACGATACGATACGATACGATATGATATGAAGAAGATGTTTAGTTATGTTATGCCAAAACGTTTTTTTTTTTAAATATGAACAGTTAGTTTTTGAAATATGAAAAAGATTGAAATGTCACTCTAAAATATTGTTAATATGTTTTGAGATCTGCATATGAAAATGAAATATTTTTGTTTCCTGCATATAAAAATTTGTGAAAAAACTCATGATCTATACACTAGTATATGTGTTTTGCTTACTGAGTTGTTGATAACTTACCCCCTTATTTTCAAAATATTTTTCAAACGATGTGGAGAGTTCAGCTGAGGACTAGGAATAGAAAATGTGAGCAAGGCTAAGCTGATGATAGGGTGTCGAGTAGCTTAGGGTATTACTGTTAACAGAAGGATTTCTGATGTCTATGAGATATGTTTATGTATTT
This sequence comes from Juglans mandshurica, assembly GCA_022457165.1. Taxonomy (NCBI): domain Eukaryota; kingdom Viridiplantae; phylum Streptophyta; class Magnoliopsida; order Fagales; family Juglandaceae; genus Juglans; species Juglans mandshurica. Next base: position 7,364,592 of record CM039625.1, read on the forward strand.
GGTTTAATAAGACTTGAAAATATATCAGTTTATTATGTTGAGTCTATTGGGAGATTGTGATAGTGATGACTTTGTGGTGATTATTATGTGTCTAATTGGAAAATATGAGATTGTTTATTGTTTTTCGAAATCTTTAGAGATTTTAGATGTGTTGGGAGTCTGATTTATAAGTGACATGTAGTAATTCTCCAACCCATCCTGGTATGGGGCGTTACAGAGAGGACCTTTACCATTTGCTCATCTTTGTAGCAAATGCCATGGACCTTCTAATTTGGTATACAAGAAACAAGGTAGTGTTTGAGAATCTCATACATGATGTAACCAATTGCTTTTCGTAATTAAGAAAAACAAAATACAAGCGTGGTAGTTTTTCTCTTCAAATTTTTGAAATTATAACGTCTTTGAAGTTTTTCTTTCATGATATACCGATAATTACTTCATGTGCTTTGTATGAAAAAGGTCAATGAGTAAAGCTGAATTTTCCTATCGGAAGGAGATTAGATATATATATGATCCCAATTCAATTGATTCTTTCGGCCAAGCGAAGGAGATTAGAGATATATCGAAAAAAGTACATCAAAATCGATCCAATCATAAACATGTAGCATGAATAACGAAAAAGTTACTACTTTTCCACAATCAATTTTGCAGGGCCAAAACCGGCAGAGAATACGAACTGCTCAACCAGGCCAAAATGAGCCATCAGCAACCAAACAAGATTGATAAGCTGTCCACCTCTACTTACTTGCTGAGAATGAGCATCTGGTCGGCAATGATTTGACGCGTATGACAACATCTCCACCCACACTTTGCTGATTACCACCCATTTATTCTCCAATTTTTGAAGCTCTTTGGCCAGCATGCATGCATCAAACAATACAGATTTGCTTCGATCTCCCTTCACATGAACAGGTTTAACATCTGTATTCACAGCAAGGAGCTTTTCACAAGCATCCTTTTCCATCTTTGGTCCTAGTCCCTTGTTGCGAAAGAATCTTTTAGCCTCAGCACATGTATCTCTATATCTAATTTGCCCAATACCTGCCACAGCAGACATCATAGTAGGTTTCATCACTAAAAGATATAGCATGTAATCTGAAACGAGCTTACTGATGAATTTAGAAACAACAGCTCGATCGGCTTCACTTCCATGATAGCAGAGTTCAGTAGCAATGTGCCAAAGCAGAAGGCTCTCATCATAGGTAACATTTTCAATATAATCTTTTTTAAGTGTTTCAAAAAGTACTTCTTCCCCTCCGTTCTTGTTTTTGCATTCTTCGAGAACGTAAGCACCTCTAGCTGAACTTATCGTCTTGAGTTCATCTGCTTTTTCAGATTTCCTCTTCAGTTCTTCAAAGATAAATTCCCATAGATCTTTCGTGAAGGGGTTTTTGGACGTATATCTCCACTCATCTAGAAAATCCTTAGCACCCAACGTTTCAACCACTTTTTTGCGACAATGATGCAACAAATGAGTAGTCTTCTTAAAAATGCCAAGGTAGCACTGATCTGCATTTTCTTCATTGGATTTTTTCGGAAGTTGCTTGAGGCAGTATGTTATCAAATTAAATCCTGCCACGGATTCAGACCACCTGCGAAGTAATACTGATGTAGCTCTCTTTGAAAACTTGTTGCCAGAGTCATCCTTGCATTCAGACCACCTTGAACTTCCAATTTTGGGTAATCTCTTGAAGAAGGTCGTGAGTACACTTGGATTTGTATTTGGCTTCATGTCGAGAGAAGCTGTTGTCCAATCAGAGAAAATGAGGTTGAAGAGTGCTATTGCCTCCAGGATCAAGGCACCGAGCAGCAGGGTGTAGGTAACTCGAATATCAAACTTATCTAAACCATGCTTGCAATCTAGAAAAAAGAAGATCCCAAGGGACGCCAAAACCGAAAGCGAGCTTACAGAGCGCAAAAGGTATCCTATTCGATCATGTATCACAACGAACTTGGTATAGAGAACTTCGTAGATGAAGTTGAGTTCAACCTCCAACAATTTAAGCGCATCTTCAGAACTTCTCCCACGAAAAAAACCTCTGCTCTCATTTCGATCATTGTGGCTAATGAGATCAACAATGAGCCCCTTGAAGATTTTGAAGAAGTGGTAACCATATTTCACCACCTCAAACTCATTTAAAGCCTGATTCTCTCTCGGTTGAGAAGAATAGAAGGCGGACTTGGATGCTCTAATATCAGCATCTACTGTTTGTGACATTGTTGTAGGAAGTCTGGCTACTTTCTTTGAAGAGAATGCCTCCATGAGCTTCGCGTACTCTGGTCCAGGATCTGGTTCTGTAAGCATGGTTTCTCGGAATGTACCCCAGCTTGCACGATATAAAGAACGTGTCCGTTCACTGTATTTGATGACTCCTGCCAGGAAAATGAGGGAAGTCGGGAGCCATAGCTTGTTGCTTGGTAGTGTTTCCAGAAAGACATAAAAAGAGGCGAAAACCTGGAATATCAGGGTGAGGAAGTGCCTGAGCCAGAGCTCATTATCCTCCAGGGCAAAAGCAGTTATGGTGTCCGGCCCACCAAGATGTAACAACAAGAACGGAGCCCAAAATGCAAGAAGGTCACTCCTTTCAACAATCTTAGATGAGTTCCTGCTGCTGGTGATGAGCCCGATAGTGAAACTAGCTGCCCAGTCGGCTAGAAAGTATGATGCCCATATGATCAGGATGTAGAGCCTATTTCCTGTGCGTTTTCTCATGGGAGCACCCAAAAACAGTACGATTTGTAGTAAAAGGCTGAAGAGAATGACTCCCCTGACATTCCATATTTCCCATGTCTTCTGCAGCCTGATCGGAATGACCTCGACCATATCTCCTTTTCGTTACTTTTCCTCCCTCTACTCACTTCTGGTTTGAAAAATGAACCAAACGAATGAAAGGTCGTGCTGCAATTCTTTCAACTTGACAACTTTCAACTTTCTTTCCTCAAGACAGCCTTAAAAGGAAATTACAGCTGCCAACTAGTGAGAAACACAACTTTTTTTCACTGGGAAATCAGATTTATTCAATTGAAGAACAGTGGAGGATTTAAAAACATAAAAAGTAGATTGTTTTGGATCAAGGATGAAAATTTCTTGGAATTGTTGTTCCATCTAAAATGAAACAGATGGAACAGAAACAGACATATGAAACTAGTCATTTAATGTTATAAGACTTGAACAGTACTTAAAAAAGGAGATAAGATTCACTCCATATCTCGACTTTTTTTTAGCTAAAATCATGAAAAGAACGTCTATAGAAGATCTTAACTATAATTGTATCAACAGGGGTTTTGGGAGAGAAAGCAAGCAGATCCTCTTCATGTCAAAGGTAGCATTTGTGCAGTGGCTAATCAAATATACCAGGAAAACGTACCGTTTAATCAAATATCTGTAAGTGAATATCCTTGTATTGTCGTATTACCTTTCCTTGGTTACCACTCCTGTTAATTAATGATTAGCGCATGCATGGATCTCGCCTAGCAATGGCCTAATTAACTTGCATGTGAAACTGATTCACATGTCGTTGCGCTATTTCACGCAGTAACATGACCAGATGATCAGGACACAGCATCTAATTCGGATCACTCATCAAATCAGACCATTCATTGTTAATATCACTTCCTTTAACAGCCTTTAACAGTCTAGGAAACAATAAGAAGATTGAGGAAGTGATTCTGATCTCAATTATATGTTAGTCAATCTATAATGACGCTGCCTGCATTATGTTGTGCGTGAGAGACATCTCTATTTTCTAATTTTTCGTAGTGACAGTGACTGTGTTGGAGTATCTAACAGGTCTTTCAACAGCCTTTTTAACTTTCGTTTTTTTTTCCCCCTAGGTACGTCACGTAAAATAGAAGGGCTGGCGAGAGCTTATGCATGAGGCCATGTTACCAGATTGTAATTTGGTGACTGCTCATTGCGCTACGGAGTGTTCCAATCGGCCTTAAAACTTGTGGATTTTGTGGAGAGTCCTTCCAACAACTTAATTTGTATTTCGGAAATAAACATATATACCAATACGGAGAGTAAGGAAGCATATAAAAAAGACAAGTGTTATGGTCACAAAAAGATCCTACAAAAGTAAATCCACGAACTGACATGATTTTATAATATCTCATATGATAAGGATAAAAGTAGGTGTTAATGGGATCCTACATTGCTTGAGAATGAGAAGTTTTTGCTCTTTATAAGATTCTAATGAGGCTCCAATTGTATCATTAACTAATCATTTTGGAGTATAGGTCATATGGTTTGCGCCTTCCATTGGAGCGTTATAGATTTCATATGATACCGTAAATTTACTTTACATTAAAAGTAACTTTATAATCTAACGTATTACGTCAAGTCATATCAATTTATAAATTTATTTTTTTAGAATATATATTATACACATCGATTTGCAAATAGAATAGGAAAAGACAACAAATGGCACCTACACGATAAGATCAATAATTACTAGTGGATTTAATGCAGAAAATTTTTTCTCATCAGCCACTATTCACCACCCCATACCCTACGAAAAACACATTATATTCTATGAAAAAGCGGGTGTGAGAGTAAATAGTGGCTGATACATAATAAATCCCTTTAATGTAACCAAAATATATAGATCTGCATCGTATCTCAGCAAAAAATATCTCCGGATCAATAATAATAAATAAATAAAATAAACAAATGATGAAAGTTAAGATCAAAACCCAACACTGATTTAGCTAAAATGCGAGTGCATGAGCTAAATATAAACACTGAGCGAAAATAATAGAAAATTAGCAAACATACTTTGATTTCCCCTTTTGTTAAGCTCTGGTTGCCTAAAACCGACTGCTAGCTACATGCATGCCACGTTCACGGAGTGAAGGACTGGACACCGAGAGAGTGAGAGATCATGTACTAGGGGAGGAAGGGAGCTGCTATTTGTAGACGTTGAGCTGAGATTAGGAAACTTAGAAACTACAAAAATGAAGAAGAATTAGAAAAATTACAATAGATGCCATTGTGACATAATTTTGAGATGAAACTGTCAAACAAAAACTTTATCTACAATCACTTTTACGTACTTCAATAAAGTAATTGGCTGCATCACTTTTTTTAATATAAAATAATTATTTTAGTCAATCACATCAGTAAAGTGCACAAATTATGCAAAAATAACTATACGTAACAAAACTCATTGCCAAAACAGTTTGGAATATACCCTAAACACTTTGAAATTTAAAGCGAAACAGAATAAAGGGTTAAAGTACAATGTCAATAATAAATAAATAAAATATAGTCATTTTAGCTTTAGGAGCCACGATCCACATAAAAATGTGATCTATAAGAGTATGAGTTTTTCAACTTATCATCTTCACACACCACACACTACTCCATCTTAAATGTGATAGAAATATATAAAAATGATCTATAAAAATGTGATAGAAATATATATATACATATATATATATATATATATATATATATATATATATTAGCATGACTTTAGAGAGTGGTTTTGTGACGCATTTGTTCCCACGTCACCAAAGGTGTATTATGTATTGCACTTTGGAATTTTGTTCATTTGCTCTTTGAATGGAAAAAAAAATAATATAAGAAATGAGATAGTTTTAGATAAAAATTAAAAATTGAATAAAATATTATTAGAATATTATTTTTAAATATTATAATTATTTTAAAATTTGAAAAAATTAAATTATATATTATATTTTTTTATAAAAATTTAAAAAAATTATAATAATAAAATGAAATAAAATAAACTGAACCTTATAAGCCATGCTCTTGATGACTAGGAGAAACACGAAGTCAAGAAGATTTAATAATTAAAATTAAAAGGAAAGTGAACCAAAAGCTGGAAATAATTCCCTTCTACTTTTTTCGCTTTTCCTTGTCACGTTCAGAAATTTTCTTCAGTACCTTCATCGCTATTGCTTTGATCGATGTTGCCGACGTGCGACTAATAATGCTAGCTAGCTTTACGATTACACCGATGATTCTCTACTTCTTCTTTTCCATCTTAAATTATTTTATTATTATTATTATTATTGATTTATTGAGAATGAGAGGACATGAGGTTTCAACATTATTGGACACGTGGTCATGACTATTTAACAAAAAAAAAAAAGTTCCAACATTATATCAGTTTAGTATTAATTTAGTGCTATACGGAAAAAAAATGTACTGACGGATTTGGGAAATTTTCTGTGGAGCCAAGCTGTAATATTAAGATAAATACATAAAGATAATTACTACAAAGATGGTTTAAGATGCAGAAGATATATATAATATTATCAAATACTTTATTGTTTTTCCCTTTTTTCTTCACTTTTTATAACTATATATGTTACTTAAGAAATGCTAAATCTATCGAAAATGTGTTTCGAAAGTGTGTTTCAATTTCTTTTTTTTTTTAACTTAATGATTAAATAAGTGTTTTTAAATGATATTATAAATTTTTTATTTTTTTAAAAAATATTTATGATGATTAAAAAAATATATGAAAAAAATAAAATAAAAATAAAAAAATAAAATGTACAATTCGAAACACACATTCGATACAAATTTCCGATATATATAGTGTTACTCATGTTACTTATTGTAAGTTTATTGTGAGATTACGTGAATCATAAAAAATATATATATATATATTTGCAATCGTGAATTGTGCAATCACCGCGTAATCGCTTTGAAAAAAATGAATAAAACATGAGACCCACATTAAAAAAATTAATTTTTTAATAGTAGATCTCATTTTTTTCAAAACGATTACGCGGCGTTTACGCATTTCACAATTATATATAGAATTACTCTAAAAAAATAATAATTTAAAATATGATAACCCCTTCCACCTTAAGAGTGTCGTGTCATGCATTAAATATGTTTGCAATAAAATAATTCCTCCTCCTAACCGTACATAATATGGAAGGCCCAACATAGCCTTTGTTCGCATGTGCACAAAACATGCACTCCACACTCGCTCTTTATATGGTCGAGCACATCTTATGTCATAATTGAGCACATCTCTCATCATAGCCAAGCTACGTGCACACACCTTATATGGTAGAAAACATATCCCACTAAGTGATACAGGAGGATCCGAGTTAGATAATACTGAGTTTTCAGACTGCACGTTGACTACATTGAAATACCTTGAGGTGGCATATCAGCACAAAGAGGGCAGGAGATCGTGATATTCCTTGATTGGGGTAATTTTGGGCACGTTTCGGTATTTTGGCCATAATTTTGGTTACAGGTATCAAAATCGCACATATGACCCCAATTCGCAAAGTTCTTTTTGACGCGCACGTCGTGGCCACCCAGCTATGCTCCGTGTGCATTATTTTCGAGGCCAAATTCCAATGTTTTTCCCTTCTGATTTCCTATTTTTAGTTATTTTTTATTTTTTATGGTAATATTTCATTTACTGTTTCGGAAGTGATTCTGAACTCGATTTGGTCCAGATTTTTGACAGATTATTTCTTTTATTACATATTTAATTTTGGCATGATTATTGGAATTTTGTTATTTCTAGTAAAATTCTGATACAATCAATTTGCAACTATTATAGCCCGACTTATGGGTTGATTTTGTCATTCTTGAATATTGATAATTTTGAATTGAACATCAGAGGTGTTTTCTCTGTGTTTTTGGGCAATTCTCTTGTCTTCTTCCCTATAAATTATCTGTTGAAACTAGCCTGCAGAATAATCGCTATTCTGTCCAGCGTCAGTTAGTCTCAGAGCTTTAGCATCTTTCTTGGGGGTGATTCTCATCAGTTTTCATGGCTGGTCGTCATGATCGTGGTTGTCGTGGGCAGGTTCCGAACAAGGAAGTCTCGCACTATGATCGTAGCGTTCAGGATGTGATGATTGAAGATTTGCAGAGACAAGTTACAGAGTTAACCCGGCGTCTAATGGCACATGATTTCGGCGATCGTGAGATGGAAGATCACGATTCCAATTCCAGTTTTGAAAACCCATATCACCAGCGTCCTTTATACCGGGAGGACCATGGTCGGGAGGAGCGTTATGGGTACCTCAGCTTCCGAGTGGATTTACCCAAGTTTTCTGCTACGTCAGAGGCTAAAGGGTTCATTTATTGGTTGCATGAGGTGGAACAAAATTTTTACCATAAGGAGGTTCATGATCATGTTAAAGTGAAACTAGTTGACATCAAACTCAAAGGTAGAGCATCTGCGTGGTGGGAGCAGTTGAGGCGATCACGAGACAAGCATGGCAAGGCCAAGATTACTGATTGGGAGAAGATGAAGAAGAAGATGAAGGGTCACTTCCTTCCCTTCGGATATAATCAATCTCTGTTCTAGCGACTTCACTCGTTAAGGTAGGGCATGAGATCGATTGATGATTACACTGAAGAATTTTATCAGTTGATAGCCCGTAATGATCTATCTGAGACAGAAGAGTAGTTGGTGGTGCAGTATTTGGGAGGATTGTAGCAGTCCCTACAGGATGTCCTTAGCCTTCACTCGCTGTGGACAATTTCTAAAGCATACCAGTGTGCACTTGTCGTAAAGAAGCAACAGAACATGAGGCCAGTGATCAGAAGCGATCAAAACAATCGAGCAGTTCGCCCTCAAGAACCTCATCCTGCCCAGCAGCCATTGTAGGGTCAAAGTTCTAACTCTAATATTCGATGTTTTAGATGTGGTGAACAGGGGGCATAGAGCGATTGAATGTAGAAAACCTGCTAATCAAAAGGGCAAAACTCTTCTAATTGAGGAAGATGTGGAAGAAGAAATTGAGGCGACTGGAGAGCCTGTGTATGATGATGATGAGGATGGAGACGTATTGTATGGTAATGGCCATGACACCCTGGTTGTTCACAAGAGTCTACTGACTCCCAAGGGTGATTCAGGGGACGATTAGTTGAGAACCAATATTTTCCAAACGACCTACACAATTGCAGATAAAGTCTGCAAGATGATCATTGGCAGTGGCAGTTGTGAGAACGTGGTTTCTGAATAAGCTATCCAGAAATTAAAATTGAAGACAGATCGTCATCCTAAGCAATACAAATTGTCGTGGCTGAATAAAGGCAGTGAGGTAACAGTAGATAGGCGATGCCTAGTGTCTTTTTCGATCGGAAAAAAATATTTTGATAATGCTTGGTGTGATGTCGTATCTATATATGCTTGTCATGTATTGCTAGGCAAGCCTTGGCAGTATGATCATAGTGTTGTTCACAATAGGCAAAAGAATACATATTCTCTTAGTATTAAGGGGAAGAAGATTGTGTTGGCGCCTCACCGGGAAGGAACCACTCCTACCCCGATAGCCAATAATACTAACATTCTCTCTGTGTCCAGGTTTTTAAAAGAGATTGAGTGGAAAGTTGTGATTTATGCCCTGCTGCCATATGGGAATAGTGCAGCAGACGTGAGCCCAGATTTACCAGCGGAGGTGCAGCAGCTGCTAGTAGAGTTTTCTGACCTGATGTCAAAAAATCTTCCTCCTGGGTTACTGCCTATGAGGGATATTCAGCATCAGATCAACCTTGTCCTGGGGTCGATTTTTCCAAACAGACCTGCGTATCGCCTTAGTCCCAAGGAAGTTGAAGAGTTGCAGAATCAAGTGGTAGAGTTATTGGAGAGGGGCTACATTCGTGAGAGCATGAGCCACTGTGCAATCCCTGCCCTGCTGGTATCGAAGAAAGATAGTTCCTGGCGTATGTGTGTTGACAGTCGAATGATCAACAAGATCATAATGAAGTACAAGTTTCTCATTCCACGCCTAGATGACATGCTGGATCAATTGTCCGGTTCTAAGGTCTTCTCAAAAATTAACTTTAAAAGCGGATACCACAAGATCAGAATAAGACCTGGAGATGAGTGGAAGACAGCGTTTAAGATGCAACAAGGGTTGTATGAATGGATGGTCATGTCTTTTGGGTTGTTCAATGCGCCTAGTACATTCATGAGGTTTATACATCAGGTTCTACAGCCTTTTATGGGGAGATTCGTTGTAGTTTACTTCTGACAATATCCTCATCTATAGTCCTACATGGGCGTCACACTTTAATCATCTCCGAGTTGTTCTTGATATGTTGAGAACGGAGTGCCTATTTATCAATTAAAAGAAGGGTTCTTTCTTTACTACTTCTGTAACTTTCCTTAGTTTTGTTGTGTCTATTGATGGTGTTCATGCAGATCAGTCAAAGACCTTGTACGATGTTAGGAGTTTCCATGGATTGGCATTCTTCTACTACCGGTTCATCAAAAACTTTAACACTCTGATTGCTCCTATTACAAAGTGCCTCAAGGGACGTGACTTCCAGTGGTTTGAGGAGGGAGAGGTCAGTTTTCAACTGGTCAAACTGAAGATGACAAAGGTGCCAATTTTAGCACTTCTAGATTTTGACAAGGTGTTCGATGTCAATTGTGATGAATCTGGGGTTGACATTGGCGGTGTTTTGAGTCAGGAGGGACGACCCATAGCCTTTTTTAGTGAGAAGCTGTCAGGGTCGAAGAAGAATTATTCCACTTATGACTTGGAGTTCTATGCCATAGTTTAGTCCCTGAAACATTGGCATCACTACCTGGTGCAGCGGGAGTTCATTCTTGTTACTGATCATGAGGCCCTGAAGTACATCAATGGCTAGCACAAGTTGAGCAGGCGACATGCTAAGTCGGTGGTCTACTTGCAGGAGTTCACATTTTCATTGAAGCACCTATCACGAAGTCTGAACCGTGTTGCAGATACCCTGAGCCGTTGTATGTTACTCCTCACCAGCATGACCACCAGAGTTGCAGGATTTGAGGTTTTCAGTAACATGTATGCAGCAGATCCTTCGTTTGGGAGGATATTTTGAGAGGTAACTGATGGTCAACGAAATGATTTTGTTTTGCATAATGGTTATTTATTTCGTGGATTGCAGTTGTGCATCCCAGATTGTTCACTAAGGCAACAGATTATTAGTGAACTTTATAGCGAGGGTCATTTTGGGCAAGATACGACGTTGGCCCTCATTTGCTCTGATTACTATTGGCCCAAACTGACCAGTGATGTGGCTCATTATGTGGAGCGATGTTATGTATGTCAGCGGTCCAAGGGGGTTCTCACCAATGCAGACTTGTACACCCCATGCCTATTCCTGAAACTCCTTGGTTGTTTTTCCAATATGGCCTATTTTGTAGCTTGCAGAAAAACAATGGATGCTGCTCGGATCGCTCATCTTTACTTCAAGGAGATTGTTCATTTACATGGTGTTCCCTGGTCAATCACTTCAGATCGTGACACCAAGTTCATGAGCCATTTCTAGAAGAGCTTGTGGGAGAAACTGGGGACAAAGTTGAATTTCAGTAACGCCTCCCACCCCTAAACAGATAGTCAGATAGAGGTGGTGAACCGGAGTTTGGGTAATCTTTTGAGGAGTTTGGCTGGAACTAAGCCAAAGCAAAGGGAGTTGGTTCTTCCCCAAGCAGAATTCGCCTATAACAGATCCAAGAACAGAACCATACGGTTGAGTCCATTTGAGATTGTCTATGGTCAGAACCCGTTCGGTGTGTTGGACTCAGCCCCCATTCCACGTGTAGGTTGTTTGAATCACAAGGCAGATGAGATGACAGAACATCTTAGAGGCATCCATGATCAAGTGAAGTTGGTCATTCACGAGAGCAATGCCAAGTACAAGGTTCAAGTAGACAGTCATCGTCGCCAGGTACTTTTTGATGTTGGTGATTTTTTTCGGGCAGTATTAACTCGTGATCGTTTTCCTGTTGGCTAGTTTAATAAGTTTAAAGAGTGAAAGATTGGACCCTGTAAGATCCTACAGAAGATCAATGATAATGCCTACAGGTTACACCTCCTTAGCCATTTGAAGACTTCTGATGTATTTAATGTGAAACACTTGAGCCCTTGTTTTGTGGACCCTGATGAAACTACAGTGAACTTGAGGATGAGTTCTTTCCTACCAGGGGCGACTGATGCAGGAGGATCCGAGTCAGATGATGCTAAGTTGTCAGACTGCACGTTGACTGTGCTGAAATTCCTTGAGGTGGCAGATCAGCACAGAGAGGGCAGGAGATCATGATCTTTCCTTGATTGAGGCAATTTTGGACACGTTTCGGTATTTTGCCCATAACTTTGACTACGGGTATCAGAATCGTGCATATGATCCCAATTTGGAAAGCTCTTTTTGGTGCGCATGTTGTGGGCACCCAGCTAAGCTTGGTGTGCATCATTTTCAAGGCCAAATTCCATTAGTTTTCCCTCTGATTTCCTATTTTTAGTTATTTTTTTACCTTTTATGGTAATATTTCAATTATTGTTTTAGAAATGATTTTGAACTCGATTTGTGCCATATTTTTTACAGATTATTTCTTTTATTATATATTTAATTTTGGCATGATTATTAGGATTTTGCTATTTTTGGTAAATTCTGATACAGTCAATTTTTAACTATTATAACCCGGCTTGTAGGTTGATTTCGTCATTCTTGAATATTGATAATATTGAATTGAACATCAGATGCGTTTTCTATGTGTTTTTGGACTATTCTCTTATCTTATTTTTTGTGAATTATCTGTTGAAACTAGCCTGTAGAATAATCGTTATTCTGTCTGGCGTGACAAAATCGAGCCCCGCGCTCACACTCTATGCTGTCAAGTCTATCTCTCGCTCATGAGCTCCGCACTCACACTCTATGTGGTCGAGCCTGTCTCCCGCTCACCTCGCCTAGACGAGACCCACACCAGAACTTCACATGGTCGAGCCCATCTCTCGCCTAATCTCGCGCTCATAAATCTTTACTTCTTAATGCGAGAGGAACGGATAACTAGGGACTCACGCCCAGAATTTATTTCTCTACAGAATTTGGCGGATTATTTCAATTGGATATTTTATCTTTAAAGATTCTCAAGGCCTTTGTTGGAACAAATTACCCTTAAGAATCGCGAGCAACTGTAAGGGATAAAATATAATGGACCCATGGTATTTCATAGGCCCATCCCAATGTGGGGATTCATCAGGAGGGAAGAATAAGAAGTGAGGGAATGGACAAAAGGTTGAGGGAGTAGAGAGTGTCAGGAGGAAGAGGGAGGAAGTGATATAAAGTAAGGGGGAAGTGACATAAAGCAAAAGGGAGGGAACATAAAGCAAGGGCAAAAGATAAGAGGGAACGAGATGACGTTAAGGACTTTTGGCCAAGCTTCTCTTAGGGGCTTCTTCAACCTCACGACAAAAGTTTCAGCAGCGATAATTCCACCAGAAGATAGACCTCCAATATTCTATTGTACATTGAGGATAAGAGACTATGAGAGACTGTAAAACAAGTATATTATAGTAGACTCTTCCCTCTCTAAACCCTATGGGCGTAGACCCAGTGTCGAACCACGTAAATATGTGTCTCTCTTTATTTTCTCTGGATTTATTTACTATTCACCGTCATCGTACAGCTGCACTGGACCATTGTCGAAGGATTTCACACCACACCGATCAAGGTCCGAACAACCTCAACGGGACCGAAAATGGATATTTCTTCCCTTTCGACCTATTGTGCCTTTTTAAGCGTTAACAATTGTAATATCTAAATTTTATATTTTTTGGATTTCAGGTTAAAAGGGTTCGGTCACCTTCAGGGTACGAGTCAAGACAATATACCACTTTAATTCTCCTTCTCGTAACCCTCCACAACGGCCAATGAATCTCCATTGTCAATTGGCTTGCTCTTATTCAATTTTGCATGTAAATGCTTGAAGACAATGTACTACTCCTAATTAATTTGTCATGTAATCTAAAAAGTTTTAGCACATTGATTGTTTAATAAAATAATATAATGACAATATGTGAATTATACCTGCATATTGAAGAACTCTCAATTCGTTTCTCTTAGATATTGCATCTCAAAGCACTCTACCATTAATCTTTACAACTAGCTAAAGTATTGAAAAATTGCGTATATCTTGTGAGGATAAACGTAGTACATATATATATATATGTGTGTGTGTGTGCAGATTTCTCCCCTTCTGTTGTGGTGTGTATATATATATATATACTAGCGGTTGGGTAATGTGCGAGACATATTTGCCCGGTTGAAAAATAACTTATTTTGTAAAATATAAATATGTTTTGGATTAAAAAAATAACATAATCATAAGTAAAATAAGTAGTATATAGAGAATTTTTTATGAACTCGTCTGCACCTAACAAGTGAAAAGAGATGTGGAGAATTTTTGTGATAGTGATAGTACTTCATTGCATAAATCGAAGCAATCCAACCGAAGAAAAAAAAATGAGAAGTGGTAAAATGAAGGGTTGGATTTAAATCTTAAAAATTTTAATGTACCAACAGCAGCCTCGTCCTTTAAAAAATAACACACATAATATTATATCCTTAAATATGATTTGCATCGATGTATTAATAGTAGTGACATGGTTTGTGAATAGTAATATATAAAATTATTTGGATTAAGATGTTTTATTTGATTTTAGAAAATGAGAGAAAAAAAAGTTAAAATAAAAATATTATAAAAGTTAAAATATTATTGGGAAGAGATAGATTGTCAATTCCCTCCTGACTCAATGATGTTGTAAATTTTTTATTTTTTTAAAAATGTTTATGATTATTAAAAAAATACATGAAAAAAAGAAAAGAAAAATAAAAAAATAAAATACATATTCATGACATATTTTCAGGTTACTTTTTTATTAGTTGTAGCAGTTCTCTTTAGTTAATTAAAATTATTATCATATTTAAATTATGTTAAAACTCTAATTATTTATATAGTTATACTTTTTAAAAAATATTTAACAAAATTTTATTATTTATTTCAAATATTAAAATAGTCTAATGTATAAAAATAAAATTATTATTTATTTATGTTCATCATTTATTATGAAATTTAAATTATATTAAAAATTCAAATTAATTAAATAGTTTTTTTCTCTTAAAAATGTACAGTAAAATTTCATCATTTATTTAATGATAACAAAATTAGTATTTTATAAATTAAATTTGATTTTTAGTGTATGATATAAAAAACAGAAATAGGATATGCGAAAAAAACATGCGAAGAAAAAAAAAACAGCTTCTTTATTGATCATTTAAAACTCAAAAATCAATATTTTTTTCACTTTTTCTTTCTTCCTCTCTCTCATTTCCTACGCACGATTACGGTATTACGTCGCACATTAGCATTCACAATGACAAAAAAAAAAACTTTACTGTTCATTAATGTTCATCATACTGTCGATGAACAGTAATAAGATATGAAAAAAAAAAGCGGCTGATTTAGATTGTGTATGATATAATAAACAGTCATAGGATATGCAAAGAAAAAAAAACAGTTTCTTCATTGATTATTTAAAACTCAAAAATCAATATTTTTTTTTACTTTTTCTTTCTTCCTCTCTCTCATTCCCTATGCACGATTGCGGTATTATGTCGCACATTGCATTCACACGAGAAAAAAAAAATTATTGTTCATTACTGTTCATCATACTGTCGATGAACAGTAATAAGATATGAAAAATATATATATATATATAGTTATACTTTTTTAAAAATATTTAACAGTTTCTTCATTGATTATTTAAAACTTAAAAATTAATATTTTTTCTACTTTTTCTTTCTTCCTCTCTCTTATTCCCTACGCACGATTGCGGTATCACGTCACACATTAGCATTTACATGAAAAAAAAAAAATACTGTTCATTACAGTTCAAGATGAACATTAATGAACAGTAACATTATAGCGGCTTTTAAGTATAGGCAGGATATATATATATATATATATATATATATATATATATATATATATATATATATATATATAGTGGTGATAAACGTGCAAAGCAAGTTTGCCATATCTATCAAATCAAAGAAAAAAATAAAATATAACTTTGAATATTAAAATAATCTAATGTATAAAAATAAAATTATTATTTATTTATGTTCATAATTTATTATGAAATTTAAATTATATTAAAAATTCAAAATAATTAGATAAATTTTTTTCTTAAAAATGTACAGTAAAATTTTATTATTTATTTAATGATAAAAAATTAGTATTTTAATTATCTATTTTATGTTAGTTTAAATCAATATTTAAACTTCTATCGTTAGATTAAATCTGAAAATTAAATATGAAGAGTTGTAATTTAAAACCTATAAACCAATATTTTTCCCCACCTTTCATTTCTCCCTCTCTCTCATTCCCCACGCATGATTGTGGTATTACGTCACACATTGACATTCACACGGACGAACCTAAAAAAAACAAAAAAACAAAACAAACGTAAAAAAAAAAAAAAAAAAAAAAAAAAAAAAAAAAAAAAAAAAAAAAAAAAAAAAAAAACCTCTTTACTGTGAACAGTATAGGAATATGCGAAAAAAAAAAACCACACAACCTCTTTACTGTTCATTACTATTGATTAACAGTAATAGGATAGCCTCTGTTAAATCACCACTTGTCCCAAAAGCTTAAGCTAATGGGAAGAGGTATATTTTATTATTTATTTTATATCTTAACACTTCCCCTCACGTGTGGGCTAGACTCTCACTCAATGGGTGGCCCAACACGTGAAATATTTAATTAAATGGGATAGAGTGTAGAGTCAGGGTTCGAACTCAGGACCTCTGCTCTGATACCATGTAAAATCATCACTTGTCCCAAAAACTTAAGCTGATGGGAAGAGGTATATTTTATTATTTATTTTATATCTTAACAGCCTCTTTTAAGATATAGACAAATATATATATAAATTGAAGTTAATTTTAAGTGTATGATAGAATATTTATATTTTAATTATATATATATATATTTTATGTTAGTTTAAATCAATATTTAAACTTCTACCGTTAGATTAAATCTGAAGATTAAAAATGATATATCACTTTTAGTATTACTCTATAAAAGTTTAAATAACTTAAATAAAAATCTAAATAATACTTATCACACAAATTTGATCCAATCAATTCAATTATATATACTTGCTTTTACAAATTTTAATACAATCACTAAAAATTCAAGAATTATAAATAAGAATTACATAACAATCCGACTATAAAGCAAGCATTTGACAGAAGTAATAATTTATTTTACTCTTTAGATGAATACAAAAAAAAGTCTATTTAAAGAAAAAGAGGTAATATAAACACTTGAGGAAAAAAACATGTGAAAAAAAAAAAAAAAAACTTTAGACTGTTCATTACTGTTGACGAAAGGTAATGAAGGTAATATAAACAACTGCGTGAAAAAAAAAAGAAAAAAAAAAAAAAGAAAAAACTCTACACTGTTCATTACTGTTGATGAACAGTGACATCAACAATAATGAACAGTACATGCATAGCCACTTTTAAGTATAGGCGCCACTTGAGGCGTATAAAAAAGGTTTATCTTCTAAAGGTACTCCAACCTAATTGATATATATATATATATGAGGTCCACCTAATATTAGTTGAGTTCTCTATAAATAATAGTGAATTGAGATAGTTGAGTGAGTTTTATGAGGTCCACCTAATATTAATTTGAATGATAAAATAAATTTAGATGTATTTATTAAAAGTTGAAAAATATATTAAATTTGTGGATCCTTTTAACTGAATAAATATATTTTTATGAAAAAAATATTAATATAAAAAATTCACAATTAATCTTAATTAACTAATCATGTGATAAAATTAGCAAATACTTATGACGTTTGAGATTTTTGTTCAGATCTATGGCCACAGGACTTCATCAATCTCATATCATTATTTTCACCTGACATGGCAGATCGATCATGAAAAATGAGATGCTACAACGGAACGCCATCTCCTGCGACGCCATCTCCTACAACGGAACGCTAAACGAGTAACGTCTCAAATCCTCGCCATGCTCCATATCCATCAAATGAGATGCCGAATAAATAACACCTCAGACCTCCAACAAGATAGTTCAGGTTTGCAAATTTCGCACCCATAATTAGAGATTATTTACACTAACTGGTTTGACTTTTGCAGCACTGTCAATCATCTCTTACTTACCTCCTCATGAGACTCGAAGTGACATGTTTAGTCTCCAGGCTATCCGACCTCTCTCACGACGAAGTGCAAGTTTGGTCTTTCGACTACCCGATGATTACTCCAGGGATCACATCTCCTCTAGTAAACGCCAAGCCCCAAACCTTCACCAGACTCTAGGACGACGATTTAGTTTTGCAAATTTCACACTCGTGATTGAGGATTATTCACACTAACTGGTTTGGCTTTTACAGCACGGTCAAACATCTCATACTTACCTTTTGGTTAAGGGTCAACAAGTGGGTCCAACCTTAAGGCAGCCTGGCCTGCCTCATGGTGAAGTGTGGGTCCAGTCTTTCTGCTACCTGATATTACTCCTGAGACAACATCTCATTAGCAAACGCATTGTTTACACTCGAGCCATGACCACCTCTTCTAGGCTATTTTTGACAACGAGTCAACAAAAGAGAAAGGCCAGGGACAGCTCGACCTCCCCTGGGGCCCAACAAGTGGGCAGGTCACTCGACTGCCCGATCTTCGCACTTCGAGACGAGCTATGTAGTAAAGTACATCTCTCGCCATAGCCAAGCTACGCAGTTGAGCACATCTCCCGCCATAGTCAAGCAATGCAGTCGAGCACATCTCCCACCATAGTCAAGCTACACGCGCTCATAACTTATGCGGTGGAGTACATCTCCCGCTATAACCGAGCTACGTGCTCGCTCCATACGTGGTCGAGTACATCTCTTGCCATAACTGAGCTATCTGCTTGCTTCTTACGCAGTTGAGCATATCTCCTACCATAGTCGAGCTACACGCTCACAACTTACGTGGTGGAGTACATCTCCCATCATAGCTGAGCTATGCGCTCGCACCTTGCACGGTCGAGCTCATCTCCTGCCATAGTTGAGCTGAGTGCTCGCACTCTATGCTGTCGAGTCCATCTTTCGCTCAACTCGCTAAGATGAGCTCCGCGCTTGCACTCTATGGGGTCGAGCTTTTCTCTTACTAATCTCGACAAGTCGAGCTTTGTGCTCGCACTCTATTCGGTCGAGCCTATCTCCTGCTCACCTCACCAAGACGAGCCCACACTCGAACTTCATAAGTCGAGCTCATCTCCCGCCTAATCCCGAGCTTGAAAATCTTTACTGCTTAATATGAGAGGATCGGATAACCAGGAACCTGCGCCCATAATTTATTTCTCTACGGACTTTGGTGGATTATTTCGATTGGATATTTTATCTTTAAAGATTCTTAAGGTCTTTGTTGGAACAAATTGCCCTTAAGAATCACGGGCAACTGTAAGGGATAAAATATAATGGGCCCATGGTATTTTCTAGGCCCAGCCCAATGGGAGGACTCATCAGGAAAGAAGAATAAGAAGAGAGAAGGAAGTGACAAAAGGCTGAGAGAGTGCAGAGTGTCAGAAGGAAGATAGGGGAAGTGACATAAAGCAAAAGGGATGGGACGTAAAGCAGGGGGCAGAAGATAAAAGGTAGAGAACGAGACGACTTTAGGAACTTTTGGCCAAGCTTCTCCTAGGGGCTTCTTCAACCTCACGATAGGAGTTCTAGCAGCGATAACTCCACCTGAAGACAGACCTCTAATATTCTATTGTACACTGAGGATAAGAGACCACGAGAAACTATAAAACAAGCATATTATAGTAGACTCTCTCCTCTCCAAACACCCGTGGATGTAGACTTATTGTCGAACTACGTAAATTTGTGTGTTCATCTTTTTTTATTTTCTCATTATTTATTTACTATTCATCGTCATGGATGTACGTACCGATACCATACAGTTGTGCTGGAAGCTCTACACCACATCGATCGAGGCCCGAACAACCTCAATGGCATTAGGAATTGATCTTTCTCTCATTCTAACATGTTGTGCCATTTTTAAGCATGAACAATTGTAATATCTAAAATTTATATTTTTTGGATTTCAGGTTAAAGGGGTTTGCTCGCCCCCAGGGTACGAGTCAAGACAATATACCACTTTAATTCTCCTTCTCGTAACTCTCCACAACGGCCAATGAATCTCAGTTGTCAATTGGCTTGTTCTTATTCAACTTTGCATGCAAATAAAAACTTCAACTATGCTTGAAGACAATGTACTCCTAATTTGTTATGTTCCATCTAATGCACTTAAATAGTAACTCTTATTGATAAAGAGCATATGATAAATGAGCAGTCATATAATTGCAAGATAAAAATATTAGGAAAAGCTGCTTTTTATAGTTACTTTAAATTGTCGTGGTTTCTTACAAAATTTGGTTGTAACCATAGAACCACCGCGCATGTAATACATTTTCAAGTGCCCACAAATATATATAGTTTCTTCTAGGCGCCTAATTAAATTGGTATTTTCCTAAGAAGCCTAATATATAATTGAAAGAGAAAAAATATTTACAACCATGAATTGTACAATCGTCACGTAATCGCTTTGAAAAAAGTGAATAAAACATGGGATCCATATGAAAAAAATTAATTTTTTAATAGTGAACTCCACTCTTTTTCAAAGCGATTACGCAGCGTTTACTCACTTCGCGGTTGTACGTAAAATACTCTGATTCGTATATTTTTGTCAAGTTCGATGTCGTATGTCTCCATTTGGATGTTGATCTGAGTTGAATTTTTTATGAATGTTAGTGAATTGAGATAGTGAAGTGAGTTTTATGGGGCTCACCTAAAATGAGTTTAGATGTATTTATGAGAAGTTAAAAAGGGTTGTAGCTCCTGCGTGTAAAGAGGTGTTGAATTGAAAAAAATTATGGGTTTCATATGTAAAGAGATTTTGAGTTGTAATAAATTTAATGATTTGTGAGCTAAATATTTAAATGTTAACCTCAACATAAAATTATACTGAATCCAATTCGAAACTGGCCGTAGTCTATCTTAATTGAGCCATAATTGTAGATAGCATTTAAGCATGACCCAATAAAAACCCATCTTTGATATATAGCGGTGCTTTGGGAGTAGTACTACTAGGAATCGTGCACATGGTTTGTTTAAACATATTGAAACTACGACGATCCTTTTAACTGAATAAATATTTTTTTTATGATAAAAATATTAATATAAAAAAAATCACAATTAATCTTAATTACCAAATCATGTGATAAAATTAGCATATACTTATGAAGTTTGAGATTTTTGTTCAGATCTATGGCCACAGGACTTCATCAATCCCATATCATTATTTTCAGCTGACATGGCAGATCGGTCATGACAAAGATCACCAACCAAACAAAACAAAAGAAAACAAAATGTGTCAGAAATATATATTATTTGATTTATTAGCATGACTTTATAAGAGAGTGGTTTTATGACGTACGCATTTGTTCCCACGTCACCAAAGTTACTGTATATTGCACTTTGGAATAATTTTGTCCATTTCCTCTTTGAAAGAAAAGACTTATAAGACATGCTCTTGATGACTAGGAAAAACACGAAGTCAAGAAGACTTAAATAATTAAAATTAAAAGGAAAGTGAACCGAAAGCTAGAAATAATTCCCTTCTACTTTTTTGCTTTTCCCTTTCTCATGCATGTTCAATTTTCTTCAGTAGTACTACCTAATCCATCCTCCATATATGCAAGCAAGCAAATCATGATGCTTTGATCGATGTTGCCGACGCACCATTAAGCTAGCTAGCTTTATGATTACACGGATGATTCTTGACAATGAGATCAGGACATGATCAGGTGGTTCCAAGCTGTAATATTAAGATTATTACATTTAGCTGTAATAAAGCATGCGAGCACTATTAATCGCGTGTAAAGGGAAGTGAGAGAAAAATAAAACAATAAAACAATAAAAAAGATTATTTTAATAAAATAAAAAAAAATAAAGAGTGAGATATATGAAGTTTTTAAAAAATGAGTAAAATTTTAAAAAAATAAAAATAAATACATTTTTAATTAAATTATGGAAAAATTTAGAGAGAAGCTAACCAGAATTCTCTTAAAAGCATTAGCATTGATGAAAAATACATATTTTTCATATATCTAAAACTTTCTTATTCATAATTTCACATTGAATTGAATTTTATTTTGATGCTATCAATATTGTCTAATCCGATAGCAGGACCGGGAACAGATATCTGCGCTCTCTCATTTTGCCGAAACCAAGAAACTCGATAGATCCGGCTTGAAAAATTATTTTATTTTTTCCCTTCTCCTCCTCCTCCTCCTTCCCTTCTCTTTTATGTAGTTTTTATTTTGTGTTTTTGTGTGATTTCAGGGGAAATAAGTGTGAATCGCCGATCTGGGTCTTCTCGCCGCCACAAGCTAGCACGCGTCCCGCCATGGTGTTGCCCTGCCCCGATCTTAAAGACCACCGAATACGGCACCGAACGGAGCGGCGAGTAGCCCACACGCGCGGCTCGAAGCTTCGGCGTCGTTCGGCGCGTGGCCTCCACGCACCACCCGGGAGCCCTCCGCCAACACCACGTGCGGCGTTTCTGGAGTCTGTGAGTCCGGGACCTCCAAGGTCGACTGGCGGTTCCCTCCCCAGAGTGGCGCGTGTACTGCACGCGCCACAGCAGCCCCTGTGTTCTGTTTTGTTGTAGTGTTTTTTCTATGTAGTTTTCTTTGTGTTATGTAGTCTCTAGGTTAAATAAAAATCTAAAAAAATTAGTACCTTCGGACTTTGGTCCGAATGGAGTATTAGTCCCCCCTCCGCGTTGACGGAGTTGTTGGGGTTTGGGATACCCTACCCTGCTTAGTCAGGGTATGGGGCTTTGTAATCTTTGTCGTGGACAGAGAGTGTATTTTCTCTGAAGATTTAGGTCTTTAGAGATTTACTGTCTGGACTAGACCATGTCAGTCACGAAAGTGTACTGGGGAGTTATTAACGTTTGTAATTGATTTGTTTTTCAAATCAACTTTGTAAGTCCTCTCTTAATGAAGGTTGACACCTGTTTACTCAAAAAAAAAAATTCACATTGAATTAGTTATTGAATTCATCAAAATAATAATATAATATTATTTTTTTAATAATATTATTTTTTTTCATATTTTATAATTACACTAATCATATATTAATTAATAATTTAATTTGATTCTTACATTATTATTACAAGACAGTTGGAGATTAAACGTAAATAAAAAATACTATTAGAGATTAAAAGTAAATAAAAAATAAATTTGATGAGTGAATAGTAGCCCTTCAAATTTAAAGAAATCTATATATTTACTGCAGCTCAAAGTTTCACATTTATCTATTTGGTTAATCTAATACAGCTATATTTTGATGAAATTCATCATATTTTACATTTGGCTAGACTTTTAATAAAGCAAATGTCAATACTCTAAATAGTAATGCCTTTATTCTTCAACGATCTTTTTCTTTTTCTAACGGCGGGTTTGGATTGACAAACACCTCTCATTATTATTTATAAATTTTATTATTGTTTATAAATAATTTTAATTCATTTTATCTCATCTCTTGATCAATATTTTTATCTATTTATTTATATTATCTTCTTGAGTTTCTTTTTATTTAAAGCCGTAGGTATGCTAGGCTGTCGGTGGTCGTCCCAATGATCACGTATGTTCCTGCGCACTGAGTTTCTACTCGGGGTTGATTGTTTGGAAATAAATATGATCTATTTTTTAAAAAAATATATTTTAAATATAAATATATTAAAATTAATTATTATAATTTTATCAAATTTTTAAATAAAAAATAATTTAATTCTTTAAAATTTTTAAATAAAAATAATATTATAAAAATATATTCTAATAATATTTTAATTTTATAATATTTTTTATTCAATTTTATCGATATTTAAAAAAATAAATATTTATAAATTATTTTTTTAATATTCATAAAATTCTAGATAATCTATCTCAACAACCAGTCCAAGGGTACAATGATCCAGCTTTATTCTCCAAAGTCTTTTTCCTCGTCTAAATATTATTATCCATGTGTTTATAGTATCTTCTTTGCTTTTCTTTTTATTTAAAGTCGTAGGTGCTAGCTTTTTGCTTTGCATTCTTCCTCCAGATGCCTTTGATTAGCTGCTTTATCTCTACTCTGCCAGGAAAGGAAAAGAGCAGAATACACAGCATCATATCCAATTATTGACACACACATATATATATATATAATACGTTAAAAGCAAAAGTACTTGAACTATTTCTAGTATTTTATATATATCAAAGTGATGGTTTTGGATTGGTCCACTGCTTTCTTTTTTGGGTGGAGACCCCCCTCTTTTATTAATTTGTACGTACAGAACAGCCAAAATCACGAGGAAGGGTTTTTGTAAGATTTTTTTATTATTATTTTTTTCTTCTTTTACTCCGGGTGGGGTAGAATCCAAGACCAAGACCAAGACCAAGACCTTAATTTTTAAAGATTTAGATAATATGCCATCTGGTCATATGCATTTGGAGTTTTTGTAAGATTGACTGAAATGAAATGCATTATGATTTTGTGTTCATGTCTTTGATTTGGGTCACTAACATATCATGTCATTGATCAATGCCATGAATTGATTTGGTAATGTCATTTTTTCACCAGCTTCACTAGGTTCATCATGAAATATTGCTTACTACAAAAAAATTAATTATTTGGAACGAGTTATTTGTAGCGAGAATGATTATTTAAGATAAGAATAAACTGAGTTTAGTATAAAATAATCATTTTCACAGCGAATAACTAACCACATATCATAAACTTTCTTTTTTGTATTATCTTCTTGAATTGTTATCTTTATTTTCTTAAAATGTGAATGGTCGGAAAACCGAAATTGGAAAAAGAGTTTCTCTACATTATCAGAGATGTAGTAGTCTAGTAAATGTTATGGATCCAAATACCAGAAAAATAAAAGAACCCTCAAATCCTTCCTACACTAAGTAGTACTTCTACATTTCCAATTCAAGTTTTAATCTTTTCATTTTTTGAGCAGACCCCAAATCGACATAATGACTATTCATGTGAATATAAATTACTGTCAATTCGATAAAGAGACAAGTACCCTTATTGCTCCCAGATGATTGTAGATTAAAGTAAAGACCCATAATGCATTTCCAATTGATCATCGAATGTTTATAACATATTTGGGCAATTAGTTTATCAAAAGCTGACAAGGATTTATACTGAGGGCTTCACCGACACATCTATTATACTCTACTCTATAAGTAGCTAGGGAGTTGAACTTCTGCTGCATGCACAAAACTCTTCCCCTCTTCTTTCTACACTTACTCATGATGACCAAGATGCTGCTTTCACTTGTTTCAACTCTGTTCATCCTTTGCTCCTTTTTCTCGCACGGACATGCCCAACCTGGTAAATGTCCCCCAGCACGAAGATGTCCTCCAGCACGAAGATGTCCTCTAATATCTCCCCCACCTCCTCCGAATCCTTTAGTTCCTCGTATCCGTCCTCGACCTCCTTTGTACCCTCCATCCCTCAACCTTATGCCGCGTCGCCCGCCAAACAATCCCGGGCCATTGTCCAACAGAGCTAGGATTCTGTTCATCACTCAGGAGCTCAAAAGAAACATCACTTACGACCCTCAAAACTACACCCGCACTTGGGTTGGCAACAATTACTGCCTCTTCAAGGGCTTCTATTGCGATACCGTGCCGGACTTGAACATCACCGGACTTGCTGGCATTGTCTTCAATGGAGCAAGATTTGGGGGTCGCTTCTTGAACTTCTATCGCTTTATCCGCAATTTGCCCGACATTGCTATCTTCCATGCTAACTCCAATAACTTTACCGGCGTAATCAACCGGAACATCAACCAGTTGCGCTACTTGTACGAGCTCGACTTGAGTAACAACAAGTTCCCCGGAGGATTCCCGTCAAGTGTCATCGGCGCCACCAATCTAACCTTCGTGGACCTTAGGTACAACACCTATGCCGGGGCAGTCCCGCCTCGATTATTCAACATCGACACGGACGTTTTGTTCATCAACAACAACGGGTTCAATCAAACAATTCCAACCACATTGGGGAACACGCCGGCACTGTTTCTCACCCTTGCCAACAACAAGTTCACCGGAACAATCCCTCGCAGTATTGGCCGGGCTTGGAACACCCTACTCGAGGCTCTGTTCTTGAACAACAGATTGACCGGTTGTCTCCCTTTCGAAATTGGGTATTTGACCAAGGCCACCGTGTTGGACGTGGGGGGAAATATCTTGACAGGGCCAATACCGCAGTCATTCGGGTGCCTGGCAAAACTGGAGTTACTCAACCTGGCGCATAACGAGTTCTACGGGACGATTCCCGAGTCCTTGTGCAGACTTCCGAATGCGTTCAACTTTTCGCTATCGTACAATTACTTCAGCCAAGTCGGGCCAGCCTGCAGGAGGTTGATAAGGGCAAGGAGGCTTGACGTGAGGAGGAACTGCATTATAGGGCTACCGCAGCAGAAGTCTGCTGCAGAGTGTTCACGTTTCTTCTCGAGGCCTAGAAGCTGCCCACGAGAGAGTACTTTCAACGTCGTTCCATGCAGCCTACGTACTGCTTCTTCGGCTTTAGAGGAAGAGGAGGAAGATGAAGATGGTGTGATTATCCCTACAATTGATGAAATGACCCCTCCTTCCCCGAAAACCTACTCTGCACTCGTGAATCCTCACCATTGATAATCTGATCATGGTATATATGTATGCGCGTACGTAGTGAGTCAGTTCGTGAACTAAGGAATAAAGTTATGATCATGAGAAGGGATCATCAGGTGCTCTTTTAGCTAGTTTATGTCATGTTTTCTAGCTACGTCAATGTCGTAAGTGAGCTCATCTTCGATCTTCGATGTAATTTTTCTGTGAATGTTGCAGGAACCTCGTGTTCTCTGCTCCTATTCCTTTTTTTCTTTTTCTTTTTTTAATCTTTCAAAATTGGAATATTGTGGCAGTCTCGTTTGTAATTCAGTTCAACAACTTCACGTTGGCTTTGTGTATAACTTTGTGTTTGGGTAGGTTTGATACAAAAAATTTTCTCAATCCATCTCATCTAATCATTATAAAACCTTATTAAATTTTCACATAAAATATAATAAATAATTCAAAATTTTTAAATCTTAAATATATATTTTAACTTATTTATATTTAAATATATTTTAATAAATTTATAAAATACTATTATTATTATTCATGTATCAATTCAATCATTTAAAATTATCTCAGTACCATCCAAAAGCAACTTTAAATGATTGTTTATTTGTGTGAGTTGGGACAAATTTTGGACACACGTAAAACAATTTCAAGCCCTGGCCCAGTTTCTCAGAGCTACAAATGCCAATCAATGCGCCCTAACGAAAAGGCCCAACCTTATTGACCATCTTTCCTCCACTACCGTCCAGGGACGAAAGTAGAAAATCTAGTCTGGACTAAGTTAAAAAATAATAATTTTGAAAAGACTAAATACTAATTTTTATATAATTTACTTTATAATAACATCTTTTAAAACCTAATTTTTATTAAATTTTAAAATTTTTAAAGGACCAAAACCTTCCAACTTAGAATGCGTTTAGATGTTGAGTTAAGTTGAATTCAGATGATAAAATATTATTAGAATATTATCTTTTAATATTATTATTATTTTAAAATTTAAAAAAGTTGAATTGTTTATTATATTTTGTATTGAAATTTAAAAAAATTATAATGATAAGTTGAGATGAATTGAGGTGAGTTTGATAACCAAACGTACCTTAAGGTAGTTCCGCCCCTGCTGCCATCCTTCTTAACATGAATTTCAACACTGGCATCTTGTTTTTTGAGGCATACAATCTTGCAGTATAAGGATTCGTTTGGTTACTAAATTCATTCAGTCTAATTTTAAATTGAATTTAACATCCAAACACTTAACTATAAAATTACTAAACTCATTTCAACTCAAAACCTTCTTACACATGAGACCCACAACTATTTTTCAAGCTAAAACATCTTAACACGTGAAACTCACAACCTTTTTCAATTTCTCATAAAAAGTAATAAACTCATCTTAACATCCAAACACATTTTAAAGTCAGTTTAAATGGAGCCTACATAATTCTCTTTACTACTTAACTTATTACTATTTATAAACAACTCAACTTAATTGAGCTCAGCTCAATATCTAAATGTAATCTAAAATTACTGCTATTCAAGATCGTAGATAATATTAAAATATAGATATATATATATATATATATATATCTGCGCCTCTTGAGGCGCCTATACTTAAAAGTGGCTATGCAGCTACTGTTCATTATTGTTGATGTCACTGTTCATCAACAGTAATGAACAGTGTAGAGTTTTTGTTTTTTTTTTTTCATCAACATTAATAAACAGTGTAAAGTTTTTTTTTTCGCATATTTTTTTCAGAAAGTGTTTATATTACCTATTTCTCTTTAAATAGACTTTTTTTTTTGTATTCATCTAAAGAGTAAAATAAATTATTACTTCTGTCAAATGCTTGCTTTATAGTCGGATTGTTATATAATTCTTATTTATAATTCTTGAATTTTTAGTGATTGTATTAGAATTTGTAAAAGCAAGTATATATAATTGAATTGATTAGATCAAATTTGTGTGATAAGTATTTTTTAGATTTTTATTTAAGTTATTTAGACTTTTATAGAGTAATACTAAAAGTGATATATCATTTTTAATCTTCAGATTTAATCTAACGGTAGAAGTTTAAATATTGATTTAAACTAACATAAAATAGATAATTAAAATATAAATATTCTATCATACACTTAAAATTAACTTCAATTTATATATATATTTGTCTATATCTTAAAAGAGGCTATCCTATTACTGTTAATCAACAGTAATGAACAGTAAAGAGGCTGTGTGTTTTTTTTTTCGCATATTCCTATATTGTTCATAACAGTAATGAACAGTAAAGAGGTTTTTTTTTTTCACGTTTGTTTTTTTTTTTGTTTCTTTTTAGGTTCGTCCGTGTGAATGTCAATATGCGACGTAATACCACAATCGTGCGTGGAGAATGAAAGAGAGGGAGAAATGAAAAGTGGGGAAAAATATTGGTTTATAGGTTTTAAATTACAACTCTTCATCTTTAATTTTCAGATTTAATCTAGCGATAGAAGTTTAAATATTGATTTAAACTAACATAAAATAGATTATTAAAATACTAAATTTTTTATCATTAAATAAATAATAAAATTTTACTGTACATTTTTAAGAAAAAAAAATAAGTAATTAATTTGAATTTTTAATATAATTTAAATTTCATAATAAATTATGAACATAAATAAATAATAATTTTATTTTTATACATTAGATTATTTTAATATTCAAAGTTATATTTTATTTTTTTCTTTAATTTGATAGATGTGGCAAACGTGCTTTGCACGTTTATCACCACTATATATATATATATATATATATATATATATATATTTGAAAAAAACACACAAATGATAACTTTGAATGGTATGTACAGAGTAGAGAGCCCATTGACAAAATATTCGTTGATCTTTCTATTTTGTTGGTGGACAACTGAGGAAAAGGAAATAGAAATGAAATAGCTTAAAACCCATCTGTTCTTTTATTTTTCCTCTTAATTGAAGACTTATACATAAATATATCTGCCTATTACTTAAAAGAGCATTCATTACTGTTCATCGTGAATAGTAACTTTAAATCAGCCGTTTTTTTTTTTATATTTTTTATTACTGTTCATCTACAGTATGATGAACAATAAAGATTTTTTTTTTTCGTGTGAATGCCAATGTGCGACGTAATACCGCAATCGTGCGTAAGGAATGAGAGAGAGGAAGAAAGAAAAAGTGGAAAAAATATTGATTTTTGAGTTTTAAATGATCAATAAAGAAGCTTTTTTTTTTCTTCTCATATCCTATTACTGTTTATTATATCATACACTAAAAATCAACTTTAATTTATAAAATACTAATTTTTTATCATTAAATAAATGATGAAATTTTATTGTACATTTTTAAGAGAAAAAAACTATCTAATTAATTTGAATTTTTAATATAATTTAAATTTCATAATAAATTATGAACATAAATAAATAATAATTTTATTCTCATACATTAGACTATTTTAATATTTGAAATTACTTTTATTTTTTTCTTCAATTTGACAGATGTGGCAAATGTACTTTTTTTTATCAATTAGAAAATCTTACGACATACAGAATTTTACACAAGTACTACTAATTTCAAAATAACCAAGCCATTTATAAAATACTAATATTTCATCATTAAATAAATAATAAAATTTTGTTAAATATTTTTAAAAAAGTATAACTATATAAATAATTAGAATTTTAACATAATTTAAATATGATAATATTCTTAATTAACTAAAGAGAACTTCTACAACTAATAAAAAAGTAACCTGAAATTATGTCATGAATATGTATTTCATTTTTTTTATTTTTCTTTTCTTTTTTTCATGTATTTTTTTGATCATCATAAACATTTTTAAAAAAATAAAAAATTTACAACATCATTGGGTCAGGAGGGAATTGACAATCTATCTCTTCCCAAACAAAATTATTCAGTTCGAAGAAGAAATTAATAGATTCTTAGATTTTCAGAAACTTTTATATATTTTTTTAAATATTATTTAAATATAAAATATTTGTTAATTTGTTAATCTAATCATTACAATTTTCTTAAATATAAATTTTTTAAATTTTAAAACAAAAACTACATTAAAAAATTATTTTCCAATAATATTTTAACTTTTATAATATTTTTATTTTAACTTTTTTTCTCATTTTCTAAAATCAAATAAAACATCTTAATCCAAATAATTTTATATATTACTATTCACAAACCATGTCACTACTATTAATATATCGATCCAAATCATATCTAAGGATATGATATCTACATGTGTTGTTTTTTGAAGGACGAGGCTGCTGCTGGTACATTAAAATTTTTAAGATTTAAATCTGACCTTTCATTTTACACTTCTAATTTTTTTTTCTTCGGTTGGATTGCTTTGATTTATGCAGTGAAGTACTATCACTATCACAAAAATTCTCCACATCTCTTTTCACTTGTTAGGTGCAAAAATTGAGTTCATAAAAAATTCTCTATATATTACTTATTTTACTTATGATTACGTTTTTTTTTTTAACCCAAAACATATTTATATTTTATAAAATAAGTTATTTTTCAACTGCACATTGCCCAACCTAGTATATATATATATATATATATATATATATCCTGTAAATATCTCGTTGGTAAGTGGATAATTTTCTTAACGTTATGAGTCGAAGTCAGAGGTGGCTTTGGATTTTAAATCCATCTGAATTTATTATTATAATTTTTTAAAATTTTAATATAAATATAATAAATAATTTAATTTCTTTTAATTTTTAAATAATAATAATATTAAAAAATAATATTTTATTATTTCAATTCAATTTAATAATTTAATTTAACTCAATTGAAACGCATTCTGAATTAATGTCCGGACAAAGAACCCTATCGTGTTTGCACAATCTCCCATGTTCATTGTCATAGAAAACTTTAGCTTACACTTTTAGCAGCAGCTGGACCCAATTGATAAAGTAATGTAATAGGTACGAGGTGGGGCCATAAATCATTATATATGCAGTGAAAAGATTGAAAGAACCTGTCTCAACCTTTGGTGGGTGAGAAACGTATAGTTATAACGACAATTAAAATAAAAATTTTAGATGAATTTACGTCTTGCGATCAGTTATAAAATTATTTTTATTATAAAATAAATATAATATATCTTAAAAAATTACTTCAATTTATAAATTTAATTTTATAAAATATTTTTATAATTATAGTACTTTTACAGTATTTGAAAGGAATTCGATAGACATAAATAGGAGGACTTATTTACATGTCGACAATTCCGTTTGGCTCGTAAATTTTATACCTCTCAACTTAACATTTAAGCACAATAAATATAAATACTTTCTAATTTTTAATTTCGAATTTTTTTATCTAATCATTATCTAATTATTATAATTTTTTTAAGTTTATAAACAAAACACAAAAATTAGTTCAACTTTTCAAATTTTAAAACATAAATAATATTAAAAAATTATATTATACTAATATTTTAACTTTATATTATTTTTATTCAATTTTTTTCTCTCATTTTCCAAATTACCATTAAATAATTTCACTATTATTTACAAACTACTTTACTATTATTCTCATATCATCTTATCTGACTATCTAAACGAGGTAAGTGTCTACTAGGACATAAATTCTAAGAGTCCCCTTCTAAATATCAAATTAGAGTCGAGTAAAAATCTAAAAATTTGACTCCAAATTCGATTATGCTCCGATTCTGACAAAATGGATTTGGACTTAAATTTCTTTTTTAATTTCTCAGTCGGAATCGGAGGTACTCTTTTGGCTAGTTTATGTCATGTTTTCTAGATACGTCAATGTCGTAAGAGAGCTCATATTCAATGTAATTATTCTCCTTTTTGGTAAATGTTGCAGGGAAGCTCGTTTCTCTACTCCTATTCCTTTTTTTTTTTAATCTTTTAAAATTGAAATTGTTTATGTCGTGTTTTGCAGCTTGAGCTATTCCACCCTTATGGATTGGTTCGTTCCTGCGTACAGAGGAAATGAAGGCTCAGGGTGGTGGGGGATACCTCCGATTCCTAAGTTAGTTTGGGTTCTAAACTTGTGATTTGTGCAAACTTTTTAACCAATGTATATGTGTGTTTTTGCCCTCAAGAAGGGGATATTTATACCCGGCAGGGGATCTCTTGTCAGGCTGGTCGAGGTGGTACCACACCGTACTCAGGCCGTGTCTCTTGCCAACTCCATGTTATGTGACAGGCAATCTATGCCTGATCGTGGCAACTTCTGACAGCCCTGGGTCTTTGTTGTGGAGTGCCCACCTTCGTTCTTCATTAAATGCGGCGTAGCCTTGGTCAGACACTCCCACCTTCCAAGTCTTGTCCAGCCGTCGACACTCAGGGACCTAGATTCCCTGACCCTATGCATGCGACGTGTCGGCCAGTAGACATGTCAGGCTTCCAGGCTTAGCCCCCATGCCTCGCACATGCCACCCTGCAGCTTTCTTGTGCACTTTATGGGCCGATCTTGCCCTTCATGGCTCGACCTGGGCCCTCTTATTCTCCTACCAAGCTGTCCTTAAGCTCACCCATACCACGTGGGCTGGTCTTGTTTGGTCGGGCTCATCATCACTGGGAATATTTACCCTCACTAGAATATTGTGGCAAGTCTCCTTTGTAATTCAGTTCAACAATTTCACGTTGGCTTTGTGTGTAATGTTTGGGAATGTTGAAATCTTCATCTACGATGACCTACCTAACTGTTGTATTAGCTAGTTGGCTGAAGGGAGAGTAGGCTAGGTTTGGATACAAAAATAATCTCATTTAATTATTATAATTTTTTTAAATTTCTACATAAAATACAATAAATAATTCAACTTTTCAAATCTTAAAACAATAATAATATTAAAAAATAATATTCTAACAATATTTTATTTAATTTTCAATTTTTATCTCAAATCATCTCATCTCAACTCACTATCTAAACCTCCCCTAAATGATTGTTTCTTTGTGCATGTTGGGATAGGTTTTGGACACACATTAAACAATTTCAAGCACAGGTCCAGTTTCTCATATCAACACATGCCCATCAATGCGAAGGTTCGGACTACGCGCAGTCGAACGAAAAGACCCAACCTAATTGACCATCTTTCCTCTACTGTCATCCCTCTAACAATTTTTATTTTTTATTTTTGAATAAAACCTCGTATATCTTCATTTCATTCAACTATAATCAAGTATTACACTTCTATCAAACTGTAGAACAGAAAACACATCATTCGGATAATCCTCTATCCACACTATTTAGCCAAACTATGTGTCACTTGATTGCCTTCCCTATATACGTGTTGTATCTTCCATTTATTTGTATATATAAAAAACTGCTTCAGATCTTCTATCATTTGTCCATACCAGACCCAACTCTCTTCTGATCTATTTATAGCATTTATCACAGTCAAAGTATCACCTTCAAAGACTACATTTGTAAATCTAAGCTCAGTACACAACTCAATAGCTCGCCACAAAATATGAACCTCTGCAACTATTGGACTACAGACATTTCCTTTTGGCATCCTGAGAGAAACAAGTACCTCTCCTTCCTCATCTCTTATTACAATTCCAGCTCCCATCTTCATAGTTTTCTGGTTGAAAGCCGCATCTCAATTCACTTTAATTTCATCAACTCCAGGCTTCTTCCATCTCACCTCTCTATTTCCCATTACTCCACTTGACATTCTTTGTCCACAGCTGATTTCCTGAGCTTCCCTGTACACTTCAATGTCTTCAATGGCCTTGCTTATAACTCTTTTTGGTGCTGTGAATTGTTCTTCAAAGACCACATTGTTCCTTCGTAAAAATATATGCCTCATTGTGATAGCAACCAGTTCAATATCCATTTGATTTAACTGCTGCACCATTATGCTCCATGTTACACAAAATTCCTCCTCATTACAACACCACTTCTGGACAGGACTCTTCCCCTCAGCCCACACATCACTTGTAGCACCACATCTCCATATAGTATGACCCACTGTTTCAACTTCTTTGACACAAATAGGACATAAGGCATCCTCAACCATTTTCCTCTTGGCCAGGTTTTGTTTAGTAGGGAGGTAATCATCTACTGCTTTCCACATGAAGTTTTTCACCACTGCAGAGACATCCATCTTCCATATAGCCTTCCATCCCACTCCACCATTTTTTATGCTAGAGGATTCACCTTTACACCTTCTTTTCAGTTCCATATCCAAGTGATAAGCACTTCGAACTGAGAAAATACTAGTATTTGTGAGACCCAAAATCTTTTTATCATTGCCACCCTTCCTACTGATGGGAATTGATCTCACAATCTCAGCCTCTTCTTTTCCCAGTACAGCTTCTAACACTTCCTCCAGCCACTGCCCCTTATCTATGAACTCTTCTACCTTAGCCATTTCATCTAATATCTACACAGGAGTTTGTGATGGGCGCCAAGAAGCCCAAGAAGATATCCATTTGTCTTTCCATACCCTAATCTATTTCCCATTCCCTACCCTCCAAATCCCCCCTTCTTTAACCAGCTTTAAAGAACTCCACAATCCCCTCCACATAACAGAAGGACACCATCCAAGTTTTGAGGACAATAGATCCTCTTCCTTAAAATATTTTTCTTTTAGAATTCTAGCTGTGAAAGACCTAGGGTTAGTCAAGATTCTCCAATATTGTTTAGCCAACATAGCTGTGTTAAAACTGTCCATATCCCTAAATCCCAAACCACCTGCTTGTTTTGCTGCCCCCATCTTTTCCCAACTTCTCCAATGTGTCATTCTTTCATTTTGTGTATGGCCCCACCAAAACCTTGCCATCATAGCAGAGATCTCCTTGCACAGCCTCTTAGGAAGTCGAAAAACACTCATATGGTATGTAGGAATAGCTTGAATAACAGCTTATAGAAGTACCTCTTTCCCAGCTTGTGATAAAAACTGATTTTTCCAACTACTCAATCTCTGCCAGATCCTCTCATTGATCCCTCTAAATGCATTATATTTTGATCTTCAAACCATTGTAGGCAGACCCAAATACCTCTCACTATCACTGCACAGTCTAGCTCCCACTACTTCCATTAACTGCTTCTTCACCTCCTTTTTTGTATTTCCACTAAAGAAAATTGAAGTTTTTTGGTTATTCAAGCATTGACCAGAAGTTGCCTCATATGTTTCCAAAATCCCCTTCATCTTCATCCAATCACTCACACTTGCCTTGGAAAACAGAATGCAATCATTTGTGAACATCAAATGGGTCATAGATGTTCCTCCTCTAGTAATTGTAGCCCCTCTTAACTCCCTTCTTTCCTCAGCTGCATCAATCATATTATTTAGTCCCTCAGCATATAAAACAAACAGGAAAGGGGACAAGAAGTCCCCTTGCCTCAAACCCTGTGAAGGCACAAAAGACTCACCTACTCTCCCATTCACTAGAGTAGAATATGATACAATAGAAACAACATCCATAATCCACCTCATCCACTGATCACAAAAATCCATTCTTCTCATTACTGTTTTCAAATAAATCCACTCAATACGATCATATGCCTTTGACATGTCTAACTTGACTGTCATGCTTCCCACACTGCCTTTCTGCCTATTCCTCATCGAGTGTAACAATTCATAAGCTATCAAAGTGTTATCAGATATCAGTCTTCCTCTAATGAAAGCACTCTGTTGATCAGATATGATTTCTGGCAAGATCATCTTCAACCTATTTTCTAATATCTTGGCCACAACTTTACACAGAACATTACATAGATTTATAGGATGAAGCAACCACTTACAATCTCCACTTTCTTCTCTCTCTATAACGACCTGAGGGCGCGAAAAGGAAGAGAAGGAACCAGTCCCATCGCCTACGGTGGGTAGTGAAGTTACTGTTCACGGGAGTGGTACAGTGGGTGGGGATGGAAGATCTGGAGAGTATCTGGAAGAAGCTGAGCCTAAATGAGTTGGAGAATGCTGCCATTAATGTACATGCATGAGGCTCGGGGAAGGTGAAAAGCAGTGGAGAGTGTAGCCTAATCGGGAAAATATATTCAAATCGTACGAAGGGGAAGGAGGTGGTAAGAGCAACAATGATCAAGATTTGGAAGGTTAGTAGACCACCTGTGTTCACTGAGATAAATGAAATAATGTTTATTATTACCTTTGCAAATCCTGGGGATAAGAGGAGAGTATTGGATGGATGCCCATGGTTGTTCGATAACCTAATGTTTGTATTGAAACCATTCGATGGTTTGACTCAACCAACTAAAATTAATTTTGATCTGGTGTCTCTTTGGGTACATATGCATAACTTACCTCTATTTTGCATGACATATGACACTGGAAAGCAGATTGGGAGTTCCCTTGGGAGAGTAGAAGAGGTTGATGCACCCAAGGATGATGTCGGTTGAGGGAGTTATCTAAGGGTAAAGGTGGAGGTAGATCTAAGGAAGGCCGTTGCGAGGGGAAGAACTATAATAGTGGATGAGCAGAAGTTGTGGGTGCCCTTTAGCTATGAGAAGCTTCCCAAGACGTGCTTTAAATGTGGCTGTATAGTTCATGGGGAGGAGGGATGTGTCCTTGCAAAGAATCTAACTGGTGACAAGAAGAACCAGTTTGGTCCTTGGTTAAGGGCGAGTGGGGGGCCTCGGGGAAATTTCAGGGGGAAGAGGGTGTTTGATGAAGAAGAGGAAAGGAGGGAGAAGCAGTAGGATGAGCAGGGGATAGAAAATGAAGAGGGTGAGGGAGTGAGAGAGGAAAATGAAGAGGGTGAGGATGTGAGAGTGGAACCTAGTGAAAAGGATGTGGCTAGGGAAGAGAGTGGGAGGGTAATCTTGAATGAGGCTACCAGAGAATTCTATGAGCTTGATGAGAATAGGTCTAAGGGTGAAGGGGAAGGAGGGAGAGAGGAAAGGGAGACTGCTAGGATTGATGAGATGCTTGTATTTGATGGGATGGAAGGCACACGGTGTAGAGAAAGGAGGTGGAAGATAATGTCAAGAGTTAAACAGAAAAAAAAGGGAAGATGAAGGGGAAAAGGTTGAAAAAAAATAGAAATGGGAAGGGAGAGATTAATGAAAAATAAGTTGAAAGAGTTAAAAGGGGTGAGGAAGCAAAATGGTCTGAACTCTACGATGTTGAGTTGGTGGTTGTGAATCAGTACCACCAATCCCAATGAGTGTCCTATGTTGGAACGACTGAGGGATGAGAATTCTCGGACAGTTTAAGACCTTTGATCTATGGCAAAGGAGAAGACGTCCAAAATCATATTTCTCATTGAAACTATGATTGTCACAAAAAGGGTGGAAGGCATTCGAAGGAAAGTTGGTTTTGAGCAATGTGTGAACATTGGCATCTTGTGTTTTGGGGCGTACAATCTTGCAGTATACGATTGTTTACTATTCAAGATTGTAGATGATATTTAAGAAAAGAGTAATGCTACATACAGTCGTAGAATGCGCAAACGTCGTGCAGTCGTTTTGAAAAAATAATAGAGTCTACTATTAAAAAATTAATTTCTTTTCATGTGGATCCTATATTTATTTACTTTTTTCAAACTGATTGCACGACACTTGTACACTTACGACTACAAGTATCATTTCTCTTAAGAAAATTGAAATATCCCCTCTGAATATCTCTCTGGTAATTGAATAATTCTTCACATTGTGAGTGGAAGTCAAAATATTTGGATTGAATTGATTGCTGGACAAAGAAACCTTTCGTGTTTAGACTACATCCCATGTTCATTGTCATAGAAAACTTGAGCTTCCACTTTTAGGCGTAGTTTGTTTATTTATTTATTTTAAAAATGAGAAGAAATAAAATAAAAGTTAAAAATTAAATATAATATTATTAGAATATATTTTATTATTATTATTTTTATCTTAAAATTTCAAAAAATTAAATTAAAATTTAAAAAATTAATTAATTATATTTTATATAAAAATTTAAAAAATTTATAATAATTAAATGATACGAGAGATGGATAAATACAAATCCGCCTCAGTAGCAGCCGGACCCATTGATAAAGTACATGGAAAATTGGAATTAATCCACTAGGTACGAGCGGCTATTAATAATTATATATGTGAAAAGATTGAAAGAACCTGTCTCATCCTTATTAATGGATGAGAAAAGTTTTTAGTCATGAGAACATTTTAAAATTAAAAAAAAAAAAATTGAAGTGGGTTGACATTGGGTTGTCTGTTAAATTATAAAATTATTTTTATTAAAAAATAAATATAATATACGGTAAGAAATCACGTCGATTTAAAATTTATTGTTATGAAATCACTTTTTAACTTTTTTATCGACTAATTATTTAATTATTATAATTTTTTTAAACTTATAACTAAAACACAAAAAATAGTTTATTTTTTCCAAGTTTTAAAATAAAAATAATATAAAAAAATTATATTCTAACAATATTTTTAACTTTATAATATTTTTACGCAACTTTTTATCTCTCAATTTTCATTTTTTAAAACTCCATAAAATATCTTAACTCAGATAATTTTACTATTTTTATAAATTATTTTACTATTATTTATATCTTATCTCATCTCATCCACGTATGCTTAAGGTCTAGTTTGGATACTGTTATCAGAGTACCTCACTACTATTCATTATTTTAATACTTTTACTTACTTTTCTCTATTATTCACTATTATTTATTATTCTATTATTAATTTTTTATTACTATTAACAGAATACTTAAAAATCACTTTAAAAAACAACCTTTGTTTATAAATTCTAAGAGGAAGAAATATAGATAGCAATCACTTTTGGAAGTAACTATTTTGTATATATGATGTGGCATCATATAGATTACACATATTCCAAATCTTAAAAAAAAAAGTAAAAAACTAGAAGCAGCTATATAATGAATACAAAATATATACTGTTACAGTGACTTCTCTCTAACATTACTCTTTTAAGAGTCCATATTCTAATATATGGAAGCTGAAACAAGTGGAAAATAAAGATTCAAGATAAAGTGATATTTGCCTGTGCTGCTCTCTGATCTCTCTCCATCATGGCCTGCTACTCATTATTTTCACCCATTATACAGTATACAATATATTTATTTTTATTTATCTTATAATTTTTTATTTTATTTTTTTAAATTAATTAAATTCTTTTTTTAATCATTCATATATTAAAAAATTAAAAATTAAAAAATTATTTATAATGTGTGGTCATGATGATTAAAATTTTTGCCTTCTTATTACTTTTCTGTATACATCGAGCATCTTTTGGTGTTTTTCCCAGTCCGCCGACTTTTGCTGTGAAACCTTCCAAACAGAGGCCAAATAGGTAAACAATAAGAAGATGATCAGCAGCAAATCCAGCATGGCTGCGGCACTTACTGCTCTCAGTTTCCTCCTTACCTCTCTGATTCTCAACGCCGTGTTAGCAAGTAGCAGTGACAGAAAAACTACTCTAGAATACTTTCTCGGTGGCGGAGGAAGCAGAAGTGGTGAGGGTAGAAGCAAAAGCAGAGGCTGCAACAACGAATTTCACAGTAATTCCATGAAATTCCGATGTCAGAAATCAACACCTTTACCTCAAGAAACTACAACTTTGGTATTTGCAGACCAGAGGCTTAAGGTGGTCTACCCTGTCATCCAGAAATTCAAATCCATCGTTACCTCAGATCCTCTGGGCGTTACCAAATCCTGGGTAGGCTCAGATATATGCAGTTACAGAGGATTCTATTGTGACCATCCCCCAGACAACCAATCTGCAATAGCTCTCGCTTCCATAGATTTCAATGGCTTCCAAATTAGCGCTCCTACTCTCGACGGCTTTCTTGATCAGCTTCCTGATATTGCTCTCTTCCATGCGAATTCCAACAAGTTTTCCGGCACCATATCTCCCAATATCTCTAAACTCCCTTATCTCTACGAGTTTGACATAAGTAACAACCAATTCTCTGGTCCATTTCCCATGGCTGTTCTAGGCATGAACAACCTAACATTCTTGGATATTCGTTTCAATCGATTCTCTGGGTCAGTCCCACCTCAAATATTCACAGAGAACCTCGACGTCCTCTTTATCAACAACAACAATTTCATGCAGATGCTTCCCGATAACCTAAGCATCTCTCATGTTCTGTATCTCACTCTAGCCAACAACAAGTTCACGGGTCCAATCCCAGGAGGCATTGCAAAATCTCTGTCCTCTCTAACTGAGGTCCTGTTGTTAAACAACCAATTGACAGGCTGTCTACCTTATGAACTAGGTTTTCTAAAGGAAGCCACAGTGTTTGATGCAAGTGAGAATCATTTGACTGGTCCTTTACCATTCTCGTTGGGTTGTCTGAAGAAGGTGGAGCAGTTGAACTTTACCGGTAACCAGTTATACGGCATGGTGCCGGAGGTGGTCTGTAAGCTAGAGAATTTGATGAATTTGTCATTGTCTTACAATTATTTTACGAATATAGGGCCATATTGTTTGTTCTTGATTGAGAGAGGAGTGCTTGATGTTAGAAACAACTGCATTCCCGGTCTTCCATCCCAAAGGTCAGTATTTGAATGCGTGGATTTTCTCTCTTACCCAAGAACTTGTCCCTACATGTGGAGTTATACTTACATACCCTGTGTTCTTCACTTTGGCCCACCTGTAACTTCAGTTCCAGAAATGGCTCCTACACCCTGAAATGGAGCCCATTTCTGACCCTGTTTAGATAAGGCTTCAGTTTTCAATTTTGTTTTTATTTTTTTATCTTGTAAGATGGAGCTATCATTTGTGTGAATGATATATCATCTACTACTTCTTTCAAGGTGTTGAAATTACTCAGAACGTGAATCACGGGTATGGTATTTGCCATTCTTACCAAATCACGTGAATCATTTGCTAGAAGATTTTGCTCAGTTACATGATGAATGCTGGCATTGTCATTGCCTATATTCCAATCTTTTTAGTGTTAGAAGTCATCTGATTTGAAGTCATGGTGTGATAATAGAGTGCATCCCGATTAAACACCGGAGGAACATCAAAGGAGCTAGTGCTCAGAGCCCAGTTGATAGGACAGAATCCTTAAATTTGCAATTTATAAAGAACCCTTTTTACAAGTCCTCTCCACTCTTGAATTGACCCATCATAGCTCGATGAGAAAAGAGGATTGTCATTGACATAATGAGAATCCACAGCTTATGGGTAAAAGTTCTTTTGAAAAGAAGATGGTCCAGAAATTTGTACAGACAAGGATGAGAATTGGCCATGGAGTGTCTTCCTTTTTGCTGCTCCATGTCTGAAAAACCCTGCACACACTTTTTTCGAGGACATCCCAAAAGTGATGATGGATCTAAAAGATCATTGCCAACCAACACAACGCAGTACTCATCTCATCTCGTACAACATGCAGTGCGGTCCAGCTTTAAATAGAGCCAATAAAAAAGATGAATCATAATTCAGTGGCAGCTTTCAATATAGCAGTACTTGGCAACAAGCTTTGTCACTTGCCACCATTCTTCGTTTTCTAACGTTTTTAAAGGATAATGGAAAGCCGCAGATACCCGGTTTGGGAATTTTATAAACATTATGGCATTAGACTTTTGAGGCATTCTGGAAACGGCAGGAGCGCACCATTTCAGTAGATTTTTTTTTTTAAACCCAGCACGTTGAGTGTGATAGGATTTCTATCAGAATGTTATTCAAAATTTTTCTAGATTTTTTTGGGTAAGGATTATCTCGAACCTTGAAGTTGCTGACCACCTTAATGGCCTTCAATGGTCACAACTAATTGGAAGTGGAATAGGTGATTGGATGGACTGTCTGACCAAAGTAGTTCGGATGATTCAGAGCAATTAATCTCTACATTTAGGAGTTTACCTACAAATGATTGGTG
Organism: Juglans mandshurica; assembly: GCA_022457165.1. NCBI lineage: Eukaryota > Viridiplantae > Streptophyta > Magnoliopsida > Fagales > Juglandaceae > Juglans > Juglans mandshurica. Next base: position 7,406,934 of record CM039625.1, read on the forward strand.
TATTAAATTTGCGGAGCCATATGAGTAATGTCCATAATTTATACCACTCAACTTCTTGTTTTATTCTTCTTTCTTTTTTATGTTTTCGAGCACTATTTTATTTTAAATATATATTTTTTTAATTTTTTAAAAAATCACATGGTATTATATTGTGGTGTCACATCAAGAGACAAAATAAGTTATATAAACTATGGGGCGTTGTGACATTACCATATTTGAAAATGAGGTTTTTTTTTTTTTTAATGTTTTTAAGAGATGTTTGGGAATTAAATGAGATGAGAAATATGTGAATAATCGTAAAATGGTTTGTGAATAGTAGTTAAATGATTTGAGTTATGATGTTTTATTAGATTTTGAGAAAAAATAGAGAAAAAGTTAAATAAAAATATTATTAGAATATTATTTTTTATTTGGATTTGACAAATTTGAATTATTTTTTGTATTTTGTTTGAAAGTTTAGGAGAATTGTAATGATTAGATAAAAAAGTTAAAGATTTGAAATTGAAAAGTATTTATGTTTGAGTGATATTTGATAAGGAAATGAGATGAGATGGGATGAGATGAAATTTATTTCCGAACAAGCCCTAAGTGTAGAGGACGCATCTTTCGTAATTATGACATGATCTTAATTCCTTCGCATTTGATATGTTGAGAGCCTAATCAAGATGCAACCTTTTATAGCTATTGCGAGCTAAGAAATGATATCTGCAATCTTAGAATGTGTAGGAGTGGTTTGGATTCAGAGATGAGTTGAGGTGGGTTGATATGGTTTATGAATAATAGAATAGAAGTTGAATTATTTATTATATTTTGTGTGGGAATTTGGAAAAGTTATTTTGAGATTTGAAAAAGTTGAATTGTTTATTATATTTTGTATAGAAATTTGGGAAAGTTGTAATAATAAGATGAAATGAGTTGAGATGAGTTGAGGTGGGTTGAGATGAGTCTCGTGCATTCAAGTTGAAAAAAGTAGTTAAATATGAAATCTATATGAAAAAATTAATTTTTTAATGATAGATCCATATTTTTTCAAATAGAGTGCGTGAGGCTTACATACTCTGCCTCGTTTGGATTGAGAAGTGATCTTAACTAATCTCATCTCATCTCATCATTACAACTTTTTCAAATTCTCATACAAAATATAATAAATAAACTTTTTCAAATCTCAAAATATATTTTATTCAACATTTATTTTAACCCATCTCATTTTCACTAACTATCTAAATAATAAGATTATATCTAACATTAGTCATTCCTTATTGCTAGCTAGCCGTAAAGTCATGAGGTCCAAAATGGAGTAGCATGTAAGACTCATTGCATTGGAATTTGGGGCCAATACGGATTAGCATGTAAGATTCATTGCATTTAATTTATAGAAAGCTAGAAAGGTTGGAGGTTTGGGTGGAATCCGAAGGAAGTTGTTCCTTTGAAATAAAAGCCATTTTCAACATGTTTTATAGTTCATTCCATGATCTGATTTTGTTTACTGGATGATCATGGTTTGAGAAAACAGTAGGATTTAGTACTTGACTCAACTTGAACAGGATAGCCATTTTAGTACATTATCCAATTTGGTCACAAAATGGAATAAATCGGCCGATTCATACCGATTTAACTGATTTAAATATGTGTTTCTTTTTTAGATTATTATTTACTATATTTGTTTGAAGAGAAATGAATACTTTTATAACCTAAGAATAATTATTTTCTTCATAAACGAATTAAATGTTTGAAGCCAAAAAGAATGAAATTTTGAGGCTCGAGAAATTAATTGCATTCTCATTTTAATTCATATTTTATTCTTATTGAAACTGATTAATGAAATTAGTTTAAATTCATTTATACATGATCTTATTAAATTTCTGAACTGAATTTTATATGTATTTATACTTATTTATTAATTCTAAAATACCAAATTTAAACTTTTGTGAATCATACAATGCAATGACAAGGTCCTTAATTACTTGATTATGAAGCCGATTTCAGTTTTTTGAGCATTGTCATGTAGTAGTATCTAAATTCAATTGCCATCTTGGTAATTATATATGAATGCTGCAAACATAGCCTTCTGCAAACTTTAGAACATGGAACTTGGCCTCAAAAGCACATTTATGTGCACATAGTTAGGAGTGATACTAGCCTTATATACAGGAAATTCGAGTACCTGTCTATACTCGGATTCGCATCCGAGTTTATAATGCAATCCAGATATCCACATCCGGATAGGGACAAGTACCCAAATTCCAATTGCCCAATTCTCCATATTCTAGACCAAATGTGAAAAAATGGGTCTAGATGCACAACCTTACTTGTATGGGCAGATTTTCACATCACCTAATTCTGCGTCCATACATATAAATATAAAATTTAGAGAGTAAGGTGAAGTTTGGATAGTGAGATGAGATGACATGATTTTAGATGAAAATTGAAAGTTGAATAAAATATTGTTAGAATATTATTTTTTAATATTATTATTATTTTTAGATTTCAAAAAAATTGAATTGTTTATTATATTTTGTGTGAAAATTTGGATAAGCTATAATGATGAGATGAGTTGAAGTGATTCTTGAATACAAACCGGGCACTCATCACCACTTTGTCCATATTAGACTTGGTGCTCCACTTTGTCAGCCATCTTAAGACTTGCAAAAATTGCTTAACCAGGCAATTAATTAAGGTCGCTTTTGCTTTAGGCTTCTCACTATATATTTTTTTTTATAATCCATTATCATAAACAGATTTTGAGGATTTAAAGGTACGACTAGATATTTTCTATTGGACTGAGGCAAGGTTGGGCTAATGGTTATTTGTGAGTTTAATTTTTATGAGATGTTTTTATAAATCAAACATGTCTCTTATTATATGGCTGCATGGACATTCTCATTACGCTACAAAATCATCCAATCTCATCTCATTTAATTATTATAATTTTTCTAAACTCTAATATAAAATATAATAAACGATTCAATTTTTCTAAATTTTAAAATAAAAATTATATTAAAAAATTATATTCTAATAATGTTTTAGTCAACTTTCAACTTTCATCTAATTTCATCTCATCTCAAGTTTACAAAAATTTGAGATTGAAAAAATAGCTTGTGTATTTAGAATAATACGGTTGAGGAGGAATATGTTTATTTTTTAGGATAAGTTTGACAGCCCTTTGAATTTGCTACATGGAGCGAGGGTGGAAGTAGAAAATTATCAGCAAGCTCAACTGAGTACTAAAGATCTAACAGTAGTGGGAAATCAGAGGTGCACTGGAGTTAGATGGAGCAAGTCTGAAGTTAATTGGTATAAGGTGAATTGTGACGTTACACTGGATGTGAAGAAGTCTACTATGAAAGGTGGTATAGTGGTAAGGAATTGGGAAGGTGAGTTGATGGCTTCTGCAGGTATGCCAAGGAGATTCATATGCAGTCCATTACAGACTGAAGCTTTGGCACTAGAGAGAGCTATAGAATTTAGCATTGAGTTAGGTCTTCAGCAGGTGATATTTGAAGGGGATGCCCTTGAAGTGGTTAATGATGTTAAGAGTAGTGAAAAGAATTGGTCTTGGTATGGACAAATTCAATATGTTCCAAGATATGGTAATCAAGCTGCACATCAACTAGCTAAGTTAGTATTAGACTATGGTGAAGAATTAGTGTGGATAAAGGAGGTGCCGAGTGAGACCATGCAGTGTATCAATAGTAAAAAGCATTGTAATGATGTTTAGCTCAATGAATAAGATTGATCTTTGTTTGATTAAAAAGAAAAGGAGACCTTAGACCATTATTTGTTTTGTTCTTTGCATCCCTTATAACTTGTCTAAGTGAAATGAACTTCCCTTCAAAAACCACTATATTTCTTGGTGTTTTGATAAGTGATCATAAGGATGAGTGATATATGAGATCCCAAAAAATTCTTATTCTTTATAATATTTCAATAAAGTTCGAGTTGTATCATTTACCAATTTTCTTTTGAAAATGATAGATACACCACTATTTCATAATTTTTATGAATATCGGAAGTTTACCTTAGTCCATTATTTGAAAAGAGGATCTCATCTTATTTACCCTCCTCTGAAGTGGGAAAAGTCTCCGATTTTATCAAGAGTTGGCATTTGCTCATTCTCTCGTATCATCGCACTCTCATTAGATTAGCTAAAAGTAAAATTCATTGAGTATTTAACTATTAGAGAGCAAAATATGCTTACAATGGATTAGCTAAATTCTTATTTAGTTACAGTGACTTTCAAATTTTTTTTCAAATTTAAAGGTTACTGTACATATATCAAATACATATTTTATTAATTATTTCTCTCTCCCTTTCTTTCTATCACATATTTTATCACAATTGGTATATTAATTTGAGTTAGTGATATATTAATTTAATAAGAATATAATTATTAATTAATATATAATAGGTAGAATAGTAAAATATGATAAAATAAAATAAAATAATAATTAAAAAAATTAAATATGTTTGAAATTATTAGTTATTCATTACTATATAATGAATAAATGTATAATCTAATGTGGAGATTTGATGTGAATAATCAATACCAAATTTATCTTATATTATTTTATTGTTATATAATGAAAAAATAGCTATTCCAATGTGGAGATTTATGTGAATGTAATAGTTTAAAGTCAAATTTCTCTTACATTCATAAAAAATTTTCTTTAACTTTGGACAAGGTTTGGCCAAATCTATTTTCAAAATTTAGCCAATATCACATTTCTTTGCATTTACCTATTCCATTTAAATTCAATCCCCACATTGGATTATCCATTCACTCTCTATATAATAATAAAATATTATTAATTTAATAATTTTTTATTTAATTTATTTTATCACATTTTGTAGTTCTATTAATTAAATATTAATAATAATTATATTCCAATTAAATTAATATTAAAAAAATTATATTTTCAAAAGTCGTTTAATACTAATAACAAAATATTTGATTAAACTCATATAAATTTCTATCTAAATTTCTTAATTACAAATTAAATAATATTTTTGCTTGGAATGAGAAATTAATATTTTAATATTTGTTTAGAGTGAAAAATTAGTATTTTAATACTTGATGAACTAACAGTAGTCTTCTATTTTTAGCCAAGTACAGTAGCTAAATTATTTTAAATATACCCAACTTAATATGAAGTCTTTTTGACACAAATTATTTAAATTTTGACTATCCTTCTGATTTGATCAAGCCAATAAAGATGATCTCACGAAGAAATTCAACAATCTAGATAAAATAATTACCACACTGCTGCAACAACTCTCGCACCACAACGCTACATTTCTGCTAGAGCACTTCTACACATCTGCCCACACTCTCCGCACACCATGTACTCAAAATTTTTTTTTTTAACTTATTACATTAGGTGTGTTAAGTGTGTGATAAATAGTATTAAGTATGTGATAAATAGTAGAGTGTGAAGAAGATTTTTTCTTTCTGCTATTGCCAATTTGCCACGCCTCAAGCCCTACAACATTACACTGGTCGTTGTCACTCCTCTGTATAAGTTTATAACTCATTTATTGACGTTAGACACAGTTTATTTTTACGGATGAAATAAGAAGATGTAAGAGTTAAAAATTAAAAATTAAATAAAATATATTTTTTAATATTATTTTTATTTTAAAATTAAAAAAATTAAAAATATTTATTTTATTTTATATAAAAATTTAAAAAAATTATAATAATTAGATTAAATAAAAATAGTTATGAAAATAAACCAGGTGATAATACAATCCTAGTTAATTAGAATATATTTTAAATATAAAATTATAGTTAAATAATCATTTTTAAATATGATTAAATGAGATAAGCCTCGTAAATGTGTCCCCACATGTGCACCATAATACAATTGTATTTTTATTTAAAATATTTTTTAAATATTTGTAAATAATAAAAAATATATATAATTTTTTTGTAATTATTAAAAAAATTTAAAAAATGAGAGGGCAATTTCCTTCTAAAAATTAATAATACTGGGGCAGTAGAACCGTCTTCCAAGTAACTTATCTGTTAACTCTTTTCGCTCCACGTGATTTCTGATCAATTTTGCAGTCCGACAGACAGCTCTTACATGGTTTTGTCACCTTCTGCAATTCGAAATTCCCATACTCTCTCTTCTACCTTGTGTGTATAACCCTAATCCTCGCCTAATGGGGAATGCAAGCATGGCCAAATCACCATTGTCACCAACTCTGTCTTCCTTTTGAATAGACAAGACAGAAACAAACTCGAAGTTTTAATAGCTTCTGCTTTAGTCTTTACATATGCATTACCTTGTTTGATCTCCAATAATGCTGAGGAGAAGCCATCCCCATCGACTCTTCTTCTTCTTCTTCTTTGTATCAAATGCCTCTCTTTTGCTGTCATTTTGCAGCTTAGTTGCTTCTACCAGGTCTTTTCTCACCCCTCCTCCTCCTTCTCCTCCTCCTCCTCCTCCTCTCCACTTCGCACGACCCCAAGATGCACTCGCTCTTCTGGCATTCAAATCCAAAGCCGATCAGAATGGTAATCTTTTCTTCTCCCCAAATACGAGCTTCCATTTCTGTCAATGGCGAGGAGTCGAATGCGTGAAACAGAAAGTTGTTCGCCTTGTCCTTGAAGGTCTAGATCTAGGTGGAGTTTTTGCTGCTGACACATTGTCTCGTCTTGACCAGCTCCGAGTCCTGAGTTTGCAGAAAAACTCGCTCACCGGACTCATTCCTGACCTCTCAGGTCTCGTTAACCTCAAAGCCCTCTTTCTCGACCATAACTCTTTCGCGGGCTCTTTCCCACCTTCGATCCTATTCCTACATAGACTACGAACAATAGATATTTCCTACAATAACCTCACCGGACCGTTACCGGCCTCGCTGGCCATAATAGACCGGCTTTCCTACCTACGTCTCGAGTGGAATCGGTTCAACGGAACAGTTCCTCCTCTCAACCAGCCCTCCCTCCAAAGCTTCAACGTCTCAGGAAACAATCTCTCCGGTCCTGTCCCAGTTACAGCTACTCTGGTACGCTTCGGTCCATCCTCGTTCTCATGGAACCCCAATCTCTGCGGCGAGATCATAAACAAGGAGTGCCATCCTGGCTCGCCCTTTTTCGGACAATCGACGCCGTTGGCTTCTCCTCCGCCATCGTCGTCGCTCGGTGAAAGCGCGCAAGTACCCGGCGTCGAGTTGACCCACGAAGCGTTTCGAAAGAAGCACAAGATCAGGACCGCCGTGATTGTGGGGTTCTCAGCAGGTGTTGTGGTCTTGATCTGTTCCCTTGTCTGCTTCGTGATGGCCTTGAAGAAGAGAAACAAGACAGAGTCGTCGACGCCTGCAACGGCTTCGGAGGACGAGGCGGCGACGGCTCAAGCCGCGGCGGTAATGCAGATAGAGCAAGAGAAGGAGCTGGAGGAGAAGGTGAAGAGAGTGCAAGGAATGCAAGTGGCAAAGAGTGGGAGCTTGGTTTTCTGCGCAGGTGAGGCGCAGCTGTATACGCTGGACCAGCTGATGAGAGCTTCCGCAGAGTTGCTGGGAAGAGGCACCATTGGCAGCACCTACAAGGCAGTGCTGGACAACCGGCTGATTGTCAGCGTGAAGAGGCTCGATGCCGGAAAATTATCCGGCACAAGCAAGGAAGTTTTCAATCAGCACATGGAATCGGTGGGAGGACTTCGGCATCCAAATCTGGTTCCGCTTAGAGCTTATTTTCATGCAAAGGAAGAAAGGCTTCTGGTTTATGATTACCAACCCAATGGCAGTCTCTTCTCCCTCATTCACGGTAAACTTCTCTTTCTAGCTCTCTGCTTCATTTTTCTGGGTTACTAGCAGAACGAGTCCATACCGGCTGGACTCGGGGTTTAGGATCCATAACTGATCAGAACTCTCATAGAAACACGTACGAGAATCTTGAACATGAATTATTTTTCTAACACGGCATGATTTGTTTGGAGTTCGATGCTGCTACTGGATTTGCGGCAGCATCGTTAAATTTTCAATTAGCAGCGAGAATCTTGGTGCTGACTACGTTGGGGCTTTGATTTGACGATTAAATAATAATTGATTTGTAAAGCTCCTTTCTCGTAGTTGACATGTCGGAATCCCAGCGGCCTGTAGTACATTTATCTCCTTGACTAGCTCAGCACGTGAACACATCTGAACCTAGTGACTGTCTACGTATTTAAACAATAAAACTTAATTTATAAAATTTAATTTTTAAAAATTATTTTTAAAAATTAAATTATATGGTATAAATATTTTATTAAAAAAATATATAATTTTCCATTTTGAAATCCCATCTTTGCTTGGAAAAGTGTTTTGAATAAGAATATAGATATATCATCCTAGATATATCAAATACTCTCGTTATTATTATTATTTTTTATCTATTTTTTATTATTATTTATTACTTTTCATTACTATTTAATATTCTATTATTACTTTTTCATCATTTTTTTTTCATTATTATTTACAAACATTCTCACTTTCACTATCCAAACGTATCACTCCGTTTGAACTCGAAAAGTGTTTCATCTTATCTCATTATTATATTTTTTTTTCAATTTTTCACATAAAATATAATAAATAATTCAACTTTTTCAAACTTCAATTCAACTTAATTCCAAAATAATAATAATATTAAAAAATAATATTCTAACAATGTTTTTTTCAACTTTCATCTTTCATTTAAAACCATCTCATCTCATCTCATCTCTTAATCCAAACCAGCCCTTAGTTTGATTTCTTAATTTGATTAATAGGTACTTTTTTATGTATGTGTATATGTATATCTAAGTTTTACTTGAGTGTATCTTAGTTGACAGTTTGACACTAATATAGTGAAATTAAGCAATTAGTAATTTAGTAGAATGGTCTCTACGCTTTAGAAAACAATTTTAAAAAAAAAAACAAGTATGAATTTTATTATGTTTGATATGGATAGCATAACATGGCAACAAAACTTTAATTTTTGACAGGTATTTTCAATGATAATTCAACTTTCCATAAAAATAACTTGATTAGAACAGTGAAGGCAAGTAGATTATTGTTATTTTTAACTTACAAATATATATAATAGAGAATATAATAGATATACCCTCAAGAGCCTAATGACAGATAACCCATTTCTCCAAATGAAAAACTGGAGTTCAAACCCCCCACCCCCTTATAAAAAAAGAAAAGAAAAAGAAAATATACGAGGAGTGTTGGATCTATACATGAATCTTATAGAAGAAAGTTTTACACATTGGCATGACTTAATATAATACGATAGATCTACTTTATAATAAAAAGAATTTTACAATCTAATGAATCATATTAAATCACGTCAATGCGTAAGCCTCCTTATGTAAGACTTGTGTGTAGATAAAAAATTTCTATAGATGTGCATTTAAGCTAGGAACCTCAAGCTACTATACTAAACTATCAAAGTAAACACTTTACTCCTAAATTATCATCTCTCTTACAATCTTTTTCTTTCTTTTAGATCTAACCTTCAATATCATGTCAGGATGCACATATTCTTCCTCCATAACATTTTAATCTTAATGAGATAAATTATAATTCGTGTCTTAAATTTGTTTTGATCAATAACTTTGATAATTTGGAGGCGGTATGATTTTAAATTCTTAGAGCACAATTTTAGAATTATAATTAGTTAAAACTTTTCCTCAATATTCTCTTTTGCTAATGGATCTCACCATCTATCTTGTACAAAAACTGCCCATGCAGGCTCAAAATCCACAAGGGCAAAGCCACTGCATTGGACATCATGCTTGAAAATAGCAGAGGACGTAGCCAAAGGCCTCTCTTACATCCACCAAGCATGGAGGCTCGTCCATGGCAATCTCAAGTCCTCCAACGTCCTCCTTGGTCCCGACTTCGAGGCCTGCGTCTCCGACTACTGTCTCTCTGTCCTTGCCAACCCGACCTCCAACGACGACAATGACTCCGCCGCCGCTGCATGCAAAGCCCCGGAAACTCGCAACCCTGGTCAGCAAGCAACCTCGAAATCCGATGTATACTCGTTTGGGATTCTGTTGCTGGAGCTTCTCACCGGGAAGACACCAACACAGCTGCCACATTTGGTGCCAGAAGAGATGGTGAATTGGGTTAGATCGAGGAGGGAAGAAGATGGTTTTGGTGGGGTAGATAATAGAATGGAAATGCTTATGGAGGTGGCCATAACTTGTAGCGTGATCTCGGCTGAGCAGAGGCCCACTATGTGGGAGGTATTGAAAATGTTACAGGAGATTAAAGAGAGTGTATTAATGGAGGACGGTGAATTGGACCCCCATACACAGGTCGTGTCCTAGTAATTATATTATTTGTACTACTTTGCACTAGTGATTCATAGAAAATATACAGATGACAAGCAAATGCAATGTTTCCTTTCCTTGCTATCCCTCCATTGCTGACTTTTATTTTTTGAGCAAATTCATATATTTATTGAGAGGAGAATATTGCAAAAGCCATCTACTCTTGGATAAAAGGATAAAGCAATTAGTCTCCCACAAAGGTGTCTAACTCCAGACCAATTAGTCTTTGTAATGTTATTTACAAAATTATTTCAAAAACTCTAGCCAATAGACTGAAAAGGATCTTACCAAATATTATTTCACCTACTCAATCTGCTTTTATTCTTGGGAGATTAATCTCGAATAATATCATTATAACTTATGAAGCTATGCATACTATGACTAGCAGATTATCAAGAACATTTGGATATAGCCTTAAAACTTGATATGAGTAAGACATATGATTGAATTGAATGAAAATTTTTAAGAGCTATCATGAGCAAGATGGGTTTTGCACAAAGATAGATTGAGTTATTGATGAAGTGTGTTGATTCAAGATCATACTCAATCCTAATTAATGGACTTTCTCAATCTACTTTCAAACCTACAAGAGGGATTAGGCAAGGTTATCCTTTATCATATTACCTATTCATCTTATATGCTGAAACTTTGAACTCTCTACTGAATAATGCAGCGAAGACAAGTTCTATCACAGGTATCCCACTTGTTAGAGGCAAGATTCAAATTAATCACCTCTTTTTTGCAGATGATAGCTTACTTTTTTGAAGAGCTAATTCTCCTGAATGGAGCAAATTGATTTTTATCTTAAACATTTATGAAAAGGTCTCTGGTCAGAGACTTAATAAGAAAAAGACATCTATCCAATTTAGTAGGAATACCTCGAGAGAAACACAAGCTAATCATTTTGAACATTGCAGGAGTTAGATTAAGCATGCCTTATGAGAAATACCTTGGCTTGCTAGCCTTGGTTGGAAGAGCTCGATCAAAGTCCTTTAGAAGCATATTGGGAAAAGTCAGAAATATAATAAGCAATTTTAAAGCCAAGACCCTCTCTCAAGTAGGTAAATAAATTCTCCTCAAATCAGTTGTGCAAGCATTACCTAAATATAGTATGGGAGTTTCTAAACTCCTTTACAATCTCCTTAGAGAGATTAATAAGGTAATGCAAAATTTTTGGTAGGGACAACAAGAAAAAGAGAGGAGAATGCACTGGATCTCATGGAATACAATGAGAAAGTCTAAAGTAGTGGGTGGTCTGGGGTTCAGAGAGTTGAAAAGTCATTAGCTTCTCAAGTTCTAAAATTAAAATACTTCCCAAAAGTTCATTTCTTTCAAGTTAAACTTGGTAACAAACATTCATATATTTGGAGAAGTATCATTGCAACACGATCTTTATTAGAGAAGGGCATATTATGGAGAATAGGAAATAGAAGAGAAGTTCACATTCAGAAAGACAAGTGGATTTCAAAACCCACTACTTTCAAAATTCAGAGTACAGTAAAGGGCTTAGATGAAAATGCTAAAGTACATGAGCTAATTGATCCTGATACTAATCAATGGAGAACTTCACTGATTGCATGTATTTTCTCAAGGGAGGGAGTTGAGATTATTATGAAGATAAAGTTGTTCCAATAGACTAGATAAATTAATTTAAAATAGTTCTTCTAATGGTCAATTCACAGTGAGAAGTGCCTACCACTTCCATAAAGAACTGCAAGAACAATCAAAGGGCTAACCTTCATGCTCTAGGAATTGAAGTATAGTGTGGTTAGTTGTATGGAAGCTGAACATATCCCAGCTGTGATAGAGTCTTCTTGTGGAGAGCTTGTCAGGATGGCCTGCCCACTAATCAGAACTTTTTTAAAAAGAAGATAGTGGATAGTCCAAATTATCCTATTTGCTTTGAAATGGAGGAATCAGTGGTTCATGCTCTATGGTCATGTCCTGCATCACAAGATATTTGAGGCTAATGTTCCAAACAAATCCAAAAGAGTACCTGCTGAAAGAAGACATTTCTAGAACTCTTTGAAGACATATAAGAAGAGTATGTCAGAGAAGGAATAACTTTGTTTTTCAAAGAGAATTAAAACACCCAAATGTAGTAGTTCAACAATCTTGGGAGATTCTTAAGGAGCTGAAGGAAGTTCATACAGAAAGGACCAGCACCCCAACATCTTCCTAGCAACATGGATCAAAAGTGGGAGCCTCCTCTCTTGCACTCTTTCAAAATTAATTAGGATATTGCGATTGACAGGAACTAATGTGTTTGTGGAATTGGAATTATAGTCAGAAACTGGGAAGATAATGTCTTAGCAACTATGAGGATGAAAATATCTTTATTTCCTGACCATTGGAGCTCTACATGCTATTCCGTTTGGTTTGGAGTTGGGTCTTAGTGATATAATACTTGAGGGTGATTCACTACAAGTTATTAAGACATCTCTAAGGAGGAGGAGAGTCTGTCTAGCACTGGGATGGTCATCAGTGATATCAAGGCTAAGTTGCTAAGTTTTTCAAGATGGTCTACTCATCATGTGAGAAGAGATACTAATATTGTAGCTCATACTTTAGTTAAATCTGCTTTACATGTGTCAAATGTAATAGTAGATATGGAGGATTGTCTTCCATGTAATCTTTCCTTACTCTAAAGGGATTTGATAAATAAAAAAGTTTTCTTTTCATAAAAGAAAAAAGAAAAGGATAAAGGAATAGATTTCATTTGGTGTGAACAACATGATATTGGAATAGTGCCTGTTGTTTCTTTTCAAGTCAAGCTTAGTATCTGTATATCTAATAACACGATGTTAGAGTCGAGATCTCAAGTTTTGAAATCTAGCTTCGTTTGGATCATCAACTCATCTCAACTCATCATTACAATTTTTTCAAATTCCAATACAAAATATAATAAATAATTCAACTTTTTCAAATCTCAAAATAATAATAATATTAAAATATAATATTCTAACAAAATTTTATCATCTCAACTCAACTCAACTTAACTCACTTCAACATCCAAACTCACCCTAAGTCTAACTCCTAATGTTGATTTTTTTTTCTTTATTTTTTGTCCCATTTATTGCAAGTTTTTATTTTGGTTAGGGTTGTTCAAATAATTGGTACACCGGATTAAACCGACCGATTTCAATTGGGTTTTTTACCTATCAATTTTGATTTTTGGTTCTCTTTTTTGAAAATTGAGAGAATTAACCTAATCAATCGCTGTAACATATATAATATGAGAAATACTTTAGCCACAAAAATATTATATAAAAATAATCATACAAACTGATGTGTCTTGATATAGATCATTTAAATGATTTAAATCAATCGTTTAAATCATTTAACACAATTAATTATATTCTTTGAAAAGGTCAGTACCCAATTTAATTACAATCAATCAATTTATGCTAAATCTGTCAAAATGGGTTGGAACAAGCTATATTTAAGTCAATCCAACATGATCGATTTATTAAATGAATAACCCAAACAACACATTCAACATGTAATGGCAAGATTAAGAATTTATTCTGTTTAATCAAATGTATTGAATTATGATTAAACTGTACAATCACAATGATATGAGCCGTGTTATGGACACGGAATCCGTATCCACGGACCCTTTACATAAACTGTATAAAATCTGTAAAAATCATGACATTTAAAACATAATTATATAAAAAATTATAAAAAAATTTACAAAATTTAAGAAAAATTATGATTAAACTGTATAAACTGTTCTTAAGAAAAATTTAATTTTTCACGTGTCAGATGTTAATACGTTGAAAATTATAAAATTTAAATTTAAAAAAAAATTGACAAAATCAGTCTTTATAATTTTTTTTTATATCAACTATTTTTTTAAATATAATACAAATCCGATCCGTATTAAGGAATTGTCGCAACCCAACATGGGCTGAAACAAAAAGGCCTAAAAGTAATAAACCGAGCCCAAATGAAAATCCAATTCCGTCACCGAGAAATGCCAGAAACAGAGAAAAAGGAGGAGGAAGATTGCACTGCAGAAATTGCTAGAATCATCTAGCAGCCTCGAGAAGCCCTAATCTTCTTGGATAGACAAAGAAAACCCAACTCTCTCTCCGGCACTCTGTTTTAATCCAGTTCAAATTTTTTTGAAATGCCGAATGCCATGGACCGTGTGGACACGGAAATGATGGAGACCGAGACTGGCGCCGCACAACCGGAGCTGGCATCCAACACCGGCCAAAATGACGGCGTCAGAGGGTTACTCACATTGGCTCGCCAACTCATCGATCAAGGAAAACCTTCCCAGGCCCTCCAAGCGGTAATCCGTATTCAGTCATTTTCTTTCCCTTTCTGTTTATCTTATGTTGTGTTTAAATTCTTGTCTTTTTTTTTTTTTTTGTTCCGAAGTCTGGTAAATATGCTGAAAGCTTATTGATGTTTCATAGGAAGCTTCCAAGCAAAAATTCGCTAATAATTTTGTCTTCAGGTTATTTTCTGCTAATTTTCTTCTTCTCAGGTCGGTAGAGCGAAATTTGTTTAGAATTAGTGATGTTGATCTTGTTTGGGTCCAATCAGTTGTGGCTGAAGCCGCTGAACCTTGTTTTTTTTTTTTTTTCCTCCTTTTCCTTGGGGATTGTACAGTTAGTCTAATAGTTATCTTGGATAGTATCTTTCAACTTCCAACAGATCCCAATTTGCATTTACCTTAGGTTTTGCTAGGACATAACTTTCGTGTGTTTGTGATTGCAGTTGGCAGTGTCAATTAGGAGAGGTCACGCCAAGTTTAATTTTGAAATCTGTCTAACTTTATCGTTCTAAGATAAATTTGCTTGCAATTTGGGAGAAGCTCATTTTTCAATGTGGTTTGATATGTTATTAAATATTGCTGTCAATGGTAGATTACTCAGTTGTGGATTTACAGTCTCAGTAATTGGGCCATCTACCATATTCATTGACAATGACCATGTGTCAAGGACTATTTGAATGGAATCCCAATGGGACCCGAAGATAAAAATATTGCAGGATGCTTTTGTTCATGACTATCTCAGATGCTGAATTAGTTCAACACTATCTGTTATCTAGGTTTTATGATTTTACAGCAATCTTGGACAGTTTCCAAGGTAAAGATTTCATTGCCAACACTTGTGCCCATTCATTCAGATCTAAAGCTGCCTAGTTCATTTCAGCATCAAAGGGCCTTAGAATTCAAAGATTTCCTATGCTAACATGGTTTTCCAATTCTTTATTCTTTATTTTTTCATTAACTTGTGTTTCAATTAAGTTTGGCCTAATCGTTTTACCTATATAAAAAAAATTTAAGTTTGTCCTAAGGGCTGAGAAAGATATATTGAAGGACATTTTTTTTTCCACTGTATAAATCTATAAACTATTACTTCCAGATGATGACTGTGTCTTGAAAGACATCAAATATATGATTCAAATGTATCTTGATTTCATTTTGATCGGTCATTTATCCTTAGAAAGTTATGTCAAGATCTTTCATGCACTTGTTTATGCGTCACCCATCTCTGGCCTTGACCACTTACTGGCCAGTGGCCAGAAGGGTCTGAATTACAATGTATGTGTACCAGGTGGCACATTATTCATTCCAACTTTGTTAATGGTAAATTAAAGGAGAAACTGAGCCCCAGTATATTAATTTGCCTCGGAGAGAGTACTGATCTAGATTTTGAAACAGGTTGTAATGGCAATGAGAGCTGAAGGTGGGGATGAAGCTGTATTTCAGTCTCTGAATCGTGCTCGTGAACTTTACAGAAGTAGACTGCAAGAAAATGCTGCTGCTGATCAGCTGGCTTCTTTGTTTGCCGAGTGTGCAATTGTTGAGGCCCAGCCTTTAAAAACTGGATCATCGTTGAATAACGTGGTTGTCCCATCAGTTTTACCAGAGGATGCCCATGGTGCTTCTATACTGGCAGAAACTGGGAGGATGCAAGTAGTGCTGGATGCATTCTCAGATGGGAGCAGCTTCATTTGCTTGCAGTGTGGGGGTCTTGTTAGTAACCATCGGAAAGAGGAGCACTATGCCTACTGGTGTTGCCAAATCTGATGCCTAGAGATATGGGATGGGTAATTTTCTCTTGCTCAAAATGCGACGCTTCTCTAAATGTGTGGTTACAGCATGATTACAAAACCGATGTTCCCCTCGTGTACTTACAGTGCAGTTTCCTTGATTTCTGATACTCTAATGGTCGCATATGCTAGGCGTGGTCATTTGCAGGCAAAACATACAATGGATGCTCTAGGATTTACAGGTCATATATCTGCTGGGGTGAATGCTAAAAATCTGTTGCCTTGTACGAGTACTGTAGAATCTTGTAATTTTATAGTCATTTCAAAATGTCAAATGTGATATTTTGAGCTATTGTGTCTATATGTAATTTAACATTTAAGGTTTTGGGCAATAATTACGGTGCTGGCAGATTTCTACTATCTCCTCTTTCGTCCCAGTGATGTTAGTTGTATTCAGATTATCAACTACACATGATGGTTGAAGCTAAATGCTGTAAAATAATCAAATTAGAGCCCTTTACTTTCTCCCGTAGGCATCCAGTTCATTTGTGACGAGGTAACTTGATACAGCAGAATGGTTCAGTCTTTTTATTTTTGTTTTAGAGGGGGATTAGATGATGGAATTTGCCATCAAATGTGATCACGGTAACCTTTGCTCCTATGGAGTTCCTTAGAAGGAACTCCGATAGATAACCCTTAGGGGTTGACTCAAGTGGTGGAGGTCTTGGTCTTAGTGCCATCCTCTTTTCAGGTCTAAAGTTTATATCTTTTTGTTCTTAGGTGCAAACAATTTCTATAGGCCATTGGACCGAGGGAACTTTTTCCTTGAATTATCTGAGGATATGTGCACTTGCGGAAAAGTCTTTGTTGAGAATATGTGCACCCCAAGATTAGTCAGGACTTTGATTTTTCGGTATGCAAAGCTGCAAATAAGCTTGGGTTTTGGCCCCCGACGGTAGAGAGGAATTAATAAATAAAAAAATTTAAACACAAAAGGGCAAAAGAAACATGATAATTTCATCCAACTTCCAAGATATTTTTTTCCCTTTGCTTTCAATATAGCTTATACACAAAAGAACCGTAAAAATAAAATAGAGACTATTGGAGAATTTCTTTTGTTGTGATATAGCAGAAATTCTTCGGAGTTCAATTCTTTCCACAATATCCATATCGTGCTTACACACAGTAGAAAGTTAAGCACTACAACAAATTAGCCAGTCAAATTACTATTAAAATGAAAAAAAAAGGGAACAAAATGGAGAAAAAGACAACCCTTTATACACAATTATATGACTTGTCTAAAGAATTTCTTCCATCTAAGTATGATAATGGAGAGAAAATATACCAAAACATTGGCGACACCTTGAGCGAGATATATCATTTCACCACTGCTTTCACCATATGCATTATTATCTCAGCTTTCAGTGTCATCTTTTGATTATCTTCGTATGATTGGCAGCATCAACACAGCTTTACAAGATGCTCCAAATGCAGCAACCACCGCAAAAGAATTCAAGATTTCAAACTAACATCTTCAAAATCAACTCATCCATGACTGCTACAAGCAGACATCCTCCACAACCACTTGCAGCACACTGCATACGTAGAGAATAGCAAGGTCAGCCTCAATCATGATTATTTCGTTGTTTCAATCCTTCTTTATTTTTATATTTCAGAAAGGAACAAAAACATTGGTGACAGGCTGACCCCTAGTTAACTTGGCAATCTACATAACATTCAACAAGCTGGTTGTTCAAGTACTTGACAGCCAAGAGTAGCTTTTACAGGAAATTTCCAGTAAGTGCGTGTTCTATAACATATATCCACATAATTGTTGGCTATTGGGTTTTTTTTTTTTATCAGTTTTTTGCAAGTGCTGTCCATTCATTCAAATCAAACCACCTCTTTTCCCACCATTCAAGGAAAAAAGAAAGATAAACAGAAAAGAGAATAGCTTAAATATTCAGTAGTAAATATATCTCAACATGAGCTTTTCAGAGAAATATTACCTGCACTTATTTTTATTCTCTGCCAGTGGTATGTGTTGGGTCATAGTTATAGGTCAAAGATGAATATTGGCAACCGCTGGTGACCTCAGAGGATTACATCATATTTGGCAGAGCCTGTGGACGAGGCCTTGCCCTGATAATTGTTTCATCGCTGTGCCTTATCCATTCCGAAAGTCTCCATGGCTTCTGCCATTTCCATTTAAATTGTACGAGCCACTGGTGATGGCTTCTCTTCCACCTCCAGAGCTTCCCTGCCTGTCCCACAACTGCCAATTTTTTCATTGACAACTGCCCAATTGGTACCATCTGCATTAACAGCAAATCCATCTTTCTTAGCCAAACAGAAAACCAGATGGCAATTATACAATTAAAGGACCAGAGCATTAACCTTTCTTGTAGGGTCTATAAATGCTGCTGATTCTCTGACCGAGCCATTAGCAATGCCTGGTGTATATTTCAGCTGTTTTTGTGCTGGTATAGACATCGGAGACAAGGGACCACTCATGTCATCAGCAAAGTGTTTCAATGAATTCTGGGAGTTCACCTGTTCAAGGTCAGCCTGAAGAGTTTTAATAGAGACAATAATAATAATAATAAAATAACACAGAATCTTAAATCATTTTTTTCATAAGAAAAAGAATCTTAAATCATAGGTTAAGGAAACCATGACAAGACCAACAATAGTTTCTTAGACATGTAGAAAGAGCCCCAAATTCTATTTATGCTACAGATTATATAATATATTTTTAGTGAGTATATTTGCAACTCCAAGGGTTGCTTTAAAGTCACTTGACCAACCTCCTTCAAACTTGCTTGACCAATTCATGAAGTTGTGTATGGGGATCAGTATCTAAACTCAATGTTATAGATATGGCAGTTATAATCAGCTATATAAACTTGAATTATAACCTAGTGCATGAAGGAATTTCAAACACAATAACAAGTAATCTCACTGTAGCAGATGAAGCCAGTGCTATTGCAACAGCTTGCTCTCTCAATTTTAGTTCCTTCTCAACTTCCTTTCTTCGTGCTTCGCTCTGCCGCAATATCCCTACTAGTTCTTTAAGTTGCTCTTTCATTTCCGTGGTTTCCATATCCTTCTCCCATAGTTGGCACCTGTAAGAAAACACGGGAACTTGAAATTTCGATCAAGGAAAGCAAATTAGGCCTAACCCCCATTATTCAAAAGGAATTACCCATAGCTACTACATTCATTGTGAAATTAAAGTTATGTATATCAATGATAATTTATAGGATCAAACAAGCTGGCCAACATTACATCGGGTTAAAATTGAAGTTATTAGAAGGCTTCTAGGTCTGAGAAAGAACCTAGCATCCGCAAGAGAATTGAACATATATTGAAGCAAATTCTTTGCATCTCCCATTGAGCGCAACTGGTTCCAACGTCCACGGTTAATGAAGGTACGCTCCCGCTCTTCTGCCTCTGAAAGTTGCGAGGCCATAGCTACAAGTGAATTGGAGGCAATACTCAGCATGCTCTCAAGGGAAGATATTCTGGCCATTCTTGCATTTGGGGACATGGAGGATGCTCTGAACAAGAAAGGTAGAGCAGTCAAAGATGTGTGTGTGAGAGAGAGAGAGAGAGAGAGCTGAAGTGTTTTCTGTTCTACCTGCTTCATTGTATCATATATGTTAAATCCTAAAGACTACAACAAAGAAAAGGTCAGAAGCAATTAATCTAAATTGTTGCTCAAAAGTTACCTAGAAAATCCATTCTTTCCTCTTGGAGGACTAAGGCCTTTGGAAGCGTAGTCATCCACTTGCTTCAGCATGGCCAACTCTTCCGCCAGTGCAGCTCTCCTGGAGATTGTAGCAAAACTGGTAAATATACTATCGCTACACATCAGTAATATTATTAACGCAAATTTATTGAACATACACTTGACTTTGCTTCTCATATTCATTACGAACTTCCTGCACATTCACCATGACTTCTAGCTCATGATCAAGCCAACGTTGCAAAGCTTTCTCATTGCTCTAAAGATGCAACTTATGTCAGGATGGATTCAAATCATGAAATAGAATCAAACATATACCAAGAAGATGAAGCAAACATCTTTACCTGCCCATTTGTCCCATTTCCATTGGTAATAACTGGAAGAAAACACACAATTAGAAACCTGGAGAGGTAAAAGGGAAGGACCCATCGTGTAACTGCCCCATGTATTTCTATGATGGATGAACCTGCTGTTCAAGACACTACTCTAACTACTGAATACACATGCTCTGATGAAGAGTAAAGTCGATATTTTAATATTTATTAGAGGAAGTTGACAAATTTATGTTTCATAGATGTTGCAGATAAGTAAAAACAAGGGGGCTTCCATATTAACAAATAATTTTTCATCAATTAAGATGACAGACCTGAGCTGTCACGGGCAGAAGACTTTCGAGCTTCAAGTAATTCTTTTAGCCTCTTGGTGGCCACTGCAGCCTCTTCTGTCTTTCTTTGAAGAACCTGAATAAAAACACATACACAAAATAGAAACCCTTAGAAAGTAAAAGAAATTATTCCAATAAATAGAAGTAGTTTGCTTTGTCACATATATGTATGCTACACCCATAGAAAATGCAAAACTTCTTCTGAGTTTTGTTTTCTACATTAAGTTTGAAACTCATCATTAGAAGCCTTAGGAATTCAGAAAGTAATTTCTGCTGTTCCTCATGTTTGGCGGCGATGGTCCTTGATTCATCTCTCCTACATCTAAAAACAATTGACCCTGAAGAGATGAGGTAACATATCTAAAAGCATCTCTTGTTTGATGGCATCATCTGAGGCGCATTCTCAATAAGAAAGCCCTTAATTCCAGACCATCAGTGAGTAATGGAACAACTTGACATCCATAGAAACTCAATTTATGGAAGTAGCATATCAAATATTAAATGGGAGTGTGTCAGAGAGACATGTATAAGTAAATAAACAAGCAAGAAACAGAGAGATACCATTTTCTGGCGCTGGTTTAAAGCTTGAAGCTTATGCCGTTCATACTCATTTCTCCTCCCTTCCTTCCGTAGCTGATTTTGCAAACATATATAAGAACAAGGGTATACAACACAAATAACATTGTAAGTCGAATTAAGACATACATGTAATTAAAATCCGAAAGCATTCGTGATGGAAACCTGTACCCTATGTAGGAAATGTCATAAAGAAGTGGCATTATAGCAAAATTCACATAAGTTGCTATTCTGTCATACAGATTCCTTTTCGTTGCACATTCCATAGGACCTAAATCCATGATCTTGCCCAAAAATGCATTAATATTGGGGGTGGAGGTGTATTTTCATTAGCACTTTTCACAAACAAAAGTTCACACTTGAATCCTTAGTCTTATCACAAGTGACCCTCATCTCACTTCAATTTAAAATTTATCGTTCCTGTGTACTTGGCTATGCCTATTAAACTTATTGATTGCCTATCAAAAAAAATTTATCGTTACCTCCTGAGTAGTCAAGGGTTCCTACAGTCAGGTAATATGGAAAACATATCTAGTTTACATGAAAATCTATCACGTCATTACTGTCTTTATGAAATATCACCACCCACCAACTCCTACACGCACCACAGTCCCCCAGCAGGAGGCCTTTATTGCATGCTTCAATTTTGAATTTGGCATTGTGCAAAATGTATATTAGAATATTTTTCACAAGTAATAGAAATAAAACTTTCCCCTGCAAAGGATGAGGTGTAGCTCTTATAACTTAATTTTGAAATTATTTAATTGAAGTCATCAACAACAAATTATCCTGAATGCAATTAATTTTAGGCTACTACAAGTCTTCACAAGCAAGAGTTTTCAAATTAAACTTAGGTCAATAGTTTATGCCCATAAGCAGCTGGTAGCTTTTAGCAAATAAATTGCAACTACAACGCAAGTTGAATTTCAATTAAAAGCAAAAGCCAATAGACATAGACCACACCTCTAGCTGAAAAAGAATTTGACAGTTAGACTCATAAGGGCTAAAGAGTTGGTGGACTAGCTTGTCTCTTTGATAATATAAAGAACTTTTTTCTTATAAAAAAGGAAAGCTAGGGAGAATGTGGAGTACCTGCAGCAGCTCCTTCTCTCGAGAGGCCTTCCACTGCCGAAATTGTTCTGCCTCTTGTTTTATCCTTTGTTGCAATTGAACCTAGAAGCATTAAAGTAGCACATATAGTGAAAAATAGATAGGGAAAACAAAGAAATATAAAGAACAATTGATACTACCTTTTGCGCCTTTATAGATTGAATTTCATCTTGCAATCGCTTTGCCGCTTCATCACTTTTTTGTTTTTGCTTTAAAAGTTGAACCTGGCTCTCCTGTTTCTTCTTAAGATCCGAAATCTGGTGTGTATGATTTGTACAAGATAGTCATAATTTCAGTTGAGAGGAGTACCTTCTACAAGAAAAGTCAGAAAATTAGGAAGAAAAGAGAGAGAGAGAGAAGATTTTCCACCTGAGCCTCAAGTGCCTTCAGTTTCTGGGCATGGATATCTTGCAACCTCTGCTTTTGTCCATCAGAACCAGCAGCAAGGTTTTCAACTTCAGCCAACAAACGATCCCTCTCTTGCTGCACCAACAAAACAGGTGAACAAGTAAATATTTGTCTACTCTATAAAATCATGCAACTTTAGAAAAAGTGCAATTGAACCTGCACTGTTTTTTTCTCGTCCTCAAGTTCCATGATTTTCTTTCCAAAGTGCTGTTTTAGTGTTGCAGTGTCGAACTCTCCAAAAAGCTTCATCTCCGACTGCACCAATATACACCCCAAAGAGTGAGAAACAACAAATACATGTCATGTGAATTCTGTTCCGTGTTCATGTTTAAATTGAGCATTATGAACAGAGGTTCTTAAACAGATAATATTAATGTGTCTAAACATTATCTGCTCAAATAAAATAGAATGCAAGTAAATATGTAAAGGATAAATGCTCAACTGTACCACTAAAGAGTTCCACCAGATTCATACTTTTCCACTTCTATTCCATAATCAGAGAATGTAATTTTTCTTATTATATATACTTTCAGAATATTATTCAAACGAAAACTGATATATCATTTCTTCCTGGTTTTCACAGACATTAGTAAGGATGAATAGATGTAGAATCAGATAGCAGTCAAATGCCATCCATATAACTATAACCACAAAATGCATTAAAAAAATACAAACACTACCTCTTTCTCTTCTAAACGTTTATTTAATTCATTTAACTCTTTGTCCATAGTATTTTGCAGAAGTGTGTGCTCCCACTCCTTTGCTACTTCTTCGTCAATTTCCCTTGAATCACCTGCTAAAATGTGCAATTGCAGCCTAGATAAAATGGTTCCAACTGACAAACTTAGATTATGTAAAAATAGAAAAAGGAGAGGAAGACTGATGATAAATAGGCAGTAAACCAATTACAATAAACCAGATATGAAGTTCAGGTTAATTTGAACAGACATAATTAATTGCAAAATGTGTGTGAGCGCGCACACACACATATTGAGCAAGTCCCAAACTAGAGATGAGTCATACCTGTGATTGTTTCGCCCATTTGATAATCAGATGACTCCATGCTGTGCAAGCCCCTTTTAAGCCCATCATTTTTTACAGGGCAGGTACTACCATCCTGGAAGACAGTTTTAGGTTCACATATGTATCCAGCTGATGTATTAACCCAGCGTTGTGGTAAATGATAATAGAGGACTAAAAATCACAAAAAAACATTGGTAGGATAATGAAGAACCTACTTGAACATCTGTTTCATATTGCTCAGCAACAGGGCATCTGCTGCGGTATTCATGAAGTTCCCGACAAAGATCCTCATTGGCAGCTTCAAGCCAAGCAATCCTTTCCTTAAGAACCTACACAATCAGCCCAACAAGATAACTTATTTGACTAATAAAATACATATTATCTCCATCAAAAGATTGAAGAAAGAATAGTTAAGTTCATTCTAGCAATAATAAACGATGAGAGATATAACTTGAAATAAGCCCCGTAACAAATTCTAAACAACCTGCATGATTATTTGTTTTTAATTTTTGCCTATGCCTCAAGTATTTTCAAGAAGATATTTGAAAATATGGTCAGTACCTTGAAGTAATCAATAACAAACAGAGCTATAAGTGGCCTAATACCTGTACTTCATCAGAAGAAGATCCTCCCATACGGGCACAAAGCTCAGCTTGCAAATACTCTAGTTGTTGACGCATTTTTATCATCTCATTGGACATAGGATCTCTATTGACCTGTGCAATGATAAATTAAAGAGGCAATATTCATGGCATATTTGCAATTGAAACAATCTTTATCTAGATTTCTCAAAGAGGAAAAGGAAATGGGAAGAAAGAAAGAAGAGTCTATCTGAAAGACTTACAACTGGCTTATTTTGGATGTTGCGAGCACGATTTGCATACTTCAAAGTGTTAAGAGTTTCTTCAGCATTGATATCAGCAGGACTAATGCAGGCTGGAAAAATGATGAGGCATCGGAAAACAAGATAAACTTTGAGCCACAGGTAATGAGTAAACAATTCACAAAAAAGTGTTGGGAAAGAAAGAGAATACTTCTGTAGGAGATACAGAAAGACCAGGAAACACAAAAATAGAACATAAGTTATTATTGTAGGATCTTATTGAAGTTGCAGAAAACCTTAAACCACTTTACATATGTAGAAAAAGCATGTTCTGGATCAAAAAAAAACAAGATGCCTGGATGAGCTTTATAGATTATTGAGCTTTAGCATTATTGACTGCAAGGCAAGGTCAATGCCAGAACATGTGAAGCATATGCCTTTATTCTACCTTCTATACAACATGGCATGTTTACGAGACTATGGAGGTCACACCTCTTGGGAACAAGATGAGCAAATTTGAAGTCATTTGACTAATTTTTTGTTGCACCAATATACAAAAAGGGCATGCTTGGTGAATTTTTTAAAATTTTTTTAAGCTTTGTTTGTATTGGTTTTAGTGAATGTGGGTGGGAATAATGAGAAGTTTTCTAGATAAATTTTTTTAGATGCATCTTGTATTGGGGTGTTGAAAGTGGGTAGAGAAATTTGAAAATCTGGTTAGATAAAATTCTTGTGAGGTGTTTTTTTGGGTTTTTGTGAAAGTTGTTTTGGTCTTTGTATATTTGTTATGGAAACTTGGGCAAACATTTAGATGAAATGTTTTAAAATTGTCAGTGTTTAAAGATATTTGGATTGAAGTTTAAAACTTTTCACATAGCCGAAGGTTTGGTCACCCCCGTTCCCAAAAGTAACCTAGGATGCCGCACATGAGCAAATCAAAATAATGGCATGTAAGTAACTTGCCTATCATAACAGTTCTGCTGTTGCCGCCAAGTGAATCCTGCCAAAATGCATTAGGTTTAATTTAATTATAAAATACTAAAAACTAACAAAGAGTATATGTCAGGTTTAAACATAAAATACAAAGCAATAGCAAAGAATATAAAAAAACCTAAAACATAATCAAACAAGAAAAGGGAGCATCACGTTTGTAGAGCTCCTTCATAAATTTTAAAAGTAAAAGCAAAAGGTATACTAATAGTATTCAATTTGGTGGGATTCCTCCTAGCCATGTATATAATTCTAAGAGATTCCCTCACATTCTTTGTTATTATTGATCATGAATAATAACAATAAAAATGTCCAATCCTGCCAAGTAAGTAGTTCTGTAAGAGTAGATACTGGACAAAAATTAGCCAGGACTTGTTCGATGGTAAGGCCCTGTTTGGATGTTGAGATGAGATTTCTCCATCTCATCTCAACACCAAACACTACTCAAATCCAAACACTTTTCAATTTCAAATCTTTAACTTTTTTATCTAATAATTTACCTAATCATTACAACTTTCCCAAACTTCCAAACAAAACACAAAAAGCAATTCAACTTTTTCAAATTCCAAAACCAAAATAATATTAAAAAATTATATTATAACAACTCAAACCATTTCACTACTAATTATAAACACAGATTTTTCATTTCATTTCATCTCATCTCAACATCCACACGGGGTATTAGACTTACTTTAGCTTTGAGATAAAGGTAAACCTCAAAAGATCCAATAAGCTAAATACTCACATATATAATTAGTACCTTTTCTCTAAACCATAATCTATAAAAAAATGCAATAAGTTAATGGGTCCACATTAATGCTAAGGGCATGTTTGGACGAACTCAAAATTTGCAAAATTCACAAAACTTCTCATAATTTCATTCTCAAACATCACTCAAAAACAAAACATTTTTCAATGTCAAACTTTCAACTTTTTCATCTAATCATTACTTAATCATTATTCAAACACAGAAGTCAATACAACTTTTACAAACTTCAAAGCAAAAATAATATTTAAAAGTTATATTCAAACAATTTTTTAATTTTTTAAATATTTTTATTCAACTATTTCTCTCTCCTTTCGCAAAACCCAATAAAACATCTTCACTCAAACTATTTCACTATTATTCTCAAAATTATGAGATACTCCAACTGTCCAAACATGCCCTAAATGGATCTTATTTCCACAATTATCATCAAAATTACTGACTTGAAAGGATAATAAGGAATTGCTATGAGAACTGTTCAGGATCAAAACTTCCCATCAGAATCCAACTCTTCACATCCTTAACCTCCCTCATTATAATACTGGATAATTCGGCCTTTATAAATAGAGATTTACACATTCAAACATATCGAACCTGCAAAAGCCGAGTCAGTTTGCTGTCCCTGTAAGGAACGTGAACGCCTTCTTTGCGTTTTTTCTCATCACCAAGTGCACTGATAACATTACCCAGTGCTAGAAGGCCCTTGTTAATGTGAACACCTGATTGAAAGATGAAAGTTTCCATGTAATTTTCTATGACCAGAAAGCTCATCTAGATGCCACAGTTCATGTAAATTGCCACCTACCTTCCTTAAAACGCAGACCATCGGAACCTGTTCTTTTAGCTCGCTCTGATCCAGCAAGATCTACCAAATGCAACTTGGCACATAGATATTCTTCATTCAAAGTCTCATTAAGACTGCTATCACTACAAATAGCTGGATTGAACTTGCGCATTTGCTCTAACGTTATGGTGAAGATGGCATGAGAACGACTATAAAGACAAGCAAAAAATGATAAATGTCACTGAAGCCAATAGTTTAGACTGCAGAGTGAACAATAAGAACTTATTTAAATACAATGTTTGTAAAAGCCAGGCTCGTAGACAGAATTAAAATATTGGATAATTGGTCAGAAAGGTTAATATAAGAAAAAAAAGATCTAGATTTGTTTCTCAAACTGTATTTTGCAGTGTGATTAAAATTCTAGTACATAAGCATGTCCCAAAAAATCTCCATTCAAGAGGTTCTATGGATGAAAATGCAAGAACATCCCTTTTTTTTAACACCGCTAAACCCATGCAATAAGTCTTGCCAAACATTTACTTCCCTGTTTGTAAATCTATACTTACTTTTCTCTACCTGTGGCACCAATCATAAGCTCACAATATTCATAATCCAATCTCCCTTGTATAAATAAAAGATGAAAAGAAATAGTCTGTTCTCTATATGTCAGGAATATATAACCAGATAGCATAGATTCTTCACTTAAGAAAAACTAAAACACATAAAAATTTGAACACAGTATAATTTAGAAAAAAAAGGTAAATGCTCAACTAACCTTGACTGGTTGTTCATATTTGTACTCCCAGTTGCCCGGCTTAATGATCCTTGTTCCAGGCACGCGGCCATTTCCTTTAGTGTACTCACACTGAATTCAGTGGAACCTGCCAGTGTAATCACACCATTTGATGTTTCACGGATTTGAATAGGAGGTTTCCCAGTAACAGGAACTTTCCCTGAATGGCCATTTGCAGTCTCTGATTTGCTCAAAGAAGTGGGATCCAGCAGGTCTCGTACTTCTTCCTTTAGAATCTGTTCATATCGAAATCTTTCAGTCATATACTTGCATTAGGTAGAATAGCTTCAGATGCATAGCATTGACACTAGCTAGTATGAAGAAACTACACAAACAGGACTGTGGTATTGTCATCCACAGCCAAGTCCAAATCATCAAGATTAGAAGGCACATTCGGAAATAGGATAGGCCAGCCATTTCATAGAATTAGTTAAACAAATATGCTGATCTAGCAACTTTTTTTTTTGGGATAAGTTATGTTGATCTAGCAACTTGGTACAAGTATGCTGCACAACATAATTTAAGCGAATACAAAACCATAGAAGAAACCTCGAAGTGTAACTAACTACATTCTAAATCTCATATTAAATAGTTTACTGCAGATACACAAATAGTTGACAAATACATATGTAGCCAACATGAAGAGTCATCTAATAATTTGGCGATGCATAAACCCTTCATGAGAGAGTTTCTCCCCTAAAATCCATAAATATATTGCATGACTAATACTTCTATGGAACATGACTTTCAATATTAAACATACAAGAAGAAAATACAGGGAAACAAGTACTTCGACGGACCTCAATAAAGGAAACATGCAATTGGAATTCAGTTTGATGCTTTAGAGTTTCAATCTTGCTGAACAGAACATTCATAACTTGAGGGATTATTCCTGTTTGGAAACCATCTCTGAAGCCAGTTCCCATGGTGTATGTCTTACCAGAACCCGTCTGCAACAAATTGAAAATGTCAACCACAAGGAAAAGGAAATGAAAAAGAATGTGAGCATTTCTTGACTCCCAATAGATTAAGGGCATGTTTGGGTAACACCAAACATTCCCAAAATTCTCAAAATTTCTCACAGCTTCATTCCCAAACATCACTCAAACACAAAATACTTCTCTATTTCAAATTTTAAACTTTTCAGCTAATCATTACTCAAACACAAATATAATACAACTTTTACAAACTTCAATAAAACTTTTAGAAACTTCAAAACAAAAATAATATTAAAAAATTATATTCAAACAACTTTTTAACTTTATATATTCACTTGCACAAACTCCAATACAACACTTACTTTAAAAAATATTTTTATTCAAATTTTTTTCTCTTTTTCCAAAACCCAATAAAACATCGTTACTCAACCCATTTCACTGCTGTTCACAAAATTGTGAGATACTCCAAGCATTCAAACATGCCCCAAAATTAAGAGTAATGCTGTCCATCGTCCTAGATGTTGTCATCCTTGATCACACTTGCTACGTGACACATTTTAAGTGTTCCATTTAAATGGTTGATAGAAAAAACCACTTGAAATGTGGCACATCAGCAAGTGTGATTAGGGATGACAAGCTTTAGGATGAAAAATAGTATTGCTCTAAAATTAAAACAAGTAGGGGGTCAAGAAGTAAAGCTTTTTTGTTTTTTTTTTTTCTTTGAAGTATTGAGCAATAAAGCTTTACCTGACCATAAGCGAGAACTGTAGCATTGTATCCTTGGAACAAACCATCAACAAGTGAAGCAACACAATC
Source organism: Juglans mandshurica (assembly GCA_022457165.1). Taxonomy (NCBI): domain Eukaryota; kingdom Viridiplantae; phylum Streptophyta; class Magnoliopsida; order Fagales; family Juglandaceae; genus Juglans; species Juglans mandshurica. Next base: position 7,436,692 of record CM039625.1, read on the forward strand.
TTCAAACATGTCAGATGAGGGAGAACCTGTGCTCCCATAGACATGATCGAAGGTAAAGGAATGTGTACCAATCTGTACCTGCACGACAGTCAGAACAATCGTGTATAATTTCTTGAGATTAAACTCAGGACAATACATGGAGTTGTGCATAGAAACTTAAAACCCCAATGTTACGTGTGTGCCCATGCATGCTCAAGAAACAGAATGTGTTGACACAGAGGAAATGAAATTCTAAATTAGCTGTGTATTTCTGAGATAGTCAGGCATAGGTTAGGACAGCACAAATACAAGTCATAGAAATTATCTTGTCTTTCCTATAGAAACAATTTAATTCCTATCTAGGACAACAGGAAACTTTAATGAAATTACTATTAACAACTACTAAATACAACCGACTGAGCAAGTACATAAAACATATTTATCAAACAAAACAATGCATGTCAACTTGAACTAGCAAATTCGGTGAGGTTTGGATAGTGAGTTGAGATGAAAGTTAAAAGTTGAATAAAATATTGTTAGAATATTATTTTTAATATTATTATTTTTTTGAAATTTGAAAAAGTTGAATTGTTTATTGTATTTTGTGTGAGAATTTGAAAAAGTTTTAATGATTAGATGAGATGAGTTGAAACTATCTTTGTATCCAAAAATCTCAAAGTGCAACAAGGAACATCAAAATAAGACCTGATATAGTAGGTTTTGGCTTATTAAAATCAAAATTAAGAGAGAAAAAATAGGTGGATATATTTATGGTACATGCAAGCTAACTGCAAAGATTGTGGTTTGATAAGCGGATAATTCCTAATGTAGCAGAAACTTTGGCCTGGTCCTACGCTAGAAATAAGCAGAATAATATAGCACTTCAAAGTCTAACCCATATTAGGAACTTATAAGTTGGAAAACATGAACGACACAACTGTCATAGTAAGAGCCAGAATCCAGATAGTCCCATGTGAAAAAAACAAAACCCTGCGTTGGCACTGTTCTGAACAGAATCGATTGCCACCTGAACCCAAATAACCGATAAACTCCGAGCCAAAGACAGCAAAATGTAAAAGGGTGCCCCATTAGCCTATCTTGCTTTCCCAAATTGTCACTACAACATGACAACTGCTTAAAGCTTTCTGAAAATTTAACCGAATTGCAAGGAATTCTATGTAGTCCATCGTTCTAATAAGGAGACAATCCATTTCCATAACTGACCTCTCCATTGCAACTATTTCAGCCAGTAATTGAACTCCGATCCAAAATCATATCATCAAGCATAACCCTTTGGGTCAATGGGATGCAAAAGACTCCACTTTTCTCCGTCAAAGAAAGACAACGAGTAAGCCATCAATGACCGATAACCAACCACATATCGATCCAGATCTCCCAAGACATACAATTCCAGAATTCTCAGCTAAAAAAGCAGGAGAAAAAAAAGAATACATACTGTGCAATGACCGAATTCATGGACAAGCAGTCGAGCTAGAATTGGTATAGCTTTCCACTTTAAATCGTTAACATTAGCTTGTCGAGTTTGGGCGCAAGAGAAAGAGATGTATAGGCTGTGTACGTACCTGTGGCTTCCCGGGGACGACAGTGACACAGTCTTTACACCCTTGGAGTCGTTCATCGCCGATGAGCGGTCGGATGTGAACCGCTACTTTCACACAACAATCTTTATCTTCCCCGGCTTCCATTAGGAAGCAGCCAGCCAGCCAGCTAGCTCTCTAGAGAGAGAGAGAGAAGAGAATGAGAACAACGAACAAAAATTCACAGAAAGCTTCTTCAATCCCAAAGGAAAACCGTTCTCATTGTCTGATAATTCCAATACCAGAAAGCGATAGAGCAGCAGCTAGCCAACAACGGAGGAAAGGAAGAAGCTGAGAGAGTTCTTTCACAGACAAATGCTAGAGAGAGAAATTAGTAGAAATAGTTAACACTCTGTGAGAGAGAGAGAGAGAGAGAAAGCGAGAGAGGAAAAGGAGTGAGGGGTAGTTGGGGAAATATATAAAAAACAAAGTAGGAGGGTAACCGCAACGACAACAACCACTATCATTTTGACTTAAGCTTCACTACACCACCAGCTTCGACGGTTTGCGTTTGGCGAAACTTTTATGGCACTCTTTCCCAAAATGCCCCCTTTCCCTCTTCTCTCTTCCTTTCACAACGGCTCCTCCGAGTCCACCTTCCCCTACTCCGTTACCTCCTTGTTTTACCATTTTACCCCTCGTCTACTATTCTTCTTTCATTTAATTCCCTTTCCATGTTGATTTTGTTTTCTTTAAATAATCTTAAACCCTATTTTTTTAATAACTCATTAGTTGTATATACTAAATAGTATTATCTAATCTATAGTATTGCTTATTATATATCAGTTTGTGTCACAACCCACGTGACAAGGAATCATCTAATATGCATCAAAAAAATAAAGCAGGATTTTTCTATCTGCGCGTGATCATAATCACATTTTTCAAGAATATTAATATTCATAATTTGGAACCATCCTCTATTCAACAATATTTTGGAGAACAAGTTTTATCCACGAGTAATTCTATGCATCAGCTACTATTTATTTTTACATTTCACACCTATATTTTTTTTTATAAAGTGTGTAAATGTTTTTTATAGGATGTGAGAGTATTTTTCATAAGGTGTGTGGTGTGAGATAGTGAATAATGACTGATGAGAAGAATTTTTTTTTATCTATTAATAAATTATTTAAGTGTATATATATTTTGAGAAATTATTCTCTAATTTTTATCTTTAATAGATTAAAGATGTAATAAATAGGATTGAGAGAATTTTGGAGTAGGGTGTAATTTGTGGATGGAAGGAAAAAAAAAAAAAAAAAAATGGAAGGGGGAGAGAGAGAGAGAGACCCACACAGTGGACATAGCCAGCTGGTGGTCTCCTCTGAGCACATGGGCCTTTAGTGGCTATAACCCCGTGGACCCTACAATCACTCGGTCAGAACTTGGATGGGTCCACCTTTTACATATTTTCTGGCTGTTTTAATACATACAACTCCTTGTACTTTGCTCCTTTTTTTATCCACCAGAGATGTGGTCACAATTTATCTTTTTAATTCGTACGGATGTTGGGATAGAAATTTTATAAACCTCGAGTAATTTGAAGAGAAATTATAATTTCAAAATACGTAAATAAGTAATGCTAGATACAGTTTTAAGGTGGACAAGTCTAACGTGTTTCACTGGAAAAAATAAAAGTAAAATCTATCATTAAAAAAATGATTTTTTCACGTGAATATTAGATTTACCCATATTTTTTAAAATGAGTATACAGAACTTGCACATTTTAAAATTGTAAATATAATTTCTCTAATCCCAAAACACATATTTTAAATGATTGATACATGCATGATATAAATGGTAAAATAACAATACACTTGTCTACCTTTTTAATACATGCATGATATAAATGGTAAAATCAAGAGGTTTTTTGTTAGGACCAAAATAAGAGGCTGGAGAGGGAATCCAACAGTACTGGTACTGATCTGAACTTAATGCAACTTTTTCCTCAACCATTAGAGAGGAGGCAGCTCGATGATCAGAGCGACTTTAAGCAGCTGCATGCTGATCAAGGAAGATTGGTAGATAGGACGCCATTGGATCAGTAGCCCCCGCCAAGTACTTAAACTATTATTATCGTTATTATGTTGCTAGTTGAAGAGTTGTTGGATCATTAAGAGGATTAAAACAAGCGATCCAAGTAGTTAAGGAAGCACTATCACTCACTTTTTTTTGGGTTTTTGTTAAGTGAGAACATCTATCAATGACACTTTTAAGTAAGACTATAGTTGAAAGTTGAATGATCTCCATTTGTTTTTAGCCTAATCGGTAACTAGTTTGTGTCATTTGGAGGCATCTTGCATTTCAAGCCTGCTGGGTTCCATGCATATTATATGCATGCTAGCTGCATCTCCACACCTCAAATCATAGTACCATGGTACAGTACCAGATTAATTTAATCATGTCGATTCATACTCGCGCGGGATCGATCGATCATGATTGAGATTCGTATGATGTAGAGAAATGACATTTTTCATCTTATTTACCATTTCAATCATATGATCAGTTGATGATGTGTTAAATTTTAAGTGGCTTCTCATTGAGAGAAGTGTTTTTTAGTCACAAAAGGATTTTACAAAATTAAACTTTCAAATAGACATGAGTACCAGATTGTAAAACTCATTTTATTGTAAAGTAAATCTAACTTAGGATCGATCATGATTGGGATTCATATGATTTAGAGAAATGACGTTCTTCATCTTGGATTTTATCATTCAAATCATATTAGTTGATTATGTATTACACTTTAAGGGCTTCTCATTGAAAGAAGTGCTTTAGCCACAAAAAATCTTATTAAAGTAAATTTATAAACTGACGTGATTTTATGTGGTATACCAGATTATAAAACAATTTTTATTGTAAATTAGTAAATCTTGTGTATAGTATGAAGTCACACAAATTTGTAAATTTACTTTTATGAAATCTTTTTAATTATGACTATAGTATGTCTCATTCATTTAAGTAATTAAACTATGAGATTGCCCCAGTACTCACAAATCCATGAGTCTATCATATATATATATATATACACATCATATATATGTATATATATGTATGTACATATCATATCGGAGCGTGCCAAACTTTTTAAGTAAGACTAGTTGAAAGTTGAATCTCCATTTGTTTTTACCCTAATCGGTAACTAGTTTGTGTCATTTGGAGGCATCTTTCATTTCAAGCCTGCTGGATTCCATGCATATTATATGCATGCTAGCTGCATTTCCACACCTCAAATCATAGGACTACAGTACCAAATTAATTTAATCATGTTGATTCGTACTCGATCGGGATCGATCGATCATGATTGAGATTCATATGATGTAGAGAAATGACGTTCTTCATCTTGGAGTTTACCATTTCAATCATATGATCGGTTGATGATGTGTTAAATTTTAAGTGGCTTCTTATTGAGAGAAGTGCGCCTTTAGTCACAATATTTTTTTTTAATTTATAAAAGTAAACTTTCAAATTGACATGAATTTATCTGGTTCATCAAATTATAAAACTTAATTTATTGTAAATTAAATCTAACTCGTGATCGATCATGATGGATATTCATATGATTTCGAGAAATGACGTTCTTCATCTTGGATTTTATCATTCCAATCACATTAGTTGATTATGTATTACACTTTAAGGGGCTTCTCATTGAAAGAAGTACTTTAGCCTCAATTGTTTTTTTTATATATATATAAAAGTAAACTAACAAACTGCATGACGTGATTTTATGTGGTGTATTAGATTGTAAAATTATTTTTATTGTAAAATAGATCTAACGTATAACATGAAGTCACACCAATGTATAAATTTATTTTTTTGAAATTTCTTTATAACTGCAGTACTTCTCATTCATTGAAGTAATTCTACTATGAGATTGCCCCACTCACAAATCCACGACTAGTCCATCATATATATATATATATATATATATATATATATATATATATATATATATATATATATATATATATACACATGATGATCATATTGGAGCGTGCCAAACTTTTTAAGTGGGGCACAACTGAAATATTCTTTTTCCTTTTTTCTTTGGGTCTCTTAGTATCATGTTACAATATCATTCTTTTGTATGCATATTGAATAACTGAAACATATTATTGTTATATGTTAAAAAAAAAAAAAAAAAAAAAAGGGAACCTAGCTAGCTACAATCCATACCTAATAATTTTCTAATAACGTGATTGTGGTACTTTTAAATTGTATGGATTGTTAGAGGTCTGGTATCAGACAAGATATATAAAATCATGTACGTACCAATTGATCTTACATCCCTTAGCTTGCATGCAGCTTGCTATATATGACAATCCGGATTTTCAAATAATTACAAAAACACATGACTTTATACACTTGAATTATCAAAAAACTTGCACTATACACCTTAAATTATTATAACTGACACTTTGCATCCTGCAGCTAGCATTATCTGACAGTCCATATTGTACTGCATCACTAATTTTTCTTTCATTTCAACGGTCTTAATTCAATTGATTGGGTATTATAAAGTGTCAGTTTTGATAATTTGATGTGCAAAGTGCATGTCAATCAGCCGTCACTAAAGCTTAAAACTGCTTATATTAATTTGTGGCTAATTCTTTCATAATTCTAAAATGATAATTTCTTATTAAAATAAATTTATTTTGGTTATATATAATCATTTTTATTGCAAATAACTCGTCATAAATATTCATTTTTGTTGTACTACAATTTCCTAAAATATTTATTATGAATAACAATAAATTTTATTAAAAAAGAGATTATTGAACTCAAATATGAGGTTTATAATCTTAAATCTGAAAATGATGTTTTAAAACAAGAATTTTTATGTTTTAAAATAGACAAACAATTTGATCAGAATATTCCTTCTGACAATGAGCAAACAAATGATCCTTATTTTAGCCAAAAAGAGAAAGTTCTTGATAGTCAGATATGTTTGATCCATCGTACTATTTCTTCAAAATGATTTTCAAAGTATATATTGCGCAACTATGAGTACTGTCATGTTCTTGTGCCATGACAAATGGGATCAGATCACCCTGATGATTTCAGATGGTGTGAAGTAGTGGTAGACTGCAAGTTACGCAAACTGCTCCAAAAACCGACTCTTTCGATCTGCAGTTTTCCGGACTCCTTTCTTAGGAAGGAAGATCAACCAGGAGAGATAAATGTAAAAAGATCAGAAGTGATCATAGAAAGGACACCAAACCCCAAGTTCTCTTTTTCACAACCTAACTCCACCAATTCATTGGATCTTCTTGTTCCGACCGTTTGCTTGGAAGCAGACCAAGCAACTCGATCCATTCCTTGGACCCACCAACTGAGTTTGATCCAATCTTACCAACCTCATTAACAAGGGGTCTAGATTAATTAATGATGTTATACATATTAATGTTATTTCAACTCAAGTAATTAATGATAATCATCCAAAGATGAAATCGAAATCGTAGCGCCCTTGCACCTTGATAGAACTGTGTGGCATGGAACTTGGAAACAAGTTTCTCAAGAGCCATTGATTATTGTATAGAACATGGTGTTAAAGGTACACATGGTATCATCTGAAACAGTTGGAAAAAACACCTTGCACCTTAAAATTGTTGTTGTTTTTTTTTTTTTTTTCCTTTTTTTGCAACTTTTTGATAGTTTGAGGATATAATACATCAAAAGATGTAATTTAGACACCCAGACAGTATGGTTTGCAAACTAAGGGTATGGTCTTCATTATTTTTTATTTCTTCTAGGTTATTATATGGTCAAGGGAACAATGTTCTGATCAGAGGAAAGTTCCCTTAACGTGAACGGCTATCCAAAACACTGGTATTAGATCATGGGCAGGCATTGAGTACAGCCACACATGATCCAGAAAAATTCATTTTTTTTTCCAAAAAAAAGAAAAGAAAAAAGCAAAACAGTGGTCTTTTTCAGAGAGGCCAGCGCGCTGTTACTTCTGCAGTAGGGTTTTCTTTATAGATTATTATTCTGCAGCATCACCCCCCCACCCTTCATGCATCCAACCTTTTCTTTCCCTGGCCTGTGCTTTTTACCCATGTGGGAGCTTTGCATCACATGCATGCTCCCACCACCTCCTAATTCACATCATAACATTATTCTCATTTCAATCCTCCTTTTCATCAAAGCTCCTCCCCCCAATGCAGCATCTTTCTGTCCCCTTTCATTCTGTCATTCTCTCATAAGCAAATCCTTTTCTAGTTACCTTAAATAATATTAATGCTGGTTTGGACTCATCTTGTGGTCCAAATTGGGCAGTTTCTTAGTCATTTGCACTCATTCTAAGAACATTAAAAACATGAAATTATGGTGTCAAATGAGAGATGTATATATATATATATATATGATTATTCTGATGGCATAATTATCAATGCGGTCCTCTTGTCCACTACTCATGGAGAATAGGCAATCAAATTATTCTTCTTTTTAGTTTTTGTCTTCCACCATATCCTGTCTTTGGATGACGACTCATGCAATGCTCCTCTCTAAAGCTGCTATAGTAGTACTACTACTGCACTCCCTCATTTGGAGCTCTAACTTCAAAAGTTTAAGGTAGGGGAGACAGAACATGTGCATCACTGCCTTGTAGATTATCATGAGGATGCCTCAAATGTGGTCATGATCAAGCACTGGAGGTATTTTCTGTAGTCGGGCTTTGCATGGGATACTTGGCTATGGGGTCGCTTGCTCTATGAGAAATCTATTCTGTAGTACTGGGATCCATTTATTTTTCTTTTTTATATCAATTATTTACTTTAGAGACAGCCTTTTGCCCCAGAAGACCTTAGGCCACGTCCTACACATGAAAACCATAGTCTATCCATTACATTATTTAGTTTAGTATATTCTAAATTACTTTGTACGTGGCTATTAAAATATGTCACGTCAATAAATATGATCAAGTCCGATAAAGTCTAAGATAAAGAATACAAAAACTGTGTAATTATTTTTGTGTACGTACTTTTTATACATTTCATCAATGTGATCGATTGTGACATTTTTTTTAATATAAAATAATTATTTTGACCAATCATAAAGTACGCAAAAAAATACGTAAAAATAATTGTTTATAATATAACTATAAAAATTTGGACCAAACTTTGAATATTTGAAAGGATAAGTAGTGACAGCTAAGCTGAGTTAATTTATTTGTTCTGCTGTATACCACACGTCTTCAAAATTTTCGGCCCGTTGGGATGTGCCAATTCACACAACCCTTGCCCATTATGAAACTGACTGACAGAACAGCTGGATCGCATTCTACATTTACAGAAAAATTTAGTTGAGATCAGCTCAATTCCAGCCATTGACATGAGAGCTTGATGAGCTCGTGCTAGCTTGATGTTGTCTGTAGTTGTAAATGCTACAGCTCTGACCCTCCAAAGCAAGAAGATGACTGTCTGTTTGTTTTGGTGTTTGACTGGGCTGCAATGCGTCATCGTCCTTTCAATCTGGGACTATGTGTCTTCTTTCTCACTGACGCGGGTTCAAACCACGGGCCAAGACCCAATTCTAGTTGCATTTCCTCACGGATCAAATAAGGTGCCCGAATTCTTGATGCATATCTTGTGGGCTCCTTTTTTATAAGTTTTTGGGCCCAATAGGTGAGGATATGCTCCATAATCCACATAAGAGGATCCCCCCCTTTTTTTTCCCATCTCTAGACCTAACAGATATAGATAGGTAAGTCATTTTATAGCTTAATTATCAGAAAACACAATTTTTAAGATTTTTTTTTTTAAGAAAAAATTATTTTCTATAATGGTTCTTGCTGCAGATTGTGAGAATGACGATCGATGTATGAAGAATTAAGAATAACAATAGAGATAAGAACATTGTAACAGTACAAAATGGATGAACAAGAGAGATGATAAAATGGCTAAGCCTTGGGCCATTCGAGATCCCCAATTCCTCTCAAATGAAAATAACAACCGTTCAGAAAATATTCCAGAATGTCTTTAACAGGGACTCCCCTCCCCTACATATACTGGAAGACACATCCCTAAATCGACAACAACCAACTAAGGCCATGAGTCACTTCTTACTCACATTAACTAGGCCCATGGGCCACTAAACAACAACTTAACAACTCAATAAAAATAAAAGATAACAACTACGTAAGAGGCCCATCAAGCCTAGCCCAATTTAATTCGATTCATGACAAATTCTCCCCCTTTGAAGAATCTTATCCTCAAGGTTGAGATATTGATGCAACTCTATAGTATTGGCGAAGAAGTGCAGATTGTTGGTAATGATCTTCTTGTCACAACCCTTCGGTTACCATCAAGAGTCAATGCTAACAGTCCCGCATTTTAAAAAGAAACTGATGACCCATTACCAGCTCCAAATATCCCTGAGAACAGAATGCCTACTCTCTGCCCACCAACACTACTGTTGAGAATAGAAGGTGGAAGTGAAATTGCACTTGCATACCTTGACACAACAAAGAATGCGCCAATGGCTCCACAAGAGAAACAAATGAAGCAGCCATCAATGCAAAAGCTTCTCCTGCATCAAAAGTGGTAGCTCCCCATGGAAAAGGATATGGAACTCTTAACCATGGAGAATCACCAATGCTTTTGGAATGATCTGTGCTACAACTTATATGGATTTTAGGCCCTATATTCTTGTAAGCCCCACCAACGGTGAGCAGGTGAGCATAAATCCAAACAAACACCACCAAGAATATAACAACAAAGCGGTCGAAGACATGCGTCTCACCACGCATCAAGTGAGGTATATATTGGAAAATATTACTAAAATAATGAACTGTGGCAACCCAATCGCAACTCCCTTTGCTTTACACTGAGGGCCTTGTTTGTCCATTAAAACTATAGCATTCCAAGACACCACATGATTTCCTCCTCTTCCTCTATGAAAAGAACTAAAACTAACTTTAAGGGGCAAAACATCAAGCAACTGGGAAGCAAAGAGTTTCTTACCCATAAATCTCTCCATATCGATAACTTCTTCCCTTGTATATGCCTTATCTGATAACAGAACAGGATCCTCCATAAGAGGGACATAAATCTCCTCATACTTGTAGGCTAAAAAACTTGTTGTTAGTCCAACCAATGGATGCTTCATTCTGAGTACTATTTGAACTCCCATGTGGGCCCACTTGTGGTAACTAAATTCAATTGGCTTCTCCTTACGGCGTATTCTTTTCACCTTTTCATCCTGAAACGGTTCTTCCTTGCTGATAGGAACTGCCAGTGTCAAATACCGGACATCATGTGTATGAGCTCTCACATAATCAACATAGGTCCATTTCTTCATCGCTATATAAGAAGCTTTGTCATCACTATTCCCGGAATATCATTTTCGCATCAGGCCAGTCAAAAACCAAGTAGTCCACATCTGAGTAATTTTCCAATTCTTCCTTCACACCGAGTACTGGGTGGTACCATGTTCTAAGGCCCCCATGTTTGCTAGAATATATACGCCCAGGAAGAAAAGACATGAATCTTCCACACTCATTGCTCCGAGCCTTTATTTCTAATGCAACCCACACCAACCCATCAAACATTTCTTCAAACATCTTAGGCGCCCTTCCTTCTGGTTCTGCTTCATTCGAGAAAGCCAAATTATATTTGGGCATCCTGTCCCCACTGGAAGATTTCATGCAACCCGACCATGTATTATAAATGTCACAATGTTGATCACAGAGCCAACAACCACAATCAACAAATTTAATCGAATCAGAGCCAAAAGCTTTATTACATGGCAATTTGGCATTTTTGGTGACTGCTATCTCACCCAAAGCACCTGAGTGGTCCTTAACATTATTCACCTCCTCGCAGAAAATATCGAGCTTCTATTGCATGCTTGATAGCACCTGATCCCTAAGTTCCACAGATTTTGTGAGCTGCCAAATGATTCGGTTTTTCTTGGACTCGGCAATGACGACACCGATAATCGCCGAATCCATTTTAGACTTCTCTGTTACGTGGTGATCATCTTGAATCCACTTCTCATAGTTGGCCTTCCTTTTGTCGTCCATTGCTACACATGGTGCTTTCTCGACCTCAGACAAAGACTTCCATTTTGCTCCAGCAGGTTTACCAACAATAGAAACTGGGTTGCTGTCAGGGTGATCCTTATTGATCTGCTCTTGAATTCTTCCATTAGAATGAAGAGCAACGTTCCTTTTGGTAGGAGGAGGTTTAGGAGGTATTTTCCTCTTGCCGATATTCATCTTGATTGGTTGGGCCTTCTTCTATAATTGAATGGTTAGGTATGACAGACAAAAATGAAATTTCGGAGAGGATTTGAAGGAAACGGAAGTTGGAGGGGGTCATCTGATAATATAGAATTTAATTTCGGATCTAGGTTTCAAAGAACAAGAGAAATAGGACTTCGGTTGGAAATTTCTTCGGGCACCACTATTGTGGACATTTCCATTTTCTCCTCCATCTCTGCTGCTTTTAATACTTCTTCCTCGTAGCTTGGTCCTGAGACTCCACCAAGGATTTATCTCTTAGGTTGATAGCGGATGAATCTTCTACTGACTTCAAAGAACTGCCGAAAATCGAGAGACATGTAACGTTCTTCCCCTTCAATCGGACATCGTTTTTTTCTTCATTCACTGCCGATTTTTGTATTTCTTTAGTTGAATCTTTAGTTGAATCCGTAGTTGCTTCTCCTTCTTCTAGTTTTTTTGAGCCGAATTCTTCACTCATATCTAGAAAGAGACACCTATTTTCAAGTATCGTCGTCTCTAATGTAACCTCATTCATCCTTTAATGTTTGTGGTTCCAACGGATAAATATTTCTTTCTACCCATATTTGATGTTCAGCTTCACGAAATAAATGGTGAAGGAAGATTCGACTAAGATTTTTAAATTTTTTCCATTTGAACATTTCACTGTAAGGACCATTTGTCCATGATCTCTGTACAATTCATTATAGAGTGCACGTTGATAATTCTGAAAACATACTTGAAGTTCTGCATTATTCAACTCCATGGCAAGATCGTTGGTTCTGAATACCACTTATAATGGTCCTTGCTGCAGATTGTGAGAATAGCGATAGATGTATGAAGAATTAAGAAGAACAACAGAGATAAGAACACTGTCACAATACAAAATGGATGAACAAGAGAGATGATAAAATAGCTATACCTTCAGATATTCGAGGTCCCAATTCCTTCCAAATGAAAATAACAACCGTTCAAAAAAAAAATATTACAGAATGTTTTCAACAGGGACTCCCCTCCCCTACATAAGACACATCCCTAAATCAACAACAACCAAGGCCATGAGCCCTCACATTAACTAGGCTCATAGCCTACTAAACAACAACTTAACAACTCAATAAAAATATAAAATAACAACTAGGTAGAGGCCCATCAAGCCCAGCCGAATTTAATTGGGTTTATAACATTTTCCGAAACTTGACATATAAAACTCACCATGTTGATGAAACAAGCAATCCTAAAAAGATGCGACTGATGCCAAATAATCTAAGAAGAGAAATGATACTTGCAGTCGTGAGCGTGCAGTCATCGTGTAATTACTTTGAAAAAAGTGAATAAATATGGGACTCACATGAAAATAAATTAATTTTTTAATAGTGGACCCCACTCTTTTTTAAAGCGACTGCACGACGTTTGCACATTCTATGACTGTATGTAGCATTACTCTAAGTAATGCTACATACAGTTGTGAAATACGTAAACGCCGTGCTGTCGTTTTGAAAAAGAATGAGGTTTATTATTAAAAAATTAATTTCTTTTCAAGTGAGTTTCATATTTATTCACTTTTTTCAAAACGACTGCACGGCGCTTGCACACTCATGACTGCAAGTATTATTTCTCATCTAATTTAGAAGAAAAATATCTATCAATTCTCCCAAAATCCATAATCCATATTAAATACTGAACAAAACTTTAATAAAGACAAAGATAAGGCAGTTTCTTCAAAAAAAAAAAAAAAGGACAAGGCAGCTTAAGACCTTGTACGTCCAACTCTAGCTCATTCCATAATAAGCACCAGCATTAGATTATGCATATGTATATCACTCTACAAATTTACATAATATAATTTTAAATTGGGTTGTATTAAATTATATATATTTAAAAATTTGTATAGTTATGAAAAATATTTTTATAAATTTAAAGATGTAATGTTCATTTTTCAAATTTTATTTTATTAATTTTTTTATCTCATTCCCTCTCTTTCTCTCCACCAACGGATATAATTTAAAAAAAAATTCTAGTTGATGTTAAATGATATAATTTGCAGAATGATGCTAATTACAAAATATAAAAATATAAAATAATTTTAGGAAAAAAATAAATAATTTTATTATTATTTGGTTAAAAATATATAATTTAATGTGAAATTTTTTCTTAATATTAAAATTAATTTTTAAAAAGAGAAATGCTAGAGATCACTATGCTATACATAACACTTGCCACACACCTAACATAGTTTTTTTTTTTATTTATTTTTATTTTTTTTTATCAATCTAGCACGTTGAGGGTGCTGGAGCTTCTATCAACAATAATAGAGTGTTATTCAGATTTTTTCTTTTAAAAAATATAAAATTAATTTTTAAAAAATATGATTTTAATATAAGAAATCAATGCTAGAGCTGCACATGGGTAGTTGAAACATCCCCTCCCTCGTGCATTACATTGATAAACCAGTAAATTAATGCGATCTCTCCTCTTGTTTTCTTTGTGTGATGTGTTGACCCACGTCATTCCATTGGTTTAAGGCAGGGGCGGCTCACAGGATAAGCACCATTTTTGTTTGGAAAAATGATATACGCAATATTTTTTAAAACACTTTACATAATTATATTGTAAATAAAGAGTATTGTAAAATATTTTATAAAAATAATATTATTTTATAAAAATATCTTCATTTTATAATATTATTATATAAATATCATTATTCTTTTACTTGCCTAACACCACCAACTCACATATAATACATGAGAATATCTTCTAACCGGTGCTATTCTGTTAACGTCTTAAAAATAACTTCTAATGTATATTTGCCACGTCGTCATCCCCATGGTACTTATATTGAACAGCATTATACACGACTCTCCACTTCCCAAATACACACGGCCTTGCCCAAGATTTTACTGTTTTTTAAAGGGTCTGCACGTTCTGGCATTTCTACTGCACAGATTATAAAGGGGAAGAGTGGCACTAGAGCCACCCCTCCAAGCGGTAGTGGGGAGCTACCGTTAAAGGATTTTGAGTTTTTTATTTTATTTTTATGTATTTTTTTAACACATTTAAATATTTTTAAAAAAATAAAAAAATCTTAATATTATTAAAAATATTTATTTAATCTAATCATTAAATAAAAATAATAATTAAAAAAATATAACGGTAGAAATCATGAGTAAGAGTAATATTATTCTAAAGGGGAATGAATCAGTAATTTTTTTTTAGGATAATGCTACAGCTCCCATGAGCCGTTAACTCTCGTTGGGCTCTCGTTGGAGTTCTAGCATGTATTTTGATGTGTTTTTTTTTTAAGTTATTTTTTATATAGATTTTTTAACACTTTTAAATATTTTTAAAAAATAAAATAAATTTAGAATATCATTAAAAACACTTTCTTAATTAGAAAGTTAAAAAAAATTATTAAATAATATTTCCTTAATCACGAAGTAAAATAAAAAATCATAAATTTTTTATGTAAAATTTATGATTTTACTTCATGATTAAGAAAATATTTTTTAATAATATTGTGAATTTTTTTATTTTTTCAAAATATTTAAAAGTATTAACAAAATCTATATAAAAAATAATTTTGAAAAAAAACATATTAAAACAAATGCTAGAGCATTATTCTTTTTTTTAATCTTTAGGCCGTACAATGTTATGCCACATGGGCTTGATCACGTTGGCAGGTTTAGGGAGCAGTTAGACATTTGGAGCATCTCAAAATTAGTAAAATAGTTTAAATTAAAATATTTTATTAAATTTTGAAAAAGGAGAGAGAAAAAAATTATTATAAAATTAAAATTTTTTTTAATATAATTTTGTTTTAATTGTAAAAATTGATTAGGGTTTTGTGTTTTATTTTGAAAATTTTAAAGTTGTATTAATTTTTGTATATAAATAATGATTACGTAATGGATAGATAAAAAAAATTGAAGATTTTAAATTGATTTTTTTTTTGTTTTTGAATATTTAAGCAAAATTTATGAATGAAATTATAAAAAATGTTGAGAATTATGTATCTCATTTGTGTGTCCAAACATCCCCTTACCGAAAGTTTAAGTAGGCATGAATAATTAATGGGAAATGACATTTCCACCGAAGAATATCACCGACAAAAGCCACTAATTGGCTTTTCTTAATGGTTAAAAAATTATTTTTTTTAATAAATTTATCATTTTTTTATTTTTGTTATTATTTAAGGGGTTTTAAAAAAATATTAAAATAAATAAAATAAAATAGACGTTGGGTGGCTCCCCGTGGGGAGCCTCGGTGGGTGTAGCAGCACCCATAATTAATGGAACTCCTAAAATACGCAAGAAGTAATGGCACATGCATCTTAGGAATCTTGCTGATTTCCAAATCTTCTCAATATTAATAAATTTCCTCGTTAGGCTTGTTTAGATAGAGAAACGATTTTATTTCATCTTATTATTATAATTTTATAAATTTTTATACAAAATATAATAAATAATTCAATTTTTTCAAATCTTAAAATAATAATAATATTAAAAAATAATATTCTATTAATATTTTATTCCATTTATTTAAAATCATCTCATTTTATTTCACTATCCAAACCGACAATATAAATACGTGACGCCATTAGTTCAGTGTCTGTCCATTTTTCTTCATTTCTTTTTCAGGTCAAATCCTCAATATTCTTACATCAAAACAACAATTGTTGATTGAAATCAAGCTGAGAAATCGGTCCTTCATTGGTCATTTTTACAAGAATTTTTTTTTTTTACAAAAATAATAAACTCATACAGTTAGATATGATACATTAAACTTATCATAGTAATAAAGTTTTACTAATTGAGAAATGATATTTACAGTTATAAAGTGCACAAACACCGCCACTCTTTTTGAAAAAGTTGAATAAATATAAAATCTACGTAAAATAAAATTAATTTTTTAATGATGGATCTAACTCTTTTTTTAAAGGAGTATGCATCGCTTGTACAACTCATGACTGTATCTAATATTACTCATTCAACGCTTTAGAATAAAACCTAACGGTCAAAAGATAGATTAGGGATGAATTATAGATTCAAATATCATGAGTTATTTTGCATTAGAAGTTCTCTTGAATATATTATCCAACACAAGCTTTCGTGAAATATTATCTCCGATATAATTAATAATATTCTAGTATTTTATACAAAACTTGGTCCATCCTTACTCCTGTCAGCATTAGTGCCATCGTCAACAATGGCAAAGTCATTAACAATGGTTGAATTTGTGGTGGTTGACATGTATTGTGATAAAACTCTGAATTTTGGAGCTCATGCATGCCCCAAATTCTCCCCTTTTGGTTTCCCTTCATGCCAAAACATGATGGCATCATACAATATTTTAAGCATATATCTTATATTGATCTCCCACCAAACTTTTAGCAATGAATTCACACGTTTGTGCTTTAAAAATATTCTTCTCATTCCCATTTGCATACCACAATTTCTTTTCCTCATCTCTCCTAAGCAATTGAACAGTGATATGAGGAATAAAGGCTCATACTAAGTCTAGGTATCCCGGATATCGTCCATACGTAGAGAAATGTTAATTATCATCTCTGCACCACACACCAATATGTGGTTTGTTATTTTTGTCATTCTATTTAAACTCATATATTTACATATCAATATGTGTGGTCTTAAATATAATGACAAAAATAATAAATCACATGTTAGTGTGTGGTGTAAGGGATGATAAGTAGAATTTTTCGTTTAAAAAAATAGGCATTATTGGGATCCACGTGAATTTTCATGTTGAGACTCACTTTTTTTTCTAAGAGAATACGAAATTTGTACACCCTATAACTTGTATCTTGTATTATTTTAAAAGGTTACCAACATTTCTTGATATTCACAAGGGAATAAAATGGTTTCTCAAAGGGAAAATAAATAAATAAATAAACAAAGAAAACAAGTAGTTGAATGGCCAAAAATGACAACCCAAATGTGCTCTGCATCTGCAAGGTGTTCTATCTGTGCATTTCTCGGAGATGAGCAAGCCACTTGAGGTTCGATTTTGAATTGATCAAAGAGCCTCTTGTTTTTACAACTTACAACATCGCATCTGAGGGTCTTCCGCTATCTTCCAAGACAATTTCAAACAGTTCAACCTCTGTTTCTTGTTCAGAACCTTTTGCCTGTTTAGCAGTGCTATTCTGGCTGCCTCTGATTGTACTCGAATTAAGCCACTGGGAATCGAATGTCATTGAGAAGAGATCTCTGCTGTCTTCATACTCCACATCGACAGCAGGGGAATTCAGATCATTAGGCGGGCGAACAAAGCAAGGATTTGCTGTCCTCTGCGCATTTGCAGGGCCATAGGCGAAGACACTTTGTCCCAGATTAACCAGAACCAAGATATCAGTGTTTGCAGCTAGAGTTGGATACAATGGTGTCCCAAATTCTTCTGACTTGCAATGGACAACATGTACCAGCTCTGAATCTACTGTGAAATACACCTTCTTCTGCCGAGGATCAAACCCACAACCAATCACTTTATCTGTTCTTCCCCAATCTGCTTCTTTGGATTCGAACACCAATTTGATTCCTGAAAGAAGAAACCCAAGATGTCACATTTCAACAATAATATTAGCAATAAAAAAAAGTTGGCACGATATATGGCGTCTGAGCTTATTAAAATGAAACGTGAATTATTCCAACATTGTACCTTTTTCTTTTTGCTTTTGTTTTAGATTATGGGTATTCCTTCTAATCGCCATTTCATATGCAGACTGTTCTCTTTTTTACAGTTTATTATAAGCCATCCCAAAGGACCTTGCTTTATCCTTCTGCAATATGGTAACTGTTGAAATTCGACATATAAAAGAGTAGAACTTACCATCAAGATAGAGAGAACCGTCGGAGTTGAATCCGATGCTTCCCGGATAGCTGCCGGGAAGTTTCGAAGGAAGAGAGCCTCCGGCAGTGAGTCCCAGTGAAAGCTTTACTGCTTCACCATTCCCACTTTCTTCAAAAATGTCAACCTTGAACTCTTCAATGTTGTTAAGTCTTTGACTGCTGGTAACATGGATTAAGGAATCTGAAATGGCTTTTGCATTTGAATTCTCTTGTATTAGTTTAGTCTTCTCACCTTCCTCCTTAACCTTGCCAACTGATTCCTTGTAATCACCATGAGTATGCAAAATTGTGATCTCGAAATAGGCTTCTTGAGGAAAAGCAGAAGTGTTTCCCAAGGGCGG
The DNA here is from genome assembly GCA_022457165.1 of Juglans mandshurica. Taxonomy (NCBI): domain Eukaryota; kingdom Viridiplantae; phylum Streptophyta; class Magnoliopsida; order Fagales; family Juglandaceae; genus Juglans; species Juglans mandshurica. Next base: position 7,455,695 of record CM039625.1, read on the forward strand.
GCCTGGCAAAGGCAAAGCTGCCCTAACTACAGACGCAGCAGCCATGGAAGGTTGGCTTATGCTCACTCTTTTCACCCCAGAATTGAACCTTATCTTCTGCATGAACTCCACCGATCCCTGACAAACTTCCCACATCATCTCAGCCTCGGTCTCGATTCCCTGATCCCCGACAGCGCATAAACCCAGCAACGTTGATCTTGTCGTCGAGGATTTGTTGCCGGTGAAAGCAAATTGAGACCATCCATTCTCGACGGCATCGTTAACCAGCGATGGATGATCAGCCCAACTAAACAGAGGTTTCACCGAAACCCCTCGTGCGAAACCGTACTGATTCCCTCTTCTTCTGACATCTGAGTATCGAGGTTGATGATGAACACTCGTAGTTTGTTGAACTCTTGCAGAACTCCCAACTGTTGCTCGAAAGCTCGGAGCTTTTGGTGCGAAATCTTTACGTTCTCTGAAACAAAAACACCGCCAAACCAGAAGAATCAAAAGGAAAGTAACAACTCCGACGGACGAGGCCGCCACTATAACCAGCGTCAATCCAAGCATTTCTTCCTCTTCCCTTTAGCCCCTCTAAAATTTTCCCTTAATTCCCTATGCTTTGAATAGTATAAATGATTATAAAATTAACAAAGAATTTTCTATCGATAATTTTCGTGGAAGGAGAAGATTATAAGGAAGAAGAATAGACAGGCAGGCGTGGACTAAGACCCGTTCAAGAAAGTCAGGAGCGTGGTGCTAACAATACAGTAAAGGTGGGAAAGATGAAAGCACTTTGTTTGAGAGATGGCATTATCTCTTTCAAAATAGCACACGAGTCCACGACTTTATTTTCCATTTCTTTAGTTTATTGAGCCTAAACCGACGTTCTTTCGTCAATAAAATACACATTAATTTCGTTGATTTTGATTCTTTTTTTCTTTGATGCCAAACATAAAGCCAAGATGGGGGCATGTGTTCAAAAGCACTTCTAGAAAGCTAATTAAGCTCCAAAGGTCCAAATTCTAACTGGGAGGGCTTTAAATGTCGTTTTCTTTTTTTTACTTTTCCCCAATTTTGTTGTCTGACATTTGGATCTTGGGATGGGTCAATGGGAGCATTTGGAATGCCGCCATTCCGGCAAAGACGTTGACTGTTAGAGAAAGTGAGAAGAAACGGAGAGAAAAAAAAGCGGAACATGAATCTTTTTGTTGTTTGTTCTGGTAGTTATTTGTCTATCGACAGTTAAATCCAACGTTTTGTGTTGCCTTTTTTTCTTGTTGGCCTCGTGTAATTTAAAGGAGAGTAGTAGTCTGATGCGCAATTCCATATCAAATATAGAAATGTGTGTTTTTTTTAACCTAGAAGCACGTAATAAATGACTTGACTAATTGTCAAAGACAATAACATTCACTTAATCCACGTCCAACGAGTTTGAAAATTCCATCAAGAATTAGATCTGAACCAAACCGTTATCTAAATTCATAGCACTTATAAATAAGAAAGGATATTGCAAGGTTAAACTCGAATCGATCCATTAGAATGGGTAACAACTTTGTTATAAACAATGACCAACTATTATTTTCTATTCAATAATTTGATTCCTTTCCCCTACCATCTCCAACCTTATCTCATTACAAGATGCTTAGATTATTATTCTATTCAAACATCAGTATTTTGATTTTGTCTTATTGTGGAAGTCTCCATTCTACTCATTTAAAATGAACTGATTCATTTTCTTGAGAATGGAAGCATTCTACTCATTTAAAAGGGAACTTCCAAAAACAATAATCCTAGGGGAAAAAAAACATGTTGTGCACTCTGGGGTCCTCCACAGTCATTGGACACACACACACATATATATATATATATGTATGATAGTTCATGCCAACTCAGATTGCATAGCATTGGCTCAAATATTGGCTACAGCCCACCAAAGTAGATTACTTAATTCTCATCTTTCATCATCAATTATCCATTAAGAAAAAGAAAGACCAACCATTCAAGTAATTAATAATAATCATCTCTTGACCAATCAATTTGATGAAAACAAGTTGCTAAAATAATCCTTTTGAAGTAATGGAGGTAGTAGTTGAGAGGAAAGTTTGTTTCATAATTTCAGTGATAATAATTGCCATAAATCAAGGAAAAAAATAATTAAAATAAATATTTTTTTACCATATGTTTACCACTTCTATAATTTACATTAAATTAAAATATTTAAGGGCAATCCAATTTGTTGGAACATTAACCGAATGCACCATTGAAAGTTGACAATTAAGGAAGTTTAATTCAGACCCAACAACCAGAGGGGTGATCAATAGGTATTTTGACAATAGTTATATTAGCTAGATTACGTTTGGATGTTGAGCTGAGTTGAGTTCTTTATGAATAATAATGAGTTAAGATGGTGGAGTGAGTTTTGTGGGGTCCACCTAATATGAGTTTAAATGAGTTTGGATGTTGAAATGAGTTTAGATATAGGAAAAATATTGGGAGCAGCCATTTTTGCACACCCTACGTGGTATCATCTAAACCACACGTCTCTTAAATTCAAAATTAGAGAGAGACGATGAGAGAGAGCGACCGAGATGAGAGAGAGAGCCAAGATGAGAAAGAGAGCCGAGATGAGAGAGAGAGACGATGAGAGAGAGAGAGAGACGATGAGAGAGAGAGTGAGACGAGAGAGAGACGATGAGAGAGAGAGCCCGAGATGAGAGAGAGAGAGAGTCGATGAGGGATGAGAGAGAGAGTCGAGGAGAGAGAAAGATGATGAGAGAGAGACAATGAGAGAGAGAGTCAAGGAGAGAGAAAGAGCTGACGAGAGAGAGAGTCGCTGATGAGAGAGAGAGAGAGAGTTGATGAGAGAGACGATGGAGAGAGAGATGAGAAGCCGTCTGGTGTGTTTTGTACCAAAAAAATAAATAAAACAAAAGGATGAGAAGCAGCCATGTAGTGTGTATAATGTGTGCATAACTATAGTGGCTGCTCTGTAGCACTACTCTTAGATATATTTATGGGAAGTTGAAAAAGGTCGTGGGTCCCACATGTAAAGAAGTGTTGAATTGAAGAAGGTTGTAGGTCTCACGTGTAAAGAGGTTTTGAGTTCAGATGAGTTTAGTAATTTGAGAGTTGGGTGTTTGGATGTTAGACTCAGTTTAAAATTAGACTGAACTGAGTTGATCTCAGTTGAGTCTATCAACTAAATGGGGCCTTAATTTTTGAACGAGTTTTGAAATTGTATAAAGATAAAATATTAGAGTTATGCTACATTCAACTACTTTTTCGTACTCCTTGCGCACTCTACCGATATGATTGGTCAATGGGTTATTTTATATTAAAAAAAGTGATCCAACCAATCACATTAATAAAATGCATAAAGAATATGTAAAAGTGACTGCACATTTATTTTTTGCATAAGATTTACCTTTCTAGAAAAAAGTAAACGCTATTTCAATCTGATCGTTTGACATTCTCCCTCCCTTACATGTTTGTCTTTTTTAATAATCGTGCATTAAAACTAAATTAGAGATATAAAAAGGAATAGATGGAGTGTCCCATGTAAAAAGCTCATCACATTGATTGTGACCATCAAAGGAGAGGAAGTAAATTAAAAAAATAAGGAGCAATGAGCTTCAGGTTCGGCTTATATTCCTGGGTTGAGCAAAAGAGGGGACCGCCCAGTAATGTGTGCATTGATCTAACAAGTAAATCGATTGATTGTGATTTTAAACCACAATTGGTAGAAAGACACTGCGATCATCTATTATGGTGCATTTTGTGGGAGAATTCCACTTTCACCGACTCCATATTCATATTCGAGACAAACAGGAGCATGGCGATATAGAAAGAAACAGAAAAAATCGATTCTCGACAGTGCAAAATAAACACTGACCACTATATCAGTGTATGAGATTCATGTGCCATGGAAACAGAGTGGGGTTGGCCATATTTCTCTAAGGTCAAAAAGTTTGTCGGTGCCGTGCATGTAGTCCTTGGAGTTGCGGATTTGCGGCAGTGCGTAGAGCTCACAAGCAACATGGGCAATGCATTAGCTTCATGCACTGGCCGTCAAAAGGCAATAGGTCTTGGCCCATCTTGTAGATCGACGCCTGGAGAATGCTATGTTCTGGAGCGTGTATAAATTTGGTTACCAGAAAGAGATGGATTAAGCAACAAAAAAAAAAAAAAAAAAAAAAAAACTATATGGACAAGAGAAGGAATGGAAGAAAAGGCAAATAAGAGGAGCGAAGAGAGAGGAGCAACTCCTCCCTCCCCTAGGCAAAAAAGAGATGAGTTTCTTGATTTTTAGAAATAGTCTGTTAGTAAGAGTGCTTTCATGATCAACAATGGCGTAGTTATTAACAACAATGCTTATTGAAAAATATTATTTGTCATCATATTTCATTATCATCTCTTACGTCGTATTAAGTGATTGAAATACAAGTAAGAGATGATAAATAATTTTTTAATCATTTAATATCACATCATAAGATGACAGTTAAAGGGATGGTTCACCGCACTTCTCTTAGGAAAATGCTTAGAGTATTGATGCATTGTGATGTATTATAAATTAAATGATTACACTTAATCTTAAAATTTTGGATATTGAGAGATATTTCTTGGTACGAGAATAGTGATTGAGTCTTAAATTGACTTCACTCTTAGCCTCTTATTTCAATTACATATTATAGGTATTGTGTCTATATTTTGGCTTGCGTGTGGATTGAGGTTCCCTATACGGTATTGTGTCTAACTCTCTATATTGTTAAAAAAGTGTTTGTGTCAAGAAATTATATAAAATCCTAATTACTCAAGCGTGTGGAAAGTCATAGAATATAAATGAAATGATTAAATTTATATTTTCTTCATTAGGCTAAAGTCTTGGAACAATAAATGATATAAATATTATACCTTTATACTTAAATTGATCAGATTACTAAATATTAAAAGCAGCACTTTGTTTAAATTTTTTGGACTTTGCTTACTGTTTAAATCATAGATAAATATCCAAGCATTACATTATCGTTCCAGCACCACCATGGGTCATTCGACATGATATTGACATCTGTTTTTTTTTTTTTTTGTTTTTAGAAGAGAACGATACATGTACCCTAATTTTATTAAAAATTAAGCTCTTAAAAACTAGGTAGAAGTTATTAAAAATAATAAAATGTTCATAAATAGGAATCTATAAAAGGAAAAAAATTAATATATGAGGTTGGGAACACCGGCACACATCGAAGCAACAAGACCAGCCATAATGTTTAGGAAGTTGTAAAAGAGAAAAAAAGTTATTGTATTACCATGCGCACTTAATGAGGCAAGACTATCAACTAAAGCATTGCCCTTTCGATAAGGAAAAATTTAATTGTAAGCAATTATGCGCATTAATACGCGCACTCTTTTAATATGATTGGTCAGGAAGTAGATATTATTGAAAACAGTGCTAATTTAAATTTAGAATATGAAGACAATAACATTATTATGCAGATTAGTACGTAAACATGCTTGTACATAGCAAAACTCTTCCTATAAACATGATTGATTCTAAAAGAGAAATAGTTTTTAAGATGCAAAATATCATCCCAAATATATATATAAAAAAAATACCAAGGGGTTGAGAATTCAAATTTAACCAATTAAACCCCAGCCAAGACTCCAATTCCACAATAAGGTTTGTAGCATCCAATTGGACACAAAAGTAAGTTAATCTTTAAAGCTGAAAGCTCAGCAAAAGTGTTAGTATTGATGCCCAAAAAACAAGAAAATCCAGCAATAACAAAAGCTATTAGAGGCCCTTAATATGCAATTGTTGACAGCAGCACTTCAGTGATCTCAACCAACCCAGAATACATGCACTGGCAACAACAAGACCAAATCTTGTTATCAGCTCTCATTTCCTCACTAACAGAGGATGTCTTGGCTCAAGTGGTATGCCTTCATACCTCTCAAGAGGTTTGGCAAGCCTTGGAAAGCATGTATTCGATCGAGTCTCAAGTTTAGCAACACTCGACTTGTGTGTCAAGTTTGTAACAAGCCAGGTCACACAACCCTAAAATGTTAGTATCGATTTGATTTCTCATATCAGACTGAATCATCACACAACCCTCAGGCCCACATGACCACACCGCAGAACCAAGATCCAAGTTGGTACTCGGATATAGCTGCTACTCATCATCTCACTCCAGACATCAATAATTTGACCATCCACTATGATGAATATGTTGGCACAGATCAAATTTGTGTGGGTAATGGTGTAGGTTTGCCAATTCATCATGTTGGTTCATCCAAGTTTCATTCCTCTACCAAATCCTTGTTCTTAAATCAACTTTTACATGTTCCTTCCATTGAGAAAGATCTCTTGTCCGTCTGGTAGCTAAAGGCTTTCACCAACAGCCTGGCCTTGATTATAGTAAAACATACAGTCCTATTGTGAAGCTGCAGACCATACGACTCCTTTCCATTGCGGTTAGCCGCAAATGGTTAGTTCGTCAACTCGATGTCTATAACGCTTTCTTGCATGGTGATCTCTCAGAAGCTGTGTACATGACTCAGCCTCTAGGTTTCGTTCACCCCAGTATTCGAACCATGTTTGCAAGCTTCACAAGGCAATTTACTGTCTCAAGCAAGCACCTCGATCTTGGTTTTCCAAGCTTAGTTCACGGTTTCTTGAACTTGCGTTCATTGCTTCCAAGGCTGATGTTTCTCTGTTCATACTTCAAACTCCTCATCTGCAGTTGTTTATCTTAGTTTATGTAGTTGACATACTAGTCATTGATTCCTCCAAAGCTGCCATGGATGAATTGATACAACTTCTATAGGTTGGTTTGCCTATCAAATATTTGGGCACTCTTCATTACTTCTTGAGAATTGAGGCTCATTTCCAATCAAATGGGTTGCTTCTCTCTCAGCAAAACTACATCCTGGACTTAATTCATCGGATCAATATGACTCAAGCCAAACCAGTACCTACCCCAATGTCCTCGACACATAGTCTTCAACAATTTGATAGTGATCTGTTCAACGATCCCACTTTGTATCGAAGTACTGTTGGGGCTCTCCAATATATTTTATTGACACGACCTGATTTATCATTTGCTGTGAATTGGGTTTGTCAATACATGCATCACCCCACTATGAATCACTGGACTACAGTTATATGGATTCTTTGCTATCTTAAGGCTACTACTCAGCATGGTCTACTTCTCACTCCCACCACTTCATGTGCCCTGCAGGCCCACTCAGATATAGATTGGGCAGGATGCCCAGATGATCGTTCTTCTATTAGTGGGTATCTTATTTTTTATGGCTCCAATCTTATTTCCTGGAGTTCTAGCAAATAGCAATCAGTTGCTTGCTCTAGTACCGAGGCACAATACCGTGCTTTGGCAAATACTACTGCAAAACTAATTGATCTTCTCAAACAAATTGGCATATTCCTCCATCAATCTCCTATTTTGTGGTGTGATAATATTGGGGCCGCCTACCTCTCCGACAATCCTGTATTTCACTCACGGACAAAACATGTTGCTACAAATTTCTATTTTGTTCGAGAGAGAGTCACCCAAGGTCAGCTACAAGTTTCATTTATATATGGCAACTATACAAGTCATCAAGTCATCATACTAACTCAACTATCAATTGCTTAGGTTAGTTAACCTTTACTTAGTTTTCTTGATGTATGAAAATCGAATCTTCATAGTTTTCTAACTCCATTCAATCAATATAGAAACTAAGTTCTATTTCCCTAAATTTTCCAAGTCTATCTTGTAATAGAAAGCTTCCCTTCTTCAACCTTTCGATTTTCTTCATAATCTTCAACCTAGCATTCTTTAACGTTGTTAAGAATATTCAAGTCATCTGAATATATGTTGTAACACACGTTCCCACATGTAGGGATGATAAATGGTCCGGTCGGTCTGACCGGGCCGAGACTTAGACTGGTCCGGTCCAGTCCACATTTTAGAGGACCGAAGAGTTTCGGTCCGGTCCACGGTTCAGGGTTTTTCCGAACCGGACCTGATATAATGAAAAATAAAAAAAATAAAATATTTTTTATATATTTTGTGATAGCCGGTATTTTAGTGTATTTTAACTAAATGATTATTTTAATTAATTTAAATATTGGTTCTCTTATTTTAAAATTTATTGAGTTTTTCGTTAGTTTATTTCATGATTTTTAAGTTGTGAAATCTATTTTGGTGTGCTTTCTTAATATTAAATATTGTTTTGCATTTAAATTGTTCTTTAATTTAAATTAGTTGTTTGTGGGTTTTAAAATTATTGTGTTGTTAGATTTAATTATTTTATTTTACTTAGTCTTTGTGTTTAAATTATTTTATTTAAATTTATTGTTTTGAAATAATTTTCGTTGGATCATTTGTGTGAACCAAGATGTGAGGATTAGATCTCATTTCTTTCTTTCTTTCACTTTTTTTTTTCCTTTTTTCTTTTTCTCCTCTTTTTCTTTTCATTCTCTTTCTTTTTTCTCCTTATTTCTCCTCTGCTTCCTCCCGTGCGCGACTTCTCCCTCTCTCCCCCGTCCGTGCGTCGTCCTCCACAGCGCCTCCGTGTACCACCCATTGCCGTCATCGCCCCTCTCACCTCCTTCCCCACCCACTGACAACACCACCCCTGTGTTTTCAGGCCCTCCTGCGCCACGAAACTCCCCCAGACGTGGCTTAAAGCCGCACGGCTTTTGGTGCTCGTGCGCCGCCGTCATGCCACCGCTGGCTACTATCTTTTCACCACTTCATCCTCGACCTCCCAGCAACCTAATGCACCCATCCACAGCTCTGATCTGCCACCGGTGAAGCACATACATCAACATTTACATTTTGAACTTTTTGGTCTTCAAAGGCCCTCTACACCGCCACTCACGGCCAACCACCACCACATTAGTTTCACCAACATCTCTAAGCTCTTCCCTAGCAATCTTGAGTCTTCGTTTGTTCCCGTTCAAAAGTAAGTTTTTGAGACCCACAGCCACAGTGCATTTTGCACTGTTCTGTTGCTGTGTTGCTGTCTCTTGCACCTCCGTGATCCTTTGAAAATTATAATAAAGCGCTGTAAGTATTTTTTCAAATAACTTTTGAGATTTAAATAGATTTTTGCTCTAACACATATTTATTCTAATTGGTTGGTTGTGCCGGACTAAGTCCGATGAGTAAGGGGGTTGGTTGGATTGGAGGATGAAGTTGTTTGTGTGATTGATTTATATTGGAATTTGTTGATTGTTGGATATTGATGTCGTGTCTTGTACATTGCATGTTTGCACGCATGTTCATGTTTGTAAATGGAAACTGAGTTTTCATGTAATTGCATTCATGTTCATATGTTTATTGAAAATTTGATTTTCATGTGAAAGGAAGAGATTGTAGAGATGGTGGTAGAGTCCCGCCTGTGATTCCCCCTACGGTGCACGTGGTAAGGATGTTGGTAAGCAGGGATAGTGGTTGTGTCTCGCCTGTGATTCCCGCCTACGGTGCACGCGGTAGAAATGGTGGTATAGTCCCTCCTGTGATTCTCGCCTACAATGCTCTGATATGTATTCATTGTGTGGAAAGGAACTGTAGGGATGGTGGTAAGCAGGGATGGTGGTAGAGTCCCGCCTACGGTGCACGCGGTAGGGATGGTGGTATAATCCCGCTTGTGATTCCCGCCTACAGTGCATGCGGTAGGGATGGTGGTATAGTCCTGCCTGCGATTCTCGCCTACAGTATCCGATAAATGGTTGGTTTTTGTGTGAATCATTTTTTGGGAAAATGTCGGATTATATTTTTGGCTAAAATAAGATTTTTAGCGTGTGTTGGAAAAATAATCATTTTCGGGAAAAATGAGGTTTTGGGATCTGTTTGTTGGTTGCATTAATGCATTTTTATCCCGTGAGTTGTTTGGATTATTACTTACCTACGGTACCGTTTTATGGTATCGCAGATTTTGATGCAGATGAGGATGACAAACCTTAGGCTTTGGTTCTGTTGGAGGAGCGACTTGGGGTTGCTCTCGTGTATCGAGATTTGTTTTATTACCTGTTTATGTATTTGCCTTTTTATGATATATTTTGGGATAACTGTATAACTTTTTAAAGGTAATTTATTTTAGATATTTGTATTTAAATTTCTGGTACTTAGTTGACTTAAATTATTCGCTGCGTTGTTTTTGTTGTACACTTTCTGCATGTACACACACTTGGCACTTATCGTTGGGATGTGTGACCCCTGTTGTCATCATCCCGACATCACGATCCCCGCGTTGCCATACGAGGGGGTCGGGGCATCACATATTTTATATATAATAATTGTACAATTAACAATTAACAATTTAAAATTTTAAATATATTATTAATACTTGTTAATATTCTATAAATTAACAATATTTTATATATTTTTCATCTAACCTATCACTATTAACAATATAAAATTTTAAATATGTTATTAACACTTGTTAATATTCTATGAATTAATTAATATATAATATCAATTAGTTAATTATATAGTAATTATATAAATGAATAATATAATTTTCATCTAATTTATTATCATTGACTATATAAAATATTTTTTTATTGAGTTTGTTACATAATCCACATTAATAAGTCACTTAATTTAATTTAGTATTTTAAATAAATTTTTTTATTAATTATTTAAAAATATAAAAAAATTAGGCCCGACCGACTAGACCGGACCGATGTCCGGTCCCTTTGGGTGTTATGTCCGGTTCGGTCCGGAAAAATGATGATCGCTAGACCGGACCAGACCATTTGCACCCCTACTCGCAGGTTTGGAATGTTACGTACATTCACAACATAATGCCTGGTAAAGAGGTTCAGTCTCATAAAATACCTCATCTATTGGATCCCAAAACTTACTTAACAAAATAGTCTTTGATAACATAGAGCTGAAAACATAATAGAAAAGACATAAGCTAGTTCTATGTGAAACCAACACTACTTAAATGTCTAAATCATACACTAAGTCTCTGGAAATTTATTCTACTCCTGGCACTCCTACTCTGTATCCACGAAATCATCATCTGGGACATTAAAAAATGAAAACAAAGAAAAAACAAATGAGTCAAAGACTCAATAATAGCACATCATACTGTAAACTTAACTTAGTATAATATTAGGATTAATTTTGAAAACATATATATATCGTCACACATCCACATAACATATATATCATTCATTAGTAACATAAACAGAATCATACATAATCATGGCAATACATGTAATGTGGATGCATGAATGACTGACTCCATGTATTTCCTAACAATCATACATGACTTGTTCATCTTGTGTTTAACTTATTTAGTGGCAATTCATTACATGTGTGCATCGGTCCAATTGTTGTTGACCGTATATAACATATAGTAAACCACGGTTGGGTCCGTGGCACTGTATAACTTATCATAACATGTAGGGAAATACGCCTAGGTCCGTGTAATCACTTAACATATGGTGAACCACGCTTGAGTCCGTAACACCATCTAACGTATCATAACATGTAGTGAAACACGCTTGAGTTCGTGTTATCACATATCAAAAGGTGAACCAAGCTTGAGTCCATGGCACCGCTTAACATACCATAACCTGTGGTAAAACACACTTGAGTCTGTGTCACCTTATACATATGGTGAACCAGACTTGAGTCCGTGGCACCACTTAACATATCTTAACTTGTGGGGAAACACACTTGGGTCCGTGTCACCTCAAAATATATTAGCTTACATGTGGTGGACCACGCTTGAGTCTGTAGCTTGTACATCCACCCATAACTTAAGGCCAATCTTAAAACTTACCTATCGTTAATGTGTTTTCTTTTTAACTTTCGTAATACATGAGAACATGTTCGACTTCATGACTTTACATTGCATGACATACTCTTATGCATGGCATAACATTATACATGGCATACTAATATGAATCTTACACCACATAGCAAAACATAGGCATGTCATAACATGATCTAAACATTATATGAATATTACATGGCATACATGATCTAAATATTACATGAACATTACATGGCATACATGTGATTTTCATAAAATCTCATCCATCTAACAATTCATACCAACATAGTATCATAAGCATATCATCGTAATTCATCGAGATTTGTGAATAGGGGCCTAACCTTGACTTGGCTCGTAGCGTATCATAGGTAAGCATCACATTTTTCATGCACAATCAGAATAATTACAGCACACATATAATTATGATCATGCTATTTACCTCTTAGCGTTGCTTCCACATTCTCACGTCGTAACTCGTGACCTATACGAGGCACTAATCGTTGCTAACGTTTCTTAGAACAACATGTCGTAGCATTCTAATTACTTGGAACCATACCATAGAGATAATTTAATAAATATTCAGTTATACTAAGATTAATAGATAATAATATTATTTAAAACTCATAACATATTTCTTGATTTTCTATTTAAAATATAACACAATAATTTTATTAAAAATCCAATTAAATAGACAATTGGAATATTAATAAAATAGTAGGCTCAATAGTATACTTTAAAATATACTTTAAATCCCTAGAATACATATTCTATAAAATACAACAAGCCAATTTAAACATTAAGCTCCATAAGAAGTCAACCCATTCGAAACAATATACTAGTTTATGAAATCAACCCCATAAGAAAATAGGAAGAAGGCCCATGTGAGAACTGAGACGTCAGCCCATGTACAGAACAAGTTAAGACAAATATGACATAGACACTCAAGGGCAGAGATGTAATTTAACCCAGGATTCTTCAATGTGTTTACGGGAGGTTACGCAACAAGGATTTAAAGGGCATAAATGTAATTACAGTATTAATGGATGGACTTTTTGGAAAAGGCTGAAACAAAATAAATAAAAGAGGAAACATGCTTACGGGAGAGGGGGTTGTGCGATGCTCACCGAGAGAAGAACTACTGTGACGGTGGGTCTGAGTGGCTGGCCGAGGTTCGGGGTGGAGCAACTGGAGACTCCCTTTGAACATGGTGGCGCGACATATAGAGAGAGAGAAACTGTCAAATCGAAAGCAACATAGAGAGAGAGAGGAGGGTGGCGAACGGTCGTGTGCTTACCGAAATAGTGCGAGGTGAAGGGAGGTGCCTAGTCGGCAAGTTTTGTGGCTACAGTGAGGTGATCTGATGTCCTCTAAGGTGGCCGACAGTGGTAGAACAAATTACACAAGCCAATGAGTCACTGCCGATAGAGAGGGAGAGAGAAAACGACGAGAAAAAAAAAAAGAAAGAAGAGGGCTTACCGTCAGCGTGCTTTGTGGTGGGTTCATGAGGTGGTTGTTTGGTTGCCAAAAGGAAGACTACGGTGGCTCTGTGAGGAAGTGAAGGTTTGATTTTACTATGAGAGGGTTTTTGAGGTTAGAGTTGATTTCAATTAGAAAATTATTTAAATTAGGAAATAGAGATAAAATGGGCGTACAGTCTACCGAGTGAAAGAATCATAATCAAATCAAATTACTATCTCAAAACATATAATAATAATAATAATAATAATAATAATAATAATAATAATAATAAAAGTAATAATTCTAAGCCCTAATTTAGGACTGAATGTTACATATGTTCAGGTTGAGATCATGAACACTAGGAGATTTCGTTGCAATCTTGTCTGTTTAATCTCAAGTGTTGCGAAACCAAAACAATGCAAAATCAAATGAAGCAAAAGGTAGTTGATAGCCCCCATAAAGCAGCACACTACTGGTTCGTGCATCAAATATCCAATCGTTTCTTCCACAAAAATTTTCCAAAATCCTTCATCATGTACATGGAAGATGTTACAGGCAGGAGTACTGGATCAGGGCGGCACAAAAAGCCAGGAGATAGCTAGTGTGCATGGCAAAGATGTAAAAGCATTTTGTTAACAGAAGACTGTTCATTTGTCCAGTTCTTTAATTGATTGAAACTCATGAATCAGACAATATTTCCTTGTTAAAGTAGACCTTTCTCCCTTTACTTTTGGATTCCATGGATAAAGCCATGGTCCATGAGAGCTGAGAAGCGCTTCCAAATTCCAAGTGGGAACTTTCATGCTGTTTTTTCATTTCAACCTATTTTGTGGTCCAACATTTGGAATTTAGGTACTTTCTTGACCGAATTTTAAGACAGATTGAAAGAAAGATAGGATATTTGAGATAGATACCATAGCATGCTATTTATTTGTTAAGATATAAAATAAATAATAAAATTTATATATTTCTATTAATTTAAGTTTTTGAGATAAGTGGTGATTTCACATGGTATTAGAGCAGAGATCATAAGTTCGAATCCTGACTTTATACTCTACCACATTTAATTAAATATTTCACGTGTTGGACTATCCATTGAGGGGGAGTCTGACCCACACGTGAGGGTAAGTGTTAAGATATAAAATAAATAATAAAATCTATTTCTTCCCATCAACTTAAACTTTTGGGACAAGTGGTGATTTTACATTATAATTGTTTGAACAATTTTTTAAATAGCAATGGCTCGTTTGGACACTTGGAGTATCTCGAAATTTTGTGAATAGTAACAAAATGGTCTGTGAATAGTAGATAAATAGTTTAACTTAAGATGTTTTATTGGATATTTGTGTTTTGTTTTAAAATTTGTAAAAATTATAATTATTAGGTAATGATTAGATAAAAAAGTTAAAGATTTGTAATTAAAAAATGTTTTGTGATTGAGTTATGTTTGAGAATGAAATTTTGAGAAATTTTGAGAATTTTATCTCATCTCATTTATCAAAGATACCTAAGTGTCTAATAATACTATAAGATCCACTTTATATATTTATATCTCTCACTTTAATCCTATAATTCAATGAAAAACCCCTGTTTGATAGTGAAGGAATGAGAGAACACAGGAATCTGAATCTTTTTGTTGAAGATTTTGGCAGTAATTTTTAATGAATAATGATAGACTTATTACTTCTTACCACATATTTATTATTTTATAGTGTATTTGAAGTTATTATTTTTTTAATATTTTATTTTTAATATTTTTTTAACATTCTTAATCATTAAGAAAAAATTTAAAAAATATACAATTTTACTAATAATCATTTTTAACTATTAATAAAAAAAATAGTAAAGAAATAGTAAAATTTAATAAGCTTATCAATTTTGAATTCACATCTAACATAAATGTTGGCTTCATCGAGGGGTTGAGGACCGAGGAAGCCAAGCTTGGAATGACTCCAATATCGAGGGACCGAAGAACGAGGTCCAGACTGCAGAGGACACAGATTCTTGATGATTTTTGGACAAAATTTTTGAAATTTTTTTAAAAGAAGGTGAAACCAAGCATGTTTGACTCTAGTCTCTGATGGTGTTTGATTGTCAGATATAGATCTTCAACCTTCTTCATTTCCAAAATTTTTAAATATGATTATTTATTTGTTAAGAATATTATAACTATAAAAGAATTACGTAAAAATAATCTCATAAACTGATGTGCTTTCATGTGATACGTCAGATCTTTTTTATAATAAAAGTAACTTTACAATCTGATAAACCATATCAAACTATATCAATTTGTATAATTACTTTTGTGTAATCAATTTATAGTTATAGTATCTCTCTTTATTTGCAACTTGGATCGAGTATATGAGCAGAAATTTTATCAGATTATCATAGCAAGTGCCTAAGGACATCTTTAGACCAAGGCTTGGGGATCAGGAACAACAAGAAAGAAAGCAAGTTTCCATGCCTAACAAGCATCATATAATGTAAAACTTATAGCATGAAAATTGTTAGTACCCCATTACCTACTTCAATCTTGAACCCTTTTTCCTTGTGTTTTTCTTACAGTCTTCAACTTGATTGATCGGTACTTTGACTACTTTCATTGGCCTCTACCATTGTTGCTCTTATTTGAGCATGACCAGCAATTTCAACCATGTTTTTCTTGATTTATAACCTACATGAATACACCTAGTTTGTCTGAACATTCTTCATTACCTACTTCAATCTTGAACCCTTTTTCATTGTGTTTTTCTTACAGTCTTCAACTTGATTGATCGGTACTTTGACTACTTTCATTGGCCTCTACCATTGTTGCTCTTATTTGAGCATGACCAGCAATTTCAACCATGTTTTTCTTGATTTATAACCTACATGAATAGACCTAGTTTGTCTGAACATTCTTTTATGCTGTAGAATATTGTTGGTTCTATGAAAGTTTGTTTGAACATTATGCTCGCATGAGTATGCTTATGGTAGTCTGTTTAATCCATCACCAAGGGCAGAGTTAAAGGGACAAGACATGCAAAGGATGGCTTCTTAAAGGGTCTACTACGGCTTATATATTGAGGGCTCTTCCTCTTCCACTTCACATTTGCCTCATCTTCTTCTCCTCTTCACCTTCACCTTATGACATTATGTCAGGTGAGAGAGGCTTGGGTTTGGACACAGAGATGAGACACATAATTCTCAAAACTTCTTGTAATCTCATTCTCAAGTATTACTCAAATATAAAATACTTTTTAATTTTTAATTTTTAACTTTTTCTTCCAATCAGTACCTAATCATTATCCAAACACAAAAACCAATATAACTTCAAATCAAAGATAATATTAAAAAAATTATATTCAAACAGTTTTTGTAACTTTATAAAATTTTTATTCAATTTTTTCTCTATTTTTTTTTTCAAAATCTAATAAAATATTTTAACTCAAATTATTTTACTACTATTCACAAAATTAATTATGAGATACTCAAAGTCTCCAAACAAGTCCTACTATTCATGTCTCCTGTTTTCTTTATCATTTTCCTTCATTGTCTTGTTTACATGCAAACGCACGTCTCCTCCACCTGCACCATCTCTAATGTCATCCGACCAAACGTTGGCTGTCGGGTCCAAAATATGGCATGATCAACAAGTGGGGATTCCCCTGTTTTTTGCTTCACAACAAGGTTTTAGGCAAAGAGGATGCATTGCTTTGGGGTTCTTGTGAGTGACCAATCATGATGTGCATCACGTCCACTTGTGATAGGTCACTACTAATATTACTTTTCACAAATTGGGCAAAGATTTCTAGGTTTGGATACTGAGGTGATCTCAGATGATCTGAATTGATATGTGAATAATAATATTTTGTGAATCTCATTAAGTTTATATGAATATAAATAGATTGAGATATATGTTTGAATATATAAAATAAGTTAAAATGAATTTAAATTTTTTATGAGAAGTTGAAAAAGTAATATACCCCATTAATAATTTATTTGAGATGAATTAAAATAAGTTAAATTGATTTCAATAACCAAGCAAACCCTTATCAACCCACCAATCCACCTTCCAAAAAGCAAAAGGAGAAACTAGAAAGCTGAGTAAGTCTTGAAATCTTTTTCCCGCTTTGTTTTGATTATAGACATAAAATGCTATATAATGCATTTAGTCTCGAAGAAATCGTTTGTTGACCATATATTTCAAGATTAATCATTGGAAGAATAATGGCTGAGCACTATATATGTTCATTGAAAGTCGGAAATGACAAAAGCCTATGCTTAAAGGAGGTCAAAAGTGTTCATTATAAGGAGCCAGTTAAAGCTCTTGTTGAAATTTGACCAAGAGACTCAATAACATGGGTATTTAGAGGTTGCTGCAACACAGGGACCCATATAGTGGCGACAATACCTATTTCACACTATTTACAAAATGGTAGGATGATCGATGTAATTGTTCTTTTTGTAGATCTCATGACAAGCGGCCGGTTGAGAGACTCTAGTTTGTGACGATTGTAGAAAAATGAAGAACAAAAAATGGATGAAATGAAGAACAAAATTTCGACAATATGGTAACACTCTCGTGAGGGTATTTGTCTCACCAGTTGGTGATAGATAAGAGAAATTAAGTGCTTTCAATATGCACCAATGACCTCAATTTATAGGTCATGAGACACTAGTTGGCAAGGGGTATAACCATTAGTAATACAATGGTGGGCAAAAGACATAACCATTAACAAGTGACACAACCTTTTGACTAAATCAAAAAGTTGTGTCTTTTGACACTTCCTTAACTATCACCCCATAGGAACCATCACCATGAAGAGGGTGTCATTCCAAGGGTACACTGTTTGGTGATCACACTCCTTAGAATTACATCTCCCACTTGATCACATAACGGTGATGACCCAGTTGAGTATTTTACCTTGGTACCGATATAAGTTTTCCACTACTCAACTCTCATATGCATAATCTTGCATATCAGCGTCAGAGCATGATAAGCCTCTACGTGTGCACGCTTTTGTTATTACCTTATCTGATCGCACCCTCCACCATATGTGCTCCCACTGACTACATATAAAATGTGACTTCATTTCATTAAAAAAATTTAATGAAAAGCATCAGTTCTCTGTGACTAGATCAATAATAGATATCCATGTCACAATTGACGACTTCAGCCGAATACATAACACATGTATCGACCTGCGCTGAATTTTTGTTAAGTACTTCCTCTAGAGGTTATTCATGAGGCTTCCCCTAATCACTTTATCAGTGACTTTATAAATAATCGACCAATTATTTGGTTAATCAACTTGCACTGAGATTTTATTAAGTACTTACCCTAAAGTCATTCCTGAAGTTTTCCTTATTACCTTATCAGTGACTTTATAAATGACCAAAATTTTCATTTGGGTATCACCATTACTCCAATTTTCTAGGCATCCCCAAAATTACTTGAGTTATGTATGTCGATCACGAGGTTGCTTCACCTAAGTTTCTCTCAACCCCATTCTAGCCACATGTTCTTTGAAATTCTCCAGAGATAATTATTTGGTTATCAAATCTGCTACCATCATTTGGCTATTAACCATGACCTCATCTATTTTTACTATATCTAAAATATAGTGATAATACACATCAATATGTTTTTCCATGGAACTCTGTGTTTCATTTTTTATTAATGGGATGACAGACTGATTATCACAAAACAAATTGATTGATTCTGTGGATGTACACAAATTTAAGCTTTCAATAAAGCATTTCATCCATACCGCATTACTCATTGTCGTACTACAAGCAATATATTATGTTTTCATAGTAGACTTAGCAACACATACATGTTTCTTACTCAACCAAGAAACTGTTATTCCATCAAATATAAATATATATATCCAGTTATAGATTTTCTATCATTTACATCAATTCCAAAATCAGCATCACTATAGCCAATTAATTATAGATCACTAATCTCAAAGCACAATTCCAAATTTTTAGTACCTCGTAAATAACTTAATATTCGCTTCACTACTTGTTAATGTTCATTTCCTGGATTGGATTGATATTTGCTTATTAATCCTACTACATGACAAATGTCTGGTCTTGTACTTGTCATTGCATACATGAGGCTTCCCACAACTTGAGCATAGGGAACTTTAAGCATTTCGCTTATTTCCTCCTCATATTTTGGGCACATACTTTTATTTAAAGTATGACATTTACAAATAGGTGTACTTAAATATGACCTTTACAAATAGGTGTACAATTTTTTTTTTTATCTAAATACAACATCTTTGAATTTATATCTCTAGAAATTCTTATACCAAGAATATAGACGGCTTCACCCATGTCTTTCATTTCAAATTTAAATTTCAAGAATTTTTTTGTTTCATTCATCATATCTAGACAATTACTTACCAATAATATATCGTCAATATTTAATAATAATAATTTTAATTTATTATCATTTTTTTATATGTATACACAATGATCTAGTAGACTCATTTCATATCTCATTTCTAAAATGGCTTGGTAAAACTTCAAGTACCACTGTCTTGAAGATTGCTTAAATTCATACAGTGACCTCTTCAATCTGTAGATTTTTTCTTCAGGTCCTATAATTTAAAATCCTTCTCGTTGAATCATAAAGATATTATCATTTAATTCACCATTAAGAAAGTTATCTTTACATCTACTGATGTAATTCAAAATTCATCCTAATAATAATAGACATAATAATCCTTAGGGATGTGAACTTCATCACAGACGAATATGTCTCTACAAAGTTTACACCTAGTTGTTGAATATGGTGGCCACTAACCTTACTTTATACATTTCCAAACTGCCATCAACTTTAAATTTTCTTCAAATACCTTATTTACAACTAATAGTTTTTCTATCTTTTGGAAGATTTATTAACTCCCAAATATTTTTTTTATCGATTATATTTCATCTTTCATGGCCTCAAGTCATTTATCTGAATTGATACTATTAATTGCCTCAGAAAAATTTTCATGATCGTTTTCTAAATTTTCTAAACTGGTATTTAGTATATAATAATCTTGGAATAATATCGATGGTTGTCTGGATCTTTTACTTCCACTGTCTCCTACATCAATACCTGCAAATTGATTTTTATCTGACTTTCTTTTATTTTTATTACTCTGTATCTTAATAATATCAGAATTTTCATTGTCAGATTTTGTGGAGATTTGTTGATTTTTTAAATCATTTAATAAATTTATCTGGTCAACTAGAGTAATAAGGTTTGTATTTTTAAAGAAAATGGAACCTCTACTTTTTATCAATCATATTTCAAAATGATAAAATCTATAGCCACTTCCGTTTTCTATATACCTAATAAACTTGAATTCCCAAGTTTTACTTTATAATTTATCCCCTAGTGGCCTTGGGATAAGCACTTGTGCCTTACAGTCCCACACTCTGAGTTTACTTAAGTCTAATTTATGTCTTGTCCATATCTCGTAAGATGTAAGAGGTTTTACTTTGGTTTTAACTCTATTTAATATATATATGTCGCAGTCGATAATGCTTCACTCCAAAAATGTATTGGTAAATCAGCAAATGTCATCATCGATCTCGTCATATCCAATAGAGTTCTATTTTTCTTTCTTCAATATCCTTTTGTTGAGGTTTTTATGACATAGTATAAATGTGTCTTATACCATTCAATTTGTAGAATTCATCCAAAGTTTCAAATTCACCTCCTCTATCACTATTCAAACATTTAATGAGCCTATCCAACTAAGTTTCTACTTCTATTTTATATTTTTTAAATTCCTCAATTGCTTCAGATTTATGTTTGAGAAATAGATATGCTCATATATTGAATACTTATCAGTAAAAGTAATAAAGTACTTCATTCCTCTATGGGTTTTAGTTCTAAAAGGTCCACAAATATCAGAATGTATAATTTCAAGTAAATATGTGGATTTCTAATTTTTTTAAAAAGATTTACTACTCACTTTTCCTTTGATAGATGGTTCACATATATTAAAATTATTTGATTTTATTTGTGGTATTAATCTACTTTTACACATTCTGATCATCTTATTTTTATTTATATGGCCTAATCTTAAATGTCATAAATATGCACGATTAGTAGACACATTCAAATAATCAGAAATAGATATTTTATTAATATTAACATTCAGTACATACATATCGTGATCTTTTATGCCTTTCACTGAGACATTACCCTTACTTATTACAACGGTTCCAGATTTAAACTCAATTGTGTAGCATTTCTAATCTAGTAAAGACACTGATATTAAATTTTTACGAATACTAGGTACATATAATACACCACTACATAAAATAACGGAACCATTCACTTTAAATTTACATGTACCTTGCCGCAAGACATCGCAGTATGTGTTGTTGCCCATATACACTTTGTGTCTCCTATTTGTTTATCTTCAAGTTTGACAAACTTATCTTTGTTCCTACATATATGTCTTGTTGTTGTAGAGTCAACCCATCATGAACCTGATACTGGTTCCACTAGCATTACTTTTGAGACTATTATCACAATTTCCTTACTTTCTTGTGCTTTTCTCTTATTAGGACATTGTGATTTGTAATGTCATTTTCTTCCCATACTTAAAATAGTTTCTAGCAAATGGTTTATTTTGTTTCTTTTTCAATCATTTTTTTTCTTAAACTGTTTTGGCTTTATCTTGTTCTGTGTAGAGCGCTTGTCTTGAGCCATCAATAAATTGGATGATTCACTATCTCTATTCCTCCTCTTCATCATTTCTCCTTCAAGTATTAAAAGTACTGGAAGATGTCATTGTAATTTCATTTCCACTTTCTGTTAAAGAAGTAATAATGTGATACCAAGATGAATGAATACTATTTAGTATGGTTGTAACTTGCATTTTATCAGTGAGAGGATGACCAACATCATATAATGCTCTTGCAATCAACTCGATTTGAAGTACATGATCGTCAATGTCATCGTTCTCTTTCATACAAGTTCGGTTATACTTATCCAATAATAACTGTATATAAGTATCCGACTTTAAACCATACTTTGCCTCAATTGCATCCATAATTTTTTTAACAGTTCATAGTCTTAAAATGGAGGAAGGATATGATCATTCATACAATACAAAATTAAAGCTTTTGTCCATGCATTGTGTTCTTCCCATTTATCTTCACTTGTTTCGATGCTCCTACTTCCATTCAGTCCATTTTCTACACTTTTTGTTGGCTTTGGTGTTGTTAATGTTAGGACCGTTCATCCAGCTGGGGTTTTTTCCCGATCTAGTCCGGAACCCGGGTTGCAAAACTCGGGTACACCCAGTCTAGGTACTGGGTTTTTTTTTTTCTTTTTGTTTTTAGTTTGAACATTTTGATTTTTTTTTTATTCCTTTCTTTGTATATGATACAGGTTGAATCCAGTTTTTATTTTTAAATTTAAATGGTTTGGATTATTCTTAAATATAGGTTGGATGAAAGTGAAATAAAGATATTGCGTGTAGGAGCTCTAAATTAATATGAATATTCTGATCAAACAGTCTGTAACTTTCTCTATTTAATGTACCGTCACCCTGCAATCCATCTTTTATAGTACCATGAGAGGCCATTAAGTCATTACTGGAAACAACACCACGAGGGTCTTTTTCCTTCCCAATGTGCCAATGGATTAGAGTTTGCAGAGTAACAGAGATAAATTCAATGGACTAGAGTACAATGCGCCATTAAATGCTGGGCACATTGGGCAGAGTTTGCAGAGTGCTAGAGACTAGAGTGGACAATGGACTATAGAGTCAAACGTTTTCACTTGGGACAATGGACAATAGAGATAAGTTGTACCTAAACATCAAAAGATTCAAAACATTGAAATTGAAATGAGAAGAAGGAAAGGCAAAAAAAAAAACAAAACAAAAAACAAAAAAAAGGGGGTTCAACTTGGAATTCATCCAAGTTTTGGCTTGGATTTTATCCGAGCCAACTCGGTCCGGGTTCCAGCCCAGGTTTAAAACTCAGGTTTCGGCCCGAATCTAGATTTAGAGTCTTAATTAATGTGTATAAGGTCTTTTCATGGGTTAGAAGAAACGTTATATGCCTTTTCCAAGACCGAAAATTTCTTCCATTTAATTTTTCTATCCCAAAGGGATCAATACTTTTCCTCGGTGCCATAAATAATAATCATAAAAAATTAACAACAAAAAGAATGTAGAAATAATAAATGTATTCTATTGTAAATAAATTAAATACAATAGTTCAACTATGAAAAATTAAAATTATTATAAATTCAATAGTAATAATAATTCTTGGATTTAATCCAAGTTGGCAGCCTCGAAATTCTCCTATAATATTTTAAATAAGGAGAATAATAAAAGTGACACCCCGTTCGAGGATTCCAAAGAATGTTTTGCGAGAATCTCAACCAATAGGTGCTCTGTATTGATTTGGTACGAAATTTGGAGCATAACGACTTTTGAACGGACCAAATTGGACTTGAAATGACCCCAAACGACCCAAAACACCAAATCAACCGATTCAAACCAGGTCCAAGAGAAGAAGACCGGTGGTCAGCGGCACAGTCAATGGCTTGGTCAATGGCACAATTAGCAGCTCGGTTCAGAGATCAACTTGTGGCTCAGCTTGAAGGGGATGGAACAATGCCATTTGAAGGAGAATTTCATTTCACAACATGAGCCAAAACTACACTATCATTTGGCACTTCTTTTGGCTGAACGACTATATCATTTAACCATCACCATGGAGGGGGTGTGATCATTCTAAGAGCATTGGCATTGGCTTCATCCAAAATTATCTCTAAAATTTGATGAAAAGTACATGATTTCTATAAATCCAAAACTTTCCTAGCTATAACTCCGCATTGAATTAGCTATTAAATTCATCAAAATAATAATATAATATTATTTTTTTAATAAAAATATTTTACAATTACATTAATCATATGTTAATTAATAATTTAATTTGATTCTTACATTATTATTACAAGACGGTTAGAGATTAAACATGAATAAAAACGACTTTTGGAGATTAAAAGTGAATAAAAAATAGATTTGATGAGTGAATAGTAGTCCTTCAAATTTGAAGAAACCTATCCATTTACTGTAATTCAAAGTTTCACACTTATATCTTTGACTAATCTAATGCATCTTTATTTTGATAAAATTCATCAAATTTTGTATTTGGTTAGGCTTTTGATGAAACCAATGCCAATGCTCTTAGCAGTGCACCGTTTAGTCATCACACTCCTTAGAATTACAAAGATGCACTATATAAGACTATTATAGTACTGTGTTCACCCATCACATTCTTTTGTCCAAGCAGCCCTTACAACTCTATAGCATGAGAATCATTACAAAAATAGAGGTGAATAAAACCAGTTTAATTGTAGAGGCCGGACAGCAGCTAGACCTGAATCCCGAGTACAGTGGCCAACACATGCTGCCCCCAAAACTACATTCTTCCATTTATAGGTTCATCTTTTGTTATAGTTAGTGATTTAAGAGAGATCTCTACGTACTCTACTTCTTAGTAGTATCTAGAAGTCTAAACGCTGTCGTTTTTTTTTTTATTATTTATGAAGAATTCTGTCTCCCCGATCCACTCAAACCCAGCTCCTGACAAAACTACCACACATGCATGCAGCCTAACCTCGTGATTTGATCAATTGGCACTGGCCACCCACTTAACTCAATGACGCTTTGGAATTGAAGTTTAGTCAAAAGATTAATGACAATGCAGCTTTGACCAACGCTGCATTAACATTCCCCATACTGAATTTTTCTACCGACATTGGATTATATATTAAGTTTATATAATTAAAAACTATACAAATTTTTTACCAAAAGGCAAAAACAAGTTATAAGTTGGTTTGATAATAACAATATCAGTCTTAAAAAATTAACTCAAAAACTTTATTTAATATAAAAAAAAAAAAATCACTTTTATAAGATTACTGTACAAATAAATACCTGTGTCGGTGCGTTGAGCACGCTTTAATTTTGATGCTAAAAAGCTTTTCCTTTTAGTTGAGCACTTCCATGATTAGAATATAATCCACTAGTAGCTGAGATATCAAAGCCATGATTGACATGATTTTGCATTAAGATGCAAACCAAAGTGAACCAACTCCCCCACGCACACACACATTCAGGCTGATTTAGTTACATAAAATTAAATTATCTCGTCTTATTTTATTTTATATAATTATTATAATTTTATAAAATTCATATAAAATATAATAAATAATTTATTTTTTTAAAATTTTTAAAATAAAATAAAATTATAATAATATTTTATTAATTTCATCTCATCAACCAAATCATGCGTTAGTTTGATGTTGGGTACTGCCGACTGCATAATCATCCCAAAATAGACAGAAGGCCAAACTCCCACGAATTCTCTCTCTCCAAATAATTCACAAAATTTACATTAAAAGTTGAACAAACCATTCAGAAATCCACATCGTGAAATGCAAATGGTGTTTGGTGCATTAATTTTGGTGCCATCAGTATGATCGTGGAATAGTTTATAACTTTTGTACCATTTCCCAATATTTAATACATTTTGTCGAGGCTTTAAATAGTTGCAAAACCTGTTGCTGTCAGATTCCAAATATTTCAACAAGAGTACTGCTACGGTCCTTTCAAAATATATCTCGAATAAAGTAAATTTTATTTTTATATATTTTTTTAATTTTTATAAATATTTTTAAAAAAAATAAAAAATTCACAATATTATTAAAAAATATTTTTTTAATCATTTAATAAAAAAATATTCTCATTCGAAACATATTTTGGATTTGCATTTCTCTTTCAACAAGTGATGAATCTTTCTTTTTTTTTTTCTTTTCTTTTCTTTCCAAAGTTACTGTTTCATGATACATTTTTATACAATAGCCATTAACTTTTGAAAAAATATATTTGTAATCGTAAAGTGTATAACTGCTGTATAATTATTTTAAAAAATTAATTAAAAAATAAGATTCATATGAAAAAAATTAATTTTTTAATAGTAGATGTAACTCTTTTATAAAACGATTATACAATATTTACGTATTTACAATTGTATATAAAATTATTTTTAACTTTTTCATATTCCTTGTATGTTCTTTTACTAATTGTGATTGGTTATATCACTTTTTTAATATAAAATAATTATTTTGATCAATTTTATTAATAAAATGTATAAAAAATACGTAAACATTAGAAACTCTTTTTAAATGTGATGTAATAACTGAAATTCTAAGGTCTATTGCTCCAAGAAAAATGAAGTTAAAGTTGTTGATTCCACTTTAAAATTAAATGTTAATTAATTTATGATTTAGACGGTGAGTTTTGTCTTCAAGGCTTTTAAGGTGTTAAAAAGTCATTAATTTTCTGATCTTTTTGCCTAACCATTACACACTTGCCACGTCTGATCATGGCTAGTCATCTGTTGCAAGCAAACCACTACATGGAGGAAAAATATTATATTTGTATCCTTTAACGTTAGGTGTTCTATATTTCATACCTCTAATTATTAAAACTGATATCTTCTACTTTTTAATTTTAAAAGATTAATAGTACTATTGATCTATTAAAATGAGTAATGATAGATGCAGTAATGTATAATTCTCTTGCACTCTTTTTTTTTTTTTTAAATATAGAATTCAATATTAAAATTATGTAGTTATCAGATTTACTTATTTTAAAACGAGTACGTGAGATTTACATATCTTAAAAATGAAAATATCATTTCTCCTATTTAACATAGATACATATCGAATAATGAAAAATGAGAAATGATAGTTGTAGTCGTGAATGCGTAAATGTTATGTAATCATTTTGAAAATAAATAAATAAATATGAGACCCACATGAGAAAAAAATAATTTTTTAATAGTAGACTCCACTCTTTTTCAAATAACTGTATAATATTTATACATTCTACAACTGTATGTAGCATTACTCATAAAAAATACATGGCCTTACTGCTTTTATATGAATAATTCACGAATTAATTTAATGTGTCAATTTAAATCTTAAATCATGAATAAATGGATTGACAAATGAGTATAGAAATTAGACCTCTTTTAACTATCTATCAATCAAGATTATAAAAAAAGAAAAAGACAGGCGGGGGGGCATGTGTGATCATGATGACATGTAGCATCTGTCTATACTAATCTATACACAAGATTACTTCCAAAAATAAAATAAAAGGAAGAGAGTTTGAAAGAGAATTTACAGATTATCTTTCCGCCTCCGAATTAGAAAAGTTAGTCCCCCATCCCCAATCCATCCCCCTACGCTATTTCAACTGCATGCCTGGGGCTGGCTTCTTCTTCATTGCGTGGACGGAAAGTCATCCATCCATCCATCCAGCACCGACTCTTCTCGGCTATCTCTGCCCCCTCAAAACTCCATCCACTTGTACTGTACACATACAAAACTCATCATCATCATTCGCACAAGTGTGAATACTATATATTATTAATATGTAAAATGCCAAGTGCACGGCTGACATAGCGTGCCATATCAAAATTAATTAGTTCAAAATTATTGTTGATTAGATTATACGTCAGTCCATGCATTTTGTCCATGTACAGACCCGTGCGTGCGTGTACATAGCATGTTGATCTTTGAGTATTACCATTGATTTCTTTATATGCATATATGCATGTGTAAAATCATATCTTTTGGAAATTGATTTTTCATATAAAAAAAAACTCACACATTAGATTATGCATAGTTTTTATTATTATTTATTTATTTCCTAAAATTGTTATTTTTTTTTATATTTTGCAATTAGCACCACTGCAAATTCTATCATCTAGTACCTACTAGAATTTCTTTCTTAAAATTCTATCTGTTGGTGGAGATAGAGATAGAGGGGGAGGAGAGAGAAAAAAATAATAAAATAAGATTGATTTGGAGAGTGAACAGTACATCTTCAAATTTGTAAAAACAATTTTCATAGCTATGCAACTTTTTGGATATGCATAATCTGATGCAGCTCCATTTAATGTCATATTATACAAATATGTAAATGCATATGTAGATGCATAATCCAATGCTAGTGCTCTTACCCATGCATATGCATTACCTCATCACTGTTTCTAACAAATGAACATGAGAAATAATTTCTACCCATATTTTGTGTCGAATTCTTATTTTTTTTTAATTTTTACTTAATAGTTAAAGAAATGTATTTTTAATGAATTTGTGAATGTTTTTTACTTTTAAAAAATTTTAAATAGATTTTAAAAAATGACGAAGTGTGGGTCCAGCTCCAACTTGCCCGACACTTACTTTCCATGCGGAGTCAACATGCGAGTACGAGTACAGTCCCAAACTGCCCGACTATGTACCTCCCCATGAGGCTCAAAAAAGCGAGTCTAGTCTCTAGACTGCTTGACCTCTCTCATGGTGGAGTGCGGGTCTAATCTCTTGACTGCCCGACTACGTACCCTGACCTCTGCCACGAAGAAGTGTGGGTTTAGCTTCTCAGCTACCCTACTACTTACCTCCCTGCGAGGTTCACAGAGGTAGGTTTAGTCTCCAGGCTACTCGACCTCTCTCACGGTGGAGTGTGGGTCTAGTATTTGGATTGCCCGAGATTACTCATGGGACGACATCTCCTCCAGCAAACTCCGAGCATTTACAATCGTGCCATAACCGTTGCCTCAAAACTTCACCAGTACACTCCAGCAAAACGATTCAGGTTTGCAAATTTCACACTTGTGATTGGGGATTATTTACGCTAACTGGTTTGAATTTTTCACGCAGCACGGTCAAGCATCTCCTGCTTACCTCCCTATGAGACTCAAAGAAGCAGGTTTAGTCTCCAAGCTACCCGACCTCTCTCACGGAGGAGTGCGGGTCTAGTCTTTCGACTACCCGACATTACTTCTAGGATGACATCTCCATAAGCAAACACTGAGTATTTAGCACATGTGCCACAACCGTCTCGTTCAGATAATCTTTTGGAACGAGTCAACAGGCGAAAAAGGTTAGGGACCGCTTGGCCCCATAGGCACCCAATAGGCGGGCAGGTCTGCTTGACCTTTGCGCTCCAAGCCGAGCTCCACGCTCGTACCTTACATGGTCGAGCCTATCTCCAGCACATCTCCAGCCAAAGACGAGTTTCACACTCGCACCTAGCGCAAATAGCTACGCGATCGAGCCTATCTCCAACACATCTCCCGCCAAAGATAGGCTATGCATTAGCACTTAACGCGGTCGAGCTAACCTCACACTTATCTCACTAATTCGAGCTCCGCACTTGCACTCTAAGTGGCGAGCCTGTCTCCCGCCAAAGACGAGCTCTGCTCTTGCACCTACCGCGGTTTTGCTAACCTCTCGCTTATCTATCTAAGCCGAGCTCCGCGCTCGCACTCTACGTGGTGAGCCTATCTCCCGCCAAAGACGAGCTCTACGCTCGTGCCTAACACAGTCGAGCTAGCCTCCCGCTTATCTCTCCAAGATGAGCTCTGCTCTCACACCTAACGCGGTCGAGCCCATCTCCTGCCTAGCCTCGTGCTCGAAAATCTTTATCGCTTAACACAAGTGAAACGGATAACCAGGGACCCGCTCTAGGAATTTATTTCTCTATGGATCTTTAAAGATTCTCAAGGTTTTCTTTTGGAAATCGCCCATAAGAATCGCAAGCAACTGGAGGGTATAAAATATACTAGGTCCAAAGTGGTTTTCTAAGCCCAACTCAAGGTTGGGGGTCTCATAAGGAGGGAGGAAAGAGAGAAGGAAGGAGGGAAGAAAACACTAAGGACGAACATGGTGTTAGGAGGAAAATGAGAGATGTGATATAAATGAGAGAGGATGTGACATATAGGCACAAGTGTCAGAAGATTTCAGGAACTTTTTTCCAGACTTCAACTTTTGCTTAAACTTGTTCAACCTGGAAACCAGAGCACCAACGATAGGGTCACCTTTAGGAAATAGATCTTTGATCTCCATTGTACAGCGAGGATAAGTGACCATGAGAGCTTATAAAACAATCATATTATAGTGGATTATTCCCCCCGCCAAAGACCTGTGGACGTAAGAATTATGTCAAACCACGTAAATTTATGTATTTCTATCGCTTTATATTTTTTGTATTTATTTTCTGTTCACTATCATGAATACATGAACGGACACCGTACAATGGCATTGAACCATTGCCGAGGGCTATACACCACATCGATCGAGGCCCAAATTGTCATAGCGAGCCGAGAATGATTCTTTCTCTCATTCCGGCTTGTTGTGCTATTTCTAGGTATTAACATATCCATCGCTTGCAAGTTCTTCCCACCCTTGGCAAGTTGTTATTCGGTCTGAGTGTTCTCGGTGCTCCTTCCTTCTCCCCCTCTCTCCTATTTTAATCACTTTTTTCACAATACACTTTTTTACATAGTAGATATTTTAAATGAGTGCACGAGATTTATACACTTTAAAACCTGGTTTGCTTTGAAAACTAAAACTTCAAATTTTGAAAACCTCACATCTCATCATTACAACTTTTCCAAATCTTCATACAAAATAAAATAAACAATTCAATTTTTTCAAATTCTAAAATAAAAGTAATATTAAAAAATATATTTTAACAATAGTTTATTCAATTTTTTAATTTTAATATCAACTCATATCATTTATCTCTAAAAATAAACTAGGCCTAAAACTGTATTTAACATTATATATATATATATAAATTAATTACCCAAGGGGTTCGGAGTAATTGGGGTTTTATGCTTGCCTAACAGAGGCGTAACCATCTCCGTACGTCGGCTCTCACATGCCCACAAAACCGGTACCTTCATTTTCTTAATTCCAAATTGCCCTTTCGGGCTCGCTACAACTGAACACATTCATTTTATTACATTCGCATTCACATTAAGCAGCACTATTATATAACAGAAGAACAATATATATAGAGGGAGAGAGATGGGAGGTGATGGATTATGTCGGCAAGTTTTGGATTTATCTTAAAGGAAGATCAACGTGGCGGCCGTTCCCAGACGACAGACTAGCAGCCAAGTAGGAAACTGATCATAAGACCCCCCTCCCCCGTTTTTCTCTCTCTATATATAAGTATATATTGCCTCTGCATATTCCTAGAAATTGTTTCTGCCATGGCATGGGATGGCAATTAATTAAGTGGTACTTTCCTAGTCTGAAAGCCGAATCTTCCTGGGTTTTGTTCTTGTTTTCAGCTATATGTTGTAGCTATTAAAGATTACGAGAAAAACTCAAAAGAAAGAATCAAATTTTGTTAATCTCTATATAGCTAGCGTAGAGTGGTGATCATCGTCATCATCTTGCCATGGAAGAAACCTGTTTTTCGACGTCAACAAGCGCAGAAAAGCGCAAGCAGAGGCAGCAGCAGCACCAGGAGAAGCCATACAGAGGTATAAGGATGAGGAAGTGGGGGAAGTGGGTGGCTGAAATTCGAGAGCCCAACAAGAGGTCTAGGATTTGGCTGGGTTCCTACATAACCCCTATCGCCGCCGCGCGAGCCTACGACACCGCCGTTTTCTATCTCCGCGGTCCTTCCGCTCGGCTTAACTTTCCCGATTTGATCTTCCAAGAAGATCGCCACGTCAACGATCTCGGCGACATATCCGCTGCTTCTATACGCAAGAAAGCCACCGAAGTCGGAGCCAGAGTCGACGCCATCGAAGCAGCTCACCATCCGTCGCAACCGAAGTCTGGTCGAGTCTCAGAGCCGCCCGATTTAAACGAGTATCCGGGCCCGGAAAACTCCGATGAAGATTGAAGACATGACACGCATATATATATATATATATATATAATATATATATATATAAATACTTATATAGTTGGGCAGTTGCTTAATTATAGTTTCTTCATGTCTTTTCCATCTTCTCATGGTGTGCCAGAAAAAGAAAAAGAGAGAGAGAATCTCATCTGACACATGCACCGCTAAGAAAAAGAAGAAAGAAGGTTGTGAAAATAGAATCAACAGGTCCTGTTTGATACTTTTAGATTACCACCAGTTGTAACAGAAGTAGTAATTAGCAGAAATAGTTTTGTCAGAGAATGATCATCGGATTAGTTCTTTAATTTCACGATTCGCTTTCCTTTTTGTTCATATACGGTTCCATTTTTTCCATGTTTCTGGATATAAACTCTCTCTGCACTTTAAAAGTGTTGGAAATTCGATTAAGGACGAAGAAGAAGAAGAAGATGAATGGCCGTGGAAAGAGGGGAACAGCGATGGCCTACCGACCAACCAATGCAAGCTTTTTATATATATATATATATATATATTTTTCTTTTCAATTATTATTTTTCAGTTGGCAAACGATGGAAGACAAGAAGATAAGGTAGAAGATAAGGCAGAGAGAGTCGGGCAACAAGAACCGGTACTCATGACGTGAGCTGTGGACACCACAAAAAAACCATGAAAGAAAAGCTAAAGACTATCTTCGTGTGTTGTGTGGTCCTTTAATCGCAGAGGTTGTCACCGACGACGTTGTACGTAAAATGGAAGCTAATTACGAAAGCGCTATTCCCTTTGAAGTTGATGGGTGACGGCTTGTGGGCGGTGAGATTTTGTCTTTTTTTTTTTTTTTTTCCTTTTGCCTTCTAATTAATTTGTTGTTAATTAATTTTATTTTTTTTCTTTCAACTTTGTTGATTTAATTTCAAGTTTCAACCGATTAGTAGGAGAAATTATGTTTTTTTGTATATTAGATTTTTTAGTATTGTACCATTCAAATCATATTAATTTATACTGTATATAAATATATACATTTTAAGTGCTTTTTAATAAAAAGAACTTTCCACATTCCGGTGCAAATTCCATGAAAAAGTCTGTGAATGTATCATCATTCTTTCTTATAAATATCTAATATAAAATATAATTTAAAACTCATCAAAGTTTGAAATTAATAAAGAGAACTATCATATCGGGAGTTAATTGAGAATTTAGGAGTGATACATTTATAAAGGGATTACATAAAAATAATTCTATAAATTAACATAACTTCACGTGAGTCGTCAGATCTGCATTACAATAAAAATAATTTTACAATTTAAAAGATCACATCAAGACGCGTCAGTTTATGAGATTACTTTTATGTAATTATTTTGTGGTTAAAGTATTTTTCAAATTTTTTTATTGTATCTTCTAACAAATTACCATATGAAACGAGATACTGTAACAAAATGTTTATTTGATGTTAGATATTTACAATAAAAATGACTTCAATCTCGTAATAAAGAGTTTTATTATATACAAACTGGTATATTAAGAATTAACACATCAATTAATGTTGTAAGATCCATTTAAATTTTAATAAAGTTAAAGTATCAATAATTTTTTAACATAATTCGTGTGGATGGCTTTTATATGAATGGTTTGTTGGGCGCTTTAAAAATGGTACTATAGATTAAATGATCGTTTTCGACACAATTAATACATGACCACAAGTCGTAGAATTACATGCACCGCCAAGAGCTAATTAATGACTCTACCACATAAAACATTAATATTAACATCAAAGCCTATCTTATCTCAAGACTTTTCCCTAAGTCTAGTATGTGGCTAACAACAATACACCCATGTATACTAAGCATATTGCCTTGCATGTCTGTAGATGTTTATCCTTAATGGATAAAACTTCGAGCTTCACTTAAATCATATAGAGAAATACTTTAGCTACAAAATGATTATACAAAAATAAATTCAAAAACTAACACGGTTTGATGCGGTACGTTAGATTTTAAAAGTATTTTTGTTATAAACTAGATCCAACAGATCATATAAAATTACGTCAGTTTGTTAGTTTATTTTTATATAATCTATTTATATCTATAGCACTTTTCAAACATATATATGTTCAATAAGCAAAAATAAAGACATTCTTATAGGAGGGGAAAGTGTTAGTGAGAAATAGATCATTTTGTATCTTCAATCTCATGTTAATTATGATTTTGCACTCAATACTTCAAATTATTAAAACTAACATATTTATCATTTTGCACTCAATACTTCAAATCCTACTAAAAATTTTAATTTTTTATGATCGATCTCATTATTTTTAAAGAGACTGCACAAAATTTGTAATCTATATATGATTACTCTTTTATCAATTTAAAAGTAGAAGCTATATATATACTTTTTAACATATATATATATATATATATTGAGGGTGAGTTTGGATGTTGAAGTGAGTTGAGTTGAATTGAGTTGAGATGATAAAATATTGTTAGAATATTATTTTTTAATATTATTATTATTTTGGGATTTGAAAAAGTTGAATTATTTATTATATTTTGTATTGGAATTTAAAAAAATTGTAATGATGAGTTGAGATGAGTTGAGAGTATTTTATAATCCAAACGCAGCCTTTGTCTTGATAAAATCACAAAAAATTTTCCTCCTCCATGATTATCTGTAATTTTTTATCTAATTAAATTATTTTATTTATTTATTTATTTATTTTTAGATCTTTTAAGGTCTAGTATCTCTCTCGAGTGTTCTGCACTCAACTAGAAAATGGATGATGCTTCAAACGGTTGACATGGAGAATAATGCAACAACCTCTCCTGGAGACAACATTAGGACAGACAAGAACCCATGAAGGCAACATCACCAGGTTGTCACTCACTGTGACCAGCTTGTCATTCTCCTCCACACCCTTCTTAAAATGCTATTAACGAGGAATGCATATCTTTTTCTTTTTTTAATTTCTCATTGATGTGACAAGTGCAGATTCTGCATTCCCACCAACGAATGTTCACATTATTAATAATAATAATAAAAAAAACTTTAAGTACAAGGAATTAATTCCTCTGGCATCCGTGACATTGCTTGCCGTCCTTTATTTTCATAAAATTTTTCGTTTCATACCACTGAAATGAGGAGAGATAATTTTAAAATAATATAATAAAATATTATTTTTTAAAATTTTAAAAAATTATAATAATAAAATTAGATGAGTTGGCAATCCAAACCGAGATTTAATCATTATAATTTTTTTAAATTTTTACACAAAATAAAATAAAATTTTAATTTTTTCAAATTCTAAAATAAAAATAGTATTAAAAAAACATATTGTAACAATATTTTATTTAACTTTCAACTTTAATTTATCTCAATGCATCTCATTTCACTTACAAAAACAAACAAAGCTCAAATTTGCATATTGTGAGAGGAAAAGGCCTCCTCTATTTTCACAATCATTCTCATATCACTTCATCTTATCTCATCTAATTAATACAATATTTTCAAATCTTCACACAAAACAAAATAAACATTTCACTTTTTTAAATTTCAAAATAAAAATAATATTAAAAAAATATATTCTAACAATATTTTATTCAAGTTTCAATTTTATTTCAACTCATATCATCTCATCTCATATGAAAAAACAAACGAGACATTCATTTATCAAATTTTAATTATATTTAATGATTGTAATTAGGTTTTAGGAGGTTTCTTTTTACTTCTCAAACTTAACTCATTTCAACTAGTGTGATTGATGTGACCTACTACATAGCCTCACGCTATCTTTAGTTGTTAAACCAAACTCAACTCATCACAAACTAATCATTGATGTAACTTACTAATTTTTCAATTTCCAATAATAAACTTAAACTCACCTTAACTTATTTCAAACATTTCAACATAAAAATTTAAACTCATCTCAATCTAAAAAAGTTAAACTCATCTCAATAGGACCTACAAAATACTACTATTCACAACTCAACTCAACTCATCTCAACATCCAAACATAGTTTAATTGGACTTGAGACAGACAAATAATCATGTGAGGGGCAATCTTATTAGATTTTTGCCACCTCATACCTGATTGTTGGAAACAGTCTATAGTAAACATACCTCGTTTGTTTACACAGATTAGATGGGATAAAATGAGATGAAATGAAATTGAAAGTTAAATAAAATATTGTTAAAATATTATTTTTGTTTTAGAATTTAAAAAAATTGAATTGTATATTATATTTTGTATGGGAATTTGAGAAAGTTGTAATGATGAGATGAGATGATTTGTTAAAACAAATGAGACAATTATTTATTTCTCATTCAGCAAGCTATAGCCTGTACTGAGTCAAAAGCATGTAAATATGAGAGGCAATATGTGACACGATATATGAATTCAACATGAACACGACATGAAATTAATGAGTTTGAATTTGATAAAAATTTATTCGAGTACAAATGAGTTGACCTATCAAGACATAATTAATAAATGAGTCAATAACGGATCAACCTGCTTAACCCGTAATAACATATTAAAATTTTATCTTAAAATTATAATTTTATTATTGTTAGATTATAATATTAATATTTTTCAATATGTTTATATTTTTATTGTTAGGATTATATATATAATTCAATATTTATACTCATAATGGAAAATTTTAGGGTACAAATTGATACAATTTTACAGCAAAAGGAGATGTTTGAATGAAAAAATTGATACAATTAAGAAATAGCAAGTTGGCTTACGTTTGGATGTTGAAAATATCTCAGATAATTTATGAATAGTAATAAAAAAATAATATAAAATAATAAATAATTTATAAATAATAATAAATAGTAGTAAGGTAGCACTCTGACTCACTAACCAAATACATAATTTTTCAGAATATATGCATACATGTTATGTTCGTGATGTTAGGGCGCTGACGGCTGACCCATATAGGTTTGCTCGCATGGGTGGGCCAAAGAAATTAAAAAATAAATAAATAATGCCAAAATTCATAAACCCATCTATGAGATAGAGAGCAAGATCAGAGAGGAGAGAACTCACAAACTCATGCCAATAGTATGAGATGATGAACCAAAAACGCCGAATAAAGAGGTTGGACCAAGTGAGAGAAAGAGACCAAAACAAGAGAGATAACCCAATTCATGTTTAGATTCGTGTTATTTTGGGACATGCAAACAGATCCTAAGAGGATTTCAAGCATTAACATTAGGAAACAAAATGCGTATACTATTGCATGCATGCTGAGATTAGGTTTAAATATATAGTAAGTTAAGCATCTAAAATAATAGCAAACTTCAATTAATGTTTGGCAAGTGGGATGAGACATAAAATTCTCATCTCATCATTACAATTTTTTCAAATTCTCACACAAAATATAATAAACAATTCAATTTTTTCAAATCTTAATTCGACTTTTTCAAATTTCAAAATAATAATAATATTAAAAAATAATATTTTAAACTTTCATCTGAAACAAAAAATTCTCATCTCACTATCCAAACCAAAAAACGTTAAGGCCAATAACAAATTTTCTAAAATATGGAACAATTTGGCCTTTTATATAATTTTAAAAAACCTACATAATTAAATAAGCACTTATGTAGAGAAGGGAATAAAGTGGCAGATGCTTTGACTAGGTGTGGAGCGTTAGGAGAGGATGATTTGTTCACGGATATTTCTCAGCTTCCACGTTCTTTGAACGCTTGTATAGATTGGACAAAATGGGCATGACTTATATTAGACGTAGATGGTTAAGTGTTAGTGGTTTTTTTTTTTTTCTCGTGAGGTTGGTTTTTTTTGTTAATGTGGATTGAGTTGTTTATTTGAAGATTCTCCTCCGTTATAAGTGAAAGGTTAATAAAGTTTTAAAGGTTTCGTTCTCTTTTTGTTTTTAAATTAAATTAATTTTCCAGAAGATCTTCAATTTATCTAATTTAATAAACAGGACTTCTATATACATGTGAACGAAAGAAAGAACACCTAGAATTGCCCATATGACTTTCTTTTTCTGTGTCCTCAACGAGGCAATACTGCCAGAAAACAAAGCAAACTGGGCCTTGCAACCCCCAATGTTACACATTGGGAAAGGTTTGAGAGAGGGTATCCCAAAGAATAAGGAGAAAGAGTAATTCTACTTATAATCGTGAATTGCGTAACCGTCGCGTAATCGCTTTGAAAAAAATAAATATAACATGGGACCTACATGAAAAAAATTAATTTTTTAATAGTGGACTCCACTATTTTTCAAAGTAATTACACGGTGGTTACGCACTTCACAGTTATATGTAGAATTACTCTAGAATAAGATACTAATTACGAGGGTATCATAAATAATAAGAGAAAAATTAAAACAAAAAATAGAATCAATGATACACGATACAAGCAGGGACAGGGACGGCCAGGGGGCCTTGGCCCCCAAGGCTCTGACCTTATAATTTATTAATATATATATATATATATATATATTATAATCTTGTCTAATTTGTATATCTCCCTTAGTTTTTTATACTTTTGTTCCTGTTATTGTCTACAATTTATAAATGACATTAGTTAATGCTCTTAAATGGCTAGTCTTAAGGGGTGTCTGGCAAATTGTCAACAATGTTTTAAAAGATATTTCTTGTGTATCATCAAATTAGAATTTGGTATCATTAAAATTTTATGGTAACATTTTACTTTCCTGTTTTATTTCAAGAAATTAAATTAGAATATAATATTTATATTAGAGTATTTCTCTTTTAAAGTTTGTAATTATTATTTTTTTTATAGGAAATAAACTTCATTTTATCCATGAAGGAAGTTACAGCTGTAATTAGTCAATACAAAGAAAAACTCTGAATACAAGCCAAACTACACATATATTGTACTCTTCCCAACACACAAATTTTATTATGACGGACATTGTCTTAATTTCAAAAAACTCTCAATATCACTCTCCGTAAAAAAAAAAAACAAAGAAAAAGAAACCATCCCCCACCTCCAAAAGAGGTGGGGTATCAACCACCTCATCCTCTAAAAGAGGAGAGGATATCCAAACCACCTCATCCTCCAAAAGAGGAGGGGTTTCTTTACTATGGACATAAGTCTAATAACCTATTTCTTTTATTAATAAATAAAATTACCAACATTACAAAATTACAAAAACCCCCAATAAATAAAGTTTGTAATTATTTAGGTGAAACATATTGAACAAAGGAAGCACCTTGACAAGAAAAAAGGAAGCACTTTGATTGGCAGAGATCATAGGCCATAAATAAAAAAGCCCGGCATGCAAGGACCCCAAAAAATGAAATTATAGAAGAAAACTGAAAAAAAGGACCTGATCTTGAAACTAGCTCAAACAACATATGTTAAATTGTTCAAATTCCCTTATAGGAAAGAAGAGGGGGCATCTTGAGGAGTTTAAGGAAATATGGTTATTTTCTTCGAGCGGATATTGAACCTCGTACAAATTTCTGTGGGCCGACAAGGTATCGCAGATTAATCCTCTTTCACTGTAATCAATGTCTTAATCCTGTATATGACATGGAGGTTTTCTGGCACAAGGCAGCACCAACCAATATTTGTTTGACATTAGTGACCATGATAGGTCCTATCATCATGCTTCAACCTGCAATGAGCATTCGTAGCCGGTGTCCTGTAACACTGTTTTTCTTATAATTTGAGGCTGTTTTTACGGTTTTGATTAAAATTCCTCCAACATCCGAATCTTTATTTTAGAGAAAAGATTTAGGAGAAGAACAGTAGTTTTCTATTTGAAAAATCACTATTTATCTCTTAAATAATTTTTTATTAATATTTTATTTTGAGTAATTCTACATACAACCGTGAAGTCCGTAAACGTCGCGTAATCGCTTTGAAAAAAGGTGGGATCCACTATTAAAAAATTAATTTTTTTCATATGAGTCCCATGTTTTAATCACTTTTTTCAAAGCGATTACGCGGTGATTACACAATTCATGGTTGTAAATATATTTTCTCTTTTATTTTAATAAATAAAATAAATCCTTCTTAAAATTATCTATATTTTCTCTCGTATTCATATTTATTATAGTTAAAAATAATTTAAATAATTACTAAAATATAAAAAATTTAATTTTAAAAATATTATCATACCCGCAAAACAATAGTTTAAATTTTTGTTTAAAATATTCACTAGAGTAATAGTTCAAAACATAAGAAAAAATATTGAGTAGTTAAGTTTGTAAATAGAAGTGAGAGAAAAAAATAATAAAGAAACTAGAAATAATAGAGAAATATTATTTTAATAGAATAGAGAAATGATAAGGAATGAGATGTATGAGATTTTTGAAAGATGAATAAAATTTAAGAAAAAATTTTAGAGAATATGATTTTTAGCTAAATTATAGAAAAGTTTATGGAGAATGGGATGAAAATGCTCTAGAAAATAGGAAAAGGAAAACTCATTTAAATTTTACTCATATGAGAAAATTATCTCAAGTTCTTATTCAAATTTGAAGACCTCAAGTTCTTCTCCGAATTTGAAAATTTTCAAGCGAAAGAGGGATAATTAATACATTGAGTGGGTCATACGATATTTATTTCTCATTTAATGCTCTCCAAAATATTTCTATTGGCAGCTATATAAAAGGAGAAATATTTTAGCTATAAAGAGATTATATAAAAGTAAACTCGTAATCTGACGTGGCTTGATGCAATACGTCAGATTGTATAATTACTTTTATTGTAAAGTAGATCTAACGAATCACATGAAATTATATAAATTTGTGAGTTTATTTGTATATACTCTCTTTGTATATGTAGCACTTCTCATGTAATATTATAGGACCACTTGATATATTTTTGTCTCTACCACTTGAGGCCTTCAAGTTCTGACAAGATACCTATCCCATTTTATGTATCGATCTTTCTCCTGCTTTATCTCTATCCCTATTTCCTTGTGCCAATAAGAATGCTCAAGATCAAGCCAAAAGAGGAAGAGCTGTAAATGCTTCAAGGAATTCAAGAAACAAACCATAATTTGTTATGGGCAGATTAATAATTCTATTCAACATTACTTACGTCTGCAATATTCATGATGATTTTCAAGCATTTACCAGTTGATCTCTCAGGTCCTTATCTCATTCAGTTAACATATAATTTGCATACCAGAAATCAATGGGTATTGCTCAGAAAGAAATCTATCCCACATCATATAAGACCTGTAATAATTTGTATTCCTTATCTCATGCATGAAACATACAGACCAGTTCATGAACATAATGAAGATTGGAACATCTCTTTCTACAAGTTGTAAGGACTCGACAATAATCCACGCCTTTCACTAAATCAACTTGAACTGATCTTATGATATTGATAAACAACAAAACGTACTTGTAAAGATCAACGCTGGATTTGTTTGACTCAAAGCTGAGGAGGAAAAAAAACAAGAGAGAAGAAGATCGAATTTGATGACCCAAAAACTGAGAAACAAATAGAAACGAGTCAAGTAATAACCTGCGAATGTTGCCGAGGAAAGTGGGGTCATGTTTTTTGAGTCATCGTCAGCCCAATCCAATTAGCAAAACCCAGTATGCGTACGCAGCGCCCGCGTACGATAGTCGACACATGATTAAACTATTTCTTTAATGGGTGATGCTGCTCTGCCCCCAAAGTGATGTAGGGACAAGCACAAAATACAGCTAGGGTTGTATACCCCATTATTAGTGTCTGAAAATATTTGGGAGGATTTGTATGGATTTTGTGCTACGACTGCCTCGTACTTAATGTGGTGCAGACTCTGTATTTGTCGTTGCTGACCGGTTCTGACACATTTTATTCCTTATCAGAAGACTTCGGATGCCTCAAACTTAGCTCATCTTTGTTTTTAAAGAGATCGTTCAGCTTCATGGAGTCCCCTAGACAATCATCTCCGATGGTGATGTCAAGTTTCTCGACTATTTTTATTATGAGTTGTGGAATGCATAAATATTGTACAGTCGTTTTGAAAAAGAGTGAGGTCTATTATTAAAAAATTAATTTCTTTTCATGTAGATTTTATATTTATTTACTTTTTTTAAAGCGACTACACGATACTTGCATACCCACGACTGCCAATATCATTTCTCTTTTATTATATATATTTTCTATTTGACAAGTTAATTCCTTCGAGGAATATAAGTTTCCAGCATTATAAATTGACCACCACTGTAACGTGAAATGTATGTCATAATTTATTAATAATATAAAAAGGTGCTGTTGGAATTCGTCGGTGGTCACAAAGTGGCTACTCACTTTAAAGTGACCGCTAGTGAAAATTTAAAAAAAAAAAAAAAAACTTTAAAAAGAAAAACATACTTTTGCATTAGCAGTCAAAGTGAGCAGTCACTTTGGAGGAGGTAACCTAGTATTTTTTTTTTAATTGAAGATTATCTTATTTATTTTTATAGATAAAATAAGATGAAATGAATTGAAATTAAAATTAAAAATTAAATAAAATATTGTTAAAATATATATATTTGTTTAATATAATTTTTATTTTAAAATTTGAAAAAATTAAATTGTTTATTTTATTTTATGTGAGAATTTGAGAAAATTGTAATGATTAAATAAGATGAGATGAGATGAGTTGTGAAAACAAACTATGAATCATTTAGATTTTGTTCAAGCAGCTCACTGAACATCTAATCGGTTAATGATCATTTGATAGATGATCATGAACTTTATTGCTAATAATTACTGAGGTCCGTTTGAATATTTAGAATATCTTTGTATATATGTTAATAGTTTGAGTTAAGATATTTTATTAGATTTTGGAAAATGAGAGAGAAAACATTGAATAAAAATATTATAAAATTAAAAAATTATTTAAATATTATTAGATGAAAAAGTTGAAGATTTGAAATTAAAATATGTTTTATATTTGAGTGATGTTCGAAAGAAAATATCTGTGAATACTTGAGAACAGTTGTATTACCAAATAAGTATTCAAATACTTCACTATTATATTAAAAGTAATGAATTTGGCCTGCACACTTTGTAATCATTCAAGCTCACAATTAAACACACATATTTCAGAGTTATTATAACCTTTTGTTCTTCTTTGACAGTTGGATAGCAAATTAGTTAATGGAAGTATATATAATACTCTTCCCATGATTAACAACAATTTATGCTTGTCAGTTATCTGATTGAATTGAATGATCAAACATAGAAAAAAATAGACACAGATTAAATTCAAATGGAGTTGTAGTTAATTAATCAAATTGATCCATTTATCAGTAATTATCTCTCTTTACCAATCATTTTTACAGTACAAGAAAAATAAGTATTTGTGACTTTTTTTATGATGAAAAGGACTATTTGTAATAAAAACAAACTCATTTTAACTGAAAATAGTCATTTTGTTAAAAATAACTGGTCGCAAATAAGCAGTTTTCTTATAGTGTCATTTCTTTCGAGATTAGCGAAGATGAAGCCTGATTTGTTCCTCCAGGAAACCTCCAAGCTATATTTGCACCGCTAGCAAAACTAGAAGTAACTTACTTCCAAGCCTTAATTAACAGGCGGGCTGTAACAATGGAATAATAAAGAAAGTAAAGCAGAATATCCTCACTTCAAGGGAAGGGACCTCCAGAGAATAGAAAAGGAGAGAAATGAAGTTTACTAATGCTACCAATGATAACAAGAACCACAAATTACAACCAATAGAAATTTACTACAATTAATATACTTTTAATGAAATAACATTCAGAAATAAAGTCTTCTAGATAAGTCTTCCTCATAATGTGATGGCATCATCACAGCCTTCCAATCCATCAATGGCCCTTAAATCTCCTTAGCCAAGTCCCTCTACTGGAGGCATGTTTGGTGGTGTTGTACCACCATTATGCCATTGGGATCCATAAGGCCCAATTCTTAGGTCGAACTCTCACGAAACAACGAAGATAGTTCTATGGGGCTTTGTTGACGGCCTTAGTCGGGCTGTAGTTCTAA
Source organism: Juglans mandshurica (assembly GCA_022457165.1). Lineage (NCBI taxonomy): Eukaryota > Viridiplantae > Streptophyta > Magnoliopsida > Fagales > Juglandaceae > Juglans > Juglans mandshurica. The sequence goes on from CM039625.1 coordinate 7,499,618, forward strand.
GGGTGGTAGGCTGAGTAGAAAGCGAACTGGACCCACTGTTGCTTGAATAGTTCACCCCAGAACCCTTTTTCTTTTTTTTTTTTTTTTTTTTTTTTTTTTTTTTTTTTTTTTTTTTTTTTTAAGAAGAGACTTTAGCCACACATAGCAGTCTCGTTTCAAGTTTATTAATTAATCCTACAACAAATACTGATTTTTCTCAGGAGTGACAGTTATGGAAAAAAGTATATCCTTAGTAGAAAATAATTTTTTCCCACCAATTTGTTTCGTGGGAGACTTGTGGCATATAATAGGTGGATAAAGTCTATTTTTCCACCAAACCACAAGTTTATGGAAAAAACCTTTTTCCACCAATTTGTTTCGTGGGAGACTTGTGGCATATAATAGGTGGATAAAGTCTATTTTTCCACCAAACCACAAGTTTATGGAAAAAACCTTTTTTTTTTCCACGACATTGTGGCGGTTAAAACTTTTTTTGTTCATGACAAATAAGGTTTCATCTGGTATAATATGGTGGGAAATAACATTATTCTCCATGGGAAGAGGTTGTGGCAAAAACATTTTACTCATGACATATCTTCATGGAAAAAATTATCTTTAGTATTTCCGATAAAATGCTTTCTTGGAAAATATATATTTTCCACAAAGTATTTCGTAAAAAATATTTATTTACGGGAAAATCTTATCGTGGGAAATCATCACTTCCCGCAAAAAAAAGGAGTATTTGCCATGAGTTTCATTCGCGACAAATATTAAGAGATTTCAGGAAAAAAAAATTGTAAATTAAGAAAATGATCATTACAAAGTCTAATATATGCTAAAATAAATATATCCAAATGTTGGAGATCGAAATTCACGCTTATAATAATTTAAAAAAAAATGTAACACTGTGCTAACATCACAAAAAAAACTTCTAATGAGAACCCAAGAGAGGAAACTGCCCATACAATTTATACACATACACCACACAACCACAAAACATTGTAAGTTAAAATTCATGACTCCACAAAACCACAACCATACAATCTATTCAAGCTTTATAAGATCAACATACAATCCATTCAAAGCACTCATTTGTTTTTACAAACTTCATCCATACCTAGTACATTTAATATACACAAATTTGTCTATTAAACCAACATCATCATCATACTTACAAACTCACTACAACTCCATCACTTAATCCCAACACTTCAAAACAATTCATCTTCATCCCAACTTCATTCCATGCTCAAACATCAACACAAGTGAAGCCACTTCATTTCATTCACTCCATTGCAATCCAAATAGATTATCGCCCAACCAACAAAAAAAAAATCCACTTTAGAACCAACGGCAAATTATAACTAACCCAAACAACTATATTTAATTAAAATTTGTTTATAATTAAACTATCTTTACTTTAATTAATCAATGAAAAAATGTATAAAATTTCTAAACTAAGCCCCAAATCAAAGTGATATAACTAGTTTCCAGGTTAAAATGATGGTAAAAATGAGAGTTTTCAGTAGCTGTGTGAACAATGGGACAGAATGCAATCTTTGTTGTCAAGATAGTGTTGCCAGATCTTGTAAACATCAAAGCAGCTGCAGTATAATCATTAAAAAAGATCCTAAAGGTAGAATGAGATACGACAAGATAAATAAAATACTGGATTATAAATATAGTATTGACCTTAACCCCTTAAGTAGTGAGTCGATGACTTGAGCCTTTATTGAAACTTGAAAGACCCAATGACTATACTTATTTAGATTACCAGACATCAGATCAGGTATTTAGATGTAACTTAAGAAACATAAAAGTTCTACAAACCCACCCCCCCTCCAAAAAAAAAAACAAATAAAAGATACAATAACCTTACAGAAGTGGGATTACAGGAAAAAAGGCTAGAGAACATACAGTTTGAAGTACAGAACATGGAACTGCAGCATAAAACTGCTTGTCAGCAACTAGCTTTCCAATATGAGCTGGAACCTGAGCCAAAGTTTCAAGTACAGAACATGGAAATTTTTCAGAATCACCAAACTGTGAAATCCAAAAAAATTAAAAGAGAATAATTGTAGTGCTAGTTTATAAATGATGAAGTCATAGTACAAGTATTTTTTTTTTTTCCATTTTCTATGTTGGAACAACTGAGTAAGGGCACATCATAGCATGCAAAAATGTGTGCATACCAATATATCTACTTATATATACATGCCTACATCTAGATATGAATAAGAAAGGCAACTATAACTCAAGTGCAAAAAGATCCAAGCACAAAGGTGTAGGCATAGTGTTTTAAAGCGTGAGATGGAAATTAGGTGATTGAAAATTTATAAGAATATGGTATTATCTGAAAGTTGAAAATAGGTATAGACAAACCTTGGCTATGCTCTCAATTTGATCTAAGAGGGAACAACTTGGTGACGCAACGTTACTGACTCAATCTCATCTTCACGATCTTTCAATGTCAAAATATGGACGACATGAGGTAATGAATCAAAGTATGCTGCAGCTCAACTCTCATCTACTCTTGCAAGCTCTTCCCTTAGATACTACATTTTATTGTAATAGAAAACAAGGACAACGAAAAGAAGAAACAAGCAAATATGCACAACACAACTTATATAAATAAGGTTCAACATCACACTTGGTCAGATAGTATTTAGCACATGATCCATGAATTTCAAAAGAGGACTGCCATACCAGTTGTTACAGTTGTTAAAACAAGACTACTATGCACCATAATCATAAGGATAGTATTTACTATATAAGAACAAAATTATATGAGTAGGATATACATGAGTACATCGAAGTCATAACTATACAAAATTATATTACAAAGATTTAAATGTAGGTATTAGATTACCTTTGTGGTTGGCAGCTTGATGGATCTTCTAGTTCATTTTGCCTCTTGAACACCAACTCCTTCATCTTTGTGGCTTTTAGAACACTCAAACGTTCAACTTCTAGCTCACCAAAAAATATTATATAAAGCAAAACTAAAAGTTCCGGACTATCGTCTTAATCTTATGCAATTTCATCAAAAGGGAACTAAAGGATTGGAATGTTAAGGTATTAGTAGTAAATATGGTAATCTATAATTTTTTAGCAACTGAAAGTTATAAATTACTTTTATCATGGTAGAGTGCAAGTATCCAAAAAAAAACAATGGCACTTTATACAAAACATATATAATAAAGAACTGGAGAATCAAAGAACTCATACCTCTAGAATGTTGTGCAGGGCAATGGCCAAGGCCAAATTGACAGCAACACGAAGACCCTGTAAAAGAAGCATGACAATGTTCATAAACACCCAATTCCTGTGAAACGACACATCATTTTAACTCAATGAATTCAGGAGCACACATAAGCAATCTTAGGTTGCACACAAAACAGGTTGTACGGCATCCAATTAATTCAATATTCAACTAAATCAATATGCACTCATATACATAACTCAATTTATAAGGCATATCAACATGCGTGTCGCCCATGTAATCCAATCCAACATAAATATACATATTCTATCACCTAACACTTGAGTTCAATACAACCCATTACACAAAATTTAATCATATAAACCTCATATTACATTCAGTATGCATAAAATCTTAAAAATCCAACACTTACAAATACGTGGGAAAAATGCTGAGCAACAGCTGTTTGGAGGCGCTGAGAGAGGTGTTGGGGTTGGGGGTGTCGAGTGCTCGGGACAGAAGAAAGGGAGTGGCGGAGAGATGGGCTTTTGGCGGCGGATCTGGGTGGTGGAGACCCGTGAGAGAAAGAGGGAGTTACGGGGAAGGGAAAGATCGTGGGGGAGCTGGGGGATGAACGGAGGGAGCTTGTGAGGGGCTGTCAGTGTCGTCGACAACAAACGACGGTGGCTTTGGTGCGAGTTGCGACGGTGATGTGGAGAAGCCAAGAGGGAAGGAGGCTCGTTTCGGGGGAGGAGGAGGAGGAGAGGGAGAGAGAGGCAGGGTTTGGCGAGGGGTGGTCATCGGTGAGGTGGTGGTGGCGCAGCTTTGCAGTGGTGGCCCGCGGCGGGGCTGTGGCTGAACGAGAAGAGAGGGAAGAAGGGAGGGGTTCTGTCGATTGCAAGGCAGAGGGAGGAGAGAGAGGGAAAAGAGAAGTGAGGGGGAAAAGAGAGTGAAGTTTTAATTTAGGCACTTTATCTTTGGTCTTCAAATTGGTATGGCGATGAAGATTAAACTGATTTGCAGCGATAAAACGTCGCCATAAATTTCTCGCCGTAAAATCCTTTTCCCCCCACAAAGTATGGTTTTACTCACCGCGTAATCTGATGGTAAAAGGTTTTTTTTATTTTTCCCACGAACAATTTTCATGAGAAAAGACCATATTATTAATAATGTCATTGCAAATACTACTAACCCAAAATTAAAAATAAGTTTGGCAAGCAAGATTATTTTCGACAATAACGCAGCGCCAAAAATAGCTAACAATTTTGTCGCAAAAAATGAATAACCCATGATTTCTGGAAAGTTGATTTGCGGCGACTTTTTATCTCCACAAAAAGCGTTTATGTCATGGCAAAAAGTTATTTCCCACAAAGTTTTACTTGCTGGCGTGATCTCGTGGCAAAAAGCTTGTTTTGTTTTCCCACAAACAGTTTACGTGTCATCAATACACTATTTGCCATGATCGTATATCGTTGGAAAAGAATTCGTGGGAAAAGCCCACATTTGTTGTAGTGACCCTCATTTGTAGCGGAAGAATACCGTGGTAATATAATTACACTTGATGGTTTACAAGAAAGAATGCTATAAACTAACCCAAAACCAAGTGTAAAAAAAACTAAGCCAATAATAAACAAATAAAAAATAACCATCAACTAACAATCCTGAAAAAAAACCAACCAAACCTGAATAAAAACATCTGACGCTCTTATTTTGTCTTGAAGATCAATTTTATCAACTTTCAGAATCCCTTTGAGCCAACAAACAACCTACCAAATTAAGATCTCAAAGAAGGGAGACCTAATTTATCCACATTTAAAATACATTTAAACTTCCACAAAATATCACCAAAAGTAATCCACGTACCAGACTGATGACTCAAGGCCAGCCGAGGAAGAAAATCAGCTCCTGAATTTCCTTCTCTATACACATGACTTATCATGACTTGCAAACTAGACAACATGATAACATTATTCACCCCATAACTTGCTTGTGAATGATTTATCTCTGTCAAATATGATAACATTAGGCATGTCTTGCATCTTAAAGACATGTTTGATGAACTGTTGGGCTAAGTTTGAGGCTGTGTAGGGGTGAGATAGGGGTATAAAATGGATGAACTTGGTTAGGCAATCCACAATGACCCATAAGCAATTAAAGCCGTGGGATGTTGGCAATCCCTCAATAAAATCCGTTGTGATACTAGTCCATGGCCTATAAGGTATAGATAGGGGCTATAAAAGCCCACCGAGAAGACTGTTTTATAGTTTCACAAGATGAAACATATCACCACCATTAGGGATGTAAAAAAAAAAAAACTGGAAAACCGGACCGGTAATATATTTATAATTTTTTATTTTATATTATATGTATTATATGCTAAATTTCCAATTAAAATAACATGAAGCTCTAATCTTATTTTTCAACCCTATTAATCTTATAACATAAAATTAATCTTATAATTCTTAATATAAAAATTTGATATAACATATAAATTATAATCTTATAATACAAAATTAATATAATATAAAATTTTAGTCTTAAACATAAATATTAATATTAAGTTATTAATATAAACTTACTTTTAATATATATATATATATCAATGATATATATATTTTTTGCATAATAAATTGTAATATATATTCTTTTTGTAAATACATTTTTACATATTTGATCATATATATTTATATAAAAGTCTAGAACTTATATAGACTATAGTTAAATTCAATATTTTACTAGTATGTATTAATTATTATAAAAAATGATTAATTACACTTTGCCCTTCGAACTTTCACTCAATTCATAATCTGCCTCTAAAACTAAGAATTGCATCAAAGTGGACCTGCTTACTTTCAAAACTTACCAATCTCTCTCTTCCGTCTACTAGCAGTGTCAAATCTAATGGAAATTCACTGTAAAGATGTAATTTATTATCTAATTTATTATCATTTACCATATAAAATAATATATGCTATCAATTAATAATAAATAATAAATCATTAACCATATATAAAATTATTTGATACCTAACTTGCAAGCAAGTATGAACAATCTATGTTAAGTGAATTATTAATATAGATTATGTAACTAACTAGTTAAAATTTTTTTTTACTATAATTATATTTATGATGTTGATAGTTACTACTTACTAATTTAGACTTTACTCTTTAGTATGATTTATTATGAATAATATCATACATTTTATATATGGTTAATGATTTATGATTTATTATTAATTGATAGCATATATTATTTTATATTTTATATGGTCAATGATAATAAATTAGATGAAAATTATATTTTTCCAGTAAATGTTATGCACATGAGCAACACGTGCATGAATTTCGGTTAGATTTGACGCTGCTGGTAGAAAGAATGGAGGATTGGTAAGTTTTAAAAGTAAGTGTGTCCACTTTGATGCAATTATTAGTTTCGGAGGCACATTGTGAATTGAGTGAAAGTTCGAGGGGCAAAGTGTAATTAACCCTATAAAATAATATATTTATACTATAATATAAATAGACTAATAATTTAGAATATGTAAACATCATATTATTATTAACATAGATAATTCCTAAAACCGGACTGAAAGTGAAAAAATCGAAAGTTTCGATTTCGGTAGTGAATCGGTCTGGTATCGATTCTTAAATTTTTAAAACCAGACCAAACCAGATCGGTTACACCCCTAACAACCATGAATGTACTCTTTAACTTCAGACTTTAGGCCAGGCCAATACAAATCACTTCTAATTATGTGCATAGTTTTATCATAGCCACAATGCCCTCCCATAAGACTGCTATGAAATAGCTCCAGAAGCTTGGTCTTGAAGGGCTTATCATTAGCAATGTACAATCTATGTTAGTAATACAATAGCCCATTTTAACAAAAATATTTAGGTTTCATCTTCCCTTCCTTCTCTTTCTGCAGCAAGCCTTGTAATTCTGAATCTGTGAGATATAACTGCCTCAATTCCTCAAGTAGTGTTACGTTTGGAACCGACACCATAGTGAGTGTCATCACCTTAGCATCCTTCTCTTCAACCTTCTTAAGGGCATATGTCATCTTGTTTTCCTTGCCTTGTTTTTACTCAACTAAGAAATCATAGTCCAAAAGTTTAGACACCCACCTTTGTTGCATAGGTGTGCCCACCTTTTGATCCAATAGAAACTTCAAGCTTTGGTGATCTATTTTAACAGTGAACTGAGCTCCTAGGAGGTAAGGCCACCATCTTTTAACTACTGCAATAAGAGGCAACGACTCCTTCTCGTAAGTAGACATCATCAGTGCCCTATAGTATGCAATAGGGTGTCCCCTTTGCAATAAGACAGCCCCCACTGCTCTGCTTGAAGCATCACACTCAATGCAGAAAGGTTGGGAAAAATTAGAAAGGGCTGGCACATGAGGTTTGATTACAACTTCCTTCAATGTTAGAAAACCTTTTTCTGCTTCAGGGTTCCAATGGAATCGATGTTTCTATAGGAGTTCTAATAAGGGTGCTACTATACCCCCATAGCCCTTGATAAACCTCCTATAATACCCGTTAGGCCCAAAAAGCTCCTAAAAGATTTGAGAGAGGTTAGGAGTGGCCATTCCCCCATGGCCCTTAATTTTTCAAGATCTGCCTCAACTCCCTAGGTAGATATGAAATGTCCCAAATAAGTCACTTCGTGGCTTCCAAATCTGTATTTAGTCATCTTAGCAAATAGTTGATGCTGCCTCAGTTGCCAAGTTGACTTGCAAGTGTTGCATGTATTGTTCTTCATTCTTGTTGTACATTAAAATATCATAAAAAACACAAGGATAAATTTTCTTAGATAAGGTTTAAAAATAGCATTCATTAAACTTTGAAACGTAGAATGGGCATTGGTCAAGCCAAAAGGCATGACCAAGAACTCGTAACGGCATTCGTGTGTCCTGAAGGCAATCTTGGGGATATCTTCTGGTTTAACTCGAATCTGGTGGTAGCTAAACCTCAAGTCCAACTTAGAAAAATAGTTGATTCACACAGCTCATCTTGGAGTCCCGTCGCCCACCCCTAGTCATGGTGCATACTCATGCTAAATAATGACATAGTTTTGCCCTCTTAATTTTAGGAACCCTTTTAGGTTATCTTACGACTTGGCAACATAGGTTTAAAATTTATCCAGCTTTATAGAGTCTAAAGGAAAGAAACCATTTTCTTGCAATTGGATTGTAAGTATTGAATTCTGTTGTTATTTTTCATTACTTATGACAATTCTTGCCATAGTCCTTTTGATTTAGTTAGAAATATTTTTACATAGCACGGGTAAAGTTGCTTACTATAGCATTTATAATACTTCAAGAAATAGTGCAATTGAAGCTCTATTAGAATCATTATAAAAAGTAAGGATTTTTTTTCCTAATAATGTGAGATTCTATACATCATCTACGCTTATTAGGGGTGCTACCTCCCCCCCCCCCCCGGCGGAGGATTCTTAGCCCAAAATGACCCATAAACTATTTTTGGGCCTAAGATTTAAGTAAAAAAAAAAATACAAATACAAAATTTAATAATAAAAATAACAAAATATAATTTACAATAATAGAAATTATTAATTATATACTACTAAGTTGCAACTATTAACTAATAATCATAACTAAGTTATTAGTACATTACAATGATAATTAAGACAAAACTACTACAAAATTACAAATTCATCTAAAAATATTACAAATTGTACTATTATATTAATATTACAATTAAATAAATTAACAAAATAATAATATTTCATTCTTCAATGGAATTTGGGGTGGCCATGGTGGTAGAAAAATGAGTTGTGCTAACTGCTGTGAGACTATGAAAATCGAGATCATAAAACCTAAAACATTAATAATTTAAAAGGAAAATAAATTAGATTCATAAACATGAAATAAAAATTAAAAATAAAAACATATATTAGAAATGTGAAAATTACAAAAATTAAAAATACTAACAAAGATGAGATTGAGATCGAGATGAGAGTAATCATTGGGTCCTTAGGAAGTTAGGATTTGGATTCAACATATGACATTAAGATTATAAAAACTAAAAAAATACAAGCAAAATAATTAGATACAAAAAATTATATAAAATATAAATACAAAAAAAATTAAGGGACAAATTGTGTAAACCAATACGGATGGCAATGGTGGGCCCAATACACACGAAGTCATACTGCAGCGGAGCTAGTCGTAGACACCATCTCATGTATCACTACAACAATTAAATTTGAAATTAATACTGATTAAATGAATATAAATAAATTAAAATAATAAAATAAAATTCACGATTACCAGATGATCTAGATCTAGGCTGATTACCACATTTCTCCTCGTCAGCCTCCCGAAAGTCAAGAACATCTGGAATATGAATTGGGGTCCCTTTGATCCAATTCAGCATGCAAATCAATGCCTCCACAGTAGTAGGAGATAATGAACTCCAAAATGGATCCAATATGTAACCTCCGGTGCTAAAGGCCGACTCTAAGGCTACGGTACTAATAGAGATGACCAAAATACTGCAGATTATCTCTCCAAGGATGGGATACTTCATGGCATGACTCTTCCACCAGCTAATATATCAAAGTCTCATGCAAATGGTTGAAAATCCACTGCCAAGTATCTGTCTACCTCCAATTGAGCCTCTGTAGAATGACGGACTATGGGGTTGTGCTCCAACCTCTCACCCCAATCCAACCTACGATTTTTTAACCCAAACTTCTGGAGGAGGTGGGGGGTAGGTGTGACGCCCCTAACCTCTGCTTGGGATGGAACAGAGACTTAGAGCATTGGGACATGGAACTCAAGGTTACATACCCCTATACATGACTAGTTAATATGCAATGCATCTTATAAATGCAACTAGCAGAATGCAATATTCGTAACAGATTAGGGGTGAAAATATAACTTTATGCCAAAATAACTAAAAATATCTCAAATGCATTCAAAACCACATAGTAGCATAGCTAAACATAAAAGTCTCTAAAGTTAAATCAAACGCTTCATGCGTTCTAGAGAATAAAGAACTAAGGCTATAAATATAAGGATCAAGTTCAGTCTCTCCTCGAGGTCTGGCTCCTCCTCAATATGTCAGATCCAGCACTCCATCTACCCCATCCTTTTCAAATCCTGACAAAACTTCTATCATTCCACTCATAGTGGGTCCACAAAGGGTGAGATTTACATGAAATCTCAGTATGTTAAACAACCAACTTGTATAAAGATAAATTATGCATGAAGAATGATAAATATAAAATGCATGAAATGCAGAAAAATGTACGTGTGTCTCACATCCAAATTCCTTACAATTTTCAGAAAAATTGAGACACATATTTTCGTTCAGAGAATAGTTTTACTTCAACCATAAAAAAAAAAAACATAATTTTATCATAACATTTCATTATTATTACGAATTCATATTTAATCATAACATCATAACGTGTGATATCGTCACAATTTCTCATATGCACTGTGAGTACCTGCTAGTGACCGTAGTACAACTTACGTTGAAACTACATTGTCTGCAGACTCGTTCTCAAGGCATTGGTAATATAACATAACATCATAACATGTACACTCACCAGCATTAAGTGCCATAACATTTTATTTCGCTCCGACGTTATTTAAATAGAACACATTTGAAACTCGTTGACTGTTCTTCGTCAACCTAGGGGTTACCACTCCATTCTTAAACACTCCAGAGTAGACAGAGAAGTTCCACTAGCACATTTTCTCATCCTAGCCTTTGAGGTCGTGACAAAATTATTTTTCATGCTATGTTGAAAAAAGTATTTTATGACATGTGCATATGTAGCAAGTTTTCATATGAAAATGACATTTATAGATACAATATGCAAAAATGGTGAAAATATAACATGTCATGTAAGTATGCACTCAATGTATCATATAATATGATATTTTTGGCTCAAAATGTCAATTGAAACATGAATGTGGCATTTATAGATAAATCATAAATAACTTGTAACGCCCCGTCCCCGAGGGTCCAGAGAGTTAACTCATGTCACTTAAAAATCATTTTTCTTCCACATAGTACATACTCTAATTTTTTTCTTTCGCACAAAATACTCATATATTTATATCACTTACTCCAGAATAAATATTCTAAGACAATACAAAGTCTTAATATAAACATCAATCTCCTAACAAATCACAACATTAGAACACAACAAGCTTACTGAATGAAAATTTTCAATACCCATATAAACCTTCTATGCTTAAACCATCATTCTTAACTCTTCTCACCCATGCTCCATATCCTTGATCTTCAACTGAAACATTCAAATCATCTGAAAAAGATGGTGGAGATAAGGGGTAAGTTATCAACAACTCAGTAAGCAGAAAACATATACTAGTATGTAAACATGAGCCTTTTCAGAAAGTTCAGTATACAAAAATAAAAACATTTTATTTTTATATGCAGATCTCATAAAAACATGTTATCAGAAAATTATAGCGAATTTTCAATCTTTTCATACTCAAAATCAATAATTTATATTTAAGAATCCATTTCATATTCAAAAACGCTTTGGCATAACATAACTGAACATCTTCATCTTATCATATCATATCATATACCATGTTTAACCCCCGTGGTAGGGTTGTGCTATCCCCGGTGGCCAAACCAGACAGTATCATATGGTGAACTTCCCATTTTTCAATGTCAGAGCCCGAGTGTGCACACAGGAAATAACATGTAAAAAGACCACTTTGTTTCCAAAGTGGGTGCACTCATATCATATCATGGTGGTACCAACCATATCACATGAACAGTATCATCATATCAGAACCATATTCAGAACAGATAAGTATGCCAAAGTTTTATCATATCCATATCATATCAAAACACGTGCGAAACATATTCATATCATTTCTATTTGATCAAAAACAGATCCAAATCATTTCATATCACATGCATAAAAATTTCAATGATATCATATTCGCTCTTTTGCATATTTCAGAAACATGTCAAATATTGCTCATGTCTATACATTCCATGTCAAAAATAATTTTTTTTTTCTTTCATATGTATCTCATGAGGGAATGCAAAACATATGCTGAGGTTGTTTTTCACTTTTTCTTTTTCAAACCACTTGCACATTTTTACAAACCAACCTCAGTTCATTTCTTTTTATGCAAATCTAGCATAGGAACCCCGCTTACCTGGACGACTTAACTTTTCCAAAATTTTCCTAAAAAATGTCGAGCCGACTATAGATCGTCATCTATAAAAATAATGACGTAATTTTCATAAGTTTCCAATCAATCACGTATTTCAATATTTAAGCCTAAACTTCAGAAATAACCTATTTTAATTCCTCAAAACTTAAAACCCTCGTAATTCCAAAAATATGTCATCACTTTCTAAAATCATCAATATCCGCCACAACCCACATCATACACGAAACACCAATATTTAAACCCGAATAGCCAACAAAACTCATAGTCTAAACCAATCATACTAATAACTCCATCACCCAATCCAATCAACCCCGTTACTCCTCGGACTCAGCCCGGCAAAATCAATCAGCAATTAAATACAGTGTAATGTGCTAGTATAAAAATACATTAAATTCACGAGAATTCTTAGGAAAATACTTACAGTACTATATAATAATTTCTGGAGGATCACAGAGTTGCAAAAGGTAGCGGCTCAGCAACAAAACAGTGTAAAATACACTGTGGCCGTGGGTCTCAAAAACTCACTTTTCAACGAGGACAAACCAAGACCCAAAATTGATAGGGTAGGGCCTAGAGAGGTCGGTGAAGCCAATGGTGGTGGTGGTTTGCCGTGGGTGACGGCGCAAAGGGTGGTTTTAGGCCGAAAATGCCGAAATCGGAGATGGGCTTGGTTATGCTTCACCGGTGACGGATCGGAGCCGGGGTTGGGTCCATTGGGTTGCCAAGAGGTCGAGGATGAAGTGGTGAAGAGATGGTGGCCGGAGGTGGCGCGACGGCGGCGCTGGAGCTCAAGATGCGTTGCGGCTGGGTGTTGCGTGTGGAGGCTAACGGCGGCGATGGAGGAGCTGAGATTGACAAGGAGTGGTCGCCGATTGGTGGGGAAGCTGATGGGAGGGGAGGTGTCGCGCACGGCGGCGCGACGGCAGTGGGTTGGGTGGAAAGAGAGAAGCGCACGGGAGAGAGGGAGGAGAGGTCGCGCCGCGTGGGAAAGGAAGCAGGAGAAAAAGAAAAAGAAGGGAAAAGAAGAAAAGAAAAAAGAGAGGAAAGAGAAAATGGAGGGAAAGAAATGAGGTCCAGTCCTCACATCTTGGGTCACAAAAAAAGATCCAACGGAAACGATTTTAAAACAGCAAATCAATTAAAATAATTTAAACGTAATGATACAATGAAAATAAAATAATTAAACCCCACAATCAATTAATTTAAAATAAAGAACTATTTAAATGCATAACAATAATTAATATTAAGAAAACATATCAAATTAATTTTTACAATTTAAAGATCATAAAATAAACCATTTAAAATATCCGATAATATTAAAACAAGAGAATAAATTTTTGAATAAATAAAAATAATCCTTCAATAAAAATACACTAAAATACGGGGTGTTACATAACTTATCAAGGTGTAAGTTAGAGGCCAACTTACAAACGTCCTAAGTTTTGAAAATGGTCGTAGCGGCTGAAATCAAATTCGTACTTTGTTAGGATTAATACTACTATGAATGAGGTTCATAAACAAAAGCTTAAAAAATGAGTATTTACAAAAATACCCCTAAAAAAGCCCTAAATTTTTACTATTTGCAAACAAATCTTAAATTTAAACAAACTTCATGTATCTAATATTTTGGATATTCTAAAGCCATCTAAACTCTTAGAATTGTAAGATTCAAAGTGGAACAAGCTCAAACACTCCCAACCCGTGGCATGCACTCTAGTTGATGTCTTCATTTATTTTCAATTATTGATCACTATGAGTGCATGCTTAAGCAACTTTCTTTAATCACAAAAAATTACTATAGTCCTTAATGATATGATAAAGGCTAATTTTGAATAAGCAAGTTCATCCCAATACTTGATCATGACTAAGAACCTTAATCTTTATTAATCCTCCATTAATCAAGTTTGATGTTCTTAGTGCAAATCATCAAGGTATGCTTTTAAAATTCATCCAAAATATGAAAATTTCATTCTTATCCCAATCAGAAGGTTTCTATATGCTTAATCATCAAGCCTAGGTGGAACAAATTAAGCTTCAAGCCTTAATCACAACTTACTTAAAATCCAAGCATGTTTTTATGATCAAAACAAGATAGAATTAAAACCTATCATGGCATACTTTTAATAAAAAATCAAACCTTCCATGAGCATTCTAAGACATTAATAAATCATATCAAAACATACTTAAGACATGCCATAGCTAAATTTCCACTTAAAACAATTTAAACATTTAATCCATCCTTAATGAACCCAGTTTTGAATCAAGTATGGTAACTTTTTCTAAATTCATCCAAAAATCACTTCAACACTTAAAATCATAACGTGTCATGTAAACTAGGATCTAGAGCAAGAATACTTACAAATTTTGTAGCTCACTCAAGCTCCTAGCACAAGAACTCTCAAGAACTTCTAAGAACACTCAAACTCACTCACGTTTCGGTTTCTCTCAAGACTAAGGGGGCAAGATGGCTTTCTATGCTTAAGGGGGAGCTGGAGAGGAGGTGTGGAAGAATGAGGGGGTGAAGGGCCTTTTATAGGTGGCCAAGAGGGTAAAGGCGTTGGCCTTGGTCCATGGGGATTGGTTGAGGTGGGCGGTGGTGTAAGGGTTGATTTTTTTTAGATTGTAATCCATCACTTTGTGTCACTTGTACAGAACAAAACAGTGCCCTAAACCACCAGGATTTCATCACTATAGTTGCTGCATTGCTCCTATGGGGGCTGGTCAAGTTGTGGTGCAGAGGAGAGAGGAGAAAAATCATCAAAACCATCCAAGAGGGCTGATGGATTCAAAGGGTTTCCATGGGTAGATTTGATCATCACTTTGACTCATCTTCTTGGCTCTTCTTTAAGGTTGAATTGTGCAGATGTAAGGTCATTCCTTGGAGCCCTTTGCAGGTGGAGGATTGGCTGACATGTGATCATGGAGGTGCAGCTCAACGAAGGTGATGCAAGGGAGGTAGTTGCCGAGTGAAGTGGTCTTGGGTGCCTATCGTTTTGGTGCCTTCTTTGGGTGGGAAAACTGGGTCAAATGCTCATGATGATCATGAGGACCTCTTGGGGATTGGGTGGTGATGGAGGTGGTGTGGGGTGGTGGCTTAACCATGGCAGATGGGTGGTTGAATTTCAACCAATTTAGTTTCTTTTCAACTAGCTTCCTAGGTGCAATCAGTTTTGGCTATTTGGTTTGGTTTTTTGAAACCAATTCCGTCCAAGGCTTATTCTAGGTTATAAGGGATCATATGAGGTGTTAAAGTACCATAGTGACCTTGAGAAAATGACACAAGAAGATTGGGCTTAAGGGCAAAACAATCCATGCACACAAAGGGCATACATGTGTGCCGATTGGTGTAGATTTGGAGTTTGATGTGTCATTTCCTCTAATGACATGTGTGGAGGTTTATCTAGGGTATTAGTATGATCTAAAAGTGATGTAATTGAGTACTAAAACAAGAAGATTTCAGATTAAAAGGTTTAAAAAAATTAAGCTTCAAAACATGGTTTAAAGATCACTAATATTGTATAAGTTGATTAATGGTCTTAACCAATTTTTAAAACTTAATTTGGATACTTAGGGTATGACATGGACTTAAGAAAACTCATGGTATGGTGTATTGGCTTTCAATTTGAAGAGTGAAATAAAACAAAACAAGACTTTGGGCCTTGTGGGCTTAAAAGGGTCATGAGTGTGGGTTAAAAGGCTCATGAGTTTTTGGGCTTGAGTAAGTGAGGTCCTTGTTTCCAGATTTTGAGGAATTAGAAGAGACCTCAAGATCCACAAGGATGGGGCTTGAAAGGCTTGCCTTGACATAACTGGGTCATTGGTCAAATCTATACCAAGCTTGGCCCAAAGGCCTTAAGCCTTCCTCATACTTGGGCCAAAGTTATCCTACCAAGTCTTGAATTCCTAAGAGGCTTGGTTAAAGGCTTCCGAGGCTTGGCCCATAAATGTCTTAAGCTTCTATAGGACTTAATAGAATTACTAATGAGTTTGCTTCTCTAACCCTCCATGCTAAATAATCAATGTCACTAAGTGTTAGGTCTAAATGAATCTAACCATATCAACATTAAAGTAAAATAATAAAATAAGCACTAAAAAATAATATTATAATAGTAATAGTAATAATAAAAAAATAAAAAAATATTTAAAACCCAAAATTATAAGTTTAATCTAAGGGCGTCTTAAGCTTAATCCTAATGGTTAATTAGGTGTAGTGTTACAGTAGGTGTACATATGTTCGAATATTACTACCGCTGAGGACGAACAACTCATCAAACAATCTAACAAGGGCTTCCTTAACCTTTGCCGCAATAAGCTCCGCCCATGCATTCTCGTGCGCAATTCACAATCCGTATACCATGTCATCAATCTTAAATTGGGGGTCAAGAACAACAGCCACATATAACAAAATATTAGACTTACTAAAATCATCCCAATACTTGTCATACTTCACCCTCATCATCAATGTCATCTCCCGCATCCTAATATGGTCACTCGCGCACATGTCATCCAATTCTTCTCTTACCCTACATATTTGCTGATAGAAATGAGGGGATGTAGGGTATAAAGAACCAGATAGTTTC
Source organism: Juglans mandshurica (assembly GCA_022457165.1). Lineage (NCBI taxonomy): Eukaryota > Viridiplantae > Streptophyta > Magnoliopsida > Fagales > Juglandaceae > Juglans > Juglans mandshurica. The sequence continues at coordinate 7,516,578 of CM039625.1, forward strand.
ATTTACAAAGAACCAGATAGCTTCATTGTGACCTCATAGAAAAGCCTAAAAAAATCTACAAAAGTAGCAACTACCTCCCAATCGTTATCGATAGGCTTCCCCAATCCGTCGTGCTCATCAAAATATCTGACGTATTGAATATCTTCATCACCCAATAATGTAAAGGCCAATTGATATTCTTGGGCCGCCTCCAACATCAACAAGGTTGAGTTCCATCTTGTAGGAACATCAGTACAAAGGTCCTTCAATGTTATGCCCACAGACCTTACAACAACCTTGAATTTATCCAATCTAACAGGAGAATATCTCACAAATCTCACAGCAGTTCTGACTCACAAATCTCACAGCAGTTCTGACTCGGGCAATCGAGTCATCAAAATCTTTCAAACCACCTGTCACAATTAGATTCAAAATATATGCTGCAGATTTGACATGCAAACTCTCACCACCCATAATTGTCTTATTTGCCTCTAAGATTGGTCTAAAGATTTCCCAATGCGACATCGTTCGACGAGGCATTATGACGCTGTAACGGTCACAACTCGTGCAAAACCCCACTCCTTTATTGCGGTCTCCAAAGCCCTCCTAATCGTCTCACCCTTGTGATCGGAAATTTGAAAAACTTTAAAAATTTTTTATGTAATATTCAATCACAATCAACAAAATACGCAGTCAAAGACATATAATTAAAATTATGGATCGATGTCCAAGTATCGGTGGTGAGGCAAACCATTTGACCCTCCAATTGGCCCCTCAACAACTCTTTCTTTGACATATATTGTTTTTTTATATCGTTTGCCACCGTGTGGCGAGAATGAAGATTAAACCTAGGTTCCAAGTACTTAGAATATGCTTGGAACCATTTCCCATCCACAAATTGAAAATGTAGCTCATCCATGATGACCATACGAGCTAGGTGTCTCCTACACTCCTCGAGATCATACTTAGTATACCCCTTCAACGTTGCACCCCCACTACTCTCATCCGCCATTTTTTTAAGTTCAATCTCTAGTCTAACTTGACTCGTCTCTTGTAATGATTTTAATATTTGACTTTTTTTGTATTGTTCTTCTAAGTGTACCTTTAATTGGGATGTATCATGTCTCCTATAGTGATATTCATACACTTTACCGCAATAGTTACACTTACCTTGGGGGTTATAGGAGTCACCACCCTCTAATTTAGTAAAGTGGGTCCATACTATAGAAACATGTTTCTTGCTTTGTGGGGGCCAAGGGGGCAGGCCCAGCACCCGCAGGGCAAGGGTCCGTAGGGATAGGTATTGGGGTAGGGGTAGGAGAGCAAGCACTACAATCTGATGGATTTTCCATTCTCCAAAATTGACAAAAATTTGAAATAAAGCAACATCACACCAAGTTCAAACAATTAAAACCATGCAACATGATGATGATGGAAGACCAAAAGATAATCAAAGAAATTGATTCTTGCAATGAGAGATGCTTCGCCTTTATCAATATAAACATAATGCATGATAGAAGTCATCAATGATTTGCTTGTTATTCTTCTTTTTTTTATTTTTTTATTTTTTTATCACACTGTTATGAATAGTTTGCAATTGTTATTAGGTTTCTTTTAAACACATTTTTGCACTTTTGATAGGCTTGGATTAGAATCATGTGAAGCCTAGATGGATGGGCACTCTTGTTTTTTGTCTTTTTACTTTTTTCAGTTTTTAGAATTTTGCCTTATGTTAAGTTGTTTTCTTTGATAGACTGCTTTGTATTGTTTTTAGAAGGCAAAATAAACTCCTTTTATCTTCTATTGTCTCTAAATCACAAGCGCATCCACATAATATTAACTTCACAATCTTTCTTGGTGCAATTAAAAAATATTCTTAAAAGTGACCCAATAATTTTTCTAGTTGGTGAAATAATTAAAAAAAAAAAATCTTTTAACAAATTATATATAACTAACAAATGTTTCAAACCTCTAGCACCCACACTGAGCATAGAGTGGCTGATCCACCAATGACTGTATTTGGACTAATTCCCCTTGGCAGGTTCCTTTTGCTTTTGATTGGCTCTTCATTTTTTGAAATTGATCAGACCAAAGAGGAAAATAAAAGCACTAATTGCTCAGCCTGAAATGTCTAACAAAAGTTATTAATTTACGTGAAGACTACATTTCTACCCTATACATCCCAAAATATTAACTACATTTATTGCCTGATCTATAACTCAGATTTTGTTGCAGTGATACCCCGAGGTATATAGTAACAGCAAATAATCGAACATGCAAGATCCAAATGCAACATGTACATACACAATATCCATCCAGCTGATGATCAATTAATGTCGTGCAATAAAATCAGCAACCCCTAAATTAATATAAGACCAATTTCTACCCTAAATTAATTTAGAAGTTTCAAAGATTGAAACCCCTAAATTAATTTAGGGTTTCAACTTTAAACCCTAAACTAATTTAGGGTACCAATCCGAAACTCATGCACAAAATCACAGATTCATCATTCATGAATCACATGCAAAATCAAGATTCTCCACATCACATAGTTCACAAATCCCATCCTCCATCTCTATTTAATTTCAATCTTCCTTCAATCTCCATAACTCAACAAAAAAAAAACATAAAATACTAAAACTAAGAGGTTCAGATTTGGGGCTTACCTTCGGCGATGATAATGCGATGGTGGTAGAGAGCGACGACCACAGAGAGCGATGGAGTTGAGAGGAGAGAGATTGGGAGAGAATTGAGAGTCGTGCGACATGAGAAAGACAGAGAAGGGGAGGGGAGTTGCGGGAGGGGGGGGGGGGATTAATTAACCTAGACCAAACAGCGTCGTTTTGTCTATAATGACAAAACGACGTTGTTTCGTCTGGGGTGTTTTAAAAAAAACCCCATAGACAAAACGACGTCGTTTTGTCATATGGGGGAGGGGGGTTTAATATATATATATATATATATATATATATATATATATATATAAGCGGGGCGAGGGTAACTCGGAGCAGGGTTGGCCCCCCTCCGACCCCCGCCTCTACTGGAGGCCTCATATGTGGTTGGGGCCACCCGCCCCCCACATCTGTAGCATGGAGCCCCACCCCACCCATTCAGGGGTGGGGCCCCGTTGCCCACCCCTAATGCTTATCACTCACGATGGAATATATATATATAGTAGGATATTGAGTTTATCCTTATAATAATATTGTTGATGATAGTTTAACCTTGGGTTGGTGATATTTTGGTGCACTCCCAATTCTAGTTTGAATTCAAGTTGGTGACATGCATAGTAGAAGATGGAGCTGGCATTATCATTGGTTTAGTATCCAATTCTTGAGGAGCCTGATGCTGCGCGCAAGGATCGATGACTCGCACGGCGAAGGTGTTATAGTCTTAGAACATTTTTTTTCAATTTTTTTGACCGCTTGGCCAATTGGCCTTTTCTCTTTTTTTTTTTCTTTTTTTTTTCATATTTTTTTAATATTTTTAAAAAATATATCAATATACTAATAGTCACTTCCTTAATTATTAAATAAAAAAAATTTAAAAAAAATTAAAATATATGAAGTATCAAAATAAGGGAACAAATTAAGTGAGTAAAGTAGCATTTTTCAGTCTTACAGAGAGATCAGCTAGTTAGGGCCAGCACGTACGACTTGCTTTTGCATAGGCCGGCCCGCTTGTATATGCGTGGATAGTTGCAAAACTGTGCATGATTTTTGTTGGCCATGGGTTGACCTACTTTGATCCATCCCAATAAATTGTAGGAAACTTGAACATATTAATTTTGGAGATGACATGTATATATACTAAAATGAATAACAAGCAATGACATCATGTTTATATGATACAAAAATGATATTTGCATTTCTAAGATGTACGAGTAGATAAATTTAAAATCTACGTAAAAATTATTTTTTTAATAATAAATCTCATTTTTTTTAAAAAAATAAGTGTGCAGAATTTTCACACCTAAGATTATATTTACTCTTAATGATAATGGCATATGATCATGCACATATCTAATAGATATATGATGGTTAAGACTGGCCTAAAGAAGGGCTGAGAAGTACTCCCAAGAGGAAGTACATGATCATAAAGCTGCAAAGAAGCTGTCAACAACATGCATACAGATGGATCATTGGTCATGATAATTGGCGATATCGAGCTTTCCAAACCTAAATTGGACATACTCTGATGATCTCTACTCTCTCTATCTCCTGTTTCTTTTGGCGGGAAGCCAAGAAATTCATTGCAGAGTAATTCGAGAATTTGGGATACAGATGACATTATATATGGGTGTGTGGGACATGTTCTCCAATTTGAGAGTGATTTTGACGCGCTGGGAATAACGTAGTACTTTAGGAAATTTGTGCTTAAATTTTTAGCATGGAGAAGAAGATGAGACAGAGACGTTTTAGACTCTTGTAAGAGCAGTCAAGATTTAACTCTTCTGAGTTTGTGCAATAAAAGCCAGAAAGGAGGTTAAAAGAACATGTGAATTAAAGGAAAAGGAAAAGGAGCAAAACAAAACAAAGGAATATGTGAAGAAAAAGGAAAGGAAAGGGAAAAAGTTTGATAGTGAGGATCTTTCAGTGCCATCAATTCACTTAATTGTGCTTGGACTGTCATCCATTTACTTCCCCCAAACAACATAACTTTCCCACATATTTGCACCCACTTTCCCTTACACGATATGACTATTTTTCTCACCAAGTGATCATGGTTCTCATCCCATCCCTCAACTTTCTTTCTCTTTCTCGAGAAAAAAGGAAAAGAAGGATGAAAAAGAAAAGGTGGGAGCTACCACTGTAGAACATAAAGTCATGTACTGCTTGCAAGTGTTTGTATAAAGATGCCCTTCCATCTAAATCTAGTTGGGAATATATTTCAATCCAAACAATGATGCCTACCCACATTCACTTTATTTGCCATTATACATTTAAGGGTGATAAGTGACATTAGCATCAATCCTTTTCCATCAATTTCCAAGCTAAAAAGGCTTCTAAGCAAAATGAGGGTTTGGAGTATAGAAATATAAAGTCTCAAGCAAAAACAAAGTAGGTGAAGAGTACCTTTCTCCATCCACACGTATCGATTTTGCGATTTCCTCTTGTTTTTTTTTTTTTTTTTCTTTTTTGGTGATGGATGACTTTTTCCTTACCAACATGTCTCGTCCAATCTGCCCTAGATGTAGTTGAAGGTGCAAATAAACTGTTTTCGTTTCCTTTGCCCATGCAGTTCATTCTCTTCTCTAAGATTAAACACCTTATGACTTGAGACGTTATAATTCAAGTGGTGATCAGTGACCATAAATAAAACCGTATAAAAGTATGAGTGTTTGGAAGATCGATGATCATAGGTTGCCCAAAATGGAGGCATTGTGATAAGAATCCAGAGAGTAAAATAAAATACGGAACTTCAAATGATCAAAGGTTGAAAGTTTCTACCATATCATGATAATATTATCTTTACTCAAAAAAGAAGTTGAGACAGGAACTGAGAATTCCTCTCCAAGGGTCGGTCCTGACAGATTTATTACTGTATGTGTGTAGTTAAAAACCGTATACATGAGAGATAGATAGATGGAGATCAATTTTGAAGCTACAGTTTGGTATTTCCTGTAGTACTCTTTGTTTTTTTTCCTTTTAAAGCTACAGTAGTTTTGGTTATGAAATGGGATGTGGTCCATGGACACGTGCAAATGATGGCATTGTCTTCCCCTAATGATGGATTCCCACCGCTTCCTCCACTGTGTGGGATCCACTACTCCTATCATGCCACCCAACTTCACATAATTTTGCTGATCTTTTACTTTGACCGACAAAATACCATGCATGTATATCATTTTTCCAGTCCTGTTAAACCTCCTGAGAAAATGAACGTACATGACATGAATGTGTTGGCAATAGGCTGCTGCTTGCATGTGTAAAAAAATCCAAAGAGATTGCAACATTTTAGTGTGAATGCATGCATGTGATCATCTGCATGCAGAAAAGTTTGTCCCTGCATGAAATAATTGTGTGCATGGCTCAGCTTGTTGATTGGGATAGCTAGTCAAGTCTCTTGTTCACTCAAACTGTAATAGACATATAAATCGATGATTATTCCTTCGAAAAAAATCATAATTAACATGCATGGCTTCTAGACTGGCAATTAATGATGCATTTAAATCCTGAATTAATTACAAATGCTTTTGTTGATTAATGGAGCTAGAAAGCAACTTTTACACATATATATATATATATATATGCAGTATATATAATATGTCCAAAAATATTCCATGTATATATGCATCATGTGTAATTGATTTAACGTATCATAGTAAGGATTAAGTTTCGTTGCAGATCTTTAAGTAATTGCATGCACTTGTGATCATAGATTGGTCTTGCATGCATGCATGTGTGGTTCCTTGGATTTGTGATCATTTCTCACCAAATAGTCTCCAGTTTAATTCTCTTTCACCAACATCCAAACAACATCAAATTTCACGTTTTTCCTACGTTAGTGTTTCACATGACACACGTACTAGGTAGGTTCTGCACTGGAAATCTGTTCAAGCTATATATAATGATTTCTTTCAGTACTGATCATCAACAATAAAGGTGCTTCATCATGTATACCACCAATCCTATTATGGACAAAGCAGCTAGGGTTTGGTGTAGAATCATGAGTGCCTAGCTGATCTCAAGGGTTAAGATTTCTGAAAGTGAAAACTTGATCTTGGGTCGTGATTCAAGGAGTTCATGTGCGTTATTATATTGGTCCCGACCAAAACAAAAGAGGGAGGAGTTATCATGTTATTGGTGAAACCAGATATCGAATATATCTGCAATTGCTTGGTTGCTTGAGGCCAAACAAACAAACAAACAAAAGAATAAAAATAAAATAAAAGTAGAAGAAAAAGGACTCATCAAGCTCATGATCCCAAATGTCAACATTGTCAACATTGTCATCATTATCCCACGCATTGACGTCAAGCTAGAATGACATCTGTCCAATGGCATTTAAATTGAAAAGGAGCCACCTTTCAAAGCCTAACCATCTTTTTCTTTTTCTTTTGTTTTTTTTTTCTAGATCTTTCTGTTCGAATATATTATACAGTTACCAAGAAAATTCAACTCAAAATTACTCTAATCACAAATTAATTACATAAAAATAATCTCATAAATTGATGTGATTTAAAGTGATTTGTTAAATTATAAAATTATTTTTATTATAAAGCAAATCTGATAAAACACATAAAATCACATCAGTTTGTAGGATTATTTTGTATAATCCATTTATCTCTTTAGTACTCCTCTTTCATAAAACAGTTATAGCTAGCTTTGGATTACTACACCCAAGTTCATGTTAACATCGTGCTAAAAGTGTTAAAAAAATGTTCATACGAGTATGAATCAAGTGGTCCAAATAAGAAAAAAAAAAAAAAACTTCCCAAAACTCTAATTAAGTATAGGATTCATATATATGTAAGAAGATGCAAAAGGTTCTGATGATTTGCCAGCAAAATGATTGGAGTGGCCACTATCATAATTCATGTACTATTTCACTTTTTCAGTTTCTCGCACAAATGAGTTGTAAAGACCGTTTATAGTATAAATACAGATGATTATATATAGCTTAATTATAACATATACACATAAAACTGCGTAATTTGCTCTCTAACCTGAAGCAAATTTCTACACAATATGACTTTTTAGGTTCGACAACAAAAGTACACATCTGCATGAAGAAACCAAAGTTAATGAGCTGTCGAGCAGATTGAGATCCAAATATCACGCAACAACATAATCTTTCATAAGATCCCCCACACAAATTCAAGAATGAGATCTTTTAGGCTATGAGAGGAGAATGGGTCACATCATGATCAGGATGATGACAACCGAATCATCATTATGCTATTAGAGTTTATACCATGCATGATTTAGTTACCGGCCGGGGATATTGATGATGAATAACAATCAGATATTGCATGAAAGTAACAGTAGTACGTAGTACTAAGGCATATTCACGAGTCTGTTCTTTGCTTTGCTATTTTTAGGAGTAATAACTTTTTGCCAATTAGCTTCAACAAGGATAGATCATCAGGTGTCTTTCAAGAGGAAAAAAGATCATATGGGTGATCTCTTAGGAAGTTTTCGTGTTGCACCCTCGTTTTGTTCGAAAAAAGATCAATATTATTGAAAGAAAGTTGTTTTGCCAATATATGGCCCTTTTTTTTCTAACTTCTTCTAGAAAACAGGAGACTTTGTTAGAAAATTAGTGAGAAACGGTGGAATTAATTGCATCAAAGCTAGGCTTCTTATCCCCAAGCTGAATACTAGCAATGCTTAAGAAAAAGGAAAAATTAAAATTAAAGATAAATTATATCTTGATTTGTTTTTCAAAACGCGGTTTCTTAAAAAATAATGCAAAATGCATCTTGTCAAACACCATCTCTCTCTCTCTTCCCTTTTTCTTGTCTTTCTTCTGTTTTCGGATAAGTTGAATATTTTCATTGAAGAAAAGAGCACCCAAGTAGCTAGATTGCCGCGTGCATGGGGACATACTCCAGGATATTAATATACAAATGCCACGTACTGAAACAAAATTGCAACTACAAAACCTGCAGGCATCATGCTGCATGCTACAAGACCAAGCATAAGAAACAAGACAAAACTTTTACTACAAGCTAGCAATGATAATAATGCTACAACACATGAAGCAATAAGACATAGCGCAAGACAACATCAAATAAAACAAACGAACTAGCATGCAGCTTGGAGCTTGCTGTACGCATGAAACAGTTGATGAATCAATCCCACATAAGGAAACCGGAGACTTGGAATCATCTATATATAATCAGCCTCTCAGAGTCTCCATGCCAGGAGTTCATGTCCAAAAACAGTGCAAGTGACCTGTAAAGCAATCTGTCAAAATGCAGCCAGAATGAATTAATTATTAATGAACCAGCAATTAATTGAATTGAGCCATTCCCGTGTTCAATGCATGATGGCTCAACCTAAACCACCAAAATACCAAGTCTTTCGTGAATTTCATCAAAATCCAGAATAAATGCATCAAGTTTGGCTTTTTTATACAGATGACAGGTCACAGATTACCCAACCCGCTAATTAAGCTCAAAACCATGTGTCAATCAGTACTTCTATTGAGACCCTCACTAGGAAGCTGCCATAAATTTAAAAGGGGCAATCTGTAATACTCCAGTTCTAGAAAGAAAGAATAACTCAGATTATATGTTATAAAAGTAATCATGAATGCTAAGTCATTATACATTACCTACTTATCATGTGAAACTAGTCTTTTTGGCTTTGTAAAGACATTGGAGATTGATCAAGTTTGACACATTCATGTTATGTCTCACCAAGCCCTGCATTGGGTGAAAAAAAATATGATAGCAGGTTAATGGAGAATGAAAAAAGGGCATTTAGTATACCAAGTTCCTTGTTGGTTCTTTACTGCATGGGTGGAATTGAGTTTTATAATATGGCTACAAATTAGGGTTTCGGTAGTAATTAACATTTGCCTTGCTGATTTAAGGTGAAGTTGTAATAGTCTGAATTGACTACTAAATGAGAATGGTGAATGAGATCCAATATTTACATGGGTTCCAATGTTAATCTTCACTATACTAGTTCTAGGTACGTACGGATAATTAAGTGAAGGTATATGCCATAAAAAACATATGGACTGTAACTAGTTTGGGTACTGCGAATAACTCTATTCTCATGATACCTCACTACTATTTATTATTTTATTATTATTATTTATTAATACGTAATATTCTATCATTATTTTATTCGTAGAATATATGAGAATATCTCACTGCTGGTTTGATTTTCAAGTGAGTAGGATTTATTTATTTATTGTTTCAACATGCTCTGATCTGATCAAAGGCATAAAAAGAAAAGACGACGGCATTCATTAGTTATATGTATAGTCTGGCTCTCACCCATATCCGTATCTTGAGAAAGCAAAAGAGTTCCATTTTCAAGTTTTGGGATTGGAAGAATCTTTCTCATTCCCTCCCCCCTCCTCACTTTATAGTGAAAAAGCTTGAAAGACAGCCAGAGGCCACCGAAAAGCATGTACAACTTATCATGAAAGCAAGAAAAAACGACCCGATTTGACGGGCCAACACACACGCACATACACCCACACGCTCATATATACAAATTCTCTCTCTCTCTCACCTGTTCCCCCATTTCAATCTCTCCCCCTCTCTACCTCTTTATTCGTGCCTCTTTTTTCCTTTGTTTATACATGGAAAAACCCAAGTCAACCTCACCTCATCATTTAGTCTTGTTTCTTTACGAGCACCCACCTCATTTCCCACTTTCATCATCATCACTTTAATTCATTCCCTGATCGTCTTTCTTCTTCTATATAATTATCGCACTCTTATCATCTCATCCCTTCACCATGGGAAGCAGCATGAAGGTACATCAGTTCGCACGTGGATTCTGGCCGGAGCACGAACCCTCTCTCACGCTTGGTTGCAAGCGCTTACGCTCTCTTGCTCCCAAGCTGGCTAATACCGTCGACAGTACTACTACAACTGCTGGTGTTGCGGCTTTTGATCTCAAGAGCTTCATCAAGCCTGAAAGTGGCCCCAGATCAAAGTTCGGTTCCTTTGACGAGAAGCGAGATTCACCCCAGGTACTACAACCAAGTTTATGATGATCTACTTGCTTATACTCCTGTACATGACAATATATGCATGCAATTTGCGGTAACAATCATTATTGGTTCATGCATGTTATTCTTGTAACTGCTACTCATAACTAAAAAGGAACCTTACATCCTATCGATCATCCCATGAGATATACATACTTCATATAAAATGGTGGAAGAACATGTAAGGATCCATAATGGAATGATGGAAATGAAATCCGTACCAGTGATACTGCTCCATGCGACATTAAAGTCTAAAAACAGTTATGTGGGATATTGCGACGTCGAATACCATAAAGACTAGAGTGTATCTTGTTAATTTTTTAAGGATCGGCTGTTCGACCGTGTGACACCACTTATAGCAAAAATATTTGCCAAAAAAATTAATGCAGGTGGAAACGCACCCAGGAGGGACGCGGTGGAATCCAACGCAAGAACAGATAGGGATATTGGAGATGCTGTACAAGGGCGGCATGCGCACTCCTAATGCACAGCAAATAGAACAAATCACCGCGCAGCTTGGGAAGTACGGCAAGATCGAAGGGAAGAATGTGTTCTATTGGTTTCAAAATCACAAAGCCAGGGAGAGGCAGAAGCAGAAGCGCAGCAGTCTTGGTCTTGGCCATTGTCCGAGAACTCCGGTCCCCATCACCACTATCACTTTAGAGACCAGGGTATATGCATGATCATAAGCTCAATTTCAAACCATTCAAAACTTCGTGAGTTTCTCAAAAAGAAGTCAAGTCATGAGCAAGGATTTTCATATCTTAATTCGAATAATATTGCAGGGGGGATTTGAAAGAGATCAGGAAGTTAGTCCATACAAAAGAAAATGCAGAAGCTGGGCATCTGAAAGCTTAGAAGAAGAAGATCAAAGCAAGTCATGTACAGATCAGGATGGAGATAGAACTCTGGAGCTCTTCCCATTACACCCGGAAGGCAGATGAAGGGGTTTGAAATTTTTATTTTTTTTCTTTTTCTCAGCTTTGAGCTTTTGTTCCAGTCCTGTAAGCTGCTTTGATGTGCTTTTTTATTTTCTTTATTTTTCTTCTTTTTCTTTGTTTCGGGAAAGAAGAAAGACGAAGTTTTTTTTTTTTCTCTCTTTGTACTCTACTGCTTATTATTCCTGACTTGTAATCAAAGGGCTAGTCACTCTCTTTATTCGAAGAACTGAGCCTTTTCTTTTGACTACAGGGAACTTGTGGTTGAATCGAAGCTTTTAGGTTAAAAGGGAATAACATATGGACACTGAAGTCCACGCACTTACTTCCTCTTAAGCCCTATGCTGCGATCCCTTCATATTTTATGTTTGGAAACGGACATATCCTCTGTCCTTAATGCCTACAAGATTATGATATATTTCACATCTTGATCATGAGACTTTGATAAAGTAGGGCATCAATCAACTATCACAATTCTTTCATTTTTTTTCCTTTTTTTTTATTTTTATATTTCCATGATTGACATGCAACTTTTATTAGAAAAGTAGTAACAGCTAGTGTTGGGTGGGCACATGAGTAATACTACTCTTTTATTTATATACCACAAAAATTTCATAGATTTCACCTCTGATCTGACCTCCTAATTATTGTCCCAAGTGGTTCTTGTGTGAGGTAATTTTTTAAAGTCTCAACTTAATTACCACTTCAAGTACTTTGGGTTGCATATTTTAGCTATTTCTTTCTTGAATCAATTACCACAGCTGGTAAAATAGTTTGTGAACCAGTAAGTATGCATGCAGATTCCAAAATGAAGGAAAGTTCAACAAGAAAGGAAAAGGAAAAGAAACATCTATATATATATATATATATATATGGTATTCTAGAATCAGCCCTGCTAGGTACAACAGCCCATGCAGCATCGATATGCAACCAGCTGACACAATCTCATTTTTTATTCGTATATCTGCCATCTCCTTCCCATGATCAACTTTTACATTTAAAAAAAAAAAGTCAGTTGGCGTTGTCCATTCATCTGCAATCTGCAATCTCCATTATCTCAAGAAGAGAAAGCAACTTCATTATCAGCCCAGGAAGTAGTAGCCCAATGTCGGTTAGCAAAACTCGCCTAGCACCGAGAAGAGCCGCCGTACGATTCTAGCAAACTTCTAGAGAACTTATTTTTGAATCGTTGTTAGAGTGAAATTCGGGAAAAATCATTTCATTCTTTCCATCTTTAACTTTTCGTTGTTAGAGTGAAACTTGGAACATTTCATCTGAGAAGAAAAACGCCATTACTAGTTATCATTTTCTTTTTTTATAAAAAAAAAAAAGGAAAATACTTACAATCATTTCTAGTAATGAGTTCAAATTTTGGGAAAAAATCTTTGATATAATCTACAGCTGCACTACCCACCAAGATAAGAACAGGAAGATATTTGTGTGGAGGAGAGAGAAAGATATTTGTGTAGTACCTGCTTTACCTAGCAAGAAGCTACTCTAAGTGATCTGGAGAGATGGTGGAGGAGAGGCACCTCAGAGGTGTGATCAAACGAGAAGAAAGGTTGGTTGATGCATTTTCTGCGTAGCTAATTAATTATTAAATGTATTTTTTATATTATATGTAGGATCCCACAGATGAACTGGCATATTTGGATTTGAAGATAAACCTTCTGGAACTTCCATCATTGTAATGGAAGAACTCGATCGGTTTCTGATGGAGAAATCAACTGTTGCGAGCTTGTCCGAGGTATTGAACTTCCGGGGTATTAAACTCGGGCTGCGTCGAAGAGAGAGTGAAACTGTGAAATCGAGAGGAAGAAAGAGAGATGAAGAAGAGGGTAGGAAAAAATTGATAGAGAAATTGAGAGAACGAAATGAAGAGAGAGGTAAAAAAAATATATTTTATCATCCGGTTTTGCGGGAGTTTCTCCAGCCGGTTGTAAATAGAATTTTTCTTCTAGAATGGCATCTATATTTTGGAACAACCATCATTTTTTTTTTTTTTTTACAAGGGTGGGGTTCGAACTTCTCTCATTTGGAAACCATGTCTTATGTCATCTGGTCTAAATTTAATTTTAGTTTTAGTTTTTCTTTTAGTTAGCTATATTAATTAGGATTCCAAATTAGTTTCATTTCTAGCTCTCAAAATCATTTTTGGCTGCATTGTTTATTGGGTTTCTATCGTTTTGTCTTGCATTTACTTAATAAATGGTTTTTTAAGTATAACCAATATATATATATATATATATATATATATATATATATATAATATTTGCCCTCAAAACCCATCAATATATATACATACATAATGTATATATATATATATATATATAATATAAATATATATATAATATTACTTTCCTCTTCAAAGGTCAAAGCGAAAGGAGTTTCTCCGTTCAAGGTTAGGACCATGCTCCAATATCCCCACTGCACAGCATGTAGCTCTTGGGCCCACACCATATAGAATAGGATTTTGTTGGTAATCTCTACTTGTCCATTTGCTTGTGATTGCCACGGCAAGCTGGAGTAAAAGTTTTTTCTTCCCTCTTGAATCATTACAAGAAAAACAGATATTTGTAACTATTTGTTTGTGACGAAAAGATTATTTGTGATCAAAACAGACTCATTTTAACTGTAAATAATCATTTCGTTGGAATTAACTGACTACAAATAAGTATTTTTTTTATAATAAATAAACCGCAAATTTGCATAGTAACATGACCATGTGATTTGTCGTGACTGCCGCCAATGCTTTCATCTTTGTTCACTTGGTGAAGTAGTTGACCGCCACCACAACAAACTTTACTCCTCAATTGCTAGTCGGCAAAGGCTCCACAATATCAATAGTACCCCATTGAGGAAATGTACACAGTAGCTAAAACCATCATTAGCTTATCCGAGGGGTTTTTTAGTATAAGTGAACATATTTGCCACACTAATTTGTACCTCTAGACTACTACTTCTAACCCCCCCCCCCCTCCAAATAGGGCCTTCATCGTCAATGCTGTCCCACCAGAATGGTTCCCACATACTGATTTTGTGGATCTTCACCATCACATGTTGGGCTTACTTTAAGTATTCAAGTATAAGTTGTGCCCACTCGGGAATTGATAGTTCTACCTTGGGACCATTGTCCCTATTGCTAACCATTCTAGTACCTAAGTGTTGACTACCTACGGGGACAATCGCTCCCCTAATCACGAGGCTAGATGGGCTAACTTGTCAGCTCTCCAATTCTCTTCCCTTGAGATTTGTGGGATAGCGAGATTTCATAAATAGTCCTGTAATTTGTGACGCCCTCTATCCTCGCTTATGGTCTGATAGGTAGCCACGACGTCAGGATGCACACCACATGAGCAAACCCCTTACGTTCCATGGAACATTGTTTGTCTGTATGCCCGACATACGTGTTTAAAAATACTCCATGCAGAAAGAGTTTAAGATACTTGTCATAACTAGAAACATGAGTGTCAAAGAAATACATTTAAATCTCCAAAAGGAATATTCATAAGTCACATCAATACCACCATCATAGTTAAAATATTATACACCAAAAATTTGTTCATCGCCCACTTGAAATAATATCATAATACTATAAAAGTCAAAATCTTAAATGGGGATAGGCCACCATACTATTCCTCGAGTTGGGTTGGTTCTCTCTACTCATACTCGTCCTAATTGCCTACAACTGTCACAAAATCTACAGTTTCGAAAGGCAAAATCATAGTTGGACTACCACGATGAAAGTTCAAGAAATCTCAGTAAGTAAAGACCATATAGATATTTATAAAATAATAGATGACAACAAAACATGCTGGAAAAATACTAAAGAGATCCTGGACAACAAAATCTACTTATAGAAAAAAGGAACCGGGTAATAAAAACTCAAGTCGGGGAGTGCGATACCCCGAGCGATAGAAAGAAATCTTACATATGTGCTTTTGAAGTTCAAACTAGGCAAGGAAACCAATTATCACTTATTCATAGCCCATAGGTCTTAAAAGTTCGTAAATCAAGCATTGAATTCAACATCATCATAAAACTTTCAAGCAATCTTAAATAATATAGTTTCAACGCAATAAAGCCATCCATTCCGAGCTTCAAACATAAGTCCAAAGTTCCATAAATCCTAGAACCCCAAGTTCTCCATTTAGCCACAAATATTAGGGTCGTAAAAACAAATCGCTGAATTGGTAAAACCGACCAAACCGGTGTGTTCGGTTCGGTTTGGAACTAGTCCGGTCCAATTCTGGTTCCTAATAATCAAAATTGGTTAGAAACTGGTCCAATTTTGATTTGAATATTTAGAACACCGGTTCGAACCTAGTCAGACTGGTAGATATATACATATATATATATTAGTTTTTATATTATATATAATATATTTTGCATATTATATGATATATATTATATGTTAATTGCTAATTAATATGACATGAAATTAATCTTATAACATAAAATTAATCTTATAAATTTTAATATAACATTTTATTATGATATAACATTAATTAGTCTTATAATTTTTAATATAACATTTGAATTTTGATATAACATATCAATTTTATAACTTTTTAGCTATAAATTATAAAATGAGGGATATGAGTCAATCACTTGCTAAAGTTTTGTTGGAGTGTGATTTTGTTTATCCGTAAAACTAGAAAAAGGGGATTGAACTGGACTGAAACCGAAAAAATCGAAAGTTTCAGGTTCGGTGGTTAATCTCTATCTATTGTCGTTTATTAAATTTTCAAAAGTGGTGTATACCGGTTAGGTTCTAAAAAATATCCAAAACAAGACCGAATTGAACCGGTTACACCCCTAACAAATATCACTAAGGACCCTTGGCCCTTTTTGGGAGTTTATTACAAGCGACGCCTGGTTTCATGTCCCCGTCCTTGAGCATGACATTCTCTAGCCTCCACCAGCAAGATGTAATGACTATGGTATGAGAGCGTTACCGTCCCTTCCAAGCCCGTCGATGCCCAGTGTCAAAATAATGGATGTCACTCCATCATTGCACACTCCTAAGTGACCAATGTAACTCCATTGAGATAATATCTCAACTCAGCTTAGAGTCATGACACACACACATGTACACATTCCCCAATAAAACTATCTACATCCTTTTTGTAAAAAGTTAACAGAAATCTCAGATATAATATTTGGAGGAAATCCAAGTAGTTTGTAAAGATGACATCAGGTGAGGAGAATGGAAAGAGAGGGAAATCTCTCACGAGTTCTCTGTAGCTAGTCACAAGATTGGTCCTGTAACACCCGGCCTAGCCAAGCCGCTCTACAAAATTTTTGGGTTTATAGTTATGAAAAATCATTTAGGATTATGAGTAAATTTTTTTTTGGAGAGAGCTTGGGCCTAAGATGTTTTTGGAGGAATATAATATTTCAATAGGTTTGATAATTAGGTTTAAAATCTTTTAATGGACCAAGTGGGCGTTCACTCGGAAAATTTAAGGGACAAGTGTATTTTTTAGGTTGAGTTGAGGCCCAAGACTTAAAGGTAAAAGTCATGCAATAATCTCATACATGATCCAAGACGTGGGCCAAGTATATATTTTTTTTAGACTTAAGAGCCCAGCCCGTGGAAGCGTTGTTCAGACTTCTCATCACAAAGCTTCAAGTTGTTTCCATTTTCATGCACACTCTTCTTCCCTTTTATTTAGGTTTGATTTGTTTTCTATTTATAGTCTATGTATATGTGAAGCAACCTCAACCCTAGACTAAGTGCTGCCCGTCCTCCTCTTCACAGAAGGCCAAACCGAGATCCCTTCTCCACTGCGCGAGCAAGTTTCATTGCCGCTATTTTCTCTTCACGCTTCAGCCTCCATCACCCACTGTACCCACTCATTGCTACCGCACAACTCATCCACTCTCCACTGTGAACCTCTGTCCAGACCTCACCACCGTGCCCAGCCACACCGAGCTGCAGCCCAACGCATCGTAGCCGCTACTGCAAGCCTCGGACTGCTATGTTTTGGTATCCAAAAACAGAGCATGTTCAGCCACCTTGAGCCGCTGAAATCACCCTCCATCGAAAGCTCCACCGCGCTGTGCCCCCACAGACACTGCCGAGGAGGACTTCCCATCACCCCAGTCCACCTCACGTCGCCCCAAGTTCCCCGGTAAGCTCACGCCATTTCTTGTTGGTGTCTATGTTCTCTCGGTCTCTCCCTCATTTTCTCACCATGTGCCTCTCTTGCTCGTCGCTCTCTCTTCCTCTCTCAGCTAGTGACCAGGCGCCACCCCACATCCTCCGTAGTCAACCGCTAGCTCCACGCCGTTCTGCCTTCATCTCGCCATAAGTGCTGCCACTGCACTGTTGTTGCGTTTTTGTTTTCTGTTTCCTAGTAGTTCATTATAAGGTGTATACATTTATATATATATATATATATGTATGTAATTATGTTAACCATATAGTAGGAAGTACTATTACTTTTTACCCCTTATAGTATTCCTCCAGAGTTATTGTTTCGGGTGTTCAATTTAATGAGTTTATATTATGTACTTTGGGTTTGAAATCAATGAGTATATTATGTGGGTTGCAGAGTATGTTTTTATTTGGACGTCGACGTGTAGATTTATATTGTTAAGTTAGTTTTTGTAAGAGACTGATATATTAACGGAATATATTTTATGTAAATACTGATGAATTTTTGAAGTGATCGGCAAGTGAAAAATCTTAATTTTAAATCCTTTTAAAAGAATATTTTTTATTTAAACAAAAGTATGATTTTCTACTTATGATGATCTCAATATAGTTATGTTATTTTAGTTTTATAAATTATAGTAAGATCTTAATTGTAAATAAGTTGGAATTTAATGTTTAGTCGGAGTAATATGTTGGATATTGATGAGTTTAGAAAGTGATGTTGGTATTTCAGGAATAATGAGAATTTTGGGTTTGAGGAATTAAAAATGGATTTTTTTAGAAGTTTTAGGCTTGAATATCGAAATACGAGATTGATTGAAAATTTATGTAAATTTACGTGATTACCTTATAGGTGACGATTAATAATTGTCCGGCATTGTTGAGGAAATTTTTAAAAGGCTAAGAAGTCCAGGTAATCGGGGTTTCTATGCTAGATTTGTATAAAAAGAAATGAACTGAGGTTGGTTTGTAAAAATGTGCATATTGTTTTAAAAAGAAAAAGTGAAAAACATCCTCAGTATATGTTTTGCATTCACTCATGAGATACGTATGAAAGAGAAAAGAAATGTTTTTGACATGAAATTTGTAGACAATAGCAATATTTGACATGCTTCTGAAATATGCAAAGAGCGAATATGATATCATTGAGATTTTTATACATGTGTTATGAAATGATTTGGATATGTTTTTGATTAAATGGAAATGATATGAATATGTTTCGCACATGTTTTGATATGTTGTGGTACCTGAAAAACCTTTGGCATGACTTTCTGATTCTGTTTTGATTCTGATTCTGATTCAAATATGGTAATTATGTTTCGGATATGGTGATTCTGATTCTGATATGGTAATTCTATTTCGGATATGGTGATTCTGATTCTATTTTGCTCTGATATGTGGTCCTGTCACGGGATACAATAGTGACCTCTGGCCCTGTCACGGGATATAATAGTGACCTATGGCCCTACCACGGGATATAATAGTGGATTTCTATTCTGAGTGCAATCGCTTTGATATTCATGGTGATTTATGTTCTGTTTGGCTTTCCGCAGAATGCACAACCCTACCACAGGGGTTAAACATGGTATCTGTTCTGATATGATATGATAAGATGAAGATGTTCAGTCATGTTGTGCCAAAGGAGTCTTTGAATATGAAAAGCTAGTTTCTAATTATGAAATTTTTGGGATATCGCTCTGATTTTCTGATGATATGTACTTTTGAGATTTGCATATTGAAAATTTAAATATTTTGTTTCTGCATTCTGAACACTGTGAAAACGCTCATGTTTACACACCAGTATATGTTTTCTGCTTACTGAGTTGTTGATGACTCACCCCTTATCTCCACAATATTTTTCAGATGATTGAATATTCCAGTAGAGAATCAAGAATATGGAGCATAGGTGAGAGGAGTTAAGAATGATGGTTTAAGCAAAGAAGGTTTACATGAGTATTGAGGATTTTTATTCAGTAAGCTTGTTGTACTCGGATGATGTGATTTGTTGGGAGGTTAATGTTTATATTAAGACTTTTTATTGTCTTAGAATAATTATACTAGAGTATTTGATGTGAATTAATGAGTATTTTGTGCGATAGAGAAAAATTGAGTATGTACTATGTGGATGGAAAATGATTTTTAGATGACATGAGTTAACTCTCCTGACCCTCGGGGACGGGGCGTTACAGGTCTGTTGGTTGGCGGCTCCTCAGTTGTACACATATACGTTGGATTGGGACAATGGCATACTTCTGAAATGATTTGCTCTACCAGAGTTCAAAAGCTAGACCAATGAATGATAGATTCTTCTAATGGGGTTGGCTTCCAAAATTGTAGAGGATGAATGTTATCAACGTTGTGATAAAGTCACTACTTGTGGTCGGACGAATAGTGAATCCATGACTCTTTCGTTGTGAGGTCATTTAGATAGCATTGTGAAGGCTTCTAGTTGAGATGTCAATTTCTTAGCACTTCCATCCTATTTTTTGGCACTCCACTTCTCTGGGCGCTTGACTAACCTTGCACCGTGTTGTTTGTTGCTCGCCCTAAAATGTGTTTGTGCTACATGTTGCTCGCCTGCGTCTTTGTTCACACAAAACGTCGCATTGTCTTTGTACCATTGCTCGCCTACACCCTTTCTTGCCAGATGATGTTAACCATTTTAGTCCCACCTAAGCCTTTCCTTACACCATCTTTCCTTAACCTGAACCCTTTCCCACCCAAGATTGTGCTTACATCAAGCTTGCTTGCTAGAGGTTTTGATCGTCTTGACTGTTCATTAGAGCTTTCCTTCACTCCTGAAATTTGTGAAGCCTTTACTCGGTCTCGCTTAGCCCATCAATGGTTAGTTTCTTCTTTTGAAGGGCGCAGTCCTCAAATCTTCACACCCGTACATGTTTTTCTCCAATTTTTCACCCTTGGCGTTGTAGCTTCCAGTTATTTGTTGCACTACCAGGTACGAGTCCCTATGAACCAATACCTCAATCGCCTCCATCGAGTGGGTAATCAACAAACCTGCCAACATTCCTCATACTTCGATATTTTCATTAATGATTACTCTAAATGCTAGTTTGACCACATAGTTCATCTCTTGGCTATCATTGTTGAGCAAATATACTTCCACTTACACCTTTTGACATGATGGGCCATCTACAAAAATCTTTAAAGGCTTCAATACTTGCGGTATTGTCTCTTTGCTTGGGAAATCATTGAATTCTACAACAAAGTTGGTGAGGTTTTCCCCTTCACAATATTCTTCGACTGGTACTCCATGTCAAACTCGCTTAACTATATTGTCCAATTAACAAGGTAGTGGGAAGTATCCAGCCAGTGCAATGCCTTTTTAATCGAGTTTCTAGAGTCTCCTTATTGCCACTACTAGCATGAACACCAAAAGCTCAACTTTCAAATACTGTGCCTCCACTCCCCTAAGCATCATGCTCACAAAGTATATTCATTTTTGCTTTCCCCTTCCTCTCAAATCAATGCAACGCTTAGTGCTTATTGCAATGCCAATAGGTACAAACTCAAGGTTTTCCCAACCAATGTCTGGCTAAACAGGGGTGGGCACGCAAGTATTCCTTCACATTTCATTGCAACTCTTGTCTCATTCTTGTGCTTTCCTCAAGACGCAAAAGATGGAAAAGCATCTATCAGTTCAGAGTCACCACCCTTCCGATCAGACACTTCACTTTAGGGAGTATCTTGTGTCCCACCTGTCCAGTATGGCCCACATATTTTCTTCTATACCTTTCTCCGAAAGTATGAAGTCGAAAAACTTTCCTGACTCGATGCTGAAAGAGCACATATGCAGGTTTAACTTCACACCGTATTTTCTTAGTACTGTGAAAGCTTCCCTCAATTCTTCCAAGCGCTAGGTTTCTTTATCTCTTTTAACTAGAAGATCATAAACATGCACTTCCACGTTCCTCCCAATTTTCCTTTTCAACATTTTATTTATGAACATTTGGTATGTCGACCCAACACAATTTATTCCAAAGGGCATCACCATGTAGGTGATAAAAGATTTCTTTTCTTCGTCATTTTCACATAGACTTATTTGGTTATAACTTGAATAGGTGTCCATAAATTTGAGCATTTTGTGTTTGGCCATGAAGTCTATACACATTCGAGTCCACGACAAATAATTGAGCATTTCGATAGCCATTCTAGATAATGCAAGTCTTTGATAAACTTTGCCTCTAACAACCTATCAACTTCCTCCGTTATGACTTGGCATTTGGATCCACGCACAACCAATCCTCATTTATTCCCGAGTTTATCTCTAGCATGTTCTCGTGACTCCAAGCAAACTCATCTTAGTGGTCATCTAAAAATAAATTATCTCTTCCTTGATCATCGTCGGCATCCTTGTCCCAATCCTCACAAGTCTATCTAGTCGAAAAGCATTTAGGACTACCAAGTCCAAATGTTCTCCACCTCTACTTATTTTAAGTTCCATTCATTCCTGGTTTCTATAGTGTGGTCAATTACCCCTATTGGCGATGATAATTCTTTCTGCAAGCTTGTGTATCTTTCCGCTGTCATTACTTCTTCTTTCCTTCCCCTAAGGGAACTCATGTAGCACTCCCTCATCAAGATTTGTACTCCATGCACTTCTCCCATTCCATCTTTTGTTAAAAACTTCATCATTAGATGTATGTTGATGTGACAACTTTCATCTTGTTCAGTGTTGGTCGCCCAGTTATAATGTTAAAGGAGAAGGATCCTATGACTATTTAGAAATTTGTTATAATACTTATCGTGAAAAGGCTTTGCCCTTGCAAATACCAAAAGATTCATTGCCCCCACTAGTTGCATTGTTTTTCCTCGCAAACGTTTTAAGTGGAATTGGGGCCATTCTAAGTCCTCGTCAATGCCCATTTTCTTGAAGGCTTCCTAGTACAAAATGTCCATTGTCCAGTAGGATCTTTTCAGTTGTGTAATTCACAACTAGTTTATCACTACCATTACATCATCGTTGGGGTATTAGGCTCCAGCATAAGCCGTCAAAACTTATCATCTACCTGCTTTTCTTCTCCATTTTTGCAATTTCCTCACTGCATAAGCTTATTCGTATATTGCTTTCCTAGCATAGGTGTTTCTCTCCTTCAAGGAATCAACCATGTTAGAACCTTATAAGATTGTGTTTATCTTGTCATAAGTGGCATGCTAGGCTTGTGGAGATCTATTTCTAGGCAAATCTCAGTCTTGCTTTTTGTCAGCTTGCTTACCCATCCTTTTTGGGTTCCCTCCTTGCTATGTTGTCTTTCCCATTTTCCAACCCTTCATCTTTCCTCTCTTTTTACAAGTAGGGGCATTCCATCACGAAGGGCTACAACTCTCCATTTCTTCTATTTAGGACTTTAACACGTAACACTCTGCTATGCTCTGGCTTTGCAAATAATGATATGTACAAAACTTAGCTCTTCTTACCGGTTCATGAATTTCTAACATTCATTGTGGGTACCAACTTTTTTTTGCCTCACTTGGGTAGTAAGTACTATGTGCAGTAAGACTTTTTATAGATTGAACTTGTCCTCCCTTTTCATTTTTTCCCCTCTTGTCACTCTGTCATACACCTCCTCTCCCCTTCTTTTTATCCTAAGTTGATGCTCCTTTATTTTTTAAGAAATGATATATACAAATTCTAAATGTACAAGTCTCGTACAAGCCTTTTATAAAAAAGTGAACCCTACCACGAAAAAGTATAAAAAGCTCACTTGTTCTTAATGGGACCCACATTTAAAAAAAATGCCTTGTATAAGACTTATACATTTGAGACTTGTACCTAGCATTACTCTTATGTTTTTGTCAGTCACCTCAACTTCTTTCTTCCACCCTGAAGGTAATAAAACTTTAATAAATTTATTATTATTTATGTGATTCCTTTGAACAGTATAGTGTAACAACCCGACCCAATAATTATAATGATAATTTTATTGGGCCTAGATTACAATTGATGGGCTATATTGGAAAGCCCAATTGCAATTAATAGTTTTGTTGGATCCAATAATTATTTTACAAGCCCAAAAAATATTATTGAAAAAATTGGGCTCAATTTTTGAATTTAAAGATCGGTCATTAGGCTTATTAGGTGACTTAGCCTATAATATTTAGACAAGTCCTAAAATTTAGTTGGACCCAAAGACCCACGAAAAGGGCCAAGCCCATTTACTTGGCATCCCTAACCTGTGTATTTATAAGCTCCCTGCATGTATCACACATATCTCTCGGGTGATTCCTTAGTTGGAAGGGTTTCCTATTTGTAACCAACTTACACCTGCAACTCTCAATTTTGATTAAGTTGATTTCCTTTTTGTAACCGTTGAACTCACACGAATAAAAACCTACACAACTTCAATATATACACATGTAACCGTCACCTTCCCAATAATATAGGGTTGCCGCACTACCTCCTCACACATAGCATGTACTTCTCAACCCCTCAAAGTGGTTTCAACAACACAAGCAAGAAACACCATCGCAATCAAGATCACATGGAGCAACCCAACATGCAAAACCTAGCTCCTCCACATCCCATCCATGCCCTCCTGTCTGTTCTACCAATTTTGCATCGGACGAAGCAACAGTCGAAGGAAACTGCCACATCCCCTCCACGTCAAGTTTCCACCACCACAAGAAAAAACTGCCACAACACCTTGCAACTGCCACTCCAGCCCTCCTCACGATTCCTCCAACTGTGAGCCCCCACGGCAGCAGCCCAGTGTAAGACCAAGGTAGCACCTCAACCCAACCAACACTTATGCTGTCGACGATGGAAACTCCATGCCTAGCATGCCATACACGACAAACGAAAAAAGGTTGCGACCACCCCACGTCCCAACAGAGGAACACGTCATACGGCTGACACGGTTTATGCACGTCCAAGCAGCCCCTTGTGTCAAGCACAGCTCCTCCGCAAGCTGCCAACCACCACGAGCATTGCATCGTTCATCCCTCGACACCACTACCTTAGGTCGACGCCATGCAATAGGGCTGAGCAAAAATTCGACAATCCGACTCCAAATCCGACTCCGCTCCGGCTCCGCTCTGGGTCCGCTCCAACTCCGACAAGTCAGAGTCGGAGTCGGAGTTTTTTCCCTATTGAAAATCGGAGTTGAAGTCGGAGTCGAAGTCGGAGTCGGAGTCATTGAAGAACCGACTCTGACTCCGCTCCGATCCGCCTCCGACAATCCGCCTCCGCCTCCGACTTGGTCCTCCGACTCCGCCTCCGATTTTTTACATATTTTATAAAAATATATGTGTTTTCTATATATTAATCATTTAAATTTTATACAACTATATCTTATATAGTTAGTTAAACTCAATAATATACTAGTTAAATAATATATTTATACTATAATATATAGACTAAATTGACTAATAAATAATAATAGTTTAGTATATGACTATATGTAAATATCATACTATTACAAATTTGCAATATTACTACCATGTTACATGTAAGTTGTAACAATAAATTACTAATGTATAAATATAATAACATGTAATACTAATGTATATATAATATACTATAAACACTAAGATGCATAATAACATCAACATGTAATACTAATGGATAAACACTAATTATAAATTTAGAATAACATATCATACTAATATATAATAACTAAAGAATTATTCATATAAATTTTATATAATAATATCTTGTATTAATTATATTTTTTGACTTAATAAATTCTCAACATATTCATTTTGATAAATATACTAGTAATACTAATATACATTAGTATATTAATTAGATTTATGGTCTAATACTTATACTATTAGTAATCCACTTTAAGTCTATATATAAATTACTATATAAATCACTATAGTATTAATTACTAATACTATATTACTATATGATACTATTAACTATAGTGATATACTAGTATACTAATACTATCAGTGATATAGTTAGTATAGTGATTTATACTAATAGTATTATTTAGTTATATTAAATTAAAATCACTATAGCAAATACTAATATATAGTTATGCTAATCACTATAACTAATACTAATATAGACTATAATTATAACTTATAGTATTATACCTATACTAAATCAATATAACTTATACTAATATAGTTATGCTAAATCACTATAACTAATACTAATATTTATACTAATACTATTATAGACTATAGTTATAACTTATAGTATTATGCCTATATTAAATCACTATACCTTATACTAATATAGTTATGCTAAATCACTATAACTAATACTAATATTGTTATACTAATCATTATAACTATATATAATATTAATATCACTATTAGTATAATATATAGTATTAATAATAACTAATACTAATATAACTATTAGTATAACTAATATCACTACTAGTATAACTAATACTAATATACTAATACTAATAGTGTATTACTAATATTTATATATATTAATATATATATCAAGTATAAGAGATTAGAGATTTAATATATATATATATATAATATTAAATCACAAACATACTAATAGTATGATACTATAGTATTAGTAATTATACCATAAGATATAGTAATAAACTAATAGTATAATATATTAATACTATATTATATATAAAATAGTAATACTATTTTTTTAATCTTCATTTCATATACGGTGCCTTTTTTTTAATATTCATATATATAATAATATATATCATATATATATATATAATATAATTAAAAATAGATTCATAGTAATTATAATAGTATACTATAGTAACTATATGGTGTCTTTTTTTTAATCTTCATTTCGTATACGATGTCTTTGTTTATTGTAGTGATTAGTTGGATGTGGATATAGAATCATGGAGGATGGGAGTACATGTAAAAATAGGACTTTCTTTTTATTTTTAAATTTTGAATGTATGTTAGTATGTTACTTGTTTTATTTACTTGTATTTTTTATTATAATCAAAAGTTTAATAAGTTTGGATTGTAATTTTGAGAAAATTAAAATTTGAAAGCCCACAATTTTTTATTTTTTAAAAAAAGTGGGTCAAATATGAAGTTAAAAAAATAAATAAAAAAAAGTCAAAAAATCCGACTCCGCTCCGACAAGTCGGAGTCGGAGGCGGAGCGGATTCTCTACATGTCGGAGTCGGAGTCGGAGGTTGGGCCCTCCGACTCCGAAACTGTCGGTGCTCAGCCCTACCATGCAACCAACGTGAGCTCGCCTTGCACCAGTAGCCAGAAGAGCATCATCACATTTCTCCTTTCGAGATCCACCATCGCCCGGCCACCGAAAATGGCCAATAGTAGTGCCTTGTTCCTCTACACCCAAAGCATGGTATTTCTACATGGAAACCAGCTGCCACTACATCTTGGGAAGCCACCGCTCGTCGCCTCCACCTGCACAAAAAGTGTCGCCTAGCACTTCACGCCACCCCAAGATCCATCGTCGCCCTCTGTACCTTCTCCTACGGTAAGCCTTGAGCTAGCCCCTGTCACATGACTATTGTTTTCTCTAGAAAATTTTGTGTTTCGTTTAAATGGATAGTCAAACTTGCTTTTGTCTCAGGGGATCTGGCCAGACAAGTTTGGGAACTTGCTAGTATAGCTTTTGGTGTTTCATGTATGCAGACTTCCACTTGGTAGGCACGTGTTTTGTCTTGGTTTGGTTGTGCTAAATAGTCATCTCTTAAAGGGATTTTAGTGGGTATGGTGCCATGTCTGATTACTTGGAAACTTTGGCATAGCATGTGTAAGGCTAGAATAGAGGGACAATTTTAGAATGCTCAGAGTCTTTGGTTTGCCATTAAATTCTGGCTTAGGAGATTGGCGAGTGGCATTAAAAAGGCAGGGAAGTTGTCCCTCGCTGAGGAGCAATTTCTTTCATCTCTAGACATTCAGGTTGAGTAGGTTTTTGCTAGGCATCATAGACTGATGGCTTGGCAGAAACCACCTGCGGGGTGGATTAAATTAAATTGTGATGGTAGTTTTCGTGGTAATCCGGGGAGTAGTGGTGGAGGTGGTGGAATCCGGGATGAGCTAGGGAGAGTTAAGGGGGCTTTTTCGACTTATTTTGGGATTACTACTAATAATGAAACTGAATTGAGGGCTGTTAGAGAATGTATTGCTCTTTGCAAAAAGCTTAATTGTGTAAACATTGTTATTGACAGTAATTCCAAGTTGGTGGCGGATTGGCTTAGAGGCGGTAAGCTGTAAGTGTACTAGTTGGTATTTATGAGATTTTTTGGAGGAGCTGCAAAAGGATCTTGAGGGGCTTAATGTTTTGGTTTTACATCAATTTCATGAAGGTAATCAAGTTGCAGATTTTATGGCCTGTCAGGGAGAGAATGGGCAAGATGTTTGTTATGAGGATGATCGGGATTTACCACGTCTATTAAAGGGTATTGTTCGGATTGATAAACTAGGTTTACCACATTGAATAATGTTAAAAATATTTCAATAATATTAGTATTTATTAGATTTCTTGTAAAATTGAATAATTATGTTAATTATAGGAAATCAAACCTATTTTAAGAATTGAGGTTTTTACGACTTATTTTAATAGAATTGAATATAGCCCAAGTATTCTACTAAAGTATAATTTGAAATGAAAATATGATATTAGAAGTTAAGTAATTTAAAATATCAGCATTCATTGATTTTCTTATTAAACAGAATATTTATTTGATTATTTCTACAATATGAATTTAATTAAGTGGGATATTAAGACATATTTTCCTAGACAAATTTAATGACATTTAATACTTCGTATAAGTAATGAACTACAAAATGAGATTCAGGAAACAGAGCAGCGAGGTAAATAGTTTGATCATAAATTAGGAGTAACACATTAGTTAGTTAGATATATTACTATTAAAGCCAATTATTGAAAGCCAGTGTTTATGTATCTCAAATGTCATTATATATGCAAGCATGTCATTCATCATTGCATATAATCATGTTAATTTTCCTCATCATGTTTAGATTCAAAATTTTACAGTTATTTATATTAGTATATATGTCATGCATCTTATGTCGCATAAGACACGTAAGCTTTCTTAAGTTTAAATGCAAGATAATATTATATTAGTCTAATCAGATGGTCATTCAGATGCATGGTACCAATGCAGTTTCAGGGTAGATGTGCAAGTCACGGACTCAAGTGTGGTCTGCCGTAATATGCCAGAATACTACTTAGCGGCTCTCTTTACGGTCGTGGGATATGGGGCAGGTGCAGAACCTCGCACATAGGGTTAAGTGTGTTGGCCAATCAGATCAATCATATAAATCAAATAAGTCAGAATAGTCAATTAATTCAGATAAATCAAGTTATGTCATGCATAGCATAAACATCAATATGATCAGTTGTGGTTTTAAGCTCTCAACATAAAAAATTTCATGAAAATCCTTACGTTTATTATGTTTACGTTGTGATGCGTTTTTTACTAAGTCTTTGACTTATTTTAGTTTTATTTCATGTTCTTAACCACCAAGGTGAGGATGATGATCAGTACGAGCATGCGGGCTAGACTTAGATGGAGCAGTTGGATTTAATTCTAGACTTCAATTATTTACTTAGTTTGATTTAATAAATTATGAAATCTCTTGTCTGGCTATATGTACGTAAGAACGTGACATCCCTAACTCTAGGGAAGGGAATGGGTGTTACATATAGCTAACTTAATAAATATTATAATATCAATCTTCAATAAATATTTTTTGATTTAAAATTTTAAGATTTAGATGAAGAAGAATCTAGAAGTTAGATTACATATTTAATATAGAACCTCTTATAAAAAGTGACAAAACTTTTTAGGAAAATTAATTAGGGCTGAGCAAAACTTCAAAAATCTTACTCTGAATCCGGCTCTGTTCCAACTCCAACAAAACAGAGTCAAAGTCGATTTTTTAGAATTTTTCAGTCAGAATCGGAGTTGAAGGTGTCTCTGTACCAACTCTGACTCCGACTTTATGCTCCGATTCTAGGGGTGGGCTCCAACTCCGACGGAGCTGGAGTGGCCACCTCCGACCTTGGTCATCATGTATTTCGACTCCAACTCTGACTCCGATTGGAGTTGGAGTGCGATTGGGCTAAGGCCCAATCCCTAGACCCACTTCCGAAGGCTCAACATCCAATTTTGAATCCCTACGCCCACTTCCGATGGCCCAAGGCCCATTATGATATTTGGGCTTCTAAAATACTGTAAAAAAATATTAACACTGTAGTGGGCTTCTAATTTCCAAAAAATGCTATAAAAGCAATTAAAAATTTTAAATATAATGATTAAATTGCATACACTACAAAATCAAAAAGAAGTAAATGCACAATGACAAACACAATATAAATAAGAAATACAAAGGAGCCCCCGAGCAACCATCACAATCACAACCAAATATTAATTAAACAACCAAAATCTTCAACCAATTTAGATTGTACAACGTAATAATGTATCGGAATAAAACAAAAAACTACAAATTAGTAATTATAAACAAAGCTTTTTCGCTAATGGTATTTCATTTCTCACCAATAAAGGGGGTTCTTCATCCCACAGTGCATGCATCTCAGTCATCCGCAATTATGCTAGAGTTCACAATTAGGTCTACAAAATCTTAAAAATTAGAAGTTAATTAATTAAAATATTAAAAATATTTAAATAATCATTTAAAAGCATATAAAATTATCCGATTCAAGCCTATAGCTCTCAGCATCAATGTTATCTACTCTAATGGGCATTTTACTTAACCAATTTTGTATGCAAATGAGGGTCTCTACGGTTGTCGGTGTCAATGAACTCCGATAAGTATCCAACACTTGACCTCCGGTGGTAAACAACGACTTAGAGGCAATCGTAGTGACAAGAATGACTAGCATATCTTGGGCTATTCGAGAAAGGACTGAAAACTTGGCGGAATGAACATTCTACCAAGTTAATAAATGAAATGCATCACTAAGTGCATCGACATCTTCCATAAAATAACGCTCAATCTCAGCCTTACACTGCATAATATTCCTCGATGCACGGTTTTGATGATACTGCCGCATCAAAATAGATGAACTATATGCATATGTGTCATCTAAGGAAGATGTTGAGCTGGTCGGGTGTGAGGAGCTACCACCTGCGGTTGAAGACTGACGAT
The DNA here is from genome assembly GCA_022457165.1 of Juglans mandshurica. NCBI lineage: Eukaryota > Viridiplantae > Streptophyta > Magnoliopsida > Fagales > Juglandaceae > Juglans > Juglans mandshurica. The sequence continues at coordinate 7,547,424 of CM039625.1, forward strand.
TGCTGTTGTAGTGGGTATATAAGTCATCAATATCACTTCTCAGCTCTCTAATAAACTCTCCAACCTTCTTTTTATCGAGGACGTCCCTAATCCAAAATTCTATAATGACCAATTTATATCGGAGGTCAAGGATCACAGCCATAAATAATAATCTATTTATCTTCTCAACATTCCCTCAATATTTATCATATTTAGATTTCATCCCCATAGCCATAGTAAATAACAATCACACAGCATCAACATAACTCTATTGCAAGTGGTTATGAAGCCTTAAGAACTCGTCAAAGTACAAGTTCGCAGTAGTATATTTGGATCCAGATATCCGTAGATTTATGTCATAAAACAATTTCAAAAATTCAACAAAATACCTCACATTGGCCAATCAACTGTGTTCGGCGCACCGATCCCCCTTTTCCCCCAACTGACTCCAGCAAAGAATACCTTAGGCCCCAATTCTCAACATTCATCCGCTCGAACGCTCTTTGGTACTTCTGTACCACATCCAGCATCAGGTATGTAGAGTTCCATCGAGTCGGAACGTCCAAGTACAACATATTAGAACATGAGATCTCAAGTTGTTCGGTTATTACATTAAATGTGTCAAGCCTTTCGGGTAAATCCCTCACATATCTTACAAGGTTGCAGACCTTGTTAATGGAATCATTAACCTCCTTCAACCCCTCAGCAACTATAAGGTTGATGACATGAGCACAATATTGAATATGGATAAACTCGTGCTCACGAATGATATCTTTTTTTAACGTCATCTTCCGCCTGAAACAATTAATTGTAGTGTCATTGGCACTGGCATTGTCAACTATGATATAAAACACTTTTCTAATTCTCCAATCATTTATACAATCATTCATCTCCGCTCCATTGGATGAACCCTTGTGATCAACAATTTTTTTGAAGCCAATAATCCGATTCTGCAACGTCCACTCACTGCCAATAAAGTGGGTTGTGATACACATGTATCTGATATTCTGTATGGACGTCCATGTATCAGTCGTAAATGACACTCTTTGGCCAATGGTACTAAACATCTCCTTCATCTCTGCCTTCTCCTTCACATACCTCTTCAAACAATCTCGGATCACTGTATACCGTGAAGGCATGAGAAATCGTGGCTCAAGAGTATGTACAAATTTACAAAAGCCTTTTTTGTCAATTATGGTAAAAGGCATCTCACCACAGATGATCATCTTTACAAGTAATTCTATCTAGGGGTGGGCAGAGGGCCTCCGCACCCCGCTGCACCGCCCCGTTCGCCTCGCCCCCGCCATGCGGGGCGGGGGTTCCGTCTTGCTCGTGTGGGGTGCGGGGGGGCCCGCCCGCACCCTTGGAGGCCAGCAGAGGCTAGAGACGAAAGGGGCTAAGCCCCACTCCGCTTTTCCCTCACCCCACATAATTATATATATAATTTAAATTTAAATTATATATATATTAAAAAAAAACTCATAAGTAAGTGAAATGGCATTGTTTTGTCCATAACAAAATAGCGCCGTTTCAACTTAAGTTAGGTCCCCCCCCTCCCGCGTCATCTCAAACTCTCCTCTCTCTCAGACTCACTCTCTCGTGCTCTCTCAGTCTCTCTCTCTTGATCTCTTATATCTTTCTCTCTCTCTCTCTCTCTTTCTCACACGACTGCACGAGCACCACCGTTGTTTGAACTTTGCAACTTCACTGCTCCAAACTCCAAAGGTAACACTCCTGGACCTAGATTTGTTTTTTTTTTTTTTGAGTTTTGGAGAGCCTCTCTCTCTTGATCTCTTATATCTTTCTCTCTCTCTCTCTTTCTCGCACGACTGCACGAGCACCACCGTCGTTTGAGCTTTGCAACTTCGCTGTGCCAAACTCCAAAGGTAACACTCCCGAACCTAGATTTTTTTTTTGTTTTGAGTTTTGGATTGGAGATTGGAGGAATGATGGGTTGAATCGGAGATGGAGGATGGGAATGATTGTGAATTTGTGTACTGTGGATTCTGATTTGTGCATGTGTTTGAAATTGACGTCGCACATTGTGTTTGATTTTTTTTTATTTTTTTTTTGTAGTTTTTAGTTTCTAGATGTTCAGATTTGGAATTCTAAATTAATTTAGGGTTCCAATCCGAAACCCTAAATTGATTTAGGGGTTTCAATTGAAAAAAAAAAACATGTACTATATATATATATAGATAGATACAACATGTTATGTATTATGTTTTACTTCTCTGCTAAATGAAAATATTTTGAATTATGACCCATTTGTGGACCCTTGATAATTTTTTTTTATGAAAATCCATTTGCATTGAAATAACACATTGGAAAGGACTAGAGACACTTACTATATATAAGAATCATGTAGTTTTGGTTTTGGCATATTATATGATTTAACAGTGCATGCATAATATTGCTGTTTGCAGCAGAATTAAAAAAGTGTGGCAATACAATAGATCATCAAAATCTTCTTTTTAGCTTTTCAGCATCGTAAGAAAAATTTATCTGATAGTTGTTGCATCATGCAAACAAAGTTCTTTTATTTATATTATTTTTACAAGTCCCAACAAAAATGAATATGATTATTAAAAGCAACCTTTTTAGTTATGGTTTTATCAGCCATCTAAAATTTTAGTTTATCATAACAAAAGATGACAAAAAAAAAGTTCAGCCAGGATTTCTTTCAAAAAAAAAAAAAAAAAGGGGGCAATGAGATGTATAAAGAAGGTAGTTCGTTCCAAGCTGAGCTAATCTCCCAAAGCTCTCAAGGCACTTCTTTCAAAAACCTGACCATCTATTTCCTCTTCAGGTAGTGTGATATCCTTCAAACCCTTCAAACCTAGGTGGGTAGTTTCTGTTTCCTCTAAGCACAAGAGAGGAAGGAAACCAGTTTTTCCTAAAGCTTCTCAGGTTTAGAGTGAACAGGGAAGGGGGTGGCGTTGAGGAAGAGGAAAAAACATAAGAAAAGAAAGAAGAACAAGAAGTTTTATCCTCAGAAAAGAAAGAGGTCCATAAAAGGGGATAAAAATGATGTGATAAAAAAGCCAAGTCGTGACTAATTAATACTAAAAACTCCATCATGAAGACAATATCAAAATAATATATTGGTGTGATAAAAGTGATGTGGATGTAACTCTTGGAGTTTAATGGCATGCTAAAAGTTGGGGTGTAAATCTTGTCAGTTGCTACATGGTCTTTGATTAACTTTTGGTGTGTTTATCATCCAAAGCAATAATATCATGGTCCATGGTTTCTGCCTAACCATCATTGAGGTGTGGTTTACATGTTTTTTCTCATGCTGCCCCTAAATATTATTTTCATACTACCTAAGTCCTAACTATTATTTTTGTGAATATAGTTTTATCCTCTAAAATATAAAAAAATAGGGCTAATTACCAAGTAAACTACACAGTAAAATAAATTACAAAACAAATAACTAACCAAATTATAAAAGTTTCTATAGTCAATGCCAGCATGAGCATGCAAGGGTGACATACAATAATATTGGTGTTGATCTATATATGGAGCTATAAAAAGCTGGTGGTAGCAAGGCAAAGGCATTGGCCTACTTAAATAGATGATCAGTTGATTGTATAATGCATTTTACCAATTTTTTCTTATTCATGCAAGTAGGATATAATATATTGGTTTTTCCAATGATATAATACATTTTACAACATTTTGTCCATAGAAACTACAAGAACCACCAAGAAAATGGGTCTTACAATAGCAAAACAATTTCAAGAACCACCAAACCTGGAATAAATATTTAGTTAATACTGTAACAAATTTCCATTAGTTACAAGTTTTTTAATGATTTGAAATTTCGTTTGGGTCATTTGAATCTTGAGAGTTGAGACTTGAAATAGTGTAAATTGAAATCTTATGTTAAGAGAAATCTGCTAATCACAATTACTCTAGTATAATAGCTATAAACAGCCAATCAAATTTCAATATGGCTAACATAAGTCTTAAACAGCCAATCAAATTTCAATACGGCTAAATTTTTCAATATGGAAAACTTCAATTCTGATATGACAACTTATTTGCAAATCAAATTTCAATATGCATGGCCATTATACACGGTATTAAAATTGGGAGAAAATTTCTAAAAATTCTCAAAACTAAAAATGGAAATTCCACAATAGGATAACAAAATTAGGTAGCCCTCAAACAATAAAATCAACCGGAGCATTAAATTAGATTTACAATGCAAGAAAATTTCAAAATTTTAGAAATTCGAAATCATAAAAAATAAACACTAACTGTTAATCAAAAGAGGAGGTGGTAATATACTTACAGCGTCGCAAAGGCTGACAGGAAGTATTCTGCGATGGTCTAAGCTCGTCATGACGATAAGATGACGTCAAACGACGCAGAACAACATACGGGAAGAGAGAAACATAGAGAGAACGTAGAAGTCACGAAAGAGTGAGGGGGTGAAGAAAAAGACATCGTTCCACTTGAAATTAAATGACTTCATTTAGTTAGGTTCTTTTTTAAAAATAAAAAATAAAAAATCAAATGTAAGCATCTGATTTTTTTATTTTATTTTTTATTTTTAAGTCAGAGTTGGAATTCAGAGCTCGAATGCCTCCGAACTCTGACTCCAGCTTCGACATACATTCTCGGAGGAACTCCAACTCCGACTCTGAGTTTCGAAGACTTCGACTCCATCAAAGTCGGAATCAGAATCGGAGCGGAGGTCGGTCGAAATCGGAGATGGTGAAGGATTTGCACAGCCCTATCTAATTCCAACTCCAACTCGGCCCTCCGATTAGGACTCCGACTCTAAATCCGACTCCGATATTATACATATATTATAAAAATATGTATTTATCTAAACATTTATCATATATACTAGTATAGTTAATAGTTATATAACTAGAACTTATATAGTTAAATTCAATAATATATTAGTATGAGCTAAATATTATAAAATAATATATTTATATTATAATATAAATAAACTAATGATAGTTTAGTATATGTAAATATCATAGTATTACTACCATACATAATCAAATATAGAAATAAATTAGACAATAGTATTTAAATAACTCTATTATAATAAATATACTAATTTACTAAAGTATAATAACAAGTAATTAGATACTAGAAAGTATAGTATATAATTAAACTAGAAATAAATTAGACATTAGTATAATAACATATAATTAGACACTGAAAATAATATGTAATACAATAGTATGATAATATGTAATTAGACACTATAACATAAGTCTAGTATAAAAATAAGTTAGATATTAGTATGTAAGTAAATTAGCAATGAATGATTATGGCATGCTTGGGAGTGAGATGAGATGAGAATTTTGTGAATGGTAGTAAGATAATTTGTGAATAGTAGTGAGATAGTTTGAGTTAATGTTTTATAGGGTTTTGGAAAAGAATAGAGAAAAAGTTGGATAAAAAATATTATAAAATTAAAATGTTGTTAGAATATAGTTTTTTAATATTATTTTTGTTTAGAGATTTGAAAAAATGGATTTTTTTTTTTAAGTTTTAGAAAGTTGTAATGATTAGTTTGAAAAAGTTGTACTGATTAGTTTGAAAGTATTTGTGTTTTGAGTGACATTTGGGAATGAGATGAGATAAGATGAGAATTTTGGGATGAAAACTTTTTCCAAACAATCCTTAAAATGTGCTAAATTTTAGTTTTAGTTTTAAATTTTTTGAAAAATTTAAAATTTGAAATGCCTCAAAAACTTCTTTTTTTAAATGGACTAAATATGAAGATAAAAAAAAGTCCAAAACTGAAAATCCAAATCCAACTATGCACCAACTCCTACTCCGATGAATCAAAATCAGAGTCGGATCGAAGTCTATACAAGTCAGAGTTCGACTAAATCGGTGTCGGATTTAGAAAATGCAACATGAATGCCCCGTTTGGATAGTGGGATGATATGAGATAATTTTAGATGAAAGTTAAAAGTTGAATAAAATATTGTTAGATTATTATTTTTTAATATTATTATTATTCTAGAATTTGAAAAAATAAAATTATTTATTATATTTTATGTAAAATTTTAAAAAATTATAATAATAAAATAAAATAAAACCATTTCTGTATTTAAACATGCCTAAAGTCACCTTTGAAATTAGAGTCGGGCTACTCTGCCGTTCAGAATAATTCGCTCAAAATTACCGCCCTTCACATTTTGATTTTTTTTTTCATTTTACATTTTTTTAGTATATTTAAATATTTAAAAAATAAAAAAAATTCAATATACTTAAAATCACTTTTTTAATTACTAAATAAATAATAATAATAAGCAGTAAAATTAAGCGGTAAGCCTGCGTGTGCAAAGTAGTTTTTTTCCTTAAAATTAATTCTAGTTTTTCCCCTCAAAGCAACAATTAAGCTTGGTTGAAGATAAAAAGAAAAACCTTGGAAATCGTGGTCGGTGGATAAGCCGCCACGTGTCCACACGTGTTCGCTCTCACTCACTCATTCCTTCGTCATCTGACTGACCCTTCCGGATTTTGCCGTCACCCGTCAAGATCCAAACTGCCAGGTGGGGCTAACGACAAAAACCATACCATCGGACGGTCCACGTTCCATCTCCATAACAAACTTAGGGTTTCCGCCGACCTCACTGTATAAACGACGCAGCATCGACCTGGTGCTGTGCAGTGCAGTTCATTCTGCCCTCCTCCAGGAAAAAAAAAACGAAAAAAAAAAGAAAAAAACCTCAGAAAAAATTATACAAATATTTTCAGCTTCCTCTCTTCGTCATCTCCGGCGAGTCTACGTTTGGATCTCTGGTCGATTTATCCCGGTTTTACCTTTTTCTATCCTTCTCTATCATCCATAGAAAAACCCCTAAAAGAATTCCTCAAGTTCTCTTCTATCTCGTGGTCTCTGAGTTGTGGCTGTTTTTCTCTCTAGGGTTAGGTTGGATTAACAAGAGGAGAGGGAAAAAAAAAGATTGACAAAAAAAGAAAATAGAAAGGAAGAAGGATACAAGTTGGTTTTTGTTTTGTTGGTGAAATGGCGGCGCAGATTCAGATTCAGCATCAGACTCCGGTTTCGGGTCCGAACGGTGTCCTTTCTGGCGCCGGTACAAATCAGTTTGTGCCGACGTCGCTGTACGTTGGAGATCTTGACGTGAACGTCACGGACTCGCAGCTCTACGATCTTTTCGGCCAGGTCGGTCAAGTCGTGTCGGTGAGGGTCTGCAGGGACATGAGCACCCGGCGATCTCTCGGTTACGGTTACGTCAACTATAGCAATCCTCAGGATGGTCAGTCTTTGATTCGGCTCTTGAACTCTTGCTATTACCATATCTATTGATTTTTTTCTTAAATTGACGTAGTTGCTGGTTGATTGTTATGTGCTATTATTTCACGAGTTGGAGCTATTTTGTTAGCATATAGTTTTCCTATCTGATTGCAAAATGTGTGCTTGTTATTGAAGGAAATGCATGCTTTGTTGAGGTTTTAAATTTTTAATGTGGCAAAGGTTGCGTTTTACATGCAGTTCTTTTTTGTTTCATAGTCTAGATGAAGATTAGTTCGAGGGCCATGTGATTTTGATATACTATCAGATCCGTTAATGTTTTATCAAACTCTCAAAATATTATTGTTGTTTTCTTGTTCTTTCTTGAAATAGCATCATATACAGAACAGAATGGTGCAAGCATACTTTAACGGTAGTCATTAGCATGTAATTACTTGTAGCCTTACAAGTTGCAATCATTGCAATAATTCCATATGGTTTTATTTAAATGTTTAAATGTTTTCCTGGGATTTGTCAGGACGCTGCTCTTAGACAACTACTGCCAATAAAAAAAATGTTTAAATGTTTTCTATATTATGGTTCATGCGATAATTTGGTTTGGCTGTGTTCACAAATGAGTACTTCATGGTTATGTCGTCCTTTTTTCTAGCAGTTACTCTTGAGCTATTCTAATTATAAAAGAATGTTATTCTTGAGCTTTTCTTTGGTGTGAAACTATAATATATCTATTTCATCTGGTACATCCACATTTGACATTGTATTTCTCAATAATTGCTTATTCACCTACAGCGGCAAGGGCAATCAATGTACTGAACTTCACTCCATTGAACAATAAGCCCATCAGAATCATGTATTCTCATCGAGACCCTAGCATTCGTAAGAGTGGAACTGCGAATATATTCATCAAGGTATTAGTATTGAGCTAATCTCTATGTGCCCTCCCCTCCACCCTGTTTCTTCTATATTTCTGTAAGTGTAGGCATATTTGTAGAATCTATTGTTTACTGTTTTGCTGTTGGGATTTTTTTCCAATGAAGGTGGATATTTTGTGCACAAGTCTGTTAAGGAGTTTGTAGGTTGGGTTTGGTCTTAGGTATCCTGCACTCTAGTTGGTTTGGGATAATACTTCATCTTGGGGTTGGATTGTTATAGCTTCTCTCTCTCTCAAACAGACAGTGTAGTCATGTGGATTGATGATAGTGGTTTTTGTTCCTTCTGCTGCATTTCCCTTTTTTTCTGGTTTGTGAATCGTTCATTGACTTTGTCGTTAACTGTATCTTCTTTCTTGGAGTGCAGAATCTGGACAAGGCAATTGACCACAAAGCATTGCAGGATACATTTTCTGCTTTTGGGAATATTCTATCAAGCAAGATAGCTACTGATGCCAATGGCCAGTCTAAAGGCTATGGTTTTGTTCAATTTGAAAATGAAGAGTCTGCACAGGATGCAATAGACAAGTTAAATGGAATGCTTCTAAATGACAAACAAGTGTTCGTCACACACTTTCTTCGTAAGCAGGAAAGAGAGAGTTCTTTAAGCAACACAAAATTTAATAATGTGTATGTGAAAAACCTATCAGAAGCAACAACTGATGAAGACTTTAAGAAAATTTTTGGTGAATATGGAAAAATTACCAGTGCTGTGGTGATGAGGGATGCAGATGGAAAATCAAAGGGTTTTGGTTTTGTCAATTATGAGAATGTAGATGATGCTGCCAAAGCTGTTGAGGCACTGAATGGAAAGGTGGTGGATGACAAGGAATGGTATGTTGGAAAAGCCCAGAAAAAATCTGAAAGAGAACTTGAGCTGAAAGGAAGATTTGAGCAGAGTATGAAGGAAGCAGTTGACAAATTTCAAGGGATGAATTTGTATGTTAAGAATTTAGATGATAGTATTAGTGATGAAAAACTGAAGGAATTGTTCTCTGAGTTTGGTACAATCACTTCATGCAAGGTTCGTAAGTAGCCTCCTTGTGTGTTGAAAACCCAAAACTCTGATTCCATGACTTCTATTGTCATGGCCTTAAAAAGTTGCTTTCTCTTTGCAGGTTATGCGTGATCCCAGTGGGGTTAGTAGAGGTTCTGGATTTGTTGCTTTCTCAACTTCTGAAGAAGCTTCTCGAGCTGTAAGTCTACTTCTTGATTTTGGTCTTGAATATGCAGCCTGAAACTGATATGTTATTGTTTACTTTCAGCTTGATGCAATGAATGGTAAAATGGTTGTCAGCAAACCTCTCTATGTTGCAATTGCACAGCGGAAAGAAGAGAGAAGGGCAAGGTTACAGGTATGTTGAAGAGCACACTTGGATGTTTCTTGTGATTTTCTGTGATGAACAGTTTTTTTGCTGCTGCATTGTTATTTACATTAATTTAGGAGTCAAATTCTCAACAAACATGTATGTAATGTAGGGAGAATTAATTTTTCCTCCTCGTGTAAAAGATTATAATGCTTTAGAATAGAAGCTGCTGTCTCTGCTGTGATGTTTTAAAAGTCAAATTGGGATCATCAGTGATGGTAGTAGGATTAGATTTTATATTGAAAATTGTGGACTAGTTTGGTTTTGCCACTATAATATATATATATATATATATATATATATATATTGAACTGATACAAAACTCTTGTTTTCAGAATACAGAACTGATATGTTTTAATTTTATCCGAAGTGTCATATATATAGGCATGTTGCTGATGGTATTCATTTTTTTTATCAATGCCAATTGTAATTGTGTAGTTGGTAAGCCTTTTCTTATACCAAAACGAAGTTTGATGACAACCTCTAATTATTTGCATCTTGACTTTGTAAAATTTATCGTGTATGCAGCTAGATTTTCTGTGGATATGAGCTGTATTAATTTTAAACAGTATTTTTCTTTAAATCTAGCATTTGATGAATATTTCTTCTTATGAAGGATTAATATCATCTGTGAATCTTCCTTAAAATCACTTATAGCTCAATTTCACCTACTAAGTGACTGATATGGTATTTAGCATCCATAAATACCTTTACTATGCTGGTTATTCATATTCATAATGTAGGACGTGTGTTACAAGTGCTAGTAGAGAGGCACTTATAAGGGCTATAGTCTCATCTTTTAGGCTTATAAGTTGCGCTTGTTTTAATAAAATTCTCTCTCTTCCCCCTATTAAGTTACATTAAAATTTATTTATACCAAAAGGAAATAAGAGCAAGAGGCGAGGGCCTTTGTATAGGAAGATGGTGAATGGAGCCCACATTGTCTAGATAGGAGAAATTCTTACGTAATGATTCTAAGGATTTCCAATTGTCACATTGATTAGTCCTTTTGAACTATTTAACTCAGATGTAACTTGAGCTTTCCTTAGGAGGTTGTTCCAAATTGTATCAAGTCGACAAAATTCATGAATAAGTCTATTGGGTTGTATTGCAATAAGTATATTTTGATGAATAAGTATTGAATATACTCGAGGAAATGTACCATAGGCCTTAAAATAGAACTTTAATGTGAGTTATAGTCTTTGGTGCTAGTATGCCTGGTTAAGGAATGACGACACCAAATCAAAGTCATGTAGTAAAGAAGTAACTAGGCTTGATCAATCATTCATTAGGTTTTGCCTTACTGAAGATTTATTTATCCAAAAAAAGAGAGAGAGAGGTCAACGACATAATTTTTTTGTGATAAGAGGCCAAGTCTATATGCATTAAAGGTTGCAAATAGATTATGATTGCAAGTAGGCTATGATTATGACAATTTCTGGATACATATGATTTTGAGGTCTCGGGAAGAAAGGATGCAAGCTAGGGTTGAACACAATAAGCTTTGGATTTACATGGTCGTAAAAGAGATTAAATATATCTTTTGATCGTAGGAAAGGATTTTGTGGAGATATTTCTTTGTTGATCATAGAATGTCTTTGGATATTATTATGAAAAAGAGATTAATTTTCTTTCGTTTACTTATCAAAAAAAAAAAATTATTATGAAAAAGAGATTTCATGTTTATTATAATATTAAGTAATTGTGGATAGAAACCCTTAGGGGTTGGCTCAAGTGGTAAAGGCCTTGGACTTGGGGGTATGCTCCTCCCAAGTCTAAGGTTCAAATCCACAAACAATCTCTAGGGCCATCAGACTGAGGGATTTTCTCCTTGAATTACCGTAGGTGCACTTGCGGGAAACTCCTTGCCAAGGGCTTGTGCACCCCCGGGATTAGTCGGGACGTTGTTCTTAGACTCCCGGTGCCAATAAAAAAAAATGGATAGAGAGATGAGCCAAAACTCAAGATTTGATGGAATTAATTAGAACATATCCTTTACGAAACATGAGGATATAATGATTCCATGTCAATTGAGGTTTGAACCTAAAGATTGGTAGTAGTTAAGGTATGATTGGACCTAACGAGTTGATAAGCTGATTATGATCACAATTAAAAATACGTAAGAAAAGAAAGACCATAGACATTAATGCTGATAAATGTTTCATGTACCTTCTGTGCTCTAGTCTTTTTACTAATAGACTTGTGGTTATCAATGAACTTCTATGCATCTCTCCCCCTTCCCTTTTTAAACTTAATGTGTAAATGAACTTGTTTTATTTCATTCATGTAGGCACAATTTTCACAGATGAGGCCTGTTGCAATGGCACCATCTGTTGGTCCACGTATGCCAATTTTCCCTCCTGGCCCTCCAGGTCTTGGTCAACAGTTTTTGTACGGGCAAGCACCCCCGGCTATAATTCCTCCACAAGTAAGTACACTTTATAATCTGTTGCATATGTATTGAGCAATTCTACATATCTACCTACACTCTCCACACACCATGCACTCAAATTTTTTTTTTTTTTTTTAACTCAATACACTAAGTGTGTGGAGTGTGTGATAAATAGTAGAGTGTGAAGAAGATTTTTTCTTCTTCATAATTGTTTGATCATTTGCCACTTTTTAGAACTATTTGGTTGATATAAAGGATTCAATTTTAGTATTGTTTGATATTCCTCTCTCGCTGTGTTTGTCGTCAATTTTCTCCATTTGACATTATTTAATGGATTTATCTCCGGAGCATAATTTTTGTTTCTGGAAGTCAAATGTAAATATATTATGACTGTTCTATTAGTTGCAGTAATATTTATATCAATATCTGTTTATTGATTGTGTTTCATCAGCTATTCTGAGTGGTGATAATGATTCTTTTGGCAATAATATTTCATTTTTCTTGTAACAAAAACTTCATTAAGATTGGCAAAAATATTTCACAGGCTGGATTTGGTTACCAGCAGCAACTAGTTCCTGGAATGAGGCCTGGAGGGGCTCCAATGCCAAATTTCTATGTTCCACTGGTCCAACAGGGTCAGCAGGGCCCGCGTCCAGGAGGCCGGCGTGGAGCTGGTCCTGTGCAGCATACGCAACAATCTGTGCCATTGATGCAGCAGCAGGTTGGTTGAAATTCGAATTTTCTTATGGTTTTCATTTATGTTCTGGTTCCTGCACATGCCTCGTTGAAAATGGTTGTGTTTTGTTGCCCAGATGCTTCCTAGGGGACGTGTCTATCGTTATCCACCTGGTCGCAACATGCCAGATGTTCCAATGTCTGGTGTGGCTGGAGGCATGCTCTCAGTTCCTTATGACATTGGTGGTGGGCCAATGCGAGACGCTACGCTTGGACAGCCTATGCCTATTCAGGCTTTAGCTACGGCTCTTGCAAATGCTACGCCTGAACAACAGAGGACGGTGGGTCCTGACCTTAGTTCTTTTTTACTTTCAGTTTGCAGTACTCTTGAAGTTTTGAATTTAACTGCTCTCTCTGTCTCTCTCTCTCTCATGGGTGGGCAGATGCTGGGTGAAGCGTTATACCCTCTAGTGGATCAGCTGGAGCATGAGTCAGCAGCCAAGGTTACCGGTATGCTCCTGGAAATGGACCAGACTGAGGTCCTGCATCTGCTCGAGTCGCCGGAGGCTTTGAAGGCAAAAGTAGCGGAGGCCATGGACGTCCTGAGGAATGTTGTAAATGCTGCACAGCAGCAGGCCAACAGTCCTGCTGATCAGCTAGCAGGATTGTCTCTGAATGACAATCTTGTCTCTTGAGCTGGTCGATTGGAAGGGGGCGGCACATTTGATGTGTGGTTTCAACCATTTGAATTGACTTCATTTTTTTTTTTTTTATAGGGGGCACCTGGATTCTGTTCCTGGCATTACTTCTATTTAGATTTTAAAGTTGGAGTTTGGCTATGCTTCGCATTTCTATATTGTGTAGGATTCTTATCTTCCTACGTCAGCTTGTGGTTTGGAAACAAAATTTGAATGATTTTGACTTTAAGCTAAGCTATTGTTACCATCTCATTGCCCACTTCCTCCTTTGGTTTTGGCTAATATTTTGTTGTCTTCATCACTTGGGTGTTATGCAATTCTTCGGTGTGAAGTAGTTGAAAGTATAAAGTATTTGTTGGCAGTTTAGAATTTGAAACTTTTATTAATTGGAAAATGAGAGTATATTTTCAAAACTCGAGATTCTTCTTATTTATTATTCTTCAAAATTGTTATCTTTCTATCGTATCTGGATATGATATCAAAAGCTGTTCTTTATCAATGTCAGAATTTTAAATCTTGTAATTTGCATCAATGTCAATCCGGATGTTATCTTATAATTTTTTAATCAGAATGGCAATTCAAATTTAGTTTTGTTAATATTACATTTATTTCCCATTCTCTCCTTTAAGGTGGTCTCTCGGTTACTTCAAAGAATTTTTTTTTTTTTATTTAATTTCTCAGAGTTTGCATGGCACTCAAGACATGTTGCTAGCTTATTCATGTTATGTTAATCTCTGACATGATATTAAGGCATATAACAACGATAGTACCATAGAAGCACAAAAAGGTATTTTTCTTTATGGTACGTAAGAGTTGAGTCGTTAGGTTACACATAATAAATGTGAAATAGTAGTGCAATAATTTGTAAATAATAGTAGAATAGTTCGAGTTAAGATGTTTTATAAAGTTTTGAAAAATAATAGAAAAAATTGAATAAAAATACTATAAAGTTAAAATATTGTTAGAATCTAATATTTTAATATTATTTTTATTTTGAGATCCGAAAAAATTGAATTGTTTTTTGTTGTTTTGTTTGGAAGTTTGGAAAAATTGTAATGCTTAGATAATAATTGTATAAAAAAGTTAAAAATTTGAAATTGAAAGATGTTTGTGTTTTAAATGTTTGAATGTTAAGATGAGATGTGTGATACCCCATATGATATGAATAAGGGTAGGTGATGTATGGAATCCCACATTGCTTGAGAAGGAAAATTTCTTGCTCTTTATAAGGTTCTAATGAGACTCTAATTATATTATTGACTAATCCTTTTAGAGTATATGCCATGTGGTTTGGGCCTTCCATTGGGGCATTACAAATGGTATCCAAATGGTATCAGAGCCTATCCCAACCAGAAATGTAGGACTTGAGCCGTGCCACCTACAACGGACAGGCTCGACAAGGACGTCGAGAATTTAAGAGGGGTAGATTGTGATACCCCATATGATAATGATAAGGGAAGATGGTGAATGAGATCCCACATTGCTTGAAAAGGAAAAGTTATTATTCTTTATAAGATTCCAATAGAGCTCCAATTGTATCATTGACTAGTCATTTTGAAGTATAGGCCATGTGGTTTGGAGCCGTGCCACCTACAATTGATAGGCCCGACGAGGACATCGGGAATTTAAGGGGGGTAGATTGTGATACCCCATATGATATGGATAAGGGTAGGTGGTGTATGTGATCTCACATTGCTTGGGAATGAGAAGTTCTTGCTCTTTATAAGGTTCCAATGGGGCTTCAATTGTATCATTGACTAGTCCTTTTGGAGTATAGAACATATGGTTTGGGCCTTCCATTGGGGCGTTACAAGATGGGTTAAGATCATTTGTGAAACCAAATGGGGTTATTCTATTATCAAAACGGTGTGTAGAGCACACCATCCACATCACTTAAATGGTAAGATCTAATTTGTAAGATTCAAATTTTAATTTTTTTTTTCAAATCAAATTAAGTCATATAATGTATAAACATTTTACTAGGTTTGTTATTCACATCGAGTTATAAAAAAAAAAAAAATCTTATAGTAATAGTGAGGGAAGTGGATTAGCTATGCAAGGCATATGCATGAATCACACAAATAATAATATATATTGCAACTTGAGACAGCCATAGAAATTGACTTCTTGCAATAATATATACTGCAACTTGATATAGCCTGCATATATGAAGCTGCAGAGCAGGCACTCAACTCAAGATCAAGGCCTCCCTCAAAGAATTCCTTTCACAAATATTTCCCGATCGATGTCGGATCTTCCCCAAGTTTGACAAATCTCTCGGAGTTCGTCATCAAGCCAAATTAGCATGCTTTTGAAGATCAGTTGAAGGAGCCCTTTTACTTGACGCCATGGGATTTAGCCATGCTATCTGCACACTACATTCAGAAAGGTCTTCTCCTTACAAAGCCTCCTCCATCAGCAGATGACAAAGATGACTGCGATCGTCAAGACTCCCTTGTCCATTTCTACCCTCTTGTCGGCCGCCTTGTAACCCCCAAGATTGTAACAAATATAGAGGGGCGGTGCTTATCTTATTCTTTCATAATGTTTGCATCATTTCATGTCAACTGGTTACAAAGACTTTTTGAAAGAGAGCTGTAGATCTTGACTACAATAATGAATGTCTATTTTTATATCATATCAATTCAATCCACATCGTCATTTTATTGATCATCATCTTCTCATCGTCATATGATCACGTGTTTTTTAAAATTTTTTAATAAGTCACGTGGTACCACAATGCCACGTCAAGGAGACAAAGTGAATAATATAAATTAAGGGGCATAATAGTATTACTCATAGAATAATGTGTTTATATCATAACTATGAGTTTTTTTCCTCAACTTTAATATTTGGTTGAAATAATAGATATTCTTTGATAGTGTACCGGAAGATTAGTGATCACTTGCATTGACTGTGTTTATTTACGAGACACTAATTAAAAAAAAAAAGTTTGTGCTTTATTTTGTTACGGAAATTTAGAGTAAAAATGATTAGAATATTGATTTTCTTTTGAAATCAAACATAGATGGCGCACAATATTCGGCTAGGTTCAGTCCAGATTGGTAATGCATGCATATGGCAGCCGCTGGCGCACAATATTTTGGACCAAAAACTCTATGATCAGCAACGACGTGTGGGGGATTTAGGTCTCGATTGATTGTTAGACTCAACTGAAATCAATTTTGTTCAGTCTAACTTTAAGTTGAGTCTAACATCTAATACCCGACTTTCAACTCATCTTAATTCAAAACCTATTTACACGTGAGACGTACAACCTTTTCTAATTTAACACTTATTTACATGTGGGACTCACAATCTTTTTCAACTTCCTATAAATACATATAAACTCATCTTAAGTGGACTCCACAAAACTCACTCAGCCACCATCTCAACTTACAACTATTCATAAAAAAAACTTAACTCAACTCAACATCTAAATCATCCAAATGTAGTCTTATACTGTTATACATATGGAAGAGAAAGAAAGATAAAAAAAGAGAAGAGAAGAAAAAAATAAAAAAAATAGAACCCCGCACGTCAGGTATGGGGTTTTGTTTATTTGGAATTTGGCACTTTTACCTTAATTTGTCGATGATCTTTTGTTTCCTTATGAACATGTGGTGATGTTTACATAATAATGGAATGCTTCCAAAAGGATATAAATGGCAGCTCCGATCGACGAGAGTTTAAGCAATAATTGAGAAGACGATCGAGCAAATTAAGGCTTACCGCTTTTACGTGTTTGCCATGAAGCATCGATTCTTACCCATCCAGCTTCTGAAACAATATTCAAGTGATCAACGATTCTGGCCCAGAAATCTTCATTTCTTCAACTGCATAAAGCAGAGGAGTTATTCCAAAGAACACACTGATCAGGAGATTGAACCCAAAGTTCGACAGATCTCAGAGTTCTTTATCAAACCAAAGCATGCTTCAGAGGAGTCGAAGCAGCCTTTCTACCTGGCTCCATGGGATCTCACCATGCTTTCTGCACACTACATCCAGAGGGGACTTCTCTTCAGAAAGCCTCCGGCAGCAGAAGGCCGAGAAGGTTTCCTCAAAACTGTCTTGGACAGGCTTAAGCGCTCCCTTTCCCTAACCCTTGTCCATTTCTACCCACTTTCCGGCCGCCTTGTGACAGAAATGAATGGAAGCGAGCCTTCATGCTTGATTTTCGTCGACTGCAACAACAGCCCTGGAGCTAAATTCATCCATGCAGCAGTAGATATGAAAGTATCTGACATTCTTTCACCCATTGATGTGCCATCCAGTACTGTTCAATCGTTTTTTGACCTTGATACAGCTGTCAACTTTGATGGCAATACCTTGCCTTTGCTTTCTATTCAAGTGACAGAGCTAAAAGATGGCATCTTTATAGGGTGTTCCATGAACCATTCCATTGCAGATGGAAACTCTTTCTGGCACTTTTTGAACACCTGGTCTGAGATCTTTCAGGCTGATGATGATATTTCGATTTCACGCCCCCCAATCCATAAACGATGGTTTCCTGATGGTTATGGTCCAATCATCAACCTCCCTTTCACCCACCAAGATGAGTTCATCAGCAGATATCAAGCCCCAGAACTCAGAGAGAGAATTTTCCATTTCTCACCAGAATCAATAGCCAAACTCAAAGCAAAAGCCAACGCTGAGTGCAAATCCGAAAACATCTCTTCCTTCCAGTCCTTGTCGGCACTTGTCTGGAGCTGCATAACGCGTGCACGTCGTCTTCCACAAGATCAGATAACAAGTTGCAAGCTGATGATTAACAACAGATCAAGAATGGATCCGCCCTGGTCTCAGGACTACTTCGGGAACTCCATTCATATAGTGGCCGGCGTAGCCACTGCAGGCGAATTGCTTGAACGCAATCATGGGTGGGCGGCGTGGCAGCTGCACCAGGCCGTGGATAACCACACCGACAAGGTGGTGCGGGGGTGGCTTCAAAACTGGCTGCAGTCTCCTACTGTTTCACAACTTTCTCGGTATTTTGATCGATACAGTTTACTGATTGGGAGTTCACCCAGATTCAACATGTATGGGACCGAGTTTGGAATGGGGAAAGCAGTGGCAATAAGAGGTGGGAATGGAAACAAGTTTGATGGGAAAGTGTCATCATACCCAGGAAATGAAGGTGGGGGAAGCATAGATTTCGAGGTGTGCCTTGCGCCAGAGACAATGAGTGCTCTCGAGTCTAATTTTGAGTTCATGGATGCCGTCTCTGTGTCTCATGATTAGCTACGTTTGCGAAGCACTAACCCTTGTGAGGATCCTGCAATATATATCCGATGGGAAACAAAGCAAATCATGAAAACAAAGTATTGTATCTTCTTGCTTGGATATATTGCTACAGTTTCATCCCAAAGGAAATTGAAAATCTTGCGCTTGACTTTGTATATTTTGAACTTGTCCCTATATTACTCATTAAAATATTGCTACCAAGAATATCTCGTTCGATATTTTTATTATTAGCCACAATAAGGCAAGAAAATGGCACTGTTTATTGTGATATTCAATGAGAAATGTTTTAACCACGAAGATGTAACACCCCGTATTTTTAGTGTTTTTTTTAATTGAATGATTATTTGTTATTAATTTAAAATTAGATTATCTTGTTTTAAATTTTCAGATTTTAGTGGGTTTATTTTTATGATTTTTAATTTGTGAAAATTAAATTTGACATGTTTCCTTAATATTAATTATTGTTATGCATTTAATTTTCTTTTCATATTAAATTAACTTCTTGTTGGATTTAATTATTTATTTTCATTTTAATTACTGCGTTTGAATTATTTTATTTCATTTGCTGTTTTAAAATCGTCTCCGTTCGATCATTTTTTGTGACCCAAGATGTGAGAATTGAACCTCATTTCTTTCCCTACATTTTCTCTTCCCTCTTTTCTTTTTTCTTCCTTTCTCTTTTCTTCTTTTTTTTTTTTTTCTTCTTCTCCTGGTTCCTCCCACGCGACCCAGCCCCTCCCTCTCTCTCAGTCCGATCCTTCTCCTCCCCAGCCTGCCGCCGTGCGCCTGCAGTGGTCGACACTGCCCGGCTTCCCAGCACCCCCACCCACCGGCGACCTCCCCCTCCGGTTTCCAGCCCCAACCGCACCGCCGTTAGCCTCCACGCACCACACGAAGTCACGGCATTCCTTGCGCCGCCGTCGCGCCACCTCCGGCCACTATCTCTTCACCACATCATCCTCGACCTCCTAGCAATTCAATGGACCCAACCCCACTTCCGATCTGTCACCGGTGAAGCCACACCATTAATATTTTAAACTTCGACCGCCCTCTGCGCCGCCACCCACGGCCAACCACCACCACCACTAGCTTCACCGACATCCCTAAGCCCTACCCTATCAATCTCGGGTCTTCGTTTACACCCGTTCAAAAGTGAGTTTTTGAGACCCACGACCACAGTGTTTTGGCACTGTTTTGTTGCTGCGTTGTCACTTCTAGCACCTCCGTGATCTTTCAAAAATTATATTATAGCATTGTAAGTATTTTTCCCAAAGAACTTTTGATATTTAAATGTATTTCTGCGCTAATTCATATTTACTGTGAATTTATTGGTTGTGCCGGACTGAGTCCGAGGAGTAAGGAGATCGGTTGGATTGGATAATGGAGTTGTTTGTGTGAGATTGGTTTATGCTATGAAATTTGTTGGTTGTTTCGGGTTTAAATATTGGTGTTTTGAGTTTGACGTTGGTCATGGTGAATATTGGTGATTTTTAGGAAGTGATGATATATTTTTGGATTATTGGTTTGATGTTTTGGAAATGTTTAGAAGGGTTTGTTGGGGTCTTTTAAAATCTAGAAGTGTTGAGATATTTTTTTATTGTTGTGGAGTTGTGAACGGAGAGAGAGTAGTGTGTAGTATCGTCTTGGTTAAATTGTTGACGATTACTTGGGAGTATGAGCTGCTGAAATAAGTGTGAGTTAGTGATAATCGGAGTTGACATTGGTTTTGATGCTTGTATTGGACAATATTGAGATTGGTATAGGATATTTTGGGTCGAAGTGTGGGCTGTCCAGATTGTTATTTGGTTGTTTGATTTGGATTAAACTTACTGAATTATGGTCTAGAAATTGAGTCTTAAGTTGTCTAAGACCAATTTTGTGTTGTTGGACTTTAATATTTAGTTTATATTATTTTTATGAATAGGTGATGAGACAAATAGAGACCGTATTCAAGTCATAGATAATGCGCTGCAGGAGTCAGGTAAGCGGGGTTCTTATGCTAGGCCTTACACGAATTATTGAGACTGAGGTTGATTTTATGAAAACTTTGCATATTTTTATGATGAAATGAGAACTTGGGAAAAACAAAACCAACCTCGGTCGTTTATTTGCATACTCATGAAATCTGTGTGGAAAAGGAAAAATATGTTCTGACATGCATTGTGTAGACATGAGCTAAATTCTGTCATGTGGTTTCTGAAATCTGGAAAAAGAGCGATATTGAGAATATGAAAAGTTGTGCATTTATTTAGAAAGATGTTCTGGCTTTTGTGTTCAGCGTGTGGAAACTGTCTGATTCTATTTTGGTACTCTGTATTATTTTGATATAACATCTGAAAACCTTTGGCATGATGTGCTGGTTTTCGTATCTGACTCTATCTCTGCTCTGCTCTGCTCTGTTATGCTCTGCTCTGTTTGGGTTGGTACCAACTTCTCTGTCTCTGAGTGCACCCATTTTGGAAACAAAGTGGTTTTATTGTGGTATTTCCTGTGTGCACAATCGGGGCTCCGAGAAGAATAAAAGAAAGATTTCACCTCTGTCTCTGCCTAGTTTGGCCACCGGAGTTAGCACAACCCTACCACGGGGGTGAAACATGGTCTCTGCTCTGTTTGATGCTCTGTTTTGATCTGATGATGATACTCAGTTTATGTTATGCCAAAGCACCATGGGTTTTACTTGTCTTAAAACCATCGCTATGTTACTTTTGAAAATATATTCTGTTCTGCATGATAACTCTAGAAAATATTTTGTTCTGCATGCTCTACTTTGTAAATGCTCATATTTGCATGCTAGCATATGATTTCTGCTTACTGAGTTGTTGATAACTCACCCCCTATCATTATAATATTTTTCAGATGATGTGGAGAGTTCAAATGAGGATCTGGATTAGATTACTGTTTGTGTTTAAGCTGAGGAGATGTTGGTAGAAGAAGGACTTCTAGTGTTCTTAGTTTTAATGTCGTTGAGTTTTATTAATATCTTAAGTTTCAGTAAAATTTATGAAATTATTGGTTGGGTTGTTATGACTACCGAGAGATTACGGACTCCTTAGTTTATTTTAGCTGTAGTAATGACTTTGTGGAGTTCTCAATGTGGTTATTTAGAACATTTGATATTGAGTTTTGCTATTAAAGATTTGAGTTTTATTTTAGTTGTGTTAGAAAATAAGTTCTTAAGAGACAGGTAGTAAGTCTCTAGACCAACCGGGTTTGGGGCGTTACAGAAGAGATCTTATAAAAATAAATTCACAAACTAACTTAATTTGACGTGGTATGTTAGATTAAAAAGTTATTTTTATTATAAAGTAGATCTAACGTATTATATCAAAGTATGTGAGTTTGTAAATTTGGATCTTTTTGTCCTATAAGACTTTTCTTATTCAATTAACAGTGCAATTTTTATTTTTTTATTTTTTGCATTTCCCTGTGTTCAGCCCGTGTAAACATTATTTCTGTCTTTTATTTGGTACTTAATTTAGGTTCATAACTCTCTTGTATGTTTTCCTCTGGTACTACTTGATCACATGCTTGGATGATGAACATTACTGTCTTGCATGCCAACGCTCTCTAATGTATTTTGTACTCATTGAGCTTGAGACAAATATATGAGACCATCAGAGGTGGATATGAATATAAAAATGCATGAGATGGGTCAGCAATGCTGTAAATGAAATTAAGTATTAGTATAAGAGTTTTGCTATATACAAGCAAGTTTACGGACCAATCTGCGTATTAATGTTGTTGCTTTCATATTCTAAATTTAAATTAGCATTGTTTTCAATAAAATCTACTTTCTGACCAATTATATTGAATAGGTGCGCGTATTAGTACGCAAAATCATTTACCATTAGATTTTTCTATATAGAGAAAGTTGGTGAAGTAATATTTAGCAAATCATTGATTTGAACATGAGAAAAGACTAGGATAGATAAGTCTTGGGGTTGCTAAGATGTAAGTGATAAGAGACTGTTGAGGGAAAAATGGGTTAATTGGCATATTCTTGTGAAAACCTATGTAAAGTTGAGTTGTAACAAGTGTTGATGCAGTGTTAATGAAAAAGATTGAAGTGTGCTCAACATGGCTCGACTGGCGCTCGAGCGGAACCTTCCAGAGAGGTTCGCTCGATGGGCGCTCGACACAGCGCTCGAGCGGAACCCATCCAGAGTGGTTCGCTCGATGTGCGCTCGACACAGCGCTCGAGCGGAACCCATCCAGAGTGGTTCGCTCGATGTGCGCTCGACCCAGCGCTCGAGCGGAACCATCCAGAATGGTTCGCTCGATGTGCGCTCGACCCAGCGCTCGAGCGGAACCCGTGAGCTTGACGTAGCGCTCAAGCGGAATCTTCCAGAGTGGTTCGCTCGATGTGTGCTCGACGCAGCGCTCGAGCGGAACTCAAACAGAGAGCTTCGCTCGATGTGTGCTCGATGTTGCGCTCGAGCAGACCTCATACAGAGACGTTCGCTTGACCTTCGCTCGACATCTCGCTCGAGCGGTTTCAGAAGATAACCTGCGCTCGACCTTCGCTCGACACCTCGCTCGAGCCAATGTTCAAAGATAACCTAAATTCATGCTTTGGGCGCCGTGACTTGCTGGGACTATAAATAGAACAGATCATTTTCTGTTCTGTGGTGTGGAAAAACAGAGCAAAACCTTAAGTGTATCAAGAGCCAAAGAGAGAAACCTATTCCTCACCTTGTTAATCTCTTTTGGACAAACACAAATCCACCACACCACTCTCAAGATCAAATCTCATTCAAAGTCCATTGAAGTGGACGTTTTGTTGGCCGGAAGGTTTCCGGAGCTGCTGTTGATGCAGAGATCGAGAGGTTCTCGTGGAAAGCTATAGAAGGTCGGAGTTCCGACACTACATGCGTGTAGAGATCGAGTGGGTCACTCGTGATGTTGCAAGCCAAGTTTAGGAACTACAAAGGTTTTGTGAGTGTTTCTATATTGGTTGTAATGAACTTTTTCTATAGTGGATTTTAGGTGGTGCCTTACACCCGGAGTGGTTTTAGAATTTGAAGAAGTTCTTCAAATGAGTTTCCACTTCGTGACCAAAATCATTGTGTTAATTATTCTTGTTCATTGATTAACTGTTTATTTGTTTCTGTTTTTGAAAAGACCATAAAAATTGGAATACACCTCACCCCCCCTCTAGGTGTAGTGATTGGTAGAACCACTGCTTTTTCAATTGGTATCAGAGCGGGTTCACTCCGCTGGGATTAAATTCCTGAGTGTGATCCTGCTGTTGTGGTTATTATGGAGAAGTCTCAATCTCTCACATCGCCACCTTATTTTGATGGAAACAACTATGCTTATTGGAAAGTTCGAATGAGAGCTTTCCTAAAATCTGTGGATGAACGAGTATGGGTTTCTATAACAAAGGGATGGAGAGAACCAGTCACTATTATTGAAGGAGTTCAAACTCCCAAAAGTGTGGATAATTATTCTAGGGATGAAATCACTGAGTGTGGTTGGAATAGCAAAGGCCTGAATGCGATTTTCATGGCCGTGTCCCAAGAGGAGTTCAAGCGAATCTCCATGTGTGAGAATTGCAAAGAAGCTTGGGACATTCTTGAGGTCACCCATGAGGGCACCAAGGCTGTGAAGAATTCTAAACTTCAAATGCTGACCACAAGTTTTGAAGAACTGAGAATGAAGGATGATGAAACTTTTGATGCTTTTTATGCCAAATTAAATGATGTCGTCAATTCTCGTTTTAATTTGGGGGACAGAATTCCTGAGAACAGAATTGTGAGAAAAGTTCTCAGATCACTCCCTGAGAGGTTTCGTCCTAAAGTTACTGCCATTGAGGAAAGCAAAGATCTGGACAGTATGAGAATTGAAGAATTGGTAGGCTCTCTGCAAACATATGAACACACTCTTCCTGTGGATAAGAAACACAAGTCCATAGCCCTCAATACCATTAGAGAGGAGTCAAATGAGTCATCCGATGAGTCAGCTATGAGTGACAGAGAAATAGCCTTTTACGCTAAGAAGTTCAGGAAAATGTTTGTGGCTAGAAACAATAAGAACCAGAGGCCAGAGAAGAAAAAGTTTGAAAGATATAATAGAGGCTCAAGTTCAGGGAACAAGGAGAGAAGCACTGAGAAGTATACTAGAGCTAATAAAGACAAGGTACAATCAAGGGTGCAGTGTCATGAATGCCATGGATTTGGACACATTCGTCTGGAATGTGCAAATTACAAAAAGGCAAAAGAAAGAGCTAAGATTGCATCTCTAAGTGAGAGTGAGTCAGAGTCGAGTGAATCATCTGATAACTCTTCGCCAAAAGGAAATCTTAACTACATGGCATTCACTGCCTCGGTTAGCAGCCAAAGTCACAGAAGTGAATCAACGTCTGAAAATGAGAGTGTATCCGGAAGTGAATCCGGGGATGATGATGAGTTGGAGGAAATCTATGAGAAGTTGTACAAAGAATGTGTAAAATTGAGGAAACTCAATAAAGCACATATTGAGAATATGGATATTTGCAAAAGAGAAAATGAGGATCTCCAAGGTAAATTGAATGAAGCCATTTGTCTAACCGATCAGTTGCAAAAGAGAAATGTGTCACTCGAGGATAAAATGAAAATGCAGGAAAGTGAGTTGATTTTGTTAAACGATAAGTTGAAAAATTTTTCTACTGGGAAACAAAAGCTTGACAAAATCCTAAACTCAGGAAAGTCCTTTGGTGACAAGAGAGGTATAGGATATATTGAAAGGAAATCTGATATGGCTTCAACTTCAAAAACCCCATGCAAAAAGGTAGGAAAAATAATGTTTGTTCCTGCATCGAATGAGAATGGCAAAGCACAACTTTTGAAAAAGGGTAAGAAACCCCTACATGTGCAAAACCCTGTCCCACCTCCCAAGAGACAAGGAGCTCGCAACACAAGCCCTATATGTCTTCATTGTGGGAAGGTTGGTCATGTTAGACCAGATTGCTTCAAATTAAAAAATCATTATGATCATGCTCCTACTTTCTCTAAAAGTAGGATTGTCTATCCTTCTGAAAAGAGTAAGAAGTTCTTGAATACTTCTAGGTATGTCTCACCCTTCATAAGACATGAAGTTCACAAGGCAAACCACGTTTGTCACAATTGTGGTAAGATTGGTCACATTCGACCAAACTGTTTTGAGCTTAGGGACCATCCTAAGAGAATTGAAAAGCCCTACTCAAGAAAAGGGCATCAAAACTTGTGGAGCCAAGTCATGGCCCTAACTAAACAAAATGAGATGCTAAATGTCAAGATAGACCAATTGTCAACTAGCAAAAAGGACATCTCTCCCAAAGTTAGAAAAATGTGGGTCAGAACTGGAAAAATGCACACATGCCATGTGGCACACATTGCTCTAAAGACCAGAGACACCTACATGTGGTATCTTGATAGCGGGTGTTCTCGCCACATGTCGGGTGATAAGAGTCTGTTTAAAACAGTTGAAGAGTACAAGTGTGGAACAGTAACATTTGGAGATGGGGGAAAAGCTGATATAATGGGAAGGGGTGAAATTGAAATACCTGGACTACCCGTCTTGAGAGAAGTCCTATTTGTTGATGGATTAAAAGCAAATCTCCTAAGTATAAGCCAAATGTGTGACAATGGTGCAGAAGTCCGTTTTTCAAAAGATATGTGTATTGTTTCAGATAATAATAGAAATTGCATGATGCAGGGAACAAGGACATCTGATAATTGTTATGGCATTGCCTCTAAACCTCAGTATAGTTGCAATAGTGCTAAGAGTGAAACTACTGATCTCTGGCATCAAAGACTTGGACATGTGAATCACAAAAATCTGTCTAAGATTGCCAAGAAAGAGATGGTGATAGGATTGCCTGAGCTGGGTAAAGCAGAGACTCCTGTTTGTGGGTCATGTCAGTTGGGAAAACAAGTTAGAACAGCTCACAAGAACACAACGGCTATCCTGACCAAACGACCATTAGAGTTGCTGCACCTTGATCTTATGGGACCCTCTAGAACTGAGAGCTTGGGGGGAAAGAAATACATACTGGTAATGGTAGATGATTTCACCAGATACTCCTGGGTAGAATTTCTGAGAGAAAAAGGTGAAGCTCCTAATGTGATTAGAACTTTGTGCAAGAAACTTCAGAATGAGCAAGGGAAAGCAATAGTCAGAATTAGGAGTGATCATGGAAGAGAGTTTGAAAACTCAAATCTTGAGAGTTTCTGTGATGAAGAAGGTATCAGTCAAGAATTTTCTGCCCCTATCACTCCTCAACAAAATGGAGTGGTCGAAAGAAAAAACAGAGTTATTCAAGAAATGGCACGGGTCATGATTCACAGCAAAAGTGTACCTACTCACTTCTGGGGAGAAGCTGTGAACACAGCATGTCATATTGTGAATAGAGTCTATCCACGACCAAATACTTCCAAAACACCATATGAGATGTGGAAAGGAAAGAAACCTAATGTGAAATACTTCCGGGTGTTTGGAAGTAAATGCTACATTTTGAGAGATAGGGAAAACTTAGCTAAGTTTGACCCTAAGAGTGATGAGGGAATTTTTCTTGGATATTCCAGAAACAGTCGTGCTTATAGGAGTTACAATCTACGCACCAAAACCGTCATGGAATCCATAAATGTGGTGGTGAATGATGCTTCTGGAGAGGAGTTAAACAAGGAAGAGCAAACCCACACACCGAGTGAAGCTGGACAAGAAGATTTTGGTACATTGAATCAGAACTTAGAGACCTCTTCAAGTGAAAAAGTGAGTTACCAAAAGGAGCCCTCTTCAAGAGTAAAGTTAAATCATCCTCAGGATAACATCATAGGACACATAGGTGAAGGAATGAGGCTGAGGAGAAAAGTGATAAATCAATTGGCTTACTCAAGCTACATCTCACAAATTGAACCAAAGAGAATTGAAGAAGCCTTAAATGATGAGAATTGGTTGAATGCTATGCATGAAGAAATAAACCAATTTGTGAGGAATAATGTGTGGTACTTGGTGCCAAGACCAGAGAATCACAATGTCGTGGGCACTAAGTGGATATTTAAGAATAAGTCGGATGAGAATGGCACAATAGTGAGAAATAAAGCAAGATTGGTTGCTCAAGGGTATGCACAAATGGAAGGAATAGACTTTGACGAGACCTTTGCACCAGTTGCTAGACTTGAATCTATCCGGATATTATTCAGCATTGCATGCCACATGTGTTTTAAGCTGTATCAAATGGATGTCAAGAGTGCATTTCTGAATGGGATCCTCCAAGAAGAAGTGTACGTCGAACAACCAAAAGGTTTTAATGATCCAAAATACCCTAATCATGTCTATAGGTTGAAGAAAGCCTTATATGGTTTGAAACAAGCTCCTAGAGCTTGGTATGAGAGGCTTACTTCGTATCTTGAAGATCACAATTTTCTGAGAGGAAATGTTGACAGAACACTTTTTATCAGAAAAGTTGGAGAAGACATAACAGTTGCTCAAATCTATGTGGATGACATTGTATTTGGATCATCGATTGACGCCTTGGCTCTTGAGTTTGCTGAAGAAATGAAAAATGAATTTGAAATGAGCATGGTGGGTGAACTAACCTTTTTCTTAGGACTCCAAGTGAAACAGTTAGATAATGGGTTGTTCATATCTCAATCCAAATATGCAAAGGAATTAATCAAAAAATTTGGATTAGATGGGAAAAGCCATGCCAGAACCCCCATGAGCACGAGTGTTAAGCTTAGTACTGATGGATCAGGCAAGAATGTTGAGCAATCTTTGTATAGGAGCATAATTGGGAGTCTACTGTATCTCACTGCAAGTAGACCAGACATTGCTTTTAGTGTTGGGGTCTGTGCTAGATTTCAAGCCAATCCTAAGGAATCACATTTAGTAGCTGTCAAACGCATACTTTGCTATGTAAATGAGACAGTCAATTATGGGATCTGGTATTCTAGAGACTCTAATACTGAGCTTGCAGGCTATTCCGATGCTGACTGGGCAGGTAATGCAGATGATAGGAAAAGTACTTCTGGTGGGTGTTTCTATGTCGGCACAAACCTTGTTGCCTGGATGAGCAAGAAGCAAAACTCCATATCGCTATCCACGGCTGAGGCTGAATATATTGCTGCAGGCAGCTGTTGCACGCAATTGTTGTGGATGAAACAAATGTTGTGTGACTATGGCATTACTCAAGGTATGATGAGCATTTATTGTGACAATACTAGTGCCATAAACATTTCAAAAAATCCTGTCCAACACTCTAGGACCAAGCACATTGACATTAGACATCATCTTATTCGAGAGTTGGTAGAAACACGTGTTGTGACTCTTGAGTACATTCCCACCGAACACCAACTAGCCGACCTTTTCACTAAACCTTTGGATGGGCTTCGGTTTGAATTACTTAGAAAGGCTATTGGTATTTGTGCATTGACCTGAGGGTTGAAACATGCATAACATGCATTTTTTTTTCTTTCTTTTGTTTTTGTTATTTTGTGATTATTCGTCTTCTTATTTTTTTTTCTTTTGTAATACTGCCTTTACATGCACTCCATG
Source organism: Juglans mandshurica (assembly GCA_022457165.1). Lineage (NCBI taxonomy): Eukaryota > Viridiplantae > Streptophyta > Magnoliopsida > Fagales > Juglandaceae > Juglans > Juglans mandshurica. The sequence goes on from CM039625.1 coordinate 7,576,484, forward strand.
GTTGTGATTTTTAGTTATTGGTGTTGTTAATTCTAAAAATCTAGGTGCATGTGTCTTTTGAGAATTGTATCATATATCTATGGCTTACAAAGGTTTGAAACATGAGTATCAGTTGTAATCTGTGACTAGCTTCACACACTTCACTCCACGCTTAGTCAATCGACGTTTCACCACCGTGAGTTTTTTGGGGAGGCAATCAAAAGTGTTAGGAAACTCTACCTACACACAGAATTGACCACGGGCTAGACAACCTCATTATTGTTCCCTTACACAAAGAAAAAGAAAAGGAGATGAAAGTGCATGTCATTGAAAAGAAAAAGGGATGTTGTTGCATTTTACAAAAAAAAAAAAAAAAAAAAAAAGGGGTAAACAAGTATCTTGACATTGATACAGATAATCAAACAGAAGCATCTAGGTTCTAGCAGCATTGGGTTTGACTTTCTGCATCATGGAAGAGTTTCTCAAACACTTATGGTTTCTTGTACAGCCCAACCCCACTCACACCTTTTGGTTGAAATTTCTTGATTAAGCAAGGAATTTGTTAACACGGCTGTCTTGATTACTTGTGATACTTTGTTTTTATTACCTGCGTGTTTTATAAGGACATGATGCCTTTCTACATTTGATGTGTGTGAATGATTTAAAAAATTAACCTCATTAATAGTTGGATCACATTTTTTTTTAAGGCAGATTAGTAAATTTAGTGGGCTGTCGCTCGAGCGAACTTAAAAGCCGCTCGAGCGAACATGTATTTAAACAGCCCGCGCCCCTTTCTTTTTCCCCAGCCCCTTATTTCCCCTCTGCACCGTTTCCTCTCCCCACCCCATGCGACAGCCTCTATTTCTCCTTCCGTGTGTTTTCACTTGATTTCTCTCAAGAAATCCCATTCTAATCACGGTAAGTCTCTAATTTTTGATTCTCTTCAATCATTTTCGGTTTTTATTTTGAATTTCTTCATGCATTTTCCATACACATGCATTTCGGAAATTAGGGCTTTAGATATGGGGATTCCGAAATGGAGCATTTTTGTTGGTTTGCTTGGTGTTTGGTTGGACCTTTTGGTGTCCATTTTCATTCTCTTTGTATTTAGGAGGTTTATAGAACCCCAAATGGGTTTTTCATTTGGTTTGTACCTGGATGCACTCCAAGTGCTCGGTAAAATGCATCAATGAGGTTTGATTTCTTATTTTCATCATGCATTGATACTACATTATCCCCATGGTCTTGTTTGTCTATTCTAGTGTTGGGATAGTGTTTGGCATTGAGACTTGGGACCTCCATTGGGTTTAAAACCCAATCTTGCCTTGGTTGAGTTTGAAGTGCTCAAAAATGCAAAATGGGTTGTTATTGTGTTAATGGGCATGTGCATTGTGCATTATGCATTTTGACAATAGTTTTAGCAACATTGCATAAGTTTGGCTTAAGTTTGGCTTGGTTCACAATTAGGCATGTGCATTCATCAAGCATTGGGCATTTCACATTACCTTTAGCCTTATCTAACGGTCTTTGATTTTGTCCAGCTTCTATCATGTCTCGAAGGGTTCGTTCACGCCAAAATCCTCCAGCCCCCGCTCAAGCACATTTTCGAAATCCTCGTGCAAGAGAACTCTACACTCAAAATTTTTCTACCCGTTCTCTTATTGTTGAGCGGGAAGTTCTCCTAGGTGAGCTTTCTGAGACTGTCATTCCTCGCATTTTTGAGTCTCGCCAGTGGCTCGCCTTGACCACTGGTCATCCCACTCCTTCTGTGGAGTTGGTTAAGGAGTTCTACTCCAATATTGATGCCATCGCTGATGATGGCTCTTTTGAAGTCAGTCTCCGGAACATTGTTTTCCGGGTGACTCCGGGCATGGTTGCGGACTTGCTACATGCCCCGCGAGTGGCAAACCCCACATATCCATATACACGGACTTCTCCTCCAAGTCCGACTGTCATTGTTCAATGTTTAATCGGTCCAATTTCGAGTTGGGATGGTAAGTCACCCATTCTCACCTCTCGTTTTTCACCTGAGTTTCTCATTCTCAGTAGGATAGTCCTTACAAACCTTTATCCTACTGGTCATCAGAGTGATGTCGGTCCTGACCGCGCCACTCTTTTGTATGCATTGATAAATGGTGTCTCCATTGATCTGGGGAGTCATATGTGTCGGGTCATGCTTGAGGCGTTTAATTCCCCGAAATTACGGACTGGCTTGCCTCTCGCCTGCCTCATTACTAGGATAGCCCTCTCTCAGACTGTTATGCTTCTTCCCAATGAGCCTAGAGTTCCTCTAAAGGCTCCCATTGGGCGTAGGACCATGCAGTTGAGTCGTGCTCACATTACCCCTCACCCTCTGAATGTTGAGCATCCTCCTCCCAGCCATCCTCGTCTCAGCCATCCACTTCTCAGCCATCCAGTTCACAGCCTCAGGGCTCGGCACCATTCATTCCCACAGCGGGATCAGTCGATCCCAGCCTTCAGCAGGTCCTTGAGTACCTTGCCCGGCTTGAAGCTCGGTTTGAAGTCCGTTTTGATCGTCTTGATGCCAAGGTTGACAGCCTTCAGCAGCTTGTGACTAAACGCTTCGACGACATTGAGGAGCGGCTTGATGAAGATGATGGCAGTCAAACTGATGGGGACAGTTGAGACCCTTGGCATTTGTGACAAAAAGGGGGAGTATAGATTAAGGGGGAGTGAGAGTATAGATTAAGGGGGAGTAGCAAGAAAGCTGTTGGGGTAGCTTTTGTTTTGTTTTGTTGGGAAGCAGCTTTTTTTTTTTTATTATCACATGCTGCTCATGCTACCATTGTTTGTCTAAATTGAAAACAATGTATGTTTTAATTCTTAATGAAAAGTCTTTTCTGAGAACTGTGCTACAAGTGTTTATGCTTATGAGATTATTTCTTGCATATTGTTATTGGTACGTTTAACCGTTTGTTAAGTTTGCAGAAATATCTCAATGTGCTCAAGACTTTTTGCCTGAATAATGGGAATCCTGATTTGGGTGTGTTAGGATTAAGTCCTATGTATAGGTTAGAGGTTTTGTCACAGAAATGCCAAAGGGGGAGATTGTTGAGGGAAAAATGGGTTAATTGGCATATTCTTGTGAAAACCTATGTAAAGTTGAGTTGTAACAAGTGTTGATGCAGTGTTAATGAAAAAGATTGAAGTGTGCTCAACATGGCTCGACTGGCGCTCGAGCGGAACCTTCCAGAGAGGTTCGCTCGATGGGCGCTCGACACAGCGCTCGAGCGGAACCCATCCAGAGTGGTTCGCTCGATGTGCGCTCGACACAGCGCTCGAGCGGAACCCATCCAGAGTGGTTCGCTCGATGTGCGCTCGACCCAGCGCTCGAGCGGAACCATCCAGAATGGTTCGCTCGATGTGCGCTCGACCCAGCGCTCGAGCGGAACCCGTGAGCTTGACGTAGCGCTCAAGCGGAATCTTCCAGAGTGGTTCGCTCGATGTGTGCTCGACGCAGCGCTCGAGCGGAACTCAAACAGAGAGCTTCGCTCGATGTGTGCTCGATGTTGCGCTCGAGCAGACCTCATACAGAGACGTTCGCTCGACCTTCGCTCGACATCTCGCTCGAGCGGTTTCAGAAGATAACCTGCGCTCGACCTTCGCTCGACACCTCGCTCGAGCCAATGTTCAAAGATAACCTAAATTCATGCTTTGGGCGCCGTGACTTGCTGGGACTATAAATAGAACAGATCATTTTCTGTTCTGTGGTGTGGAAAAACAGAGCAAAACCTTAAGTGTATCAAGAGCCAAAGAGAGAAACCTATTCCTCACCTTGTTAATCTCTTTTGGACAAACACAAATCCACCACACCACTCTCAAGATCAAATCTCATTCAAAGTCCATTGAAGTGGATGTTTTGTTGGCCGGAAGGTTTCCGGAGCTGCTGTTGATGCAGAGATCGAGAGGTTCTCGTGGAAAGCTATAGAAGGTCGGAGTTCCGACACTACATGCGTGTAGAGATCGAGTGGGTCACTCGTGATGTTGCAAGCCAAGTTTAGGAACTACAAAGGTTTTGTGAGTGTTTCTATATTGGTTGTAATGAACTTTTTCTATAGTGGATTTTAGGTGGTGCCTTACACCCGGAGTGGTTTTAGAATTTGAAGAAGTTCTTCAAATGAGTTTCCACTTCGTGACCAAAATCATTGTGTTAATTATTCTTGTTCATTGATTAACTGTTTATTTGTTTCTGTTTTTGAAAAGACCATAAAAATTGGAATACACCTATTCACCCCCCCTCTAGGTGTAGTGATTGGTAGAACCACTGCTTTTTCAGAGACTTTGATCATGAAAGCCTTTGCAACCGATAATAGGCATATATCAGAGTCACGAGATCAGAAAAATGGTACTGAGCATGGTTGTCGTGGAGAGCAGCTTGCAGTTGAAAGTGTTCTAAAAAAGAATAATTATTCTTATCAATTACTATTTATTGTCCCAGACCTCACATCTTATGAAAAAAAAACTGCCAGGTGTGAAGTGTGGGGGTGAATAGTAGCTGATGTATATCAAAACCCACATTGATTATTTGTTTTGTAAGAAGAAATGTTAGCTTTAGCCGTACAAAAGTATATTCACAAACTAATGTGACTTGATGTGATATGTCAGATTATAATATTATTTTTATTGTAATGTAAATCTAACATATCCGTTGGACTATACCTCTAGTTCATTCTGTGTTTTTTTTTTTTTTTTACATTTTTCAAACATTTAAAAACACACACACACACAAATTCACTATTGGTAATTTTTTTTTAACTATTTTAGAAAAAATACACTAGTGATAAGTTTATTTTTGTACAATCTCTTTATGACTGTAACACTTTTAAAAATAAAAATAAAAATAAGTAGACACCTTACATTTCGGATGGCATATGCAAATTCCTATCTAAAATAGCTCACAAAAAAAAAAAAAAACTTTATACTAATGAATTTTGAAATGTATTCTATGTCAGCTTGTCTATTCTATTTCCATTTAATTTAAATATTTTTTGTTCTTTCAATAATTTGAAATATCCTCGTATGTTTCCATATTTTTAAATATCTTCAATATATATATAATTGTAATGAATCTCTCCATGCTCATAATAACAAAAACAACATGGATAAAAATATTTTTTTAAATTAAAAAAAAAAACCTAATTGTTTTGAACTATTTACTCTTTGTCATGTTTTATAAAGCATTTTTTTACAAAGATCCTAATATTATCATGACTATATTTTCTCTCTCTTTCAAAGTACAATATTCTCATAATATTGTAGCTTTTATCATGCTTTAGAAACCATGATCATGAGTGTTTTTTATATTTTCAAAAGGAAAATAGGGTGGCAAATTAGGAATATATAGAAATAAAAGTGAAATAAAATGATAGTGAGAAATATAAAGGAAAAAAAGAAAGAGATATTAAAGTTTTTTTTATATATAGATGAATAAAATTTATCAGCATGTAGATTATCAAGGTAGTACAAATGGGTTTTGTATTTTAAAATTGAAAAAATCTACACAACATCTTACTATTCACACAACCTCCACACATCATACTTTTTTTAATTTTTATTTTTTTTTCTTTTATCAAATATTTAATATATGAATAACGAATAGAAAAATTGAATTAGTTTAAAAAGAATAAACTCAAAAAAAATTAAAAAAAAATTAAAATTTTTAAAAAATATGGTGTGTAGAGGTCGATGAGATTGTGTAGTATTGCTCTTTTATTAATAATCATTTCCTTATTAAATAAAAATAAATAAATAAATAAAATAAAATACATAAAGGTTGAATGATAAATTTAAAGGAATCCACTAATATTTTCCAAACGGAAAAATAATTATTTATAGAAGTGAAAATAACATTATCCGATAATAAATGTTAAATGATTGCAAGTGATCTAACACTGATCAGTACCACGCTATTGCGCGCGCGGGGACTACATACCGTCCGAGCAGCTTAAGCCGCACGCGTTCTATGTGCCATTGCCCTGTACAAAAACCTCTTCAACCCTCTCATTTCGATTCTGCTACGCAATCCATTGGGTGATCCTCAAAACCCCGGAGCGATGTCTTTCTTGCAACACCCTGGTTACGGTTTCAACCCCTCCAAGCAACAGCTGCTCTGCTACTACCTGACCAACAAGAACAGCGACGACGATGATGGCGGTTCCAAGGGTTACGATTTGATCAGAGAGCTGGAACTCTACAAGTACGACCCGTTCGATCTACCTGAAGCGGCGTGCTTTTCTTACGGTTTGGGGGCGAGGAAGAGGCACTGGTACTGTTACGTGGCGAGGAATGTCAAGGAGAGCAGAGGGGGGAGGCGGAAGACGAAGAGTGGGTTCTGGAAAAGGGGAATGGTGAGGGGCGTGGTTGGCCCTGGAGGGGAAGTGGTCGTTGGGACCAGATCGAGCTTTGTTTTTTATCTGGGGCATTTGCCGAAGACCGCGACGAGGACCCCTTGGGTCATGCACGAGTATGCGCTAATTGATCATCTTAAGGTACTTTAGGAACGTTCACATTGCTAACTAAGAGGTGTAATTTCAATTTTCTTTAATTTTTTCTATTGCTTTTTTGTTTTGGTATTTTGGGTGGAAAATCTTCGATGCGAATGAACGAATGATGTTTGCTTCTTTGTTTTCATGTATAGGTATGAATTGGTTATTGAATTTTTAGGCTTTTTCTGGAAATTGGTAGTATTTATTGTTTATTAATTGTGGGTACTTTAACTTCGAAGCAATAAAGGATGGTTGCCCTTACGTTTCATCTATAATTTTGGTTTAGTATGATTTTTTTTTTTTTTTTGTCAGTAAACAAGGAATTTAGGTTTAATATGATTAATGAGTGTAATTCAAGTTTTTAATCAAATGTTATTTCTTTCTAGTTGATTCTTGAAAGATCCATGAGTGTTGAACTGAAATGTATATCTTATTTAGATTTTGTTTTCTGTTTCCTATGCTTTGTACTTAGGTGCACCTCCTGTATACACTCTACGTACTTGGGTAGCAGCCCTTTGCGTTCTTAACAAAATTGACTTATTTATCAAAAAAGAAAGTAAATACTATGTAAACATATGGATCCTTAACGTCATTACATTTATGTTAGGCTTAAGAATAGGTGTAAGCGTAATCAAACCTACTTGGGTCCATATTCATCTCTTTGAGCTTCTATTGAATCAAGAAATAGGTTTGATTGTCTGTCTTTTCTATAAAATATATATCATGCATCCTCCTGATTATTCAAGTCAGTGCAATTGGATGGCCAACTCAAGCCTAAAAAACATGACCAATCAATAGAAATACTCAACACTCCACCGTTGTCATATATTCCATACATCACCCCAGATAGATATCATGTTCTAGTAATCAAGAGACAGCATTTCTACCTTAGATGACATGGAGGCATTGTATCTCATACTGATCAACACACTCACGGCACTTTTCGCCAATCAATGAAGCATTGTTTCCTTCAAGTTTTCTATGATAATATTCAAGTACTCAGTGAGATAATGGTGCTTTTTCATTCTAGATTGGGTTTTGGAGATCAAGGTAGGCAGTGTTGGTCAGTGTTATCAGGTGCTCTTATGTTTCATTCATAACACCTTAACTATTATCCATCTGCAGGCCTCCTTTGTCCTTTGTCGAGTATTTGCCCAATCTCGTGCTGGAAATAGCATATCAGAAAATGGCTTAAGCTCTTGTGCCGAGGAGAGTGTTTCGGCAGTGCGTCACATTGGCATTCAGCACGACGGATATCTTACACCTGATACTCTTGAACCTAAAATTCATGATGACAACCATGTTAACAGGAACCAAGAGATACCAAAATATCCAATGCGATCAGTTAGTGAGCTAGATGATCTGGTCATGCCTGGGCTGGTTTCTGTTGACGGCTTTCCACTTCCTTCAGGGGCAAAGCCTAGGGAGCAGGTAACATATCTAAACAGTAAACATCTCTCTTGTGCTCATGCATGGAAAAGAATACATCTTCAGTATGAGTCATTTTATTTCGCTATATGCTTTGCATGCCAGTTTGGTCTCTATGCTGGATTCTATGTTCATCTGCAGCACATGTTTGCTCTAACATTATATTATTTAGGGTCAGCCATGTTTATTGCAAGATGTTGTAAGATTCTTATACAAAACATTTCCCACTGTTTTTCCTTTAACAAAGTACGTCTAGCACAAAGCAATAATCTGCAAGTTCATTCATAAATAAAAGTAACATACAGTTTTAAATAGCTTAAAATTTTGCCTAAATACCTGTAATACTTTATTAGCTATTTTAACATGATGATAGGCATGGCTTCTCTTACCACCACACATGCTGCTGATATGTGTGGGATGCTTGCGGGACAAAAGCAAAGTTTAGTCAACTGTATCTGTTTTACATCTTTCCACAGATAGATGCAACATCATGGGTCTCTCTCTCTTTTTTTTTAAGCATTTTAGAACGGTGATTTTGGAAACCTTGAGACATTTTACTCAATCCACCTCTTTTTTCTTGCTCTTTTTACCTTTAAGGAGAGGTTTGGATTCAAAACCCACCTCAACTCATCTCAATTCATCATTACAACTTTCTCAAATTCCCACACAAAATATAATAAGCAATTCAACTTTTTTAAATCCCAAAACAACTTTCCCAAATTCCCAGACCAAATATAATAAATAATTCAACTTTTATTCTACTATTCACAAACATCTCAACTCATATCAACTCATCTCTGAATCCAAACCTCACCTAAATGTTTTAGTGGATCTTACTCCAAGAGTGAGCAAAACATATACTTCTGAGGTTATCTGAGACTTCTACTTTGCAGTAGAAGAATTATACTGTAGGTATATATATAAGATATGTATAAGATTTATTTTTTATTTTTTTGGCATGTATAGTCTACATCCGGAAAGAAATAAAAGTGTATTTCCTTTCAAGTTAGTTATATTACCTTTTGTGTTGTCGCCTGCTTGCAGATGAGCTCATCCGTGCCTCCTGGAAGTAGTGCAGAGTGTTTTGAAGGTCTGACTGACCAGCAAGTACGTTCCATTTTAGAGGAAGATTTCATTGAGTTAGCCGATCTTGTGCCGTAAGTCTGTAATTGATTCAGTTGGCATTGAAGCTGATTACAAAGATATGCGAATACTTATTGGAATGCTCAGGCTATTGGAATGGGTTTTTATACTCCATACAAGATGAGAAGGTTTAAATATTAGAAAACCATTTGAGTAACAATAAATTAGAAAATTGTACATCAACATTGAAGTTGGGAGATATGACACAGCAGGATGACGTGGCCTTTAAAGGTAGTTAGTATGTTTTGTACATCAACTTTGAAGTTAAGGCATATTTCACGGCAGGATGACTTGGCCTTTTTAAAGATATTTAGTGTGTTATTGTACGTCAACTTTGAAGATAAGGCATATTTAACGGCAGGATGACTTGGCCTTTTAAGGCAGTTAGGTATGTTATTGTAGCCAACTTTGAAGTTGAGGCATATATTTCACAGCAGGATGACTTGGCCTTTAAGGCAGTTAGTATGTTATTGACATCAACTTTGAAGTTATGGCATGCATTTCACGGCAGGATCACTTGGCCTTTTAAGGTAGTTAGTACGTTAAGTTAGTACATTATTGTACATCAAATTTGAAGTTGAGGCAAATTTCAGTGCGGGAAGATGTGGCCTTCGAAGGTAGCTACGATGTTATTATTTGCAATTATCTTTCCAATTTTATTTAAGTAAACATTCATCAACTTTTCTTTGGTCTTGCAGATTTGTCCTTGTGCCTGATAGAAGGCAGTTTTCTCCAGTGGAGTACTGAAAGACATTATGCTCAAGAAGGGTAAGTCTAAAGTAGTTATATGAGTGTCAACTGCGTCACCTGACTTGATAATGCTGCTGTTGTTCCCTTGATGATGGAGGTTGTATTTTATCATTTGCAATGGTGGTAAACTTTAATTTTCCACCATCTATCCAGAGCCTTCTCTTTTTGTTTCATATTTATAAGTAACCTCTCCAAAGCCTTTCTCAGCAAGGTATCTTTTCCTTTTCCTTCTCTATTTCTGTTTTGTAACTTTAATTGTCAAAGAGTTAGCACTATAAAATTCTGGGTTTTTTTAAAATATTTCGATATATTGTTGGCGGTGTTAATTGCTTGAATTGTGCTTTGTAGTGTACTAACTCCAGTTTCTTGCATTGCTTTATGTGGAGGTCCTTATGAAATTTTATGTGCTATGGAAAATGTGTAATTATAAATTGGTATTATATTATCTCATTCTTTATCACATAATTGAATATGTTAAGCTTGGAAATACCCGAGTACGCATGATTGTATTCGTCATTACTAAGCCGACAAGAGTCAAATGGTAAAAGTTTTCAATTTATGTGATGCTTGAGGAGCATTATCTTTAGGAGAATGTGAAAGTGGGTAATTTAACCTGTTTGATACAGTGTCTTGGTTTAAATTTTGTGCAGTTTTATTCCTTAATCGGTATGTTTTCTTAGTGCTGTTGTTGGCAGAAATATAACAAACGTTCAAATGATAGTAGTTGCAAGCTTAAGGCTTGACCCTATTTGTTGATTTCTTGATTTTGCAATTGATAATACGGTTCTTGCTGTTTTGTTCAAGTTCAATTTTAATTATATTGTCTTTTATAAGAAAGGAAATTTCTGATCCTTTCCGCTGTGATTGGTATTTTCTTTGTGAGATCATATTTGGATTTTCTTTGGATGGTGTTTACTGTTTAGATGCCTCTTTTTACAGTGAATCAAAGTGTAAGAAACATGTTCATGAATATTTGGCTTATGGTTGAATTGGTAGGGAAATTTGATGGAGTCATTGCTTGGTGTAGCTACTAACCAGCAGTCATTTTGAAACTTGAGGACTTTCCTTATTTTATCACTCGGAATGTTGTTACATATCAACATTTCCCACTCAAAATCTTTCTTAGAACCTAGGTAAACCATAAAATCGTCTAGTTTTGAGCAAGGCTTTGTATTGTATGTATTTTCCTTCTACTACATTATGCAGATTGGGGCAGAGGTCTTACTTCTGCTGTTGTGTTTGTTGTCATAATAGATCAAATGTTCTGGTTCTAATTTACCGTGAGATTGTTTTATCATTTTTTGGGTGGATGGTGAATTGAGTTGTATTACAAAATAGGATCCTACCATCCACCAAGAGTACTAGTTTTTTTCTTCTTTTGTCTCCCTTGCGGGGTGGGGATGGGCAATAGGGTTTAGGTCCTACATAATTAAGCGAAGGATGCCCATTGGAGATTGTGGGTTATGGAATCGGGTAGGAATGTTTTGTTTGTAGTCCACAGCCAGAGAGGGAGAGAGATAATGCCTCTAGGCTCTAATCTCTTGGTTCACGAGGAGTCCGTATTCTTATGATCAGGGAATCCCCTAGTTTGTATTCTTCCGTGGTAGTGTCAACTGGGAGGAGTTGCGTGTCTAAGGCTGTTTGGTTACACAAATCATCCCATTTCATCTCATCTCATCTCATCCAATCATTATAACCTTTTCAAATTCTCACACAAAATACAATAAAAAATTTAACTTTTTTAAATCCGAAAATAAAAATTATATTAAAAAATTATATTCTAACAATATTTTATTCAACTTTCATATCATCTCATATGTGTAACAAAAAATTATAAGTGTGGCAAATGGAACCTTAAGGAGATGCTAGAAGAATGAGATGCGATGAGAATTTTGTGAATATTAGTGAGATAATTTGAGTTAAGTATTTATTGGATTTTGGGAAATGAAAGAGAAAATTTTGAATAAAAAATTTTATAAAACTAAAATACTGTTATAATATGATTTTTTTAAAATATTATTTTTATTTTGAGATTTGAAAAAATTGAATTATTTTTTGTGTTTTGTTTGAAAGTTTGGGAAAGTATAATAATTAGTTTGAAAATGTTGTAATAATTAGTTTGAAAGTGATTGTGTTTGAGTGATTGTTTGGGAACAAAATGAGGTGAGATAAAATAATTATTTCCAAACAGCCTTAATGGCCTCGACGTGCTACGACCAGTGCGGGAGAGCCTTTGCAGATATGGTAACATAAAAGTTAAGCTTGATGTGGAAAGCCTAATTGGTGTAGAGGGTCAGGGTACTGAAGCAAACTTCCAGGCTTGAGAGGTGGTGTTTAAGTGCTTCTGTTGGCTTGTTCTTAGGCATCCATATTTAGTTCACGAGAAATGATACTTATAATCATGAGTGTGCAGTTACCGTGCAGTCGTTTTGAAAAAAGTAAATAAATATGAAATCTACATGAAAAGAAATTAATTTTTTAATAGTGTATCTCACTATTTTTCAAAGCGACTGTATGATATTTGTGCATTCCACGACTGTATGTAGCATTACTCTTAATTCACAGCAGAAGGAAAGAGTCGATTTTCATAGTCAATTTATAGTGATTGCTTCGGATTCAGGATGTGATTTTAATTCATTCTGCTACTTCATGCGTAAAGTAATGCAAGTTAAGAGGCCTAGGAGACTGTTTCCTCTGGCTCTATTACATGGTGGCATGAAAGATAGGAAGGGTAATCGAATTATGAGCAAGAGTTTTCCAGATCTTTCATGGGATTTGGACTTCTCCTTGTGCATTTTGTTCTTTGTGGTAAAGCCAACTGGCAAGACGACTGAACTTGCCCTTCTTTTCTTCAAAACTATTGTCTAGTGATAGAATAACGTTATATAGATATATATTAAAATAGTTTATTATTAAATGCAGGGGCTAGTTTTGCATCAAATATCATTACTCAATATAATTTATCCTAGGGATAAACGTAGGTCGAAGATGATGTGTTTAAACTTTAATCAGGTCAAACTTGGGGGGTGATGGGTACTGCGGCGGGTAGGGTAGGATCCGAAAGTTTAGTCACCTACGTAACCCCTTTTTATATCCGTAGTGATGGATGTTCCATCCATCCTACACGACGCAGCAACAACCTTGTTTTAATTATAGCAGCATTTAGATGTTGAGTTAAGTTCTTTATAAATGGTAGTGAGTTGAGATGATAGAATGAATTTCGTGGAGTTCATTTAAAATTTAAATTTGTTTGGATGTTTAGATGTATTTATGCGAAGTTGAAAAAGATTCTGGGCCTCATATGTAAAGAGATTTTGAATTGAGATGAATTTAATAATTTAAAAATTGAGTGTTTGGATGTTAGACTTAATTTAAAATTAGATTAAATTAAATTAAATTCATATGAGTATAACGATCAAAACGAGGCGTAAATTTCTTCTCGTTTTACCCATGAAAGCAGCGTTTTGGATACATCGGGCTTGGACTTTGGAGGAAGGAGAGAGTTTTAATTTTGGAAAATACTACTATCGACGATCGTCCCCATGGTTTTAATCTATTTATTTTATTTTAAAAAAAATACAGAAATATGTATTAGGAGCATTGTCCTGTGTTTTTGGGGGTTTGTTTGGTCGGCTTGGATTATTGGACCCATATTATCACTTTCTATTCATCAGATATTATCCCACCCACCACCAGTATTTGCCGATCTGATCAAGATGAATGTACCTGCTTTTCAAACTCTCCCTATTTTCTCCACGTTTTTCTTCCATGTCCTTAAAAGGGCTCCCCCCACCCCTTTTTTACGTTGCAGGATAGATAGATAGATAGATAGATAGATGTTCTGGACTTGATTGTTTGTCCATTTCTGATTTTTGCTTCTTTGCCTATCTATCTCTTCTAAAACTTTAAAATGTCGTTTTCGATTGAATGCTTATATGATCTTAATTTATATATAAATAGTAATATTTTTTAAATTCTATTGAAATCTATTTAAATATAAATAAGTTAACATATGTGTTTAAATATATGAATTAGATTGAGATGAGTTTAATTTTCCTTTATAGAAGTTGAAAAAAATAATAGATTATATTAACAATTGATTTTATATGAATTGAGCTGTTTTCAACATTCAAACACATATACCACTTAAAAATGTTAAAGAGGGTTATGATAAAAAAAGATAATAAATATAATTTTATTTTTATCAAAATCTTGTTTTTTCTTACCTCTCCTTTTAGCACGAGTAAACAAGAACTTTTGTCCATCTAAAATCAATTACTTGTATAGATAACGTGTGATGTAAAGATTTTTAAATAGAATTATTCAATCAAACTCCCATAAGATTGAAGGATCTTCCTTCTCCATCTTTTTTTATAAAAAATTAAATAAATTGAGTTGGGAGTGACGGATTTCGAACTCCAAATTTCTATTTTAGAGATTAGAAATTATGCTAATCAGGATACAGGCTTTTGACGAAAAAAAAAAAAGAAAAGACTTCATTTGCATCTCTTTGAGTCTTAACTTTCATGTAAACCTTTTTATATTTTATTTGTTATTTTTCCTACTTTAAGTTAAAAAATGGTAGATCTACACCTAATTCAACCATTCAAGTGGCCAAAGTGCCACCATACATCTATAAATAGTACATAGATAGTACTAATTGACTTCTCAGCATCAGAATTTCTAGAAGCAATCCTCACCATTGACGCTTGTGACATACATTAATACACGTGAGCTCATTTGTCCACTTACAAGACATAAAAAATTGTCCATTACAACATGAATTCCCCTCTAGCTTTGCTAAAGAACAATACCCTAATTTTAAGTTTTATTTCGTGTACCCAATCGTTTTTAATTGTATTTGCTCCAAATTTGAGAACTTTTAAGTAAGAGAGATAGACATATATATCAAGTAAGCCTTACATTATTTATTACTCATTTAATGTTGTCCAAAACATTTATACAATAAATATTATTTGGCATCATCTTCTTATATGATTGATTTACTTTCATGATTTTTTATTTATAAAAAAAAAAAATTAATTTCATTACCAAAGTAAATGGTAATTGTATTAATAAATATAAATAGTTGATAAATTGCTAAAAGATAAATTCAATTCATGTAAAAACCAAAAAACAAAGCATTACTAAATGAAGTAATGCTGCATTTTTGCGAGGTGGAAACATGTAATTTAGGTTGTGTTTGGTAATTTAAGCATGTAATAGTAGTGAGCTATTTATAAACATTTTATTATTAATTACAAATTATTTATTATTTTTTTATTATTATTTAAAAATCGTCTCAAATTACCTCAGTCGGAGGCTTTTACGTTTCTGGCATGACACCGTGACCAGGCAATAAAAATTCTAATGATATCCATATAAAATCGGAAGAGGATGGTTTGGTGAGAGCAGTAATTGCAATTAAGAAAGCAATGAATATGATGTTGCCAACATTGAATGGACTTTGATAGCTTGCACCGTTTCCTGTGCATAGCTTTGAAATTTAAGCCACAATTACAGAAACCTGCATTTCTTAATTACTTTCCTGTATGGAAAATGCTACTTCCTGTCCTCATATTGAATATTGCAACTGGACCTTTCTGCACTAGTCTACCTTCCTGTTTTTCTCTTGCTTAATGTCAAATCTAAAGGCCTTGGATTTTTTCAACAAATAATTGAAGATTTTTTGAGAAATTATATAAAATTTTATTATCCAAATTCTCAACTTTTTGCATTGAATGTTGGTTATATGACTAGACTAAACTTATCTTCCATAGATGGGTCCTCTCCTTATTGAGGGTGAGGTGGTGCCTTTACTTTTGTAAAGGTTTTTCTCTTAGACTTGGTCTGAAGTGGGTGCATGGAGTGTGTTACAAAAAAGACTGGCTTGATTTCAGCCTCATAGAACAAGAGGAGCAAGCAGTCGTGATTGATCAACGGGGCACTAGAGAAATAGTTGTTTAAAGGCAAGTTTTATTTACTAGCCCTGATAATTGCAGACAAAGCGATCAACAGAGAAACTTTTAGAACTACAATGACAAGATTATGAAAACCAGAATGATGGATGCAGTTCAAGGATGTGGGGGATAACAGGTTTCTGGTAGAGTTTGAGAATGGTCTCGGTTGGGGTAATTTATTACATATTAAGGTGGAGATCGATATTGCTAAACCATTATCAAGAGAGTGACTTTTAACTATGGATCAAAATCACCTTTGGATTCCTTTCAAGTACGAAAGACTCCCTACGTTTTGCTTTCAATGTGGGGTCATCGAACATGTGGGGCAATGCCAAGGTCCCAATCGTGATGATTCCAAAGCTGAGGGGATGAACCAATTTGGTCCATGGTTACATGCGAATTAGGTCAAGAATAGTAGCCAGTTCAACAGAAGATACGGTGGTGATGCTCATCAACCACCACAGCAGGGCTGGCAGCAACAAGACTCTAGTGGGGAGCCTAAAAAGGAAAGCACTGAGGCTAAGGCAGAATTTCAGGATCAACAAGTAAAGGAGGATGTGGTGAACACTGATTCTCAGGATCAATTTTTGAATAAAATGGAAGATACCCCTGCTAGGCAAGAAGTGATGGGGAGGCTAGGAAGGAAAGAAGAGAGTTTTGGAAAGCTCCCTAATGCAGTGGGCAATGATGTAATTCTTTCCTCTATTAGACCTATATCTGAGGTTCCAACTTATTTTAAGGAAGTTTCTAAAAAGGATAGGCAGGTCAATCTGGGAAAGCCAATCAAGGAGATGATGAGGGTGTCTAAGATGGATAGTACAGCAGATGGAAATCTTTCCTCCTCAGTGGGGTCTATTGCTAGCCAAGCCAGATCTTTGGATCAAGTTTAGGACACCAGTTATAGGATCTAGCCCAATCCATGAAGTAGGCTAAGTGGAAGAGGAGAGCTTGTGACAAGTTCTTCAATAAAGCCCTTTGAAGGGTTTAGTACTAACAGTTCTCTCAAACGGGATGGAGATATGGTCAGCCAGGAAGTAATGGAAGATAGCTCTTTCAAGAAGTAGAAGACTTTGGCTATGAAGAGTGACTTAGCTCAACAACAAGAGTTGGTGGTGGTTGCTAGGCAGCACCACCAACAGTCATGAATTGCCTAAGTTGAACTGTTGGGGGTTTGGGAACCCTCGAACAGTTCGTGAGCTTCACCATATGGTGAAGGATAAGCTCTCAAAAGTAGTTTTTTTTCTTATTGAGACAAAATATAATAGAAGCAAAGTTGAAAGAGTGAGCAAAGGCTTAGGCCTAGAGCATAGTTTTGTGGTGGCTAGTCGAGGACTTAAGGGAGGAATTGCATTTCTATGGCATGATGATTTGAATGTTACTCTAGTTTCGTACTCTCACTATCATATATCCCTAAAAGTTTCTGTTAAGGGTGAGAGTATGGAATGAATGCTTATTGGTTTTTATGATCATCCCGTAACTAGTAAAAGGCTAGGCAGTTGGGAGTTATTGAGGGCACTGAAGCCACCAGTAGGGATGGCTTGGATTTGCATTGGGGATTTTAATGAGATACTGCACCAAAAGGAGAAATATGGGGCTACCTTGAGACCATATAGTCAAATGGAGGAGTTCAGACTTGCTATAGTGGAGACAAATCCACCTGGTGCAATAATCATGAAGGACCTCAGTTCATAAAGGAAAGACTAGACAGAGCTCTAGGCAACTCAATATGGCATGATATGTTTCCTAACACTATAGTGAGATCAGAAGCTGCCCAATGCTCTGATCACAGACCACTCATGATCACTATGGCCACTGCTTCACAATAGGTTGTCAGGGGTGAGAGACCTTTTAGACATGAAGCTAAGTGGGCAGAAAGGGAGGAGTGCTTCAAATTGGTAGACAATATTTGGCATTGACCAAGTTTGTGCTTTAATAAGTTACAGAGAACTGCTGATAGCCTAATCAAATGCAAGACTAAATTAAAGGAATGGATTAGAGTCAGTTTTGTGCAGTCTTAGAGAATCATAAACACTAAAATGAAACATATTTATGATCTTCAGAAGTCTAATAAGGGTGACCTGACTCTCAGAATTAAGTTTCTACAAATAAAGGTTGACAAGCTTCTTAAATAGGAGGATATTACATGGAAACAAAGGGCCAAGCAGAAATGGTTGAGAGAAGGAGACAGAAACACAAGGTTCTTCCACTAGTGTGCAAATCAACGTAGGAAGACCAACACAATCAAGAGGATAAGAAATGAATGTAGCCAAGAGTTCACATCGACAGAAGCTATGGTTGACCAGTTTCAACATTACTTCCGGGACCTCTTCTCTACTTCTCATCTAGAAGGTATTGATGAGTGTCTGAGGACTCTACAAGCCAGTGTGACTGAAGATATGAATAAAAGACTCTTGAAGAAGTTCACTACTGAAGAAATGGAGGACGTTGTTTTTCAAATGAATTCCCTTAGCTCACATGGCCTTGATGAATTCCCACCTGTTTTTTTATCAGCAACACTAGAAGACTATTGGCAATGAGGTATGTGAAGCGGTATTGTATGTGCTGAATTCTAATGGCAAGATTTCTGAGCTTAATGAAACATACATTTTTCTAATCCCCAAGATTAAATCCCCTTCTAAAGTGACTGATTTTAGACCCATCAGCCTGTGTAATGTCCTCTACAATATTATCTCTAAAACCATTGCAAACAGGTTGAAAAAAATTATTCCTTGTATTATCTCTCAAACCCAATTTGCTTTTGTGCCTGGTAGATTAATTTCTAACAATATTATTGTGGCATTTGAGGCTTTGCATTTCATGAGTAGTAAGTTATTAGCAAAGGAGGGTCATATGGCCTTGAAGCTCGATATGAGTAAGGCCTACGATAGTGAGTGGGAATTTCTTGAAGCTGTCATGCTGAAGATGGGATTTGCTTAGAGTTGGGTGAGATTAGTGATGCAATGTATTAATTATGTTTCTTACTCTCTTATTTTTAATGGAATGCCTCAACAAAAATTAAAACCCTAAAGAGGCATTAAGCGTAGGGACACTTTATCCCTTACATTTTCATCTTATGTGCTGGGTGTTAAGCTCAAGATTGACTCATGTAGAAAGGCAAAGATCTATCTCAAGGGTTCCTATTGCTTGTGGAAAATTTAGCATCACTCACATTTTCTTTATAGATGATAGCTTGTTGTTTTATAAAGCTAATGCTCTCGAATGGAGTAGATTGATCCACATTCTCAACCTCTATGAAAGGGCCTCGGGTCAGAAATTGAACAAGGAGAAAACTTCTATTCAGTTCAGTAGAAATATTCCAAGACAGGTCCAAGAAATGACCCTCAATATTGATGGGGTTAGAACTTTTGTGCCTTATGAGAAATATCTCGGATTACCCGCTATGATTGATAGGTCCCGAGTTAATTCATTCAAGAATATCTTCGACAAAGTCAGAAGTAGACGAAGCAGCAACAAAGTTAAAACTATTTCTCTAGCAAGCAAGAAAAGTCTTATTAAAGCTATGGTGCAAGCTCTTCCTACCTTTAGCATAGGAGTTTTCAAGTTCCCTTGTATCTTGATCAGGAGTATTAACAAAGTGATGCAAGATTACTGGTGGGATCAGCAAGAGCAAGAGAAGAGAATACATTGCATTTCTTGGAATACAATGGGCAAAGCTAAGACTGTTGGAGGTATAGGGTTTAGAGATTTAACATGGCCATGCTAGCCAAGCAAGGGTGGAGAATACTATAGTATCCTTTTTCACTAGCTTCTCAAGTGTTGAAATTGAAATATTTTCCCAAGGTTGATTTTTTGGAGGCTAAACTGGGTAGTCAACCATCCTACATTTGGAGAAGCATTTTGGCTGCTAGACCTCTATTGGAAAAATGTACCTTTTGGAGAATAGGAAATGGCAGTGATGTTCATATATGGAAGGATAAATGGCTTCCCAATGCTTATAATCACAAGATCAAAAGTGCTGTCAAAGTATTAGAAACTGATGCTAAAGTGAGTGACCTTGTTGACCCGGTTACCAAGCATTGGAGAACTTCTCTTATTGATGATATTTTCATACAAGAGGAAGCTAATGCCATAAAAGGATGCCTGTAAGCAGTTGCAATAGGTCTGATAGATTGGTTTGGAAAGGTTCTGTAGATGGCAAGTTCACAGTTAGAAGTGCCTACCATTTACAAATTAAGTTGGTGGATCAATTGAAGGGGCACCATCTAGCAGTACAGGGAAAAGCAAAATCTGGTCAACTATTTGGAAGATGAAGGTTTCTCCAGCAGAAAAATAATTTTTGTGGAGAGCATGTAAAGAGGGTTTGCATATTATGTTGAATCTGTGTAAGAGGAAAGTGGTGGAGAAGCCATACTGTCCAATATGGCTCGAGGAGGTGGAATCAGTTACTCATGCCTTGTGGAGTTGTCCTGTAGCTCAGGACATTTGGGGTTATTACTCTACAAAACTACAATATGGTATAGAAGGAACATGGTGGTATTCCAAATGAGTTCAAGCATCCAAACATGGTAGTGAAGCCGTCAAGTGAGGATTTATAGATGATGAAGGAACTACATTCCTATAAACTTGGGCAGCCTAGTTCTATCAATATGGGGGTTCAAAGCTGGACTCTCCCTCCTAAGAATTATCTCAAGATAAACTGGGATGCAGCTGTGGACAAGTTAAATTGTAAGGTGGGAGTAGGTATCGTTGTAAGGAATGAAAATGGGTTGGTTTCTACAGTTATGAGACAAAACGTGTCTTTGTTTCCTGATCCTCTGTTGGCAGAAGCCATGGGAGCTTTTGAAGCTGTCAAGTTTGGTCTACAACTGGGACTCAACAAGATCATTTTAGAAGGGGATTCATTTCAGATTGTCCAAGCAATTCAAAGAAAAGTGGAGTCTTGGTCAAAAGCAGGATTACTTGTTAGTGATATCAAGGTCCAGTTACAATTCTTTGCCTATTGGTCTATACATCATGTCAAGAGGGATATTAACATTGTCGCACACACTCTAACTCAAAATGCTCTTTCTCTTTCTGATTCTGATGTAATTGTAGATATGGAGGAGGCTCCTTCATGTATTATTCATCTGTTATGAGTTGGTTTTTGAATGAAGAAGATATTTCCTTTAAAAATAAAAATAAAAATAAAAACTTATCATCCATTGATGGTAAGTAAAAAAAATCAACCAAAAATACTATAATAAAAATGAGAACTAAAAAAAAAAAAGCAACCCATAATGAATGATACTCATCCATGGGGGAGACTTTGCCCCCATTATGGCAAGGGCAACTCCCTCACCTATTGAGGTGGGGATGGGTGGAGGCGGGAGGTATCCTTCATTCGATGATAGCATCCCAAGGGGTATATTTTTGTCTTAAGTTTATTTACGATCAACTCGTGGAAAGGGAGGAGGTTCCCTCCACCTAGTGTGGTGATTCACGGCCACTCTATGAAGGAAAAATGGACCTCCTAAATGACCTAATGAGAAGGAAATCCTCCTCTCATGCAAGGTGGCTGCATATAGGAAAATAAATAACTTCCATTATTAAGTATGGTTGCAAAGAGATTTTTAATTACCTAGCGGGGTAACTCTTAGGCCTAGTTTGGATAGAAAGGTACTCGTATCTCATCTCATCTTAATATCCAAACATCATAAACACAAATACTTTCAATTTTAAATTTTCAAATTCTTTATCTAATCATCGTTACAACTATCTTAAACTTCCAAACAAAACACAAAAAATAATTCAATTTTTTCAAATTCCAAACAAAAATATATAGAACAGAGTTATAGATCATAATATATAATAATAATAATAATAATAATAATAATAATAATAATAATAATAATAATAATAATAATAATAATAATACTAAATACAGTTTTAGAATTAATATGCAAGTTCTACGCATCTCTTATTTTTTTTAAAAAAAATGAGATACAGAGTTAAAAAATAGATTTTTTTTCATATAATTTTTAAATTTATCCACTTTTTTCAAATGTAGCACATGATCAGAGTCCAAGATTTACATACTTTAAAACTATACAAATCATTTACATTTTATTTTTTTTCTAGGTTACTATGCGCATTCCATGGGATCAAGACTAATCTTCTTTAACATTCATCGTCTTGCAATTTTAAGTATGAGGAAGGAAATTAAACTTGAGTCTAGAAACGTTGTGATACCAACCTGTACGTGGTGGTGGTGGGTAAAAGGCAATCTTGATCCTTCCAAAACTTTTTATCATGATTCTGCCTGTAAATATTATATAATGTTACAGATTTATAAACCCTAGCTTTTAGCACTAAACCTTTCTCCATCACCCTTTCATGTATGTATGTGTGTGGCTTTAAATTAGTGATAACCCCTTTTTATGTGTGCATGATCATTTTCATAGGTACAACCTCCACCTTCACCCACCTATTGATACAAGTGGGTGATCTCTCAATCCATGCGCGCATTGCATGTAAGGTGAGGGGTCATGAGCTGTGCTCTCTTAGAATAAATTCATTCATTCAATCACTACGCCCGACATTTAGGAAGAGAATTTAAGTGATTGTTGTACGTGTTGGCCGTGCGATACATTTTTAAGTGATTGTTCATGATCTAAATAATATTAATATGACTGGAGACGATAAATTTAAAATGAACATGATGATCTGTATTTCTCTACTGGCATGGAAACCTACTCACCCATTTGGTCAAGACAGCCCACTAGCTTGACATGTTTACTCGTGGCTAGCTACCTATTTTATGTGAAGCAAGAGTCAAATTGCAATTTGTTTTCCACTTGGTACGTACATGATTGGAGCACCTAAAAAGTATAATTTTTTTTTATAGGTTGAGCTGTGGTATCTTCCGTGGCTAAAACCCTTTAGGGTGTCTGATTTTCTTCATTTGTCAAGAGCATTGAAAACTTCTAAATATTCTCTTTGGTGGAGGAATCACCACCCTTATCTTATAGCCCTTTTATTAGTTCATAAATAAGCTGTGTTATGCAATGGGTTACATAAGCAACAATCCAAATGGAGGGAGGATGGGGAGTCCTCCTTTTTTTTTTTTTTTTTTTTTTTTTTTATGGACTAAAATACAGAGATATAAAAAGCAGCAACCATCTTGGAAAGGTGAGAAAAAAGAAGAAGAGAGGAACGGACAAAAACGATGATAAATATAAAGAATGAGAGGCCCACGATTGAGATATATATGAAGGGTAGGGGATGGAAAAGAGAGAGAGATAACGAGGCAGAAGCTGAAGGGATAGATACTGATGAATGAGAGACATTAGGTCCATGAATTCACACCTCTTTTAAGCAAAGTTAAACGATGTCAGCTGCTTTTGTACCAACACGTAGAGACTGCAACGCATAATACTTAAAAATGAATAAAAAAAAAATATGAGCACCAAAGTCACCCACCATACCCAATTCTTGATAATCCACTCTTTTCAATACACATAGAATGGTCAAGTCATTCCTCCCTGGCCCCATGATCATTCATTTTTTAGGTCATTGACCTATATATAAATTAATTGCCCACGAGGTTTTATTCAACCAAAACCTATTGGTAAATACAAAAATCACACAAGCAGCCAGATAAAAGTCTTACACAAGCATTATACACAAGCATACAAGAGGAGGATGTGAACAACTTATATAAAAGTCTTATTGTAATGATATTAACGTTCGGAGGAAGATAAGAAAATGACAATAAGCTTAAGATCCGTTTGTATGTTAAGAGTATTTCAGATCATTTGTGAATGGTAATGAAATAATTTATAAATAATAATAAATTATTTTGAATAGTTGTAAAGTAATATAAAAATATCTAAAAATAATTGTATTCTCAAACAGACCCTTAAGCTTTTGGTCACGTTCCATGAAGTGGAATGAATAGTTGTGAGTGAAATATGTAAAAGATAGAAAGATATTGTGATTGTATGTTATGTTATGATATGATATGATATTACGATGTTCACCCTCACCGTGTCTATGTTATGATATTAATCATGCCGGGTGTGTATAATTATAGAACATGAATGCAATGGATTTAATTATGGTCACGACTCACAACTCAAAGACAGCTCAAAGTCACAGGGGGAGGGGAGGGGGGTCTTCAAAAAAGGAGGGTGGGAGGGAAGGGAGAGGAAAGAGCGGGGCATGTGATGGGGACTGGGGAGGGTGGGAGAGGACAGGTGCTTGGCGTGAACGAGATGGAAACAGCATAACATAACAAAAGTTTAGCAGCAACAACACCCGAGAGAGAGAGAGAGAGAGAGAGAGAGAGAGAGAGAGGCTGGGGCAGCCTGGCTGCCTGCCTGCCTATGGCGCGCGCATTGGGAGCCGGGTCAGTTGATTAATTTTATTTGGTTTTGTTTGTTTTTATAATTAAAGATGAAAGAAAGCGAGAGAGAGAGAGAGAGAGAGAGAGAGAGAGAGAGAGAGGGGGGAAATATCACGAGGAAATGAAGAACCATTTGTATGGTTTGGTAATATATTGCGTACACCCGAATAACTGGTGCTATAACTTTTGCCTCTAACCAGTAGTTGGTTTGCTTTTATGTTTTTTTTTTCGCCTGTTTTTTCTATTTATTATCCTCTATTCAATTCTACGTCAGGAAACTGCTCTGTTTATGTCTCCGCTCTTTCTCTCTCTCTCTCCTTTGGGTTGTTTCGTAAATTACAGATTACTGTCATCTTTAATCTCTACCTCTATCTCTCTTTCACATTTTGTTTGTCTCAAATCCTTCGCCTTTAAGACCTCTCTCTTTCTCTTTCTCCTTCTTCCGTTTCTACCTTCCTGGGTTTGGTTTTCTCGCCTCATCTCTTTCTTTCCTTGGTTTTTTTTTCCTCGAGAAAGTGTGAGAAAATTAAAGAGGCAGCCGAACAGGGATATAGCTTTCTTTGATTGTCTTGTCTGGGTTAGTTCTGTGTTTTTTGGCCCAGGATTTATGAATAGATCCATCTGCTGGGTAAGTTCTTCTTTTTTTCCTTAGATTTTCCCTTTATTTCTTCACTGTTTTTGATTGATCGGTCGGTCACAAGATCGGGTTCTGATTGTTATTTTTGAAATCTCCGTCATGTTTTTGGGTTTTTTTGTAAAGCAAAATTTTAAGTTTTGTTTTTTATGGTTTTAATGCTATTTTAGCTCTCCATACCCAGATGGTTCTGAGTGTGAAATCTGTTTTTTTTTTTTTTTTTCTTTTCTTTTAATTCTGGTCTTAATCTGCTTTTTGCTTTTTCAAATCATTTCTCTAAGAGCTGTTTTCTTTTTCTTATTCATTCTTCCCATTATGTCTTTACTTTTATTTGTAGGATGCTGATTCAGTGTGTATGGTTGTGCGTTACACCAAAATTTGAAAACAGGAAAAAGAAAAATAGTAACTGAAGTTTGTTTAGAATGCTTTCGTGCGTGCCTTGTTTGCAATTGTGCAACTTTCACGCGATTTCTTTTTCTTTTTTTTCGTTGAATTAAGTCTTTACCCTGGTGGGTGTCTGCTTATACGTGATTTTGATCAGTTCCTTTGGTGAAATGTGGTCTCCTTTGGGTGCTTCATGATTATTTACTTTACAAGTAGAGGTTTTGGGTGGCTGTGATTGTGAGTGTCGGATATACTCGGCAAACTGTTGATTTCTTTCTCATCCCTATTCAATTAATGTTGCTTTGATTCTGTTTGGTATTGTTCTAGGGTTATTTAATAGCCATCTATGTTTTGGGTACTTATGATCTTATGGGCTTGCAGTATTTGTGAACAATATGTTGACCTGTGGAATTGCAACTGATGTTTAGATGATTCTACACCCTTTGAGTCCAATAATACGAATTTCAGATTTTCAGAGTTGCTTTGTGTTGGGGATTGCGTGGCTGTTTTTGTTGTGGCCTAAATCTAGTTTCATTGACGGTGTTTCTTAATATCTGAGAAACTTGATGAGGCCATTATATCTAGGATTGTAGAGGAAGGTGAGGATGAGTCCTTCTATTCCTTCTAATATTAAGTGAGATAAGGATCTTCCTGATTCTCAAGTTTGAAGAAACTTCACCAATGCTGCCAAAATTTTCACAAGATTGGAAATCATTAATTCTTGGCTTTGAAACACTTTATGTTGTTAAAATGACCACTAATTTAGAATATGGTTCTTCCGTTGAACACAGAAGTCTGAAGACTTGAAATGGAAATAATGTTATAATATACACTGGGCAGCTGAGCATAAAGTTTCTAGTGCAGGAGAAATTACAGGAACTGGTTTCAAGGTTTCTGTGAATGGCAATGCTAATCAATCTGCTACTCCTTGCTTAAGACTACAGTAGATAAGACTTCTATGAGGACCAAATCAGGGCATTTCCATGACCATAGAATCACTCTACCTAAATCACACTTCAACCTGCCAGATTTAACTAAAGATACGACATTTTCATGATAAGATCATGACTCAATCTGCACCTTGCCTTTAGGTCAAGCTGGCAACACATTTTGAATGGAATTTTATTTATTTATATTAAAAATTCTCAGGCCCCTCCACAATCACCAATAACAAAGTATACACAAGTGCATAGAGCATAGTGCTAATTGGTAAATTTGTTTAGAGCTTTCTGACTTCCAAATCCAATGATATTTGTTCCTTTATTGTTTCAGGTGTAACAAAAGTGTACCTGGCTTACGGTTTACGTTGGAAATTTCTTCAAGATTTTTACTTATTACAAAATTGTTATCGGTCCAAATGCAAGGGCAAAGAGGGAGACTTGATGCATTGCCTGAGGCGTTGGAATTTGACCATGGATCGGCATCGAGTAATGCTGCTATAGATCAGCAGATATGCTGGAATAATATGCGGAATCATGCCGGAAACCAAATACAGGACTATGTACTATCACCTGGTGATATTAATGTTGCATATTTGAATTCCTTGAACCGTGAGCGACCGGTGTTGAATGGATGGAGCCTGGGTGAGCCTAGTTCTAGCAACACCCAGAGTGAGGTTAGGTGTGATGAGCAGAAAGCAGAGCTTGGATGGTCATCTTCAGGAAGTACATGTCCTGGGGCTGGTCTAAGGTTGGAAGAACGGAGCTATGAACCGTCTAATGCATTTTCAGCTGAAAATGCCAATTCAAACCATCTGTATGTGCAAAGTTCCAATTCTGATGTGCTTACTCAGAATCTCAACTTAAACACAGGTTCTGTGAGTCATGCTGGTGACATTTGCCGAGTCTCAGGATGTCCTAATGTTTCCAAGTCTAGCAGATTAGAAAATCAGTGCATTCCACCTGCTAGTGGTTCTGATCATCATTTACTTTCTTCACGAACTGGTGGAGTTTTAGTGGCAGAGAATGATGGCAGATCAGGTTCTTCATTGGAGGGTCATCGTGTGTCCTGTAAAAGAAAATCTCTTGAAGCAAATGTTGGACAGTCTTCTGTATCTGGAAGTGGTAGCTACTTTCAGTGCACAGAAAATAGTGCATGGTCTCCTGTTCCTTCTCATTTTAGTTTGAGCAGGAGTTTAAGTGTATCTGCTCCATCAGAACAGGTGAACCCAAGAGTCAGGCTCGGTGCAACAGAAGTTGCTTCTGGTTGCATTCCTGATCCAAGTTCAGCGGGAAGTTCCCATAGAACATCCCGTGTGAGGATAAATCCTTCAATTCAACCAGATTCTATTCCCCCTACTTTAATCCCTACAGAGAGGGCTGTCAGGCATTCTAGTATATCATCTTCCCAGCTGCCACCAAGACTTCTTCCAGTTGATTATTCTTTGGACTTGCGGTCAACACCTGCTGCGGATAATATGATTCCTCACAGTCAACCACTATTGATCCATCTTCCTGAATTTCCACGAAATGTGCAAGGTTTTAGGTGGAATGGAGGTCATAGCTCGGGAACTGCTAGTTCCACAAGCTCTAATGTTTCTGGAGATAGAGACGCAGTACCGCATAATGAAACAGGCTCAAGAAGCATGGTGAGAAACCTTTCAGAACATCCAATGTTTGTGCCGGCTCCTGAACCAAGAAATTTGGTACGAAATCCAGCACATAGAAGTTCAACAGGTGGAAACTTGCGAATTCCTGGAAATGTTTCATCTACTTCTCGGACTGGCCTCAGTTCAGGTGTCCATCCATCGTCTGCACCTACTTTAGTTTCTCAACTGAATCCTCCACAATATCCACGAAGGTTATCTGAATATGTTCGCCGGTCACTGTTTTCTTCTACTGGTTCTGAGCCTGGAGGACAAAGCAGCAACTATTCCCCACTGCGTTCAGGTCCTGTTTCCTCACAAGAAATGGGGTTTTCATCTGGACCTGGTAACCAGGGTCATCACCAGTCACACCCAAGGTCAGCATTGTGGGTGGAGAGACAAGGTGATGGTGGACCTGGAATCCCCTATTTGTTGCGAGCAAATGCTGTGGCTGGTGAAGGAAGTAGCAGACTTGTATCTGAGGTCTGTCCTAGAACTCATGCTTTTTCTTATATGATGTTTGATTGAGATTTAAATATTGACTGTATCATATGAAGTCTGGTATCAACCACAGCCGTTTTTTTTTTAAACAACAAATGTTTGGGATTGGGACACATGCGAGTTACCACTTCTATTAACTATTATTTATCGTATTAACCTCTTTACCATTCTATCTTTATATGTATAGATGGGAAATTCAATGAGAAAAAAACAATCATAAATAATTCACTGCAAATCATCACAAATGCTCTCATAAGATTATTACCTGAGCTGATTTTAACACAACGATCATCATTATAATTGGGACGGTCATGTATTTTATTCAACTCCTGCAAGTTTGGTGTAAATTGTAGTAGCGAACATCAACCTTCTCAATCTTTTTTTCAGTTTCATCTTTAACATATTTCATTTATTCAATTTTTGAAAAGCTATATTCTTTGTCAAGTTTTAATGACATCCTATTCTCTTGTGCCTATGTCAACAGTCATCAGATCAAATGGATTTGTGTTTCATCAGTACGCCAAAATGGGTCGTGCATGCTTTAATAAGTGTGATGATTGTTTAAACTTATTGTGAATCTATGCTTCAGGTTTTACTTAAATGCAACCAATGATGTCGTCATCTCTCTATCAGATTTTGTTTTTGGGGTAAAACTAGATTTTGTTGATTCCTAAAAATGCAATGTCATTCCTAATTCTCTTTGCAGCCAAGCAAGCTGGTCTTTTGATGGTTTTCACCCTAGAAATGCATGAAACTTTTCTATTGAAAAGAACTCTGTTTTGACTGAATTGTATGGGGCCCACATTTCTGGTGAATAGTAACATCTTTGCTTTCTGAATGTTCTCACGTCCAGTTACTTGAGTCAAGGTTATTTGTTGAATAGTTTGGTTCAAGCTGAAAAAAAAGAAATAAAAGAATTTAATGGTGGGTTTTTGTTTAAAACTATTTGATTCTAAACTTTCAAGTCATCAGGGCAAACTAGTGTTCATTTGAAGCTTACTTTCTTTGTTTTTTTCTTGGAGCAGATTCGCAATGTCTTGGGTCTCATGCGTAGGGGCGAGAACTTGCGATTTGAGGTTAGGTTTCTACCTTCACAGTGTATTCACCGAGCACACCACTATCTCATAAAGAGAATTCTTGAAAGGCCTAGGAGGGCATTTTATTCACAAGCAGTGCTAGGGACACGGGATCTGTGCACATTGTTCACATTAGGGGTCCATGTACATGACCCTGTGTTCCTTACATTTTCCGTTATTCACCAGAAAGAACTGTACATAGATATTTTGTTATGTCATTTGTGATTTGCGACCCACTGACGGTGGCTGACAGACATGCTTCTACCTTTTTGTCAGGATGTCATGATCCTTGATCAGTCAATGTTTTTTGGAGTGGCTGATATTCATGATCGGCATAGGGATATGCGACTAGATGTTGATAACATGTCTTATGAGGTAAATGTACAAAAAATTGATATATACTCTGTTTACCCGCTTATATTGATTGTTGTTGTAATGTAACATTTATTGGATTTACAGGAGTTATTGGCTCTGGAAGAGCGCATTGGAAATGTGAGCACAGGATTGAGTGAAGAAACAATATCAAATCGTCTGAGACGGCGGAAATATTCTATTGTGGTCGGGTCTCAGCTTGAGGCAGAACCATGCTGTATCTGTCAGGTAATGATCCATCCATTTGACTCGTTCGAGCCTTCTTGGTCTTCTTTTCTTAGCCTGAATTATTGTTCCATGATATGCAGGAGGAATACAATGAGGGAGATGATCTTGGAACTCCAGAATGTGGCCATGATTTTCATGTTGACTGTATAAAACAATGGCTGATGCACAAGAATTTGTGCCCCATTTGCAAAACAACAGCCCTGACTAAGTGAGAGGCGACCAATCAATCAGTTTCTGGCTATTTGTTCTCGTATTGCAAGTATCAGAGGTATCCATGACATTATGTATGTTGCCTATTTGGGTTAGTGAATCAAATACCCAGATGCTTATTGGCTGCTTCACCATTCCTTGTTCTTGCCATCTGAAGCTGGTCCTTGGCACAACTCTCCCAAGAGCCAGTGTGAAATTCTCTCTAGTTCCATTCAAGCCAAGCTATCTTAATTATCTCCTTGTGGAGGCGGCCGCTGATATGCGATGTGAAAAAGTACAACTAGTTTCAAACTTTTCCCATTTATCAACAAAGGATTTACTTTACAATGTTTATTCAAGATTCAGCCAATTGGTGTTACACGCCGAATGGAAAGGGGGAGAACAGCATTGTCGAAGTGTTGAGTTAGAGATGTCGGCAGTCTCAGGGTTCGGTTCTTCCAAAAGTTTTCTCCTTAAGTTAAGACACGAGTTGGAGTGGGCCGACGCGAGGGCAGTGGGCCTTAAGCAAGGGGTAAGGTCAGTGAAGCATGAAGGTGACTTATGTGGACTTCGAATGGGCCCCGGTCTTGATCCATGATTTACTTATACTCTTTTATTTCTATATGCTCTTTTATTTTCTTTAGTTTGTAACCGAGTAATGTAAGGGTCAATTCTATCTTTACAATAGCACTACCATATTTAGTGTAGTAACCGTCTAAGGAAGCATCCAGAACTTGATATTCAATTTGTTATTTTGTTTCATCTATGGAGGAGCTTTCCCTCGAAGAGAGCATTATCCTTTTCTATTGAATATATATGAATTTTCCGTCAAATTTCTTGCTTTCCATTATTTTCAAGTTTGATTCATTACAAGTGGTATCTAGAGCTCTTGCATTGTTACCATGGCTGAAAGCACCCGCATGAAAGATCTCTAGGAAGGACTCAATGCCCAGAAAAAAACTACAGACCAGCTTATCAAAAATACTGACAACCAATTTAATACAATCGAAGTGGAAATGTTGACTAAGAGATGCCAAATGGAGATGATGATGAAGCAATTTTCCACGATGGCAGTAGACTTGCACAGTGTTAAAACAACTCTGTTAGAAGATTCTTCTAGTCACCAACAACACAATGACCAGCAGGAACACAGTAATGCCCAAGTTGTAACCCATGGTGCAGACATACATCTCAGATCCATTCGTTTGGACTTTCGAGTTTTCACGGGGACAACCCCATGGTTGGCTATTTAAGATAAATCGTTTTTTTACCTATCATAATATTCCTCCTCAGAATAAATTGTGTTTAGTTTCACTACACAGGGAAGGGAAAGCACTAATTTGGTTCCAGGACTTAGAACAATCTAGGGGATTAATTACTTGGGATCCCTTTGTTAATGCATTAATAGTCATATTTGGCCCAACCACTTATAATGATCCTATGGAACAATTGGCTAAGTTGTGACAGAAGGGTAGTGTTGAAGATTACAAAGCTGATTTTGAAGCCTTATCCAACAGGTTGCGTGGGTTATTTGAGAATTACAAGCTTAATTGCTTTCTCAATGACCTTAGGGATGATATAAGGCTAACAGTTTACTCCCACTGATCTAATCACAACTTATGGACTTGCAAAAATTCAAGAGGAAAAGATTTATATCCAGAAACTCCATACCGTAGCCATCCCTACAGCACAACCACGTAGACCCATGATTCAGCCTACATTAAATCCTACCCACAGCCTCCTACCACAAATACCCTCCCAAACCAGCCCAAAGCCATAGTTTTAGTCCATAAAGTTAGCCAACAAGAGATGAGAGAGCGCAGGGCTAAAGGCTTGTGTTATTCTTGTGACTCTAAATGGGCCCCAAGTCATAAGTGTTCAAGCCCAAAGCTGTATTTAATTAAGGAGATAGAGGAGAATTATGAAGTAATTGACATGAGCACTGATAAGGAAGGGGGCCAGCTTGACACAACAAATTTCAGTTGCTGGTGAAAATCCATAAATTACTGTGTATGCTATTATCGGGTCCTTGAACTCCAAGACTATGCGAGTTGTGGGCAGAATTGACAACCAATCACTATTCTCATTGATTCAGGAAACACTCACAACTTCATGGATCCTTCTATACTATTCAAAATATCCTTACATGTGTTGACTGATGATAAGGTTAGAGTGAAAGTTGCAAATGGGGACCAAGTTCAAAGTGAGGGCAGAATTAAAAATGTCCCAATGGCTGTCCAAAACATAAAATTTTCTACTGACATGTACTTGCTAATGCTGGCAGGGTGCGATGTTGTGCTTGGTGTGCAGTGGTTACAGGGGCTAGGGTTGATCCTATGGAATTTTCATAACCTAACAATGCAGTTTACATATCAGGATACTGTGTTTGTTTTAAAGGGGCTGCGAGGCAGCACTTTAATGGAAGAAGGGTCATTTAATAGAGCTACTGCTCTGGAAAACAAAGGGGTACTACTGCAGCTCATTGAACAAATCCCCCAAACCCAACCATCTACCATTATCCCTAAACCCATACAACACCTACTTGACCTGTACCCTAACATCTTTGCCCTCCCTTCTGGCCTTCCTCCAACCAGATCTCATGACCATAGTATCACACCTCCAACCAGGAATTCAACCAATTTTTGTTAGGCCCTATCACTACTCCTATTTTCATAAAGATGAAATTGAAAAGATCATAAAGGAACTACTAGAATCAGGTGTGATCAAACCTAGCCAAAACCTTTATTCCTCACCTGTTTTGCTAGTAAGGAAGGCAAATGACACATAACGTTTATGTGTGGACTATCGTGCCCTTAATCATGTCACAGTGAATGACAAATATCCAATTCCGATGGTGGAGGAATTAATAGATGAATTATATGGGGCCAAAGTGTTTTCTAAACTCGACTTAAGGTCGGGATATCATCAAATAGGGGTGAAACTTGAAGACATTCCTAAAACCGCATTTCGTACACACGAGGGGCACTACGAATTTTTGGTTATGCCATTCGGCTTAACCAACGCACCATCAACCTTCCAGAGTTTAATGAACCAGATTTTTAAACCTCATTTACAGAAGTTTATTTTGGTTTTTTTTTTTTTTTTGATATTTTGATCTA
This sequence comes from Juglans mandshurica, assembly GCA_022457165.1. Classification (NCBI taxonomy): domain Eukaryota; kingdom Viridiplantae; phylum Streptophyta; class Magnoliopsida; order Fagales; family Juglandaceae; genus Juglans; species Juglans mandshurica. The sequence goes on from CM039625.1 coordinate 7,609,681, forward strand.
TAGCAGGAATGATGAAATCTACCTACAGCTCACTTTTGACATTCTAAGGGAAAACCAGCTTTATGCTACGCTAAGTAAATGTGATTTTGGCTGTTTAGAAATTGCATACTTGGGACATTTAATTTCTGGCCAGGGAGTACGGGCAGATCCTGAGAAGATAAAGGTTATGTTGAGCTGGCCACCACCTAAGTCTCTTAAAGTCTTGAGAGGTTTTTTAGGCCTCACATGTTACTACCAGAGATTTGTGAGAGGCTATGGAGCTATAGCTGAACACTGACCAATTTACTAAAACAAGACAGTTTCACGTGAGATGAGGAAGCTCAGACAACCTTTGATAAGCTCAAAACAGCCATGACTAAACCTCTAATTCTAGCCCTACCAAACTTTCAAAAACCCTTTGTCATCGAGTGTGACGCTTCGGGTGAGGCCATTGGTGCAGTACTTATGCAAGAAGGGAGACCCCTTGCATTTTTTAGTCAAGCTTAGAAAGGGAGATCCCTACGGCTCTCTACATATGGAAAATGATTTTTAGCCTTGGTTTCTGCTATTCAAAAATGGTGCCATTACCTTCTGGGCCAACAGTTTGTTATCAAAACGGATTACCAAAATTTGAAGTTCTTGCTTGACCAAAGAGTTGGGACAATTATGCAGCATAAATGGATTGCTAAGCTCATGGGGTACGACTTTGTAGTTGAGTACAAAAAGGGTAAGGAGAACCTAGTAGCTGAGGCCTTATCTAGGCAAGAGAGGGAACCTGAGGTGACGGTGTCTCTTATTTCTTTCCCAAACTGGGACTGGATGACTGAGATAAAGGCCTTATACACCAGTGATGACAGAATCAAGGCTCTTTGGGAGAAACACAAGTAGGGACAGCTATAGTCCCCTTACACAGTGAAGAGTGACATTCTATTTTATAAGGGCAAAGTACATCCCTGCCAACCCCTCCTTCATACACAAGCTACTGGATTTATTACATGACAGTCCCCTAGGTGGCCACTTGGGCTTTGACAAAACCCTGTATAGGGTTAAGAGGGATTTTTACTGGCCTGGCCAGAAATTTTTTGAAAGAGTGCAATATTTGCCAAACTGTCAAGGTGGATAACACACTTCCCAGTGGGCTTCTCCAACGTCTTCCAGTTCCTTCAAAACCATGGGCTGACATCACCATGAACTTTGTTGAAGGCTTGCCCAACTCAGGTGGTTTTAATGCCCTATGGGTAGCAGTTGACAGGCTCACTAAATACTCCCATTTTATACCAATTTCTCATCCATATATTGCTAAAACTATCGCCTGCCTCTTCCTCAAACACATTTTTAAACTTCATGGGATGCCCAACTCAATCACCTCAGATCGAGACCTAACTTTCACTGGTAGTTTCTGGCAAGAACTACCATCCTTACTAGGGGTTAAGTTAGCATTCAACACGGCTTACCATCCGCAAATAGATGGGCAAACCGAAGCTATTAACAAATGGGTGGAGAACTACTTGAGATCCTATGTCTGTGATCGACCTAAGGAGTGGTCTAAGTGGGTGGCCTTGGCAGAATGGTGCTATAACTCAAGCCAGCATGCCTCGAGTAAAATAACACCTTTCCAGGCCCTGTATGGTTACACACCACCTAAGCTAACAAGCTACACAATAGGCACAACGAGATTAGAGGAGGTTGAGACTACCTTGCGTGAAAGAGGCCTACTTTGGGCCCTGTTGAAACAAAATTTGGTCAGATCCTAGGAGAGAATGAAGAAATACGCAGACAAAGACAAAGGAACAACATTTTCAAATCAGCGACTAGGCTTACCTAAAACTCCAACCATACAGACAATTATCACTTTGCCGTCATCAAAACTTGAAGCTCTTACCGCATTTTTATGGGCCTTTTCAGGTGGTGCAACAAATAGGAGAAGTAGCTTACCATCTTCGATTACCCCCATCGGCCCAACTGCATGACGTCTTCCATGTCTTCCAATTGAAAAAGAAGTTAGGATACCAAGTTAGTATCATCCCCACCCTTCCACCCACTGACAAAGATGGCATCTTGAAACTAGATTCAGAAGAAGTTATCAACCGTAGATTGAAGAAGGTTCGAAACTTACCAGTGGTCGAGCTCTTGGTTCGCTGGAATGGTTAGACTCAAGATGAGGCTTCTTGGGAACCATACACGCAACTTTGCACCGATTACCCACACCTTGTGGGCAATGTGTTTTGATGGGGAGGAGAGTTGTTACTCGCCAAATTGAAAGGGGGAGAAAGCATTGTCGAAGTGTTGAGTTAGAGATGTAGGCACCCTTAGAGTTCGATTCTTCCAGAAGGTTTTCTCCTTAGGTTAAGACACGAGTTGGAGTGGGCCGACGTGAGGGCAGTGGGCCTTAAGCAAGGGGTAAGGCCAATGAAGGATGAAGGTGACTTATGTGGGCTTCGAATGGGCCCAGGGCTTGATCCATGATTTACTTATACTCTTTTATTTTCGTAAGCTCTTTTATTTCCCTTAGTCTATAACCGAGTAATGTAAGTTTCAATTATGTCTTTACAATAGCACTACTATATCTAGCGTAGTAACCATCTAAGGAAGCATCTAGAACCTGATATTCAATTTGTTATTTTGTTTCATCTATGGAGGAGCTTCCTCTCGAAGAGAGCATTATCCTTTTCTACTGAATACATATGAATTTTCCATCAGATTTGTTGCTTTCCATTATTTTCTAGTTTGATCCATTACAATTGGCGTTACCAAATGTAGCTGATCACATCACATTTTAACGTCTTGTTAATTTAGGACAGGTGGTGGCCATCTCAGAGTAGTCTGATTTGGAAGACTCACTATTTTGCAGAGCCTGATTGATGGACAAGTTAACAATTCCTTCAAAGCTAGCTCTCTCTCTCTCTCTCTCACTTGCTAACTCTCAAACTAAACACTACGCGGGGATCACCATGGCTATATACAACATATTTCGGCCTAAATGCTCTTCAGATTCCTTGGTTGATTTAGCCAGCCCAATATCATGTCTAGAGGCATTGTCCATGATCGATTTGGTTGTGCAAGAGCCTCGTCATGTCTCTTGCCGCAACTGCAAACAAGAGGAAGGAGTGTGTACCATCATGTTCAGTATTAAGACTTGAATGAGGTTAAGAACTATCTAAGATAAAGGTCTGGTTATTGAGTGGTCAACTAGAGTAGCAATTCAAGACGCAAAAGGGACAGAGCAAGCTTTCCTAGCATGTACATGCCTTGCTTGGATGAAGCAGTTGATCTTGATTTCGACAGGGAGACCTCCCCAATCAAGTTTTCATGGAACAAGTGATGATACATACCGAATGAGTCGTCCACAAGGGATTGAAGCACAACTGGAAGAATTTCATGATTAGAAAGGAGCGGAATGATGTAGCATGTATGATTATGTGGCATGTATGATGATGTGGCATGATGTGACTTCGCAAGAAGTGGTAAGCTGATGATCAATCATCTACATGGGTAGTCAAAAGAAATTGATGGAATAGCTTTATCTAATTTGAGTACTTAGGTATTCTTAGATATTTTGATAATACTTCACTACTATTTATTATTTTGTTATTATTTTTCACTACTATTTATTATTATTCAATATTCTATTATTATTTTTTCATTACTTTTTCACTACTATTCACATAATACCTCAAAAACATGTTTCTCATGTGGGATGTAATTTTCAATCAATGTCATTTGGACTGGAATTGATTTTTGCATTTATTTCATCTTCAAAACTTGTTTTAAGTCTTAAATATGGTAGTTGTTGCAATTAAGTGTGTTTAAGCATTTATTGAAGTATTTGAAGGTTGACCAAGATGCTGTTTGTTGGTTCTAAAAAAATACTCTCTTCTTGTGGAGTTAAGTGTAGTAATTCTTCGTGTTCTCTTACATCTTTGGTGGAACATAGAGTATTTTTTTTTTCCCCTCGGGGGTGGCTCGGTATTATGAGTTGTGTGCAAATATGTACCATAAAGTAGGTGGATAGACTCAATATTGAATTGTCTAAATTTGTAGATAAGATCAGATAGAAGATCTAACATGATTAGGTGATACAAATTTATGTGATTTGTTATGGATTATTGGTTAATTAAATTATATTTTACAAGTTCAAATACAAAAATTAGGTTTTCTAATTAAACCAAACCATATAATCATAACAATAATTAAGTTACTAATAAAAATATATAAATTTTAGTGAGACTAAAAAGAAACTTATGCTAACAAATGTATAAATTCATAAACTTTTTTTTTTTTTGAAAAATAAATCTACAAATATATGGGTGTATATATAGTTAGTGGTAAGAGTACTTTTACCCCCATGTGATTGGGATTGGATCAATGGACACAATCCAATTAAGAGATTACTTGACAAAAAGATACACAAATGCAATCCAAGCATTTAAAATAATAAAAATTCTATATACAGTCACTTTTACGTACTCTTTGTGCACTTCATTAATGTGATTGGTTGCGTCACTTATTTTTAATATAAAATAATTACTTTGGTCAATCACATCAGTGGAGTGCGTAAGGAGTACGTAAAAGTGACTGTAGCAGAACTCTTAAAATAATGTATAACAAGTTGTTAACGTATGATGACTTTATTGATTAGTTTCAATAATCTGATTTTTCTTTTCTAGCAATTCTTCTCCTCTATGAATTAGAAGATCATTACCGTTAAGTTATAAAGTCCTAAAAATAGTAATATTATTTTACTCATAATGACAAATTTAATACAAAACACTCTTCTCATAGTTTTTTTTAATCTTAAAATAACTAAAATAAAAATGAAAAAACCTTTTAATTTATCTTTCAATTTTTCTACATTTCTTGCCAAACACAAGAATGAAGAAGGTCTAATTTGTTTTAGTTCTATCATGTTTCTACATAAGAACAAAACTAATTAATTTATGAGACTGAGCTCGTTTGGATTCAGAAACCATCTCACTTCATCTCATCTCATCTTATCATTACAATCTTTTCAAATTCTCACACAAAATATAATAAACAATTCAACTTTTTCAAATCCTAAAACAATACTAATATTAAAAAATAATATTCTAATAATATTTTATTCAACTCATCTAAAATCATTCTATCTCATCTCACTATATATATATCCAAACGAGTCCTAAATTCTTATAAGGAGCCGAATATATAGGTTCTCAAGGCCTAGGGTTTTTGAAAGTGTACCTACATATATATAATAATAAATGCAGAGAAAAATAAATTAAAACGTGAACCGTATATATTATAGAGGAGGATCATTTTGATTTTTCAATAAATTCCATCTTGATATAGCCCATATAATGAACAAGGCCTTTCTTACCTTCAACACTATGAACAGATGCTTTTATTTTTAAAAAGAAAATAAATAAAAAAACAAAATCTTCATCATTCTTCATTATGGAAGGATAACGATTTCGGTCTTTACAGCACTAGCAATGGTTTCTCTATATGCATATTCAAAATCATATCTTTGAAAATTGATTTTGCATATAAAAAAAACTCTCACATTGAATTATGCATTTTTAAACCAAATGATAATAAAATATTATTTTTTTTTATTTTTTATTTGTTTCCTAAAATTATTTTATATATATATTTTACAATTAGCATCTACTTTGTATTATCAACTTAATACAAATTTTATGTATCAAAATCATCTTAATATAAATTCTACAAAGTTGATTTTAATGGGTAGGAGAGAGAAAAAAATAGTAAAATAATGTTTGAAGAATGAATAGTGCTTCTTCAAAACTGAAGAAGTACTGTTTATAGCTATGTAAAAATTTAGAGATGCATAAGCCAATATAGATGAATATAAAGACATATTATTCAAATTTAAAGATGAAGATGAAGATGAATAAGCCATTACTAATGCTCTATATATAGCAACATTAATGGAGTCTTTCATAGGTTTCCTCTTTCAAGCTTGCTAGTTCTTGTTGCGTTGTTTTTCCTACTTCTCCATGCTAAATCAGCATCAATAATATATAGGAAGATATACATTGTCCACCTGATAAGTCATGCCCGAATTAGCTTTTACTAGTTTCCATAAGAAAAAGGAAAACACTACTCCCACCAAGTAATATCACTGATTTTTTGTACCGATTCTTTTGCTTTTTTTGTTTTTACTTAATAGTTAAGGAAATATTTCTTAATGAGTTTGTGACTTTTTTGTATTTTTTAAAAATGTTTGAAGTGTTTAAAAAAATATTTGAAAAAAAAAAAAGAAAAAAAATTTTGGCTGTTCGGTGAAGATTCTCGATGGGTGTAGCATCACCCTAAGAAAAATGATAAACTTATAACTGGTCTACAACTATTTTACATCTCTACTTAAAATGAAGTTTGTTAGTTATGTAAATTTGAAATAACTTTTTAATGAAGTGACACAATTACATTAGTTGATTTAAAATAAATTGTAAAATAATTGTAAGAAACTTTCTCCTTCGCTCCCTCCATCGCAAACCAACCAAGCCGATACCCAGAGCCCGCCTCCTTTCCCATCGTGGAAACAACATCATCCTCCGCTCCATCGCAAACCAAGCAGGCAGGCCGAGCCTCCTTTCCCGCCGTGGGAATTACGACACTGTCGAAGGTGAGATACCCATCCCCCATGGCCCATACCCATTTAGGTAAGTCCTGTAGGAGTTAAATGCCAGAGAATATGCCCTCATCTCCCTGATTATGTAGTTTCTGAATTAACGTGGTAATGTACATTATATCGCTTTTCCTATGATGTTCACAATGATCTTTATTCTCTATGCACCTGCTTTATTTTGTTAACTCAGCTAGTTTCTACTTTCTTGCAAGACTCATAACCTTTTAGTGTTACAAAATAATGAGAGCTCTCTTTTTATGTCTGATGATGCATATAGAGAGGCAATGTAATCTCTACGATGCTAAGTTTCAAAAGATGGAGTTTGGTTCAAGTTAGTTCAAAATATAAAATGGATGTCTCAATTTTACATTATAGTTCAAAGCCACTAGCCCCAATTCCTATTTCTTTAATATAATGGTAGAATTGTTTATTAAATTGGGAGTTAATCTAAATATCATTTGCAAATATACAGAATAGTTATGCCCTGTTGGTTGTCAAGGTGAGAGGGGAAGAAACTTTTGTTGTAATTGGCACGTATAGAAACTATTCAGTCTGCTTAATTTTTACTTTTCATTGCTCATTCTCAAGGTGTGGGAATCTTTGTCAGACGTGTCATGCTTTAGGACACTAGATGTTGTTTACGATAAACATTGTATCCTTCAAGTTGGTTTCACAACTAAATCTTTTATTGGTGATGATGCGGTTGTAAGTTAGGAGGTTTCAAGTATTTGACTATGTCATAAACTCTGTAAGTTCTCCACCAAAACAAATCATCTTGAAACCATCCATTTTACCTGATTTTGTAGAGAGCTACCTGGCCAACCTATCTCTTTATCCTGGGAAGTCTAAGCTGCCATTTTTGCCTTCAAATGCACAGGTATCATGTATAAACTGAAGTTGAATTTTCTTGGCAAGTGCAATGTTTTAAAAATGTTCCTTTCAAAGAGAAACTTATAGGAGCCTCACTTTGTTGGCGATAATTCTGCAGCCACTTGGAAAGAAAGGAATTGCACTTGTTGGCGGTGACACAATTAGGGGTTTTACTACTTCTGGTTAGGTGCTTCTCTCTTTGATTACTAATTTTAAACTCTGGTAATTCATCGTTGATTGAGGAGAGTTAAACTGTGTAGCTGCTTTCTTCCTTTTATTTTTCATTCCCTTCTCTTGATGTTGGGTATTAGTGTCGTCAACTAGGTACAATTTTTCATCATTTTAAACTCTGATAATTTATCATTTTAAACGTTGTTTTGTTTTGCAGTATGGCCGGTCATGCAAGTTTTTTAGTTGGGTAGATCTTGAAATTCCTTAATATGGTGTGACTATTATAGAACATCTCTAAACAATGAACGAACGGCTGCTGGCAAACACTACTCAAAATGTTTTACCAGTTCAGCAAGCGACATCTAACTTCAGGTCATCAATGGAAATTGAAGCTACCCGACATCAAGTAGAAATTCAGAACAAAGCACGCAAAATCAATATTCTCTTGTGTAGATATAGGGTTGCACTTATAGTGTCGTGGATGTTTTTCTTAGTTGTATTAATGTGGGTGGTACTTTAATTTAACCACCCTGAACCATCTTGGAAATTTTGGTAGTTTTTTGTTGAAAATATTGTATATGCTATTGGCTCTAATCTGACTAAATATTATGTTTAGTATGTAAATGTGTACTCTGATCTCACAAAAAGGTGTATATGATGTTGGAACCAGATTTATTAGGAAATGATACTCTTTATGTCTGGTTTTAGATTGATACAAGCCTTTACCAGATTGATATGGAAAAAATGCATGGGAAAAGGGAGTTGAGCAGAAACTGTGTAGCATCAAAATGGAAAAAAATCATGTAGATTTTCAAACAAATTTTTTGAGTCAAATATGGAATTACAACATTCAACATCTCAAATACAAGTAAATAAACGCTGGAGTAGTTTTGTCTCAAATATATTTAACATCTCAAATACATTCAGCATCTCAGTTTCCATAGGTAGCTTAGAACTAACTCATTGTGAAAAAATAATCAGAATCACCCTTGACAATATAAACATATGCTCCTGTCTTTAAATACCACGCCCTATTACTAGTGATATTCAAGAAAAACACCTCATTCACAACAAAGTGTTAATGTACTCTCAATCCAAATTTACTGAGGAATACAATGAATGTCAACGTTAAAGGAATAACCCCATTAATCTGAATGTGGGCTACAAGAACACCAAGCGTGTACCCAAGTACACCTTCTACACATTCATCAATGAAGGTGAAGGATCTGGTCTGAAGTCCATCTCCCCACATCTCAAACTTATCAGTGGAAGTGAGAGTCTTTCTACAAAATGCAGCTGGAGCTTTCTCCCTCCCACATGTACAAAGATATATCCAAGAGATAAAATCAGGAAAAAGAAATTCATGCATATGTTATGGCTACCACTAAAATCCAAAGTCATTGCTATAGTTTCTATACGTGCCAATTACAACAAAAGTTTCTTCCCCTCTCCTTGACAACCAACAGGGCATAATTATTCTGTATATTTGCAAATGATATTTAGATTGACTCCCAATTTAATAAACAATTCTACCATTATATTAAAGAAATAGGATTTGGAGCTACTGGCTTTGAACTATAATGTAAAATTGAGACATCCATTTTATATTTTGAACTAACTTGAACCAAACTCCTTCTTTTGAAACTTAGCATCGTAGAGATTACATTGTCTCTCTATATGCATCATCTGACATAAAAAGAGAGTTCTCATTATTTTGTAACACTAAAAGGTTATGAGTCTTGCAAGAAAGTAGAAACTAGCTGAGTTAACAAAATAAAGCAGGTGCATAGAGAATAAAGATCATTGTGAACATCGTAGGAAAAGCGATATAATATACATTACCACGTTAATTCAGAAACTACAAAATCAGGGAGATGAGGGCATATTCTTTGGCATTTAACTCCTACAGGACTTACCTAAATGGGTATGGGCCATGGGGGATAGGTATCTCACCTTCGACAGTGTCGTAATATCCACGGCGAGAAAGAAGCCTCGGCCTGGGGTATCGTTCGACCTGTTTGGTTCGCGATGGAGCGGAGGACGACGTTGTTCCCACGACGGGAAAGAAGGCGGGCTCTGGGTATCGGCTTGGTTGGTTTGCGATGGATGGAGCGAAGGAGAAAGTTGTTTCCACGGCAGTAGAGGAGGAGCAGAGGAGAAAAGCCATCGCAATCTTGCGAAAGAGAAAAGTTGTTTGGGTGGTTCACGATGGAGCGATGGAGAAAAGCCGTGTGATGTTTTTTGCTTTTGAATTTCAAACTCAAAACGAAACTTGAAGATGAGGGAGGGACATGACTGACATTATGTAACATCACCTGACACAAAATAGAAGGGAGGGAGAGGTTGGCGTTCATAGAAGGCAGAAGAAATAGAAAAAAAAAGTCCACGTAGGACGAGTAGTAAACCAGTAGAGGAGTAACCGCAAGGGTATCATTACCCTTTATGCTTTACAGAGGGAGGCTACACAGAGAGAAAAGAAGATGATTTGATTTACAATTAGATGCATATCTCACGTTAGAGAAAGAAAACAATTTGCAAGCAAAAAGGGTTTGTGCCGAGAGGGAAAAATAGATTCACTTGAGCGAAAAGCCATGCGACATACTCACCGAGAAGAAGGAGACAATGCGACGAAATTGGTGGCTAGACTAAGGCTACCACGACGAAGGTTTCTGTGTAGCAGTAAATAATTTAGGATTCGTTAGGCTCAAGAACGGTGGAGAAAAGAGAGAGGAATCAGCGTGTTCTTACTGAGAAAAGATTGGATTGCAATGGTGGCGACTAGGCCAGAACTTTCTGGGTTGCTCTAATGGTCTTCCGACTCTCCTTGTGATGTTCGATGGCGAAGTAGGAGCAAATCCCACAAATTAAATCACTATCGTAGATGAAAATCTGACAGAGTAGAGAGATAGGGCCAACACCCATTGTGGAGGAACGGAAACTCCCCTTCGATGCCTTCTGAGTTTCTGAGGACTGTATTTTGATTTTTGGAAATAGGGACTGTATTTTGAGGACTGGATGGAACGCAAGTTCTGGATAGTTATGTATTTTATTAGTTTTGATTTCACAGTGTTGTCGGCATGGCTTCTGGATAGTTTTGTTGTGTGTTGTTTGAAAAACCAGAAATTGGGTCCATTTTGTATCAGTGAAGCATGAAACGTTGCAAGGAAGGAAATGTCATTGCGATGCTTCAAGTTTTTGTCGAAACGTTGCAAGGAAATTAATAGAGTTTTTCACAGAAACAATATACGATTGTAACAGTTGAAATGCTTATCTCTAAGTACAAATAAATGATTTTGGCGGTTTACTGTCACTACGGTTGACGTTTGGGAGCGGGGGAACTACCGATTAATGCGGTCTAAATGCCAAGTCATATGTTAAATGTTACTTGTATCAGTGAAGCATGAAACGTTGTAAGGAAGAAAACGTTGCGATGCTATGAGTTTTGATCAAAATGTCGTTGCGATGCTTCAATAATTCGTATAGAAAAAAATCAGATGTTAATGTTCTGTTTGGATTGCATGGGAAATGCTCTATGTTCTTATTGTTTGATTGATCACAAAGATCACCGCGTCATTCAGGGTTTTTTATTCTTATTTTTGTTTCTCTGATTCTTGTTATACGAAGAACGTGTTTGAACAAAGACCAAGTTGAGAGTTGAACCCTCTGGACTCACCACTTGGCTTTTCATCTCTATTTTCTCTCTTTTTACTGCTTGACGTTTCATATCACCTTCTCTTTTCACTTAGTGTAAGTCTCCCTTTGCACCATTTCATTCCCGAATTTTATGCTATGAATACCAAGTCAGCAATTGAAAACTTGGCTTTTATATAATTAAATAGATATATACATATATGTAACTATGTTAACCTAATAGTTGAGTACTATTACCAGTTTAACCTTAGTGTATGTTCCAGATATATATTTTCGGATGAGTGGTCTATTTGGGTTTATGTGTTTAAATGGGTTTTGTTTTCAGTCTCATAAAATATTAAATTTGTGTAGGTAACATCGTAATAATAAAGTTAACTAAAGGAAGTAAACCTATTTTTAAGAGAGAGTTTTTCATGACGTATTTTGTAAGATTTTTAAAGTATTCAAAGTATTCTATTAATTTATAATACGTTGTTGGTATTTTAGATATTAGTATTTATTGAGTTCCGTAATTATCATAATACTTGTTCAATTAAATTCTTGTTCGGTACGAATTCGATTAAGTGGAGATTGATGGTTTTGGAAAATGATGGTATTTATGAGAATTTTAGCTTTTGAGGAATTAAAAATAGGTTTTTTTAGAAGCTTAGACTTAAATATCGAAATACGTGATTGATTGAAAATTTACGTGATTATCTTATAGGTGACGATTAATATTTGTTCGACATTGTTGAGAAATTTTTGAAAAGTTAAGAAGTCCAAGTAAGCTGGATTCCTATGCTACATTTTGCATAAAATAAAATAATCTAAGGTTGATTTTGGAAAATGTGTATGTTTTGTAATGAAAAGAAATTTTGGAAATGACTTCAGTTATTTGTTCTGCATTACTTATGAAATTATGTATAAGAATAAAGTATTTTCTGTTATGACTGGTGTAAACATGAGCTTATTTTGTCATTTTGTGTCTGAACTATGCAAAAGAGAGCGAATATAAAATTTTGTGCATAAATTATATTTTTGTGATATGATTCTGTTATGTTTTGAAAATGTTATGTACTCTGATATAATATGATTTGATTTTTGAAATCTCTGGCATGATATTCTGTTTCTATTCTGTTCTGACCTTACCACTGGTGTAAAATTGTGGCCTCTTTTTGGGTTGGTACCAACTTTTCTGTTTCTGGTGCACCTACTTTGGAAACAAAGTAGTTTTCTGTGTGGTCTTTCCTATGTGCACACTCGAGACTCAAAGAATAATAAGGGGAAGATTCATATTCTGTTTCTACTCGGTTGGCCGCCGGGGTTTGCACAACCCTACAACAGAGGTTAAACATAGAATTATGTTTTGATATGATGTTTCAGTTATGCTATGCTAAGGAAATTTTGAATAAGAATATTTTTAAAACTTTCGCTCTAATATTTTTAATAACATGTTATGACGTTGCATTCTAAAAATAAAAGGTGTTTTTGTTCTGCATTCTGAACTCTATAAATGCTCATGTTTGCATACTAGTATATGTTCTCTACTTACTGAGTTGTTGATAACTCACCCCTTATCTCTATAATATTTTTCAGATAATTTTGATGCACCAGGTGGAAGTCAGGAATAGGGAGTACTTGCAAGTTTTGTTGATCATAGAAGATTAAGTGCCTTAGGGTAGAAGGACTTTTTGGAGAGTCTTTTTGGTAGTGTTGATATTTTATGTTGTTTTGATATTTTGAGTAATGGATATTTCTAATCTTTGTGGAAATGTTAATGTATATTATTGAGGTACTTCTAATGTGTCATTATGTAGGAATATGGATATTTGTATTGAACAAATAAGTTAATATGTTAGTGTTATTTTAAAAGTGTTATTGGAGATGATTTTAGGTGACATGAGTTAACTCTTCGGACTCACAGGGTCGGGGTGTTACATCCATCCTCCTCTCTGGTGGAAACACTCAAAAATGATGAGTAGTTTTTCTAGAAAGAAGGTGAAGTATCTCTTTCTAGAAACGAAACAAACATGATCCTAAGTGTGCAATTCAAATCTTATAGGAGCAAGATATTTCAATAAGGGTCTCTTAAAAGCACATCCAAACACAAATTAGAATGAACTCTGTTAGAGATACCGTGGGGCATGGGACTTATGTTTCCTCTGTAACACCACATACATAAAAGGCTTGCCATTTACAAGGTCTTTTAGAGAAAGCCCTATGGAGGGGACATTTAGACACCTAGGCTTCAAGCCCATCTCTAAGGCCAAGCCCATCCGTAATTCTAGGAAGACTCGTTGATGGCTTGAGACTAAGAGCCCTATAGATAGAGGAATCGTAACCATAATTACAGATGAGATAATCCCGAAGAACTGGATGAGGCCCAGGACTGGATATAAATATTCTGAATGAGATAACTCCTACAAAACAGGAGATATCCTCTCCAGTTAAATAAGGGATCACAAAGGATAAGCACACAGGACTAGTGATTAGAGTTAATCGTCATCACGCCACATCTTTCTATAAATAACTCGGTAGAGGTAACATCATTTTCACCTTTATTTTTTATATACTTATTCTCATATTGTTACTTTTAAGTATCGGAATTTACACAGGGCGACCAGTGCCATCTCTTCATTGCTGCAAGTGTCATCCATGCGATTAATAGTGTGAAACACGTCCTTAACACCGTAGCCTGTCGATGGTGTTAATATAATTAATTAGCACATCCTTTGGCATAGATGATTTACCACTAGAACAAAATTTATTAGCAACAGCTTCATTTAATGCTATGAAGAAGGGTTTACATGTTGGTTACAACTTCAGCAAGAAATGAGGCCCTAGGCCTAGCCTTTACACATTAATGGATTTCCATGGGTTTTGAGTATTGATTGTCACAGCAGACTCCGTTGATCCTATCTTTACTGGGTCATTGATTCTTGAGAATAGATTAGTAATTGTTGGATCACAAACCAGCCTAGCTATATCCAAGTAACACCTCTTTACGAAACTTTGCCTTTGGTACTGTATGATAAGGAGCTTGTCGAATATCTTTGATGATCACTTGCTATTAACTGACATCCCTAAAGGCATTATGGTATTCGAAATTGGAAATCTTGACATGCAAATGTTTTTTTATGATTGAGTCAAATTAACATGCATGCAGGGAGCTGTCTTAATTGCAGATAATGACCAACATTTATTCTAGGCGGGAGGTATTTCTTGTGCTTGTCTTGTTTTAATTAGCACAAATGAAGCACCCCTTCTGCTTGAATATGTAAACTCTAATCCTGGGGTCAATGCATGATTTTCCAACATGATACTATTCTGGGGACAAAGCCTGCACCAGTTGCATGTGGCTAGTTATGCTGCTGGGTCCTTAATTCTCGAGACTTTCCAAGTATCTTGAAGCCAGATGTAATGGCACCTGGGTCACTCGTTTTATCAAGGACGATTATCTTATATAGTCCTGATTATAGGTTAATGCATGGGGCATCGATGCTGGTGTTGTATGTCCTCGCGTTGCTGGTGTTGCTGGCTCTTTTGAAAGGTGTACATGACCCAGAATATAATTGGAGTCGTCCTGCAGCTATAAAGAGTGCCATCATGACAGCTGCAGATCAAGCCCAATTCAAGATCGAAGAGAGTGGAAATTATAAACGTCAAGCTTCTTCTCCATTAATGGCCATGCAAGGATCATCAGGTCAGGTTTTTCCGGTGCAATTAAGCATGATTTGACACAGGTTTAATCTATATATCTGATTATGTCATGAATTTCTTAAGTTGTCCGAAGCTTAATGAATCACAACTTCAAACCATCTTTGGTCCAGATTATAATTGCACATGAAGGCCATTTCCTGATCATATTAATTATTACGTACCCATCAATATTTATTGTTTTCTATTCATGTGCATGCATGGCACTACAACAGTTGTGATTGAGGAGTTTTGGAGGAGTCTAATCAATGCTGGACAAGCTGGAAATGTGCATGATTACATGAAGACTTCCTCACCCACTTAACAATACTACCATTCATTCCTACCACCTTTTCACTTGTCGAGATCACCCGATCATCATTAATTCCTCCTTACAATAGTACTATTGCTATATATATATATATATATATCGAACAGTACTGATGAGACAAAAGACAGTATTATTGGCCCCAGAAGCTTTGTCTCCGGTTGCATGCATGCACCCAAATCAAATATAAAATGCTTATTATCATATATAGTCATGGGAGGAGGCAAACCTTATCAAATTCTATTCTTGCTTTGAATTGCCATTAATGTTATAGTGGAAGAAGCCCTACCCCAAAACTTGGTTAATTCCTCGCCTGATCAGCCCTCAAGTGCATCCATCTAAAACTTGAGATTAATGTATTTACCCTTTACTGATCTGTCTAATTACTACTCTTGCTTATGTAACAAAATTCTATATGTAAGATTATTTATTGACATACACAACGTATCAATAATGTATATAGAAACTCCCACGTCAGTTTATAAAATGAAAAAAACACGAGTGTTGTAGTCTTTTTTTATATAATTATAATAAATCTCAAAAACAAGTGATGCATGGATACATGAACGTACAATGACTTGCAACAAAACTTAGTTTATGTATTAAATTTTGCATGTTTTTCCAGCAATGTCAAATAACGAGTACTGCTACAATCACAAAAGGATCTTATAAAAATATATTAAAAAATTGATGTGGCATAATGTGATATATATATATTAGATTTACTTTGTAATAAAATTTTTTTATTACAATCTAATATATATACCACATTAAGCCATATACGTGAGTTTGCATGCACTACAAGAAAACTACTTATTTGCGACCAGTTAATTTCAACAAAATGATTATTTACAACTAAAATTAGTTGCGAAAAGTCTTTTAATCGCAATAAATTGATTGCAAAAGCCTGTTTTTCTTGTAGTGATGTTTACTTTTCTAGCATTCCTTTATGGCTAAAGCATTAATATTTCTCTTGTCAAAATTTTATTTCTCTTGTCAAAACTTCTTTGGGTTCCTAACGTACATTCAGATTTTTTGTTGTTGTAATATGCTAATATTAGATAGGAAAATGCTAGTTGAACCAAGAATCCCTACCAACAAAATGGACCGATTTTAAAAAAAAAACTTTTATATTTTTTTAGTTAATGATTAAGAAAGTGATTATTAGTAAATTGATTTTTTTAAAATATTTAAAGATATATAAAAAATGGTTGAAATAAAAATTACCAAAAAAAATAAAAAAGTGCATTTGCACTTATCAGTCCAAACTATCGGTACATTTTCTCGATACGGGTAGCAAGACCCCATTAGACAACCACCGGAGTAAAATACAAGCATGAAATTAGTAGATCCTCAATACAAAGATCAACAAAAAGATGATTTTTATTTTTTTTATTTTTTAACATAGGATGTCCGAAATAAAATCTTGACTAATTTTGGATTGACATAATATAATTGTCCATATAAATATTATAGTCTAAGCTGATTTTCTTACTATGAGCAAGAAGCTAAATACAAGTAAGTAACAAGAATAATGAGAACACAAGACATGAATGTTGCAGCACAGAGCAAGAACCACTAGGAGAATAAATTTTTCCCTGTGAGTGAAAGTTTTGAGAGCTTAGCAAGAAATAAAAGTCAAATGATATTCGTAGTTGAGTAGTTGTGGATTGTTCGTGTAAATTAATAATGTTTTTTCAAGAAAATTAAGTAAATACGAAATTTATCTAAAAAAAAAGTTAATTTTTTAACGATGATTCCAACTTCTGTTAAAAATATTGTGCAATTTATAGACTCAACAGAGGTATCTATCTTTACATGAAGAAATTTGTAAACAGAGTTTAAAAATTGTTTGTTCTCAATTTCGTAAAATTCATTTTTAGAAAGAGAGATTACTCGAAAATTCAACCGCGTATTGGCAACACGACAATGAGTGTAGCCTCGGGATTTGCACTCTCTGTAGCTCCATAAATTCTTCATGCAGGCTATCATGGAGGTTAGGTTGGCTGAGGCGGTGAAGAATACGACTTCTTTGACTTCTACACCTCGCGCTGACGAACTACATGCGTTCATTCATTGAAAAAGAGTGACAGAAAATCCATTAAAAACACCCACATGCAATCTTTCTTGTTAAAGTTGTTATGGTGATTAGGGCGGGAGAGTAATCAAGATTCAAAAACCTCCATTAGAGAAGCTTAAACCCTCTTAAATGGAGCTAAGAAAGAAAGAAGAAAAAGTTCAGAATAAAGCCAAAAGGGTATTATGTATGATCAGAGACGGTTTTTCTGTCACCCAAGGAAGATGCGGACAAGAAACGTAGCCCCCGATTATTCTTCTTCCTTTTCCATGGCTGATATGTACGAAGCAGCCCCGTCTTCGGTCACGGGTGGCGCCCCGGTGTCCGAAGAAATGCCTGTGTCTACCTTTCTCGACCAGTTCTTGCACCACAACTCGTTCTCTTCTTCGAAGACCAAGTACGGGCATTTACACCATTTACCACAACCACCGGAGGCCACGTCAGCCGCCGGAGGATTTTTCTCCGGGGAGAATTGTCGGGGGTTCATCCGATCGGCTAACCGGTACGAGTCGGAGTCGGAGAGCCGAGTCCGAGACCGAAACTCGGGTGCCGCTGTTGAATCTTCGTACGGCGTCAATATCTCCGATCCCGGCGGTTATTTCATTGCCGACGCGAAAGTGAGCGATGAAAAGACGTTTTCTTCGGCTGGCGTTGTGGATTCTAATGCGAAGGAAAGGAGAGTTTCGTTTGAGAATTATCTCGGCGAGTTGAGTTGTGATAGCGAGGTATTTTAATTTTCCGACTTCTGTTTGGCTGTTGGGAAAATCTGGAAAAGGAAAAGAAACTGAATTCTTGAATGGTAAATCAATTATTTTCTCTGGCTTCAAAGAGTTCAAATTTAAATTTTCAGCCAGCAGAGTGCAATGAATTATTTCTGGTTTTAGATAATTAAGACTAAGTATTGAAAGTTTTAATTTTTCTTTCTAATTATGGGAAATTAAGAGTGAGTGGATTCTTGATGTCCAACTTAGAAGGTTGCGGGCGGATCAGAAGTAAAAGCCAAGCAAGTCCCACTTCGTTCTTCATCGAAGAGGAGCAGAGCTGCTGAAGTCCATAATTTATCAGAAAAGGTTGGCCCACAATCTTTCAATCTTTTTGTGCGTAGAAATGCGTTAATTTACAATCTTACATGCGGAACTATGATTTCTGTGTTTGTGTTAATTTCATTGATTGGTGGCAGAGGAGGAGGAGTAAGATTAATGAGAAAATGAAAGCCTTACAGAACCTAATTCCAAATTCTAGTAAGGTACACTAAATCTTCTTCTTCTTCTTCTTCTTCTTCTTCTTCTTCTTATTTTACAGTTTGAGCTGGACTTTTCATATAGTTGCTTCAGTACTTTTGTTTTCAATTTTTTGTGATAGACTGATAAGGCTTCAATGCTGGATGAAGCGATCGATTATTTGAAGCAACTTCAGCTTCAAGTACAGGTGAGTTTTCTCTTTCAGTCAATGGTCTTTTGACTGATAACTTTGGCTTGTTTCCTTTTTGTAGTTTGCAAAAGGTTTTTTTCCCCCTCTTAAGGTCCCAATTTAAAATGATAAAATGCCTATTCTTATATTAGAGAAAATATATTTGCAACCGTAAATTATGGCGATTACGCGGCGGTTGTATACTTCACGGTTGTACGTAGAATTACTCGCCTTCTCTTGATCTTAATTACCCATCATTTATTGTTTTCTATTGTTACACTACAACAGTTGTGGTTAAGGAATTTCGACAGATTCTAACCAATGTTTCATGCAAGAGACTCTAGTTTGTGTTACTCTTAAATTTAAACTTATAGGTACTAAACAAATTGATCAATGTAGGAATCATGAAGAAAAATCTATGAGCTTGTGATAGGAAAGAGTTTTCCTCTTGAATCTCATGGGATGACTTTCTCGCCATTAGAAACAGGCAGTCCTGTATAACCAGTCAACCACTAACCAATTCTTAAACTAACAGTAAAAGGAAATTCTTGTATGCACAAAATTTATTTTTTGCATGTACATGACTTGCTCGTACATGAATCTGTATCATGTTTGCACATTTTTCATGCACCCCTTGCTTTCCTCTTCCAAGTATTCAACAGGCAAGAAATATGATCTGTGGATGTGATTTACGCATGAGATGATAATTTTGCATAATGACTGATTAAAGCAAAGAGTCACCCTTATAGCATGTAGATTTTATGAAGTGTTTTTTTTCCCCATAATCATAGTAGTAATATTATTAGAAACAAAAAGGTTGAGGTATAGGGGTGACAATCCCTAACAACATTCCCATACCAGTTTCCACACTTCTACAGAAAGGGGGGGAAAGCTGGAAATGAACCAAAAAGGTCTTGTGCAATAATCCCTGGGGCCAAAACCCAGGAGAAAGGCCAAAGAGGTCTTGTGCAATTTTCCTCTTGCTTCTTTTATCCAATATATAGTGCTTTTACTGTGCCCATTGCATAGAATTTTCTTGAAAGTTTTTTACCTGTAAAAAAAATTTCTTTGAAGTTTTTTCAATGTGTTCCAGCTAGCTAAGCACTATATCCAGTGGGTTGACAATGTTACCTTGCAAAATTCAAATATATTATTGCTAGTGATCTCAAGATTTTATCATAAATTAATAATAACCGCAAGGCCTGTTTGCAGTTGATTACTCAAAAATTTGTTCACTTTTCAGCTCTTAATGAAAACTATATCCTGCATTAAACCGTGGGCACTTTTTTCTCTCTGTTTTTTTTCTTAGGCCCCGTTTGAATTCAAAGATAAGTTGAGATAGTTTAGATGAGTTGAATAAAATATTGTTAGGATATTATTTTTAATATTATTACTAGTTTGGGATTTGAAAAAGTTGAATTGTTTATTATATTTTGTGTGGGAATTCGGAAAAGTTGTAATGATGAAATGAGTTGATGTGAGTTTTGAATCCAAACGGGGCCTTAGTGTCTGTCTGGATCTTTTTTCTCTTGTTGACCTTCCTTTCTCCTGTTTATACTCAACCTTGAATCAAAGTACTTCTTAGTAGTGATGCACAAACTTTTTATTATAGTTCTGTTGTCTGATGATGATTGATGAAGACAAGAAAGGAAAAAGAAAAAGAAAACATGGAGAAAGAAAAATTATGATTATTTGGTCGATGTCTTCAGATTTGAATGTCTCACTTTTACAATCTCTGTGATTTCTGTGAAACTACTATGCGTATATTACCTTGTGTTTTTGCCCTCTCTGGGACCAACGCATAAGTTGGGTTACATTTGGGTACTTTAGAGATTGTTATGTTTTTTACAACAATTCAATATACCTCTCTCTTGTGGTTTGTTTTACAGATGCTATCGATGAGAAACGGATTGAGTTTGCACCCGATGTGCTTACCAGGAGTACAGCAGCCTGCACAGTTGCCTCGGACGGGAATCAGCTTTGGTGAAGGAAATGGATATCTGAATTCAAGCAGTGGAATGGGAACATTTCCTGGGAATGAAGAAAGCTGGAGGCAATCTGTTTACAATCTTGGCAACCAATGCACCCTCCCCAGTCAGCCATATGTTATATCTTCAGGGATAAACGCCACCACTTTAGAAACCTCATTTGGTTTTGAAGAATCATCCCAGGCACACTGTCAACCACTAAATCTTTCATATTCCAAGGTAACTCTACCATGAAGAGCTAA
This sequence comes from Juglans mandshurica, assembly GCA_022457165.1. Lineage (NCBI taxonomy): Eukaryota > Viridiplantae > Streptophyta > Magnoliopsida > Fagales > Juglandaceae > Juglans > Juglans mandshurica. The sequence goes on from CM039625.1 coordinate 7,630,703, forward strand.
CTACATTATCAGAGTTTTCAGATTAAATCCTTTGTTTTTTTTTGTTTTTTTTTTGTTTTAATGTTAATCATTTTGCAATTTGAAGGAAATTGATGATGATAGAACACTACAGCTAGAATCAAATACCAGTGAGATTGAAAAGATCTCTGCATCAAACATGTCTTAACCATGAACTGTCCTCAAAGAGGTAGGATGTAAGAAATTGCTGCATCCATCTCAAACAACTCCAATTGAATTAATTATGGGAATATACCGTAGGTATCATGGTTTTTGTATCCATGGGCTATAACTGTTTCTGCACTATATTATATTTACTTTGGTTTTGTCATATATATTTGTCTCAATGTAATACCTGTATACGCCTACAATGGATACGTGTAATAGAATAGAGGTGAATAAAAAAGACATTGGCTTGAGGTTTGTACATTACACATATATATGTTCTGAACTACTTTTTTTTTTTTTTTTAAGAAGATGATGGTATTCCAATTTTATTGATAGTCCTCACTTATAACAGAGGAAAACCGTTGTTACAACCAGGCACTTAGAAGTTACAGATATTCATAAACAAAAAAGGCATAAAAAACCTAAGACACCAAACCAAATGACATATAGTCAAACTACTAAATTTACGTTATCTTTGTTTCTTTTCCTCTTTCTTTTGTCATCTCAAATTTTTCTATGCTAGTATGAGAGTGGATTTCGAGTGGTGCTTACTAGATCCTTTTAAGACAACATATGGTTTTCCCAATCATAAGGCGTTCTATGCTTTACATCTCAAACTATCAAAATTGATATTGTTAATATATAATATAAATAATTAAATTTACTTCTTCACATCAGTTTAAGTTTTTGAGACAAGTGGTGATTTTACATGGTATCAAAACAGAAATTTTGAATTCAAATCTTAACTTTACATTCTACCTTATCTAATTAAATGTTTCACGTATTGGATTTATTCATTGAATGAGAGTCTAGTCTATATGTGAAGAGAATTTTAAGAATATAATATAAATAATTAAATTTATTTATTTCTATCAGTTTTAAGAAGGTTGTAATCAACTCAAGGATGAGCAAGTAGTACTTATTCAAGCTCGGCATGATTTTATTGAAACCAAATTCGAGTTTAACTTGAACTCAAATAAAACTCAAGTTGGGTACTCGGTTCAACTTGTTTATTGGGTATTATTTAAAAAAACAACAAAGTTTTAAAAAGTCAAATGCCTTTTTTTTTTTTTTTGAAGTATATTTTAAAGCCAAGTATCCCCTTTGTCCATTTTCAAACTGAAAAACCAAAATTAATTATAGAGGTCATTGTAGTTAGCAGCAAAAAGAAATTGAGTGGGAGAGGTTTGGATAGTAAGTTGAGTTGAGACGAAATGAGATTAAAGTTAAAAATTGAATAAAATACTGTTAAAATATAATTTTTATTTTGAGATTTGAAAAAAAAAAAAAGTTGAATTATTTATTATTTGAAAATTTGGGAAAGTTGTATTGATAAGATTAGATGAAATAAATTGAGAGTATTTTTTTTAATCCAAACAAAGCCTAAAACTATGGGGTTTACATAATATACATTACATCATATATATATATATATATATATATATATATATATATATATGTATTGCATACTCACTTATTGATATAATGATAAGATGAAATGAGATTAAAGTTAAAAGTTGAATAAAATATTGTTAAAATATAATTTTTAATATAATTTTTATTTTAAGATTTGAAAAAAAAAGTTGAATTATTTATTATCTTTTATTTAAAATTTTGGAAAAGTTGTACTGATTAGATAAGATGAGATAAATTGATAGTGTTTTTTTAATCCAAACAAGGCCTAAAACTACGGGATTTACATAATATACATTACATTATATATATGTATTGAATTTTCACTTATTACTTTAATGATGAGATGAGATAAGATGAGATGAGAATTTTATATTTTGTCTCACTCCCAAACCAGCCAAACTAACTAACATTTTCTTAATTATTTATCTTAAATATTTTTTATAATTATGAAAGAGAGACACATTATTTAAATTTCATATTATTTATCCATGGATAATGTAGGATTTATATGCTCTATTTAGTTCTTAAAAAAAAAAAAAAAAAAAAAAAAAAAACCAGTTTTAAGAATCCGAAGTTGATGGTACTCTTCGTGTAAAATGAGAGGAGCGATCAATAAGTTTAGCATTATGACAATGATCACGTGCTTCAATTTATTGCAGTTGGTGTTTGTCATTGTCATGTCATGTGTGCTGCTGGTAAGGGCACAACACAACATGCCGCAAAATAATCAGGAAGGACAATTTGTCGGACTATTTAGTTTTGTATCAGATCGGATGTTTGTTATAAAATGATTCAATTCTAAGTTAATTACAATAGTTAAATGTGTTTGTCTGCTAACGAGAATTGCTTTAGTTACCAAAAAAAAAATTATAAACTAGACATAGACATAACTTGATGTTATACGTTAAATTGTAAAATTATTTTTATTGTAAAATAAATAATATAACATATCATATAAAATCATGTCAATTAATAAATTTATTTTAACTAGTTTATTTCAATCATCTCAATATAATTGCATTGTATTTGCTCATTTTCTTTGTCAATTAAAAATATATTATAAATTTGAAAGATTGAAATTTTCAAGGACTCGAGAATAAATTGATATTCAAAATAAGCAAGTTCTTTTATAATTATGAAAGGTTTAAATTTTATATATTCTGTAATTGCATTGTAAAAATAAATCAAAATAAAGTATGGAATAATCGAATTAATTCTCTAATCATGCCAAAATTTATAAATTTCAAAAAGAATAATCCTAGGTAGCCTCATTTTTTTGTCCTCTCAAAGTCACCACTAAGGTATTTTAGTTTTTTTTTTTTTTTTAAAATGGTTAAAAATGTTACCACTAGTGCATTTGTGTCTTTTTTTTCTTTAACATTTTAAAAAATAAAAATAAAAAACACACAAAAAACTAATATGAACTAGTGGTAATTTTGAGAGTGGAAAAATGATGAAAAATTATACTATACTGTCTGAGTTTGACCCTTCAATTTGACCGCTCATGTAATTTGTATTTTTTTTCTAAATGGTTTCTTTTTTATAGGAAATACATAATTTCATTTTATCACATAATTTCATTTTATCATAAACTAAAAAATTACACAAACTTTTCAATCCATATGACTTGTTGAATAAAAGGGGGAACAAACTCCCACCAAACCATTAAAAATCATCAACATATCTTGCATATCTAGCAAGTGTGTAAGCTGCACCATTTGAAAATCTGTAAACATGCTCTATTGTGCAATTCTGAAATCTTTGCACTATCTGTTGTAAATCTAAAACCAAATTTCTCAATAATAAATCAGATTATTGTAAGTCTTGAATTATTGCAACACTAAGAGAGAATCACTTTCAAGATGTTTAAAAAAAATAATTTCTAAATAATTAAAGAAATGACTATTAGTGAATTAATATATATTTAAAAATGTTTAAAAATATTTTTAAAAAAAATACAATTGCATCATAGACACATCCAACGAGACAAACTGGCCGGCATAGTAGCACTATCCATGAAAAATTGCTGAGATGATTCGAACGTAATTGTCGTATTTATGATTTCATCAACTCATTTGGTACTTTTCATTTGCTACCAAACCTAACCAATCAATGAGGTTCCTCAAACGTTGACAAATATGCTAACAATGACAAGCTTGAAAATTAATATGTAACATTCTATGTATAATCAGAACTTTATTCTTCTTTCTTTTCTCATCTCTTCGGCTGATTGAGACATATCATCACATTTCCCATGTGGCTCGTCATGAACACTACGATTCTTAGGTGTGTGTTAATAATCTCTTTCATGAATTGCTTTACGAGAATTTGATACTTCTTTTTGGATAGTTAAAATGGTTTTTGTTATGCATCAGCTACTATTCATCTTCACACTCTATATTTGATAACTTTTTCTTTATTTTTTCATAAGGTGTGGGATGTGTTACACACCGTGTGTATAGTAAATAATGACTGATGAGAATAATTATTCTAGTTAAAACTTTATTACTTGTAATATGAATTGAAGTTACAAATCAATTACATTTATTTTTTTTAGCATAATTTATGTTATATTTTAGTTTTTATTTATTTATTTTACTTTTATGTCTTTAATATAAATTTTAATTTTTTTTTTTATTTTAGTTATTTTTTTGATAAATCTAAGTTTTCATTGTAATTTATTTTTAAAAATTTAGTGGACCAGATCTCAAATACAACTAGAAATGCATAAATAAATACTTTGACAATTAAAATTTTCTGTTCAATAATTCAAATTATCAATACAATAAAAAATCAGCCAATGCAAGAAAAATCACCACACAGCAAGTTTGGATTGTGGAGATCAAACCACATGGAAGTTTGGTATATTCGCATGCATATATGGTTTTGGTGTCTTCTCATTTTTGTCTCTCTCATCAGTGTCATCACCATTGCTTCTTCCTCTCCATCTCTTTCTCAAATTAGTTTCATCACAATGGGTTTGTTGTCGGCCTCTCATCTAGGTTTTCTTTAGGTCTGGTTTAGGGAATAAGATGAGATAAGAAATATATGAATAATAATGAAATAATTTGTGAATAGTAGTTAAATAATTTGAATTAAAATGTTTTATTAGATTTTGGAATTTTCATGTTTTTGTTTGTTTAGTTAGATATGTTCAATGAGCGGTAGAGTGCAACAGCAATGAAAATGGCACTAGTCATGGACTAAATTCATGTTTTTGGATTTTTGATTGTCGAAATGAAATGTAGAAAACTAACAAATTGAAATTAACAATCAAGGAATCAACTATACTAAACAATCTTAATTAATCTGAAAATTAAACAACAAAACTAAAATTATTTAAGTCCTAACTAAGCTTTAATTAATCTAATATGCAATGGAATTAAGATATTAATAAAACTAAGCTAAGAATTAAATTATATTAGAAAATAATTGACAAAATACGAGTTGAAAATTGAAAAATCCCAAAATCAAGATTCTAAGGTTCATCCTTATATTTAAATCACAAATTCTCATAATCAATCCATAACAATTGTAATCACTTTAAATGAAAGCTTAAAAGAGCAAGAAAAATAACGACATTAAGTAAAATAAATAGCAAATAAATTCCTCAAACTTCTAAGTCAAAAATGTCAAAAATACTCCATAAACTTTAAAATGAATTTAAATAAAAAGTAGGGAATGGAAAAAAAAACCAAATGAATGGAGATGGAGGTGACAAGCAGTGGAGGAGAAGGATGTAGCGGCAGTTGAACCCCAAAGGAGTTCTTCAAGCCGCGGCGTTACTCTATGTGCGTGTTGCGTCCAAATGAAAATCAAAGAATTCAAAATTCTCTTTCTTAGTCAACAAATACTTCAAAACAGAGAGGCCAGTGAAAATGGTAATAGGAGAACCAAGAATGTAAGACCGAAATTTATCAAGTGCAAAAACTACTGCAAACAATTCTTTTTCAATAGTGGTGTAATTTTTTTGGATATTATTCAAGGTTCTACTGGCATAATAAATTACAAAAGGTCTATTATCCACACGTTGCTCCAAAACAGCACCCAACGCTGGAGTTGCATAATGGGGGCGGTGGTAAGCAATTCTTAAAGGGTATCAAAAGCTTTTTGGCACTCATTAGTCCAAACAAACTCAATATCATTTTGTAAAAGAGTGCACAAAGGTTTTACAATAGAACTGAACCATTGAATAAATCGCCGATAAAAACCAGCATGGCCAAGAAAATAACGAATATTCTTAACCGTCCTAGAGATAGGAAGTTTAGATATTAATTCAATTTTTCCCTTGTCGACCTGTATACCTTCAAAAGAAACAATATGTCCCATGACAATGCCCTGAGTAACCATAAATTGGCATTTCTCTCAATTAAGTAAAAAACTTTTTTCTCACATCTCTGGAGAATACGTGCCAAATTATGCAAACAACTATCAAAATTTTTTCCAAAAACAGAGAAGTCAACCATGAATATTTTACAAATATCTTCAATCATGTCAGAAAAATACTCAACATGCATATCTGAAAGGTGGCTGGAGCATTACATCAAAAGGCATTCTAGTAAAAGCAAATATGCCAAAAGGACAGGTAAAAGTGGTTTTTTCCTGGTCCTCAGGCGCTACAACAATTTGATAATAACCAGAGTATCCATCCAAGTAATAATAAAATGCATTACCAACCACTTTTTCTAAAATTTGATCCAAGAATAGTAAAGGAAAATGATCATTCCTATTAGCTGAATTAAGTTTTCTATAATCAATGCACATTCTCCAACCAATAACCATTCTAGGTGGAATTAACTCATTTTTATCATTTTCTACAATAGTTAAACCAGATTTTTTTAGTACCACTTGAGCTGGACTTACCTACTTACTGTCTGAGATGGGGTAAATGATATCCACTGCGAGCAGGTTCAACACTTCTTCTTTGACAACTTCCTTCATGGTAGGATTGAGCCTACGTTGATCATCACGAACCGGTCTAGCATCGTCTTCAAGATGGATTCTGTGGGTACAAACAACAACATCAATACCTTTGATGTTGGCTATTGTCTAACCCATTGCGCCTCGATACTTTCTTAAGACTTCAATCAACTGAACTTCATCCTTATGATTTAACTTTGAGGAAATCACCCCAAGAAAAGTATCATCTTCAGGACCAAGAAACACATATTTTAAATCTTGAGGAAGTGGTTTCAGTTCCAACTGGGAAACTTTTTCCTCTGAAAATTTAAGTATGTTTGGTGGTGGTAGAGTTTCAAATTGTGGTTGCTATCTTGCGCCTGCAAATTGTACTTCAAGTGGTAAAGAATAATCTGCAAAACAGTCCAAAAATTCAAGGACATTTTCATCAACATGATCAGTTTTTTCATCAAGTAAAAATTCATATTTTTGAAAAATAGAATCATCATCAGATAATGGAAAAGTTGAGCAAATAAATTATGTTGGTGCCAAACTCTCTACAGCATTCAAATAACTTGTGTCATTAAAATTTGTTGGCATCTTGCAAGCATTGAAAACATTCAACTCAAGTGTCATGTTCCCAAAAGTAAACTTCAGAACTCAACTTCTGTAATTAATCAAAGCACTTGATGTAGCTAGAAATGGTCTGCCAAACATGACATGAGCTTGGTAAATAGTAGATGAGGGCTGCTGCATATCAAGAACTACAAAATTCACTGGGTAATAAAATTTGTCCACCTGGACTGGCACATCCTCTATAATACCCATCGGCACCTTAACTGATCTGTCAGCTAACTGTAACATGATGGAGGTCTTTTTCAGCTCACCCAATCCCAACTGCTCATACATTGAGTAAGGTAGCAAGTTCATACTATTCTCTAAATCAAGTAAAGCTCTTCCAATGCGTGACTCACCGATCATAATGGAAATGTTAGGAGAGCCGGGATCTCCAAACTTCTGAGGAGTCTCGCTCAATATCAATGCATTAACTTGTTCCATTAGGAAAGTTTTATTCTTTACATTCAACTTCCTCTTAACTGTGCACAAGTCCTTCAAAAATTTTGCATATGAATGAACTTGTCGTATGGCATCCGAGAGTGGAATATTAATCTTTACTTACTTGAAGATCTCATGAATCTCAGTGTGATATTTGTTCTTTTTGCCATGTAACGCCCCGACCCCGAGGGTCTGGAGAGTTAACTCATGTCACTTAAAAATTATTTTTCTTCCACATAGTACATACTCTAATTTTTCTCTATCGCACAAAATACTCATATATTTACATCAATTACTCCAGAATAATCATTCTAAGACAATACAAAATCTTAATATAAACAACAATCTCCCAAACAAGCACATCATCAGAACACAACAAGCTTACTGAATAAAAATTTTCAATACCCATATAAACTTTCTATGCTTAAACCATCATTCTTAACTCTTCTCACCCATGCTCCATATCCTTGATCCTCAACTGAAACATTCAAATCATCTGAAAAATATTGTGGAGATAAATGGGTGAGTTATCAACAACTCAGTAAGTAGAGAACATATACTAGTATGTAAACATGAGCCCTTTTCAGAAAGTTCAGTATGCAGAACCCAAAAACATTCTATTTTTATATGCAGATCTCAGAAAAACGTGTTATCAGAAAATCAGAGCAATTTTTCAATCTTTTCATACTCAAAATCAACAATTCATATTTAAGGATCCATTTCATATTCAAAAACGCTTTGGCATAACATAACTGAACATTTCCATCTTATCATATCATATCATATACCATGTTTAACCCCCGTGGTAGGGTTGTGCTATCCCCGGTGGCCAAACTAGACAGTATCATGTGGTGAACTTCCCCTTTTTCAATCTCGGAGCCCCGAGTGTGCACACAGGAAAGAACACGTAAAAAGACCACTTTGTTTCCAAAGTGGGTGCACTCATATCATATCATGGTGGTACCAACCATATCACGTGAACAGTATCATCATATCAGAACCATATTCAGAACAGATAAGTATGCCAAAATTTTATCATATCCATATCATATCATATCAAAACACGTGCAAAACATATTCATATTATTTCTATTTGATCAAAAACAGATCCAAATCATTTCATATCACATGCATAAAAATTTCAATGATATCATATTCGCTCATTTGCATATTTCAGAAACATGTCAAATATTGCTCGTGTCTACACATTTCATGTCAAAAACATTTCTTTTCTCTTTCATATGTATCTCATGAGGGAATGCAAAACATATACTGAGGTTGTTTTTCACTTTTTCTTTTTAAAACAACATGCACATTTTTACAAACCAACTTCAGTTCATTTCTTTTTATGCAAATCTAGTATAGGAACCCCGCTTACCTGGACGACTTAATTTTTCCAAAATTTTCCTCAAAAATGTCGAGCCGACTATAGATCGTCACCTATAAAAATAATGACGTAATTTCCGTAAGTTTCCAATCAATCACGTATTTCGATATTTAAGCCTAAACTTAAAAAAAAATAACCTATTTTAATTCCTCAAAACTTAAAACCCTCGTAATTACAAAAATATATCATTACTTCTTAAAATCACCAATATCCACCATAACCCACGTCATACACAAAACACCAATATTTAAACCCGAACAGCCAACAAATCTCATAGTCTAAACCAATCATACTAACAACTCCATCACCCAATCCAATCAACCTCGTTACTCCTCGGACTCAGTTCGGCAAAACCAATCAGCAATTAAATACAGTGTAATGTGCTAGTGCAAAAATACATTAAATTCACGAGAATTCTTTGGAAAATACTTACAGTGCTATATAATAATTTCTGGAGGATCACAGAGGCGCAAGAAGTGGAAAAATAGCTGCAGAACAGTGCAAAATACACTGTAGCCGTGGGTCACAGATACCCACTTTTCAACGGGTGCAAACGAAGACCCGAGATTGATAGGGTAGGGCCTAGGGATGTCGATGAAACTAGTGGTGATGATGGTTGGCCGTGGGTGGCGGCGCAAAGGGTGGTTTAAGGTAAAAAATACCCAAAACGGAAATGGAGTTGGATGTGCTTCACCGGTGACGGATCGGAGGTGGAGTTGGGTTCAATGGGTTGCTTGGAGGTCGAGGATGAAGTGGTGAATAAATGGTGGCCAATGGTGGTGCGACGGCGGCGCTGGAGTGAGGAGAAGGCCACGGCTTCGTGTGGCGCGTAGAGGCTAACGGTGGCGCCGGAGGAGCTGAAACTGGAGGGAGGTGGTCGCCGGCAGCAGGGGAATCGAGTGGGGTGGGCAGTGTCGTGCACGGCAGCGCGACGGCGGCGGGCTGGGTGGAGAGAGGGGATGCACGGGGAGAGAGAGAAGGAGAGAGGGCTGCGTGGGAGGGGAGGCAGGGGAGAGAAGAGAAAAAGAAGAAAAGGAAAGAGGAAAAAAAAAGAAGAGGAAAAAGAAAAAGAAAAAGAGGAAAAAGAAAATGTAGGGAAAGAAATGAGGTCCAATCCTCACATATTGGGTCATAAAAATGATCCAACGGAAACGATTTTAAAACTGCAAGTGAAATAAAACAATTCAAACACAGTGATTAAATTGAAAATAAATAATTAAACCCAAGAATAAGTTAATTTAATTCGAGAAGAAATTTAAACACATAACAATAATTAATTTAAAGAAAGCACTTCAAAAAAATAATTTTCGTAAACTAAAAATCATAAAAATAGTCTAATTAAAAATCCAATAATTTTAAAACAAGAGAATAAATTCTGAATCAATAAAAATAATTCATTCATTAAAATACACTAAAATACGGGGTGTTACATGCCAGCTGCCAATCTCTGAGGATAGGGAACCACAGGTTGGTACCCCCTACTAGTTTCAGCATCTGCACTCACAGGCTTCTTCGACTCTGGTCTCACTACCTCTGATTCTTTTTCAGCTTCATCAATATTTATTATATCTTCAGGTGTAGGAGCAACTACCTGTCTGTCAATGGTCATCTTTGTTTGGGAAACTTCATTTCTACTTCTCAAAGTAAGAACGGTCTTTGCTGTCTCAATAACATCCCCTGAGACATTATGTAGCTGTTGTGGTTGTTGCCGGTATATTTGAGGATTAGACTGAGGTTGTGCTGGAAATTTCACTCTCTCTAGAGTGTTCTGAATTTTTGTGGTAGCATGAATCTGCATGAATTGCTGAAGTGTATTGACCATATGTGCCATACTGTTATCTAGAGACTTCTTCGCAGATGATTGAGGCTGAAATCTTGGAGGTGCTACAAAAGGATAGCTCTGAGAACTCTGATATGACTGATACTGGTGCTGAGGAGCAGCATGATGAAATGGCTGCTGAGAAGGTGGCGGAGATTGGCCAGGCTGATCATTCCTCCATGAGAAATTTGGGTGCTTCCTCCATCCCAGATTATATGTATTGGAAAAAGGCTGATTTTGTGCTTTGTTTACCCAGTTCGCTTATCGCATCTGCTCAGACCCATTCTCCTGAAATATTGGCATAATTGGACAGTCCTAGCTCTTATGGTTTGAATCAGCATATAAAAAGCATGTCTCTACTGCTTTCACGACCTTCTCTTTTTCCATCTCCATGACCTCTAATCTTCTAGTTAATGCAGCTATTTGGGCTTGAATGTCAGTGTCCTCCTTAAGCTCATATCTGCCCTCACCAGCAATAGCCCTCAGTGGTTGTGCTGTCAATGAAACTCGATCAGTCCGAGTGTTCAATTGTTGTGCGCTCTCAACAAGATAGTCAAAAAATGGCAATGCTTCATCAGGTTCCTTGCTAAAGGATTCTCCATTGCACATAGTCTGAACAAACTGCTTACATTCTAGTGTGAGACCAGTGTAAAAATAACTTACCAGCCTCCAAGATTCAAAACCGTGATGTGGACATATGTTCACCAAAATTTTAAACCTTTTCCAGCTGGCCTGAAAAGTCTTGTCAGATTTCTGATTGAACTGGCTGATCTGCTCTTGTAAATACTGAGTTCTCTGAAAAGGAAAAAAAATTTGTAAGAACTCATGCAGCATATCAGACCAACTAGAGATAGAATTTGGCCTCAAAGAATTAAACCAAATCTTCGTTTTATCTTTTAAAGAGAAAGGAAATAAACGAAGTCTAATAAATTCATTAGTAGTGGCTCTATTGGTAAAAGTAGTGCAGACCAACTCAAAATCTGTCAAGTGCTGATAGCACTCTCATAATCCATCCCGTGGAACTGAGGTATCACTGACATCATGCTATACTTAATAGAAAAATTAGGTGCATCATTAGATAAAATAATGCATGATGATATAGTGGTGCGAGTGGGCTGCAAATAATCCCTAAGAATGCGTGGTGCAGGTGCAGTAATGGTTTGTTCAATTTCAATGTCCTCATTTGTAGAAAAAACAGAAGAGCTATCTATCTCTGGGCTGTGTATACTACTCTCAGTGCTCGATGTAACTCTAACCAACCTATTTGAATTGTCTCTCATCCATAACATGAAACATCAGTCCAAATAATATAAATAAGATTCAAGTGACTGAGTAATAGGTGACAAGTGAAATGTGTAATTAGATATAAGATAGTGAAATAAACATTTGAGATAAAAAAAAAAAATAACGAGTTTAAATTTACTTATAGCAACTATTCTCCATCAACGACGCCAAAAACTTGACTACTAAAAAATGAGTATCACAAAGACTATCCTAAATGCTCGAGCCACACTCGAGCGAACATCACTTGGAACAAAAAAAAACTCAATTTTTACTAAAAAATCAGAGTTCGGAGTCCACATGTGCCTGTGATCAAAATGTGACTCAAGCTAGAGGTGATTTTTGTCTAGTGCAAACCATTATACACAAGCTAGGTGACAATAGTAACGATTAAAGCTCTGTTTAGATGTTGAGATGATTTGAGTTCTTTATGAATAATAGTGACTTGAGATAGTGGAGTGAGTTTTGTAGGACCTACCTAAAATGAGTTTATATATGTTTGGATGTTAAGATAAGTATAAATATATTTATTAGAAGTTGAAAAAGGTTGTAAGTCATACGTGTAAAGAGGTTTTGAGTTAAAAAATATTGTGAGTCTCTCTTTCTCTTATTGTCGCAAGATGTTTCTTCTTCGATATGTTTATATCCCAGCTTCTTTGCTTTGATGTCTAATTCAACTGGTTTTGTTCTTTGATTGGTTGTAATAAATCAACACATGTTTGTTAAGGAATAAACCAAACTAGCAAGACCACATCAAAAAAGGTCGGGATGGATGTTCTCCTCAAGTTGATCCTCTCATGCACAAAGAAAAGGGTTTCATTTACACCCCAAAATTTATTAACTTTTCTTTATTGAGTGTCTTAATTATTATACATTTTTTTCTCATCATTTGTAATATGATTTAGACATAAGAAATCTTTTATCATTTAATATTTTAAATAAAATAATGGGAAAATAATGAAGAATGGGACTACGGGTATCATTATTCAAGAATTCTATTTCATGATGTGTATTTTTGTCTGGTTCCCAAACATTTCATGGAAAGAACAAGGCATAGAAAGAGACAATAGCAGAAGATATTCAAACACTCTTTTCCAACACACATTAATAAAAACGAAACTGAAGCTCCAATAAGCCAAATTTATAACACTATTCTCACATAATATATGCTTCCATCATCACCAGAAAAACTCATTAAAAAAAAAACAATTCCCATTAATGGTGAGAAGAATGGACAAAACCCACTAATGAATATGACACATGACTCGTTTGAACAGTGACATAAGATAAAATGATTTTATATGAATTGTATAAAATATTATTTTTTAATATTATTATTATTTTAAGATTTAAAAAAATTAAATTATTTATTTTATTTTATATAAAAATTTAAAAAAATTATAATAATGATATGGAATGAAATAAGATGAAATAATTTCTCTATCAAAATCAGATTGCCAAACCAAATCTAGACGGCTCCATACATTTAAACATATAATAATAATAATAATAATAATAAATTTTTCTTTTTTTAAATTTGAAAGATTTTAGTAAAAATATATATACATATAACAAATTTATAATATTTATTACTATTGCATTAGTTTTTTTTTAGAGGAGAAATCTACGTAACATTACTTAACAATTTTTTAATTTTCCAATAAAAATAAAAGGTAAGCCAAATTAGCTTGATTGTTCGGTTTTGTTTATTTTCACAGTTCATCTCAACTTATCTTATCTAATCATTATAATTTTTTTAAATTTTCACATAAAATATAATAAATAATTCAACTTTTTCAAATCTTAAAATAAAAATAATATTAAAAAAATATATTCTAACAATATTTTATTTAACTTTCAACTTTCATCTCAACTCATTTCATTTCTTCTCATCTCGAAAAACTAACGAGGTCGTCCTCTCTCAATTAATTTTTGAGAAGTGTAAAGAAATTTTGATCTGATGTTAATAATATAAGTTAGTGTGTAGAGCATACTATTTATCAATAAAATATCTCATTATTTAAATAATTAATTTAATACTTTTTTAAAAAATATTATTTTATTAATAAATTATATGTAAAATATAGTAAAGTTTTAAGGGTAATATTATTCTTTATTTATTTATTTATTTATTTATTTATTTTTAGTTAGTAGATAAGAGTTTCGAATTACAGATATAATTTTAGAAACTAGAAATTAAGATTGCCATTATTCGCATTTAACGTCAATGTCCCAAGTCCCGAAAGTATTATATATATATATATATATATATAGTGGGAGTTTCTGTATTCTAAAAGTCCCATCATGCCAGCTTTCTCTGTGGGAGTGTGCACTGTGCAGTCCATTTTCCAATTTGACTAATTTACTAATTTTGTTCCCCTTCTTTCTGCTTCTGCTTGATTTCCAAGGTTGTCTTAAAGTAACGACCGATTTGACAGTAAGTTCAGAGGAGGGTGAAGAACCAAAGGAACCATGACTGGCTATCTGTTCTTCAACGATCAACTATCAAAGCGTACGTCGATTTTCGGTCTCCGTTTGTGGGTTGTGCTTGGTATATGCGTAGGAGCAGCCATCGTTCTCATACTTTTCCTTATATCTCTCTGGTTCACGTCCAGACGCAAGAGTTCTTCTCCTTCTCCTGCTTCCAAGTCAGTTAAGAAGGCCTCTCAGAATCCCGCCATCCCAAACATCTCTAAAGAAATCCAAGAAATTCGAGTCAAGCCTTCCCGGAAACCAGCTCACCCCCACCCGGACCCCAACACTAATGCCTACCACCACGCTTCTAACCCCGACCCATTGCCGGAATCGGAGCCGTTATTCAGAGCTCAACCCCTGCTTATTCAGCAAGAGGAAGAGAGCCTGGTTGGTGGCCGGAACAGAATTCACATAGAAATCGGGAAAGATCACCGGATTTCGTACCCGGAGCGGGGTGGAGGGTCTTCTCATTGCAGCGGAGAGGCCCGGTCCGGCGACCAGGCGATGATTGTGGCCCCAGAGGTCTCGCATTTGGGCTGGGGGCACTGGTACACGCTCAGAGAGCTTGAAGTCTCCACCAATTTGTTTGCTGACGAGAATGTGATTGGTGAGGGTGGGTATGGGATTGTGTACCGGGGTGTGTTGGAGGATAAGAACATGGTTGCTGTCAAGAATTTGCTCAATAACAGGTAATAAGCCGTTACCGTTGCATGTCTCTATAACTTTTTTTTTACTTGTTATGTTATTAGTTATGGACCCAGTTGGGAATTTGATGCATTGGGGGGATTTGCTTTTTACTATATTAGTATGTTGTTACAATTGTGTGAAAGGGTGGAGCCTATGTTGACCGAGTGTTGCATGGACTTTGTATTGGGGACTTATGACAGAGAAAGCTTAATTGGGGCAGTTGTTTTGCTTTAGGGGACAAGCTGAGAAGGAGTTCAAGGTTGAAGTTGAAGCAATTGGACGTGTTCGGCATAAGAATTTAGTGAGGTTGCTCGGTTATTGTGCTGAAGGAGCTCATAGGTATTTTAATCTTCATTGGTTACAGTTTGTCCTTCTGATCTTTAATATTTATGCATAACCCTACAAGTAATATGTTTTCGGACTTTATAAAGTAAAGGAGTGGAAAAAATGATTTAACTAAGGTGGTATGGGCTTCCATTCCCTTCGTTCCTTTAAAAAGCATGGGAATGGTGGGACTTACCATTCCCTTTCCATTCCGTTCACTGCAATCCCTTCGATCCACATGGGAGATGTTGATGTTTATAATTATTGGATTTATTGCCTTCTAATCGTTTTAACTTAAAATATATCCTTTTTTTTTTTTTTCAATTTATCCTTAGAAAAGGGGAACAGAAAATATTGTTGTCTTACATGGGTGTGATGTACTTGAATTGTTATAGGATGCTTGTCTATGAGTATGTTGACAATGGAAACCTAGAACAATGGATTCATGGGGATGTTGGGCCTTGCAGCCCTCTTACTTGGGAGGTTCGAATGAATATAATACTTGGAACTGCAAAAGGGTATGTGTTGAGTTGAACAATTTTATTGAATTAAGCTTCTGTTTGTTGGATTGCCTCTCATCTATCATAACCGAACTTAATTACAAAAATAGGTTGACATACCTGCACGAAGGCCTGGAACCAAAGGTAGTTCACCGTGATATAAAGTCGAGCAATATTTTGCTTGATAAGCAGTGGAATCCAAAGGTGTCTGACTTTGGCCTAGCAAAGCTCTTGGGCTCAGAAATGAGTTATGTGACGACTCGTGTGATGGGAACATTTGGGTCAGTTGAATCTCTGCTAGTTTAAAAATGTCATAGTCACATATTGTTCTGACCTTCAAGGTACTAGCTGAGCAAATTAGAATTATATTTTTGCGGGTTCTGTTGTGTAGATATGTGGCTCCAGAATATGCCAGTACTGGCATGTTGAATGAAAGAAGTGATGTATATAGTTTTGGTATTCTTCTTATGGAGATAATCTCGGGAAGAAACCCAGTAGATTATAGCCGCCCTGCTGGAGAGGTATGTATTCATTGATCAAAGTTACTTCACATTGTAGAATGAGCAGCTCAAGATAAGCCTTTTTCTTCTGATATCAACTAGCAAATCAAACTTTCAGGTCAACCTAGTTGAGTGGATTAAAACTATGGTTACGAATCGAAATACTGAGGGAGTTTTGGATCCTAGATTACCAGAGAAACCTTCGTCAAGGGCACTGAAGCGAGCTCTGTTAGTAGCTTTGCGCTGTGTGGATCCAAATGCTCAAAAGAGGCCAAAGATGGGGCATGTGATACATATGCTCGAAGCTGACGAGTTCCCCTTCCGCGACGTGAGTTTGCATTTGCTTCTCCCTAATTTATCTTGCTGATTGAATCTTTATCTCCATTCCTTATCTTGCTGATGCAACACAATCAAAGATGGTATTATTAGTTCTTGCAACTTTTTAGATTTGGGCTTTGCACAGAGAGATCAAGTTCACATGTTCATATCAGGTTAAAGAAAGTGAGAAAAAAATTACAAATTTTTAATCCCATTTTTTCACCATGTGAAAAGTGCATCAGTTTATGTTTTACAATGTGTTATGCAACGTTTCCTGTCTGGAATTAACTTCTGTTTGCAATTATTTTTAGGACCGTAGAGCTGGACGGGTTCAGCATGATGGTATTATGAGGGACACGTTGATGGAGAAGCAAGTAAATGAATCTGGTGACAGTAGTGGATATGAAAGTGGTGCTCAAATCAATAGATCTTTGTGGAGAAAGCAAGGACCTGAAGAGCAATAGCTTCTCCCTAATAATGTAAAAGGTGAAATGACACACCTTTTCTTTTTCTTTGCCTCTTCATTTCCTTCCAGAACTGGATTGTGCAGTATCATTTACTTTGTCAGCATGTCATTCGTCTAATATGAATTTAGTTTGTAGATTCCATATCATATTGTGCCATACACTCTATACCTATTGAATTAATTAGTGTCTGAAACACAATTTGTCCTGATGCCATCCGAATTTTGTAGGGAAATGCTTTTTATTTGATAGGATTTTCCTTTGTCAATCAATTTTGCTGATCTATTGACATCTTGCTAAGAGACTAGGACTTTGTCAAAGTGAAGTGGAAATATTTTTAATCAAGTTTCCGTTCTATGGAAAAACAAAATCAACTCATCTCATATGCCTTGAAAGCCTGAAGGAATTCCTCATGAATATTATGAAATTAGGGTTCTTTTGCAGAAGCTATGCCATTATAACTCATATTATCATTAAAAGATTTTTTCAATGAGCAAGTAGGAAGTGAAACCCCAATCATCTTTTGTGTGTGTGTGTATATATATATATATATATATATTTATATATATTACGTATGTAAGCATGTACATGTTTTAAGTATCTTGCCAATATGACTTTATCACATTTGAAGAACTACAACATTGGTATCCAGACAATGGCCAAAGATGGAAAGGTCAGGTAAATTATAACCGATTACTTCATGATCCATAAAGCAACATGATTATCATATGCATCAGGATCAAATTCCCTTGATTAAGGGTGGCTAATAAAAAATATTTTTTTTGTGCAAAGTTAGCAAATCATGGGTTTTAAAATTCTCAGGCATCACTACTGCATTCTACAGTAGTTCTTAAAGGTGTGGGTGGGGAAACATTGACAGGAGAATCTTTGGTACAACTCTTCTCTTTTCTGCTTTGCTGTTTCGATTCGAATAGAATTGTTGTAGTAAGGATCTTATCTCTTTCTGCTATTTGCTTTTGACCTTTGGTTCCCTATTAATACATCCACACTAAGCATTCTCAAATCTAATTTTTGGTGGTTCTGAAATTAGGAGACCGTCTAACGTTTATTAGCTTTTCAGTGATAAATACTCCAAAGCTTTTTTATATGAAAGATAAGACGAGGTAATGTAATTAAGATTAGCCTCTGAAAGTTAAGAGGGCATGACTTTTTAGCTTTTGAACTGTTCTTTAAAGTTGCCCCCCACATCCCTAAATCATTGGCATCTAAATATCTCAAAAGCTTGAGCCAGCCAGAGATAAGAGCACAGAACTGCACAATTTTGGGGGCACTAATTGATGAGATCTAAGACCACCAGCATGTGAGAGCAGTTTTGTCTTTGCTCTTCTAGATGATGAAAGTCTGCATCTCCATGCTGGAATGCCCAGAATGGGACGTACGTTGTTGAGTGTCAACTGTAATTTCACCTTATCGAACCGCACAGCGCATAGATAGATGTATGGTAGGGGAATGAGAATTTGTTATAACTAGCTCGCTTTCAAAAATGGGCTCGGAATGCTCAGAATAGTAGGGAAAAGTTGCAAGTTTCCTCTGCTAAAAATAGACGAGTTTGGTCGATAATAATAGGGTGAGTAATGTATATATACTAATAAGGTTCCCTTCTCATCTTGCAATTTGTGTTCCGAACTATGCCTAGCCACTGCCATAATTCCATGGCTTCTCATGCTATCCCCTTGCATGTGTGCTCTCTCTTTTTCTTCTTTTCCCTCCTCAGCTCCACCTTGGGAGCATCTGAAAACTATATCATTCAAATGGACGTATCAGCCATGCCTAAAGCCTTCGCTGCCCACCATAACTGGTATATGTCCACTCTTGCCTCGGCACTCGAAACTTCAAAAATTAGCACCACTGGTACAACCACAACCACAATCAAACCCTCTCCTATTATCTATAGCTATACTCATGCTCTAAATGGTTTCTCTGCAAGTCTTTCTCCATCTGAGCTTGAGGTCCTGAAAAGCTCTTCAGGTTATGTTTCTGCAATTCGGGACTTGCCCGTTAAACCTGACACGACTTACTCGACCAGTTTTCTTGGTCTTAACTCCAACTCGGGAATATGGCCATTGTCATACTATGGCGAGGATGTCATAATTGGGGTGGTAGATTCAGGAATCTGGCCAGAAAGCAAAAGCTTCAATGATAACGGCATGTCCAAAATCCCATTAAGGTGGAAAGGAGAATGTGCAGGTGGCCGCCGGTTCAACTCTTCTTTGTGTAACAAGAAGCTCATTGGAGCTCGGTTCTTTAGTAAAGGTCTAGTTGCTAATGATCCTGATGCAAGAGCAACTATAACTAATTCCGCGCGAGATAGACTAGGACACGGCACCCACACGTCAAGCACAGCTGCCGGAAATTATGTTGATGATGCATCGTACTTTGGCTACTCCCCAGGAACCGCTAGAGGCGTTGCTCCGCGAGCACGGGTTGCCTCGTACAAGGCAATTTGGGAGGAGGGTGCTTACACATCAGATATTATTGCAGCTATTGATCAAGCAATTATTGATGGTGTGGATGTCTTATCATTATCATTAGGCCTGGATGGTGTTCCTTTGTATGAGGACCCAGTTGCCATAGCCACATTTGCAGCCATAGAGAGAGGTATTTTCGTCTCTACATCAGCAGGAAATGCAGGGCCATTCCTTTGGACCGTACATAATGGTGTGCCATGGGTTCTAACTGTTGGTGCCAGTAACATGGACCGTGACTTTGTTGGAGTTGTTACTCTTGGAAATGGAGTTTCGGTGAATGGTAGGACTCTGTATCCGTTGAATTCATCGTTCAACCAAACCCCAATGGTTTTCATGGGTGCTTGTGACCGCTTGAATGAATTGAAGAAAATTGTGAACAAGATTGTTGTATGCGAAGAAACTAAGAATGCAACCTTGCATGTGCAAATTGATAATGTTAAGCAAGCCAAAGTGGCCGCCGTTGTCTTTGTAACGAACACTGCTGACTTGGGATTTTACCTCCAAACCCCAATGCCGACAATGTTTTTGAACTCAACGAACGGAGAAATTATAAAAAACTACATCAAAATCGACTCCAATCCAAAAGCAAACCTGAAGTTTCATAATACATCTATTGGTTCGAAACAAGCACCAGTGGCTTCTGCCTTCAGTTCTAGAGGACCATCTTCAAGCTGCCCACATATCTTGAAGCCTGACCTAATGGCTCCAGGTGATTTCATCTTAGCTGCATGGTCCCCTACATCCCCAGTGACCACGGTGGGGAAGCAGAAACTATATAGTAACTTTACTGTCCTGTCTGGAACATCCATGTCTTGCCCACATGCAACAGGAGTGGCAGCTCTTTTGAAAAAGGTGCACCCTGAATGGAGCCCCGCCGCCATCAGGTCAGCCATGATGACTACATCTGACAACATCGACAACATGCACAGCCCCATCAAAGACATTGGCCGATCTAACACGGTGGCTACTCCTTTGGCCATGGGTGCTGGGCAGATAAACCCCAACAAGGCGATGGACCCTGGACTTATTTACGATGCAAAATTACAAGATTATGTGAATCTTCTCTGTGCACTAAATTACACCAAAAAACAAATTCAAACTATCACCAAGTCGGGTTCGAACAACTGTTCCTCCCCGTTCTCAGACCTCAACTACCCTTCTTTTATTGCATTCTTCAACGAAAATGACACGAATCCTGATGCGATAATAGTACAAGAATTTCATAGAACATTGACCAACGTTGGGGAAGATCAGTCAACCTACATTGCAAGCTTGACACCCATTAAAGGGATTCGGGCCAGCGTTACGCCAAACAAATTGGTGTTCACTAAGAAGAATGAGAATCAAAGTTTCAAGCTGAGATTAGAAGGTCCACGATGGCTGAAACAAGATGAAGTTTTCGGCTATCTCAGTTGGGTTCACACTGCGGGTAAATACATTGTTAGGAGCCCCATAGTGGCCTCAAGGCTTACTCTGTAGCATAGCAAACTAATTGCCAGCGTGAAGCATGATCATTTCCATTTTGTACCTCTGTTTAAGCACGTTATCATTATTAATTGTTAAATTAATTTGAAGAATAATTATTTCACCAAAACAGCATTGAATTCAACAATTGGTATTTTTTGGATTACATAAAAAATAGGTCGATGAATCTTCTAAATTCGTACCCATTTTTACAATGAAAAATGCCAGTTGGTCCCCTCAAGTATACCGTTCAAAGTTACTACTAATGTATTTTATTTTAGTTTATTTAAGTTTTTTTTTTTTTTTGAATCAAACCATACCTCCAAATTTCATTAATAAGAATCAGTTACAGTTTTGTCCTGAAGAATCAAACTGTACAGACCCTCAGGGCCATCTTCCATCCATATTAACTCTTCACTTACATTCAATGAGAACTTTGCTAAAAAATCAGCTACTTTGTTTGCCTCTCTAAAAGTATGAGTAACACTCCATTGAGGTCTATTATGTAGTAAACCCCGTATGTCTTCAATTGTCTGACCTCCCCACTCCCAGTTTTCTTCTCTATTGTTTACAGCTTTGACAATGCATAAAGCATCCCCTTCTAATTCAACTCTCCCCATCTGCAGCTCATCACACATCTTCATAGCTTTCCATAAAGCATTAGCCTCTGCTTGAGTTGCTGTCATGACATTTGATTGTGGTATACATGCAGATAACAGAATGTCCCCTTCTTGATCTCTGAACACAATCCCAATTCCCACCCTCTTGCTACTCTTCAAAAAAGCAGCATCCCAATTTATTTTTGTCACCCCCTCCCTTGGTTTTTTCCATCTCACCTCCCTTCTTTCTGTAGAATTTCTTCCAGGGCCTTCTGCATTATTTGTTGTCATGTACTCAGTCCTTGTCATTTCAGCTTGCTTAAAAATACTAGCAGGACTGTTAAAGCATGATTCAAATATAAATCTATTTCTCCTCAACCAAATATTCCTCAAGACTATAGCAGTCAGTTCCAAATCTTCCCTGCTCAAAGATTGTGACATTTTCCTCCATACAAACCCAAAGTCCATTTCTGCTGATGTCCATTTCTGAATTGGACTCCTGCTTTCTGCCCAAACATCCACTGCTGCAACACAACTCCATAAAACGTGACAAATGGTTTCTTCATCCTGATTGCATATAGGGCAGCAAGGATTGTCAAGTATTTTCCTTTTAAACAAGTTCCTTCTAGTTGGGAGGCAATTATTTAAAGCTTTCCAAATGAAGATCTTTGTAACCCCCGAGACTTTTAATCTCCAAATATCATTCCATCCTTCATCTTCAAGAAAAACCCTTGAGGACTCCCCTAGCAACCTTTTCCTCCTCTGCATTTCAAAATGGTAAGCAGATTTCACATTAAAAACCCCATTCTTAGAAGGTGCCCAGATTTCTTTATCTGGCCTACCAGCTTTACTGATAGGTAACCCACATATAATCCCAGCCTCCACCTCATTGAACACTTCTTTCACCAACTCCACTTTCCACTCACCCTTTTCTCCATCAATAAGCACTGCCACCTTATCAACCTCATTTAAGTACTTGATGGGGGATTGTATTTTATAAGATGATAGTTGAGGAATCCACCTATCATCCCATATTTTTATACTCTCCCCATTACCAACCCTCCACACAAGTCCCTCTTTTAACAAGTTCATAGCTCCCCACAAACTCCTCCAAATTAATGAAGGTTTGTAGCCTAGCTTTGCCTCCAACAAACCAGAAAATTTGAAGTACTTGTCATGTAAGATCCTGGCTGTAATAGATTCAGGGTTTTTAAGCACTCTCCAGCACTGTTTTGCTAGAAGAGCTTTGTTGAAACTCTCAAGTTCCCTAAAGCCAAGGCCACCACATTTTTTTGAAGCTCCCATTTTGTCCCAGCCCATCCATCTTATCTTTCTGTCATTTCCTTTGAAACTCCACCAGAATTTCCCCATCTCATTTGCTATCTCCTTACAAAGTTTTTTTGGAAGTGCAAACACACTCATACAATAAGTAGGAATCGCTTGAATCACTAATGAATTTGTGTGTGTTTTTTTAAATGATTAAAAATATTTTTTTAAAAAAGGAAGAATGAATTAGTGGTCACGCCTAGCCGTAAGAGAAATGCGGCCAACTAGCCGGACCCTTTTACAATTTGTTCCTTGCAGTTGCATTTCAACAGTTGGTATCAGAGCAACTCGATTTGTGATGGCGGAGTTGGGTTGCACCAATCTTCAATTCTAGTTTAAGAATTACCATCTTGCTATAAGAAGAATGAGCCTATCCCTCTTTTTTCTTCTTTTTTATGTGATGTATATGTTGGTTTTAGAATGATTGTAGGGGATTTTCATCCCACTAAAAAACTTGTATTATGTAATCCTTTAGTTTATCTATAAAATGCGAAACTTGCCTAGAAAAAAAATAAAATAAAAATTAAGCCTATCCAATTTCCTAGAGAAGCAACTCTCACCAAGATGTAACGCCCCAATAGAAGGCCCAAACCACATGGCCTATGCTCTAAAAGGACTAGTCAATGATACAATTGAAGCCCCATTAAAACCTTATAAAGAGTAAGAACTTCTCATTCCCAAGCAATGTGGGATCCTATACACCACCTACCCTTATCCAAATCATATGGGGTATCACAATCTACTCTCCTTAAATTTCCGACGTCCTCGTCGGGCCTGTCCATTATAGGTGGCACGACTTAAGTCCCATATTTCTGGTTGGGATAGGCTCTGATACCATTTGTAACGTCCCAATGAAAGGCCTAAACCACATAGCCTATACTCCAAAAGGACTAGTTAATGATACAATTAGAGCTCCATTGGAACCTTATAAAGAGCAAGAACTTCTCCTTCCCAAGCAATGTGGGATCTCATACACCACCTACCCTTATCCATATCATATGGGGTATCACACAAGAAGTATTCAATAAGTAAAGATTAAGAGAAACGCTAAGGGTTGGATGCAGTGTTGAGTGGAGATTTACATCATCCAATGATACTGTGACATGTATATTTTTTTCCAAAGAATAGAAGATTTTGGTTCAACTTTCGTTCAACTTTTGTTCAATTGATCAGTGTGTGCATGAGAGAGATATCTATCCATTGAAGCAGCATTCTTGCATTAGGAAACTACGTTGGCAGAAACCATAGTCATGAATGAAGATGGGTACGTATCTCTTTATGTTGTGACGCAGGGAAGAATAATAATTATTCTGAAGACTAGTTAAACAATAAAAACTAGGGATTAAGTATGAAAAAAGATGCAAAATAGAGAGAAAAATCTAAAAACTATTAACGATAAAACTTGAAATTATTATATGAAGCCTACAAGCCGGACTTAAATACCTTTAAAATTCGAAATTATGAGAATTTTGACAAAAAGTAAAAATCTAAATTATTGCATGATAATTAAATACATAAGTAAATAAGAATCCTATAAAAAAAAGTTGGCCAAAATTGAAATTAGAATCACTTCCAAAACTTGAAATGAAATATTTTCTAAGAAGGCAAAAATGAACGTAAATAGATGATTTGAAGAAAAATAATAATTGATATTGCCGAAGTCTAAGAAATATTAAGTTTTTCTTGCCATATTTGTGTAGATTCACATTCTCAATATAGTTTGGCACATTAAATACCCCATATCAGTTTAGGTTTGCATTATTCTCATCTGGTTTGAAAGAATTCTAAACTTTCTTATTACGATCTTTTGGATGTCCAATTAAACCCATATTTCTTTTTTATTTGTAGTCTAGTCTCAATGATCATAATAAAATTGAAACTGATTTGACAAGCACGAAATAAAATAACATTGAGTATATTATACTCCAAAATCAATTCCTTCTTACATTTCAAATCCAAAAGCAATATTTTGCATACGAGAAATTGAAAGAAAAATTCTCAACTCCAAGAAAATCAACATAAATAATTGCCTCAAAAGTTAATTTCATCTTCAAATTTCAAAATTTTCATCATCATTTTCATTTTTAAAATTTTTTATATTTTCAATAAAATAGTTACCTCCTCCACTAAGTTATTCATCTAGATAGGCATCATAAACTCGTGTAGAATCCCACTCAATGGAAGAATATACATCTTTGAAGTCTTTTTTCCAAAAATAGTAAATCCACCCAACCTCATACATCAAATCAACGAAAACCTCGGCCTACAGAGTACCAGCAAATTTTGGTAAATCAACTGTAAAGCCTATGTCTTTATGTTTTTCCTTCCTAACACAATGCTCTCGAAATAGAGCATGATTGTGATACGGGGCATCAAAATTGGAGTAAAAATCATGGTCAGATTCATATGATCATCCAAGTTCTACGCCTCTAGACTCTAGATTAATTCCATTATTTACCTTTAATAATCTAAATCCTATTCGTTACGAAACCCACCTACGTTGACCACGACCTTTAACACAAGCCATGAAAACTGTAGATAAATCAATTCAAGAAAACGCCAAACCTCTAGTGCCAACTAATGTTGGGCAAAATAAGAATTATTCTAAAGGTTAGTTAAACAACAAAAAGCAAGGATTGAGTCTCAAAAAATATCCAAAATAGAGACAAAACACTGAAAAATATTTATTAATGATAAAAGAAATTATTTTATAAAGCCCACAAGCCGGGCTTAATAGCTTCAAAATTCAAAATTATTAGAACTTTGACAAAAATGAAAAATCTAAATTATTGCATGAATATTAAATATGTAAGTAAACAAGAATCTTACAAAAACTTTGGCCAAAATTGAAATCAAAACTACTTCCAAAACTTGAAATGAAATATTTTCTAAGTATGCAAAAATGAACCTAAATAGATGATTTGGAGAAAAAAAAAAATTGATATTGCCGAAATCCAAGGAAAATTAAGCTTTTCTTATCATATTTATGTAGATTCGCCTTCTTAAAGTAGTTCGGCATATTCAATAGAGAATTGAGATCCGAATACCTCCATATCAGTTTGGTTTTGCATCATGTTGTTTGACGTAAGTGAAAATTGAGACATGGTAAAAGAGACAAACAAATTAAGTATTGCTGGTTTAACTTCGACTGATATGAAGTCAATGAAACTAGAATAAAATTGAAATGATAATACAATAAATAAGATACTGCTCAAATTGAGACATGTTATTTGTTTCAGTTTAAAATGAGAGAACCCAAGATGTGAAATACTGTATATATGTCATACAACTCTTGATGCGAAAACTGCCAAGTAGAATTTGGAGGATCTGCATCATCTGCTGGAACCGAAAAGGTAATATATCACAACGATCAATCTTGCATGTTATTACAGTATATTGAATTTTAATTTCTGTAAAAGTGTTTTTTTCTCTTTTTTCAAAACTCAATAAAACATTTTAATTCAAGAGAAGTTCTGGGTATCAGCCCATTGCCTCAGCACACTCGTGCTATGGTTTTTTTTTTTTCACCCAATATACTTAGTGTGTAGGGGCTGATATGCACAGTAGAGTGCGATTTATATTTTCTCTCAATTCAAAAGTTCTACTAGTCGATCGCCCCGCTCTTACCGCTGGACATGACCGCTAGTTCATTCTTCTTTTTTCTTAAAAAACATTTTTAAACATATTTTAAACATTTAAAAAAGTGCACACAAATTCTCTAATAGTAATATTTTCGACATTTAAAAAGAATACACTAGTGATTTTTTTAATTTAAATAATTTTATTATTATTCATAAATATAATATTTTAAATTTGTTATTGACCTTTAGCAAGGGGGGAGAAGTTAAGAATAAAAACGTGGCTGGTTCCCATCAGACACTGAAAGAGGCGGTGATTTTCTTTTATAATTTTCTATGGATTTGTTGGTAGTTCTTGAGCTCTTTGCATTCAAAGCCATTGGCTGCCAGTCTGTACATGAGTGTACATTTCTGCTATTAAATTAAAATACAAACATGCAAAACGACACACACACACACACAAAACATATAATTGTGGTATTCCACACGTCGCAGATTTAATACTTTCTTGCTTAAACTCTACAAGCAAAAAAGCAACCCTCCGCGAAAGAAAGTCAGCAGCTCAAACACTTTTCCAACCCCTGGAGGCAGGAGCAATTCCAATCGGTTCTTTCTCAAATCTGAAGGAAACCCATAAGTGGGAGTGATCTGAGAATACCAGAGAATGCATGCGAAGACGGATTCAGAGGTGACGAGCCTCGCTGCTTCGTCCCCTACCAGATCTCCTCGCCGGCCAGTCTACTATGTACAGAGCCCGTCGCGGGACTCCCACGACGGGGAGAAGACAACGACGTCTTTTCACTCTACGCCGGTCCTTAGCCCCGTCGGATCTCCGCCTCCACCAGTAGGTTCTCTGGCTCTCTGAAACCTGGATCTCGCAAGATCTTGCCCAAGGACGGGTCCCGTGACGGCCACAGGAAGGGTCAGAAGCCCTGGAAGGAGTGCGATGTGATTGAGGAAGAAGGCCTTCTTGAAGATGAAGAGCGTCGAAGGGGAATCCCTCGTCGCTGCTATGTTCTGGCTTTTGTTCTTGGTTTCGTTGCTCTCTTCTCTGTATTTTCCTTGATTCTATGGGGTGCCAGTAAGCCTATGAAACCCGAGATCGTCGTGAAGGTATAGCATTTTCCCAAAACATTGTAGTTTCTCCGTTTTTCTATGCAAATCTTGTGAAATGGGTTTTGATTTCCGTATCGATATTCTTCTTCTCGCAGAGTATGACATTTGAGCAATTCAAGATTCAAGCTGGTTCGGATTCTACGGGGGTTGCCACCGATATGATCTCCGTCAACTCCACTGTGAGACTCACGTATCGGAACACTGGCACATTCTTCGGAGTTCATGTCACTTCAACTCCTTTCGATCTATCTTATTCCCAGCTCACAATCGCTTCAGGAACAGTAAGAAAAATGACCCTTTCTTTCTCACAGTCACTGCCCAAGATCTTAAGATATTTTGTCTCAAATCCTTGCACTTTCTCTGATCCGGTGAACTGGGTTATTGCAGATTAAGAAGTTCTATCAGTCGAGGAAGAGCCGGAGATCATTCGGTGTGACAGTGAAGGGCGACAAGATTCCAATGTATGGAAGTGGAGCCGATTTGAGCACTTCCACCGGCACATCGACTTTACCCGTGCCGTTGAAGTTGAACTTCGTGATCCGATCGAAAGCCTACGTTCTTGGGAAATTGGTGAAGCCCAAGTTTTACAAGAAGATCGAGTGTTCCGTTACATACAATCCCAAAAAGCTCAATGTCGCAATCTCGCTCAAGAATTCTTGCACGTATGATTGAATCGCAGGAGCACGGCGTTGGGCCAAAAAAAAAAAAAAGGAATAGTATATTTTTAATTAATTGTTGAAATTTTTTCTTGGTTTTTTTGTTTCAATTATTAAAAATAAGTGTGAGAAACAGCTAAGCGGGGGCAGCTTTTGGGTGTGTTTGTGGGAACATTGGGCAGGGAGGAAACGCGGTTTTGGACTTTTTGACTGCCCAATCTGCCCGGATTGTTGACAACAGGTTGGATTCCATTGTAACTTTTGGAGTTATGCCTTTTGCTTTTTGTGTAATTCTCAATTTATTGTAAAATTAATTTATAATTAATTTATTCTTAATGGTGTAATTTTCTTGGTCTCCGATTGGTTGCAAGACTCGATTGAGATTAATTCAATTCAGTCTAATTTTAAGTTAAGTTTAGAGTACTTCTAATATATTCTTTTCATCTTATTCTTTAAAATGCATCACAAAAATTTATTTTTTCTATTTTACATACTGATTTTTACAATATATTATACATCAATTTTTTTTTTCATATCATTTAAATATTATATTTTTTAATATTTTTTTATTCATTTCAAACCTTTTCTTTAACTATCAATAATATCTTCAAATCTTTTGATATTTACAATATCTCTCAATATACAATATCATATAATTATGTTTTATTTTAAATTAATCTAAATTTATAAACTAAATCAAAATATAAATTAATTCAAAAAATAAAAATAAGAGATTATATAATGAAAATAAGAAATTAATTGAAATGAAAATAAATGACTTTGAAGAAAATGAGAAAATCAAGCAGCAGGAGAGATAAACTAATTTAAAATGTTTACAACTATAAAGAGTTTCCTTCACATCTAGCATTTTACTGTAGCAGAATGTAAAATGAATGATGAAATACAAATCCATTGGATGGCACTTTTAAGAAAATTTCTTTATATTTTAAAGAAAAATGTATCATAGAGCATCCATTGGGAGTGCTCTTACATCTAAATGCCAAACCCTCAAATTACTAAATTCATCTCAACTCAAAACCTCATTATACGTGAAATTTACAACATTTTTTCAACTCAACACATCTTTATACGTGGGATCCACAACCTTTGTCAATTTCCCATAAATAGTATTAAACTTATCTTAACATCCAAAGACATCTAAACTCATTTTAGATGGGCTCCACATAACTTACTCCACCTACTCAACTCACTACTATTCATAAAGAACTCAGTTCAGCTCAATATCCAAACATAATCTTAATCTCATGACACCATAATACACTTAATAATGATATTAGATTAATATAGGAGTAATGTTAAATATTAAGATATGCAAGTTTCGTGTATTCTTTTGAAAAAGAATAGATCCATCATTTAAAAAATATATATATTTTTTTTCATATAAGTTTCATATTTGTCTACTTTTTTTAAATGAAATACGTTGTGTTTATATACCGTAAAACTGTATTTAGGGTTAGTCAAGATTAATGTTCATATTTTTAGGTTAGGTTGGAACTTTGAGCTTTGAGCCTTCAAAGTGTGAATTAAGATTTTCCAATTTTTAGAATTTTCGTTATGATTTTAAGATTTATAATGGATATACGGATAAACTAATATTTATTATATATATATATTAAGCGTTTAGTATTTTTAAAAAAAGACTATATAGACATAGGATTTGTTTTATGTATATATCTCTCATACTTCAAATCTTAAAGAGTTTTGACAAAATCTCTCTGAAATCTTACATATTGTCTTTTGTAGTAAAAAAGAAAAAAATATATATTGTTCATGGTTTTCTTATTCATTTAGTTGCTGAGTAAATTAAAACCACTTGATCTTCTGTTATTTAGCAATCTATGATTAATCACTTGTGAGAAAAACTGGACAAAGCAGCAGTACTTACGAACCCTTTTTTTTTGGGAAATTTATAGGTCGAATTACGTGTAGTTCTCATGCATTGCCCACATCTACATGTAGTCCTCACTCGCCACCCATTTTAGCAGCTCTTCTCGACACACGTGCCAGATCACTGGACTCACAACTACCAAATCTTTCAGATCTGATATTTGTGACTGAAAAGAGACAAATGTGTTGCCTTCACGGGCCGTCACAGATTCCAAAGTCTACCGGAATTGGTCCAAACATTAATCCGTCATTTTTTGCATATATTTTACTGCTTTCCTCTTTGGATTCTTTATTGTTAATTAAAATAAAAAAAAAAGTGCTCATCTTTCAGACTTTTGTCTGTAGAGGTTGAGTCCTCTCTTTCTATGAAGGGTGAGGTTGAGTATCTGTTTAGGCAGAGAGTATTGTCTCTTAGACGTTTGTATGTAGAGATTATCATAAATAGTGAAGACCAGACTAATCACAAAAGGAAATAGTATATTGGTGGAGCTCAAAATGCATTATTTTGATTTATGATGTCAAGTTTGATATGGAGACATCCTAAAATGTATCCACTCATGTATGTGAGTTTCTCTAATAAATGAATGATAACAATTTTCCTTAAAAAAGAAAAAAACGATCACTTGTGAGAAAATTAATTAGTAAATATGTTCTAAAAACCGAAGACTTTATTGCTGGATTCATGGGTCCAACAGCAACCAGCTTATCATAATTTTGATGGACTTTAAAGATCATTAATTAGGTTCACGGACAATGGTGTGTATACCAACCGATTTGTACTTCTAAGATTTATGAAGATTGAAGATAGAATATTACAAGTATCCTTGGGATCATGATTTTATAATTTCACACGTTACATTTGTTTCCTTGTCTTTGGTTTGATCACTTATTATCCAAAATTGGTGCACCCCCACAACAAAATTAATGAAAGCTAAGCAATTTATTTGAGTCTAAAATCTAAAGAAACACACCAAGGGTATTGGTTTAGTAGTATTTATGAATACGATACTAAAAAGATGAGATTCATACTTAGTATTCTGTTCGAGTTATGCTTATATATAATTATGGCGTGTGTAGGCGATGCACAATTCTTTTTTTAAAAAGAATAGGGTCTTCTATTATTTTTTTTTTTTAATGTGGGTCCTATATTAACTTATTTTTTTAAAAAAGATTGCGCGACGCTTGCACATCACGACTACAATTATCATTTCTATTTCTGTTCACTGATTTAACACCCTTTTTCCTTTGTAGGGGTTACGAGAAACTAGTTCAAGTCCATTTGATAGAATGCTTGCGACAATTTGTTGATTATGATCTTAATGTAGACTCGACAATATATATATATATATATATATAGAATGCTATTATATATAGCTATATCCAAATATAATGCGTCAATCTTTACTCTTACCATTACTCTTTTTTAAAAAAAGGACATCTAACATCCAGGGACTCATGACCTAAGATTGAGAAATGATAGTTGCAGTTGTGAGTGCGTAAATGTAGTGCAATGACTTTGAAAAAAGTGAATAAAAAGGAGACCCACATAAAAGGAAGTTAATTTTCTAATAGTGAACTTCATTCTTTTTCAAAGTGACTACATGACCTTTACATATTTCATGACTGTATGTAGCATTACTCCCTAAAATTATGGTACAAATTAGCAAACAAGGGTTGGCAATTATCAGGCCAGGCTGAAAGAAAAAGTGTGTCGAACTGGACTCGTGCTTTGTCAGTGACAGTCAGTCCATTTTTTTCACTAAGAACCTAACAATAGAGGCCACCCAAAAGGGCAGCCCAACTTGAATATATATTCGTTTCAGGATCTTTATACTTTCAAGCCCAAAGGCATATCCAACTTGAATTTGGGTTGCCTTTCGGGTTCTCTGCATTTGGCGGACTATTTTTAAGGAAACTTTTGGGACTTGAACATTGCATCCCTAATTACTATTTAATTCTAAATGATTTTTTGTTAATATTTTATTTAACAAACAAAACAAACTCTTCTTCTAATTATCTATACTTTTTCTCATGTTCATATTTGTTATAGTTGAAATTTGGCAAAAAAGTCACCATTGAGATTATCCAATTTTCCTGAAAAAAAAAATTTTTGATCATTTGTGCAAATATGATTTTTTTAAAATATTGTTGTTACAAAAGCACTGATTTTGAAAATATTACCGTTTAGAGAGATAAATATTTTTAAAAAATCTCATTACAAATGAAAAGTCGAAAATACGGGTACAACAAATAATTAAATAATTACAAAAATGTGAAGAAAATAAGTTCAAGAATTTTCTTCCGATCTTTTTCCTGATAGAAAAAAAAAACTGAATAGTTAAAGATGTACAAAAAAATGAGTAAAAATAAAATAAAAAAAAAGAATAGGGAGTAAGATGTAGGAGATTTTGGAAAGATGAGTAGATAAAATAGGAAAATATGATTTTTGGGTAAAATTTAGGGAAAAATTTGGTCATCCGAATGCGGATACTCTTAATGAGAAAAATGGATTGAATGATAAATACAGATTTTAAAGTGTGCAAGTTACGGGCAAATGCTTTGAAAAAAGTGGGATCTATCATGAAAAATTGAGTTTCTTAATAGTGGATTCCATTTTTTTCTTAATGGGTCTCGCATTTTCTCAAGGGGATTGCACGAGACTTGCACCCGGCCGGCGGCCTAGGTCTATACAAATACTGGTCTGTCTATATTTGAAAAAGAGAGGCAGTTCATGAAATGATCAGTACTCGGTTGAAATTCGCATTCTGGTTCTCCTTTGTTAAAAAATAAAAGATGCCTTACCATTAGGGTGAAAAGCTAGAAGGGCAAAGGAAGTTGAATAGGAAAAACCGTAAAAATCCATTTTAATAGAGTAACAATGAGAGAATCGTAATGCCATTATTACAGTGAATTAGACCATACTCAATCATCAGTGACCGATCGACTCTAGGATTATTATTAATGCAATCTTATACCCTTTGAGCATAACCAATATATATATGATATTTCTTGCCGATGTTTACTATAACGTCTTGACGACATTTGTCAAGGGATGTTTGGGGATCGAATATGTCACACCACCTGCAGCCAATATGTCATATTTTACGTGATTATTATTCGTTTAAGTGGTTATTGAATTCATTTAAAATATACTACACTAATTAATCGGTGTAATTAAAGACGATAAAATTAGAAAGTAAAAAGTAATATTGCTAACTACAATATTAGAATTCGAGAAGTGTTATATATATGTACAAAAAGATTTCATAAAAGTAAACTCATAAACTAACGTGATTTCATGTGAGATATTAGATCTATATTATTTATATAATAAACTAAGTACTTTACAATATGACGTACAATATCATGAATCTAGGTCAGTTTGTAAATTTATTTTTATAAAATTTCTTTGTTGATAAAGTATTTCTTAGCTTAAAATTCACCTATAAAGTTTCTCGATCTCCTCTAGTACTCAATTTTCTATTTAGTGCGGTAGAAGTCTCGGGAAGCAAGCTTTTGTTTTGGTGTTGTATTGAAGAAAGTGAATAACATGAGGGTGTGATATGGGAAATGCTTTTCTTTTAGGGGGAGGGAGAAGATTGATGAACTTTTTTCTAATCATGCCTTAGAAAGTGATGACAAAGAGGAAAGTGAATATGCTTCCCCCATGATTACAAACTCTCTTGCATTCCACTATATATTATGATTATAATTATGTATAATTATTTTTATTTTGTATTCCCATACCACCATGCACCCTCCACCATGCACCCTCCACTTTCACCTTCCACTGCAAAATCCAGCCGATCGATCTAAGTCATGTCATACTCATGCCCTTTGCCTTTTTCTGCTCATGATCTCTTTTCTTTCTTAAAAGGAACCATCTAAAAAACCCTATTCCATAATATATATATATATATAAATAATTTTCTTCCCCAATCAATAAAAATTGATCAAGAAAAGGATCAAGAGTATAAGTTTACTTCAGTTCAATCATCCAAAACTCCCCTCCATATTCCCTATAAAGCTGTTTTCTCCTTTCCTTTCTCTTTGTGGGGTCTTTGGCCCGCCATGCATCTCAAAGGCTTCCTTCCACTTTGTATCTCTTTTGCCTGCTTTTCTTAGATATTGCATGTACATCATGATCATGATCAGTGAATATATAATAATTTGGTACTCCTCCAATAATATATTTTCTTTTTCCATACTCTTTTTTAATCAAATTCAACATGATATTCATGTGACTTCTGTTAGTTTTTCAGTAGTATTTTTTTTCTGCCATTCTGATCTTCTCTTGGTTTTGTAGTATCCAAATATATTATATTATATTTATGACAGATTATTTACGACTATTTGCAAATAAAAATAGACTCATTTTGTAGAAAATAATCATTTTTATTGGAAATAACTGGTCACAATTAAACAGTTTTCTTGTAGTGATATATGTAGTAAGTACCTTAATAAGAAATTCAAATACATAAGCACTTTTCCATTTTCTCTTTCAGTACAGAAATTAGAATTGGTAGCATTTATCTTGCAACTACTTCTGCTGTTAGTTTTGGAATCTGATCCACAACTTCAGCAGCTAGCTAGCTGATCTCCATATATATAATATAATAGACATGCCAACTAATTAATTGTCCAACTCATTAAAAAAAACAATAATTCTCTGATCTCTGCATTAATCATAAATCTTCACGAACTAATTAATAATAATTCATCCACTCACACACACACACACACACACACATATATATATATATATATATAGTACCTTTGCATGAGTGCCCCAATTAAACTTCAATCAGCTCCCTGAGACGGTTTGTCTCATTTGCTTGTATGTATCGTGTGTTGATCTATAGATCTTTTTTGCTTTTTATTAGTATATAATATATTACGTACGTATGATCCATTTGATCTTCTGGGTGGGACGTGATCAGAATATATAGTTTCTTCATGATCGATCGATCCTTCATGTGTAAATAAAGCCAACAGCACATGATGAGAAGCATGAGTCGTATACCCATAGGCGTACTTGGTTCCACTTTTGGCAAACAGTGGTACTGGTGGCCCTAGAATTAGAAAACCCACCACCTTAACTTTCACGTCCTTGACCCTTTAGTCCTCCAATTCTGATCACTTTCCTAGAAGATCAGTACTCATATGTATTAATCACACTGATCTTGAATGACTAATTATTTATTCTCTCTTCAATCTTCATAACTTAGCTAATTAATTAAAGTTAATTATATATATAGTTCTTCTACTTGCATGTCGGTGTACTAGGCTACCACCTAGCAATGACCGCTGGGCGTGTTGCCTAGACAAAACCAATCCTTTTTATTTTTTTATTTTTTATTTTCATATTTTTTTAACATCTTTAAACATTTTTAAAAGATAAGAAAAAATATCAATACACTAATTATATATAGTCACTTTCTTAATCAGTAAGTAAAACAAATTAAATACATGAGCGGTCAAAATTATAGGGCAAAATGAGAGGAGAAAATAGCATTTCTCAGTATGATGATATATATATCATGTACACCACACCGACTTGTAAATAGAAGAATGATAATCATTGTTTCCTTCACGATCTCGATCGATCGATATATATATCATGATGAACTACTGAGTGTTTGGTGAGGGATGAACACCTAAAAGGTTAGTGATCTTGAGTTAAAAACAAAAGCATGGTAATATCATGTAGTTAATCCTATTGATGTAAAATCGTCTTACAATATGATTGGAAAACAAGAGAAATAATAATGGTTGTTCCCCTATAATTGGGGAGTCCTTAAAATTACACCCTAGCTCTCCCCCTAAAAAAAAATCATACTATTGGGGAATGATATCCTAATTAGCACCTCTGTTAAGGGGCGCGTGAGAAGAAAACATGATCAATGGGAAAGGATCCATTGTGGACCTTTCAATATTCTGCAAGCTCTAGTTGAATGATCAGCATCAGATCATGACTTGCAGAACTTTATGCTTGACATGATTGAGTAGCCAAAAGGGGTTTTCTTAGTGGATAATTAGTTGGCAATAATATTAGTATGATTATGGAAATTATATGTAAAACTAAAATCAATGAAAACTAGGCAGGCACATGAGTCGGTATCAACCCTGCAAACAAATGCAAATAGTTTTACATGGTAATAAACCGATGATCAGTACTCATGATTGTGATAATTTGCACCGAATTTCGAGGAATTCTATCGATCTAAGGCATTGCCATGCATTTTTATATATCTTGCATTATTGGCTGTCATCAGAACCGAAAAATTGCAACTTTAAGAGCATTTGCTTTGTAAGTAATGGGCGTGAGAGGTGGGTCTTCTATATATGCATGAAATGATGGCGAAGATGATGGAGGGACCCAGATTGGCTTGATCATCACACGCAATCCCTTGGATTATGCAGCGCAGCTAGCTAGCCTTGAACATTGGGACCCTTTTTTTTTTATCTAAAAACACTTTTTTTTTTTTCCTTTCTTTCTTTCTTTAACGTTCATCAGCCACAGTATAAAAAGAAGAGAAGAGAAGGAGAAAAAGAATGTGATGTGCATGTGATCCAACAGCCTTTATGTTCCCCTGATCTTCTTTCTAACCAAAATACATGAGGCACGAAACCACCATTAATCCTTCTTCTGTCTTTTTTGACATTCGGTGACTAAATACTACTTTTTTTGGCTAATCATGTTTTAGGTCATATATAGATGTCTATGTTTTGTACTAAAAACTTCATTTTTGGGTCCCATCTTTAGACATGCGAGGTCGGCCATGGTGTGATCTGATCATCGACCACACCGATTAAAAAGCATGTTATTAGTGGAACTCAAAGGCCTCAAATATCACATCATGATCAGGATTATATCTTGTTTATATATAAAACTTCTTTATTTTGGAGCAAGAGTACTTATACATTTCTTCTTGTAGAATATACTACTGTATTGATTGCAAAGATTCTGATATTTATAGAATTAAGGATATCCTTATAATTTATCACGTCGAAGTTTGAATTAGTACTACTGTCTTTAACAAAGACAGAGGGGAAAGGAAAAGGGGATCATCGAGGGAAAAGAAGAAAGAAAGTGAAGAAAGATAATGGAGGAAAGACATCTCTTGTTGTTCTCTCCTTTTAATGCAACTCTAAAGAGAGTTAAAATGTGCTTTATTTATTGACATGAAACCATATATATCATGCCATGCAAGTGATCTACAATATTATTTTTCTTTAATATTATGGAAACCCTTTCGGACCTAAGGTTTGGGGTAATTAGCTAGCTAGCTAGATATTATACTTTGAGGAAGGAAGCTGCTTTTGAACGTCTTTTTTTAGGGGGGAAAAATATACTTTTGCATGGAAACAAGATCCTCCATTTATAAATAATCTATTCTTAATTTGAAAAGATGCCTTTGAATTATATAATTAAAACCCTCTGCCTTTTACTTCATTTGAGACAATGACTTTGTCAAAAGTGATAACTAATAATTAATTATAACTTGCAAGCAAATTTGATCTGATCTGGAAATTGAAAATGCTAAATGTATTTAAGAAAAACTTATAAAAAACTTACTTCTCCACGCGCGCATCGGTTATTGATATGCTGAAAATTATGAAATTCGAAATTCAAATTTTGAATTTCAAAAGAAAACTAACAAAATGAGTCTTGTAAGTAAAAGTATAAATAAAATTGTAAGTATATGTAGCACTACTTTTTGAAAATTATTTTGTGGAAAGAACAATTAATTACGTAGACAACATATTTATAAGGTAATTAAAGCCACAAATTTATAAGTACATGTACGTGTGTGCAACCTCTCATTATGAGCTTCTAATTCATGATCATGAGTAAACTTGCACACAAGTGTGGACATTATCATTGGTGTTAACATTTAATTAATTAGTCTATAATAATTAATTAATTAGTGATTAGAGAATGGCTTTGTTTCGGCTTCTTCTTCTTTCGGTTTTGAAGGAAAGCAACTTTTTTCTTCTTTTTGCTTTATTTGATTGAAGGTAACTAATAGGGTAAGTAGGAGCTATATACCCTTATCTTTCGGTCAACCTCCTCCTCATTAATTACAGTGATCACTTTATTGAGAAATGCATGCATGTCCTTGAACTCTAACTCACATGGAGGAATTGGGTTTATTTACAGGCAATGTATGAACATATATAAATACCTGTTTTGCCGATTGAATCAGATCAAACTTTGATTAGAAAATAATAAAAAAAAATTATAAAAATTATAATGAACATGTGAATATTTTCACATTTTTGCATGTATAAAATTCATGCAGCTGCCTTTCCTCAATGGGAATGGAAGAGGATTGGCTGATCATCTAGAAGGACAGAGATGCCAATCTCATGCACATTGGACAAAACCTGGAGCTGGGTACATTAGTGCACACAAGAAAGACAAACAGGTATCTTGTCCCGTCCATTATTACCAGATGCCATTTCCTCATGGATGTGGGATCCAAAACTCAAATCCCCTCGTGAACCCTTAATGACGTTGTTTCTCTTACTTTCTTACACTCAAAAAGTTAAAAGCTCCCCTGAAGAATTTGAAAATCTCTTTGACTCGCCCCCCACTAATTTCTTCCCTGCCTACCTAGCTATCTCCATTAATATATTTTTTTTTATAGTATCTCCATTAATATAAGTACCATAACCACGATGAATAGATATATATATATCTATATAGCTAGCATTGCTTTTGATCCTCAGTTTAATTAACTATATATATATATATATATATATATATATATGACAGATCATGAGAATCCGAGAAGAAAGAAAAAAAAAAATAGAGCAAGAAAAGATCGATGTTTGTGTTTCTCGTATTGCAGAAAAGGGTTCAATGAAACGGACAAAAGGGATTGCAAGAAGAGACAGAAGAAAGAACCTTGTAGCTTGTCGTATGTGTAGAATACTTGATTCTTTGATCACTTTAGAAAGAGTGAGAGATCATAAAGAAAGTGTAAGCTGTGTAATGTAATATATATCTGCCAATATTCATTTAGGTCACCGATTGTTTTTTTAATCAGTATTCGCTCTATGTTTCAAGCTGTCTCTCCTTGAAATTCTCATTCATATTATAAAAATACAGTAAAGCTGGGTGCCTTCATACATTTAATTTATTAGTAGAGAGAGAGAGAGAGAGAGAGAGAGATGCATTTTTCGAAAGAAAGGTATCGGCGGTGGTCATGTGAGGGGGGGAGGGGGAGGTGTGTGGGGTTTGGTTTTCACTTTCACTGCGTTTTAGAAATTAGAATAGAATCTTCTTGGCTCTCAACCTGTGCATGGGAAAGAGAAAACAAGGAAGGGTTTTTTTTTTTTTTTTGTGTGTTGTTTTGGGTGATTTTGCTTGTGATGATCATCATGCATGGTGGTGTGGGGCTCTTCAGGATCTGTGTGAGCTGCATACTGACAAGATCAAGCTGTGAGGGAAATCAGCCTTTGTTTCTAGATTTCCATACTCTCAAGTGGACCCCTCCATCACACTCCAACACAGATGTCTTGCATTATTCAGGCAAAAAACACTTCATAAAAATTAATTACTACTCGACCGCTAGCTTCTGATCATGCTTGCTAGCTGATCATCATCATCGTCATCATCATCAACTGTATATTCATGCTTATTTTACGCGCACCACGATTCCTTGCTTGCTTTCTTTGGTCACCATCAATATTGAGATGATCATCATGTATAGAATATGATCTTTTCTTTCTCCCTCTCATGATTAATATATAATGGAGTACTATGAATATCCATGCAGCTTACATATATAATGGTTATTAATTCGGCTTCGGAGCAAAACCAGAATATTATAGATTATAATTAGTCTTTTTTTTTATAGTAATTTTAAACGAATGTAAAAAAAAAAATATTTATACGTACTTTTGTAAAATGCATGCATCTCTTCTAAGAAATATTAATTAGATGGTACTGGTGGAAATAAATATACGTGTCGTTTTGGAAGAAAAAAACAAAACAAGAATCACGAGGAGGGCATAGTTGCAGATCCGTAAAAATTTAAAGGACTAGGAGTCTAGGACTAGTACCACTACACCATACTGCCTCCTCGAAAGCCGCTGCAATTACTCAGTAGTATAGTACTGCATGCATGCAGATGGCTAAGGGGTACTGAGTCGAGGAGTTAATAGGGAAGGAAAAAGAAAGTAATCTAAATAAACATATATAATTAGGAGAGATTAATTATATAAAACATTAATCTATAATTAAGTAATTTTATATGATCCGGCCGTTAGATATATTTTATAATAAAACTTTTGTAAGATATTCTATTTTATAATAAAAATAATTTATAATCTTACCCACAGCATCAAATCGTCAATTTATAAATTTATTTTTTGTTTAATTTCTCTATTAGTAAAGTATTTCTTATATATACATATAATTGTTATAGATATGACTTTACCTGATTCGTTAGATCTATTTTACATTAAAAATAATTTTACAATCTGACCTATTACATTAAACCACGTCTTACACACACGCATGCACGTACGTATCATGTCTTCTCCATTTTCCGCTCCTAGTATAAGTGCATATCGGAACTTGATCCGGACAGTGGTGTAACTTAACTATTCGATCGTGCTAGCTTCTAATTTCTCTGTTTACCTGTTAATGCTTTTCTGATTGAATTTTATAATTTTGCTCAATGATTTATGCATGTGGCATGGGTACTTGTAATTTCTGGCTTAATATTAATTGAACAAATATATTGCTTTAGAAATTTCCTAAATGATATTTATGCAATGATCGGAAGGAAACCAAAAAACTTAAACGTTTTACATTTATAGGAATGATATTAATATAGGCAATAATCGACCTATATAGCATTTTGGAGTCATTATATTCTATTTATCAAATACATATTTGCATATCATATTCAATATTGAGAAATAATACATGCACAACCATTTTTTAAAACTAAGTATCTATGTAAAACGATATTACTTTTATAAATTATTTTATAAATACTATAAAAAACTGCTTATTTGCGACCAGTTAATTCTAGCGAAATGACTATTTGCAATTAAAATTGGTTGTGAAAAGTCTTTTAGTCGCAATAAATTAGTCGCAAAAGCCCGTTTTTCTTGTAGTGAAAAATATTTCTCATTTTAAAACATAATTACATAAATGATTCATGTAAAAATGATTGTATTATAACTATCATTTTCTCTATTATAAGTTACTGTTTCTTTAACCACGTATCATTAATGTTAAGGTAAAGAAAAGTCTGGGATGATCACTATATATATATTCTTCAAATGGGTTTAAATTGGAGACTTTAATTGGGATATAATTACTAATACCAATATCATTCCAAGTTTGATTTTTGAATATGGAAAAAGTGCAGAGAACATGTAAAAAAGTGCGAAATTTTATGGTGGGGAACCGGCCGGACAGTTTAACTTTGTTCTTCCAATAATGAGAATCACAGGCATGATCAAAATAATCAGTTGAGTATCTGTGTGAAATAATTAGTCATCATTTTCAGCTTATTCTTTTCACTCTGGCTTGCTTCTCATGTCCCTACCCCCCATGGCAGGCCTCTTACTGTTACTCACTTATCACTCAATGAAATCCATCTCCTGCTTTTAAAATTGGATGATCCCTCATTAATTAATCAGTACTACTTATTGCAATGGTTTTCATGCAATCTTGTTCAAATTGTGCCACCTGTTGCATTTCTAAAGCAGAAGTAGGAGACCTTATATGAGTAATATTATATGTACTTACAGTTTTACTTACAAGACTCATTTTATTAATTTTATTTTAAAATTCAAATTTCATGATTTTTAGTATATCAATAACTTACATATGAAGAAATAATTTTTTTTATAAGTTTTTCTAAAATATATTTAACATTTTCCTATATATATTATGTTTCCATGATCTCTTTCTCATGCATAATCTGTCATTCTATGATCATTAGAAGGCATGCATGAAAAGTCCATATGCTACAGTACTACTGCCTCATATACAGGGGAAGAAGATGAGAGAGATGGATTGAGTCATGAGGATCGATGTATATTGTACTGTGTACTTATATAGAACCAATATTTCTTCGGCCATTACAAAGAAAAAAAAAAGTTACTGTCATTGGGAAAAAAAATAAACTTTTGAGGCCAATAATTCAATCACCTGGCAGACACGTCAGCAAAAAAGAAGCCAAGCCGAGGAAGAGCCATGATCTTAGCTAGTGCAGTAAGTGGCAGGCTTAAAAGGGTTAGAGAGAGAGAGAGAGAGGTATTGTATGTTTGTGAGTAAAGGTAGTACTGGTGGCCAGTGAGCATGACCCTATCCCATATATGATATTGAAGTTTGGAATATTGCGAGAGAAAGAAGTGGAAGAAAGAAGGAGAAAGAAAAGTTGAGAGAGAGAGAGAGAAGCATGGAAGAGAATTAGCATTAGAAGGTAGAAATGTCGTCACTGAGAATTACAGGCTTTAAATCCCATCACGTA
This sequence comes from Juglans mandshurica, assembly GCA_022457165.1. Classification (NCBI taxonomy): domain Eukaryota; kingdom Viridiplantae; phylum Streptophyta; class Magnoliopsida; order Fagales; family Juglandaceae; genus Juglans; species Juglans mandshurica. The sequence goes on from CM039625.1 coordinate 7,673,636, forward strand.
GTTCGATGAATTGGATAGTTTGTTTTCACAAAATTTTTAGATTAATTTCATTTCATTTAATTATATAATTTTTTAAATTTTTATATAAAATAAAATAAATAATTCAACTTTTTTAAATCTCAAAATAAAAATAATATTTTAAAAAAAATATTTTAAAAATATTTTATTTAATTTTTAATTTTTATATCATTTCATATCATTGCAAACAAACGAGACTATTGCTAGAGAGAGGGGGTTCTGTAGGAATAGTAGAAAATGATAGGGATTCGAAGTTGGAGACTGTGTTGGTTGGTGACAATAAACAACAAAGGTAAAGCCACAAATTAGAAAAGAGGACACTCGTTTGACGCGAAGTGAAACCATCTCTCTCTCTCTCACTTGATTTCTGATCAAAGTATTCACTTGTCAAAGACACACCATTTCCTTGACAGAAATACCCTTTACTAGATTTCTTAATTTATGTGCCGCATGAGCACGTTCATGAGCTATATATATATATATATATATATATGTATTGTTGGGTGAAAATTATATGTTGACAGTTATCCATTAATATTACAATTAATGCTAAGATCTCGAGACTGCAAACAGATCGATCACTGCTAAAAGAAGCTGTTGTTCTAGCTTCCAAAGATGCAGAATTTTGAAAAGAAAAGAGAAGACTACGATGAATGTGGGAACAGTAGTATTGAAACGTTTGACTATTTAGTATCATAAGATAAAAAAAGCATAAAGGAAAAGATCAGGCTGGCGAAGGAGGGGGGGTTGCAATGTCAATTTCCAAAAACAGTGTGCTGCGCTGCACTGCACTGCACTGCACCGCACCATCCTCCTCATGTGGTTGATTTTAAGTGGGTGTGCGGGCGCTGGATCCATGTCAGGAATTACCGAGAGAGAGAGAGAAAGGGGGGGTTCACGGGTTTGTCTTGAAAGGCCCTTATTTCACAGTCCTAGACAGACAGACACATATTCTTTCCTACGAAACCGAGGAAGGAAACAAAGTTATATTTATATATATCAGATAAAATAAGTTAAACAACAACAGTTTAAAAAACAAAAAAACAGGAAAAAAACAACCGCATTATACAGTAGTACCACACCCCTTTCTCCTTCTCCTTCTTCTTCTCCAACATTTTTATCCAACGACAGTCTTACTCATTCAGTACTCAACCCAACTGTTTTCTTCTCCTCCATCTCTGTCTTTCTCTCTCTCTCTGATCTGCTTGTGTGGAAAAAAAGGTTGTTCTTGAGCTTTCGATGGCTCTTATGTTAGATAATTGTGAGGGAATCTTACTCTCTTTAGACTCCCACAAATCAGTCCCAGCTCCATTCCTCACCAAAACCTACCAACTTGTAGACGATCCCAACACAGACCACATAGTTTCTTGGGGCGAAGATGACACTACCTTCGTGGTTTGGCGGCCGCCTGAGTTCGCTCGCGACCTCCTCCCCAACTACTTCAAGCACAACAACTTCTCCAGTTTCGTCCGACAGCTCAATACCTATGTGCGTTTATATCTATATATAGCTTCAGTCTCCCACGCACTATTAGTACAGAAATCCGTCTTTGACGTATATCTTGTGTTTTCGCTAAATGGGTTTTCCTTGTTTTTATTTTTATTTTTCTGGTTTCGAAAAAACTAGGGTTTTCGAAAGATTGTACCAGACAGATGGGAGTTTGCGAACGAGTTTTTCAAGAAAGGGGAGAAGCACTTGTTATGCGAGATCCATAGAAGGAAAACTGCTCAGCCACAAGTAGCCCTCAACCAGCATCATCTTCATCAACACCACCCGCATTCTCCACTCGGCGTCAATGTCCCTAGTTTCTTCCCCTTTCAAGGCCGAGTTAGCATATCCTCCTCCGATTCGGACGAGCAAGCCAATTGGTGCGACTCGCCCCCACTCTCTTCCCCAAGAGGAGGAAGCACCGCCGGAGTCTCATTCGTTGGTGCTAACTACAACAGCACGGTGACGGCGCTCTCGGAGGACAATGAAAGACTCAGACGAAGTAACTCTATGCTAATGTCTGAGCTCGCGCACATGAGGAAGCTTTACAACGATATCATATATTTTGTGCAAAATCATGTAAAGCCTGTGGCTCCAAGCAATTCTTACCCTTCCTCTTTACATCTTTGCAACCCACCCGCAGCAACTGCCACTCCTATTACTACAAATAGTCCAATGGTGCAAAAGCCTTTGAACCAGATTCTTGGGTACTATCCGACTAACCCTAAGCAAGCCCCTTACAGTACCCATGCTATCAACTCTCCAAGCAGTACTACCTCAAAGAGTTCTGTGACGATTCTTGAAGAACCCAACAGCAATAGCTGCAAGACTAAGCTGTTTGGGGTGCCTCTTCAATCGAAGAAAAGATTGCACCCTGAGTATGGTGCTAACCCAACGAACATGGAAACTAGTATTAAGGCTCGTTTAGTCTTGGAAAAGGATGATTTAGGCTTAAATCTCATGCCTCCTTCAGCATGTTAGCTAGCTTCCTCGAATCTAGGCTCTTTATTCACTTTCTTTTCCCTTGTTTGATTTATTTTATTTTTAATTTTTTTGCTTAATTTCGAGTCTGAAAGTCTGGGGATATTAATATTTGATGATATGTGTGTGCGTGCGTGTGGGTGTTTGTGAGTGAGTTCGTGTATATAACTTTAGTGCCGGTATTATCTTTGTTCCCCCCCAACCATGAATGCAGGTGGGTTTTGGTTAGAGTGAAAGATCAAAGAGATCACCAATGCCATCTTTTTCTTTTGGGCATTCTTCATTTTCAGCGGTGCAATTTATTGCTGTCCATTATCGGATATCTTCTGCTGCTTCTCCTTCTGTTTCTTTTTCTGATTTTGATCTGTAAGTGTTCAGTTCATTAACGCACGAGACAGGGAGAGAGAGAGGGTAGGCATTATCCTCAGTTTTATTAAAAGGAAAGAAAAAAAAGCTGAGAAAGTTGCAGGCTGGTTCATTGACAATTTACTCTAGGGCTTTCTCTGATTAATCCATAAATGGTTGGTACGTACACGCATGAAAGAGAAGAGACAGTACTTCGTCTAAATTCAAAGACGAATACAAAAAATATATTATAAAACCAAAATGCAGCTGACACCAGATGTCCATGCGTCCCTCAAAATTCTATATTAGCTAGCAGAGTCATTATTGTTTTTATCATCGCTATTATTGTCATAAAAAGAGGGTATACTATGATTTACTGAAAAGAAGGCCGCTATCATGTTGTATAATCAATAATGAAGGTTATAAACTCTATTTCTCGTTTCTATGAACTGTCAGTCAAGAGAGTGAGAGAGAGAGAGAGAGTGGGTTTTTCGATGAAAGCGAAATGTAGAGAACTGACTAAACGTGTGGTTTGAAAATGTTACTATCAAGGCTTCTATGCTTCTTCTTCTGATCAGGACCAGAAACCTTTGCCTTTTCCTACTTTGAGTACCTGATCAGCATCTTAAAACTAATCTTTGGATCCTATATATCCTGAGTATCCACCACTTTCCTTTCCCCTTCTTTCACCAATTCCGAGCTCTTTCTCCGCCTGCAGCGTCCAAGCTAAAACCAGAAAAAAAAGCTATAAGAGAGCGCGCGAGAAAGTCTTGAAATATGGTAGATAAACAAATTACTTTTACTGATCCAGAACCCCATCTCTTTTACTGCTTTGTGCTTGTCCATTGTCCAACATCTCTATTCGAGTAAAGTTTCATATAAAGTTTGGCTGCATTTCCACTGGTTTTTTCCCCTTTTCTTGACCCTTGTTGATAAAAGATCTTTTATATATATATATATATATATATGGGCCAGGATTGTCCCACATCGCCTAGTAGTGATCTGCTAGTGACTATATATTGAGAAAGGCGCCATCTCCTTCACAAGCGCTTTTGTGGGATGAGTTCCAACCTTTTCTTCAATACGATTTAATAGTTAACTGATAACGTGAAAGAGATTTATTAAAAAAATTGTTTTATTTAATAATTTTCTTTGTTTCAGTAAAAGTATTAGCATGAGAATGTACTTTAAAAAGAGAAACATTTACATCTGCTCATTTATGAAAAATAATAATTATCTCCAAAGGGGGTGATAGATCTTATAATTGTTTTCCTTTCTTTCTTCCTTACAAAATTTATTTTAACAACATTCAAACTATTTTTTGAAACATAATAAATTTCAACGAAGTCAAAGAATAATATATTCTTTTGTAAGGCATACATTTTGTTTAACACGTAATTTTTCTGAATTAGAGAAAATAGCATGATAAGAATTTCTCTTATCACGATTTTTAACAGAACTATATTCATAATTATACAACGCAATCAAATCAATTATAAAGTCTCTCTTGATCATAGTTAATTGACTGTGATGAATAGGAACAACCATATCTGAAACTGTTGGGATAAGGAGGAAGCATATTCTTCTTTTTTATCGGCTTCTTCCTTTATGGCTTTACTTTTGGATACTTTTGTATATTTGGTAGTGCAGTAAGCAGATGTAACTTGAGAAGATGTAGAAACACATTTCAATTTTAAATCAGGTTTAACGGTTTTGACTGAATTTTCCATAAAGTTTATGAGATTTTGGTCTCTTCTTTCAAGATTGTCAGCAATAAGTCCAACAAAGGAACTTCAACAAATGAAGAATAGTAAGAAAGCCAAATATGAATTGGAAAACTTCTATAAATAATTTGACCTTCCTCCTATTGCTCATTCTAGACAGAAGCACATTCATTTTGATAAATCTGCTAAAACTCATACCAAGAAAAGATCATATAGTAAGCATGATGATTTTTATAAAAAACTTTATGATTTTAATAAGAAAAAATCTTCTTATTGGAAAAAGGCTTTTCAAAATCCTTCAAAAGGAAAGTGTTTTAATTAACTGTGGCAAGTGTGATTATTTCTCCAAAGAATGCACCAAAAAACCCACTAAATTTCAAAACAAGCTTAATCAATTAAAACTTGATAACAATGATCGTGAGGAACTAATTCGAATTTTACTTGGATGTATTGATTCTTGTTGTAAAAATTTGAGAAAAACAATCAATGTTTTAACTAAGGCTGAAGAACAATAAAATCTTTTATTAACTTTAATTAGCCAAATTACTAATCTTTAGCTTAAAGAAGAGTATCTTTAGAAGCTCAAGAAAACTATGGTTCGACAAGAACCTGATATTTCTAAATTCAAAATTAGTTTTCAAGAAATTTTATGAAGATTTGAAAGGAAAAAATCTAAAGAAATTTCTACTAATGATTTACAACGAGAAATCGTTTCCCTTAAAAAAAAAATTATTGATCTCAAAACTGAGATAAACAATATCAAATCCAAAAATAATTCTTTTAAACAAGAAATATTATGTTTAAAAATTGATCATAAACATTTTGATCAGGATATATACTCCTTCTGCAACAAAATGATGATTCTGATTCAAGTCCAATATGTATATATATATATATATATATTCATAAGGTGTTTTCAAAATTATGTGACCAGACACGGTTTGAAAGCAAGCTACCAAAGGTAAACAGTTTTCAACGAGTAAAGTTATAAGGAATATATTATAGAATGAGAATATCTTTTTCCTGCAAGATTTTCGTCTGATCAGATCATGCCATAAAAAAGACCAAACCCTATATAGTTTGACACCAGGGGTTGTCCTATGGCCCTCCCTAATTAAGCTTTTGTCCCCTTTGAAGAGTCGCACGTGATTACAAAAGCACATGCATGTTTGAAGTAGGATATACGCCCAGTTTGATCCAATCAAAGGCCAGGTAGTAGCTAGAAAAGTGGGTAGATTAATGGGCTTCAAAAGTGGATACGAATCCTGGTAAAAGATGCCTCAGGAAAGCTATTTGTATCGTTGTATGCGTGTTGCTTCCTGAGCAGCTACAATATTGAACCACGCAGTATTATTATTATTATTATTATTTTTTATGTGTAGAATGTATAACTTCGTTAGAAATGGTATGTATTAAGAAAATAAATTTATAAATTGATCACGTAGTTTCACATGATATATTAAATTTATTTTATAATATATAAACATAATTTTATAATTTAATGTATCACGATAAAAAAATTATCGTTTATGTGTTTACTTGGTTAAAATAGTTTTTTATATAATTATATTTAAGAAAGGGAAAAGAAAGAATTTTGATTTTTTTTTAAAAAAGATAATTACATGCATCATGCATTTTTGTTACACTTTTTTTTTGAGTTGGGGAGCGGGTCGAACCCAAGACTTCCATTTTTTGAAGTTTGAGTGTTATGCCATCAGGCCATATGCCTTTGGCTTCATTTTCGCTACATTTTGAAATGTACTTTGTTGATGTTTTTGTTCCTTGCATTTCTTTCCGGTACGTAAGGCATGACTTTAAATTTTAATGAGTATTTTATATGAGTATTGTCAATGGTCTAGCCAAAGTCAAAGTCAAAATAAATGTTTTGCCTAAAACCAAAGCCATTCAACATATAACCCCACGTTAGATTATCCATATATTAGTCAAAATATTAATATAATATTATTTTTGAATAATAATATTTTTATTTTTTTTCATATTTTACAACTACACTAACCATATGTTAATAAATAATTAGAGATAGCAATATTAATAACCATGCACAAAATCAGTTAATTAATATTATTGACAATGTTAATTAATAATTGGAGATAACAATATTTTGGAATAAAATATATATGTGTTTTGGCTATGAACATTGAACAGTGTTTAGTCAAAAATGGAGAAATGTTTGGATTTACTATAACTCATAGTCTTATTTGAAGGACTTTAGCTAGTCTAATGTAGCCAATTTAATTAAAAATTAGCCATATTTTTGGCTTCACTGGCATTTAGTTCATGAGTACTCTAATACGGTACCACAAGCATGTAGGAAGTAATTACAAGTCTACGTGGCAAAATGTTTAGATTAGATGCACGCATGAGAATTGGTACAACCCTTTTGCTATTTTTTTTTTTTTTTCACTCGGAAAATGTTAAGATTATTATAATAGTAAAAACTGTAAACTACTACATAGTACTACATGAGATTGATCGATAAGGCTCAAACCCAGGAGATGATAACGGTGGACAAACGTATTCAGCCTTGAAGTATATTCATGGATGTGATTTTTGATACTGAAATGATAAGAGTAAATAGTGTATGAGATTTCATATTGATTAGTAAAGAGAAGTTTTTGCTCTTTATAATGGTTTCAATGGGCCTCTAATTATATCATTGACTAGTATCAGAATAGACCCCTTATATATGTGGCTTGGGCATTTTTGGAGCATTAGAAATAGTATCAGAACTTATTCCAACTAGAAATGTAGAATTTGAGACTTTGACCGTATAGATAAAAGTAGATAGTATATGAGATCCCATATTTCTTGAGAAAGTTGCTCTTTATAATGGTCCCCATTAGGGGTGTTCATCCGGGTAAACCCGGACCAGACCTGGGCCGGAGCCCGGGTGAATCCGGAATTTTTGAAACCCAGAAATCCGAGTTCCGGGTTGAATCTGGATTTTATTTTATTTTATTTTATTTTTAACAAAAGTTTTTTTATTATTAATTGGACTTCAAATATTTTGTCTCCATTTAGAATTTCAAATCATATTCTCAATAGAAAACCAATATAAATCTCTTTTAGTCTTACTTCTTAATACAACATAAGCCTATAAACAATTAATTAACTTTTTAACTAAATGCATGTAAAAATAAAAAAATCAATATTCATCATGTAAAATGCATGCAACATACAAGATGCAATTAACTACATATTACATTGTTTGAACTAATTTGCTAAGAATATTACAAAATACATAAATTGCTTTAATCAAACTCTAATACACAACAAATTGTTTGCAAAAAATCAGAAATTTTTCCAAGGACTCCCCGTTGTATTTTGAGATCATTTTTGTTCAGAGTATCGTAAAAATTGTTTTTAATTTCTATCTATTATGAAAACCAAGAGAAATACTTTTATGAATATCGATGTAAAAAAATCATGGACGGGGTAAGAAGAGATTATCTTGAAAAATTTACAAAAATTCTTTGCTCCCAACTATATATAGCCTAACGCCTACCCTAATTTTGTTGCATGAACGATCGAGACATGATAAGTTATGCATGTAGATATCGGAGGGGATTGGGCACGTTGGTGCACTAGAACGTACTTTGACACGTGTCGACAAAGATTTCCAAATAGGTAGCTTGGGGCCCCCATGAATTTTAAACTTCTATAGAATTAAGGGATAATAATGGGATCGAGCTCTAGGAAGTGATGAATCACTAGCACTATTGGTCCAACTTTCACTACAAGAAAAAAGGCTTTTTGCGGCGATTTTATGACTGTTGGAAATAAAATCGCCGCAAAAAGCCTTTAATTGCAACGATTTTTAAATCGTCAGAAGCTTTTTATATAAAATTTTAAAATTGGTCTTTTACGGCGATTTTTTAACTTTTTGCAGCGGAGATATTCGACGCAAATACTAATATGATCATTTGCAGCGATTTTTAACTTTTTATGACGAAAAAAATCGCCGGCATATTAAAAAACTTGTTACGACGATTTTTAAATCGCTGCAATTGCAAAAGTGGCCTTTTGCAGCGATTTTTAACTATAAAAATCGTCGCAAATATGTATTAGGCTTTTGCAGCGATTTTAAAAGTGTTGCAAAAAAGAATGTAAATACCTGTAGATCAGAATGGAGATCAGAATGGAGATCTTCACTTTTTGTGACGACTTAACTACCTGTAGCGGCGATTTTTGTCGCCGCAACAAAGATTTGTTAGTTGTTGCAGCATTATAGTTCCGTCGATTAGAGGTTTCGCTGCAATTGAACCTATTTGCGGCAACCATTATCGCCGTTAAAAGTATCTGAGGCAATTAAACCGTATTAGCGGCGAATGAAAGGCGCCGCAAAAGATAATAAAATTTAAAACCCGCGCCCTGCCCTTTCCCCTCATTTCTTTCCCTCCAGCCCTAGCCTCTCCCTCGCCCCCCTCCCCCCTCTCTCTCCCCAATCCCTCTTCTCCCTCAAGCCTCCGCCGCCCACAACCCTGCGCCAATGATCCCACCATGCCGCCCCCACCTCACCTCGACGACTACCCCCTCCTCCCCCAGCCCCACGCCGATCTCTTTCCTTTTCCCCGAATTTGGCCTCACATCTCTCTCTCTCTCTCTCTCTCTCTCGGATCTTTCTATATCGCCGGCGTTTGGGGCACCGTTCGCCACCACCCACACCTCGATGCCGTCGCCATTCCTCCGTTGGAGTCCCCTTCTCCTCCACGCCCAGCCCTGCAGCCCGAGGCCCTCCCTCTCTCCCCAGCTCTGTTCGCAACCCACGGTCACCAGCTCTCCCGAGCGCCACCGTGCTCCTCCCGAGCCACCACTCCACGTCGAGCAACCACCACGACCACCCATCTCGGTATGCTACTTTTTAAACCTTTTAGAAATGCATCTTATTTTGTCATATTTCCTAATTTTTCTGAGTGGTGCGTGGAGGACCAAGAAAAAGAGACCCTGGGAAATGGTTTTGTGCATCTATTGTTGCTATTGTTCTTTTTTCTTTTGGTATTGAGTTTCTGTACAGATTGTAGTACTATGCTGTTTACAGTTTGCAATTTTTATGCTGCTATGAAGCATCCAACGTTGGTGCTGCAGTTTCCCTTTACATTGTTTATCACTTGAATCTGCTTAGGGACAGATTCTGTAATTTCTTTTTTCAATTTTATGTTCATCTAAAGGTACGACGTCTCTGTCCTTTTCTTCTTAATTCAAATTTTTATTTGTTTTTTTACCATATGTTTGAATTACAACTCGAGAACACTTTGTTAGTATGTTCATCTATGCTCATATGTCAAGAAACTCACTGCTTCTGACACGAGCACGCATGGTGGATTCTCTGTTCCCAAGCGACAAGCTCAAGAGTGCTTCCCTCCTCTGGTTAGTATCTCCTTTACCACATCAATTTCACTGAGTCACTGACCACAAATTGCTGGGATTATAGTTTATTTAGGTTAAAACGTTGTATTTTTTGAAGCCCTTAGAATAGTTGATTTTGGCTTCTCTGGACTAGGTAGCTTGCAACAGGATTAACTATTAAGTACTAGAATGTGGCCAATCCCATTCTTTCTTCTTCCTACTCAACGTATTTGCAAGTAATAAAATTAGCATATTATGTGAGTCCTTTGATTATGCCACTGTTTATACCTGTGGAATTGCTTTTCACATTCTATTCCCTAAATCAATTGTACTTCTCAAGCATGCTTCAAATATCGTGGTATATCGTGGTATACCTGTGGAATTGCTTTTCACATTCTAGTCCCATGGGCTTGAATGGTGCTTTCGCCATATTTGTCGTGGTATATTTAGTAAGCCGGGATTTTTTTGTGAGCATCACGCCCTGAAATAATCTAGCATTATCAGTGCTACGATTAATCACATTCTGAGCATTGATATTTGGGATGTTCCTTAAACTTGGGTTCAAACTATGATTTATATATCATTTAAACTTGCACATCAGAAGCATTGCTGTGATTACTACATGCATAGAAGTAGGGTTGTTTTTGAAAAGTTAAGTTCATGATAAAGTTAAAATGACTACATGTGTGGCAACATCAAATCTTGGAAATCAACCAATCCAGAGTGATGTTTGATTAATGATACTTTAGTACCATAACTAGACACAACCATCTTGTACACAGCCAGTGTGTAAATTAAGGCAGTTAATATGCTATGGGAAATATTATGTGGTCAAGTTGGTAACTACCCTTCCGCAGACTGGTTTTGTAACTTTCCAGACAGGGTTGGTTTTGGCTATTGTTTGTAGGCATAAGAATAGAGGAAAAACTTCAGGATCAGGTTTCTATTATAGAGTAAATGAATTGACACTTGGGTATAGAGTAAATGAAATGATTGTTCTTCTTGAAAGAATATCATCTCCATTTACTATTGAGAAATTAATGGTTTATTGTTTATTGGTTAATATTTCAGTTATTGAGTTAGGCTAGGATCATATTGTGGAATGGTGAGTTTCATTCTCAAGCATAGTTTATTTACTATTTTTTGGTTTTAGTTTTTTTATTCTTAAGCATATATTATAGTCCTTTCATTTGAGTTAAGGAGATCATAATATGGTCATATTAGGGGCAGGGATCTTTCAAGAGAATGTTAAAAGAATTTTTCCTTACAGATCTGTAAGGTAAAATTCTGCTGGCGTGGATTTTTTTTTTTAATTTTCTGAAACACTATTTGCGGCGAAATGTACTCGCCGCAAATAATTTTTTGTCAAAGAACACTATTTGCGGCGACTAAATATCGCCGCAAATATTCTTTTACAGCAACTACTACTCGACGCGAAAGACACAATCTTTTTTGCAGCGATTTTAACCGCTGCAAAAAATAATATACAAGGCGATTTTTTAACACGCTGCAAATAATATCAAGGTATTTCCAGCGATTTTTTGTGTATTAGCGACGATATAAAACGCTGCAAATAATTTTTCGCAACGAAACCAGACTGAAATCCCAACGTTATTTGCGGCAAAATTAATAATATTATCAGCGAACAAATCGCTGTAAATAAAAATTTTTGGCGACGAATTTTGCATTTCGCTGGCGAATCTTTTAAAAGGCTCTACAATTGCGACGAAAGTCCGGCGCAGCATAAATCGCTGCAAAAAAGTATTTGCAGCGATTTATGGTGTTATTTGCAGCGAATTTAAGCGCTGGAAAAGACCCTGTTTCTTGTAGTGTTTTATGCAGACTGACTGCGAACTAACCTAATTTGGCTTTAGGATAATGGGAGAGTTTGACGCCAGAATGTGTACGTGCATGGTTCAATATACTGTTCGGAGGGATCATGAGTAGTACGTGTTAGGAAAAGATGGCCTAGGGGTGGAAAATGGAAGATTATGGTACTACTTGTAACTTCGCTCCGTTCTTGAGGGTCCGGAGAGTTAACTCATATTACTTGATAATCAACTCCAACACTTCATATATATATATATATATATATAAATATATATATTTCCAAAAGCTTAATTCAAACGTAAACACTTCAAATTTAATTAACCACACAAACTTATATAACAAATCCTCGATACGGTAACCCAAAAATATCAGCTTCTCTTCATGTCACTTAAACTCATATTTCAACAATATAATTATAAACTCCAAATTCTCAATATTATAAAGAAATTTTGATTCAAACTAATTTTCTCAATATAATCAATTCTTCAAAATGCCAAATCATCAGAATACAATGAAATTTCTTAACAAAATTCGCCAATACTCATTGAAAATTTTCTATTCTTAATCCACTATTCTTAAGTCATCTCACCTAATACTTCATAGGCTTGATCCTCAGCTGAAATATCTAAAATCATCTAAAAAATATAGTGGAAATAAGGGGACGAATTATCAACAACTCAGTAAGCAAAGAACATATACTAGTATGTAACAAGAGCATTTATCAAAATTCGGAATGCTGAACAAAATATTTTTTTCAGGATACTGAGTCAGAATACATGTTTTCATAATGCAAAATTGAAACATGTTACAAAAAATATATGAGCGAAACTCTAAAAAAACATTATTATTCAAAATTCTCTTTGGTAGAGCATAACTGAACATTTTCATCTTATATTATCATATCAGAACAAAGACTATGTGTAACCCTCATGGTAGGGTTGTGCATTCTGCAGAAAGCCAAGCAGAACATAAATTACCATAAATATCAAAGCGATTGCACTCAGAACAGAAAACCACAATTATATCCCGTGGCAGGCCAGATGTCACTATTATCTCCCGTGACAGGGTCATAGGTCACTATTGTATCCTGTGACAAGGCCAGAGGTCACTATTGTATCCCGTGACAGGGCCAGAGTCACTATAATATCCTGGAACAGGGCCATAAATCACTATTATATCCCGTGACAGGGCCAGAGGTCAGAGCCACATATAAAAACAAAACAGAATCAGAACGTCATGCCAAATCTTTTTTAGATGCCAAATCGTTCCAAAACAGAGTACTGAACAAATTCATATCATTTCACATTTTTCAAAACAGATTCAGAATATCTTCACGTCACATGCAAAAATTAACAATTTTCATATTCGCTCATATTTTTCTTAGTTCAATAACAGAACGCCAAAAATAAGCTCATGTCTACACCAGTCATGCCAGAAAATACTTTATTCTTATATAGAATCTCATGAGTAATACAGAACAAATAACTGAGATTGTTTAACATTTCTTTTCATAACACAACATGCACATTTTCAAAATTGACCTCAGTCCATTTTATTTTTATGCAAAGTCTAGTATATGAATCTCGCTTACCTGACTCTTGCGGAGAGTTACTAGAGCCTTGAACTTGAGCTCTATCAATGTCACGACAGTGCTAAAAGGCAATTTCTGAAAGAGCAAACACACGAATACCCAGTTTAATGAAGTGATATTTTCGGAATTAAAGGGCTGATTAACTGAAATAAATCTAGAAGATAATGGTTGGAAGATGCAACTCAAGGCAAGCACCAAAAATACTAAGAAATCGAGTGAAGCTCACGGCTTTTATGGGCAAAACAGGCACAACAAAAAGGGCAAAACAGAGCAATGAAAGACTAAACAAAAGGGAATGGAATGGGAATAAATCACAAGTATGAGCCACGAAATTAGTAAGAAAAAATTAAGAGAAAGTACAACAATGGAGGCTCATGGAAAAACCTGCAAATAGAGAGAAAAACAGATGAAAAATAAATGCTAAAGAGGAAGAGATCTGCACGGTTTTACAACAAAAGATAAATTGAAAATTAAAGAGATGGAAATGGAACCATTACCAACCGAAAATGGAGGAATGAGTGGCGGTGTTCGCTGACTTGCAGAGGGGAAGAATAAAAAATAAGATGGAGAGGAAGAAGGAACGCAGCGGACGGCATCCCAATGAAAAATAGAGGAAAGAAATGACATAAAATGAAGAAGGAGAAGAAGAGAAGCAGCAGTCGCATGGATTGAAGAAGGGGATGAAAACTGAAATGAAAAGGAGGTGGAGAAGCAACGGCGAGCAAGAGAAGAAAAGAAGAGATGAAGAAGCCCTAAGGGCTGGACCAAACGAAGCCGTTTGAGGGGATTTAGTGGGCTAGGTTGAAGGCTCACAGGTTGGGCTGGGGATCGAATGGGCTTGGCCCAAAAAAAAAAAATAAAACACACTCAAACAGGCCCAATTCGAAAATAGAAGAGTCCAACAAAAGAAAAAAGCACAATAAAAATAAATAAGAGCCAAATAAAAACACTACAACTCAATATTAATAAAATAAAATAATTAAAGTCCAACAATAAAATAAATTAAAGAAAAGAGCAATTTAAATGCAAACAATAATTAATAACAAGAAAGCACATCAAAATAAATTTCACAACTTAAAAATCATAAAATAAATCCAAACGAGAAATCCAATAAATTTAAAACAAGATAACCAATATTTAAATTAATTAAAATAATCTTTCAATTAAAAAAAGACTAAAATATAGGGTATCACACTACTGGTGGGAGATCAGGAAGAGCGAAGTCCGGTCCATAGCTTGGAAAAATAGAGAATATTAGAGATCCATTGGCATGTGATGAGAAAGCAATGGAGCTCAGAGTCTCCATTCATGGCATGAAATGCGCACAAGGGAAAGATGGGTTAAGGGTTGGATATATGAGAAGTGCTATAGCCACAAAAAGATTCTATAAAAGTAAATCTACAAGCTGATATGAGTTTATATGATATATTAGATCTACTTTATTATGTACAATAAAAACAGTTTTACAATCTAACGTACCATATCATGAAACCATGTCAGCTTGTCGGTTTACTTTTATGGAATAACTCTGACTAAAGCATTTATGTGGATATATATAATATATAGTAGTGGAAGATGATGGTGGGGGAATGTAAAGAGTTAAGTGAATTAAATTTGGAATATAAAGAGTTAGATGACTAGTTCATGTATCATCTGATTCAGGAAATTAAAATGTTGTTGTCTACTTTCCCATCTTTTGAGGTTCTTCATGTTGGTAGGCATGGGAGTGAGGTAGCCCATCTTTTAGTCCGGCATGCACGTTTTGTGGATGATACTCTTCAATGGTGGCATGTACCTCCGGATTTTATTGTGGGTAGTCTTCAAGTGGATGCAGTTGGTGTATTCTGATATGCCATTTTATCTGTTGATTATGTATTTTGAATGCTCATTATCCTGTATAATTGATATGTTTATTTATTGCATGAAAATATGTTTTTCTTCTAAAAAAAATGGGGATAAGGTGGTAAAATTGATTGTTGTGTGAGGATATCATTGGACTTTCATATTTATTCTTTCTCATCCAATTATCTCCTACATTAGTGGAGATTTTTCTAGATAATATTTAGGTAAGGTATTACTTTGTCTTTCTCTTTCTCTTGAAGAAGATTTTGTTACTCCAACAGTTTGAAGAAATAGTTACCATCAAGAGATCGAGGTGGTAATTATAGATCGACTTTGATTGTCTCCGATTGTAATTAGGGTTGGTAATTCGTGTTGTCATGTAAGATTTGAATCTTATATGAGTCAATCCTAATCAAATTCATTTAATTAAATGTATAAAATTTTCTAGTCCTAATTAACCCTCTATTACATGATCGAAACTCAATTTGACATAAACGTCCTAGCCTAACATGGAATATACCGAGTTAGACAATTTTTGTCACAACCCTTCAAATTCTTTATGAACCATAATTTCATCATGTTGGATTAATGTCGGATTTACAAGTTGTATAAAAAACTGTTTTTATTTTTTTTATTTTTTGGTTGGTTATATCCTACGTCGATCATTGATGTCAAGTCATGAAGAAAACTACATAACCTTTGTATCCGTTATTAAACGATTTATTTTCCTTTTTATTTATTTATCATTAATCTTAATTTTCCTGAAAAATTAATGTAGAACTTTTCATGTTGGACCAACAACTGAAGCAAAGAAATTCGTAAAGTCATTCTTTTTGTCCTTTTATATATTCTTTTGTTAATTTTATGTTTGTTTTAGACTTAGCCAATAATTGGTTTCTGGTAAAATGGTTGTTGATATCTTATATGGTGATCAAAAGTTTAAAAAAACAAATATCATAACTTCAGAAATTTCTGTATAATTATTTGAACTTTTTGGAAGTTTCAATATTAATTTGTAATAATTTTGCAAAATGAATTTTAAGAATTAGCCAATTATATATATATATATATATATATATATATATATATATATATATATCTGAGAAGCTTTACATCTATAAATAAATCTCACAAAAGTAAGCTTAGAATTAACTGACGTGATTTTAAAATCGGTCGGGACCAACACGGATCGGCCGCGGAGTACGGAACCGGTTAAAACCGATAGAGAACCGATCGATCAGCGGTAGAATAGGCTGCAACCGACGTCGGCTAATTCGATTCCCGTTTGAACTTGGTTCAAACCAGCAAACCGGCCGATTATATATATAGATAATTTTTTTTTTTTTTTATATTATACGTGTATAAAATGACCTCGTTTGGTTTAATACACCAAACGACACCGTTTTGGATTAGAGCTTTAGTCCTAACCCTCGACTCCCCCTTCCCCTCTCACTTTCATGCCGTTTCTCTCTCTCTCTCTCTCTCTCTCTCTCTCTCTCTCTCTCTCTCACTCCCTCTCTCTCCGATGCAATCTCCCTCTCAGGCTCTCAGCTCTCTCATCTCCCTCTCAGCTTTGATAGGACGACACACACACAGAAGGTCGATGAAGGGCCACCTCCCTCTTTGATCCATTTTTCTATTTTTTGTTGTGATATTTGTTGTGAGACCTCAGATTTGTGAATTTGTTTTTATAGGAGTGAAACCGACAGGGACACCAATGAACCGAGGGTAATCGGCCGAAACTACATAGACCAGTTTTACCCCTTTCATCGGCAGGTTTCGGTGGGTATCACCCCCTGAAAAACATGTCGGTGCGGTTTCGGTTTTGGGCTGAAACCACACCGATATGATTGGTTTTCACCCCTAATCTAATTTGTAGTAAAAATAACTTTACAATCTGATTTATCATATTAAACGACATAAGTTTGTATACAGAGGATATAGAGGATGAAAAAGTCTTAGTATGCTAAAACAATAGGTAAAATAGTTTATCAGAAAATACAAAATAGATAAAAATTTAAATTAAATTTCAAAGAAGTATCAAGTTACATGTTACGAGCCCCATGTTAAAACCCTTACAACAATGCAAAACCCCTACAATTCACAAGTTCATAGCACGGACTCCCTACGAGTAACGGTAACCTAGTAATGTCGGTTGAGCGTTTCGATAACGCTCACGAGAACAAAATTCCTTGTACGCTTCTCTCTCCCTCTTACTACTTGAGCCTCACTTCCAATGCCAACCCATTGGATTATGGAGCTAGCGGTGGTGGTGGCAGTGGCAGCTTGGCCTTCGATCGATAGCGTTATTGGCTTGGGAACTACAAACCAGCACGAAGCAACTCCGATACAAATCTTGCGCATGTCTAACGCACGGCCTCGTCTGCGTCGGCCAATGTTCCTCGACTCTTCTCAGCTCCGCAAACCCTATGCCTCCTCCTTCATACAGTCTCTACCAGTCCTGGTACAAGGTAGCCTTATTCTATACTCCCAACTACTTCCTCTTTAGTCCTAAATATGGAATTAATGCCTCTTTCATTTGTCTTAATAGATTTTGTGATTTTGTGTTTGGTTGTACAACCTCAAGTTGAAGTTTACAACTTTAAAGCTTTCTAGCGGAAACGAGTAAGCCTCTTTGTGATGCCACCAAATTTTGCTTGGAATTGGACGGACATCTGAAGTATTGAGACATGCAACATAAGGTTACCTGCCCCTGTTCATGACAGATAAAGGTGCAATGTTCCTAACATGCATATAGCATTGTGCAACATTCACAACGGATAATTTTTTCTTGAGCAATACTATGCACCAAACTAAAGATATCCCAAATACATAAAACATAATCCATAGACATTAAAGTGGTAGACCTTTTTTCTTACATCATGAGTCCAAAAGGTCTGTAATCATAAGAGTACTGGAGACTGAGTTCCTTTAGTACAAGCAGGAACTAAAGCAACTACCAGGCTAATCCATTGAGTAGCTCGCAGAACTCAGTCAAGGATGCCATAATTCTAATGATAAATGGGAGCACTGAGCCTATGATTTCTGCATTGTGTTGTCGCTGTTAAATCGACCATCTCCAGTCGATCATCTTCTGAAGCGCCTTCTGATCCTGGCATACGATCTACCATTCCGAGAGGAATGGTAGTTGGGAGTACCACGGTGATTCATGCATAACCATAATCATAAATAAGCATGACGTGACTTGACATATAACATGGCATGAACTGACATGACTTGAACTTAATTAAGACTTGACTTGACATTACATGAACTTGAACGTAAACTGATTTGGAAATGAACTTAAACATGAACGAGAAGATAATCTGAACTTGAACTAAAACTGAATATGAACTTAACGTGAATTGAAACTTTAACTGAGCGTGAACTTAAAACATGAACTGAACATGTACTTGAAACATGAACTGAAAATGAACTTGAAACATGAACTAAACGTGTACTTCAGCTTGAAATGTATTCTTGTCTCATGGAGTTATCATGATTTTCTTGCTCATGGGATTACCATAATGATAGAGTGATCTTGTCTTATGGGGTTACCATAATAGAGAAATCTTGTCTCATGGGGTTACCATAATAGAGTACTCTTGTTCATTAAATGTGATAATTAAAAGTGAAATGTGGGTGCTACATGGGTCTCCTTGAGACATGTGTTCCTACCGATTACCGCATCATAACACAGGTATATTCATCAGCTGTGAGTGCATTAAGATACGTGCCAGTTCACAAGTATCTGCACTTGTTGTGGACACATGTATTGTATGTGCCAGTTCACAGGTATCTGCACCTACTATGGACACACACATATCCCATGTCAGGTATCTACACCGGCACAAGTACATATAAAATGAAAACTGAAATGTGGGTGGCACCATCGGCGTTAGTGCCTGTTGCGCTCCTGTGACTAGTTAATTAGGTCCCATTCGCAATTTGTTGACCTTACTTTGTCAACCCAGGAAATATCACTTTCTAATTTAAACACTCTAGCCTGAACAAGGAAAGTTCCACTAGGATATTACCTCATCCCAACACTTAGGGTAGTGATAGATGTAAACAGATTTGACATAACTTGAAAGGTTGTTCCCAAGATACTCAAATTGTACTCGAGAGAAAACATGACATGAAACAAAAGGATAGAAGCCCTAACATAACGTAACATGACATAAACGTGAGACGACAAACATGACGTACAGTGAGACAGAAAGCATTTTGAAGCATGTAATAGACAACATTTCGTAGCATGGTATAATAGAAAACATTTCATAACATGGCATAATATGTAGCGTGCAACATTTTGTAACATGACATAACATGTAACGTACAATATTTTGTAACATGATATACTTGTAACAGATAGAAATACGTGACAAAATAAATTGTGTAAGAGATAATCATGAAGTGACATGGCATAGTATGTCATAATGATATCATGCATACATAAACTGTAGTTCCATTACATGTCACACATACACATTAATCTGATAGTAAGTTAAGAGCTAACTTATAGTGATCGTTGCATTTTACGAGGTAAAGCAAGAAATATGAGAAACTATGAGTAAGAGTAATAAATGTTAGAAACTTAATCACTAAAAAATTAGAACATGAAGAAATGCTAACTTAGAGTAAAATTACCATTTTACCCTATACATGTGTAAAAATGACGATTTTACCTCTAACTTAAGGATTTCACATCCTAACTCCAAAATTACCAAAATTTACATTCCTCATGTAAATTTTGTCCTAAACTCAAATATCAACTTAGAAAAATTTAAAACTAAACACAAATATGAGAAACACCAAAGGGCATAAACTATCAAATATCATTTCTCTTTGATTTTTGTTGCAATTTTATCCAATTCTAAAACTCATGATCAAACCGAAATATTGCAACAAAGATCCTCATATCCCAAGTTTAAAAACATGTTTAAAACATCCAACAAAATTGTACTTCACATAATAACAAAACTCTTTAGCAAAAAGATCCAAACTTTTTTAACTAAACTACTACTCTTGAATCATAAGGTTTGACCTATGTCAAAACCATTTCCAAGAACTCAAAAAATCTGAAATTTCTTCTAACATACTCATAATACAAATCTAAGAACTAACATGTTTTGAATCAACATATAAAAGTCACCACAGATTACAAAACATCACTTGAAGTACTCGGCTCCATACTTAGTCCAAAAACAAAATTTATTTCCCAACTAGTTTTGATCAAACACTTGATGCAAGGCATTCTATGGTGAGGTCTATGACCAAAACATCACATAGTTTAAAAAAGTATCCTAAAGTAGATCCAAATTAAACTTAAAATCACATGGCTAACAATAACTCAAAACATGGATCTAACTAAAAAATCAAACTTTTGACCCAATCGTATAATCTCTTGTATAAAAAGTCATATTTGAAACCAACATAAAAAATCTTCAAACTAACATCCTAAAATGTATATAAAAGGATTAAGGCAATCAAATAAAAATATCAAAGCCACTGGATTAAAATTAAACCACAAAAGACTCAAACTTTCTTAAAACAGAAACTGTTTTTCCTCTTCCAGTTTCTAAGTTTCTAGATCTAAGAAAATATTTAATCAAAATCTTTAATCATGTGACTAATCTCCAATAAACATTCATATATACATGTCAGCAACACTCCATAAAAATTTCGGACCAAACTTTGTCAATTAGCTGGGTCAAAAACTCCAAAAATCAACACACTGTCCAAATTATCGCCTAGATTGACCTTTCCACGGTTAAAATAATGTGTTATAGCCTAATGAACATGAAAGCAAACAACCTAGATACCCACAAAAACTAGACTCAAAGAAGAACAACTTTCATGAAGGAATTATTGTGAGAAGATACCTACAAGGGTTCCAAAAAGGGCATGCAAAAAGCTACTAGAATCTTCCCAAGAGAGCTTCTAAGGGTTTCTTTCCAAGAATATGAGTGAAAAGTGATGAAGTGAAGGAAGTAGTGACCTACACGCCTCAAGTAATTCTGAAGAAGGAGGTATGGCCTTGTATGACACCTTGAGGTATGGTGATTATGTCACAAAAGTGCAAGAATAGTGAGTGGTTTTTAGCCAAGAGAACGGTGGTGGTGAGGTGGCCTTTGGCTTTCACATCATGCATGACTTTGGGCATGCTATGGCCAGAGGTTGGTCTCCCATGGGTGAGGAAAACCTCCTCAAGAAGTTCTGCCTAGTGGCCAAGATTTGTGGGCCTTAAACAAATGAGCTTCATTTGGGGTTTAGAGAGGGTTTGGTTATAGTTTGAGATGCTATTAAGTCCAAATCTAATTTTTATTGGCTCAATCAAATTTTCAAAGTTTAAAGGGGTGGGTAATGATGTCATAATATGAATTTGAGGAATTAATAGCATGTGTAAGTGATTTAATCAAATGATTAAACAGAATGCTACAAATTGGATCAAATAGAGTTTGGTTTAGGTGGCTTGATCTCACACCTTGATTTCCTTCATAATCCATCTCATGGCTCCTCTCAGTGACAAGTGTCCAATATTATTCACCAAGTATAGCTAAAATCTTGCCAAGTATTCAAATAAAACTTCTCTAACCTAATTTGAACATTCCACACTGTGATTCTGAAAACACTGTGCTAGGTGCTACTATTGAGGTTACTATTTATTCTGGAAAAGTATAGAATAAAATTTACATTGCAAAATCCTAAACATACATACTAAACTAACCATGAAATTCGTTTATCAAAATTCACCCTGAAGTGCCTTGAAATAAACAAAACGTGTTTTCGAACAAGCGTTTCGTTAAAAAATTGAAAATGAGATTATTGGGCCATAAAATCCTAAATAATCAACTGAGTCTAATGGCGTAGACCATATCACATTCTGACACTTCTAACTATTTTAAATAAATAAAATTGCGTTTCTGACACCATAGTGAGTGGCAACACTAATTATGCTGACAGACTAAAACCTACGCGATTGGTTAATTCGTGAAAGCTTATGGAATTTTCACGAGATAAAAAAATTCCAGCATTGAATTTATAGTAGGTTGTTACACTCTCTCTGCTAACTGTGAAGGCACTTACATTCTTTGTGGTGGTATATAGATGTGGGAGGTGATTCTCATTTCCCATTCATTTTTTTTTTGTTTGTTTTAATTTGAGTTGTGCCATTTGACCTAGATATTTCAAAACATATTAGCATTAGGATGGTTGAAGCTCTACTTTTTCTTTCCAGTTTATCTAATTTATATTATGATTTAGATTGTGAGTGCTAGGCAGCTTATAAAATGGCATGCTCGCTACAGTTCTGTTACTTGCTTGGTATTTTTTGATGATGATTCGCTGCTAATTTCTGGTTTAGAAGATGGATATGTTAGAGCTTAATCTCTTTACATTCACTTCTCGTTCTTTTCTTGTTCACTTCTAGTTCCTAGATTTTTTTTATTGCGTAGAAGCTGATTATGTTTAATGCTTCAGGATATTCAATGATAGTAGACAACAAGAAGCTAATAATCTATACGAGCACAATTAGCACAACAATGCCATTATAGTATCGCCTTATGAGGATCAAACCTGTAAGGTTTGACATTCTCATCATAAATTATAGTTTATAATTTCCATTTATTTTGAATTATGAGCGATGCGGTTTATAGCTTAGGAAATTAAAATAGAAGGGAACATCTCATATGAGTTTCAGCCTCACAAATGTTACAAATCAAGCATTTAGTTTTAGTGAGTCATAGTTTTTCTTAATATTTATGTACATGTGTTAGTTGTATTTTACATGTATATAAGCTGGAGTTCATTTATATGTACAGTACACTTTGTAACTCGAGATCAATACACAACTTTACTTTTTCCCTCTTTTCTCTGCTTCAACCCTAATTCTTGATTCTTGATTCTTGATTTCTGGTATGGTATCACACGTAAATTGAAAGAAGCTTCATCTATGGGTGCTTCGTCAAGTTCCACTCCGCCTCTTCCTACAGAGGATGCCTCTAGTCTACATTTCTTACATCATGGTGATACTCCAGGTGCTCAACTTGTTTCTCAACCTCTTTCTGTTGAAAATTACCACACATGGAATCGGTCAATGACCATGGCCTTAATTGCCAAGAATAAAATTTGTTTTGGTCAATGGTACTTGGTTGAAACCTCCCGAGAATGATCCTGTCAGTGTAACACAATGGTTCTTTCTTGGTTCTTGAATTCTTTAACCAAAGAAATTGCTGCTAGTACTATTTTCATTGAATTTGCTGCTGATGTATGGAAAGATCTTCGAGAGTGATTTTCTCAAAGCAATGGCCATTTACAGTTTGAATCAAGAACAATTATTTGTTAGTGCTTATTTTACTCATTTGAAAACCTTATGGGATGAAATGCAGAATTATCACCCCTTACTGACATGTTCTTGTGGTGCTATGAAAACTGTGGTGGAGTTTCACCATCAAGAATATGTTTTATAATTCCTGATGGGCCTTAATGAGTCTTATGCTAAAATTTGAGGTCAGATCTTGTTAGCTAATCCTCTCCCTCCCATCAACAAAGTTTTTCACATGTGCTCCAAGAGGAAAGACAACTCCAGATCAGTCAATCTATCCCTAGTAATTCTGCTTCTAAACCCGTGGCCATGGTCACCCAATCCCAACTAATAAAGTTCCAAAATAAATTCACTAGAAAACAGTGCACTTCGCATAGAGATAAACCTTATTGTAGCCACTGTGGGATTCAGGGTTGTCAAAATAAGGTGAAAGACTGTATGAATGGCCGAATCAAGTGGCCTTGAGGATGTTGTATATTATATAATCTGTACAAAGCAATTCTGTACATGGAAATAAATCACTATGCGCCTAATTCTAGCCTTATACATGGAAGTTACAATTTGTCAAATACTGACTAGAGAAATGAGGAAAGAGTTTAATAAGGAAAGAATAATGAACAATAATGGGCAGCGTTGCTGTCCATTGACAGCCCCCTCAAATTGTAGATGGCGAGGGAGAGCTTTGGTGAAGATATCAGCAATTTGTAGTTCAGAGGAAACATGTGGAAGAGTGATAACACGAGCTTCAAATGCTTCATGGATAGAGTGACAGTCGACTTCAATATGCTTCGTGCTCTCATGATAGACATGATTGGTTGTGATTTGAATAGCACTCGTATTATCAGTGTGTAGAGGTGTAGGATTAGTCTCAAAAAAATCTAGCTCAATAAGCAAACCTCGAAGCTAAATAATTTCGGAACCAGCAAGAGACATCGTCCGATACTCAGATTCGGAAGATGACTTAGAGACTCTGTCTGACTTTTTACTCTTCCAGGAGATCAATGCATCACCTAAGAACACACACCAACAAGTGATGGAACGACGTGTATCCGCACAACCGGTCCAATCAGCATTGCTATAAGCAGTAAGACGAGGAGAAGTGCCTGAAGGAAAGAATAAGCCACTAGCAGAAGTACCCCGAACATAGCGTATGATCCTACGGACATCAGCCAAATGAAGATGATGAGGAGTCTAAAGAAACTGACTGACTTGCTGTATTGCAAAGGAAATGTCCAATCTAGTAATGGTGAGATAGACAAGGCTACCCACCAACTTCCAGTATAAATTGGGATCAGCATGTCACCCTCTTCTTTGCGAAGCTTGACATTCAATTCCATGGGAGTATCAATAGAGGTGGCCTCCTGTAGGGCCGCTATAGCCACCAGATCACTATCATACTTATGTCGGTTGAGAGAAATACCAGATGGACTACGATGCACCTCAAGACCAAGGAAATATGTGAGAGACCCATAGTCTTTCATATGAAAGGACTCAGAGAGATGAGTCTTGAGCTGGCCAAGTAAATAGAATCAGAACCAGTAATCGCAATATCATCAACATAAACTAAAAGAACAACAATACCCATGTCTGATTTCTAAAGAAATAAGGAAGTGTCATACTTGCTCTTCTTGAATGAGAATTGTAATAACGTGGTTCAAAATTTATCAAACTAGACCCTCGGAGCTTGTTTGAGACCATAAAAGGAGCAACAAAGCTTACACACATGTGAAGTCGAAGAAGAAAACAATCCCGAGGGTGGCTTCATATAAATACACTCTTTAAGATCATCTTGAAGAAAAGCATTCTTGACATCCATCTGATGTAGTGGCCAATCATTGGAAGCAGCAAGAGCTAGAATCGTACGAACAGTAGTCATCTTAGCCACAAGAGCAAAGGTTTCTTCATAATTAACACAATATTCCTGATTATTCCCAAGTGTAACAAGCCGAGCTTTGTAACGATCCAAACTTCCATCAGATCAAACATTGACTGAGTAAACCCATTTGCAACCCAGAGGAACAATTGTTAGAGGCCATGACTCAATGTCCCATGTGTAATTGGCCTATAGAGCGGCAATTTCTTCCTGCATAGCTTGTGGCCAACAGTCATGCTTGGCAGCTTGTGAGTAGGATGTGGAAATATCAAAATTGGACAATGCAGTAGTAAGAGTTGAAATAGAATTGTTAGAATTGAAAAAAGTAAATGCATACCTATCCGGGGGTACTGACACTCGATGAGAGTGACATACCAAAGGCGCTAGAGGTACTATAATTGAGTGATTCAAGAGCATGGTAGGATCAGATATCGGGTGAGTCATCAGAAGAGACTGTGGGCGGGAACGTCTTGTATACACAATACCTAGTTTAAAGCGAGAGCTAACTTGATGAAGATCTGAGAACTACTGCTTAAAGGAGGGAATGAGTCAAAGGACCACAGTAGAAGAGGAAGGCACAAAGGACACATGATATAAATGTTGGTTTTCAAAGAAAATAACATTCCTAGAAATGCATGTACGATGTAGTGTAGGATCATAGCAAACAAATCCCTTTTGACATACATTATATCCCAAGAATGCACATCTAACAGATTGAGCAGATAATTTACGTCGCTCACGAGGAAGTAAATGACCAAAACATACACAACCAAAGGTACGAAGATTATTGTAACTAGGTTGCTTAGCAAACAAGCGGAAGTAGGGAGACTCCATGTGTAAGACTTGAGAAGGTAAATGATTAATTAAGTGAGGAGTAGTTTTCAGAGCCTCGACCCAGAACATGGATGTAACAGATGATTCCAACAAGAGAGTACGTACCACATCTAGAAGATGACGATTTTTGTGTTCGGCTACTCCTTTTTGTTGTGGAGTAGCGGGACACGAGCATTGATGAATAATATCTTTGGAAGCCAAGAATGACTGAAACTCAGTAGACAAATATTCACTACCAAAATCTGTGCGTAATGTCTTAACAGAAGTAGAAAATTGATTGTCACTATACGCTAAAAATCAGTGAAAGTATGAAAAACCTCAGATTTAGAGCGAAGAAAATAGACCCAAGTAAATCTGCTATGATCATCAATGAAAGTCACATAATATTTGAATTTTTCATGTGAACTAACCGGGGAGGGTCCCCAAACATCACTATGAATAAGATCAAAGCAGTGAGAAGCTCTATTAGCATGCAAAGGAAATAGAAAAGTTTTGCTTTTACCAAGTTTGCAAGAATCACACTCAAGAGATAAAGAAAGACGTTCTTTATTACCAAGAAAACTAGAGTTAATACATGAGATAAGATCTGGGTATTGGGATGGCCTAAACGACGATGCCATATCATACTAAGAGTTGGAACATTATTACAAGCAAAAGACTAAATAGAAGAAAAGGAAGAAAGTGCTGGAACAGAAAAAAGTAGTGGAAACAAGTGCTATACTTTAGGTCCCTTGCGATCGGCTTCTCCGTTATCTGGTTCTACACAACACAACCATCATAAAAAATTAACAGCTCAATTGTTATCAACTAATTGACCAATAGAAATAAGATTTGTGGAAAGCTGAGGAGCAAGAAACACATCAATGAACTTAGAAGAGGCATCTCCGACAGCAGTTATGGGCAAAGAACTGCCATTGGCAGTCTGAGTGGTAGATTGTCTAGCATAGGGTCGAACATGACAGAACGGTGAGATTATTCGTCATGTGATTAGAGGACCCAAGTCCACATACCAGAGTTTGGTAGAATTTTTACCTTGGAACCCCATTGCTATATTGCCGAAATGAGCATTTCTTGCACCATTTTTGGTGTGCAATAATTTGCTGCAGGAGGTGCAGAAACAGAGGAAACACCTGAAGAAGAGCCATGTGCTACAGAAGTTGATGCTGGAGGGGCAATAATAGAAGTTTGAAATACTTGGGCCTGAAGATTCTAGGGGAGGATACGAAATTCTTTGATAATGTGACCATTTTTCTTGCAATAAGAATAGTATTTCTTAGGACAATTGGCAGCAATATGCTCATATTTCTTGCAGCAGAAACATTGCAAGTTTTTAGAATTCATAGGTGGTCCACGTCCCTAGGCAGCATAAGCCACAATTGTCATATTAAAACTGCCATGAGATTGCTCCAGAATAGCTTGAGTACTCAGACGTTATTTTTCACGAAATAACTCATCAAAACAAATATCAAGAGAGGGAATAGGAGATCTGTTCAGTAGAGAGGAGCGAACAGATTCATATTCTGGGCATAGTTTCATAAGAAACTGATCGCGCCGACTAGTCTTGTGAAGAGTTTGAATAGTCGAAAGAGCGGCAACAGGAACATCCATTGAACCAAATCAGTATATTCATGCCAAACAGTAAAAAATGCCGAGTAGTAGTCTTGGATGGAAAGACTACCATGTTGAAACATGGCAATCGCATGTTCCAACTAAAAGTGACGAGCATCATTTACTTGATGATAAACCTTCTTCAAGTAATTCCACATGGATTGAGTGGAGAGACGAGCCCACAAGTTGGTGACAATATGTGGCTCCACCCAACCAAGAAGCTAGGACATGATCCGAGCATCAAGAACAGCCCATGAAGGAGAAGCCCTGAAATCCTTGGATTTGACAGTATTGGATGTTTGGGTGACATCCGTACCATCAATATGACCCCAAAGATATTTTCCATTGAGGAAAAGTTCAAACTAAAATGCCCAAGTAGAGTAATTTGTGCTCGTAAACTTGACTCACACAGGTGCAGAGTCCATCACAAATAAATGAATCCCAAAACAAAACACAAAACAAATAGTAACGGATATCAACAAAGACCAAAAAATAATTGAGAGGTTCTAAAGTCACAAACCACGATTAAACCAAGAAGCCGAGAGCCACAAAATATTCAGATGAAGCCGAAAATCACACAAGAAACAGAAATCCACGAACAGAAAAAAAACACTCAAACGATGGTTCAGAAGCTAGCTGCAATAGTTTTGTAGCTGGATATGAACCGAGGCTACCGAAAAGATGAAGGCACAGAAGTGTCGAGATGCTTCTGAGATAATAGGAAGGCACATAAGTGCCGAGATGCTCACCAGAAGGATGTTGCTGCCGAGACTTGAACAAAAGCTGTTGAGAAGTCTCAAACAAGGAACAGAAGATGACGAGAACAACAACCCAGAAAAAAATAGACCGAAGAGAAGAAAGCTTTGACGTGGTTCACCGAGAACCAACCAAAAAATGCCGACACACTAAACCAAGAAATCCACGTGGGAAAGAACAGCCTAGAACACGTCGAGAAAATGAAATCGAGAAGAAAGAAAAAAAAATTCAAGCGGCTCTTGATACCATTTCAAAATAAGGTGAAAAACTATATGAATGGCCGAATCAAGTGGCCTTAAGGATTCTGCATATTATATAATCTGAACAAAGCAATTCTATACATGGAAATAAATTAGTATGCACCTAATTCTAGCCCTATACATGGAAGTTACAATCTGTCAAATATTAACTAGAGAAATAAGGAAAGAGTTGAATAAGGAAATAGTTGAATAAGGAAAGAATAATGAACAATAATGGGTAGCATTGCTGTCCATTGACAAAGGTCACACAGTTGAAAAATGTTATCGAATTCATGGGTTCCCGCCTAGTTTCAAACTCACCAAGACCAAGTAAGTATCTAATAAATTTGGACCTCACTCAGCCAATCAAGTTTGCACTGATGGTTCTATAACCAGTTTCAGGGTCCAATCATGCATTTTTCTCAATAACAGTGTCAACAACACATTTCAATGCTTCAATCTCAACCTTTTTCCATAATTCATCCCCTTTTCCACAAAACCAACCATCTGCTAATCATGTAGGTATTGTTTCATCACTTGACAATACTTCAAGTTCCAATATTCCATCATTTTTAGGTACAGATTGTTCACTTCTTCCATATTCATCTGTATATTCTATTAATCGAGATCTTCATACATAATCTCTCATTAATTCTTGGATTTTTGACACGGGTGCAACTGATCATATGATTAGCTCCCTTCATTTGTTCACATGTGTTCCTTCCTCCATTAATATTTCACTTCAATTATCAAATGGTAATTTTGTTCCAGTCACTCATATTGGTAATGTTCAAATTTCTACATCTTTAATACTTAATGATGATCTCTATGTTCCCTCTTTTCATTGTAACCTCATCTCAGTTAGAAAAATTAGTGTCTCAGCTCTCATATTGTCTCATATTTCTTCACAATTTATGTTTCTTACAGGACCTCTCTAGCTAGAAGACGATTGGAGTGAGTAAAGAAGCTCGAGGCCTCTATCAATTACTGCAAGGTTCACAAAAGACTGTTAATGAATCTTCAATTTCTTTTTCCTATTGTATTCCAGTTCTAATGTTAATAATGCCTTTGAAATATGACATCGTAGATTAGGACATGTGTCTCCTTCTCGAATGCAGTTGCTTCATGAATTTCCTAAGGAATTTCCTACTTTAGTTTCAAATAATTCCTCTTGTAAGATTTGTCCTCGTGCAAAATAGAAACGATTGCCTTTTCCTACTAATGCTTAAACTTCTTCTTTTATATTTTATTTGGTGCATTATGATATTTGGGATCCTTACTCTATAATTTCATATGATGGTTTCCGTTATTTTCTCACTCTAGTAGATGTACATGGGTTTATCTCATGACACGACCTAGTTTGGGTACTACTATTTATTATTTTATTATTACTTTTCACTACTATTCAATATTCTATCATTACTTTTTCACTACTATTTATAGAATAACTCAAAATACCTCACTACCCAAATGAAATTTCTAAGCTAGAAATTATATTCATTCTTCAATTTGTTAAAACTCAATATCAATGCACCATTAAGGTCATTAGATCTGATAATGGACTTGAGCTTGACACGAAACAATTATTGAACTCTCATGGTGTTTTACTTCAAAAGAGTTGTCCTTATTTTACTTAACAAAATGTTGTTGTAGAAAGAAAACATCATCATATTCTTAACATTGCTCGAGCTCTTATGTTCCAATCATCTTTGCCCTTAAAATTCTAGAGTGACAGTATTCTAACTGCAGTCCATATCAGTAATGTTCTTCCTACACCCCTTTTACCAAATCACAAATCTCCTTGTGAAGTTCTATTCTCTGTTAAACTATCTTATAGTTACTTGAAAACTTTTGGCTGCCTTTGTTATGCTTCTATTCTGACACATAAAATAAAATTTGATCCTCGACCTTAGCCTTGTATATTCCTTGGTTATCCCACTGAAGTGAAAGGTTACAAAGTTTATAACTGTCTCCACCATACTGTTCATATTTACAGAGATGTCATCTTCCATGAAAATACCTTTCCTTTCATTTCTATCCCTTCCAAACCTTTAATACCTAATCTTGTTCTTCCTACTCCTATTTCAAATACACCCCCTTTTCTTTTTTGTAGCTTCTTATACACATGCAGATGATTCTACTTTCCATCCAAATAATTCCTCAACTACTTACGGTTCCTTCACATAACCTTCAAAGGTCATCAAGCTCTCATAAGCAACCTCAATACTTGCAAGATTATCATTGTAACTTGGCCTCATTTAAGCATTCACTCCACCAGTCTTCCATGGATGATGGTACATTTTATGCATTCAAAGGTATAAAATATCCTCTCTCTTCATGTATCTGTTACTCTAAAATCTCTCCATCACATTTAGCATTCACCTTAGCTACTTCCTCTCACTTTGAACCTAAAAGTTTTTCAGTTTTTCCTGGCTGGTTTATTTTCAGAGATGAAATGAGATGAGTTGAGATTAAAGTTAAAAAGTTGAATAAAATATTGTTAGAATATATTTTTTAATATTATTTTTGTTTTGAGATTTGAAAAAGTTGAATTGTTTATTTTATTTTGTATTGGAAGTTAGGAAAGTTGTAATGATGAGATGAGATGAGATGAGATGATATTTTTCTGAAAACAAACGAGAACTTCCTCATTGGAAAGAAGCAATGCATGCTGATATTTCTGCTCTTGAAGCAAATAATACTTGGACCTTAACTGAACTTCCTCCTGGAAAATATCTCATTGGATGTAAATGGGTTTATAAGTGTAAACTTAGGTCAAATGGATCTTTGGAGCAATACAAGGCTATATTAGTAGCTAAGGGCTTCACTCAACAAGAGGGGTTGATTATTTTGATACTTTTTCACTTGTAGCAAAACTCACTACTGTTAGATGTTTGCTTGCTCTAGCTGCCTCTCAGAATTGATGTTTACCGCAGCTTGATGTTAATAATGCATTTCTTTATGGAGATTTACATGAAGAAGTGTATATGATGAACTTATAAAAAAAAAGTGTATATGATGCTGCCTTCTGGCTTTGCACAGCCTAATGATACATAAGTTTATAAGCACAATAAGTCTCTATATGGCTTAAAACAACCATCTAGGCAGTGGGTTTCCAAATTTTCCACTACCTTACTTGCCTATGGCTTTATACAATCAAACTCAGATTATCCCCTCTTCACTAAGGTCTCGGGTTCTTTTTTCATGGCTCTCTTGATGTATGTGGATGATATTGTAATTGTTGGCAATGATCCTTCTTCAGTTTCTGCACTCAATTCTTTTCTTGATTCTAAATTCAAACTTAAAGATCTAGGAAATCTCAAATGTTTCCTAGGGCTTGAAGTTGCTAGATCATCCACTGGTATATCTCTTTGTCAGCGCAAATATTATTTAGAACTTCTCTTAGATTCGGGTTTATTGGCTGCTAAACCTGTTCAATCTGCAAGCTGTCCAAGGTTGGTCGTCTCATTTACTTGACAATAACCAGACCAAACATCTCTTATGATGTAAATACACTAAGTCAGTTCCTAGACAAATCATGCTAGTCCCATCTTGATGCAGCCAACCGTGTACTAAGATATGTGAAGTTAAATCCTGGCGAAGGGCTTTTCTTTTCCAGATCCTCCTCTCTTCAACTAAAAGCTTTTTGTGACTCAGATTGGGCTAGCTGCCCTGACACTAGAAGATCAATTACTGGTTTTGTATTTTTATTGGCCATTCTCTTATTGCTTGGAAATCAAAGAAGCAAGTGACAGTATCTCATTCATCTGCTAAAACTGAATATCGCTCAATAGCTACTACATGTTGTGAAATTAAATGGCTTACAGCTTTACTTCAAGCATTTCCCATTTCAGTTAAATCCCCTATTGTTCTTTACTGTGACAATAAGGCTGCTATACATATTGCTAAAAATCTTGTTTTCATAAAAAAACAAAGCATATTGAGATCGATTGCCATCTAGTTCGCGATATGCTTCAAGTTGGTTTCATAAAGACTATATGCATCTACACAGTTTCAGCTAGCTGATATTCTTACTAAGTCTCTTACCCATGAAAAATTTCAGTTTCTTGTTGGCATGTCGGGACTGCTTAGTTTGTAAAGTCCAACTTGAGGGGAAGTCTTAATATTTATATACACGTATCAGTTGTATTTTACATGTATATAAGCTAGAGTTCATTTGTATGTACAGTACACTTTATAACCCGAGATCAATACACAACTTTACTTTTTCCCTCTTTTCTCTCTTTCCGCCCTAATTCTTGATTCTTGTTTTCTGTTAGTTTTTACGAGCTATTTATTTACAGAAGTAGGGTTGTTTTGGTGATTTCTGAGATTTCTTGTTGCTACGTACCCAAGTAAATACCTGAATGACTCTCACCTGCTTTTTTTTATCTGACGGGGAAGGGGACTTGAACGTGTTCTCACCCCGAGAAACTGGATTCAGAGCACATTCATCATTCACCTACTGATTCTTAATATCTTAGTGTGTGGATGTTGTACTATCTCTAGATCATCTTTTCCACCTCTTAGGTGGTATTGACATAAACTTGGGTTGCATTCATGATCAGATTACTCATATCCATTGGGGCTGTACCAATGCATTCGACTGGATTGTATCTCTGTGAAATCATACTTACAAAAGAGTCAAAGTATTGTGAAAATATGAAGTACTAAATCAGTTTCTAAGACAAATTATGCACAATCTTTGGGATAGCATAGCATCAGTACCATGATCATGCACATATTTTAGATACATGAAAGTGAATGCTTTGAAAAGCATTTGAATGAGTGTCTTACGTACGTGATGGTTTCTCATTTAAAAAAGTGTCCTACAAAATATATATAGGTGGTCCTCCCCTGGTTTCTGATAAGTTTTCTTTTATTTCTTAATTGGTTGGGCAAAACATGATATGATGACTCATGACAAGCCCAGCTGGAATATAACTCACGACAATCATTACTGCATAATTACTCTTTTGCCAACTATATGGTTGCATACTACTTAGAAGGGTCTGTTGTGACACCCCGTCCTCGAGAGTCCAGAGAGTTAACTCATATAACCTGATAATCAACTCTAATAAAGCTAAAGTACTTCCAAATTCAAGAATATATATTTCCCAAACTTCAAATCAAACGGAATTACTTCAAATTAATAAACCATATAAACTCGTTTATCAAACAACCCAATTAAAAATCAACTCTTCTCCATGTCTCAAATAACAAACTAGAAATAAGAAAATATCGACATAAGTCTCCATAAACCGTCTAAATCCATTGAAGCCAACTTAAGAAAATATAAATAACTTCCAGCATCAGCACTAATACCACAAGATACCCAACAACAATTTACCGCTAATCTTCTCCATAAACTCTAATACTGACCCGCAGCTGAACCATCAATGTTATCTGAAATATTATGAAGATTAAAGGGGTGAATTATCAACAACTCAGCAAGCAGAGATCATATACTAGCATGTAAACATGAGCATTTATAACATTTGATAAGCAGAACAAAACAGTTTCTTTCAGAATGTAGAAACAACATATTTTCTTTTTCAATGCATAAACAAAACTTGGTACAAAAACATTAGAGCGAAATTTCCAGAAAAATAAACTTATTCCCAAAAAGAAAATCCGTTGGCATTTCCAAACTAAAATATTATAATCATATCATCTCTTAGCATCACATCGGGACAAATACCATGTTTAACCCCCGTGGTAGGGTTATAAACTACCATTATACCCGTAGCTGGTCCGTATACCATGTTTCACCCCCGTGGTAGGGTTATAAACCACCATTATACCCGTAGTTGGGCCTTATACCATGTTTCACCCCCGTGGTAGGGTTATAAACCACCATTATATCCGTGGCTGGGCCGTATACCATGTTTCACCCCCGTGGTAGGGTTATAAACCACCATTATACCCGTGGTTGGGCCTTAACAGAAAACAGAACATATATCATCGGAATCAGATCACAATCATATACAGAATCAGAACTTCATGCCAAGGTTTTCAGACAACACATCATATCGTAATAAAATACTGAATAACTTCAGATCATTTCACATGTTCAAAAATAACCAGACACCAAAAACTTTTAGACTTTCACATTCGCTCTTTTGTATAGTTCAAAAAGAATATGCACAAAACTAGCTCATGTCTACACCAGTCATGACAGAAAATACTTTCTCTTATATTGAATTCATACATATGCAAAATAGACGTCTGAGGTCGTTTTCAGTGTTCTTTTAAAAAATAAACATGCTTATTTTCAAAGTCAACCTCATTTATTTCTTTTATGCAAAACTAGTATATGAATCCCGCTTACCTGACTTCTTCGCATTATCAACACCTTGAGTCGAAACTCTAGTAGTAACACCACCTAAACAAAACATATATCCAACATTTAATAACCAATCTAGTAAGCTACTATTTATTGAGTAATAAATCAAAACAGTCATTTCACAACTCAATAAATATCATAACAATTAAACCCGAACAACTCTCTCTTCAAACCGTTCGCATTTAAAACCGAAAATAGCCACCTTTTATTAATGCCGAACCAACCATAATCACTTCCAAAACCAACAACAACAACTCCAATTATTAAAATCATAATCCAAACCAACTTCACCTCCATCCTTCAACTAAAAATTTTCAGTGCAAGCACCAATATTTTAGTCATTCAACAATTCAATACTTGCATAAAAAAAAATCCAATACAACTAGCTCAAAACACCCATAAATTTACACCAAATAGTCTCAAATAATAATCCAAAACAGTCTCACAAAGCCATCCAAACAATTAAACTCCTCAACTTCAAGAATTCCATCACACTCAACCACCATCAAATCAGTAACTCTATTACATTTCACAGTCCAAACCTAACATTCAAAACTACCAAAAGCTTTGGGGAACTTACCCAAAAAGAATAACAAGACTTCAAACCACTTCGAATGGGTACAACCCACTGCAATCCACGCCTAAAAAAATATCACACAATCTCTAGTGAAAGAGAAAGTGACCTGCACAAGGAAGGCTTGAGAAGTTGAGTGTGTACGACGGCAAGCCAAAACAGAGTGGTTTGTGTGCGTGTAAGCAGAACCGAGCAATCCCAAATAGAAGAGAGGCCACGCAAGTAAAACCAGAAGAAAAGGAAGAAGAAGGAAGAAAAAAAATAAAAAGAAAGAGAGAGATGCCGGATTGAAGGAAGAAGTTACCAAAGATTGTTCAAGATGCTGAACAAAACTGCAGTGGAGTCGATAGTTGAAGCTCCAACACCCGGGGTTGAACGCACGGTGAAAGGAGAGAAAAGTTGAGAGGAACCGAAGGACAAACTCTGCTCAAAGGTGATGGTTTTCTTCTTGATCGCGAGAAGAGGTAGAAAATAACTGCAAAGTTTGTGGGTGCACGGGTTGAGTAAGATGCGGAATTGCAGTGCAGTGGGAAGAAACCCTGAAGACGAAGAACAGTGCAACAGAAAAGGGGAAATTAAACCTTCACCCGAACGACGCCGCTCGGGTCTCACATCACGCGCTTGTGGGCTGGGCTTCATGCAACCGGGCTGACTTCAAGAAGAGCTGGGCCTAGATCCTGGGTATTATATCTGTTGTGTCGAATGTTTGGAACACCTATATGCATGTTTCATATCAATTATGCATTTTAACAAACTAAAGAAAGATTTTTATAGGACAAGAAGAAGGGACCTTTTCAGTATACTTGGTTACTCCTATGGATATAATTAATATATATATATATAATATTTTTACTTATAAAAAAAAATTAATGGACCTTTTATGCTCTGTCCAGGTTGATCAGTTCAGGCAACTATGAAGACTGCTGTGTTTCTAGGCTAATTTAATCTTGTGTGACTTTGATTTATGAATCCCCTGAACAATATGGTTTTTTTTCTGGCCCTGGGTGGCCAAGATTGAGGCTGTGTTGGCATGCATAGTTGTTGTGAAAAATTCAGTGCCAGCTCATGCTTCTATATACAAGTGTTTTTCGTAAGTTGGGGCGGAACTACTGGTACTTTTCAATTGCCAGATTACGTGATAATGTTTAATGAGTAATACTACATGCAGTCGTGGAGTGTGTAAACACCATGCAGTCACTTTGAAAAAAAATGAGGTTAACTATTAAAAAAAATTAATTTTTTTCATGTGGGTCTCATATTTATTCACTTTTTTCAAACTAATTATACGGCGCTTGTACATTCACGACTGCAACTATCATTTCTCATCTTTAATTAATAGAATTCTTTGGAAGTTTTGAGCCATATTACAATGGACAATGGCAAAGAAAAAGTAAACTGGGAAGGGTTTGGTGCAGTTCTCAATAATTTTTCTAGTCGTGGCAGATTAATTTCATTCTAATTTTTATGTTTCATCACTTTTTATGCATGCATGAGTGCTCTTCCGCCCCCTCCTTATTAAAGAAGCATTACACAGGATCACAAG
The DNA here is from genome assembly GCA_022457165.1 of Juglans mandshurica. NCBI lineage: Eukaryota > Viridiplantae > Streptophyta > Magnoliopsida > Fagales > Juglandaceae > Juglans > Juglans mandshurica. Next base: position 7,710,921 of record CM039625.1, read on the forward strand.
ATAGAGTGTTAATAGAATTGTTTGGGTGGCAGTAGGGATGGCACGATATTATACATTGCTGCAGTTAATGCTGAAAGCACCTCTAAGGACAGTATGGGACGTTGCATAACATAAAATCACTACCGAATCATAGGCAGGTTGGTCCCTTTTATTTTCTCAGATTGCAAGAAGGTGCACATTTTATAATAAGAGCTGACGTCCCTGGTAATTTTGATCATGGTGCTTTCTTTGCTAAGTTCTCCAAATGTATGTTTGTTGCATGTTTCATGATAATTTTGTGCTGGCAGTAGGGATGGCAAGATATACAATGCTGCACTTAATGCTAAAACCACCTGATCTTATAAGGACATTATGGGTTGCATATATATCATAAAATCACTACTACCTAATCATATACATGTTAGTCTGTTTGAGGCTTGTAGCTAGGATTACTCTTTTTAGTAAGAGTGTGGTTTTCATCATGGGGCTTTCTTTCCTGTTCATCAAATATATGGTCTTTTTCTTTTTTTCATTGTAATTTATGTGATGTAACCTTATTTCCGCCTGCGCTGGGAAAATACTCAAATCCAAGGGATGAAGATATATATAGACCTTAAGAGTATCATCAATATTGGTTTCCACTCTAGTTGCAGAAATCATGAGTTGATGCTTCATACTTAAATTCTCACGTGATCGATAATCAAATCAAAGAAGTTCAGGTTTTCCAGTGTATGGTTGTACAAGTGTATTTTAGCATTTCTAGTTACATAATTTGTAACCTAATTACAAAGAGAAAACTCCTATTTCTTAATTTGTATGGTTGTACTTGTATATTTCATCATTTTACTTGTTGAAAAAAATTCGTAAACTCTACCTGAGACTTTGCTGTTGATCAATTTTTCCTAGAGCATCCTCAATAGATTAGCCAAAGCTAAATGACACTTTTGATAAATGTGAAATGAATTTGACTTTTGACTTTTGACTATTCACTTCAAATCTCCACACTGATTATTCATTTATTCATTATATAGTAATGAGTAATTAATAATTAAAAAAATATTTATTTTTTTAATTATTAATTTATTTTATTTTATCATATTTTATCATTCTACCTATTATATATTAATTAGTAATCACATTCTAATTAAATTATGTTAATTAGTAATCATACACTAAATAAAAAAAAGAAGGTCTAGTATCATGCGAGGCCCCCAACACATGAGCCGTGCATTAATGGTTTTTTTTTTTTAATGAGTAAACTGAAGTCGTGCTGTAACACCCTGTATTTTAGTATATTCTTTATTGAAGAATTATTTTTATTAAATTAAATATTAGTTCTCTTGTTTTAAGTCTATCAGAATTTTAGTTGGTTTATTTTTATGATTTTTATTTTGTGAAAATTATTTTGATGTGCAATCTTATTATTAATTATGGTTATACTTTTAAATTGCTTTTCATTTTAAATTAATTTATTGTTAGATTTAATTATTTTATTTTCATTTAATCACTACGTTTGAATTATTTTATTTAACTTGCTGTTTTGAAATCTTTTTCGTTGGATCATTTTTGTGGCCTGAGATGTGAGGATTAGACCTCATCTTTTTTCCTTCATTTTTTCTTTTCCCTTTTTCTTTTTCTCTTTTTCTCTTTTCCCATTTCTTTTCTCCTCTCTCTCTCCTCTCCTGTGTGCTGCATTGCTCTACCCCTCACCCTGTGCGTTTTTCTTCTCCTCCCCAGCCTGCCGCTGTGCGCCACCTTTTGGCGACACCGCACACCCCACGACCTTCCCCACCCTCTGGCGACCACCACCCTCCAATCTCAGCTCCTCCCGCGCCACCGTTTGCTCCCACGCGCAACACTGAACCTCGGCGTTCCTTGTGCTCGCGCGCTGCCGTCGCGCCACCTCCAGCCACCATTTCTTCATCACTTCATCCTCAGCCTCCTAGCAACCCAATGCACCCAACCCCAGCTCTGATCCGCCACTGGTGAAGTACATCCAACTCCATTTCCATTTTGGGCTTTTTGGTTTTCAATCGCAGCCCACGCCGCCTCTCACGGCCAACCACCACCACCACTAGTTTCACCGACATCCCTAAGCCCTTCCCTATCAATCTCAGGTCTTTGTTTGTACTTGTTCAAAAGTGATTTTTGAGACCCACGGCCACAATGCATTTGACACTGTTCTGTTGCTGTGTTGCCACTTCGTGCAGTTCCGTGATCGTTCGAAAATTATAAAATAGCACTGTAAGTATTTTCTCAAGTAACTTTCGTGATTTAAATGTATTTTTACTCTAACACATAATTACTGTGATTTGGTTGGTTGTGCCGGACTAAGTCCGAGGAGTAAGGGGGTCGAATGGATTTGGGTATAGAGTTGTTTGTGTTATTGGACTATGTTGTGAATTGTCAATCTTTGGATAATGTATTGTATCATGTACATTGCATATTTGCACGCATGTTCATGTTTGTAACTGAAAACTGGGTTTTTGTATAATTGCATACATGTTCATGTGTGTACTTGAAAAATTAGATTTTCGTGGTTGAGAAAGGAAAGAGACTGTAGGGATGGTGGTAAGCAGAGATGGTGGTAGAGTCCCGCCTGTTATTCCCGCCTACGATGCACGCGATAGGAATGGTGGTAAGCAGGGATGGTGTAGTCCCGCCTGTGATTTCCGCCTAAGGTGCACATGGTAGGGATGGTGGTATAGTCTCGCTTGCAATTCCCGCCTATAGTACTGTCCGATAAATGGTTGGATTTTGTGTGAATCATTTTTTGGAAAAATGTCGGATTATATTTTTGGGCCAAAATAGGATTTTCGCGTGCATTGGAAAATAATAATTTTCGGGGTAAATGAGGTTTTGGGTCACATTTGTGCTTCGTCATGTACTCATGTTTGTTGGCTGCATTAATGCATTTTTATCTCTTGGGTTGCTTGGTTGATTACTTGCTGAGATTCATAATCTCACGGTATTCGATACCCTGCGGTACCGTTTTATGGTACTGTAGATTTTGATGCAGATGAGGACGAAGAGCCTGAGGGATCGGCTCCGTGAAGGGAGTGACATGTGGTTGCTTTTGGATTATGGGATTTGTTTCCCTTTTGTCTATGTATTCAGCATTTTACTTTATTTTACGGATAACTGTATAACTTTTTAAAGGTAATTTATTTTGAGTATTTGTATTAAACAATTCTGGTACTTAGTCGACGTATTTAAATTATCCGCTGCGTTTTTGTTGTACACTTCTGCATCTACACAAACTTGGCACTTATCGTTGGGATGCGTGACTCGTGTTGTCATCATCCGGGTGTCTCGATTCCCGTGTTCCCGTACATGGGGGTCGAAATCGCCACATGTGTATTAATAGTTACTAGGGGTGTAACCGGTCTGGTCCGATCCGGTTTTGGACAAAATCTAGGACCGAACCGGTATGTACCGGTTTTGCATTTTTCAAAACCGATTACGCTCCAATTACCCTCCTAAACTAGTACCTCCGGTTTTACCGGTTTCCTTGTCCGATTCGGTCTGGTTTTCCGATTTTTTTAAAATGTAAAAAACATATAATAAAGTGTTACTTCTTATGATAAAATGTTATTAATAATTTAATATATATATATATTATGTTTAAAGTATATGATCAATTAAATTTTCATCTTTAAGATTAAACTTTTATTTTATAAATTATAACAACATTATCTTATATATAATCAAACAAATTACAAATGTTCATATTTAAGATTAACATTTTATGTTATAATTTATAAATTATAATATGAAATTATTTCATATATGATATATAATTATATATTATATAATTTTTATGTATAATATATATAAATATTTTGTATAATATATAAAATTAATTTTTATATTTATATTTTTTCCAACTGGTCCGGTTCGGTCCGGTCCGGACCAGGTTTCCAGTTTAAATTTACATCCCTAATAGTTACTTAGAAAATATAGACAATTACTTGAAAGTATTTAATTTACTTGAAGTGTCCCCAAATATCACCAGGTAATATTACTTTCGTTCAACTTGAAAGTAGACATGAAAGCAGAGAGAGAAATAAATGATAAAATATACATTTGGTGTATCTATAGTAACTAGCAAATTTAGAAATGATTTTGGTGTTCACTGTAGCTAAAGTCTAAATATTTAGATTTTAGCTAATTCATTGTGATGATATTTTGGGATATAATAGCTAAATATGTGATGGATTTTAGCTAATCCATTGAAGATGCTCTACAAGTTCAAGTTTAGAGGTACCATTAGTATATGGTACTTCAGATAAGAAAGATATATTTTTTTTTTACTTCTTTTCTCATTGCAGAAAGTTTTTCTTAATTATATTATTATAGGTCATTTTCTTTAGTTTGACTTACCTCTCTCTTTGTTTTGTTCTGTTCTATTGAATATGAACTTTATTTTGTTTTTAAAGCCATACTAAAGTCATCACAAAATCCTTCATATATGAAGTTTTGATTGATGAATAATTTTTTAATTACATTAAAGTAAAAATGTGTCTGATAGAAGGAACTAGTGTCAAATGGTTTCAATGCATGCAAATTCTATGATGAACCCCAAGGGATTGGCCCAAGTCCTGAAGGTCTTGGTCTTGGGGTTTCACTCCCTTCAAGATCTAATGTTCAACACCTCATGGGTGCAAACAATCATTTGGGGCCACATCCCCTAACGAAAAGCCAGTGATTTAAACAGTTCCGTATAAGAAAACTTCCAAGGATACAGTGCATTCTATGATATTCCTTGTATTGATAAGTTTCCTTTTCTCTAAAATTAAGATGTTGTACCAATTTGACTTGGACTTTGAATGGTGTAGAAAAGGTGCTGCAAATGTTCTATCACTTTATACCTTTATTCTAGTTTTATTTTTAAATTTGCAATTATGTGAGAGGTGTGGATATATAAGAATTTTAACATTTGCAAATATGCTCTGCATTCTGTTGTAGGCCGTGTATTCGAAATGAATTATTGTTCATTAAATATGGAAACTATGCGGTACAGAATGCATGATTCTTACTATTCAGCCATATTTATATTAATTGTACCAAAAGCATAGAGCTGGTTTTTGTCTCCTATTGTTGGTATAGATAATGGCCTATTGCATGTATCCGTTAAAGCAAAATGATTAAGAGTAATTCTACATACAACTATAAAGTGCGTAAATACCGTGTAATCACTTTAAAAAATAGTGGGGTCCACTATTGAAAAATTAATTTTTTTCATGTGAGTTTCATGTTTTATTCACTTTTTTCAAAACAATTATGCGACGATTTTCATAATTTACGATTACAAATATCTTTTCTCAATAATTAAAGAGACCACTACTATTTTTGTGTTGGTTGAATTCAGACTTACCCCATCCCATGTCTGGGTCAGAGTTGAAACAATTCACCCGGCCGCTTCATAGGGGAGAAAGGCAGTTTACTAGTTTATACACACGTGAATTCTGCTTCACCATCCTCATTAATCCAGACTGACTTTAAGGAAGTAGTCCAGAGCCAACACTTGCTTCTTTTATAACAAAAGCCAGCCCGGCAGATAACCTAGCCTTCCATGACGAAAACAGCACCAGTACTGTAGCAAAAATAGACTCAATCGAATTCCACCTCCTACATTACATTCCATTCCATTCCATTCCTTTCCTTTCCTTTTCTTTCCTTTCCGTCCCATTCAAGACTGCATTTTTATATTATATCTAAATTTGGATGCACTAAACAACTGGCTAGATGCCTTTCATTGTCTGACCTGCACCAAAGAAAACGACCCAGGCTGAGAGATGATGAAGATCATGTTGAGAGAGAGAGAAGGAGATCAGAGATGGGACCATTTCTGTTTGTGGAAAACTATTATTCAAAAGACTTTTTTTTCCTTTTTTTTTTTTTTTCTTTTCTTTGGTTTTATTTTTTTTCCCGTCATCTCTCTCTGCTATGGGACTGCTGTAGTTCCCGATGAGTGAGGGGGAAAGGAAGAGCAAAGAAAGTGGGAGAAGAATGAATTATTATACTGTGATTGCAGTATTATATTTTATCTACACAAGTATTTTAAATGTGCTGTGGGGAAGAGGAGATAATTAGGTGGTGCAACCGTACATGATAATGCAAAAGTAAATTAAAGGAGAGACACCCCCACCCCCAACAGCAAGATCTCCCTCTCCTGCCTTCTTTTTTATCCAATCCAACCTCATTCTCAGAGAACATGTTCCTCATGCTTTCATCACTTGTTGACAAATAAAATAACTATTTTATTGTGTGTAGTGAAGAGAGAAGATAGTGTACTTTTTCTTTCTCATCGATCTGTACATACAGTGCCTTGGAATCAGGGTGCTGGAGTGGGTTTTCTTGTTTTGAAGCGGTTTTGCAGGCTAGGAGGGAAAAGAAAGAGCAGGAAACAGTACCATATAACACGTTTTCCTCTCTCGCTCTCTCTCCTCAATTCTCCAAACAATTTGATGAAATTTTGTCAAATTGGCATTCAGTGCCAATTAATATTCATCTGATCATTAGTTAAAAGTAGTAAAAACCCGTCTTCATAATGATTAACGGGATAAAGAAGGTTTCATCTCATGATCTTATTGTTATAATTTTTTTAAAATTTTATAGAAAATATAATAAATAATTCAATTTAAATCTTAAAACAATAATAATATTAAAAAATAATATTTTAACAATATTTTATTCAATTCATCTAAAACTATTTTATATCATCTAAAACCATTTTATCTCATCTTACTATCCAAATGAGTCCTAAATTCGAAAGCCTTATTTGGATACAAGAAGTATTTCATTTCATCTCATCATTATAACTTTATTCAATTTTCATATAAAATATAATAAAAAATTCAACTTTTTCAAATCTAAAAACAATAATAATATTAAAAAATAATATTTTAACAATCACTACAAGAAAAATAGGTATTTTTGACATTTTTTGCAACGAAAATGACTATTGGCGATGAAAACAAACTGATTTTAGCTGGATATAGTCATTTCGCTGGAAATAACTGGTCGCAAATAAGTAATTTTCTTGTAATGAATATTTTATTCAACTTTTAATTTTCATCTTATTTTCAACTCACTTTCAAAACCGCACCTAAATATAGTTTATGCATGATTGGTCGTTCTACTACCTTGTTGTAAACATGTACGTACATTTATAGCATTTGTTAAGTTGATATATATACGTAGCCTTGAATTAAACCCATTGAGTACTGTGTCTCTGTGTATTTTGAACATACTGCTTAATTCAACTGCATCATATAAATTTACATTGGGCATAAATTAAAAGGGATATATGAATTGTTGAGCCATGATTTCTATTCTACCTAGCTAATATAATTATTTATTTCGATCCATATTTATTTTTTAATATTTCGATCATATTTTTGGATTTGGTTAATTATAATAGAGTAATGCTACATGCAGCGCAAGTATCGTGCAGTCGTTTTGAAAAAGAGTACTGAGGTCTAATATTAAAAAATTATTATTTTTTTCATATAGATCCCGTATTTATTTACTTTTTTAAAATGATGCATGGTGCTTGCATACTCACAACTGGAAGTATCATTTCTTATTATAATATTATTACTAATATGGTAGAATTTTAACAATTTGCAATAAAAATAAAATTATGATACCATTTAAAATGTAATACAACAGTTTTATATATAATTTACAACCAATTGATATTAAAAAAACTATATATATTTTTTATTTTAGATTTTATTCTCTCCATAATGCAACAATTTTAAGTGATTTTTTATATTATTGAGGGACTTATGAAACCATTTAAAATGTAATACAACAGTCGACATGACTATTGAACATCAAAACTATAATAAGAGTAGCATTTTTTATTGGTACAATATTTTGTGTGTTCATTTGGATGACATATCAATGTAAGCATTCCTTTTGAAATGGAGTATAGCAATATCTCACTAGCTAGCATTGATCAACCTATTCAGCTACAGCTCCCTTGTAAAACAAAAAAACTCCATTTTCGTTTCTTGAAGTCGACCCAATAGACCCTAGCTAGCTAATTTGTAGCTTCGACATCCCATCATCATAGGGGGGTCCAGTACTACTCTTGATGTTCTGATTGGGGTCCACAATTAATTAATATTCAGAGCCACCCCTTTAATTTGGTGATAATGGAGGCGTTGAGGCCATATGAACTAGAGAAATTTTCTTATCAATATTCATTATTTATCATTCCATTTCTTATAAAAAACGTTTTTACATTTTAGGAAAGGAAAAAATTTTCTCATCAGTCAGTATTCATCATTTCACACTTCACATCTTATGAAAATCACCTTTACAACTTATGAAAAATACTCTACAACTTATAAAAAAAGCTATAGATATAGAGTGTGAAAATAAATAATAACTGATGCATAACATTCCTCTATGAACAAAATAGTCTTTATTGGCTTTTGAATCTTCGAGATCAATGTTAGAAGTTATAATTCTCTTCTTCGTTTAGGTTTCTAATAATATCTAAATATAGTGAGAATTAGAAAATTACCATGAAATTTGATAGTCGTTGAGACAGCCTAGCTAGCTAATTATAAGTTCATAACCATGTAAGTACGTACTTTTTTGCTTACATTCCTTCCTTTACGACCTTTATGTAAGTTTTCAGCCTTTGCAGCAATGAGCTTAGGATTTTAAAGTGGAGTAGAGACAAATTAAATGTAAAAAGTTGGACTTACATTAACTTGTAGTTTGTACATACGAGTGTTTTTTATACATGAGTAGTAATTAGACATTATTAATTGAAGGAAAATGATAAATATATTCAAAAAAAGCTTACAAAATATTTATTTCTCCGCATGTTAAATATTTATATGCTGAAAATCATTAAATTAAAAATTAAAAATTTTAATTTCAAAAGAAAACTAACAAAATAAATCTTGTAAGTAAAAATGTAAGTAAAATTATAAATACATGTAGCACTACTCTTGATTGAATACCACGGGACACATTTATTTATCTAATTTTCTCGTACTTTATTCTAGTCTAGAATAATATAATGACTTCTTTTTATTCCAAAACATATATATATGGAACTTTCCTAACCTTATTGTTCTAAATTATGATGGTAACATAATCTTTAATGAACACTAATTACAAATAATTAATCCGTAATTAGTTCTAAGGATTTACTTAATTAATACGCGTAATAATATCGTTGCGATGAAAAACGAACTTGTTACCCATAACACCTCAAGTATAAAACCAACTCACACCACGCGTGTTAATACATGTCATATTAACTATGTCTAAAAAAAAAAAAAATTAAGTGATTATAAACTTAGTTCATTGATATCTTTGGAACATTCTTTCAGTGATTAATGTTTTTAACCCTTATGTGATAGATGAGGTCTTCTTCTACACAGATCTACTTTAGTTTACCCTGATTCCCAGCATCTTGGTAAGTTCGTTGGCAATTCCATGCAGCACATGAAGCAGGTTGCATCAGAACCTGATCCATCTCGAAAAGCGTTCCATTTCAACGGGAGGATGAGCCCTATAAAGGCTTTTTCCGCATGCTGCGCGCTGCTGCTACTGAACATTAGGATATATAATGGGAACAAGTTGAACAAGCTGCTACGTACGCCACCTGTACATTTCCGGTGGATCCAACGGAACCGGATCCCGGCCACCGCCAACCGGGAAAAGTAGCAATCTCTCATTTAAAGGAGTCTGGTGAGATTTCTGACATCTGTCATGTGAGTGTGGGGCTTTTGGTTTCTAAAAGATAGAAAGTGACCATTTTTTAGAGTACTACTCCATCAGTTTCCCACTGGCTTTCCACTCAAATGTATTGTATATGCCATTTACCCAAATTTCACAGCAAAATGATTCACATTGCACCCATCAAAACCAGTAGCACTTATGCTAGTCCTGCCACAGTTGGTACATCTGAAGTACCCTTTCCATTTGGTGGGCCGCAAAATCTCTGAATGTGCAAAAACATTTCATACCTACCAAAATAAATTAAAAAGAAGGTTGCAGGTTTTAATGGAGTGTGTATAATGCCATGTTAAATTTCAATTACCATTCCCAAATCAGAACTTTTAAGTAAAATGATCATATTTCTATACTTGCTACTTGCTAGCAGGTCTCTGAACAGATCTAATAATTATTGGTCTGCTAACATCCACTACAAAAAAAGGTAGGTTGCCGGCGTCCCATAAACGCCGGCAATTGGACAATAAACGCCGGTAAAAACATTACCGGCGTTTATTTATTTGCGCAACCCAAGCGCCGGCAATTAGGGTCGGGAACATCAATATGATCAGCCAGTTGGCTGTGATCGATGCTCTTCCAGGCAGCAATAATCATGTGCTTGTTTTAATCTTTATATCTGAAACGATAAAGCTGGGAGTGTGTCTGATTAGAGAAAGGAAAAAAAAAAAAAAAAGTAAAGGAAAAGGAAAGGATCCTTTGCAAGAGCAAAGGGTAAGAGATTGGGAAGAATTTATTTCAGTATATAATATTCAACCACTTGTTATATATAGCTTTGCCAATTGCCACCTGATTGATGGTCTGTTCCCGATATCACTATTTTATTCCTTTCCTTTCTTTTCTTCCTTCTTACCCTTACCCTTTCTTTCTTTCACTAAACATTCCGATAAAACTCTCATCAGTCTATCACTCTTTCTTTATATCTTTCCCATCCCTCTGTTCATCTGCTCCTCAGTTCTATCAAATAGTTTTTTTTTTTTTTAATATACAGTACTACTGCTTATTAAGCCATGGATGTAAAGCAGTTAAGGTCTGAGAACCAGATGGAGATGATGATGATGATGGAAATGAACAAGCTTCTTCCAGTATTCAGTGAGGCTTACAACAGCGTTGCTGAATTGCCACCGCTGGAACAGTTTTCTGGTGCGAGCAGCGGCAATAAAGTTGGTGCCATGCCGCAGTACATAGATATTGAACCCCATATGGCTTCTCCCTCGTTCGTAAACCTCCCATCCAGTACTGTTTCATTCTCTAACACTAACCCAATTCATCAAGAGTCATCAGAACCAGTATCTTTCTTATCCAGCACCTCCATTGGGAAGTGTAGAGGTGATTTATCTGGTGCAGGTTCGTTTTCTGCACCTTCCCAGAAGCGAAATTCCATGGCTGCAATGAGGGAAATGATCTTCCGGATTGCCGCCATGCAGCCAATCCACATAGACCCGGAGTCAGTGAAGCCTCCCAAGAGAAGGAACGTGAAGATATCGAAGGATCCTCAGAGCGTGGCCGCGCGCCATAGGAGAGAGAGGATAAGTGAGAGGATAAGGATTCTGCAGAGACTTGTCCCAGGAGGGACCAAAATGGACACTGCCTCCATGTTGGATGAAGCAATTCACTATGTGAAGTTCTTGAAAACCCAGGTGCAATCCCTGGAACGAGCCGCGGCTAATCGGCCAACTGGGATAGGGTTTCCGGTGGCCATGTCCAGTGGGAGTTACCTCCCGGCCATGGCTAAGGCTTTTCCGGCTCCTCCTCAAAATGTGCAGCCTTTCGAAGATGCTAATTAATTAATTAGCTGATCAAGAAGACAACTTGGTTTCAGTATATATGAAATGCATTTTGTTGAATGATGCTGAACATTTGTGGAGGTTGTAACTCTTGTAAAGAGGCCATGCAAGCTAGCTAGGTTCATAGAATCATATTCTCTCTACCTTTTAGGCTTGTATCCCATACTACATTGCTATATAATAATTGAACTCAATCCCTCAAAATCAACCCCAATCCCACAGTTCTTCAATATTATTGCTTTGAGAATCTGTCTCACTATCTATATATAGCAGATACCCATGAAGCTCTTCAAGACTTCAACGCACGGCTTAATTAACTATCGAACAATTATGCAAAGAGAAAAAATAAAAGCAGGCTATTTATGTGTAGGAAAAATGCAGTCCAAAACTGAGAACATATAATGGTTATGACGATTGAACATTAGCAAATTAAGAAAACTTACAAGGTTCTAAACTTCTGATAATTGCAAAGGATCCTGAGAATGATCATGATGATCATAATATATGTTTGCGGCTGACTGCAGACTAAGCAAACAATCTTTCTTATGAGTACTGCTAGAGCTACCGTTGGTATTTCCTGCTTGCTTGTTCTAACATATGTTTTTTTCAATTATTTTTTATAGAGATTTTTTAAATATTTAAAAATAAAATAAAATGAATTTAAAACATTATTAAAAAACACTTTCTTAATTATATCTAAAAAAAATTTCATTAAAAATCTTTTTTAATCATGAAGTAATTTTTATTTTATTTTATAATTAAGAAAGTATCTTTTAAAAATATTATAAATTTGTTTTTTTTTTTAAATATTTAAAATTATTAAAAAAATCTATATAAAAAAAATTAAAAAAAAGGCCGATGGTTCTAGCATCATTCGTCTTCTTATATATGCATGCTATGAAAAATCTAGAGACTGACATGAGATGACATTGACTCGTGTCGAGGGACCATCATGCATAGATGAGAGAGAGGAAGTTTGAGAATTGTAGGTACATGGTAATCCCAATGCTTTTCCTTTTGAATGGTGACACCTGGGCTACCATAAAAACCTGCTAATCCGGTACCGGATTAAGTTCCATGCAACGCAGAACAACATTACAGAAATCAAAACTGATGCATTAAAGCTGCTTACCATGTTTAAAAGGCCTATCCCTCGTGCTGCCACCACAATTGGAGCTTGGCTAAACATTTTCCAGGTACTTAAATCCTTGAACAAGAAAAGTATTTTAGTTTACATGCTTTTGGATAAAAAAAAAACACCTCCCCTTGCCCCTTCTTCATTCAGAAGACTTGGGAAAGCACAAACTAGGCATGATTCTCTATTGTATAGCATCTTGTCCAAGCAAGAAGCTACAATGAACCCATTAGGATCCTAATGGGTTGTCCAAGCAATCTTTCCCTTTCAATGAAGGAGTAGAAACTGACCCTTCAAAGTCCCCATTGGGAGGGAGAACGGTACTGATCAGTACATGCAGGATGTACTGATCAGTACATGCAGGATGTCTTTGACCTGCCCTTTCACATGGCTAGAGGTCAAATAGAGGAAAGTCTCCGAAATAAGATGACTTCCATAAAGGTATTTTTTTTTTTGGCTTTTTCTACCAGTTCATCTCATGACCTGCCCTTTGTATGTTATTTGCTTATATGTTGTGGGTTTGCATGTTGGGAGTTTGGGTTGTGAGCTCACTGTTTCGATTTGTTTCATCAAATTGAAAGAGTGAGATCAAAGTTTAAATTTGCTAGAAAAGATATTTAAATTTGCTAGAGTTTGGGTTTTGCAGCTTGGAGGTTTTTGATCCTGTGGAGTTTGATAAGTGGGTTCAGATTCTTATTTGTTTTGATTTCACGCAAGAAGCTCAAACTGTTTTGACAAGCCAACTTCCACCATTTTAACTAGGCAACAGATTATTCAAATGGTCCATTTATGAATGCCTGACAAATCAAGTGTCACCAAATCATGCCTATAAAACAAAAACGCTAACAACTGCCTTTTTTTGAGAAATTAGGACCCTATAGTATCAACTGTTTTCTTCAACATCATTAGTAATTGAAGTTTTGGATTAATAGGCTTTAGTTATCTTTGAGATTCCTTCATGAGGATGTACCATATTTTCTTTTTACATAAAATGATCCAGAAGCTCGAGATTAAAGGATGTGGTGCATCCTTTTTTAAAGTTATTTGTTGCAAGATCTTTTAATTAAATCTTGAGCTTTTCTATCATTTGAAAGAAGTTTAAAGATACTGTATTTAGTCAAAATAGTGGTAACTTGGGTAAGATTAGTTTGTGTTGAAGAGTGAAGAGAGATAGAGAGATAGAGGATTCGAGCTGTTTGCATAAAAGCCACACTGATATTGGGCCAAGTTGATGATTGTGCCTTTATTGTTGGGTTAGTTTCACTTAGTTTCTGCTCCTGTCATTGATTGAGTTCCTGTGTTTTATTAATTTCTTTTTATCTCCCATAGGATATAAATCTGAAACCATTTATGTAATTTATTGGCTTGGAAACTCAATCAGTACTTCAATACAAAGCCTTGACAGTATACACTACTAATGCTTTCTCATGGGCTTGTAAATGTGCCATTGCTGCAGAATTGGATATTGCAGGTATTGCTTTCCTGATATAGCCACAAGATATGCAGATCTGCAGGTGTTGCTGATATATTGCAGGTATTTCTTTCCTGATATAGTTTACAATTTCACAAAGTTGTCTTCTGCAGTAATGTTAGGTATCTTTTTGTTTTTATTTTTTATAAACAAGGATATCATATTAATGTTAGTACTTTAACCAGCTCAATCTATCTAGAGATATATGAAGTAATATCTAAAACTCATAGGTTATCACCTTGAATACCGTCGAGATAAAAGTCGTATGGTGACTGTGTGCAGCAGAATAGTGAGGTAGAATCACTGATTCTGGAGGAACTACTTAGATTGTGATCCATAAAAATTCCAAAATTTATCTTTATGTTTGACACTATTTAATGAGTGGCTGGTTTTGCATAAATTTCCAAGTGAGATCTTTTAATAGCTTTTAATGAGGATTTTGGAATAATACGGCTGGTTAATGGATTTGGACCGACTGCTGGTGCTGCCATTAGCTCTCATATGGACATTGATGGGGTAGTTTTTTAGTATTTAATTACTGATTGATATATCTTTTTTAATTATTAAATATTTTGGAAAAGTGTAGGGCCACTTCTATATTACTTCAGTTGCATATACAAGATATATATTAATCTAGTACTTGTTCTCATTTTTTAGGTCAGTTTCACTGGTTCCACGAAAATAGGACGTGAAATAATGCAGGCTGCAGCAAATAATGCAGGTTGCAGAATCCTTTAATCTTTTTATTTTATCTTCATTTTAGATTTATTGCATTTTAATTAGAAAACTAATAAAGAAATTTCATAAAGAAACTAATTAGAAAACCAAGTTATGTTCTCACAATCTCATAAAGAAATTTCTCCTTTATTTGGATTGAATGCAGCGATTTTGATTGTATTTGGCTTGTTTTGTTATATGTTTCTTATCAAACTTTTTAAATCTTAGGTGAAAAGGCTTCTTTATGATGAAACATTGTTCTTGAATGAGCATCATAAAAGAAAGTTGCAGGATGAATTTGGTAAGGACAAGGAGCATTTGATTTTTTTCTCTTCCTCTGTTCAAGTGGTTTCCCTTTTTCCCTTCATATGGTCATCCTGCTTGCAGGTAGAACCTGCTTTTCTTACTTATAAAAAAAAGACATATCCTAATCTTACACTTTTTCTTGCTTGCAGGTAGAACCTGCTTTTGCTGATAGGTAGAGCTCAACATGTGTTTAACATGTAGGTGATTTTAGTGCAGTGATAGGTAGAGTATGTAAATGTGGTTCATGTCATTTGTTATGTGCTTCTATTTTAGTGCAGCCATGTTTTTTAGTGCAGTGGCATTTTAGTGTAGAAGACAATTGTGGTTCCTTTTTTGTGCAGTGGCATTTTAGATCAATAGGTTTTTTTTAAGCTTCATGCCAATTTTGGTCATATTACTAGCTCATACTTTAGATCTTTTTTGAGTATGTAAAAAGAATATTAGGGCAATCCATAGTGTAAGTATTATTTTTTGTGAAGCCTGCAAAACTTGAAAGTGTATAATATTTTCTCTTTACTGTTTTGTGCATTTTTTTTTTTATTTTCTGAAAGATCTTTTCCGGCGAGTTTTTATCGCCGCAAATAGTTTTTTCATGTCAGAATATATTTACGGCGACATGAAATCGCCAGAAATAGTTTTTTGCGGCGAAACATACCCGCTGGAAATACTTCATAATGGCGATATTCTTAAATCGCTGAGAAAAATAATAAGTTATTTGCGGCGATTTATCAAGTTTTTGTGACGACATATATCGCCGGAAATAGTAGTTCTCAGCGATTTTAAAGGTCAATCGGAAGGTCATTTCTGTCGATTTTTTGAATATTTCCGGCAGACTAAAATCGCCGGAAATAGTAGTTTTTGTGACGATTTTTTCCAATCGCCGAAATTGATCAAAAATGGCTTTAGGATTGCGGCGAACCTGCAGCGATTTATAAATCGTCGCAAATGATCAAATGCAGCGATTTTGTAGTGTATTTGCGACGATTTTGAGCGCTGGAAAAGGCCAGATTTCTTGTAGTGGGTCTTCGAAATGCAGAATGTGGAAAAGCTAATCACAGAACACAGAATATTGCAATTGGCAGTAACACGTGTTCAGGTCCAGCTCTGCATATTGCCATATATAACCAATCACTCACGCGTCCGAGACATGCATACAAGAATTGAAATCAAGAGTACTAGGAGTTGTCTATATAGTGACGGCCGGGTGAGTTTATCACCCTGTGTTACCATGTCACTTTCAATTAGGTAAGGATTCAGCTGAAGATCATCAGCAAGAGCTATGGGAAATACGCGTGAAGGTCTGACATTGCGTAGGCGTTTAAACTGTGAGACTTGCAAGTTTTCATGAATTATTATTTATACACATATAAAGAGAATCAAATGATACAGGGAATCAGAAATGGAATAACCGAAAGCTATATAGCCTAATTTTAGAATATTTTAGTGCTATTTACAGAAATAAGAAATGACTAATGTGTTATATGTTAATACACCCCCTCGAGTCCAGTGGGATGTCAACAACAGTGAGACTCGTATAAAAAGAAATAATTTTTCTGACACTGAGGGCTTGGTAAAAAATCAGTAGCAGGTCTTTAGAACTACAGAAGGATACTTTCAGAGCTTGAGCAGCGACTCTATCTCTCACAAAGTGATGGTCGATATCCATGTGCTTCGTCCGTGAGTGATAAACTGGGTTTGCAGATAGGTACGTGGCTCCAATGTTGTCACACCAAAGTGTAGGAGACTGAGATAGTGAGATCCCCAATTCTTTAAGCATGGTTTGTAACCATAGTGGAAGAGAGTGACTTGTATTCAACTTTCGTGCTTGATTTAGCCACAGTCTTTTACTTCTTGGAACTCCAAGAAATAAGGTGATTACCCAAAAAGATAAAAAAAACAACCCGTAGAACGCCTGTCAGCTGAGCATCCTGCCCAATCTGCATCTGTATAGGCTTGGAGAAAAAGATCAGATATTGACTTAAAAAATAGACCATAATGAGTGTGGCCTTGAGATACCTAATTATCCTTTTTACAACAGTCCAGTGAGGATCCTTGGAATAGTCACTAGAAGAAAATTGCTTATTTGTAACCAGTTAATTCCAGCGAAATGATTATTTGTAACTAAAATTAGTTACGAAAAGTCTTTGGTTGCAATAAATTGGTCATAAAAATCTGTTTTTCTTGTAGTGAGTGCATAAACTGGTAAACCTTGTTCACAACAAAAGCTATGTCAGGTCTGGTGAGAGATAAGTATTGTAATCTTCCTACAATACTCCAAAACAAGGTACTATCCTCAAATTGTCGTGAATCATACTGTGAGAGCTTAATGGAAGCAGCCATTGGAGAATTCATGGGTTTTGAATGAAGCATATTGCTCCCAATCAATAACTCCTTGATGTACTTCCGTTGAGATAAGAATGAGAGTAATCGACTTCAAGCCCAAGAAAGAAGGACAAACATCCAAAGTCTTTAACAAGAAAAACAATAGATAGATCACAAATAAGAGAGTCAATGGCACTCGGTTTTGATGAAGTAACAACTATGTCATCAACATATATAAGCATGAACATTTTTAAGTCACCATGATTTAGAATAAATAAAGATGTATCTAAATGAGAAGCTGGGAAACCATATCCAATCAACCATGAGCTAAGTTGTGCAAGCCAGGCTTTGGGAGCCTGTTTGACCCCATAAATGGCCTTGTGAAGTTTGCACACATAGTGTGGATATTTCGGATCAATGAACCGTTGGGGTTGTTGCATATATACTGTATCAGATAAGTCACCGTATAAAAAGTCATTTTGAATATCCAACTGGCATAGAGGCCAGCCATGAGTAATAGCAAGAGATAGAATCAACCGAATGGTAGTCAATTTCACAACGGGACTAAATGTATCATGATCAGAATGAAACTTTGTTCTAAACACCCATCTACAACCTAAAATGTTAAAGGAAGATTTGGGAGGTACCAGACTCCAAGTTTTATTTCGGATCAGGGCATGATATTCTTGGTCCATTGCTGCTTGCCATTCGGGAAACTTGTTGGCAACAAAGAAGCTTGAGGGATTGTCTGGAATAGCAACAGTGGTAAGAAGGTAGTGTCGTTGACGTGGGTAAGGGATCATGCCGTCGGTAAGAATGCAAGGCAAGGCCATGATGTGTTTGTTTGGCTGTGAGTAATCATAGGAGAATGAGGTGGATGAAGAATAGGTGAGGATCCAAAAAAAGGAGGATAAGTGGAGAGGAAGAGTTAGGAGGATTTGGAGATGAGGAGATCGAGGAATTGAGAAGAGGAGTGGATTGTGAATGAGAGTTAGGGTTTGTAGAGGGGGGAATAAGTGGGGAGTGAGTCTAGGGCTAGAAACAAGGCCTAGGCCTAATATGGATGGGTGAAGTAAAGGAAAATGGATATGTGTTATATGTGAAGTGGGTAGCCAAGGTGAGCTTTGAGCAGTGGGTTTCGAGTGAGAAAAAGGGAAGGAGGCCTCATTGAAAATGATGTATTTGGATATGTAAATTCTATGATTTTGAGAGTCCAGACACTTATAGCCCTTGTGAGTGCCACTATAGCCCAAGAAGAGACAAGATTTGGATTGAAACATGAGTTTCTCTTTATTATAACGCCGTAAGCTGGGTCAACACTCACATCCAAAAACTTTCAAAAACTTGTAATCGGGTTCTTTGTTATAAACCAGAAAATATGGTGATTTATTATTTAGCACTTTTGAGGGAAGCATATTGATTAAATGGATAGCGGTTTTGAAAGCCTCGACACAAAAGGTTGTTGGAAGAGAGGATTGGGCTAAAAGAGCAAGCCCGGTTTCAACAATGTGTCGATGCTTGCGTTCAACTAGCCCATTTTGCTGTTGAGTATGGGGACAAGAGAATCTATGTGTGATGCCAAATTTTTGACAAAAATGAGTTAATGGTTTAAATTCATTGTCATTGTCAGTTTGAAGTACAAGCAATTTAGAATTCAATAAATGCTCAATGAAAGGTAAGAAATGAGAAAAGACTTGGACAAC
Organism: Juglans mandshurica; assembly: GCA_022457165.1. Classification (NCBI taxonomy): domain Eukaryota; kingdom Viridiplantae; phylum Streptophyta; class Magnoliopsida; order Fagales; family Juglandaceae; genus Juglans; species Juglans mandshurica. The sequence continues at coordinate 7,730,109 of CM039625.1, forward strand.
ATCAAATTTCAATTTTAATCGAAAAATCCAAGTGAAACAAGTAAAATGATTGACAAAGGAAATATAATATTTGAACCCATTTTGGGAGATTACAGGAGATGGGCCCCAAAGATCCAAACTAACAAGCTCTAAGGGTCTCTTGTAATGGGCCCAGTTTGAAGAGTAAGGTCAACGGTGAGCTTTAGCAAGTGGACAATCAGGGCACTTGTAGTCATTGTCTTTATGAGAAAGGGACAAACACTTGGAATGCAACACTTGGGAAACAAGATCTAAGGAAGAATGACCAAGATGTCTATGCCATTGAGAGAGAGAGGCTTTCTCTCCGAGATGAGCTGAGGCAGATGACAAATTTATTGAAGGGAAGATGTAAAGACCGTTAGGTGTGGGTCTGGTGAGGAGGAGCATCCCCGTCCAATTGTCCTCCATAGAGAAATGGGTGGCATGAAGTTCAAAGAAGCAGGAATTGTCCACACAAAATTTAAGGACAGAAACATGATTCTTTGTGATGTGCTGAACATGAAGAAGTTTGTGCAAATGAAAAGAAGAAGAAGAGTTAGAGAGAAAAGAGGAGTCACCGATGTGTTGAATTGGAAGGCACGATCCAACACCCACGCGGATAGCTTCATTACCAGTGTACTGCTTGCTGGACAAGTTGAGGTTGTTTAAGTCATTTGTGATGTGTTGAGTGGCTGCCGAGTCGGGATACCAGGTGGTTTCTAAGGGAGGGATTGGGGTGGGATAGTTGATGGTGTAATTTGCTAAGAAGTAGTGACGGGCCTCAATTTGATAGGAATGGTCAAATCGGTGTCGACATTGCAAGGCAACATGACCAGATTTTTGGCAAACTTGGCAAGTGGGACGTGTCCCACCAGGTGTTTGAGGTTGGTTCCCAAAGAAGTTAGAAGAAGAACGACCCCCACGGCTCGAGTAATAGCCTCGACCTCGACCCTGTCTACCTCTAAAGGGATGTGTACCCCTCTGAGTTCGACCTCCGTGTGAGGCATGGGCACTAAAATCGGCTGAAGGTTCAAGAATTTGTTTGGAAGAATGAGCAAGTCGACTCTCATGGATTAGAAGTAACTGGATCAATTCATGAGATGTAAAAGGGTTAGATCGAGTAGTGATAGGGTTACAAAGGATTCATAGAGAGGACCTAATCCTATAAGCAGGTAGGTAACTAACTCTTTGTCTGGTAGTGGGTTACCCATGGCAGCTAAGGTATCGGCAAGGGACCTCACTTTCCCAAAATATTCAGTGATGGTTTGATCACCTCGAGAAAGATTAGTTAACTGGAAATGAATCTGGAATTCTTTTGCCTAGGAATGGGATGCAAACATGGAGCTAAGAGACAGCCACAAAGAATGAGATGTGGTTGCTGATAACACATGACCAATGATTGAGTCAGATAGAGAAGAGAACAAGACACTGAGAACCAATTGATCTGTGTATACCCAAGTGGTAAAATCAGGATTGAGTTTAGGTGACTCATTTGGAACAGAGGGAAGAACTTTTTTTGGACAAGGCAAAGTTCCATCAACATAGCAATAAAGATCTTGGGCTTTAAGGTAAGCTGATATTTGCACTTTCCATAGCAAATAGTTTTCGGTTGTTAGCTTCAGAGTAACCACATGAGAAAAAGAAGAAATAAGTGAGGAAGAAAGCTGGGGAATGGAAGGATTTTGAAACGTAGCCATGGATCGAGAGACTACTAGTCGAGCAGCTCCGATACTTTGTGAGACTTGCAAGTTCTCGTGAATTCCATCATATATTCATATTTGAGGCAATATGTATTTATACACATACAAAGAAAATCAAATTTGTTACAAGGAATCAGAAATGGAATAACCGAAAGTTATATAGGCTAAATCTAGAATATTCTAGTGCTATTTATAGAAATGAGAAATGACTAATGTGTTATATGCTAATATAAACAATTGGGCACTCTCTCTCTCTCTCTCTCTCCTCCCAACCCAACATGTGATCTCAATCTACGTGGTCAATTCATTTCGACATTTACATCTTAGGTGGCTGTCCACATCAAATTTTCAAAACTACTGGTTTTTTCTAATTGGCCATATTGAGAATAACTCAATATTTTGTATCCCTTTGTTTTGGGTATCCTAGTATTGATCTATATATTTTATGATAACGTTGATGCATGGTGGATTGTTGGAAGCATTTGTTTAGTATTCTTATGGTGTGTTTAGTTGTTGAAATCAACTCAACTCAATTCAAACCAATCTTTGATAGGACGCACTGTTTTCTCAACTTCTTATAAGAAAGTTAAACTCATTTCAACCTATTTCATATATTCAAATACATATTTCAATTTATTTACATTCAAACTCATCTCAATCATGACATCCACAAAATCTTATTATTCACAAATAAACTCAAATCATTTAAGATCACCTCAGCATTCAAACATAGCCTTAGCTTTTATAATATTTAAAATCATATACTAGTGGAAGAAGAGGGAGGAATATCAAATCCAGGTGGCTTGACTGCTTGCATGCAATTTATGCTTGGAATTTGATCAGGCATTCCAATTGCAGCAAAAACAAAAATATTGATTCAAAACAAAAAGAATTATAAACTAGCTAGAACATGATGGAGAAATTACCATCTGAATGCCAAGAACTCAACGAGGGAGAGAGAGGGAGATATATGGGTTTATCATAAAGAAGTTGGTTCTGACATTTGATCAGTGCTCAATAGTTAATAAAATTGTGAGGCTTCATAATGGATATTAGCTAATTGAATTTGAAGGATGAGTAGTATTGGGATTACTAAAGGGCTGACACAAATCAACAAATGACATTCAAAGTGGAGATAGTCAATATACAGTAGTACTATGGGAAAGTCTGATTGGAGCATCATGCGAGAGCGCTTGACTTTGTCATAAAAAATAAAATAAAAAAGACGAAATGATATTTGCATTCATGGAGTGGGCAAAGGTCGATCACTCTGTTTTAAAAAAGTAAATAAATATGAGACTCACATGAAAAAATTATTTTTTTAATAATGGACTCTACTTTTTTTTTTCAAAAAAGTGCGCGGCGCTTGCATAACTTATGACTGTATCGACTAACATTAATAAAAATAAAAATATGCTGCCACTGCAGCATCGAAAACCCAAGCAGGACCTGAAGTCAGTTTGAAAAGAGAACAAGAAATTTAAAAAAGAAAAACCTAATGTTTTTGGGAAGAAGCCAATTTGACAAACATGACGCCTTTCTGTGGCGCCCTTGACCCCCACGTGTGATTTGGTGGGAGTCGCGACACCAGAGTGATAACCACTTGGGTCACACACCCCATCGCCTCCTGCAGGTGTGTGCGAACATGCAATAAGTGTGCAATATATATAACGCAGTGGAAAGAAATAAAGCACTCTAAAATAAGAACCATAAAAGTTTAAACAAATACTACCCAACAAAAGGTCCTCCAAGAGGTTAATACAGTCATCCAGTTGTATCAAAGAAAATGAATAAAAAGGGGTCCAACATCAATGACAGGTAAAGTCCAAGCCATCACTCCCGAGGTGGGGTCGGTCCCTCCTGCTCATATCCATCCTCTGCATCAAAGTCTACGGTCCCATGAAACAGAATCGTAGGTAAGAATACCACAATGAGATTTCACAATCTCAGTGAATAAATTAGCAAAGCGGCATCCAAGAGATCAAGCATGAAATTATTCAAACAAACAATGCACAATAGTCATGGAAGCAATAACCCCAAAAATATTCATTTTTACAACCATCCTCAAAATGAATTTATTGGAACCACTCATGCCAAAAACTCCTTTGTACCCAAAAATGCATCCATTTATTACACACACACCATGCTCTCCCCTAAGGACCATGCACACCCCCTGGCTCCCTTCGTCACACCACAGGTAATAACCGTGCATATGACTTTGTAACGAGCGATGTACAGCTTCACTCCCGACAAGTGGACGGGCCACGGAGTCGGTATGAGAGCGTTACCCTCTCGTCCGAGCCCATTGTCACTCGATGGCAACTCATGGGACATCACTCAGTTTATTACACTCTCGAGTGACTAGAGGAGCTCCACTGAGATAATACCTCATCTCAGCTTGGGATCGTGATACGCACACACCCACAAAATATTACCAAGACACGAAACCCAGTTTTCAATTTTATTAACATAGCATATAACATGGCACAATTGAATAAATCATGGCAGATATCAATAACAGTAATATGCAGATGCATGACAAATAGTTTATTGGATGGCATGGTATAGCACACAATAGTCACCCACAACAACACAATAGTCACAAATCCATAGTTTCACAAACCCCAACTACACACGTTTTCCATCCTCCATCTGACCCTCGACCCAAATTCCAACAAAAACTACATCAAATATTCCCAACACTTCCTCGGGCCGAAGGCCCTTCTCAAACACAACCAGTTGCGCTGGAGAGTTACTACGCAGAAGGTAAAAATTTTAGATGATCGAGCGTGACGACTTAAAGTGTCCCACGATAAAGCATGTGTGCGTGTCCCTACACGGACAGATAGAGTTGGTTAGATTAAAATATGAACACGCTAAAAAAAAGAAACACAAGGCAAAAGCATAAAGGCTTACTATTGTGGTGTTTAAAGGGGTGGATCAATGGCGGCAGGCGGCAGGCGGCAACAGTGATGTAACTAGGCAGAGTAGGGGCTGAAATGGTTTCCTAGAAACAAAAAGTGACAGATCTGAGGAAGGAAAGAGGGTGGACGAAGGAAAACTAGCGGCGGATGGTGGTGGTGGTGCACGGTGGAGCAGATCCCAAAGGGGGATTTTTTGCCTCGGGTTGGCGTGGATCTGAGGGGGAAAAAGCCTAGCAATGGGGAAGGGGTCGGACGACCACGGCAAGGCTGTTGAAAGGGGGTGGCCCATGACGACGCTAGGGAAAAATCTCCTAAAATCTACGGGGTTACGGCTCGGAGGATGGGAAAGACAAATGGAGGAGGCTTATGGAGGAAGAGAGGCTTGGAGGTGATTTTCAGTGAGGGAGGCACGACCTATTTATAGGCCGTGGAGCTGCGGAACGATTGGAGGTGAAGGATCATGAGCGTCGCACGCATGGCACTCAGTAGGTGGTGGGTAGCTACGGCAAGCCCACTTCATGGTTGAAGCTTTCAAGGTCAGAGAGAGAGAGAAGCGAGGGAGAGTTGCGGATTGGGTGGAGCGTAGGTGGTGTAGGAGATGGTGGTGGTGGCCTGTGCTCGACATACGTGTGGTGAAGGCACAACAGCGGCTTAGGGAGGCGAGGGCTCGCGGGTGCAGATGGAGGAAGAAGAAAAGAAAAAGGAAAGAAAGAAGGAAGATGAAGAAGAAGGGTGTCGTGCGGTGCAGGGGAAAAAGAATGTAGGGTTTTCCAACAAAAGCCCAAAACGACGCCGTATAGGGTTGGTAAACAAAATTTCATCTCCAAAACCAAAAACAACGTTGATTTGGATGAGGGGTTGGGCCTGTTTTTCTTCCCTTCTCAAGCCTAAGTTCGGCCCACAACATTCCAAGAAAGAAAAATAACCCACCAACAAACACTTAGGCTTAGATTTTCTCTTAAAAAAAACACCTACATACACAAAATAATTTGTGGCTTCACATCCTCCCCCCTTGAAAGAATTTTTTTCCTCGAAATTTGTAAGCTTAAACCATTTAATTCCAAAACAAATACAAGGTACCACTCATAACTTGCTTGGAACAAGATATACAATCAATAATACCCAAATAGATACGGGTAATGCTCTCTCATGTTGACTTCTCTCTCCCAAGTGAAGTCCTGAGCCACTGGATCTCCCCATGACACCTTTACCGAAGGTATTGTCTTGGATCTCAATTTGTGTTCCTTCCAGTCCAAAATCTGCATTGGTGCTTCATCATAGGTAAGGTTGGGCTGCAGTTGAATGCTACCAGGGTTGACAAGTCATGGCTCCTGCTGTCAGATACTCTTCTTCAGAGAGGATACATAAAACACATCGTGCACCTCCCTAAACTGTTCCGATAATGTGATCCTGTAAGTGACAGGCCCAACCTTCTCCATTATCTGAAAAGGGCCAACATACATTGGGCTAAGCTTCCCTTTCCTCTCAAACTGCTTGATGCCCTTCATGGGTGAGACTTTGAGGTACACCCAATAACTTTCTTTGAATGACAGGTCTCTTCTCCTTGTATCTGCATAACTCTTTTGGCAACTCTACGATGCTGCCATCTTGACTCTTATGATTCTGACCTGGTCCTTCATCTCTTGAACTATTTATGGCCCAATAAGTTTGCTTTCACCAACTCATCACAAAATAATGGTGATCAACATTTCCTCCCATAAAAAGCCTCATAAGGTGCCACCTGAATGGATGCTTGAAAGCTGTTGTTGTATGCAAACTCTACAAGCAATTTCCCAACTACCCTTGGATTCCAAAGCACAGGCTCTCAACATATCGTCAAGATTCTAGATGGTATGCTCTGATTGGCGATTTGACTGTGGGTGATAAGTGCTTGAACCGAGTTCTTTAGAAAGCTTATATTCTTTTAATTGAATGGGCAAAATCCACAATATTAAGAATGGCAGTACCCAAAGAGGCAATAGTGCTTTAGAGAAAAATGCATGCGTTATTAAATCATTTGCAATGAGTCTTTAGAGTAAAATCAACTTCATTAAATTCTTTCTTCTTTGAGATATTGTATGGGAGGGAGGAGAGGATCAAAAGGAAGGGAGTTTCAAAAATTAAAAAGATTAGGAAACCAATGGTACTCGTTTGTCTATGAGAGCAAGAAGTAATATTAAATTAAATACTTAAGCAATAAGAAAGATAATAACGAGCTTTTAAGACAATGTTGAGTTATAAAACTAATATTTAGAGGAGTGGTGCTAGCTATGGCTCAATAAAAATTAAAGATGTTTTAAAAATTATGTAGACAATAGATTCTTTCCTTATTAAGCATTATATGGCTAAAAACAAACACCTCGTGCCCGTTTTGATAAGTTTAGTAACTTTCTCATTTCTTATGGTTTCTCAAACACAACCGATCCCTCTCTTTTTATTTATCACGCCTCTCATGGTACCCTACTTCTATTTTTCTAGATCGATGATTTTCTTTTAACTGGCCCAAACCCTACTCATCTTAATACTTTCATTAGTGGTATTGGTCAATAATTTGCTATGAAAGACCTTGGTCCACTCCACTATTTTTTGGGTATCCAAGTCACCTACACTTCTGATGATGATCTCATTTTGTCACGAGCCAAATATGATCTTGATATCCTAGACTTCGTCCAAATGCAAGATTGTAATCCCATGAGTACCCCCATGATGCCTAAAACAAAAGGTCTTGCTAGTGATGTTCTCTTCTCCAATGCTACTTATTATCGTAGCATTGTTGGTGTTCTTCAATATCTTACTCACTCGACTTGACTTAGCTTATAGTGTTAACTTTGTATCACAATCTATCCCTACATGGCTCACTACAAAAATGGTGAAACACATTTTTCATTATTTATTAAGCTAATTCTATGTGCATGTAGGCAAATGTGAAGTATGATTTAAGTAAGGAGTTACAACCCTAATGCGGAATTTTATGATATAGATTATGCCTTATGATAAAACGTTCGTATAAATTATAAACTTATGTCAAATCTATGAAAAAATGTCATATACTTGAGCACACTTCTCGCTCTCTCCCTCTTCTCTCTCGAGCAGTCCCCCTAAAAAAACCCAGACCAGAGGTGGGGGTTGGAGCTTCGGCTTCTCCCTCCCTCCTCCTTCCTTCCTTTTTTCTCTAGTTTTTTCTTTTATTTTTTCTGGTTTTGTGCGTTTTCCTTTCAAAGTAGGGCGAAATGTCGATCTGTTGTTCTCCGGAGCCCAGCGACAACCATGCGCCCCACTGCAAGATTCCTTAGGTGCCGAACCTTCAGACCGGTGAAGAATCTTGTGGAACAGAGTGGAGCGTGAGCCACACGCGCGGTCCAAAGTGCACATGTGACATCTACGCCACCGCAAGGGGAGCTCTACCGCTACCACGAGCGGCATTTCTGGGACCAGGACCATCGATTTCTTCAAACTCAATTGTCCACTGTACTTCCAGGGTAGCGCGTGACACCACAGTCCCTATGTTTGCTTTTTTGATTTCCTCTAAGGTTGAAAATGTGGATCTACAGCTTTCCAATCTGTATTTTGCTATTTTTCCATGTATCATTTACGTTTTTGGCTATGTCCTTTGGTTTTAGGTTAATAATTTAAAAAAAAAATAGTCTCTTGGAAATTTTGTCCATAGAGTGAAGTCCTCTCCTCCTCTGGAGGGTAGAGTTTGAAATCTCTGTTTTAGGCAGAGTGTGGTCTCTCAGACGGTTTTTTCTATAGGGAGTTTCTAGAAGTTAAGACCATACCAGTCACAAAGAAGTTTGTGTACTGGTGGAGCTTGAACCGTGAGTAGTTGGCTTGTAATCTGGATTTTTCCCTGTATGTATCAATCACTGCTGTAACTTCACATTCATTAATGAATGAAGTCTATTTCCCACAAAAAAAAGAAAAAGATTATGCCTTTTGATGGATAATGAACAAGCATGTATGTGCTAATTAAGTTATATAACAAATTTGAGATTTTAGTTTATTCTGGATACAAATTATAATTGGATAAATTTTTCGCTGCAATTATTGCATATTGTTATATGCATGTTATGTGCATTGCATATTATCTGTCATGTACGAAGTATGTAACCTTGTGTTGTAGTTCTGACGCTTCAATCTCCATTAAATCTTAAGTGGAGGTTGAAGGAGTCACATCAAGCCCTATCGATAGTAGTGTTGTGTTAAGATAGTTGTATCATGCAAATTTTGGCTTAAATTACTTATTCTATTCGGCATGTATATAAAGAAGCGAATTCTATGGTGGATTTTTTGGCCAAGAAGGGTGCTAATGGAGTGTCCCAGGAATGGACTAATTATGGGGGCCTTCCTCATTATGTGAAGGGGCTCATGAAAACTGATAAGGTAGAACTTCCTTATGTACGGGAAAATAGATTATGTTTGTAGTTGGGATATTTGGGGGATTGGTTCTTTGGCAATTTATTGTTTGTAATTGTTGGATAATAAAGTTATATTGTAATCAGGGTATTCCTATGCCAAAAGTGAGGGTTTCTCAATAAAGCTCGAACGTGCTGTCGTGCTTCTCCAAAACATAATAAAAAATAAAAATAAAAATAAAAGATAGTTGCATCATTTGCCCAAAATACAATAAATCACAAAAAAGTTCTAAAAGCTCTGAGAATATTTAAGAGAATTCCAATTGTAACAGAAAAGATGATGTGGACTAGAATAGGATCCTATTATGGTTTACGCTCTATATATTTGTTGTCATACTCTGTAAATTGTAAGGAAAGAAGTGCTGAAATATAGCACGTACTGAGTAAAGGAATCTTTTCAGTTAAACATTTCTTCATACACATTCTCTGCAACTTTTCTTTTGCTTTATTATGGTATCCAGAGTACGGCAAGACTCATGTCCAGATCCTGCATTTTATTTCATTAAGTTTTCTAGCTTTTCTCTTCTTCCATGGCATCCTCAGATAAATCTCTCACCCCCAATATTCTCACATTTGCTTCCCACTTCATTACAATCAAGCTTACCATAGAAGATTATCTTCTATGGAAAGCCCAGATTGTTCCTTTTCTAAAAGGGCATTAGTTATATGGGTATGTTGATGGTACCTTTCCCATGCCCGAACCCACCATTGATGACAGTCCAAATCCAAAGTATACATGTTGGGTCTTGCATGATCAGTTGATCATGTCTACACTCAACTCTTCTCTTTCCGATTCTATTTTAGCATAGGTTCTAGGTTGCAAGTCTTCTCTTGAAATTTGGAATACACTTGAAAGTCTCTTTGCGGCTAAGTCTTCTGCTCATGTTATTCATACTTAATATCAACTTGCAACATTGAAGAAGGGACCTGAATCAATTTCAGACTATTATAACAAAGCTAAATCCTTAGTTGCTGCATTAGGTGCTGCTGGACATTCCCTTAGCAGGATTGGGCTCTGACTACGAGTCTCTAGTTACCTCACTCAAAAACATGCCCAGATCCTTTCACGCCCTCTCAACTTTATAGTTATCTACTAAATCATGAGTCTCGTATTTCTCATCAAACTCAAACACTTCTCTCAAATACCTCTTTAGCTGCTCATGCAACTACATCTCAGTTTCCTACTAATTCTTTTGCTCCTCGTGGAAGTCACCTTTTCCATTTCCTGGGGGAAGACGTGGTCGTTCTTCAGGTCGCAACTTCAATGCTGGTCCACGTCCATCTTCTCCATCTTTAAATAATTTCCCTCCTCGTCCAGACACTAGGCCTCTCTGTCAAGTATGCTTTAAAATGGGTCACACAGCACTCAAGTGTTACTATCGTTTTGATTAGTCATACCAGTCACCTACTCCATCCTCATTTACAGCTAATTACTTAGCGCTCTCCACTCCTTCTCCTTCGCCCAATGCATGGTTCCTAGATACAACAACATCTCATCATTTTACCTCAGAATTTAACAATCTCAACCTGGAGTCGACACCATATCAGGGCCCTGAACAAGTTAGCATCGGCAACGGCTCCACCTTGCCCATTCAGAACCACGGCTCAGCTCAGATGACTTCCTCTTCTGGCAATTTTCTTTTAAACAATTTACTTCATGTTCCTAATATTTCCTGCAATCTTCTCTCGATGCGTCAATTTTGTTGTGATAATAGTGTCTTTTTTGAATTTCATGCCAATTTTTTTTCTTGTGATTGACTCATGTTCCCAAGAGGTTCTTCTTCATTGACATGTTGAAGATGGCTTGTATACCTTGCGTTCGGCTGTTGTGCCTAGTTCATCATCACCCAAAGCCTTCCTTGGTGTTCACACGACTGCACAATTATGGCATTCCAGATTGGGGCATCCCTCACCACGTACAACATCCTTAATGCTCTGTCGTTTTCAACTCCCACTTACAACCAATCCTTCAATCACTCATTGCACAGCTTGTTCAAATGCAAAGGCTCATGCTCTTCCCCGTCTAGAATCAAAATCTCGCTCACTTCGTCCTTTTCAGTTGGTTTTTATAGATGTTTGGGGTCCTTCTCTAAAACTTTCCACTAATAGAGCTCGTTATTTTATTTATCTTGTTGATGTCTTTTCAAAGTTTATTTGGATTTTTCCAATGCAAGTCAAACCTAATGTTCAAGCTTTAATTCTTGTCTTTATGTGTTTTGTGGATAATACCTTTAATACTAAAACTGTCTCTGTACAAACGGATTAGGGAGGGTAATTTTGTCCCCTTAAACCAATTTTTCAATCACTTGGCATTACACATAGGATTATGTGTCCACACTCACATCCTCAAAATTGAAGTGTGGAACGTCGTCACCGTCATATAATTGAAACCACTCTCATTATTATCTCATGCATCGGTTCCTCGCAAATATTGGGCTAATGCATTCCAAACTACCACATTTGTAATAAATTGCATGCCTACTATGTTTCTTCAAAACAAATCACATTTTGAGATTTTAACGGGTACAATTCTGGATTATAAATTTTTTCGTGTTTTTGGGTCAGCATGTTGACCCAATTTCAAACCCTTTAATCAACACAAACTAGATTACTGTTCTAAAATTTGTGTTTTCTTGGGTTATAGCTCACATCATAAGGGCTACATTTGTTTTCATATTCCTACTGGCCGTAAATACATCTCTAGAGATGTTATTTTTATTGAATCCATTTTTCCTTTTGCAACCCAATCCACTCAATCAAATTCCTCACAACCTACTCAATCCTCAACATCAGTTTTGTCCTACACTCTTCTAGCTCCTTATTCTTCATCTGATCCATCTCCCACATATGACTTTCTCAGTCCAATCATATTCACTCATGAGCCCAGGCCTGACACACATACGTACTCAACCCACATAAAACCCTAATTCCCTCTCGTCTTCTCTAGAGAACACTTCCCTTGATTCTGCCATTCCCTCTTCTCCTTGTGATGATTCAGAAATCACTACGTCCTCTTCACCTGAAGTTTCTTTACTTGTGTCTACACACCCAATTCTCACTCGGTCTAAGACCAATACCTTCTACCCTCTTTGTCGCAATGATGGGACTATTTCCTGGCCATCAAACTCTCTCATAGAGTGTCTGATACCCTCTAACAAACTTTCTTCTTCGATTCTTGAAGAGCCTTCGTCATTTACATAGGCTTCCAAATACCATGAATGAAATTCAGCCATGGCAATAGAAATGGATGCTCTCCTTCAAAATCAAACATGGGAACTTGTTCCTCCCTCCTCTTCCTTCAATTTACTCGGATCCAAATGGATTCTTAAAACCAAACGACATGATGACGACACTTGTAAGCGTCGCAAGGCCCTTCTTGTTGCTCAAGGGTTTCATCAGCAACTTGGTTTGGATTTCCATGAAACGTTCAGTCCTGTAGTGGAGCCAGTGACTATCTGTTTGTTACTGTTGTTGGTTGTTCCTTCAAATTGGGCACAGCATCAACTGGACATACAAAATGCTTTCTTGCATGAGGATCTTGACGAGGCTGTCTACATGAAGCAACCTCCTGGCTTCGTGAATCCTGATTTCCCAACACATGTCTGTAAGTTAAAATGTTCCATTTATGGTTTGAAACAGGCTCCTAGAGCCCCATCTGCTAAACTCAGTGATCGTTAAATTCAGTTAGGATTTAAGTGTTCATCTTTTGATTCCTCATTATTCATCACGCGTACTGCTTCTACATCTTTATATATTCTGGTGTACATGGATGACATATTAGTTACTAGGTCTAATTCTCGTCTGATTACTGAGTTTATTAATGCCTTAAATTCATACTTTCCAGTAAAAGATCTTGGTGTTCATAAATATTTCTTGAGTATTGAAGTTCAACAAAATACTTCGGGTCTGTTCTTATCTCAGTGTAAATATATTTATGATCTTTTAACTCGCACAAATATGCATCACTCAAAAGCTGTCTCCACTCCCATGTCCACCACAATGTAGTTGGTAGTTTTCAGTATCTAGCATTCACCAGGCCAGATATATCCTATGTTGTCAATCGTGTTTGTCAGTATATGCACAGTCCTAGAATTCCTCACTGGCAAGCTATCAAGCGTATTTTACACTATCTTAATCATACTCGAAATTTTGGACTGTGTTTTTGTCCCTCTTCTTCATTTACAATTGATGTCTTTTCTGATACTGACTGAGCTGGGTGCCTTAATGATTGTCGCTCTACAGGTGGTTTTTGTATTTATTTTGGTAAACATCTTATTTCTTCGGGTTCTAAAGAAACAAGCCACAGTAGATCGGTCTTCAACTGAGGTCGAGTACAAATCTGTTGCTAACATTACTTGTGAGGTTCTTTGGTTGCAGTCTTTGTTGAGTGAACTTGGGATTTATCTTTCAACTCCACCAACACTTTCGTGTGACAACATTAGTGCCACGTATCTTTCAATCAATCCAGTAATGCATTCAAGGACCAAACACGTGGAATTAGACTATCATTTTGTTCGTGAAAGTGTTGCTACTAAATTACTTCAAATATCCTTCATTTCCAACAAAGATCAGATTGTTGATATCATGACCAAACCCCTTTCATCTGCACATTTTGTTCAGCTTCGATCCAACCTCACCATAATGCTAGTGATGCTTGGACTGCAGGGGATGTTAAGACAGCTGTATCATCTGCCCAAAATCACAACAAAGTTCTAGAAGCTTAGAGAATATTCAAAAGAATTCCAATTGTAACAAAAAAGATGATGTGGCACTAGAATAGGATTCTGTTATGGTTTACGCTCTATATATTTGTTGTCATACTCTATATATTTGTTGTCATATATTTGAACATTTCTTCATACACATTCTTTGCAACTTTTCTTTTGCTTTATTAGGTTGCTATCATCAATGGATGGACCAAAAGATTAGTTTGGGTTTAACAATATCGATCATCAAATATCAGTCAATATATATTATATTCGTGAATCATTAAAATTGCTATAAACAATCAAAATTCCTCAATTATATGTAGGCTGTGCGAACAATCATGAGGAATTTTGGTATATGGAAATATTTGACTTTGTGAAGAGAAATATTTGGTATATATAGAAATTTAATATAAAAACAATTTACAAGCTAATGTGACTTAATCTAATTGTAAAACTCTTTTATTATAAAGTATATATATATATATATATGATATTTCACATTAATCAATATCAAATTACAAATTTTCTTACGTAAGATTTCTGTATAATATTTCGTTTTGCATGCAATCTTGATATGAAATCCTCGATCTTATATGAAATCCTGATGCTAATATTTCGTTGCATGCAACATGCCTCAGACTGTGGTATAATTTATAACGATTTAGAAATAATTAAATCATATGTAAGCTTATATTTTAGATTAATGATATATCAAAATTATAATTAAAGTTATTTAAGATCATTATAAATCAACCTTGAACTGTAAGTGAGAGTTAATTAGGGCATAACTAAGCTTATCTCGCTTATTAATAAGTGGGACAGTCCTTAATTATGTTCATGATATTAATTGCACACAAAAAGATATTATATTAACAAGAAAGAAAGAAAAAAAGAAAAATATGGGTCATATTAATTAAGAATCAATTAAGGTTTGGATATGTTGTTGATCAGGCAGGTTTTCAAAGTACTTTTCGGTTTTTATTTTTTACCAAGTTTTTAATCAAATATAAATGCTACATGAAACATAAAAAGATATATTAAGTGCTTTTATTTATTTTAGTAACTCATTTTATACTAAATTTGTTCATTGGTTTTTATGAATTTATTAATGCTTTTTTGAAATGTGTACATCTACTTAATTTTATACACTTATTAGTTAAAAATACTTGAAATTTTTTTACTTAATTACTAATCTTGAGAAATGTTTTTTTTTTTCCTTAGTCATGAATTTCATTTTCATTTTCTTTTGCATATAACTTTGGTTAAAACAAAATGCTATTTGTTAGTACTACCTAATATTGCTATTACAAATTAAATGCTTAACCACATTTTTAATTTGCGTTTTAAAAACCAACATATCTTGAGTTTAAAGATATATTTAGAGTGCTCGTGTGTAATATTGGTATAGTTTCAGTATTATGAAATCATCACTTATCTTAAAAACTTAAACTAATGAAAAAAAAAATTATTATTTATTTTATATCGTAACAAGTACGGCATCTGCATATTGCATTATAATTATATGAACAACATTAATTAAACGTTGACAAAAGGATAGGAAGGATATTAGGTTAATAATAAGTCAATAATTTAGATTTATTAGTAGGTAATTAATTAGGTATGATAGCTTGCTTTAACCACAATCCAATTAATTCGGTGATCAAATTTCAAAGATCTTAAACCAACCTACCTAGCTAGCTAGCTATCTACCAATGAAGCTGATGAGAATATATTTTAAAAGATATATATATATATAACCTTTTTTTATAATTTTTTACATAATTATATTTTAAATGAGAATTTATATTTTATAAAATAATTTATAAAAAAAATAGCCTAATTTTATAAAAAAAAAAAATCCTAAATTCGAAATAAATCTATATAAAGAATTCATGCATGTAGAAAAAATTATATTAACAAATAATTACTCTTTGTCAATATAAATTATTACTCTGACAAAATAATTAAATTATATTGACAGGTATTCCACTTAAACGCGCGCGGAATGGAAGCATCCAGCTGGCAACGTGGGTGCTTCATTATCTTGAGTCTTGACTACTATTTTGTTTCTAACGATAACTTTACTAATAATGTTCGATATAATTTTAAGTTCTACAAGTTTTGTATATTATTTTTTTTTTTTAAAAGAAGTGGTGTCTATAATTCAAATATATATTTTTTATATGGATCTTAGATTTACCTATTTTTACTACAAAAAATAGATATTTGTGACTTTTTTTTGCGATGAAAATGATTATTTACGACGAAAACAGACTCATTTTAACTGAAAATAATAATTTCGTTGAAAATAACTAGTCACAAATAATTAATTTTCTTGTAGTATTTTTTTCAAAAAAAAAAAACGTGGAACTACTTGCACATTTTAAGATTGTAAATATCATTAATCTAACTTTATTAAACATCTAATTAGAAGTTTGTGTCCAATCCCCAAAAAATCCCCGTATTTGTGTGTTTAAATTCTTTTTTGAACTTGAAAACCTAAACTCGAAAAGAGATATATAATATATATATATATATATATATATATATATATATATATATATATATACACAGATATATAAATTAAGTGCTATATATAACATTTATTATTATTCGCGTGTATGTTTTAGGCAGTACTATTAAGTAATATATTGCATAATATATCTATATATTAAAATTTACTTTATAAGTCCATCTCTTTGTTATTTGAAGTTTTTTCAAAGGTAGACAAAAACTTTCGATTGAAGTTTTAAAACCATAATAAATGCACATCGAGTCCAAGAATTAAGCTAAAATGACAAGGACAGCAATCCATTCTTTATTTGTTCAAACTAGTACAGCTTAATTAGTACTTAATTAGGAACCATTAGTAAAATATGTAAAATCACTACTAATTTCAAGAGTTTAAGTTGATGGAAGAAAGTAGATTTTATTATTTATATTTATGTAATCACGTCAATTTTTAAATAGGTTAAAAGAACTTCCTCCAATTGTCTAGTTAGAAGGAAACTCAATCCTTTATAAAATCCCATTATATGTATGTGTGTATATATATATATATAATAAGCTGCTAGCAACTCATCCATCCTCGGTCTTCTTCTTCATTACTTCTAAACCATGGCGCCTTACCATGATCATACAAAATTCTGTGATCGTTTTTTCATACTTAAGCCAGAAGAAGCTAGCTTATGTGAGCTTGTTCGCTTTATGCTTGTCTCTGAATCAGAAACAAAAAGATTCATCGAATGCACTGAAGAGCACAAGCGAGATTTTTGGCGCCGATGGTACATCTTCAACTCCCTGCTTTTGCGGAAACTTTTATCCTGGGGAAAAGTACCCATGGTTCAGATCGGAAATATGATGGAGCTGTGGCTGAATCTTCTTTCAGGAAACGGGGGGTTTCTCATGCTATTTTCTAATTTTATAAAAGGTTTTTTTGTTTTCTACGACTTTTCCAATCTGCATGAATAAATCGTATGCATGCAGTTATAAAACTTTGGAATTCCTGATCATTAATCTTAATATTGATGATGATGATGATATTATATATATATATATATAGTAAATGCATTATATATTAATCATGGGGTTGTCCATTTACATATGCATGCAGGAGAGGTGGTTTGGCCGGAACGGTCATCGGCGACGTTCACATCTGTGTTGGGAAACATTGATGGAAGAGTGGAGTTAGACAAAAGCATTAGACATAACAGCAGAAAATACAAAACATCGCTTGCTATTATGGCTTCCAAATTGTCCTATGAAAATGAAGCATTTGTTCAAACCATAGTCAGAGATCAATGGAACGTGAGTATAATTAATTAACTTGGCAAAAAATATACATATCTTGATCTTTTTTAATGTTTTTTCACTTCTTGTACATGTGATGGCTATGAAGATTAATGTCTCTTTGTCCATATTTTGCGCAGATGGAAAACTTGGGGTTCTACAACTTCTGGAATGGTAAGTGACATGAACTCTTACAATTCTTCGTATAAATGTTAGCCACAGTCCTGGTTTATGTCTTTTGAGATAATAATGATGATGGAATATATTAATGCAATCTGAGTTAAGGATCGTGCGTGCTATTGGGACGGATGGTCCCAAACGATCACAATATGAATTGCAGTTTTTTTAAAAATACATAAATTTAATAATATTCACTTCTTTAACCATTAAGAAAATTAAACTAGCACTTGCAATGTGTTGAACCAAGTAATAGTAACAAGAGAATGTCGCAGCATATAATTATGAAAACTGCTGTAGATACAAAAAAAATTACACAAAGTAAACCCACAAACAGATGTGGTTTTATGGAATCTATTAGATTTACTTTATAATAAAAGTAACTTTACAATTTAACGTACCATATCAAGCCACATCAGTTTGTGGGTTTACTTTTATATAATTACTTTGTAGCTAAAGTATTTTCCTATAATTATATATATATTTGTATACGTGGATCTCCACTGTTATATCAATTGAAGTTACATAAATTACACATATAGCATGTTGTAATATATAATAGAATGAGAGTAGTCGTTCGTATTCTGAGACTATCAAATAATCTTTCATTTTATGTGAACAAGAGGCCGGCTGCACGTCTGTCTCTATCCGGGTCCATCTTGACGTTTATGATCATGATGATCATCACCCTGCATGCTGCATTATTCTAGCTAATGGCTTGTCATATGAATGATAGGCATGGATATTGTTTCATATTTATTATCAATAATCACGAGTATTTGTACCAATATTTAAGCTAATATTTGATATAGTACGTAATAGAGAAACCATCTAATTAATTAGTGATGTCTGTAGTTGAAAGCTATATATAGATATAATTAATTAATTATATATATACTGCCCATTAAATTATTAATGTGACTAAAATATACTGTTGAAAGCTATATATAGATATAATTAATTAATATACTGTTAATGTGACTAAAATATACTGTTAATTAATTATATATAGATGTCTGTAGTTGAGAGCAATTGAAGCGAATTCAATACACATAAATTATTATTATTATAGTCTAGTACTGTTAATTAGTTATCTACTGATGTAAGCATTAAGCAAGGGAACCTATTAAATATATAATATTAATTAATTTGTCAAAAAGGTGGACTAATTAATTTGTATTTTATCAAGATCAGATTAATTAATAACGTATGAATGAAGGCAATGCATTTGATGACTAAGAACAAGAAAATTGAGTAGTAAAACACATGAAAACGTGTACGCGCTTCTAATTTCTTGCCAACAACCAGCTCATGAATTAATTAATTTATAAGATCGAATAGTTCCTAAACATATCTTATATATGTAAACACAATTATATATCAGTGATCATGCAACCAATATGGGAATTTGTTACTTTAATAAATTATGGAGAGGGGATGCCCTTGTAGATCACTGATATATATATGGGTGCAGCTACTATGCCGCCCCATTTTGACCGCTAGGCTTACCGTCCAACGTAAATTCTTTTTTTTTTCTTTTTTTCTTTTCACATTTTTTTACATATTTAAATACATTTAAAAAATAAAAAAAATTTACCAATACATTTAAAATCACTTCCTTAATCACTAAATAAAAAAAAAAAAAGAATTTTACCAGCAGTCAAATGGAGGTGTCACTTTGGGGAGGCAAAGTAGTGTTTCTCTCTCTCTCTCTCTCTCTCTCTCTCTCTCTCTCTCTCTCTCTCTCTCTCTCTCTATATATATATATATATATATATATATCTCCATCTCTATCATCGCTCTCCTTGCCACTTGTAGGTCGACATTCCTGAACATGCAATTTTATCTCTGGCAAATTTTTCTTTTGGTTGGTAACATTTGTGACTTGTGACTAATTCAGTCTCTATTTTATAAAATGAAGATCAATGATATCATGCAATGAAAAACTCTACATACATGATTTTAATTAAGTATCATGATCTTGCAATATTTCGATGTTATTTCTGGCCCCCATTTTAAGCAAGCTTAAAAGCAAGCAGCTCTAATACATGAATTATTGACAGATTTCTTAGGGCAAGCTTCAACACAGGCAATCATGTTGCAAGACACGAGTTCTAAGCCTAACTTGATTGTGGTGGCATTTAGGGGAACCTGCCCGTTCGATCCAGTTGCATGGGGAACAGATGTCGATTTGTCCTGGTTTGAGATTCCAAACGTGGGCAAGGTCCACAGTGGCTTTATGAAAGCTCTTGGCCTGCAGAAAGACAAAGGTTGGCCTAAGGAAATAGACCAATTAGGAAGTGACCAAAGACAGTTTGCTTATTATGCAATAAGACAAAGGTTGAGAGAAATATTGCAGAAGAACGAGGGAGCTAAGTTTATATTAACAGGACACAGCTTGGGTGGGGCATTGGCCATTCTGTTTGCGGCTGTGCTAGCAATGCATGAGGAGGCATGGCTGTTGGAGAAGTTGGAGGGGGTTTATACATTTGGGCAGCCAAGGGTTGGGAACAAACAGTTTGGGGATTATATGAAGGAGAAGTTGAAAAAGTATGATGTGAACTATTTTAGATTTGTTTACTGCAATGACTTGGTTCCCAGGGTCCCTTATGATGATGAATTTATGTTTTTTGAGCACTGGGCGCCATGCATCTACTTCAACAGCTTCTATGAATCAAAGGTCAGTCCTCTCTTTCTGGACAAAGATCTACTGTTATATAGGATATTGGAATTACTTAACACAATGCATGACATTTTGATTGGAATTCAGGTTTTATTGGAGGAGCCGAATAAGAACTACTTCGGATTGTTCTGGGAGATACCAAAGTACGTAAATGCAGTTTTTGAGCTAATACGTGGTTTCGTAACCCCGTATATAAAGGGTGAAGAATACAAAGAAAGTCTGCTAATGAAAATGTGTAGGGTGATGGGATTGATCATTCCGGGATTATCAGCACATCTTCCTCCAGATTATGTTAATGCCACCAGATTGGGATCCTTACCTACAGAACTCCAAAACCCAACGCATGATCATCAGCACAAGGATTCTAAAGCTGAGTAGTACTGATTGATTGGTGAAATCGTAATAGCTTATAGCTTTTCAGGGTTTTGTTGATTTCAACAGGGAAAACAATTATTGGTGAAATTATATATAGTAGCTTACTTTTTAGGGTTTGTTGATTTCAACAGAGAAAAAAAAAAAAAAAAAGTCTTTCAAGAAGGATCTATATATGCAAATTACTAGGATGTATCTTTTTACTTTTAAACCCACTCCATACATTTTGGGAGTTGTATTTTAATAAAGGTTAAAGGAACAATATATATATGATCTATATTTTCTAATGACACTTTTATAACCAATATCACATGCACTTTACATATATATATATATATATATATATATATCAATTTGAAAACCAAGCTATATATATATATATATATATATATATGTGGGGACATAATCTAACCATGGCCGGGCTCCACATGAGTAAATAATCCACTGCAAAAAGCTGTGGACCAACAAATAGGTCACCCTAACAACATATGTTAATACATAACTTGCAAAAGACGAGATAGGACAAGATTGCATTCATGTTAACTGATAAAAGAAAAAATTCTAACAAGCGAATTATAGATTACTCCTTCAACAATCTATATGAGCTTCTTAAGGGGCTTCCTCCAGCTCTATTTCTTTAATTACCAGCTTGTTATAACGACAAAGAGAGAAATTGAGATTAAGATCAGCTTGTAATTTGCACATCTTTATAGTGCATGCATGGATTTCTACTGTCCCCTTTATGGACGTAAGTCTCAACACCAAACATTAATGTAAACTCGTGTCTCCTTTATTTTACATCATTTTTATTTATTTTTATCATCTGACCAACTGTTGGCTACTAAATCTAGAATTAATCAATCTGACATCAACACGTACAAGTGATCACTATATCAACAAACTCAAGAAAATAATAATTCCGTGGAAATCCTATTTATTATACAAAATAAAATTTACTGAACCTAATTGACATTTATATCATATATGTCACTTTTATCTATCATAAATGTTAAATGTCCCAAAAATGTGTCTCGAAAATGTGTCCCGAAATCTTTTTTTTTTACTTAGTGATTTAGGAAGTGTTTTTTAATGATGTGAATTTTTTATTTTTTTTATAAATTTTTATGATGATTAAAAAAATACATGAAATAAAAGAAATAAAAAAATATTTTTTACCTATTCGGTGGACTTTCGTGCTACATCTTGGGAGATGTAGCACTACTCTTTATCTATATGTAACTAAAGAAAATAAATACCAAAAGCATAATCAAATTGACGTACGTAGTTTCATCTGTGATCAGTCTTCAAATACAATACTAATTTCATCAGCTGATCATCTGGCAGCAAATTAACCGTGGAGCCCCCGTGAATGATCATGAGCAGCTTGTTGATGTCAGAAGATGGCGAGAGCCCACATTTAAATTTCTATGGGAAATTTTTTTCATGATGATTATGAAATCCAACATGAAATATAATTGATTTAATTTTAGAATTAAACAATATTAATATTGTTTTAAGTGCATCGCTATTCTTCAAATAATTTGAAAACCCTAGGTTTATTAAATAATTACCTCTTTTTTGTATGCTTTATCCGAATTAATTAGAGGGCATATGATGAGCGTATTATAATTTACAGAAATTTTTATATATTTTACCTAAACTTCTAATTAACTACCACACATCTTTTTTCTTTTCTTACTTTTACAAAGATAAAAAAATAAATTTGCTGGAATGCTTAATATATTATAAATATTTTAGAGAATGGGTCAATTCTTTAAACCGAAATTGTAGTCATTATCAAGCACAATTCACCGGATCTAAAATGTTGAATAGATCGACTTGCTAGTCGATCCTCCATTTTAGGAAATTAACCACTGCATATATATGACCATCGAAAGGCAACAACAAAGATTATTTAGCTATATATAAACCCATTAATATTTAAGCATTCTTTTCACATGATATCCTAGCCTTCACATGATATATATATACATATATAGCCAATATATATTAATTAATTAAGAATGACTACTGATCACAGTGACTATGTATTGCTTAAGGCAGAAGAAGCAAGCTTGCGTGATCTTGTTCGGTTTCTTCTTTTCCCTAGTAAATCAACACGACAAGCAATTCCATTTATAGAGTCTTCAAAGCCTGTTGAGCATGTAGATATTTGGCAACGATGGTACATATGCGTCTCCACTTTTCTGCAGAAACTCATCATTGTTTTCGGAACACCTATGGCTTTGTCAGGGGAACTGCTGGAGTGGTGGTTGAATCTTCTTTCCAGTAATGGAGGATATTTCAAGCTATGGTTAAAAATCATAAAAGGTTTGGTCATTAATTAATATGAAAATTAAATCTTCTTTCGTATAGTTTTGTCATACATGCATTAAGTTCGACCACTTTAGCGGTGTACAGTGTGACTCGTAAATAAAATGACACCTTCCTATATATATCCTCAATCTCAGAAGCATGTAGTGATTATAATGCCGAGATTTTCTACATTCATGAAACTTAATGACTAGAGTGGTTTAATTAATGCAGGTGATAAGGTGGTGGTGCCAAAGAAGTCGTCGGCGACATTCGCATCTGTGGTTGGACATCTTGATCAAAGAGTGACATTAGACAAAAATATTAAACCTACTGACAAAAAATACAAGAAATCTCTCTCTATGATGGCTTGCAAATTGTCATACGAAAATGAAGCATTTGTTCAAACCATAGTAAAAAATCAATGGGAAGTAAGCAAATTTTACATATGTTTTGTTTCTGATCTCTGATCTCTGATCTTATGTCAATGATGGCTATGACGATGCTTAATGTGTCTCTGATTCATTTTTGCGCAGATGGAAAATTTGGGGTTCTACCAATTCCATAACGGTACGTATCAAGGAAGCATCCTCGTACATACACATTCCTTAAGGATGTAGTGCTTAAGTGATATACATGCTCATGAACTAAAAACTATATTTGTACATCGAGACTAAGTATGGAAACATGTATAAAAGGTAAGTAGACTAATTATACAAATTAGATAGATTCCTAGAAATAAGGTGACTGATTTTCTGGAAATAGAAAATCTGGAAAATATGGCAATTGTCAATATATGGCAACTGACAATAGTTATAGAAATGAGTATAAATCCTCACCAATTGTCTAATCAAATTTGATTATTTAATTTTACAGCATATATACATATAGGATTCTCGGTTAGTATGGATCTCACATGATGAAGTATTTGTTGTGTCTATCTCTTTTTGTATTGGACCATCTAATCATTAAGAGAAAATATTTCAAATGAAATGATCAGTTTTTTATTTGCTTGGAATAACACAATAGATATTAGATCTCTTCTATTTTGGCAAGCTAGAGTAACATTGAAACAAACATCCCTATTAATACAGTGCTAAATTTTCACAGCTTATGTAGAAGGAGCATCAACTCAAGCCATCATGTTCAAAGACACAAGCTCTAACCCTAACCTAATCATGGTTGCATTTACGGGAACCAAACCATTCGATCCATTTGGATGGCGGACAGATTTGGATCTGTCCTTGTTAACGCTTGAGGGCGTGGGCAATATCCATAGTGGCTTCATGAAAGCTCTAGGTCTACAGAAGGCCGACGAAGGCTGGCCAAAAGAAATAAAACAAGCAATTGGTGACCAAAGACAGTTTGCTTATTATGCAATAAGACAAAGGCTGAGAGAAATATTGAAGAAGAATGAGGGAGCTAAGTTTATATTAACAGGACACAGCTTGGGTGGGGCATTGGCCATTCTATTTGTGACTGTGCTAGCAAAGCATGAGGAGGCATGGTTGTTGGAGAGGTTGGCGGGGGTTTACACATTTGGGCAGCCAAGGGTTGGGAACAAGCAACTTGGGGCATATATGAAGGAGAAGATGAAAAAGTATGATGTGAAGTATTTTAGGTATGTTTACAGCAATGATTTGGTGCCTAGGGTCCCTTATGACAATGGAGACTCTTTTCAACACTTTCAGACATGCAGATACTACAGTAGCTGTTATCAAGAGGTCTCTCTCTCTCTCTCTCTCTCTCTCTCTCTCTCTCTCTCTCTCCAAGCAAGTATAAAAGTAAAACTTTAGGTGGAAGATGGGAACATACTAAATATACTACAAATCATAATATACAAAAGTCTTGCGTTTTTATGTTAACTTCTTATTTGTAGCATGTAGTTTGTAAAGCTTCTGTTCTGCAATTACTCTGTTTAATGCTATGATTCCCATTTGAGTCCAGCATTGGTTCGAGGAGGAGCCGAATGAAAACTACTTCTCATTGTTATGGGCCATACCCAAGTACCTAAAGGCATTTTGGGAGTTGATTCGAAGCTTCATAATCCCATATATATGGGGTCCAGACTACAGTGAAACTCAGTTGATGAGAATGTTTAGGGTGATTGGATTAATAATCCCCGGAGTGCCAGCACATCTTACTCAAGATTATGTTAACGCCACTCGTTTGGGTCCTAAAATGTAGGCCTCCAGCATCCTTTTATTCATCATACATATGAGTTCTTCTAGAAGAATAAGTTAAAGAGTTGAAGATTGATTCATGTTCAACTTCTTATAATTAGTTCATGTTAGGACTCTTAGAATATATTAAGTTATTTATTTATTTGTCTCATGAAATCAAATTTTGTTGTAATCAAGAAGTTAATTGTTGACATGTGGAGGGCTGATTTCCATCAAATAAAGTCCTTTGGAGGTTTGGTTTCGTTGAATAATGAAATCGATAATATTTTTATTTTCATTACGATCGCATCATTTGGCATCTAGTGCGATATAGACAAACAATGTGTTTTTCGTGTAGAAGTTGTTGTTCCTATTTATTAAGGAAATACAGATATGTTTCCTACTTATGAATTTTCAGCCAGACCAGCTGATTGTAAGATGATGATAAGTAGGGATGTAAATCGGTATGGTGTGGTCCGGGTGGGTGATGGATCTAAATTTTCGGTCCATCATTTTCTCTAGACCAAACATCCCTAGGGACCGAACCAGACCGGTAGCTATCGATCTGATCCGGCCCAAATATTTTTTATTTTACATTTTCTTCTTTTTTATAAATAAATTAATAAAAAAATTTATTTAAAATACTTAATTAAAATTAAGTGAATTATTAATATGGATTACGTAACTAACTCAATGAAAAATTATTTTATATGGT
Organism: Juglans mandshurica; assembly: GCA_022457165.1. Lineage (NCBI taxonomy): Eukaryota > Viridiplantae > Streptophyta > Magnoliopsida > Fagales > Juglandaceae > Juglans > Juglans mandshurica. The sequence continues at coordinate 7,756,065 of CM039625.1, forward strand.
CAATGATAATAAATTATATGAAAATTACATTCTTAACTTATATAATTACTATATAATTAGTTAATTGATATTATACATTAGTTAGTTGATAGAATATTAATTTGTTAATAACATATTTAAAATTTTATATTTTTAATGGTGATAGGTTAGATAAAAATTAAATAATTAATTATAAAATTATTATATAAATAATATATATATATATATAAAATATATATTTTTTAAATTCGGTCAGTCTGGTCCGATCCGGGGTTTCCCCCTGGATCGGGACCGGACAGAAAATTCTCGATCCTCTATTTCAGGGGTCGAGACCGACCGGTCTTGGTCCCGGATTGGTTCGGTCCGGTCGGTTTCTCCGGTCCAGACCAACCAACTTTCACCCGTAATGATAAGAACATGCTTGGAAGCTAAGATTTGAAGCCATAAAGTTTGTTTGAAAATTGGTTATGGGGAGGATCCCTCTTCAGAATGGTTTTCGATCCTAGCCTATTCAACCATCTAGCTTTCTCCTAAATGATATTCTATTCTCCACTGGTTGGAATAGCATCTTTTGCTGAAAATTGAAGATTATATTGAAAGAAGAGAAGTTTATTTGGGTCTGACAGTATAGCAATTATCGTTTATTTTACTCTACAAAATCTGCTTGGGAGCAATGGGAGGATCATAGAAATCATTCTGAAAGTTTTCCTTATTATAAAGCTATATGGAATGCTACTCTCTCTCTCTCTCTCTAAAAATTCTTGTATTCGTTTTGAAGCTATGGTTTAAAGATTTACAACTCAATGAAGTTATAATTAAGCGTGAAATTCCTTCAGTTTGAAGATGTAGCTGCTGCTATACTGCCATTAAATCTAAATAGGCAGCTCTTGTTCCTTCTCTCATTCTATATACGGGAATAAAGTTAGATTTGATGAATTTCCTATGAAATAATTTTAGATTTTATAAAGTTTCTGTAAAATGATCATAGAATTAAAAGCCCAAAGCAACCCTTACTTTTAAAATGAGGAAGACTCTTGAATTACCCGATAACAAAACTACACAGGACAAAGGTTGGGAAACCTCTCCTTATTAAATGGTAGCCTCCTTGTAAATTGGTGGAAAAACAATGAAGTCTTTGTAGGACTGGTACGAAAGTTCACATGTCACGAAGTCTAGAACTAATTAAAGAAAATAACTACAAAACGTACGGGTCATGAAATAGAAGCAGCTTCTTCCCCTAGCAGACTACACTAACTCCAAAAAATGGGCACGTCTCATGCCTGCTGTTTTGCAAATGCTTCAAAACAACAGTCCTAGAATTAAAACAACAAGCATGTTTGAACCAAACTCCAAAGAATCAAGACCTCATAATGAATCTTACATCGAAGACAAAGCGGTAAGGAAGTACATTATATTATGTCAGAATTACATAACTTACTATATAAAAATCATAATAATGTAATGAGTGAACATATTCAATTCCAAGTTTTGACAAAAATTATAGGTCAACCATATGAACTGTATCTCCATTTATCCAACAAGCTCTCAATATGAAAAGGAAACTCCCGAAAGGAAACTCTAGATTGATTTTGTTGGAAATTTGGACCTCCCAAATTCACCCCCTAGAATCCACCATTTGCATGATTATCAAGAAAAATAGAAAATAATAACAACACAAGAGTTTCCGTGGAAAACTCCCAAAGCAGGAGAAAAACCACCAGACCTAGAGAAGAAAATCCACTATGTGAAAAATTGTTATAATCACACAATTTTTCTCCTCACCACAAGGACACCCACATAGCTTTTCCCACTAGCAAAACTTTAACTCTCACCTCTTCTCCTTTTACAAAAAGGACAATAGAGAAATTTTCCTAGAGTCACAAGTTACTAGCTAAACCTATGACTTGGGTGCCTGACCAAGGAGGTGAAGCCTCCTTTTATAAGCCTTGAGCCATACCTCTTCCTCATTTCCCACCAATGTGGGACTCCAAAAAGCAACACCCAACAATCTCCACCTTGCGACTTTGGCTGGTCCCACAGCCACGCTCCACCTCAATGAAGATCTTCATAACTTCCGCTATCATGCTCCACCATAAAAGCATACCCACTCAGAATAAACTAATTCCAAACATTTCACTTTGGCCCATGTCGAAAAACAACCTTGTTGAAAATTATGGTATAAGTTCCACGTTTAGCTTTCTTGGAAGTTCATCAGTCATTGACATGAATTTTCACCACACACCCTGCATCAATGCCAAACTATTGCCTGTGTGCAAACTTGTGGACCTGCTAACATTAACACATTATCTATCATGGCAACTTTGAGATTTAGCGACATGTCATGAGGATGTACATGTCCCTTTTCAACAGACATCATCTTCCATGGAGAGAGACACAACGTTAGTTTCATTTCCAGTATCTCTATTTACTGGCTTGGAGTCACTTGCCGAACCTGCTCCTTATACTAGCCGTTTCACCAGTCGCTAGTATCACTGCTGACTTCAGGGATTGGTCTGCCCTTCAACGCCTTGTGTAATCCTGATTAAATCAAAACATCTTGACTTGCACTTGTCACAATCCAAAATTGATTCTCCCATCAAATTTAAATCCACTTTAAATCTGATAGGATTTGAAGCCCTACTTCCTGACATTGTCTCGATGAATTTTACCGTAGAAATGAATAGCACTCACTAAATAAGTTCCCAGGAAAGATTGGAGGGTCACAATTGCCCCGCTTAAATTCCAATCTCATAGACAGAAACTCCTTAGACAGTACATATACACACTACCACACGAAAACTTCACCCCACCAAAAGGACCTAGGCTCTGATACCACTTGTTGGGAATTTAGACCTCCCAAATTCATTCCGTAGAATCCAACATTTGCAAGAATATTAAGAAAAATAGAGAATAATAACAACAAAAGAATTTCCGTGGAAAACTCTCAAAACAGGAAAAAAACACCAAACCCAGAGAAGAAAAACCACTATGTGAAAAATTGTTACAATCACACAATTTTTCTCCTCACCGCAAGGACACCCACATAGCTTTCCTCACTAGCAAAACTTTAACTCTCACATCTTCCCCTTTTACAAAAAGGACAACAAAGAAATTTTCCTAGAGTCACAAGTTACTAGCTAAACCTATCACTGGGGTGCCTAACCAAGGAGGCTAAACCTCCTTTCAAAGGCCTTGGGCATTGCCTCTTCCTCATTTCCCACACATGTGGGATTCCAAAGAGCAACACCCAACAGATTTACATACATTTGGAGTCCCCAGCGATAGTCTGGTAACGCTATACGACATCGGTGCGTACATCCATGGCAGTGGATGGAAAATAAATAAAGGAAAAATAAAAGAGAGGGAGACACTCAGATTTACGTGGTTTGGTATAATGCCTAGGTCCACGAGGCATTTGGGGAGGGAAAATTCACTATAATATGCTTGTTTTATAGTCTCTCGTCCTCACTGTATAATGAAGACCAAAGATATATCTTCTGGGGAGATGCTGTCACTTGAGTCCTTGCCGAGAGGTTCAAGAAGCTGAAACCATAGCCTGGCCAAAAAGTCATTTGGAAGAAACCCTCGAAAGTCGCCCTCAAATCGTCTGGTTTCCCCCTTTTACTTTTAGTCTCTCATTCCTTTATGTCATATATCCTCTCCTTTATGTCAATTTTCTCATTTCCCTCCTGACAGCCTGTACTTCCTTAGCCTTTGTTCCCTCATTGTCTCTTATTCTTCTCTCCTTCTGTTGTCTTCTAGTGGGGACTCTTCATCTTGGGCTAGACATAGAAACCCATTGTGGGCCTGAGACATTTTATCCCCTCCACTAAGGTCATTGGTTGTACACTCATGAATAGAAATAATAGTCTAACTCAAATTTCAGCTTTAGATGGTATTGTAATAAATATACCTAAAGATTATTCAATGGAAGAAACATAATAGGAAAGGACATTCATGTAATATGAGAAATTTTTACAGGGTCCAAATTTTGAACAAGAGAATTCTACAAAGAAGGTAACTACGATTATTGGTCAAACAGAGTAACATATGGCTGGATAAAGCATTAGAAAGCATGGAGGCGAAGCAAGCGCTCAAGGAGCCTATCTAGTGGGGAATGATAGAGCCTTATGTGAAGTACTGGTAACTTGATCGGCTTGATTGGATAAAACAAAGCTCCTCATTCCTTGAGCGCTCTTTTGAAACCATATTAGCTTGTTCATCACCTTATCCATGAATAATGATATCTTCTTTTCCAGTTTCATCTTAACCAAATGTCTATGTATGGGTAATTGAAATAAATTCTCGTGCCCCCTTTTGCAAAATGAGAATACATAAAGCATGCTTCTCAAGTTTGTCGTAAAAAACACAATACTACCACCATGTTTCCTTTGGCACATATACCATACCAAGGATCATGGTCTAAAAAATCATCACTAAATACCTTTTTTATATCTACATAAACAAAATGTCAAAAGAAAATAAATTGCATCTAAATTAGGGGTGAAAACCGAAAAGTTTGGTCTTTTCTTTTCTTTTCCTATTTTTATAAAACCGACCTACTAAGGGGAGAAAACCAGTAGGATCAGTTTCGGCCGGTTAGGCAATTTCCAATCGGTTTCGAGTGGTGCGATGAGAGTGACTGAGAGAACTACAAACTATTTAGACTAAGAGATGAGAGAGCGATGGGTTGGCCGGACCGAATGGAGCCAGTTGAGTGAAATCGGCGTGCGATTGCGACGAGAGAGAGAGAGAGAGAGAGAGAGAGAGAGAGAGAGAGAGAGATGGGCTGGAGGAGAGAGAGCAACATGAGAGAAGAGAGAGAGATGGCATGACGAAGGAAATTAAGAAGAGGGGAGCGGGCACTCCGATTGGGACATCAGCCTTAACCCAAAACGATGCCTATGACATATAGGCCCGATGAGAATGTCAAGAACTTAAGACTAAATGATAAGGATATGTGGTATATGATCCCACATTACTTAGAAATGAAAAGTGAAGCCAGGACAGAATAAGAATTATTCCGACAGCTAGCTAAGTAGGAGAAACTAGAGATTGAGATTGAGAAAAAAATACAAATAAAGAGAGAAAACTCTGATATTAGGGTTTTTTTTATAAAATTCGAATAATACCACTAAAGCCCACAAGTCAAGCTTAAATAGCTCAGGAAAAAGATAAAATTATAATTATTGCCTAAAATATAATATGCGAAATAAAATAAGTATCTTGCCAAAATCTGGTCCAAATACAGAATAAAATAATTCCTAAAAATAAACATTAACAAAAACAAATACGGCCCTGTTTGGATGTTAAGCTGAGTTGAAGTGAGTTGAGTTCTTTATGAATAGTAGTAAGTTGAGATGGTGGAGTGAGTTTTGTGGGGCCCACCTAAGATGAGTTTATATGTATTTATGGAAAGTTGAAAAAGGTTGTGGATCCCGCGTGTAAAGATGTAACACCCCGTATTTTTAGTGTATTTTTTTAATGAAGGAATTATTTTTATTGATTCAAAATTTATTCTCTTGTTTTAAAAAAATATATTTTTGAAGTGCTTTCTTTAAATTAATTATTGTTTTGTCTTTAAATTTCCTCTCGAATTAAATTAACTTGTTGTGGGGTTTAATTATTTATTTTCATTTTAATCACTGCGTTTGAATTATTTTATTTCACTTGCTGTTTTAAAACCGTTTCCGTTGGATCATTTTTGTGACCCAAGATGTGAGTATTGGACCTCATTTCTTTCCCTACATTTTCTTTTTCCTCTTTTCTTTTTCCTTCCTTTTTCTTTTCTTCTTTTCTTTTCTTTCTTTTTTTTTTCTTCTTCTGCTGGTCTTTCCCCGCGCGCCGCAACCCCCCTCCCTCTCTCTCTCCGTCCGATCCTCCTTCTCACCCCAGCGCCGCCGTGCGCCGGCGGTGGTCGACACCGCCCGGCTTCCAAGCACCCCCACCCATCGGCGACCTCCCCCTCCGGTTTCTAGCCCCAGCCGCGCCGCCGTTAGCCTCCACGCACCACACAAAGCCGTGGCATTCCTTGCGCCGCTGCGCCGCCGTCGCGCCGCCTCCGGCCACCATCTCTTCACCACATCATCCTGGACCTCCTAACAACTCAATGGACCCAACCCCACCTCCGATCTGTCACCGGTGAGCCACACCATCAATATTTCTGTTTTGAGTATTTTAGACTTCGACCGCCCTCTGCGCTGCCACCCACGGCCAACCACCACCACCACTAACTTCACCGACATCCCTAAGCTCTATCCTATCAATCTCGGGTCTTCGTTTACACCCGTTCAAAAGTTGGTTTTGAGACCCACGACCACAGTGCATTTGGCACTGTTTTGTTGCTGCATTGCCGCTTCTAGCACCTCCGTGATCTTTCAAAAATTATATTATAGCATTGTAAGTATTTTTCGCAAAGAACTTTTGAAATTTAAATGTATTTCTACGCTAATTCATATTTACTGTGAATTTATTGGATGTGCCGGACTGAGTTCGAGGAGTAAGGGGATCGGTTGGATTGGATAATGGAGTTGTTTGTGTGAGATTGGTTTATGCTATGAAATTTGTTGGCTGTTTCGGAATATTGGTGTTTTGAGTTTGACGTTAGTCATGGTGAATATTGGTGATTTTAGGAAGTGATGATATATTTTTAGATTATTGGTTTAGTGTTTTGGAAATGTTTAGAAGTGTTTTGGAAGTGAATATTGGTGATTTTGGAAATGTTGGGGCCTTGGTTAAATTGTTGACGATTGCTTGGGAGTATGAGCTACTGAAATAAGTGTGAGTTAGTGATAATCGGAGTTGACATTAGTTTTGATGCTTGTATTGGACAATACTGAGATTGGTATAGAATATTTTGGGTCGAAGTGTGGGCTGTCCAAATTGTTATTTGGTTGTTTGAGTTGGATTAAACTTGCTGAATTATGGTCTAGAATTTGGGTCTTAAGTTGTCTAAGACCAATTTTGTGTTGTTGGACTTTAATATTTAGTTTATATTATTTTTATGAATAGGTGACGCGACGGATAGGGACCGTATTCAAGTCATAGATAATGCACTGCAGGAGTCAGGTAAGTGGGGTTCCTATGCTAGGTCTTACACGAATTATTTGAGACTAAGGTTGATTTTTTAAAAATTTTGCATATTTTTGTGGTGAAATGAGAACTTGGGAAAAACAAAACCAACCTCGGTCGTTTATTTGCATACTCATGAAATATGTACGAAAAAGAGAAAAATATGTTCTGATATGCATTGTGTAGACATGAGCTAAATTCTGTCATGTGGTTTCTGAAATCTGGAAAAAGAGCGATATTGAGAATATGAAAAGTTGTGCATTTATTTCGAAAGATGTTCTAGTTTTTGTGTTCAGCGTGTGTAAACTGTCTGATTCTGTTTTGGTACTCTGTATTATTTTGATATAACATCTGAAAACCTTTGGCATGGTGTACTGGTTTTTGTATCTGACTCTATCTCTGCTTTGCTCTGCTCTGCTCTGTTATGCTCTGCTCTGTTTGGATTGGTACCAACTTCTCTGTCTCTTAGTGCACCCACTTTGGAAACAAAGTGGTTTTATTGTGGTCTTTCCTGTGTGCACACTCGGGGCTCCGAGAAGAATAAAGGAAAGATTTCACCTCTGTCTCTACCTAGTTTTGCCACCGGGGTTAGCACAACCCTACTACGGGGGTGAAACATGGTCTCTGCTCTGTCTGATGCTCTGTTTTGATCTGATGATGATATTCAGTTTATGTTATGCCAAAGCACTATGGGTTTTACTTGTCTTAAAAACATCGCTCTGTTACTTTTGAAAATATGTTTTGTTCTGCATGATAACTCTGGAAAATATTTTGTTCTACATGCTCTACTTTGTAAATGCTCATGTTTGCACGCTAGCATATGATTTCTGCTTACTGAGTTGTTGATAACTCACCCCCTATCATTATAATATTTTTCAGATGATGTGGAGAGTCCAAATGAGGACCTGGATTAGATTGTTGTTTGTATTTAAGCTGAGGAGATGTTGGTAGAAGAAGGACTTCTGGTGTTCTTAGTTTTAATCTCTTTGAGTTTTATTAATATCTTGGGTTTCAGTAAGATTTATGAAATTATTGGTTGGGTTGTTATGACTACAGGGAGATTTCGGACTCCTTAGTTTATTTTAGCTGCAGTAATGACTTTGTGGAGTTTTCAATGTGGTTATTTAGAACTCTTGATATTGAGTTTTACTATTAAAGATTTGAGTTTCATTTTAGTTATGTTGAAAAATAAGTTCTTAAGAGACAGGTAGTAAGTCTCCAGACCATCCGGGTTTGGGGCGTTACAAAAGAGGTGTTGAGTTGGAAAAGGTTGTAGGTCTCATATGTAAAGAGATTTTGAATTGAAATAAGGTTAGTGATTTGAGAGTTGGGTGCTTGGATGTTCGACTAATAATTATGAAATTATGTTTTTAATGGCTGAAGTAAAAATGTTTTCTGAATGAAAATATGTGTCTCTGTTTTGCTAAAAATGTTAAGGAATCTATATGGGAGACACACGAATATTTTTCTGCATTTCATATTTATTATTCTTCATGCATAATTTATCTTTGTGCAAGTTGGTTGTTAACTTACTGAGATTTCATGTAAATCACATCCCTTGTAGACCCACTATCATTCCACTCGAAATGATAGAAGTTGTGTCAGGATTCGAGGAGGACGGATTAGATGGAGCACTGGATCCGGCTGATTGAGGAGGAGTCTAACCTCGAGAGGAGACTGGACTTAATTCTTATGCTTATAGCCCTAGTCCTTCATGCTCTAGAACGCATGAAGCGGTTGATTTAACTTTGGAGACTGTAATGCTTAGGTGTACTAAGTTTATGCTACGTTTTGGATTTGAACTTATGATGGTCATTAATGCATTGGGATGTTTTTTAGTTATTCTAGCATAAGTTATATTTTCACCCTTATTTCCGCTGCGATTATTGCATACTGCTAGTTGCACTTATAGGATGCATTGTATATTAACTGTCATGTACAGGGGTATATAACCTTGTGTTACATGTCCCGACGCTCTAAGTCTCCGTTCCATCCTAAGGTTGGGGGCGTCACAACAGAGTACTAAGAGATTCTGGTATGTCAACTTTGAAGCCTAGGTCTTCGTGTCGTTCCTCCTCGATGTAACCATTAACGGATTTCATTCCTTGCCTCAACGTGTGAAGTCCTTGAAACAAGGTCTGAGTATATCTGAAGGGCAAAAAGTGACCCTTCATCTTCTCACAGTCATTAATCTTGGTTTTACCCTCTCACTTCCGAGACCTCTTCAACTGCTCCACCAGGCAGACGCTCGACCCTTTAGTGTGATGGCGACTAGTTTCACCTTCATACGATCTGGGACATCCTTGTGTTCAAGGATACATTCCACTTCATGCAACCAATCGAGGACGCCCTCCACTTTCAGAGTACCAAAAAATTTCGATAGATCCACATTGAAATCGAGGTCCCCATGATGCTCCTCCTGACCAAGGAGCTCCCAAAATAGACCACTGTTGTGATACGGATTTTCAAAACTGGATTCAGACTCTTGATCATATGTCTAACCCTCCTTGTTTTACGCCTCTAGATGCTGGGATAATTATGCTATTTGCCTCTGCAAATCTGCAATTATCGCGTCCTATCGTTACAATCGCGGGGAGGGACTTCCTCATTCGGAACTTGTCCACGTCAAGCACGACCTCTACCACCAGCCATGTAAACTGACAATAATTCACCATAGGAAAATGCTAAAGCTCTGATGCTAACTGATGCCATAACAAAATAGAAGATTAATTTGACGGGTGGTTAAACAATGGAAGCTAGAGATTGAGATTGAGAAAACTCACAAATAGGGAGATAAACTCTGAGATTAAGGTTTTAAATAACATAAATCAATCATCATTTCTGAAACCCACAAGCCGAGCTTAAATAGCTAATAAAAATGACAAAATTATAATTAAGGCCAAACAATAGAATACAGAGTAAGATAAAATCGTTACTAAAGATGAACATTACCATAAATGAAAATTAACCAAAAATGAAAGAGTTTACTAAAATTGATGCTTCGAAGGTTAGTTGATTTTGGAGTCGACAAGGGGCCCACCAGGCGGAGCATGATGACCACAACGTGTGAAGTATTATAGGTACGTTTACTGCAATGACTTGGTGCCTAGGGTCCCTTGTGACAATGGAGACTTTTTCAACACTTTCAGAAATGCAAATACTAAAGTAGCTGCTATGAGCTCTCTCTCTCTCTCTGAGAGCAAGTATATAAAAGTACAACTTTAGATGGAAGATAGGAATATACTAAATATACTATAAGTTTTAATATAGAAATCTTGCATGTTTATGTTAACTTCTTATTTGTAACACAATTTGTAAATCTTATGTTCTGCAATTACTCATTTTAATGCTATGAATCCCATTTGAGTCCAGCACTCGTTGGAGAAGGAGCCGAGTGAGAACTATTTCTCATTGTAATGGGCCATACCCAAGTACCTAAAGGCATTTTGGGAGATGATCCGAAGTTCCATAATCCCATGTATATGGGGTTCAGACTACAGTGAAACTTGGTTGACGAGAATGTTTAGGGTGATTGGATTAATAATCTCGGGAGTGCCAACACCTCTTACTCAAGATTATGTTAACGCCACTCGTTTGGGTCCTGAACTGTAGGCCTCCAACATCCTTTTATTCATCGTATAGATGAGTTCTTCCAGAAGAATAAGTTAAAAGAGTTGAAGACTGATTCATGTTCAACTTCTAATTAGTTCATGGTATCACTCTTAGAAAATATTAAGTTATTTATTTATGTCTCCAATAATCGAATTAAGTACCATTGTTAAGGCCTTTAATGCAGATAATTGAGAATATTTACCATCTAATAATAAAGTAAATGTCGTTGTAATCAAGAAGTTAATTATTGATATATGGAGACCTGATTTCCATTGAATTAAGTCATTTGGATGTTTGGTTTCCTCGAATAAAATCAACAATATTTTTGTTTTCATTAGACTGACAGGCAGGTTTGGGGCCTTAGATGAGATACAAAATTCTCATATGATCTCATTCCATCTCATCTCATAATTCAAATACAAAATTTTTGAACTAATCATTACAACTTATTCAAACTTTCAAGTAAAAAATAAAAAATAATAATCCAACTTTTCAAATTTCTAAATAAAAATAATATTATAAAAACTTTATTATTATTACAATATTTTAACTTTATAATATTTTTATTTAACTTTTTCTCTCTCCTTTCTCAAAATCTAAAAAATACTCAACTTAAACTATCTTACTACTATTCACAAACTATCTTACTACTATTCATAAAATTCTTATTTCATCTCACTCTCACTACAAGAAAAATGAGTATTTGTGACCCTTTTTTTACAAAGAAAAAGACTATTTGCGACGAAAACAAGCTTATTTTAACTGGAAATAACTGATCGCGAATAAGCAGTTTTCTTGTAGTGGATCCCCAAACAAACCTTAATAGAGGAAAAATGGAGGAAACACAAGAGACGTTTCCTACTTTTGAACTTTTAGCCAGATGTTGATCATAAGAATGTATTTGGAAGCTAAGATTTGAAGCCATAAGTTTCAGGCTTGAAAATTGGTTACTGAGATGATCCCTCTTCAGAAGGGTTTTACTATTCAACCATCTAGCTTTCTTCTAAATGATATTCTATCCTCCAGTATTTGGGTCTGATATTTTAGGAATGATGGTTTTTCTTTACAAAATCTGCTTGGGAGGATTTGAGAAATTATTCTGAAAATTTTCCATACTATAAAGCTATACGGCATCCTACTCTCTCTCTCTCTCTCTAAATATTCTTGTATTCGTTTTGAAACTATGGTTTAAGTAATATTAAATATAGTTTTAAGGTGTACAAATCTCCCACACTCTCTTTGAAAAATGGTAGAGTCTATCATTAAAAAATTAATTTTTTCATATGAGTATTGTATTTATCCACTTTTCTTCAGAAATAGTACACAGAACTTGCACGTCCTAATATGTAAATATCATTTCTCATGGTTTAAAGGTTTACCACTCAATGAAGCCATAATTAAGAGTGGCATTCCTTTAGTTTCAAGATGTAGTTGCTGCATTACTGCCATTAGGGCTTGTTTGGGAAGTAAGATGATCTCATCTCATCTCAAAAATTCTCATAATTTCCTTCCCAAATATCACTCAAATACAAACACATTTTAATTTCAAATCTATAACATCTTTCATCTAATCATTACAAACTTTGCAAACTTGCAAACATAATACAAAAGAACAATACAAATTTTTCATATTTCAAAACAAAAATTATATTCTAACAATATTTAACTTTTTAATCAATTTTTCTCTCTCATTTCCCAAAACCAAATAAAATATCTTAACTCAAATTATTTCACTACTACTCATATAATTTTCATCTCATCTCATTATCCAAACATGCCCTAAATCTAAATTGGCAGCTCTTGCTCCTTCTCTCATATATGTTGGGAGAATAAGTAAGGGTGAAAAAAAAATCGAATCGGATCGAACCGAACCAGTGTGTTTAATTCGGTTACCAGGTTTGGTTTGATCTGGTATTGGTTTCATTTTTCTCAAAACCGGTCAAAATCAATCATGTTTCGATTTTCCTTTTTCTATAATATATATTATAATATACTACAATATATTATCATTATATTATTATATACTATAATATACTATATAATATATACTATATAATATACCAAAAAAAGGGTACTGAACTGGACCAGAACCCGACAAAATCTAAAGTACGGGTTTAGGGATGTAACCAATGCGATATCGATTCTTCAAATCTCAAAAGTGATATATACCGGTTCAGTTCTAAAATATGTTCAAAACCGGATCGAACTAGATCGATTACACTCCTAGAAATAAGGCTAGCAAGGAATAAAGCTACATTTGATGAAGTTCCTGTGAAATGATCTGAAATTATAAGGATTCTTTTCTAGGTGGTTATTGCTAGGGTTGGGCAAAATTTTCGACCTCCGAACTCCGTCCGAGTTCTGACGATGTTCCGACTTCAACGAAGTCGGAGTTTGCAAAATTCAGAGTCGAAGTCAGAGTAACTCCAACTCCAGTAGTCGGAGTCGGAGTTGGAGTTGGAGTCGGAGTCAGAGTCAGAGTCGGAGTCGAAGCCCAACTAATCAAAACAAGTTGGAGTCGGAGTCGGAGTTACCTGATCAAAACAACGTCATTCCACTTCAAGAGGAACGACGTTGTTTTGCAGGCCCTGCTGATGTTTTGTCTTGATCAAGTAAGTAAGCGACGTCGTTTCGCTTTATCTCATTTTGTGAAGGAAGGGGGTCCAAAATGCAGGACTCCCTTCTTCCCCCCTCACTTTCACACAACAATCCCTAGTGAGTCACTTTCGCACAACTCAGTTGAGTTCCGAACGATGTCTACCGTCACCTAAGGCCTCTGTTTGCGACTCTACAATCACCGGAGTAATTGTAAGAATGATTTGTAACTTCCTCCTCCAATAGATTTGTTGTTTCTCCGAGTAGTTGTAAAATGTTAAATATGATTTGTGAAATGTGATTTGTAACTCTCTTTGTGAAATGTGTATAATTTGTTATTCATTTCAACTTCTTTGTTTTTTTATTTCAATGATTTCAATTTTTAGGCTGTTAAATTTAAGAATTGAAATATTTAGGTTTTGTAAAAATCGGGTGTTTTGTTCCAGGTGACATTCGCTCGAGCCAGTGTGGCTGGAGCAAACGTCACACAGATTATTCGCTCGAGTGTGGCTCGAGCGACATCACATAGATTGTTCGATCGAGCCTTCGCTCGAGTGTGGCTTGAGCGAACATCGCACAAATTGTTCACTCAAGCCTTCGCTCGAGTGTGGCTATAGCGAACGTTCGTTTATTTGTGTTTTATTTATTTTTAAAACCACAAACACGACTAGACACATATGTTTTTTCCTTTTCAATGTGTTTCCAATTTGTAGATAATTATCATGACATTTAAAATGACGGTTGTTTGTTAATTGTTTTAGATTATTTGCTCAAATTATGGATGTTACACCATCTTATTCTCACTGCGATTCTCCACAAGAGGATGACGTACAGCAGTTGGCATCACCAACTGGTACTTCAGGCTGTAGACCCCCATCTAGAGCAGCTACCTCCTATGCAAGTAGTTAAATCCCAATAGATCAAGAAGAAGTTGATATGCTTAATGAGAAGAAGGAGTTGATGAATGTTGGTGCTGATTCACTAGTACAACCTAGTAAAAAAAGGTCGTAGACATGGAAACATTTCACCAAAGTTCCCGGTGATCATGAGAACTTGCAGATTTGATGCCACTATTGTGGGCAACTATGTGGTTGTCATTCGAAGAAGTAAGGCACGCCAATATTAATAGCACATCTTACGGGCTGCAAATAATATAAGATACACAAAGGGCTGGTAGCAACTGATCAGACGAAACTGAGTTACGAGACTTCTACGGCCACTAATGGCACGCAGATTAAGAAGTTATCTATCCCTTAATACACTGAGAAGATGTTGAGGGATGTTCTTGTGGAGATGATCATCATTGATGAGATACATTTTACCATGGTTGACAAGGCAAGCTTCCGCAAATTTGTACACACTTTAGAGCCACGATTTCCCATGCCTTCACGGTATACTATGATGCACAATTGTTTGAAGTGGAATGCCAAGGAAAAGGCAAGGATGAAGGAAATGTTTGTCGTCACTGGCCAGAGAGTGTCATTTACGACTGATACATGGACCTCCATACAAAATGTGAGCTGCATGTATATCCCTGCCCACTTTATTGATAGTGAGTGGACGCTGCAGAAGCGGATTATCGGCTTTAAAGAAATTGTTGATCACAAGGGTTCATCCATTGGTAAGGAGATGGATGACTTTATAAAGGACTGGGGGATCAAAAAAGTACTTTGGATCACGGTTGACAATGCCAGTGCAAATGATACTGCTATTGATTGGTTCAGGCGGAATATGACTGTAAAGGAGAATATCATTCGTAAGAACAACTTTATTCATGTTCAATATTGTGCTCATATCATCAACCTCAGAATTTATGATGGGTTCAAGGAGGTTGATGAATCCATTATTAAAGTTCGGAACCTAGTGAGATATGTGAGAGCTTCCCCCCAAATACTCCACCAGTTTAAAATAATAGCCGAACAACTTGAGATCTCATCTTCCAGTATGTTGCAACTGGACGTTCCGACTCAATGGAACTCTACATACATGATGTTGGATGTAGCGCAGAAGTAACAAACAGCATTCGAGCCGAAGGAGGTCGAGGATAAGGGCATGAGGTATGCTTTGCTAGAGTCAGTTGGAGGGAGAAGGGGGCTCGGTGCACCAGACACTATTGATTGGGCGCCAATATCAAGTATTTTGTTCAGTTTTTGAAGTTATTTTATAACATAACTATGTGGATATCTGTGACAAAATATCCTACTACGAACATGTACTTCAAAGAGCTCTCGGGGCTTTATGACCACTTGTAAGAGAATTGTGTTAACAGTGTGGGTTTGTTGAATGCAATGGTTATAAGGATGAAATACAAATATAATAAATATTGGGGATGTGGAGAAGATAAATAGATTATTATTTGTGACTATGATCCTTGACCCCTTATATAAGTTGGCGATTGTAAATGATTGGATTAGGGACGTACTCGATGATGAGGACGCTGAAAAGTTTATTAGATCGCTTAAATATGATTTGATGATTTATATAGTCATTACAACAGTAGTGATTAGTCTTCAATCAAAGGCGGAAGCTCCTCTTACCCAACTGGCTCGACATCTTCCTGGAATGGCATACATGCACAAAGTTCAAATTTATCACGGCTACGACAGTATCATCAAAATCATGCATCGAGGAATATTATGCACTGTAAGTCTAAGGTTGAGCATTACTTTATAGAATATGTCGAGGCACCTAGTGATACATTCTAGATATTAACTTGGTAGAATGTGAATTCTGACAAGATTCCAATCCTTTCCTGAATAGTCAGGGATGTACTAGTCATTCTTATCACTACAGTTGCCTCTGAGTTGGCGTTTAGCACCTGAGGTCGTGTCTTGGATGCTTATCGGAGTTTATTGTCTCTGACCATTGTCGAGGCACTAGTTTGCACACAGAACTGGTTAAGTTCAACGCCTATTGGAGTAGATACCATTGATGCCGAGAGCTATAGGCTTGAATCAGGTAATTTTATGATTTTAAATAATTATTTACATAATTTTAATGTTTTCATTATTTAATTTATAATTTATATGATTTTGTAAACCTAGCTGTGAACCCCAGACTAATTGTGGATGATTGAGAGTCTGAGACCAACGCACCATGGGATGATTACCATTATGCAAAACTCGTCAGAGTTAGAGGTGGAGGTGAGTTCATAATATCACTTGGTTGATGGTTTAGAAGTCTATAGTTAAATGACTAAAGAAAAGATAGTGCATCTGATTAATAAAAGTTAAAACTTCGTGCAGGAAAATTAGAAATCACTATCGAGTCATCGACTCAAATGCATGGACTGTCAAGATTGATGTGGGGCATTGTGGTTATTTCATATTCGAATGAAATCTATGTCATTCTTCAATATTTTGGTACTGTAAATTTAAATTTATTGTGATTTGTAGTTTTAAATTTAAATTTGTGGTTTGCGATTTGTAGTTTGATTTAATTATTGTATTTAAATTTTAACTTTTTAACTTATTTTTTATCGTATTTTAGATTTTTTAATTATTTTTTTACATTATTAAACCGGAGTTGATATTGGGCCAATCGAAACCCATTTTCTCAATAGGGCAACTTGGCCTGAGTAGGCGGGCAAATGGGCCTGAAAAAGCCCATTTTCTACTCCAATCGGAGCTCCGAGCTCCGAGCTCCAAACTCCGATCGGAGTCTAACTCCGACTCCGATCGTAGTCGGAGTCAAAGGGGATTTTGACCTCCGACCCCAGTTGGAGTCGGAGGTGGGCATTAACTGCGTCAGTGTCGAAGCCCACCCCTAGTTGTTGCAATTAAATTCTATGATTAAGCCCAAAGCAACCCTTACTTTTAAAATCAGAAAGACTCTTGAATTACCCATATCAAAACTACAAAGAATAAAGGTTGGGAAACCTCTCCTTATTAAATGGCAGCATCCTAGCAAATTGGTGAAAAAAAAAATAAAGTCTTTGGTGTAGAATTTATCAACTAGAAAACTAGGCTAATGATTGTAGGACTGGTACGAAATATCACATGTCACTAATTTTGGAACTCAAGAAAATAACTACTGAACGGGTCATGAAATTGAAGCAACTTCTTCCCCTATCAGACTACAATAACTCCAGAAAATAGGCACGTCTCATTTCTGCTGTTGGAAAACCTAGAATACAACAAGAAGCAAGTTTGGAACCAAACTCCATAGAATCAAGACCTCATACTGAATCTTTCATCGAAGACAAAGCGGTAAGGAAGTACATTATATTATGTCAGAGTTACATAAATTACTATATATAAATCATAATAATGTAACGAGTGAACATATTCAGTTCCAAGTTTTGATGAAAATTATAGGCCAACCAGATGAACTGTATCTCTATTTATCCAAGAAGCTCTCAATGTGAAAAGGAAACTCCCAA
Organism: Juglans mandshurica; assembly: GCA_022457165.1. Lineage (NCBI taxonomy): Eukaryota > Viridiplantae > Streptophyta > Magnoliopsida > Fagales > Juglandaceae > Juglans > Juglans mandshurica. Next base: position 7,773,703 of record CM039625.1, read on the forward strand.
AAGGAAAACTCTTGGTTGATTTACATACATACACGTCTTACTATCCATTAAGTCCCCAAAGAATGTTGTGATTTGAATCTCGCATCTTACCAGGAACTTGATGGAGGGATTGGTGCTTTAGTCCACCACAAACACAAGTTGACACCAAATTAGTGTCATAATAATATTTGTCCCCTGCTGTACACCATTCAGTTATGTTCTTGCACTCCATTTTCCATACGACTTTAACCTGGTCAGAAGCAGCATACCATGAGTAATCTTGGGAGCACAGGACAACGTACAGAGAGACAGATTTACCTTCATATGTAATAGTGTTAACATATAATAGCAGTCTTTCAGAAAGATCATTCCAAGAAATTATGAAACAATGCCCATTGCAGGATGTTAAAACATTTCGGGCTATTTCGTAGGATGGGATTGTGTCTTCAAATGCTCCCATCTTCAATGGCAATGTTCAGATGCCTTTCAACTATCAAGACTACAAAGAAGTGATATGGGGTGGGTGTAACAAGAACTCTCCGGTAACTAGTAAATCTGTGGTCATTGGTTGTACACTCATGAATAGAAATAATCAGCTAGCTCAAATTTCAGCTTTAGATGGTACTGCAATAAATATGTCTAAAAATTATTCAGTGGAAGAAACTCAATAGGAAAGGACATGCATGTAATATGAGAAATGTTTACACAGATCAAATTTTGAACAAGAGATTCTACAGAGAAGGTACCCACGATTATTGGTCAAACAGAGTAACAGATGGCTGGATGAGGCATTAGAAAGCATGGCAGGTAAAACAACCACTCAAGGTGCCCATCTGGCGGGTTCTGCGGAATGATGGAGCCTTATGGGAAGTACTGGTAACTTGATGGGCCTTATTGGATACAACCGAGCTCCTCATGTCTTGGGCTCTCTTTTGAGCCGATCTTAGCTTGTTCATTATCTTATCCATGGATGATGATCTCTTCTTTTCCAGCTTCATCTGAAAAAAAAATGTTTAAAGGGTAATAAAACCAAATGCTCATGCCCCCTTCTGCGGAATGAGAACACATAAAGCATGTTTGACAAGATTTCTAAAAAGCATATTACCACCACCACGTTTCCTTTGGCGCATATACCCGAACAAGGATCATGGTCTAAAATAATCTCATGAATAGATACCTTTTTCATCTTTACAATAACAGAAAGAAAAAAGAAAAAACAAATTGTGCCTATACCCTATAAACCTATTTCCTTCAATTTTCAGTCCAAAGGCACAGCTGAATACTTCCTGTAATCACCCAACTCTTGATACTCACTTGAAGGAAAAGTCACTAGCAACAATTTCACAATTCAACAAATTTATTAAAAAAAAAAAAAAAGTAGGTTCAGCATGTTTAGGTGTGAGACATGCTATTCCCCCATCAAAAGGAAAGACAATTTGGCTAACCTAAAGTTCAAACTTTCCTATATATTGAAACACACTCTAAGATTTTGATAATTTAAACTGACACTAAAATAATGCTAGAGTAGACCAAAGTAACAAATATATGGAATTCAAATCACATAGGGAGAAAATAAAAAAGCAAACATCTCTCACAACCAAGGGTTGATTATTGGGTAAATGTTTTCATATTTTCAAGTTTATTTTGGGTAACTGGGAGGCCACACAAGCAAGTTCTGCAAAGCAAGCGTCGTCAATACTGACCAGCCTATTACCCCTCCAGAAATAATTGCCACATTATAGTGTCAGCATAGCGAGCAGCTTCCACTGCTCACTTTGTTTTCATAGAATGACATATTAAGAAACATATCATTAGGAAATAACCTCCAGTTTTCGGATTGCTGCCTCAGCTTTTGCCTTCTGCAGGTTCTCCCAGGCAGTGATTTTGGCTTCCTCTCTTTTCAACCTGGAAAAATTTACAGGCATTGACATGTTAATATAGAGTAGATAAACATCTGCATACATTTCATGGCTGGCATTTGGCGAGATTTATCTTCTGGTCTGAAACCGTGGTCAAACACTAATGATTAACGCTTATAAATGATGGAATCCGTGGACTAAATATCTTAGGACAGGAAATTGCATGCTCTAAACCACACAATTTGGACACTTAACCAGCTGAAACTCGGGATGTTAAACAACCACTGTCTTCAACTGTTTCATAGTAAGATATATCCAAAACTTCACAGTACAACAGAGTTGCAAAATTAAAAACACACCTTTTTATTTCACCGCACATGGATAAACTATTTACAACGAGGCAACATTAGCAAGAAAGGTAACTTAAGGATTTCTTGTTTGAGGATCTCGCAATGTTTGAGAAAGATAGCCTTGCACCATTTGATATCTCCAGGAAATTGTTTTCTTAACAAAATTTCCAATTCATATTATCATTAAATGTCCTGGCAGAATGAAGGAAATACAAGTAATAAAGTGTTCAAAGATCCATACTTGGAAATACTCCTTATATCCAAATTTGAAGATTGAGCATCCACGCCTTTCTTTTTCCAGTCATCAACTTTCTCTGAGCTCTTCCCAGGAAATCGAGCTCTATGTTTCTTGGACCACCTAGTCACGGTGACATGTTCATCTACCTGGACGTCTCTAACTTCCATTTTAGAGGATGGGACACTCTGCAACTCCACAATAGGAAGGGCAGATGGAGTAGAGGCAGAGAAAGAAATCCTTCTTTGAGGAGATGAGTGACTGCTACCCTCTGGGCTCATTTGGGTCGCCATGTCCCTTCTTGAAACACCACGAGATATATCAGTGCCTGCATCCTTGAGCCCATCAAGCTTTTCATCTGTGTTTGAACCAGGGAAATAGTTCAAGATCAGAAAGATGGATCTTACGAGATAAGGATAGAATTAGGCTTAACACATTTAAAGCAAGTATTATTACCCAAAATTGAGATTCTTCTACCCTTCAGATGTCATGAGAATTCTAATAAACTTTCTACGACCAGCATCAAGTACAAAGCCACAGAAGGAATGCGGAAATTGTGCAGATTGCAAAAAAGCCTAACTAAAAGGAATTGATATCCTTCACGCTGACAGTGACATCCATGAACGGAATTAAACTAAGTCTGAATATAGATGCAAATTCTATTTCTAATACATACTAATTAAAGGAAGTGAGGCTTAAAGGAGCTAATTTAGAAGTACCTTGTAATCCAGGCAACGATAATTGACTCAGCATCTCAGAGTACCCATGCACACTAACTGAACGGGCCATGCAAGCCTCTGTCCGCACAGGAAAGACCCCAACATTGCCACTAGAATGCATGACCAATCCGTCTGCTGCTATCACACCAAACGGAGAAGCCGCAACATTATCCCCATCAAACATCGGCATAGCCGGCGAATACATAGAGTAATATGCAATCCCAGGAGGACCGAGAGGACCACTCTTAGACTTTGGCCGCCTCTGCTGTGGCTGGATCGAAGGCCTCTCAACACCATCTACGGAAACCGGACTGAAAATCCACCTCTCTGCATCTTCCCATTTCGATGGCAACGTCGACCTTCCGTTATTGAAAGGTAGCAACGCCACGTTCGCTGGCTGCCTCCGATTAGTACTGGTTTGCATTGGTACACGCTCCGAGCTCCAACCCTTTTGCATTCCGATGCCCGCCTGACGATAATTCGGTGTCCCGGGACTCGGAAACGAACCGGACTTGCGAGACGACACAGCCGAGCTTTTCTTCATGGTTGCCAGCCGCGGCGAAGAGGAGGCGACGGTAACATTGTTGAGATCCAATGAAGCGGGTCTTCGTCTATCTGGCTTCTTGGATAGAACTTCAGATCTGGATCTCCGATCCTGACATTCTGCGTAGAGAAAGGGAAAAGGTTGTACAAATCAAATGCTTAACATAAACAAAGCAAAAGCAAAAGCAAAATCTTTCAGTTTGTCTTGTGAAGGAAGCGTGCCTGTGAGAGCTAGAGAGAAGGAGCTCCTTGCAGAATCTAGAGGCTGATTTTTGTCTTCAAAATCTGCGTCGCTGTCTTCCTTTAGAACTGCGTATAATACAAGGAAACAGTGAAGAGTCCGTGTCTACTGAAATTTTGAAACTTTTTTTTTTTTTTTTTTTTTTTATCAGTACTGAAGTTTTGAAACATTCCTGTGCTTTTATGGCGGCGTAAAAAAAATAGCCTTTTTTTCTCTCTTTTTAAAGGGCAAAAATATGGAGTACTTGAACACTACCTTTGGCATTTTCTCCTTTACTGAAGAAACGACTGTGCTTGTTGTAGTTGTTGTGTCCTGTGCGTTTGTTCGGACCCGGATCTAGATCTGGACCACTCGAGCTCTCGTGGTGATCACCATGGTCAGTTCCTGCCGAATGCTGCATCAATGAAATCACAGAATTTTAAACTCTACGAAACAGAGTTCGTCAACTTGGAATCTGGGAGTTCATGCAAAGGAGAAGCGGAAAAGGAGAGCCTGGGCTCAAATGCGCAATGCAATCAGCAAAGCAAGCATGCAAGTTGATCGCATGAATCCCAGAATTATGAAGCTGAAACACATATAGTTGGGCGGGGGGATTGAAATTACGAGGGAGATTTCAGAAGCGAGGGAATCGCGGTCGTGGGCATCTGAAGCAAAAGAACAGCGCTCGACGCTGGCGGAAGCAGAGGAGAAGAGACTGCAGAAGTTGGATTCGAGAGTGAGGATGACGGAGTCAGGGCTACTAGCATTGCGAGCTCTCGAGCCGGCACCTGTCGAGGAAGTCTGCCCCTGAAATCCCATCCCTGGCATCGTGATCAATTTGTTCTTCGCATCACGTTCATACTGATCAGTGATCACTGATATACGACTGAGAGAGAGAGAGTGATGAGATTCGCTTTTCAGCTTAGAATCTGTACAAGAATAAGATGGAATTTAACAGAATTGTCGCGTGTCGTAGTCCATTAACGATTTCTTTTTATTTATTAAGGATTTTTCTTTTCTAACAAAGAAATGATATACTCACGAGTCACGAAGTCAATCTACCGATTTTCCTTAACAAATGTGCCCTTTTTTATATAAAAAAAATTATATTGATCATCCTTATACACTATATATTCCAAGTTTTCTTTTATTTTTTATTTTTTTTTTTTTTTTGTCAAACATATGTTATATAGGTGATAAATAGAAAAATTTCATCAGTTTAAAAAAAATATAGTGTGTAATGTGTGGTGTGTAATATATAGATATGAAGAATAGCAAAACTCTTTTTTATAATATTTGTATTTGTTTATTTTTTATTATTGTGTTTTTTATTTTATTTTTATTTTAAGAAAAAACACAAAAAAATACTGTCCATACAAAAGCTCGACAACCTTTGTAATAAAAATGAGGTGGCCAAACTCTATTAAAAAACTTTAAAGTCCCGTTTGTTTTCTAAACTTCTCTTAATTAATTTCATTTCATTTTATTTAATTATTAAAATTTTTTAAATTTTTATATAAAATAAAATAAATAATTTAATTCTTTCAAATTTTAAAATAAAACTATTATTAAAAAAATATATATTCTAATAATATTTTATTTAATTTTTAATTTTAATCTCAATTTATCTCATCTTATCTGTAAAAACAAACTAGGCCTAAAGATTTACAACTTTTATCAAGATTTGATCATTAGGGTCATATCTGTCTTTTTTTTTTCTTTTTTTATCAGTTTTAACTATAAAAATTAGACGAAATTGTAAAGTGTACAATTGAATAATAGGCCGAGAAAAAAAAAAAAAAAGGAATAATAGAATATACAGAATTCAATACTTCGAGATGTAAAGTGCAAAAAGCCTTTTTTTTATATCAGCAAAAGTGCAAAATTTCTTATAATTCAAAAGCTTTTAAGGATAAATTTTTTTGTGAATACATTTTATACTCGAAATATATGCTATGTAATAGATTAAGAGAAAAGATAAGGAGGATGAAAATTCATTGACAATGGATGAAGGAATTGTTACGAGAAATTCTAAAACGCTCGTTTGTTTTTACAAATGAGATGAGATGAGTTGAGATTAAAGTTAAAAAGTTGAATAAAATATTATTAGAATATATTTTTTAATATTATTTTTGTTTTGAAATTTGAAAAAGTTGAATTGTTTATTTTATTTTGTATTGGAAGTTGAAAAAATTGTAATAATTAGATGAGATGAGATATTTTCTGATAACAAACAAGGCCGCAAATAATAACTAAAGAAAAATTTTTATTTATAAACCGACGTGGATAATATACTTAATAAAGTGCTTACATAGTATAATTTAATTTTAACAAAATTAATTTAAATTTTACAAATTAAATATTACCGTTTAAATAATGTGAATGATATATCCTGCCTACCGACTTAAAAACAGAATAGTTTTAACTAAAATAAAGTTTGAAATACAATTGTAAGTAAGCAATCACGAAGGCTTGTTTGGAAAAATATTTCATTTTAAATTTCTCATCTCATCTTCTTCCTAAACATCACTCAATTACAAATATTTTCAAATTAGCCATTATAACTTTTTTAAACTAATCATTATAATTTTTTCAAATTTTCAAATAAAAAATAAAAAAATAATACAACTTTTTCAAATCTCTAAATAAAAGTAATATTAAAAAATTATATTTTAATAATATTTTAATTTTATAATATTTTTTATTCAATATTTTCTCTCTCATTTCTAAAAAATCCAATAAAAACATCATTTGTTTTCACATATAAGATGGGTTGAGAATAAAGTTAAAAGTTGAATAAAATATTGTCAAAATATGTTTTTTTAATATTATTTTTATTTTGAGATTTGAAAAAGTTGAATTGTTTATTTTATTTTGTGTGAGAATTTGAGAAAGTTGTAATGATTATATGAGATAAGATGATAAAAATTATGAAAACAAATGATGCCTAATTCAAATTATATCATTATTATTTACAAATTAATTTATTATTATTAACAAAATTTTCATCTCATCTCATTTCACTTGTGCTAAGGATGAATGGAAGGACAACAGAAAAGACAACAATTTTCGCTCTTTTAATAAATAAGAGTTTTGTTTTTGTTAATGATCACAAAGTGTAGTTGGTTAGTGCGGAGTGGGGTGTTCTGCATCTTTTAATGTTTTGTCTTCATTACCTTGAGACTTGACTATGAATTTGACTGGAATGAATTGACAGTAGGGCCCATGGGTCATATTCGGATCTGATATTTGGGTTTATGATATATGTGGGGGTAACCAAGACTTTTTACGAGCTGGGCCCCTTTCCTTGACGAAACTACTCCGAAAAATCTTGCAGTCCAAGGACAAAGTATGACAGCACACCATCATCACATGTCTCCAAAGTAACTTTCCACCCTATCAAAAAGGAAGGTGAATAATAATTTTGTAAAACAATGGATTTAAAGAGTAACGTGACATACAAACTTTAAATAAATAAATTTTATATAAATCTTTTATAAAATAATGAATCTTATTAATAAATAATAATTTATTTATACTTTTTTAAGATGGGATCTATTTTTTTACAAGAATTTATATGAAGCTTATCTATTTAAGACTTGTACAAATCATTTCTCATTTAGAAATTTACAGGAAAATATTTGCACCATATTATCGGGTAAATAGTCAATAATATAATTGGCATCGGGCCTGTACTCTAAAACCCTATTATAAACAGTAAAAAACTTCTCATTCGCCAGGAATGTAAGATCTCATACACTATCTACTCTTATCACAATCTTCTTTCTGTTTGAGGTAAACTTTAACATTATTTGTAACGTTCCAAACAAGACCCTAAGTCACATCTGGGCATATACTTCAAAAAGAAAAATAAATTATACAATTAGAGTCTCTTTGTAAATAATAAAAACTTTTCATTCCTTAATAATATAAAATCACATACACCATATATCATTATCATTTACTATAAGATATACAATATGATGCATTATAAAATGATGTTGCATAATTCTAACTAGTAAGTGCTAGCTCAAAAGATGATAAAAAGATTAATAACATTTTATTTATATGTGCGAATTATATAAGATTGAGAAACGTGTATGCTTTCACTCATTTGACCTTATGCATGCATAATTGTGAACATATCTTTCTGTTCCTGTGAGAGAAATTTTATGCACCAGTCATTATTCATTTTTACATCTTATTTTTATAATTTTTTTTATAAGATGTGAGGTATTTTTCATAAGGTGTAAGGTATGGAATAGTGAATAGTAGTTGATATATAAAATTTTTCTTCCCATGAATGATGTCGTTGGGCTTGCTAAGCTGTTTTTCTTTTCCAAAAAGAAAAAGAATTTTTTTTTTAAGTTTTGAATTAAATTTTAAGAATATTAAATTAAAAAAATAGATTATTATTCATAAATTATTTACTATTATTTTATTACAGATGAACTATACTCTTAGGAAAAATGTTACTCTTTCCACTTGTGACTCCCGCTGAAAGTTACCGCTAAAACTTTTTTTTATTAAATGATTAAGTAAATATTTTTTAATAGTATTATGATGTTTTGAACTTTTTTTTAAAAATATTTAAAAGTGTTAACTTCGAGCGGTGGGAGTAGCACCACCAATGCTCTTAACATGAAACGCCGGAGCCGGAATGTCTTTGTGGTTCAGTTCTAGGATGCTTGGTTCAGTTTTTGCACTTCTTCCTGCATGTGCCAGCCTAATCTGTGGACTTGTGGCATGAAACCACGTGATTTTCAGATTGCAGGAAATATTTATTTCCATGAAGACTTTTCGGGGATAACTCAACCCGATGTGGTTCCCATACACGCTTAAACGGGGCAAAGCAATGGCCATTGTTATTCGTAAATTTGTAATGCAATATATATCAAAATAATTAACAGCACAAAAAAAAAAAATCAATCTCCTCTTCTCATTCAACACTCAAGCAATCAGAATGGCTTATCCTATTTGCATGTAAATGCAAAATAACTAACAATGATCCAAAAAATTAAGCCTATTTGCATGTAATGCATGTAAAGTAGTATATGCAAAATACACTTGTGCTGTAGTGTTTTCTCATTTCCTTTTGGATAATAACTATCTATCTATATAAATATTTTGTAGTTGTTTCGTTCTCTTATTTAGGGGTTGTTTGGATTGAGAGATCAGCATCTCAAATTCTCAACTCATCTAATTATTAAAATTTTTTTTTAAAATTTTTATACAAAATACAATAAATAATTCAACATTTTTAAATTTCAAAATAAAAATAATATTAAAAAATAATATTCCAATATTTTATTTAACTTTTATCTCATTTCATCCCAACTCACTATCCAAACTTCTTCTTACTCTCTCCTTTTTTATATGACTCAAAATGATTCCATTATTTTTCAAAAGAACTTAAAAAAAAAAAAGGCTATTTAAATGATATGGAGAAATAATATAAATTGTCTCTTCATAATTCTATTAAAGAATGATGTCCATGTAACATTTACTCCTTGTTCTTTCATGTAGAAATTACACTCCTTATGTATGTTTCATTCTCGACTATATATATATATATATATATATATATATATATATATATATATATTCAAATAAGAGAAATGTTGGTTTTTATTTTGAATATTATCATGGTATTAATTGATGTGGTGCATTTTAATGATTTTTCACTCAAATGGTTAATCTATTAAATTAAAAAGCATCAGATAAATTAATATGATTAGAAACCATAAAATTAAAACGATAAAGTGGAGGGAAGTAAATAAACATGAATGCCTCGAGAAAATAGCTCTATGCGGCTTTGTTCGCAACATATTCAATGATAATGGTCATATAGACACTGTAAAAAAATTATTTATTTATGATCAGTGATTTTTAGCGAAAATAAATATTTTCTGTTAAAATGAATTTATTTTCGTATTAAATAGTTATTCTCATAAAAAACATTCCGTCACAAATTCTCGTTTTTTTTATTATTATATATATACAATATTAATACAATGGCATTAATTATCCAAGAAAAAAAAATTTAAAACATACTTAAAAAAGTATTGATTTGACATAATTTAATTTAGAAAAAAAAATTAAAATTTAAATCTTATAAATCAAATATTACCGTGTAAATGATATAAATTGTGTGTTTTACCGCCACCGTCTTATAAATAAAATAATTTAAAAAAAATATTGTCTTTAATTTACATCGCTTGTGACCTGGCAATATCCCAACTTGAAATTACACATTTATATCATCTGTCTTTCGGTTGAGGTTAGATTAATATGTATGCCCCAGTCCTCATAAGTGTCACTACTCAGTTAATCATTTCTCAACTATATTCATTTAACTTAGGTTTGAGGTTGATGATAATTAATTGCAAATGCAAGGTTCAAGCTGTACCAATTCAATCTCTCATTTAGAGCCTATGGTTCATATTTATAGCATTTTTGCAGTACTTTCAATAATTATCTTACTTATGAAGAACAGAAAAAGGAGTTGTACGTTGCCGTCGGATTTACAAGGGATCAACCAAGGGCCTTGCATTTGGATACAGGCCACGGTAGATAATTTACAATTAATAGTAAAAATTAGTAAATAGTAATGAAAAATAGTAAATAGTTTGTAAATAGTAGTAAAGTATTCTCAACTTACCAAACACAGCTTAAGAATATCTTAGTATATATGTGAATAAGAGTGAAATTATTTGAATTAAGATATTTTTTTTAGATATTGGAAAATGAAAGAGAAAAAATTGAATAAAAATATGATAAAGTTAAAAAATTGTTTAAATATTATTTTTGTTTTGGAATTTGAAAAATTAGTATTGTTTCTTGTGTTTTGTTTGGGAGTTTGGAAAAGTTGTAATAATTAAGTAATAATTAGATTAAAAAATTAAAGATTTGAAATTAAAAGTATTTTATGTTTAAGTGATACTTGTGAATGAAATATTTGAGAATATATAAAAACTCTTGAGAATAATTATTTTGCCAAACAGATCCTAAAAAAACACAGAACAAGGTTGTGTATATGTGCAAGCAGGATTTGCTCTCTAGTTGGCATTTTCCAACCAATCATTAAATGGGGAAGCTTTCATGAATAAATGAGAACTAATAAAAACATATGTTTTGCAACTGTGTCGTTTGAATAGTGAGATGAGATAAGTTGAGATAAAAGTTAAAAGTTGAATAAAATATTATTAGAATATTATTTTTTAATATTATTTTTATTTTAAGATTTGAAGAAATTAAATTGTTTATTATATTTTATGTAAAAATTTAAGAAAATTATAATAATGAGATAAGTTAAAAATAAATGAAATGAAACGAGATAATGTCAGATTTTCTTTGCTATTCAGATCAGTACCAATTTCAACCTCAGTTTGCCTCAGTTTACAGGGAAAATATATCTCAACTAGATAGCTTTATGAGCAATATACTCTCTCCATGCAATGTCAAGGAATCAGACTGATTGGCTGATTCACTACCAAACTTCTGCTGAAGCATTGAAGTAAGCAATTATTGCCTTCAAGTTTCAACTTGCCCATTTAAATGGTTCTTCTCAACTCGAGAGTCGAGACCATGGGCCCCGGCGTTAGCAATAAGGACTAGAAGTTGTTCCAAAAGAAAGGAAACACCAAGCCCAGTTTTAATTGTCTTCCAGGCTATTAGAAAGAGTGGGTCCTTACTGTTGAAAGATTCTAGGTGAACCCTTTTCATATTTTATTGGATACAATAAATGTATTTATAAGCTATTTTTTTAACACATCACTTATGTGAAACTAGTGATGTGTACCATCGACTTGTAAATAATATAACTTGATTACATAAGTATTACTTAGGACTTCTTCACATTAAAATGGATAACTAAACAACATGAGTTTTGAAAAATATGGTCACTAGTTCCAAATGAAAATCGAAGATTCATAGGCAAGTTTGTAGAACATAAAGAAAGTAAACTCATCACAAATTCATTGAAAATGAATATGAAGAATGAAAGTTGGCATCTTGAAGGTGCTCTATTGGGTACTGAGGATGATGGATGAAGTCTTGCTTTCACCAAGAATAGATGTTAAAGATATGGGGAAAGTGCTACCTCCAGCCTGTCGCCTCCCATTGTGTAAACAAGAGGCCTAAGTGTGAGTGAACTCTGATAGACCAAAATTATGGCATGTAATACAATTCTAAAGATCGTATTCAACCCTAAAGGATATAAAAGCTTGAAATGCAATAAACTTTAGAGTTTGGATACACTTTAGGGATTTGAATCTAGCAAATATAAAAGCAGAAGCATCCGATTGTAACCTAGCCCAAAGCTCATATTTTACATTTGTTGACATCTACAATTGGAGGAAAAAAAAACAGTGGAGTCTACTAAATATACACAAGAGAAAGCTCCCTAGTTAATCAAAGGTTAGGAAGAAAGTACCTATGCTGCCATGTAGGATAGGCCAATAAACACTTCTCCTAATTGGTTGAAATTATCAATCATAGGCTATACATAACAAACCTGCAAGCATATCTCTTTTCAAAGTAGCATGAACCATCTCAACACACATTGCAAGGTGGCTATAAAACCACCTCACGAAAGGGCAAATTTATGCACAAGGTGGCTCTGTAGTCACTCCGCATGGGGTGGCACAATCATCTTTAGGGTGCACTCCAAATGCAATAATTGACCATACATAGTGGTTGGAGTGGCCCCGCCACTTTAGACCACCCTTGGAGGGGTGACAGTTAGGTTTAGGAGTGGGCCTAGCCCCACTAGAAGCGAGAAACCAGCCCATACTAGCTGGTGAGCGAGTAGGGAGGCATAAACTTTTATATGTAGCGAGCAAGTGGGTAGGGGAAGACTCAAATATTTTTGTTTAGCGGGCGAGAGGGTCCTACCTACATTGGGCCATAATATACCCATTTTAAGAAAACCCTAATCCTATCTCTTCATTTCAGCCGCATATTCTTCTTTCCTCCTCCTCTTCTCTTCTTCATCTCCTTTTCCTTCTTCTTTTCGTCTCCTTCTCTCTAGGTGAATTCTTTTTCATGTGATGGTCTCGTTGTCTTGGTGTGAACAAGATGTTTCCCTTTATGAAACGATTCTAAGTGAATGATATTGAATTCTTGAAGAGCTAAGTCTATATTGTAATCTTTCAATTCTCTTGCCACTTTTCTTTATTTTATAACACGTTATCAGCATAAGACTCTAGCTAATTGTTGAGTTCTTTTGATCTTTGGAAAGATACTTGCGTAACATTTTCCGGTCATTGCAAGTTTTCCTTCTATAAATGTTGATATCTGTTTATGCGATATAAATCATTTTATAAAATCTTAATATGATCTATAATATCAATGCGATAAATATTAGTCTTATATATGTTAGTTTGATTTGAAATACTTCTTTATCATTCAATTCTTGCTTAGATAGAGAACATGATAATGTTTTAAGAAGGTTTTAAGGAAGAATTAGGCACGAACCTTTTGTCCATAGAGACCTAGAAACCCAAACACAAAATGGAAACGTTCAAATGTGTTGAAGTAATTTTGGTAGGTAGCTCTAAGATGTGAACAAGGCGATGTTAACCAATGAGAGCTATGTTGGGTTTGTGAAGCTTGGTTTATTGTAATGGCAACCCAACTTGATGATCTAATTCGACAATGATTCATTATGGTCTTTGAGTGGATTTTCAATGAGGCTTATGCTATGGAACATCGTAGGATTAGTCCGTTTTGGCACAGTTTTTGACTCAAGAAGTAGCAAGACAGAGAGTTCGCTCCATAGTCTCTCGACTTCCAACTCGAGCTAAGATCAGACAGAGAGCTCGCTCGAGTCTCGCTACACAATGGGCTCGAGCGAAGGCCAGGCAGAGAGTTCACTTGACAGTCGCTCGACAATGGGTTCGAGCAAATGCCAAACAAAGAGTTCGCTCGATATGCGCTCAAGTGAATGTCGCAGAAAAGTGAAAATTAGGGTTTTTGCCGTGTAACCCTATAAATATGATTATTTTTTACAGTATGGCCATTTTGAACAGTGAAAAATAGCCACAAAAGTGTACCTTGTGATTCTTCAACATAATAAAATCCTATGTAGCTCCGTGAAAGTAGGCACATTGCCTAACCATGTAAATTTGTGCTGTGTGATTGATAGCTTAATTATTTCTTGTTTACTTTTGGTTTTTTGTCATCGTTTTCACAAGTTATTTTTCTCCCTAGTTATCTTCATTTGAGCATGTCTGACCGACTCTCGATATTTCGATGCTATTTTCCCATTTGATAAGCATTCGAAACAAAACCATCCCAAATTGATCCAAACATGTTTTGGATGTCTGAGTTGTTCAGTTTTAAATAGAAAAATGATATTATTGTTATAAATGTATATACAAACTTGTGGATGCCTATTTAGATTCCATCTCTTATAATTCTAGCTCATTCATGTATCAACTCTTGAAATTCTTAAATTTATAAATGTATCTTATTAATTTACGTATCACACTTTCATATTCATTATCTCTTATGTCTATAAAATGGTACTTTAAGGATTATTGTACAACACAAGAAATTCTAAGTAAATGATTTTAAGCTCTTGAAGAGATAGTCTTACATTACAATATTTCAATTTTCTTGTTACTTCTCTTTAATTTTACAACACGTTATCAACACGAAATTCTAGCCAACCGTTATGTTCTTTTGATGTTTGTTAAGATACTTGTGTAACATTTTCCTACCATGGTAAGTTTCTCTTCTACAAATATTCATATATATGTTTATTACGATATAAATCAATTTATAAAATCATGATATGATCTATATGATATTATATAAAGTAGAATGTTATCATATTAATGCGATAAATATTCATGTCTTCTATATGTTCGTTTGATTTTGAATACTTTTTTCTCATTCAATACTTAATATATTTGTTATAAATCATGTCAAATCTTACGAAACTCGAATATGTTGCCTTCGATATTTCTGGCAACAATTATTTATCATGGATCTTTGATGCTGAGATTCATCTTAATGCAATTAATTTAGAAAATACTATTAAGGCAGAAAATGAAACATCTCTATAGAATCGTGCTAAAGCAACAATCTTCCTTTGCCACCATCTGTATGAAGAAATGTAAAATGAGTATCTCACAACAAAATATCCATTGATTTTATGGGATAGTTTAAGGGAGAGATGCGAGCACCAGAAGACCGTAATCCTCCCAGAAACTCGTTATGATTTGATGTACTTAAGATTGCAAGATTTTAAGACCATTAGTGAATATAAATCCGCACTTTTTAAAATTAGTTCAAAGTTGTAATTGTATGGAGAAAAAGTCACTAATGAGGATATGTTGGAAAAAAATATATATTACAGTTCATGTCTCGAATGTACTCCTGCAGTAGCAATATCGAGAGCGAAAGTTCACCAAGTATTCTGAACTAATATCTTGTTTACTAGTGGCTAAACAAAACGATGAGTTGTTAATGGAAAATCAAAAGTTTCATCAAATTGGTTCTACTTCATTCCTTGACGCAAACGAAATTTGATTTCATTATAATAAAAAAATCCATGGTCATGGTCGTGGATGTGGACATGGTAAAAAAAACTATTGAAATCAATGGGGGCGTACTCATATTGTTTCAAAGATAAATGCTACATACCACCTGAAATGGGAGTACACTGCAATAAAGCAAGATGAAAATAAAGGCTTGCATAATAAGCCTGTGAAGAAATATGAAAATAAATATCACAAGCGTGGTATGAAATGGTATTAGTCACATACCCGTTGTGCATCGAAACATTTGGTGGAACCATATTAAGCATTTATGAAATAAAAAGAAAAATGGATTGAAATGAATTTTACCGACCACAAGGATCCAAAAGATCATCAAACTTGTTTTGATAATCCACCTAGGATTGACCTAACTAATCTTGATATTTCTAACTTTTCTGTGAATCCTAACGAGGACAATGTTCTTTTGATTAGTGATTCATATGGCCATAACAATTAATGTTTTCTCTTTATTATGTAATCACATCCTGATTTCATTGTCTTCTTTTAATACATCTAATTAAATTTTCTTTTGCATTAACAAAATTTTATATGTTTTCTGTTTATAAGGAGATATGAGTTTTATTGTTATATTAACCAATTCAATATAATTGGTGAAGATTTGTATCTGTCAAATTTTTGTAGAACACATAAAATTCTTCAGAATAAGCAAGATTTTCAATATTTAACATCAAATAACATGTACCCAAGATTTTATTCCGCAAAATCCTTGCTTAGATAGATAAAAAGAAGAGGTTTTAAGAAGGGTTAAGGAGGAATTAGGAACGACCATTTTGTCCATAGAGATCCAAAAGCCCAAAAACAAAATGGAAACGTTCGAACTTGTTGAGGCAATTTTGGTAGGCAACTCTAAGATGCGAATAGGATGATGTTGACCAATGTGTGCTATTCTTCTCCCTAGTTATCCCCATTTGAGTATGTCTAACTGACTCTCGATATTTTGATACTATTTTCCTGTTTGATAAGCATTCGAAACAATACCATCCCAAACAGATCTAAACATGTTTTGGATTTTCGAGTTGTTTGGTTTTAAGTATAAAGATTATATTATTATTATAAATGTATATACAAACTTGTGATGACCATTTAGATTCCATCTCTTGTAATTCTAGCTCATTCATGTATCAGCTCTTGAAATTCTTATATTCATAAATATATCTTATTAATTTATGTATCACACTCTCATATTCCTTATCCCCCATGCCTTTAAAAGGCTGTCTTAAGGATTATTTGTACAACACAAAAATTCAAAGTGAATAATATTAAGCTCTTGAAGAGCTAGTCTTACATTACAATCGTTCAATTCTCTTGTTACTTCTCTTTAATTTTACAACACGTTATCAGCACAAGACTCTAACTAACCGTTGTGTTCTTTTGATCTTTGGCAAGATACTTGCATAACATTTTCCAAATATGGTAAGTTTCTCTTCTATAAATATTCATATATATGCTTATTGTAATATAAATCATTTTATAAAATCTTGATATGATTTATGTAATATTATAGAAAGTAGAATGTTATCATATTAATGCCATAAATATTCTTGTTTTCTATATGTTAATTTGATTTTGAATACTTCTTTCTTATTCAATATTTAATATATTTGTTATAGATCATGTCAAATCTTACGAAACTCGAATTTGTTGCCTTCAATATTTCTGGCAACAATTATTTATCATGGATCATTGATGATGAGATTTATCTTGATGCAATGAATCTTGGAAACACTATTAAGGTAGAAAATGAAACATCTCTATAGGATCGCGCTAGAGCAATAGTTTTCCTTTGCCACCATCTGTATGAAGAAATGTAAACTGAATACTGATTGAGTTGAGTTATTGCATATTTTATACATTTAGAACCAATATATTTTATTTATTTCATTACATTATTATTGGTTTTAGATGGAAAAAAAATGGTTAAGATGAATAAATCCGAGTTATGATTTAAATTGGTTAATATAATGATTTATGCTTAATTTTATAACTTGTGATTTAATCGGACAATGTTCATTCACATGTACAAGATATTTTTGAGATTCTATTATTCTTTTTTATTTTTATTTTATTTCTAATTTCTATTGTTTTTATAGGTTAAGAAATGAAAAATTTGAGAAAAGTCAAGGCACCAACATTTTTTTTAGTGTTTGAATTTTGGACGGAAGCAAGAATAAAAGGCAACTTTTGGAATTTCTCTAAAGGAGGACACGCTACACGCACAAAAGAAAAGAAAAGAATCGAGGATTCTTTGTTTTTAATTCATTCGGACGCAACACGCAAGGTGAAGGTATTTTTTGGATTTTACAGAAGCAACGAAATTTTTTTTCCTTTAAGGGAAAGAACGCAGCGCCGCTTAAAGAACTCCTTTGGGGTCTAACTGCCGCTCCAGCCATCTCCTCTACTGCCTACCACCTCCATCTCCATTCATTTGGCTTACTCTTTTCATTCCATACTTTTTACTTAATTTTAGTTTAACGTTTATGGAGTATTTTTGAGATTTTTGGCTTAGAAGTTTGGACAATTTATTTGCTATTTATTTTACTTAATGTTTTTTCTTGCTCTTTTAAGCTTTCATTTAACAGTGATTACAATTACTATGAATTGATTTTGAGAATTTGTGATTTGAATACAAGGATGAACCCTAGAATCTTGATTTTGGGACTTTTCAATTCTCAGCTCGTATTTTGTCAATTATTTTCTAATTTAATTTAATTCTTAGCTAGTTTTATTAATCTCTTGGTTTCATTGCTAATTAAAGCTTAATTAGGACTTTCAGTTTTATTATTTAATTTTCATATTAATTAAGATTGTTTATCTTAGTTGATTCCTTCATTGTTAATTTTAATTTATTAGTTTTTTACGTTTCATTTCGACACTAAAAAATCCAAAAATATGAATCTAATACATGACTAGTGTCATTTTCATTCCCGTTGCACTCTTCCATTCATTGCACCTTCCACCGTTTTTATTTTCTCTTTGTGAATATTTTCACAATTTTAAACGAGTTTGATTTTAAGTAACTTTCTCTGATGAGACAATTTAGGAATTTATTCCTAATTATTACGCGACATCATCCTGCACTTGGGATAGCCTTTATGCTGCTCATTTTTTAGTGAGTCAAGTACCTCACAGTAAAAGATTCATTGATTCTATGAATTTAAGGGAGAGATAAGAGCACCAAAAGACCGTAATCTTCTCAAAATCTCGTTATGATTTGATGAATTTGAGATTGCAAGATTTTAAGATTGTTAGTAAATACAACTCCACACTTTTTAAAATCAGTTCACAGTTATAACTGTATGGAGAAAAAGTCACTGATGAGGATATGTTGAAAAAAATATATACTACATTTCATGTCTCGAATGTCCTCCTGCAATAATAATATCGAGAGCGGAAGTTCACTAAAGAGTCGTTTGGATTCAGAGATGAGTTGAGATGGTTTGTGAATAGTAGAATAAAATAGTTTTAGAATATTATTTTTTAATATTATTATTGTTTTGAGATTTGAAAAAGTTGAATTATTTATTATATTTTATGTAAAAATTTGGGAAATTTGTTTTGAGATTTGAAAAAATTAAATTATTTATTATATTTTGTGTGGAAATTTAGAAAAGTTGTAATGATAAAAATGAGATAAGTTGAGGTGGGTTTTGAATTCAAACGAGGCCGTAATTTGAACTAATATCTTGTTTATTAGTGGCTAAACAAAACGAGTTGTTAATGAAAAATCACTAGTCTCGTCCAACTGGTACTACTCCATTCATTTAAAGCGAACGGAATCTTATTTAATCATAATAAAGAAAACCATGGTCATGGTCATGGATGTGGGCATGGTAGAAAAACTATCAAAATTAAAAGGAGCGTACTCAAAGGTTTTCAAAGAGAAATGCTACATACCACCAGAAGTTGGACCACACTGCAATAAAGTAAGATGAAAATAAAGGCTTGCATAATAAACCTGTAAAGAAATATGAAAATAAATGTCACAGGTGTAGTTTGAAATGGTATTGGTCACGCACCTGTCTTGCGTCGAAACCTTTGGTAGGACTATATCGAGCATTTATTAACGAAAAAAGAAAAATGGGTCTGTTGGAGGTAAATCTACGAGGCCTAATATAGCATTCTAGACCCAGTCCATGAGGAGAGACATCATCAAGAAACAAGAAGGGAGAAAGGAGAAGACAAGATAAGAGGGGAAGTCAGACACACAAAGGGTGAGGTGACATAAAGCTGTCCCTTCTCATAACTCCCAAGGGCCCGCATTAAAGGGGATCTGACGGAAAGATAAGGGCGAGCACAAATGGAAGATAGAGAGACCATCTTCTCTAGGCCAAAAGGGGTTACCGACCACCATTGTACAGTAAGGTACAAGAGATCATGAGAGACTGTAATATATTTCTATCATAATGGATTTGTCCTCTAAACGACCCATGAACTTAGGCCCTGTGCCAAACCGCTTAAATCCATATGTCTCATTCTCTACTTATATTTTCTGTATTCTTATTCTATTTACTGCTATGGATGTATGTACGAACACCGTATCGACGCCCCAAGCTACCATCGTGGGCTTCAGACCGCATCATCGAGACTTGAGACTGTAGGTTGGGGATGACTCATTTTCCTGTTTTGGCCTATTGTGCAAATTTATGAGTTAATAGTTGGCGTTGTATGTGCGATCGACTTTTTATCTACACCGGAAGTAGGGGAATGATGATTTTTTGGCTCTTGAAATCATCTCTAAATGACTAGATAAAATTCCCCAACCTTTCATCTGTCATTATTTTTATTTTATTACACTGTTACAAAAAAATCAGCGACATAACAGTTCCTCACCCATACGGTTAAGAGCACTATGCACTTAAAATAAAACACATGCACCCAACGTTTCATGCCCCAAGGGAAAATTTATTGCCCATGCAGTTAAGTGCACTATGTGCACGTGTGGCATGCACCGTGCATGTACCATGCACATGGCACATACAGACACACCCAGGGCACACACAACGGGTACGAGGGCCGGCCACCTCCTCTGCGCAATGCAGGACAAGGCCTGCCTAACACCCAAGTGGGAATGATAGTGTCTTCCACCTGTTCTTCACCGCCATGGTTTGTTGTGCACGTTGTGCACAATACATACGAAAGGTGCACACCAACATGCACCATAAAGATTCACAAACCAGGCAACTGTGGCTGACACCAATTGCCACCCAAGTCGCCGGCATCTTCTGTTGTCGGCCAAGAAATCCTCAGCCACGGAGGCTCCTCCCAATAGTTTCTCGATGCCAGGCACAATCATACTCCCCCATGATGATTGAGAGCTGGAGAAACCGTCTGCGGTCGCTGCCACAATTGTCAACGGAATCTCCTACCTCCATTGGCATGTGCTTGTGAAGATGGGTGGCAGGCATAGTGTCTCGACGATTAACATTTTCTACATCCACTAAGACATTTTTGGCCACTCCAATTCGCCCACCGTGCACGGCACGATGCAGACAACAACACATAGGCAAGCTTCCTTGCTGCCCAAGGGTGTTTTGCTACCCATGTACGTGGCGAGAAAGCTTCCTTGCCTGCCCAAAGCGTTTTATCACCTACATACACAATGATAAAACGAATTTATATCGGATTGACGTCTCTTGGCGAGCAACTGTACAACGTCTCCACCATGCAACCAGACCAGCATTTTCACCATACAACAAAACCGACATTTCCATTATGCAACCAAACCAACATCTCAATTGTGAAATTACTCACTAGCCTTACCCAGTGCAGCACCTAGCTAGGTTATGGCTACCAATGTCCAACCAACACTCTTTCTCTCTCATGACGAGCGATATCTCGCCAGATTCACCTCCGCATCATCTCGCCACCCTAGTGGCCAACAACAAGCACGCAGCGGGCAAGTCTCGGGTTGCCACGATGAAACACGCACTCCCTCTCTCTGGTCCCTCATAAGTCCAAGTCAACTCACCAATATTTAGGAGTGGCATACAGATCTCAAATGAAAACTTTTTGAACGTATGGCAAGCAATGAATGTATCTGGATTGTGAAAATCTCAATTTATTCTATCTCTTAATTTTGTAGAGTACAAGTTTGAACCTTCCTATGAGAACATATGACAAATTGAGTTGCATCGTACACACGGCCAAAGCTGCAAAACATCTTTTGATCCAGTTATTTGAATCCAATTATTTGGTGCCCCATGGATTTCTAAGAAATATTCGTATTGTTTAGACGGTTCATTGGTCATCGGATATGTGGCGCCCCCGACCCCCATGCAAGGAGACACGGGAATCGAGACGTCCGGATGATGACAACACGATCATGCATACCAACGAAAGTGCCAAGTGTGTGTACATGCAACAGTGTACAAAAAATAACGCAGCGGATTAGTCTACTAAGTACCAGAATTTAAATACAATCTAAACATCAGTAGAGGTTTAAAAAGCAATTATACAGTCATCCAAAAATAAAATACAATACTTTAAAATAAAATAACTAACAAGTGATCCCAGATCACTCCTCGGGCGGAGCCGTCTCCTCAGGCTCGCCCTCATCCTCCTCATCTGTATCAAAATCTGCGTTACCACAAAATGGTACCGCAGGTAAGTATAACCCAAATAACCACGTAATGAAAATGCATTAACGCAACCAACATGCATGCATATGATGAAATATGCATTTTTCCTCAAAACATCATTTTCCCCGAAAATGATTATTTTCCAACACACGCACGCCAAAATCTCATTTGGCCCAAAAATATCCGTAAAACATTTTCTCAGAAAATGATTTACACAGAAATCCAACACAAACTATTTTCCTAGAAAATAGTTCATTAATCCATTATTACCATATGCACCATGCTCCCCTAGGGACCATCCGCACGTCCTCGCTTCGTAGCGATGCTTAGTTCCACGCCCAGCGCGTTCGTGGCCAAGCACCCACAATGCAACGAGCGATGCCCAGTTCCACGCCTAGCGCGTACGTGGCCAGACATCCTCTGGTCCCCGCCAGCAGAAGGACCACGGAGTCGGCACGACTCTCTCGTCCGATCCCATTGTCGCCCGGCGACAATCCAGGGGATGTTACTCAGTATATTCCGCTCCCGAGTAACCAGAGGAGCTCCACCGCGATAATGCCCCATCTTGGCTTGGGGTCGTGATACACACGCACCCAAAATCCATTCTCACATGAAAATCTAGTTTTCATAAATACATAAACATGAATGCAATGCACGAAAACCCAGTTTCCTTTACAAACATGATCATGCGTGCAAAGTACATGAACCAACACAATATCCAACAACCAACAATAACCAACCCAATCAATTACACAAACAACTCCAATCACTAATCCATCCGACCCCCGTACTCCTCGGACTCAGTCCGGCATGTTCAACCAAATACAGTGAAATGAATTAGTGCAAAAATACATTTAAATCACGAAAGTTCTTTGGAGAAATACTTACAGCACTATATAGCAATTTATGATGGATCAAGAAGCTGCAAGAAGTGACGTCTGAGCAACGCAACAGTGCAAAATACACTGTGGCCGTGGGTCACAAATATCCACTTTCAAACGGAGACAAACGAAGACCCAAGATTGAGAAGGGTAGGGTCTAGGGAGGTCGGTGAAACTAGTGGTGGTGAAGGTTGGCCGTGGGTGGCGGCGCAATGGGTGGTTGAAGACCAAAAATACCCAAATCGAAAATGGGGTTGGAAGTGCTTCACCGGTGACGGATCGGAGCTAGGGTTGGGTCCATTGGGTTGCTAGGAGGTCGAGGATGAAGTTGTGAGAAGATGGTGGCCAATGGTGGTGCGACGGCGGCGCAGCGGCGGAAAGAGTGCCGCGGCTTGGAGAGGCTCGTGGTGGCTAACGGTGGTGCGAATGGAGCTGGAAATGGAGGGGTGGCGTTGTCGGCGGCTGGGGAAGCTGGGAAGCCGGGTGGTGTCGACCACCGCCGGTGCATGGCGGCGCTGGGGCCGAAGGAAGAATCGGACGGAGAGAGGGAGAGAGGCTGGGTCGCGCGCGGGAAGGAAGAACCAGAAAAGAAAGAAAAGAAAGGAAGAAAAAGAATAATAAAGAAAAGAAAGAGGAAAAAGAAAAATGTAGGGAAAGAAATGAGGTCCAATCCTCATAACTTAGGTCACAAAAATGATCCAACGAAAACGATTTCAAAACCACAAGTTAAATAAAATAATTTAAACGTAATGGTAAAGTGAAATTAAAATAATTAAATCCAACAGTAATTGATTTAGAATAAAGAGATTTTAAACGTATAACAATAATTAATAATAAGAAGCACTTCAAAATAATTTTTCACAAAATTCAAAAATCATAAAATGAACCCACTAAAAAAAATCTAACAATTTTAAAATAAGAGAATAAATTTTTGAACAATTAAAAATAATTCTTCAGTAAAAATATGGGGTGTTACAGGATATGCAAGTGAAAAAAATCAACAGTGAATAATCTCAGTCAGGGAAGAGTTGAAAGCAACGGCTAACTTGGCCCCGGTTTGCTTTTCTCAAACCTGCTATTTAAATTTTATTTACACTCAAAAATTTGATTTTTTGGAGGTCCCCCAACAAGACTCCCTAAGGCTCCATGAGAAGCCCAGCGGCTACTGACCTGGGAATGTACTTCGCTAGAAATCACTTGCATGGTGTGAAACACCGGCTACAAAGCCCCTCTTGGGCACTACTTGGACTTGTAATTTGGGTTATCTACATCAATTGGTTTGGGTTTTTAGCATGGTTGAGCCCAGCCTCCAGCCACAGTAGTGCAGTCGAGATCCACCTCCCACAACAGCAACGTGGTCGAGCTCTGTCTCCCGCCAAAGCGGCGAAACTGAGTCCATCTCAAGTTGGGTTCAACCACACTCGAGTAGTCAGATTAAGCTCCCTCAACACGGTCAAGCATGTCTCCCGTCGGGTCTAACCATACTCCAACACACGGGTTGTCTCTCAATACGGTCGAGCATTTCCTTCAGCAAAGCCGAGTATCCTTACACTCACATTGACGATCAAAGGAGGGAACACTTTTCCTAAGTGTCCCATCTCTCTTTGCAACCCAGCACAGGTGAGCATATGTCCCACCTCTAAGACAACGCTCCGCGCTTGCACTAGGGAAAAAATGAGGGAACACCTCTCCTAAGTGTCCTATCTCTTCTCGCCACCTAGCACGGTTGAGTACATCTCCCACCTAGTTATCTAAAATGACACTTCGCTCTCGCACTGATGATCAAAGGAGGGAACACTTATCCAAAGTGTCACATCTCTCCTCACCACCTAGCGCGGTCAAGCACATCTTTCGCCTAGCATCTTCTCCAGGAAATGTTGAGTGTTGACACTCGTGCCACAACCGCTGCCAACAGATTATCTTCAAGAATGAGCCTTTGAGCTCCACAACCGCCTTATGCGGGTTACCTTTGGGAACAAGTCGATGGGCTAGGCTGCCTGAGATGGACCCAAGGGGTCGACGAGCTCCCTGACCACTTAATGCAGATTGCTACAAACAAGCTCTAATATAAATACCAAAATTGAAACATCAACAACAACTCACATTAGGGGGCAAAAAACCCACTACCACCAACAATAGCAAAAGCAATCACGGTAATGCACACTTTTTCCTAATGATAAACGAACACATGCAACCATTTGAATGTTCAGTTATCAGGCAAATGTTTGTAAAAATAAACTTCCCAGGGGCCCATCCTTAAAGTCCCTTATTACAAATTTTACAAGTTTGCTCCAGATCCACACTCACACCTAACGTAGTCGAGTACATCTCCTGCCTATCTCTTCAAGCCAAGCTTCGCGCTCACACCTAGTGCGATGGAGCACATCTCTCACCTAGCTCTCCAAGTCGAGCTCCATGCTTGCACCTAGTGCAGCAGAGCCATTTCCCACCTATCTCTCCAAGCCGAGCTCCTTGCTCGCACCAAGCGTAGCTGAGCACATCTCTCACCTAGCTCTTCACGACGAGTTCTGCGCTCACACCTAGTGCGGTTGAGCCATATCCCACTTATCTCTCCAAGCTAAGCTCCGCGCTTGCACCTAGCGCAGTCAAGAACATCTCCCGCCTAGCTCTCCAAGCCGAGCTTCGCCCTCGTACCTAGCGTTGTCAAGAAACATCTCCTGCCTAACTCTCCAAGCTAAGCTCCACGCTCACAGCTAGCGTGGTTGAGCATATCTCCTACCTAGCTCTCCAAGCTGAGCTCCACCCTCACACCTAGCGCACTCGAGCCATCTCCCGCCTATCCCTCCAAGTAGAGCTCTGCACTCAGAGATCTTCATTACTTAAACACAAACTAACAAAAAACCAGGGATTAGTTCTTGAAATTTATTTTTTCTACAAGTTTTTGCAAGCTATCTTTGTCACGACTTAACTTGAAAATTCTCAAAGCTTTATTGTTAAGAAAATCGACCTTAAAAATTGCGAGCATATTGTTGGAGATAAATCTATCAGGCCTAATATAACATTCTAGGCCTACTCCATTAGAGAGCCATCATCAGGAAGTAAGAGAGGAGAAAGGAAGGGACAAGATAAGAGGGGAAGTAAGACACACAAAGGGTGAGGTGACACAAAGCTACATTTCCTCAGCACTCCCAAGGGCCGGAATAAAAGGGGATCTGATAAAAAGATAAGGGAGACTACAACTAGAAGATGAAGAGACTCCAGATAGACCATCTTCTCTGGGCTAAAACGGGTCACCGACCCCTATTGTACAGTGAGGTATGAGAAACTGTAAAATACTTATATCATTGTGGATTTGCCCTCCAAAAGATCCATGGACGTGGGCCCTGTGCTAAACCACGTAAATCCTTGTGTCTCATTCTCTATTTATATTTTTTGTATTATTTTTTTATTTACTGCTATAGATGTACGTACAGACACCATACCGACGCCCCCAAATTGTCATCGTGGACATCAGACCGCATCATCGAGACTCGAGTAACCTCCGTGGGCTGGGGATGACTCTTTCTCCTATTTTGGCCTGTTGTGCGAATTTATACATTAACAGGGTCGAAATTAATATTGCCAACCATAATAATCCAAAATATCATCTAACTTATTTTGATAATCCTAATAGCATGGACCTAACTCGTCTCGATGTTTTTGATTTCTTTGTGGATCATAACGGAGACAATGATCTTTTGATTAGTGATGCATATAGTCATAACAATTAATTTTTCTTTTATTATATAATCACACTATGATTGAGTTTTTTTTCTTTTAGTACATGTTGTTAAACTTTCATTTGCATTAATAAGATTTTATACGTATTTTTGTTTATAAGTAGATATGGGTTCTATTGATGCATTGACCAATTCAAGATGAATGTAAAGATTTGTATCTGGCAGATAGTTATACAGCAGACACAATTATTAAAGATATGAAATATTTTTAATATTTAATATTGAAGGCTTTAGAAAAGCCAATAAATTGTTACCAGATATTCGTCGTAATGATTGTCATGTTGAAACCGCCAATAAAGGCAATGATGAATATCTTTACATTACAACAATAAGTTTAGGCCAGAATTTGCTATATATACAGATGACTTAAATCTTATTGGGACTCCATCAGAGCTCATAAAATTGCAATTTATTTAAAAAATGAGTTTGAAATGAAAGACATTGAAAAAATAAGAGTTTGTCTTGGTTTGTAAATTGAGTACTTTACAAATGCAATTCTTGTCCATCAATCAACATATACAGAAAAAATCATAAACACTTTTACATAGACAAAGCTCATCCTTTAAGTACTCTAATGTTGTCCAGTCACTTAATATGAGAGCAATTTATCCCTCAAGAAGACAGTTAAGAATTCTTGATTCTGAAGTACCGTATTTTAGTGCAATTGATGTTTTGATGTATCTTGCAAATTGTACAGACCAGATATTACCTTTTCAATCAACTTTCTAGCAAGATACAATTATGCACAACTTGAAAGCATTGGAATGATATCAAACATGTTCTATGCTACATTCGTAAAATAGTTGACATGAGATTATTTCATCCAAAAGGGTGAAATCCTCAATTAATTGGTTATGTAGACTCGGTTACTTCTCTAATACGCAAAGAGGAAGATCACAAACATGATACCTATTCACTTGTGGTCGTACTGCTATTTCATGGAGATCTACCAAACAAACATTAGTTGTAACTTCTTCCAACCACTAAGAGAATATTACAATTCATGAAGCAAGCCAGGAATGCATTTGGTTAAACTCAGTAATTCAACACATTCAAGAAAAGTGTGCTTTATCCACAATCAAAGATAACCCAACAATATTATATGAAGATAATGTTGCCTGTATCACACAAATCAAGGAAGGCTATATCAAAGGTGATAGAACCAAACATATTTTACCAAAGTCCTTTTATACAAATGAGCTCCAAAAGAGTGGTGATATTGATATCAAGCAAATAAGATCAAATGATAATTTGACAGATCTATTCACTAAAACATTACCAATTACAACATTTAAGAAGTTGGTATACAATTTTGGAATGTGCGTCAACTCAAAGATCTTTCATTATAAACTTGTGAACTGAGGGTAAGATAATGATCATAAGGATTGTATTCTTTTTCCCTCGCTATGTTTTTTTCTACTGGGTTTTCATTTGCAAGGTTTTAATGAGACAATACCAAAGTATTAAAAAATACATAAAAATATTTTACTATTTTCCTTTGCAATTGATTTTTTCTTCTTTCGGGTTTTTTCTTGGCAATGTTTTAACAATGCATGTTTTTTGTGTTTGATAATCCAAGAGAGAGTGTTATAAATGTATACATGAACTTAGTGAATGACTATTTAGATTCCATTTTTTAGAATTCTAGTCAATTCATGTATCAATTTTTGGAATTTTCAAATTTATGAATGTATCTTGTTAATTCATGTATCATTAATTCATATTCTTTATCTTCTTATGCCTATAAGAGAGTGTCTTGAGAATTATTTGTACAACACAAGAAATTCAAAGTGAATGATATTGAACTCTTGAAGAGCTAAGTCAATATTGCAATCTTTCAATTCTTTTATTACTTTTCTTAATTTTATAAAGTTTTAGGATATTTTTGTTTTGAAGTTGTATTTTTGACTTTTTGTAAAAGTATATGCAAAGATAAAAAAACTAAGAGGCTTGTTAGGTATAAGCGGTTTGACGCACCAAATCACATACTAACATTCACATAATTTTTTTTATTGAAAAAAGAAATAAAAGAAAAAAAATTTGAGAAAAGAATGCCTTACATTTAATATCAGTACGTAGTTTGGTACGCGAAATCGTTTATAAAAAGACTTTTTCAAAAAGTAAAACAGAAAATTCTTTTTAAAACGTGAGAAGAATCTTTTTATTTTTATTTTTATTTTTTTGTTTTTGAAAATGGAATGAACGTAGGGCCTAAAATTTGGAAGAAATTTTGTGAATGAAAGGTTTCGAAGAACGTTTCTTTTACAAGCTTCTGAAGTTTGAACTTCGAAGAGCCACGGCCCGCACTCTTTATTTTACAAGGTTCAGTAGACACGACCATAACCGAGACGCCGGAGAAACCACCGGACGATGGAAGACGGGGAGATAGACGAGGGAGCGATGGTGGTGGACGATGAGGATGCGCAGTCAGCAGTCCAGCGCAAGATCGAGAGGTCGGCGCACGAAATGCTGCAAGAGAGCAAGGCCTCGGTGGAGGATATCGTGGCAAAGATTCTCTCCATCAAGAAAGAAGGGCAGCCCAAATCTCTACTCCGAGAGCTCGTCACTCAGATGTTCCTCCACTTCATTACCCTCCGCCAGGTACCTTCCCTTTCTTCTCTCTCGCTAGGGTTTGTAATTTATGGTTTTGTGTTTTGTTGTTTAATTCAAGCGATATAGTTTCTTCAATTTGATTAAGCTTACTTCTCTCCGTGAGAAAATGTAATTTCTTTGTTAGGATTGTTTCTAGAGCCAAACTGAAACTGGTACTCTTTTGCCTATGTACTATTTGAGTGTTTACATTATCCTCTCAATGATTCTTTGTGTTGTTCTGGCGCAGGCAAACCGGTCCATTTTACTAGAAGAAGATCGTGTAAAAGCAGAAACAGAGCGTGCAAAGGCACCGGTGGACTTCACAACTCTTCAGCTTCACAATTTGATGTACGAGAAAAATCACTATGTTAAAGCAATAAAGGCTTGTAAAGATTTCAGGTCAAAATACCCTGATATTGAACTGGTTTCCGAGGAAGAGTTTTTCCTTGATGCACCTGAAGATATCAAAGGCAAGACATTGTCCAAGGACAGTGGGCACAATCTGATGTTGAAAAGGCTCCATTTTGAGCTGTTCCAGGTGCTTGCTCCTCATTATATTTGGTTACTATTGCCAAGAATATGTTATATTCTCTTCCCCAGAAACTTTGTGCAATCAGGTTACTCATTGATTTAGGAGTTTTTGGTCAATTGTAATAGGTTTTAATGGCATGAATATCCATGAACTTTTTGTATCTTTAGACAATCATGCATAGGTGTTGTTCTTGTACATGTCCTGTATGCTTGGGCTATGTCTACTTCTCTCATCAATGAAATTCCTTCACCAATAAAGAATTAATAATAATGCAAGTCCCACTTGTATATCATACTTGGCCGAACGCTAGCTGGTACTTAAAGTGTGGCTCTTATTGCCCAATCTACTTATTGTTAGAAGAGGTGGTGGGATGGGAATAATATTGAAGTTTTGCATTTCTTTACTTGAACTCAGTTATGTATTTCTTTGCTGTCAAAATTGTATTGTTTTTTCCTTCTAAATGGCTTATGGAATAATTCTATTACAGCTTTTGTTTAGCCTTTTCAAATTTAACATTGGATGTGGATGCTTTGGGTTTTGGCATAACACATAACTTGTTCATAAGCTTGATGTATTTAATACAAGTATTGCATTACTGTGTGCCTTGGGATCTGAAGCCTATTCAAGAAATGAAAAGTTGGACTAATGCCTTGTGTTCCTAGTATGTGTATGTATAAGTGAGTTCATATACCAACACACATGCCGTTGGGCATGGACAACTACCAATTCATGTGAAGATGTGGCCAGATGTGATATTTATAGAAATGATCCTTTTTAGAGGATGCATGGTGCTTGTCATCTATCCTATAATCAATGTCAAGTATGTCCTTCTTGATTTGCCAATTTGATTTCCTTTTGTAACGCTTCAATAGAATGCCCAAGCCACATAACTCATACTCTAAAAGGACTAGTCAATGATACAATTGGAGTCCCATTGGAACCTTATAAAGATCCAGAACTTTTCTTTCTCAAGCAATGTGGGATCTCATACACCACCTACCCTTATTTTTATCATATGGGGTATCAGAATCTCCCCCCCTCCTTAAGTTTCCGATGTCCTCGTTGGCCCCGTCCTTCGTAGGTGGCACGACTCAAGTCCCATATTTCTGGTTGGGATAGGCTCTGATACCATTTGTAACGCTCTAATGGAAGGCCCAAACCGCATGGCTTATATCCCAAAAGGATTAGTCAATGATTCAATTGAAGCCACATTGGAACCTTATAAAGAGTAAGAACTTCTACTTCCTAAGCAATGTGTGATCTCATACACCACCTACCCTTATTCTTATTAATGGGGTATCACACCTTCCCTCCAAAACAAGTCAAGTTTGTCACAATAAATTTGTATTTCATTTAAATGCTCTCTGTTCATATTCGATATTGTCACTTTCTTTAATTTTTCCAGTATGGTATTGGGATTGCTGATTTAGTAACATCTTATCAGCGAAAAGAGCTATGCAAACTTCACGAGAAATTGGAATTGCAAAAGAAAAAGCTTTTGGATGCAATTGCAAACCGCAAGAAATTCTTGTCAAGTCTCCCTTCGCACCTTAAGTCCCTTAAGAAAGCATCCTTGCCAGTGCAGAACCAGTTAGGGGTTCTGCATACAAAGAAACTAAAGCAGCACCATTTGGCGGAGTTGCTTCCACCTCCTCTTTATGTAATTTACTCAGAGTTCTTGGCACAAAAGGAAGCGTTTTGTGAAAATATGGACTTGGAGATAGTAGGAAGTTTGAAGGATGCTCAAGCTTTTGCCCGCCAGCAAGCAAATAAGGACACTGGTACACACTTTAATCACTTGTTGGATATTCATCTAATGTTTCAAGTGTAGACAACCTCTATTATTGATATATCATGGTCAAAATCATGGCTTTTCTTTTTTTTTTGGAATTTATGCAAATCTATACTCCATATATGCTTTCACATAGTTGCTTTTCTTTGACTTGGTGATGATAGAATTCTGCATTTTGCACAAACCGGGGGGGATCAATTATTAAATAATTCAGATATGTTAACCCCTAGGAGGTTGGCTCCAGAACAAAAAAAGAAGGGAAATGAATACTGATGTGGTTTAATGGTTCAGGCATATCGACTAATGTAGAGAGTTCCAGATTGGAGGATGATGCACCTGATGAGGAAGATGATGGCCAAAGGAGAAGAAAGCGGCCAAAGAGGGTGCCAAGCAAGGAGAGCCTTGATCAGGAGGGATTATATCAAGTTCATCCTCTTAAAACAATCCTTCATATTTATGATGACGAGGTGTCTGATCTGAAGTCTGCAAAACTTATCACTCTGAAGTTTGAATACTTATTAAAGTTGAATGCCGTATGTGTTGGGATTGAAGGGTCCCATGACGGATCTGAGAATAACATCTTATGCAACTTATTCCCTGATGACGCTGGCATTGAACTTCCTCATCAGGTATGAATGTTTTGTCAGTCTTCTTGGTGATTTTCATTTCAATATTCCCATTTTCTATCCTTTTTTTCTTGCATTTCTCCCTTTCTCTTTTTCATTGATAACAATTGATCTGGATCTTGGTGCAGGCAGCCAAGCTTTCAGTTGGTGATACCCTCACATTTGATGAAAAGAGAACATCACGTCCATATAAGTGGGCCCAGCATTTGGCAGGAATTGACTTTTTGCCAGAGATGTCTCCATTGCTTACTAGCCATGGAGCTCCAAGTGGTGAAACAGCTAAAAGTGATGCTGTTATATCTGGTCTTTCACTGTATCGTCAACAGAACCGCATCCAGACAGTTGTGCAAAGAATTCGTTCTCGGAAAAAGGCTCAGCTGGCTCTTGTGTGAGTCACTGTTTTGTATGTTTGGAATACTGGATCATCAAGGACAAACTAGAAATCACTAGGAGAGCTGTCAAATCTGAATTTAAAATTAATGTTTTTGTTCACTTTTTTTAGCCTTTTCCTGGCATCCTTTATTATAATATACTGTGACTAATATATTGGTCATTTAAAGATCTTCATCCTGCTCTGCATGTTCATTACTTATATTTGCTGCCTTTTAAAACTTGGAAACTTATATGCTGTGGCTCCCTATGTCTTGTTTGCCAGCATCTCAAGATGGGTGTTATGTTGAAATTTCAAATTCTTATTGGCTTACAGGGCACAGCTTGATTTGCTTATGAAGCTTAGGTGGCCTGCTGTAACTTGTGAAAGTGTTCCGTGGGCTTTGCATAACCCTATCAGCAATTTGCATGGTTGGTCAAGTGTAGGACACCAATCTATTCAGGCTTTATCTTTGCCCATTGTAGAAACAGAGCAAGGTCGGGAATCTATAGATGCTGATATGAATGGCCGATCTGGTACTTCAAAAGAAGAGCTAGAGAGTGCAAGGGAAGATGGGGAGCTTCCATCTTTGGTTCCCTCTGCATCTGTCACAGGTAATGTTAAACTTAATCGTTTAAAAGGATCAAATCATGAGCATTCGAGGCAGCTGACTTTAATTTCAAAGAGCCTAGTACCTCCAATATCCAAGATAAAATCCCAAAGTTTTAAGAAACCTGATGACGATTTGGATCTGATGCTGGATACTGATAGCGATCAGGATGGGCCTGCATATATTGAGCTTGAGTCAGAAAACACTGCTACTCAATATTATGAGGTGGGTGAAAAGTCATGGGTGAATTATGGGGCCAAGGAATTTTGTCTTGTTTTAACCAGGAACAGGGATACTGACCAGAGAATTTGGAAGTTAGAAGCCAAGGTAACAAAATTCTCTCTAAGTTCTTGAATTTTGTCCATTCATTGATTGTTGGATGCTTCACATTTCATCCAATTATGGCAGATCATGATCAGCATGGAATATCCTCTAAGGCCTCCACATTTTGTATTGAGTCTTTACAATAAATCCTCTGGGGGAAATCATTCAGAAAGTGATGGTTCAGAGTGGTATAATGAACTCTGTGCCATTGAAGCCGAGGTAATCAATAACTGTCTTGGGAATAGCTACTTTCAGTAACTTATAAAAAAAAAAGTACTTTGAATATGCTGTGGCCTACAGTATTAATTCTTTAAAACGTGAAAGCATGGTGGAAGGGATTATAATCCTTTTTTTTTTTTTTTTTAATAAGTATTATAATCTTATTCCAACTTATTAGCCTGCCCTCGATGGTATAGATCACAAGATAATTTTTGCATTTTAAGTTTTAAGTGCATTCTTTAGAGTAGCTTTCTCTGGAAGAACTTCTATCCCATATTTCATCATGGATTTGCTGCGTTTTTCTCTCTAAATTCCAGAAGTTAGTTGCTACTGACTTCCTGACATTTTCCCAAGCAAAACACAGCTTAAATGAGTCTATCAGCTAATTGCTTTCCTTCATAATAGTTTGCGGATCATTAATATCATTTTTTGCTTCTCCTTGGTAATTAAACGTGCTTACATACTGAAATCTTCTTACAAGTTATCCTTCACCATTTGCATCTTGTAGGTCAATCTACATATATTAAAAATGCTACCAGTGGATCAGGAAAACTATATTTTATCTCACCAAGTGTGTTGTCTTGCAATGTTGTTTGACTATTTGATGGATGAGGCATCCCCATCCTCGGAAAAAAGGAGGGGTATTTCCGTGGTTGATGTTGGTCTGTCTAAGCCTGTCAGTGGTAGGCTTCTTGCCAGATCATTTAGAGGAAGGGATCGTAGGAAGATGATATCGTGGAAGGACATGGAATGCACTTCTGGCTATCCTTACTAGAACTTTTGATATGGGATCCAAAGGTGATGAAGTTGGTTCATCTGTTGCTGCTGCTGCCAGTAAGCCAAGTGCTGAAAGACATAATAGAAGGATGAATGGTAGATTCTGTTGCTTTGATAATTGAAAATATTTGATTTACCTATAAGCATGAAGCACTGATGTTGATTTGATTAATTTGCCTGGATGCATGAAGCTTGTCATTATAGACATGGGCCTTTGATTTGTGACATCGTGGAGCCAGAGTCCGGAGGGGGTTCTTCTTAGCCATAAGTCATGTACTGCATTGTGGCGATTTTGGTTTACAATGGTATGGAGTCTCGAGTGTGTTATGTAGTCATTGAGATTTAGATGTTTGTCGATTTGTTGTCTCTGACTGAGTTGTGAAGCAGCTGAGATGGCTGATACAAAGAGGTAATAGCTTGATTGAATCTTGTAATTTTGCTGCATTTTTAGTTACTTAAAACCTTTTTATTTTCCCTAGCAACAGAAACAATTATGAATTTTCAATGTTATTGTATTTCTTAATAAAAATTCCAACAGAACATTACAAGAACATAAAAACTCTTTTAGATACATGAATCTTCAAAAAGTGAATGTAGAGCTCAAAGGCTTTGTTGCAACTCCGATGAGATGATCTGAAATTGGCATGAGATACCCATAAGTTCCCGATGAAACCTCCTCGAATTGGTTTAGTGCTAGGAAAATTGATTCAAGTGTATGAGATGCTCAACCAGTTAGCAAATTTGAAGAAGAAAGATATCAGGAAGTAGGTGGCATGGGGAAGCGGCAGAGCGGGCAGAAGTGGCTCATCTCCAGCCACCGGACGCTGACGTGTGGCTAATTTCCATCTGCCCTAGGCAATCCCAAAACCCTTCCAAGCACACCATACAGCGTCCCAGCAACCCCTCCTCCATTACTGACTCAATGGACTCGGTACTCACTCCCCACACCTCTAGATCTGTCATCCTTTTCCTCTTCTTCTTCTTCTTCTCCTTTGTTGTTGTGGTTTGGATATAACGGCCATTGCCGCTGCCACTTTTGAATCTCAAAAGTTACGTGAGCAACAGATGAAAAATAAAAGTAATATTAGATACAGTTATGAGTTGTGTAAGTGTCGCACCTTCATTTTGAAAAAGTGGGATCTATCATTAAAAAATTAATTTTTCATGTGGGTCTCATATTTACTATTTTTTTTGTCAAAATGTGCACTCTAATATCATTTCTCAAAAAATAATTATGATTTGGTTTTTGTAATTATCAAAACAAATTCTTCTTATATATATATATATATATTTATATTTTGGGAATTGCTTTGATAATTGAAAACAATTTGATTGTCTACAACACTTAATTTTATCAATTCTAAGGATTGCGCAAATTGCAGCTGATGTTTCAAATTAAGGAGAATTGTAATAACTTTGGTAGCTCACATTCATATTGCTAAAGGAGCGATAATTTAATTCGAAAGTATTCATGAACAATGCACAAAAAAATCAGTGTGTCCGTGCGCATCCCGTGGAAAACAATCACTTTTAAAAAGCATTGCTTTCTCCGCATCACAATAGAGAAGAGCACTGGACTAAACTCTTGTAAGTGAGACTACAATTGTCCGCATTGTGTGCACCTTCTACACGCATCAAAAGATTTTAAGCCATAATTTCGCATGGCTCTCATCCTCCTACAGTTTGAGATTGAAAGCAAAACAAATGAGATTAAAGTTCCTTATAATTTTATAGTAAAAGAGCACAGCTTACTAAGTTGCACTACAAGTTTATCCAGTTTATCAAACCTCAAGCGTCTCCTCTTAGTGGTGAAGTGTACTACGTAGTATAGACTAGAGTAACACTTAACACATCCACAGTCTAAATACTATTTCAAGAGAGAACAAAAAGATAGAGAGATTTGTGTTTCAGATGATCCAAAAAACTAACTTAAGGGGCTATATATAGCCCACCCCACATGGAAGGCCAGCCTTCACTCTACCATTTAAATGGCAGTAACATATGGCTTAAAGCCATGCATTACATTGCTTTGTAACAGCAATGTAACGCATGCAGGGGAGGGGTCTGCCCATGTGGGCACCCCTCCATCCAACATCTCTCACTCGCACACAGTGGGCATGATTCCAAGTCTGCATCTCTCTAATGTTCTCAATCTTGTTTATACAAGTATATAGGCTGTGCGACCACCAAACATATCTATAAAAGAAATGTGTCTCTCCCTGAGAAGACCAGCATAGTAACATCCCTAATGTGTCTTGTCATGTCTTGGACTCATTCGAACGCATCAACTCAAGCATTTTCGAACCCTCTTGAGTTCATAAAATTCAAAACAATGCTTGACTACCTTCAAATCATTTCAAGGTGTTCACAACCTTAGTCGCTACCAATGTGGCATAGTTTGACATCGACAAACACTATCGAAGATACGATGTCGAAGAGTTTTCCCTTTGCCCTCATATCATTTAACTTTGGTCGAACTGCTTTTCTAGTAATGCCTCTTTAGACCGTATTAATCATGGTCATAGACAATATGCCAAAGTAGCAAACATCACAACCTCCATCTCATGACATAGTCAAAAGTAAATAAAGGACACTTAAAAATATGAGACTCATACAGTGAGAAAGAAAGGAACCATTTACTCACTTACTTATTTGGTCGAATAAGCACATGTAATATGAAACACATGCTACGATCGATCTCTCTTTCTCAAAGAGCATATGTCTTTATCAACACCGTATAGATCTTAGTCTAGCCGCTCCTTAAGCGTCTAACCCGAGTTCCTCCATTTGCTCGCCTCCAAGACATCAAAGAGGATATCAAATCTGGCTAACTACAGGCCACATGGATGGTGGGGTAACCCATGCATAGTTCTCTTAATAGACCTCATTTTAGTTCCCACTAAGGCGACATATCTTTGTGTCAACCAACTTATCCCTTTGGACAAGTACCTAGGGACACAATGTCTTATCTCTACTTGTTACTCAAGCGTTAGAGGCGATCGCTCGTGTGAGTGAGCCGATCTAAGCTGTTGACATATCTTGTGTATGTGTATTAGAAAAACAATACGACAAAGACAAGAACTTAATCATATTGTATTAATATCCTAAAGGAAATGTTACATCTCAATGTCAATGTCACTTGAAACACAAATTGCATTTACAATCTACGAAGTCCTAGATTCCTAACATGAGCCTAAAAAACATCTCTTGTTATAGGCTTTGTTAAGGGATCAGCAACCATGCGACTCGTAAAAAGGTGTTTCAGGACCACTTTCTTTTGTGCAACCATGTATCTAATGTAGTGATATCTGATATATATGTGTTTGGTTCTTCCATGATACTTTGAGTCCTTAACATATGCGAGAGCTGCCATGCTATCTTAGAATATCGTCACTAGATCTAAAGTATTTGTGCCAATGTCTAAATGCTTGAGGAACTTCCATAACCAAACAGCTTCTTGAACTGCTGCTAAACAAGCTATGTATTCTGCCTCCATGGTGGATAAGGCTATACAAGGTTGTTTCTTACTGCTCCATATAATGACGCCATTATTGAGTAGAAAGACATACCTTGTGGTTGATTTGCGCTCATCTAGGTCACCTCCCCAATCAGTATCGCTGTAACCTCTCAGCTGCAAATCTGAACCTTGATAGCACAACACATAGTCTGCAGTTCTCTTGAGATATCTCATAATCCTCTTGACTACTTTCCAGTGAGCTAGCCGGGGTTAGATTGGAGTCTACTCACCAAACCAACTGCATAGCATATGTCTAGCCGAGTACACATTATTGCATACATCAGGCTACCCACAACATTAGCATAAGGGACACGAGCCATCTTTTCCATTTCTCTTTGAGTCTTAGGACACAGCTCTTTGGACAAGTTATCGCTTCTTGCAATAGGGGTGTCAATGGATTTACATTCACTCATTTGGAAGTGCTCGAGAACTTTATTAATGTAAGTCTGTTGGGACAAATACAAAAGTTTCTTTGAGCAATCTCTGTAGATCTTAACTCCTAGAATATATTCTGCCTCACCCATATCCTTCATCTCAAAATTGAAGGATAACCACTCTTTTGTGGCAACTATCAACTATTTATCATTTCCAGCTAGTAGTATATCGTCAACATACAATGACAACATAATGAAACTCTTCTTGGACCTTTTGACATAGACACAATGATCCTCTGTGATCATCGTAAACCCATTCGAGAGAATGACTCGATGGAATCTGAGATACCAAGGCCATATATAGATCGTTTGAGCTTGCACACTTTGCACTCTTGACCTTTGACCACAAAACCTGTGGGTTGATCCATACAAATCTCCTCATCTAAATCTCCATTGAGAAATGTTGTCTTAACGTCCATCTGGTAGAGTTCCAAATCCATGTATGCTACTATAGGTAGAATCAGGCGAATTGAGGCAAACCTCACTACTGGTAAAAAAGTTTCCTCATAATCTATACCCTCCTGTTGGGTATATTCTTTCACCACTAAGCGAGCTTTGTACCTTTTTATTGATTCATCCGACTTGTGCTTGACCTTTAGAACCCATTTGTTCCCAATAGTCTTGCACCCTGACAGTAGATCTACCAGATCTCAGACCTGATTTGTCTTCATAGACTCTATCTCATCTTTTTAGTGCTTTCATCCACTCTTCTTTAGTAGAAGACGAGAGAGCCTTTTGAATTGTTCTAGGCTCATTATCATCTTGCGGAGCTACCATAAAAGATTCCCCTTCAATCTCAAAACGACGACGGGGAACACTTTCACGTGTGCTTCTACGCAGCTGAGACTGTTGTGGTTCATATACAAGTGGTGTGCTCTCACTCGGAGACAAGTCACTCAAACAATTTGTAGGAGCTTGAGGAATTTCTTCCTCATTCTCAACTGAACCTCTTGAAGCACCCTCCTCCTAACCCTATGGAGTTTCAAACTTCTATCAACCTCACCTCTACTTGGAAACTCATCCTTGGTGAAATCTACATCTCGTAACTCAATCTTAGTAATAGTTCCATCAGATTGTTCACCTATTAGCACATACCCTTTTGAGTGTTCTGAGTACCTTATAAAAATATACTTCCCATATTTATGAGAAAAATCATGAACAAAACCCTTTGAACCCCGTGGCCGCAAGTTACTCAAATTGGATTTCTCGCCGATCCATAATTCACATGGGGTGGAAGATACTGTTTTGGAAGGCACTCGGTTAAGAATATAGGCAGCAGCTAAAAGTGCATCCCCCTAAAAAGAAATTGATAAGTTTGCTTGCACCATCATTGACCTAACCATCTCAAGCAATGTTCGATTTCTCCTTTCTGCCATGCCATTTTGTTGTGGCGTACTTGGAATCGTCAACTGTATTTTGATTCCTTTTTCATTACAGAGCCTTTTAAGTTGCTCAGAGAGATATTCTCGTCCTTGGTCAGTTCTTAGAGTTTTTAAGTT
Organism: Juglans mandshurica; assembly: GCA_022457165.1. Lineage (NCBI taxonomy): Eukaryota > Viridiplantae > Streptophyta > Magnoliopsida > Fagales > Juglandaceae > Juglans > Juglans mandshurica. Next base: position 7,813,666 of record CM039625.1, read on the forward strand.
CTTGTCTAGCTGATTCTCAACCATTCTAAGATATCGTCTAAAGCACTCAAATGCTTCAAACTTATGGGAGATTAAGTAGACATGACCATAACGTGAAAAATCATTTATAAATGTGAAGTAGACACCTTCGTGTCTTGCCCTCACACTCATTGGACCACAGATGTTTGGGTGTACTAATTACAATGGAAAAGATGCCCTAGTGGCTTTTCCAAACGGTTTTCTCTTGACTTTTTCCATAAGACAATGTTCACATATGGGCAATATGACCTTAACGAGATTGCCTATCAGACCTTCTCTAGCTAACCGAGTCATTCTATCTTGCCCTATATGACCAAGTCTAGCATGGCATTTATATGAATCCAAATTAGTAGATGCAGAAAGAAAAACAATCGACTCATTCATATTTGAATAATCCAAATCCAATATTATAAAACTGTCTGATAAAAAACATAACCATAAAACACATTGCCCAAATAAAAGGAAACACCATTATTTTCAAAATACGATTCGAAAACCAAGTCTTAATAAAGTAACTACAGAAAGTAAGTTTCATCAGATCTCGGGAACATATAGCACATCATGGAGAAATAGTGTGGCCATCCCGCAAGTCCAGCTTGTAGGTACCAAGTCCCAGCACCTCCACGCTAGCTCCATTCTTCACCTTGATATCATGACTCCAGCTGGAATTCGACAATACTCCACAAAGCCGACTCGATCTCGTACTATATATTCGATCGCTCCTGAATCAACAGTCCACACAGGATAGGAATAAGCAACCATCACATGGCTAGTTACAAAAACAATGCGAGAAAAGTCAGAGTGTATCTTCTTCGGCTCAATGCAGTCATAAGTGAAGTAGCCTTTCTTTCCGGAGTTGAAGTACTCTAATTTTGACTTGTTCTTCCAGCACTTGCCCCTCTTGCTGCGCTGAGAAGTTCCCGACATTTTCTTAATTTGTCCAGCAGCTACCCCTATCTTGGACTTCTTGCGCTTAGGCCTAGATGCCTTGCGTGAACTAGACTCAGCCATATAGGCCGAATGTTTGGGCTTAGCACCCTCTAGGCGCTCAGTCTCTAGTTCCAAGTTACACGAGATATCATCAAAGTTCTTGATATTCTCATTATGCGTTAGATTCTGACTGATATTCTCCCAAGAAATCGGTAGTGATCGTATCACTGCCTGAACTTGTTGTTCATCTGTCAGGTTGTTTCCTGTCATCCTAGGTTCGTGGATCATGGTTGACATAGCCCTAAGATGTTGTTTCATCGTGTGGTCAGAGCACATCTTATAGGAGTCAAACCTCATGGTTAATCCACGTAATCTCATGGCTGAAGTTCCCCCAAACTTCATCTTCAAAGCTTGCCACATGTTTTGGGCAGTGTCATAGATTTCGAACTCACACATGAGATTATTGTGCATACTACTCAACATGATTATGCGAGCACACCGATTCTTCCTAGCCCATTGAGTATAGGCTAGATGATCTATCTTGTGTTGTTCTGAGTCCCCTTCCCCAGGTACTATAAGGGAGTGAGATAAGGCCTCCAAGACCTCTTGCTCATCTAAGACATATATGATTTTGCGATGTCAAATGTCGTAGTTCTCTCCATCCAATTTCTACCATTTGTTTAAATCGGTAACTATACTCTTGGATGCCATTTCACTACAATACGCAAAGAAGGGATATTACACACACACCTAAAAAATCTGTCAGGTCCATCCAAGCTAAAAAAATAATAATTTTGACATGTTGCAAGATCGAAAAATCGCTAGGCTTCATAATCATCTCTTGCGCCACAATATCCAATTATTAAATTTCTAACCTAATTCTCGCACAAATTTAAAACAAATATGGGAGATTAAATCCTCTTGAATCTCAACCATACTCCCACTATCTTAAGTAGTCATCTAGCCCTAGTCACATATAAAGACATAACCTACTAAGACCACAGTAACTTTTTAATCTACAAGGACAACTACTCAGACTACATCAACCTATTGGGCCAGACTACAAGGATAGCTATTCAAACTACAACGACCTGTTGGGCCAGTCTACAAAGATGGTTTTTTTAAGACCATTACAGTCCATTTTTCTTGTTTCATCAGTGCATTTATAGTTCTTACTGGGGCCACCGTAATCTTTTGGCTACAGTGCATTTACAGTTCTTACTGGAGTCACTGCAATTCTTTTAGCTTATCATTCACACTGACAATTCTAACTAAGACTACTTAGTGAGAATTTTCTATTTTATCACTGAAAGAAATGAAGACTGTCTAAACATTCAAGCCTAATATTCATAGATGATCAAAAAATCATATATCCACATGTTCAATTCACACATACATGTAATCACATTTAATCTAAAATATTTTTTAAAAAAAGATCATATGTAATAAACATTATGGAATTTTAAAAAAATAGCATGCATATAACTATATATTAACATGTAATCACATTTAATCTAAAACATTAAATAAAAGATCACATGTAATATAACAATATATCTAAGCATATACTAAATCATGTAATTTTATTTTATTCTTTGTATAATACAAAATAAATGTATAATAAATACATTTAAAACCCCCACTTAAAACAAAGGAAAGTTGTAACCTAGTGGTGAGCACAACCCTTATTTGACTGGTGGTCTTGGGTTTGAGTCCTAGGGTGCCACTTTCATTCCCTTCTATTTTATTTTGTGTTAAAAAAATGGGTTCAAACAGTGTTGGGCTACGAAAATGGCCCAAACCACTTTTTTTTTTAATAGAATGGCCTATTCGGCCCAAGCCCAGTTTTTTTTCTTTTAAAACTAATGGGCCGAAGGGCCCAAGCCCAGCCCAGATGACTTAGAATTCACTGTCTTCCTCCAGATGGCTACTGTTCACGTGAACATGGGCTCAAACAGTATTGGGCTGTGAAAATGGCCCAAACCACTTTTTTTTTTTTAATAGAATGGCCTATTAGGCCCAAGCCCAGTTTTTTTTTCTTTTAAAACTAATGGGCCGAAGGGCCCAAGCCCAGCCCAGATGACTTAGAAGTCATCTTCTTCCTCCAAATGGCTACTGTTCACATGAACATGAACAGTAGCCCTTACACAGCAGCACCGCAACCGTCGTTAGGGTCCACCACAAGAAGCCTCAGCTGCTTCCTCCACCGGAAAAACAACTCCAAGCAGCCGGGTGGTGCACGCAGCACCTCCGTGGTGCGTGTTGCACCACTGCGTTGGTGCTTGCAGCACCTTCTTGGTGGTGCACCCAGCACCTTGCGGTGCTACAGCCATGGTGGGTGGTGCTCGAAGCACCTTATGGTGCTCAACCATGGTGGCTTAAAAATATAGTTTTAAGAAAAACTGTGGCAGCACCACTGGTGCTCACACACTGAACGCTTTTTTTTTAAAAAAATTAGAGGACAAAAAATGGTACCCATAATTCAAGCATATGCAAGAAAAAATATAAACTGGTAACAACTAAAAAATTACTCTGATACCAATGTAAGAAAGCACAATTTACTAAGTTGCTCCACAAGTTTATCTAGTTTAGCAAACCTCAAGTGTCTTCTCTTAGTAGTGAAGTGTACAACGTAGTATAGACCAGAGTAACACTCAACACATCATCAGCCTAAATACTATTTCAAGAGTGAACAAAAAGAGAGAGTTTTGTGTTTTAGATAATCCAAAAAACCAACTGAGGGGGGCTATATATAGCCCACCCCACACGACTGGCCTTAAAGGCCATCCTTCACTCTACCATTTAAATGGCAATAATATGTTACAAGCCATGCATTACATTGCTTTGTAACACATGCAGGGGAGGGGTCTGCACACGTGGGCGTCCCTCCATCCAACATTTATAATTTAGAGGGATATAGACATGATGTGCAGATTTCATTGTATTTAATATTTGAATTCACATTATCTGTGGACATCATATGGTATTGTGAAATCTATAGATTGATTTCAGATAAGATGAGATAGTTTTAGATAAAAATTGAAAGTTGAATATAATATTGTTAGAATATTATTTTTTAATATTATTATTGTTTTGGGATTTGAAAAAATTGAATTGTTTATTATATTTTATGTGAGAATTTGATAAAGTTGTAATGATGAGATGAAATGAGATGAAACCATTTTTGTATCCAAACGGGACCCAAAAACATTTTTATTAAAAATTTATATAGTAATATGGAGAAGAAAAATAACATGTGCACTCATCTTCTTTGATGTCATAAAAGACCATGTATCAATATAGAGAGCATTCCATTTTGGCCCCTACATCCAAGAAAACATGGATACGTCCAAAAACAAAGAGGAGGTTTGGTTGATGCGTATCCTAAGAAACCACCTTACAAGACATTATGTAAGAAATAATGATATACTTATAGGAAAAATCTTCTTGTAAGCAATTTCGTGTACCAAACCGCGCACCAATGTTAAATGTAGGGTATTTTTTTAATTTATTTTTATAATAAAAAAAATTATGTGAGTGTTGGTACGCAGTTTGGTGCACCAAACCGCTTATACCTAGCAAATCCCATACTTATAACTCTTTCACAATTCATTTCAAACCAACCAACATCATTGTACTACCTCATTAAAAATAATTTTAATTTTACATAATTAACCACATTTTAAATAGAGTTGTAAAATAGTTGTAAGCTTATTATTTTCTATTATGAAAGATCAAAAATTTCCTAGTGGTGGACATAAACCAATAAAACCGATCAAAACTAGCTCCTAGATGCCAAAATCGGTCAAAACCGATGGAGAACTAGTCAATTAGTGCGAGGCAGAAATCAACATCGATCGGTTTGGTTCCCTATTTGAAGTATGTGCAAATCGATGAACTGACCGATTATATATATTTATATATTTTCCTTATATAAAATGCCATTGTTTAACTTAAGTAAGTTAAACAACGCAATTTGGTTTAACAAACCAAACAATGTCGCTTTGGTTAAGGTTGAAGTCCTAACCCCCTTCCTTCTCCCTTTTTTTGACCTCACCTCTCTCTCTCTCTCTCTCTCTCCCTCCCCCTTTGCAGTCCAACAATCCACCGATGGACCAGACCTGCAGACCGACGGTCCCACAAGCTATTTCTCACCTCCCACCGTCCCCGTCACCTATATTGTCCCATGAAGAACCAATGTCTATAGGAGTTACTGCTTGCACAACGCTTGTTCATCCATTTGGCTTCTTTAACAATAAGTTTAAATGTTAAAATTTAATATTTTTTGCTCGCAAACTGTTCCCATCGACCAATGCTGGACTGACCAATTCTCTACCCTCCCTTTGGTCGGTAGGGTCGGTTTGGACTACTTAAAATGGGCAGTCGATCATTGTCGATTTTTGGGCCAGAACCGCATCCGTCGATCGATTTTCAGGACTACAATTCCCAACCAAAGGTTTGTATCTTCATTGATTAGAAATTATTTATGATCGGATTTAATTTTTAAGATTTAAAGTAAGACAAAGATGGATCCTTAAAATACTTAATTAAGCATTTTTTGAAAAGGTGGTGTGTTATAAATAAAATGTCTTAAATCTAGGTAACATATATTAATATATTATCTCTCTCGGACTAAAGTTCAAAGAAAAATACTTGAAGATCTTGATCCCTTTAAAGAGAGGGAGAGATTCATATTAGTGAAACTCATGTTCATATTTTTCTTAATGAATGAGAGATTCTAAATTTAAGTCTCAATAAACTCAACCGCATTTAATTCTGCATGGAAACTCCACGTAGATAAAGTCTCAATCTTTAATCAACTTGCCATTTTTGTTTGAAACAAAAGAAAAGAAGCAAAAACTTCATGTGGCTAATTCATATAACACGCAAACAAGAAGCCTCCCATGCAATTATGTTCCACACATCTCCGTTTTGTCCGCACACGTCGTAATGGAGACTTTTGTTAGTTATTCTTTCTAGTTTATCCTCTTTGTCTGTCTTTTAATGTGGATTTTGAGAATCAAGATTCAAGAAGAAAATGACATACAGTAGTTAGCGTTCTTGTACCTTGCCCTTAGAAAGGATTCCCTTCAATTGTTAGAATGGATGTAGTTTGGTGTCAGTCGTCAGATCTAATTTATAATAAATAAAATTATAATCTGACATATTACATCAAGTTATATCAATTTATAAGTTTACTTTTATAAGATTTATTTGTACACCAAACATTTCTTATAATATAATGAAAATTGATACAGAAAACCATTTCACAATTATATAATATTAAGCAAAACTTTTAAAATTTAAGATTTTATTATGTGATTGCACACTAGTTGTGTACTAGTTATGTCCCTACATTTTCGAAATTTAATACAAGAGTAGTTCCGGTAGTGTCATCAATACTGGAGTTATAGTGTCATCAATGGGGCAATCTTTCTCATTGAAATCCATCAAAAAAAAAATTGGTATTTATTCATAATATTCAAAAGAATTGACCTTTTATTTTAAAAACTTATTACTCGTTTGGATAGTGAGATGAGATGATTTTAGATTAGTTGAATAAAATATTATTATAATGCTATTTTTAATATTATTATTGTTTTGAAATTTAAAAAAAAAATGAATTGTTTATTATATTTTGTGTGAAAATTTGAAAAAATTATAATGATGAGATGAGATGAGATAGTTTCTGTTATTGACATCTAATGTAACCTCTTTTTATTAGGTTGATAATATATTTTTTTGTATGACACTATAAATGACATGTTATTCCTGAAATGTTCACTATTCTTATATAAAATATGACAAGTCTTTTATTTTTTGAACTCAACACAGGGTGTGTTGAGGATGTAGGCTGATATAAATCATTTTTATTTTTATAGAGTGGCATGCCTATTGTGTTTTATACATCTATCAATGATGTACATAATTTTTTTTGAAGTATGAGCTTTGATACTTTTGAACAACACCATTCCTTTTTACCTTAAATGTCTATAAATTTGATCATTTTCAGATGTGACACACTTCCATTTAGGGGCAAATTAGGAATCTAAATTAAAAAATCGGCTTTTATGGTAGACCCCACTATTATGTAAAAAGAGTACAAAAGACTTGCACTCTTTAGAACTGTATCGAGCATTACTCGTATTTCAACTCCCGATAACTTTTTTTATCTTCTTCCTTCAGTAATTAATTACAATTAGAAATCGAAAAAGATCACATTCAGATCACTCCACAATCAACCATATATATCACGGGTACACCATTAGTTACCAATGATACTTGGGAGAAGATATCAGTTTATCCATTCTCTTATTTTTCCCTCTATTTTTCTTTAATTTTCAAATTGCTAGTCTGCTCTTTTGGTTAAAAATGCTCAAATACTGGTGCCTTGATAGAACATACGTGTCTAACTCGTCTCAGTTGTGACCACAACCATCGTGTCCCTTCATTTTCAGTCTTATGGACCAGTTACCCTTTGTAGAGGAAAAACAATGCACCTCCTAAGGTGTTATCTTTATTGCCTAGTCATAAAAGAAATCCACATACATTCATTCCTCTTAGAGATAAGCAGATGTGGCTTTCAAAAATCTCCACAAGATTTGCAGTTTTGGGTAAAGAGTAAGTTTTGCACTTCCCTAAATCAAAAGCCAAAAACCCACAAAATGATAAAGAAATGAACTTGAACTTCAATAATATTTGTACTTCAACACATCCTCATGTGGTATTCTTCTTATTAGTCGTGACAAACAAGATTATAACACGACCTCTCCGACCATAATGGAGAAATAAATCTGAAATATTTTATGAGGTGTTGGCATGTTTGGTTGTCTCTGTGAAAGAAAGTAGTCTTGCAAGAGAACACTTTAGTTTTGCATGATTACAAGCATCTCATACCAGAAACATGAAGCAATCCAATACAATTGAAACAATTTGATTGAGAAAGAAAGTAATTCTCTGTAGAACATAAAGATTCTATGGTCAACCAAAAAAAAACTGACGAGTTTACTCTCAGTCCTTTTGAATCCAGAAAAAGAACTGTGCCCAATACAAGATCATTTGGAATTGATAGTACATAAAATATTTGACAAACGGAACCTACTGGAGTGGATTTACAAAATTCGGTCAAATCATCCAACAGCATTTGGTCCCATCTTTTCCATTTAACTTCTTCCAACTTCAAGAAGTCAAGTATATCAAAATATCTCCCCCTAAGTTCTAATATGTTTCTTCAGCGCACAAACATACTATAAGCAAACAGGAAGAAAATTAAAAATAATACGAAAACTACTTGCAACACAACGATACAAGTGGCAGTTAAATTGAAAGTGTTACCTTATTAGATACTACGCCTATGCTTCTGAAAATGTCTGAGAATGAAACTGTCAGCATATAAGGGATAGTTCTTCTTGATAAGGCCTTTTATGCATTTCCAATATGAGAAGTCAACCAGCTCTCCGTCCTTTCGAACTATGAACAAACAGCGTGATCTTTCAAATTCAGGATGATACCCAATCTGACAACCCAAAAAGGAAAATATGAATCATTTCCGATTGAAATGCAAAGATGTTACATAAAAACAATATTGGAAAATATATTTTGAAAAGCCCCATGGGACGCCCAAGCCTCCCATCAGGTTTATACTCCAAAATAACAAGCCAATAATACAATTAGAGCCCATTGGAATCATTATAAAGAACAAAAACTTCTACCTCCCAAACAATCTAGGATCCCATTCACCACCTATACTCATTAAATATGAGGTATCACACATTCAATGTAGAACGTTATTATACTTTTATGAACAATAACATGAAATTCAAATGCAAACAAGGGACTGCCCTTTGGCATCTAGCCCCACATCTCAAAAGAAAAAGTTCACTGCCCTTGAGACCTGCTGACCCAGTTATTTGCACCTGAAGATAAGCTGCCGTCATTTTGGCAACAAGGTCTAGTAGCATGTATGCTGTTGTGTAGATCAAGAAGAGAAATCACCCATGGTTAAATGAAAACCAACAATTTGGGGTTTTTGGGACTTCGCCTTGGTTATGCAAAGAAATCACCATGGGTTTTAAAGAAAAACAACAATAGCTTCTTTGGGATTTTTCGGGACTTTGAACTGCACTTTAGCATGTTCTTGACTGATTAAATTTTATTTTGCATGCCTACAAACACCAGAAAATATGGAATAAGTTATGTCGTAAAAGAGACAATTGCACAGTACGTCAAACATCAATCTGGGTGATTTTGATAGCCAACAGAGCATTGACCATGGAACTAGAAGATCACAATGCCTTCACAACACATAATCTAATTTCCCGACATGATATGTAAAAAAAAAAAGAAATTCCAAAAGGAAGTGGAAGTAAGAACATAAATCAAACAGATGATACTAATGAGGTGATATAAAATCAGAGCTGTTTGTTTTTAAGCCAATAGAGTAATTGGTTAAAGCTAAGTAAATCAGAAATCAACATTTAGGTATATGAATTGTGTTTTACTGAGATTGGTGACCAGCCTCTTACCTGGAATTCCAAAATAGCTATATGTGAATTTACCTGGAGTATTCCTATTTGGCCAGGGCTCATTATAAAATCAGAGTCGTTTGTTTTTAAGCCAATAGAGTATTTGGTTAAAGCCAAGTAAATCAGAAAGCAACATTTAGGTATATGAATTGTGTTACTGAGATTGGTGACCAGCCTCTTCAGAATTAAACCAATCTTTTTGGCCTGGGAGAGAGAGAGAGAGAGAGAGAGAGAGAGAGAGAGAGAGAGAGAGAGAGAGAGATACTGTGATATAATCAATCCCGCATCCAATCTTCTTTTCAAACTCAGGATGAAATGGAAGCAACCTCTCAAGAATGGTTTTCTCGTGCTCTGCACTTAATCTATCTCCACTTTGATATCTGTATCAAGATTTGACATTTCCACATAATGAAAATTCGTAATATGAATGAAAACTAACACTATTTATACTCACCTTGTAAATTAGTTAAATTTTTTGTTTCCTTATTAAGGAGTTTGATTCTCAAATTTGTGTTTTTATTCTCAAATTGGACCACGAAGAAGCACATTATATTGCCATAGGAAAAGCCTAATGACTTCTTATTTTTAATGTTATAGGAAACATGAACCAAAAAAAGAGGGACAACATGCAGCCATAGTGCCTTGCATCCAAATAACTTCCATGTTAAGAAAAACCGGCTATATGAATGTTGAGTTAAAGTACAAATATGAACTAATGAAGGCCTTCAACAGTACCACGACCATGTCATTACAAAATCCTGTCCAATATATCAAAATCGAGGTACCCCTTATAGATTTGCAGACTCTCTCTTAACCATGCATCCCCATTATACGAACTGAAACTCACTTTAACCTTTTCTTTTACGTAACTTCTTAATGCATACTTTTGTGAGGAAGAGCAAGGATCTTGTAACTTTGAAGAGTCAAATTACAGATATACAAGTAATCAAACATGAAAAACCAAGAATTCTATCAGGTCAAATATAAAATAAACAAACTGATGACCATAATTTTTGAAAACCCAGAATGCAATTGTCCTTTGAACTACATAATACATTAATAATATTCATATTCTAATAATAATAATATTAGCAGATAAGTTAGTACTTATGCAGTCACATACACACCATATACCATACGGCATGCCTAAACGCAATCGAACAAACCCTAGGGGTTGGCTCAGGTGTTATGAGTCTTACTCTTAATGGTATGCTCCCTCGAAGTCTAAGCTTCAAACCATTGGGTGCAAACAATTTTTAGGAGTCATGCCCCATCGGTAAAAAGCATATGATTTACCTGAATTGTGTGATGGGGACACGTTACATGGGTCAAAAGTTTAACAAGGTTAAACATATGTTGCGTTTGCATGGTCTGCGGGATTCCTCAACATTAAAAAAGGCAATCAGACAAATATACAGAGCAACCCACCTTTGTGTCATTTTATGTAATTACTTTTTCCCAGTTTTAATCAATCAATTACTTCTCTAGCCAAAAGACGGTTAAATCAATTAAAACCCCCATGTTTCTTCCAATCATCCCAAGCCCGCCCTTTGACCACAAAGCTACTCCTTGACGATTCTGTTAGCACAATGTCTACAATCCAAGAAATTGGATTCACGACTCAACTAGAGCTCCATAAAAGTATAATAACCTAAGAAACATAAACAAAGTTCCGTCATTTGTAATTTTTTTTTTTATAAAGTACAATAAAACTTTATTGAATCAATAAAAAGGCGTTGCCCAAGTAAACAGGGAGTAAACTAATGCCATGTGGAATTTTCGGTTTAAGGCAATCAAGAAATGAAACTATTACATCGTCCACATTAGATAATAGAAGTCTTCTACTTGTCCCCCTAATAAAACGTAAAACGCAATGAAGTCATTCCGTTCCTACAGTTCAAGAAATCGAATTGCAAAAACAATAGAAAAGCAAAAGAAAGTACAAAAAAGAAGGCCCTTTGGCTTTTGCTTACTTCCCAGAATGAATAATCATCCGAACAAAGCCAACAAGAGGAACCGTATCCTCCAGAATCCGGTCCTCCCAGTCAACCCATTTCTCCTCATAATCCCTCATCTTCCCTTCCTCACTCTCCTCGCCCTCATCCGAAATCCCGCCCGAGTCCTTTTCCTGCGAGACAACGGGCTTCCTCAGCAACTCAGAGCCGTAACCGTCCGGTCCGGTCCTAAGGGCACGGAGACGCCGGGGAAGCGACGCCTTTGAGAAGGAAGGGAATGATAGAATAACGGGTGAGAAGTGGAGCGGGCTAGGGTTTGTGGGTAGGTGGACACGTAGCGGTGGTTTAGATATGGAAGCCATGGCCGTGACCCTAAGCTCTGCTGCTTGCACTTTGATACTGCTTTAGTGCTTTTAGCTTTTACTTCAGTATTTTGCTACGAAGTAGAGGAAGAGGTCTACCGTATTTCGGCTATGGCTTCTCGGTTGGGAACGGGTTAACGGTCACATGTTATCATCATCGCTTCTTTACTCTGTATATTTTCTCATTTAATTAACTTTGATTGAGAATATGGTAATGATAACTATGTGGCTATTTTATGATTTTATCACTTAATTAGCGGTATTAATTATCTTTTAATTTTAGAATTTGTATAATCATAATTTATTTTAAAAAACAATTATTATTAAAAAGATGGTATATGTATCATTACTAAATATATTTTCTGACAATTGAGTTATGTTGTTTATTACAACCATATCGCTACTCTTATCTCCTAATATTAATTTAGCAATGCTCATATTAGTTTCATTAAATTTATCTCTAAAATTTGATGAAAAGTACATATTTTTCATAAATTAAAAATCTCTCTAGATATAATTCCACATTGGATTAACCATGCGGGGGCGGGGTACCCCGTCCGTTGACGGGGGTGGACCTCCAACCGTCCACCCCTCGCCCCTCCATTCTCCACAACAATTTAGTAATTCACAGTAAGCATAATCAAGCAATTCACAAAACTGCATGCACAATCAAGTCATCTACAATTCACAATCCCATCATCTTTTAATCTCATCCTCCAATCTCCATCCACAAGTAATAATAAAAAATAAAAAATATGGGGCGATTCAGTGATTCACGAAGAGATTCGGGAGTGAGTGAGCCATTAAGCCCTACTTATACTCGCCCGGCATTGACGACGACGATGGAAATCTGCGATGATGACGGCGACTCGAGATGACGATGGTGATTGGTGAGGCAAACGGCGAATTGGAGAGAACCGAGAGGCGAGAATTGCAGAGAGAGGAGGAAGAAGAGGAATCGCGAGGAAGAAGAGAAACAGAGCTAGGGGCTCTTCGATTGGGTATTAACCCATAATCAAAACGCCGTCATTTTGATTATGGGCAGGGGTATTAAAAAAAAATACCCAAGCATAAAATGACGTTTTGTGCCTGGGTATTTCTTTTTATATAATATGTATTATATATAATATATAATTAATATATATATTACAAACGGAACGGGGCGAGGTTCCACCCCATCCCGCCCCTGCCTCCACTTGAAGCCCCATATGCGGGCGGGGTCCCCCCATACCCCGCATCGACGGATGGGGTAATCCGCCCTGCCTCACGGGGGCGGAGCGGTCGGAGGACGGGGCAGTGGGGGTGGGGCCCCGCTGCCCACCCCTAATTAAAGGCCTATCAAGAGCTCCATTCGTGGAAATGAATGCTAAATTGAAAACAAGAAGATGCAACTTGTCATCCCTGTAATTTGAGAACCAAAAAGAGAACAAGAAGTTTTAAATAAATAAATATTTTTCCCATTAGAAGAGTGTTTCTGCCCATCTTTCCTAGCATTGGATTTGAAATAAAAGAAATTAAAAAACAAAAAGGAATTAGAACTCCCAAAGGACAACATGGTTGTTTAGGTTAAAGGAAATGTCATTGCTCTATGTGCTTTAGGGGTATGCAACCGGATCCGGATATCCAGCCATAACCGGATCCGGATTCTAAAAACCGGGCAGTTATCCGCTCGGATTAATCCAGAAATAATCCAGGCGGATATCCATATCCGAATTTTTCCCATTTTTTGGCTATAAATCTAAATATCATGATTGTAACCGGATTAATCTGAATTTATTAATACTTTTTTTAAAAAAACAAAACTGTTTAAACTTTAAAAAATATTTTAATAGCACTTTTAAAAAAAAAAAAAAAAGGGACCCGGTTACGGATAACCAGGTCATAAAACCTTATCTGTAACCGGCCGGGTTTCTCTCAGCCTTCTAGATACACTCGGATTCCAGGTTTTGAACTGGACCGGGAAAAAATCCGACCCAGTTCTACACCCATAATGTGCTTATGTGAGCTGGGGTAGTTTAGTGTAGATTTTTATGCTATGATGAGTCGTTTGTGTTAACGTCGTATTTCTTACACTTTTGGGCTAGTTTCCAAAACCTCAGATCTTTCGAAATGAGCCTGCAAAAGATAGGAGAGAAGGTGACTAGGAGAGGACGACCTTGGAGCCGGGGAGTCTCCAATGCCAAAGTTAGTAAATATTCTTGAAAATTTGTAAATAAGTGAAAGAGTCTAGGGATCAGAGAACTTTCTCGTACCTAGAGCTTGCTATTTATATCGTGGGTTGGGGAGATGCAGATCGTCCTTATCTCCACAGAGTTTGTGCCTCTTCCGCTGTTTCTATTGTCAAAGTCCTTTAATGCGACGTGGCTCTGCGACGACACCATAAATGTGGTGTGTAGCTCAATAGTGACGCCATTAATACGACATGGTTTTCTGGCCTTGCATTTATCCCTTATGAGCTGTAGATGGTCTGACATCGATAGATCGAGGGCCTTCGCATTTCCCACTACCTCTGTGCAAGTCTCTAGGTTCTGAACGCGATCGTGGGCTGTTAGGCTGATCTGTCTTATCAATTACTTGACTCATTTCCCTGATAGATGCTTTGCCCCCTATGCAGTCCTGATGGCCCTTGAGCCGGGTTTTGGGCCAAGGCCCAATGGGCTTTAAGTGGTGGGGAAAATCCCCTTACAGTTTGAATATCTGTAAATGTGGGTTGTTAAGTCCAACGAGAACATAGGACCTAGTCCAAAAGGGATCTAATTGGTGGACAAAGAAAACCAACTCACCTCAATGGCAAGCAAACACACGGTCCATGTCAATTTAGCAAGAAGTGATTGAGGTGGCTAGCAAATATCATATACCGTAGATGGCGAAAGCAGACAATGTTGAAGTAAAGGTGTGCAGACTTAGGGCTGGATATCAACTATGAGCTAGGACTTACATAATCCCATATTTGAGGAAGTGGAATCCTATTTGAGACAATGTGTGTGTATCATTGAATGAACAAGGCATAAAGAATGGAGCATGAAATGTTAAAGTGACAGAATCCCCATTATTAATGAAGACGCAACAAGCTGTATTAGTTGTCATACTTATTATATCGTCAGTGGCGGATCAGAAAAGTTTCAACTGCTACACATGCAACTTCAACAAATTCCTCAAGACGTTGCCACCATCTTCCTTCTATTACTAGTGCGTACCTATGTGTCGATATTATTCTCTATGCTTCTTGGGCGCTAGCAAGATTATGATCGATTTGATACTTCATTCTTGCCTAATTTACAGATTTTCCTATGGCTAGGATTTGAGGCACTTCTCTACCTACCATAAGTCACTAGCCCCATATGTTTTACAATTTAGCCTTTGGTACAAGCCCCAAGAGTCTTTTTAGAGAAGTGTTGAAGTTTGATGACACTCATTATGCGATAAATTGTATCACTTGGGCTTGTTCTCCTATGCAATTTTATCTAATGTAGTTGTCACTCACAATAACAGTAGAAAATCTAGTCATCTCACAAGACTATCAAAGGGTAGTGCTACTAGCCTACTATGCCATTCAAGTTTGCCAACTTGGTGTGTCCCTAGTGCAAATTGTATTGTTTTAAGAAAAAAAATATTTTTTAAACATTTATAAATATTTAAAAAAAACACCAATATACTAATAGTTACTTCTTTAACTATTAAGTAAAAGAAAAAATAAAAATAAAATAAAATACATGAGCAGTCAAATTGAGTGGACAAATTTAGACGACACCATTTTCCTAAACCAAAATCAGATTTACAAGTAATGCTAGATACAACTATGAGTTGTGCAAGCGCCGCACACTATTTTTGAAAAGACTGAGGTCTATTATTAAAAAATTATTATTTTTTATGTAAGTCTCATATTTGTTTATTTTTAAAAAAATAAGTATTTATGACTGCAAATATAATTTATCTCGATTATATCGAGAGAGCGTTTGATGAAGTCTGCTTTGTTAATTTCAACCATATTTCTCAATTTTTATATCTATTTGACTTTTAACGTCTTATTTCTAAAAAGTTTTGACATAACTATATAAAAAATGAGAACTGCTATAGACACAAAAAAATTAAACAAAATAAACCCACAAACTGAGGTGGTTTTATGGAATCCGTTTGTAAATGACGTGTTTCACACCACCAACTACTCGGATAACCTGCAACAGATGAGAGAGCGGCACTGGGTGCCCAGAGGAGCTCTAATACCTAAGTTAGAGAGATGTAATCTCAATATAAGTGTGTAAGTAATAATGAATTATCTGTTACCTTCATGTGTTATTTATAGAAGTGCTGAGAACGTATATAACCATTAAATCCAATGGTTCATCTTGAATAATTCCTTAATAAGTGGACGAGATAACCATCCTAATCTATCGGCGTTATCATATTACACGGTTCGCGTCATGGGCACTTGGGCCATGAGTCTCACAGTCTTGGGCCCGTAGTTTGAATCTGTCCTCTAATCATGGGCTTATTGCCATGAGACCTAAATATCCCTTCTAGTTATCCCGCTAATTTTCTTTATGCCAGCACATAGGAAATTAATGTGTTTTATATCCTTTAAATGCAGTCCACGTAACTGTTCACGCGCTTTTATTCTCTCTTATTCAAAAGAATGGTAACTGACGGCGTTGTCACCCGTTTGGTTTCCCAAGAATCTCATCATCATTTTCCCCCTCTTTCATCTTCTTGATTCATTTCCTTTCTTCCATTTTGTGCCATACTTTTTCTTTTTACTTTCTCACATTCTCTCTCATTTCCCTTCAAGTTTCTTTTTGTTACTTTCTCACATTCTTTCTTATTTCCCTTCCAGTTTCTTCTTATTACTTTCTCACATTCTCTCCCATGGCTAACTGCGGCTCCTCACGTACTCCTAACCAACCTTCGGCCCAGACTCATTCACACGCGTGGCGTGTTCTACTGTGCTCATGTGTGGTCTTCCGCATGACCTTGGAGTCCTTGGGGGAGATGTGCCCAGATTTGACCACCAAGGAATTCCTATCTTTTTATTCTGTAAAGGGATTAACAGGTAACATTTATAGCTTCCACATTCATTCACAATGTTTGGCGGCGTTTGAGCCTAGCCACTATAATGCCTAACAATGGAAAAGAAAATTTTTCTTTATTTCTGGTGAAGGTTGGGAATTTCCCGCCTTCGAAATGCATCTTCAAGATTTCCCCGTTTGTGTGAATTGGGGTGAAGTCCCAGACGACAAAAGTCTCTTGCTAGAGCTAACTAACAAAGAATGCTCCCGCATTGATATAGTCCTCAATTGGGCAAAAGAGAATGATGGTGGCCTGGGAATCGAGCAACTCTTGACCGCCGCCAACATCGATAGGTTCCTCGTGGTGCCTAACCGTGCCCATGTCAGGGGGTGTAAACTAAAGGTTGTGATGCCTCCGGCAAAGAGGCGTGCTTCTCACTCTGTTGAGCCTCCCCAAAAGCGTCCTCGTCGTAGTGAAGACGGCGAGGGTAAGACTACAAAGTCTTCCATGGGGGCGAAGGTGGAATCATAAGGGCTAGTGGCTTTTGGTTCCAACCTCAATGTTAGGAGTGAGACGCCCAAAGCCTCTCCTGTGAGGGTGTTGCCGCCAACGTCACCAGGTCTTGAAGACCTCAATGGGCTCATGGGGCAAGCCCTCGTTGTCCTAGGGATGGCCTTCGACTTTACCTTGAAAGGGTTTGGTTCAGTGGGCACTCCACCCTTTAAGTTTCCTTCCCTTCTCTCCCTGACTTTGACTCCCAATGGCGGTGAAATATCTGAAGACATTTATGACGCCTTTTCTATGGGCATTTTTGGGATGGTCGTGCCTAAAGCTGTTGCTCCCCTAGTTGGCGGCGCCCAGACCAACGACGAAGGTGGGGACATTCAAACTTGTAGGGGGCAAGATTCCACGCCAAGTTCCCTTCCTACGACCATTTTTGGGGTGAAACCCCACCGATAAATCAAGAGAGGGTCTCTATTCCCTCCCTTTTCCCCTCTTCCTTTAGTGGTGTTGGGGACTCCATGACTCCTCGGGAAGGGGGGTGGTTCATCCTTGGAAGAGGAAGATGAAGCTGATCAGGATGAAGTTCGCAATGGGAGTCCTGGCGACCATGGGGAAGGGGGCCAAGGTGAAGGCCAAACTGCGTTTGTATCTGAGTTGGGGGTTCCAGCCACCCCTTTCTTACCTTTGGTGCATTCCTCATTAAGGGAAACTCATACAGTGGCCATAGTAAGTGGGGTTGAGGGGGCTGTGCCCAAGTGTCCCCCTCCTCCCTCCGAGCCAGTGGCGGAGATGTCACAATGCCTGAAGAATCTCCTATCCCCGTTATTGACTTGCTTTCTACCTAATCTTCTTATTTGATTGTGGGTTGTTCTTGCTTGTAACGACCATCTTATTTGTCCCTTTAAGTTGTGCAGGCGTGGATGACTTGGCGGCTTGGATTTTAAGTGATTGCACCCACTCGACTTCTAGCTGAGAAGACTGAGGTTGAGTGCTACTTGGAACAGGCTGATGGGCACATTCGTGCCTTAGAAGCCAACCTTGAGTCTTTCCATGATGAGTTGTGTGAGCTTCGTGGTGAATTGCTTGGTGCCCTATCCCTCCAAGCTCGTGACATTTTTGCTCTGCAACTGGCAGAATCAGAACGAGCATCTGCTACAGCCCAAGTATGCTGCCTGAGTGGGGCGTTGGCTTCCTCTTAGCAGTCGCAGGCAGATGCTGAGCAGAGTTGCCGGGAGCCTACTCAGACATTATCATCCTCTAAGGAGGAGCGCAAGAAACTTGCCCTTGAGCTGTCAGAGGTGAAGGCTTTGCATGCGGAGGAGCGTAGGCAGTTCAACCTTCAAGTGTCTTAGATGAAGGGGAATTATGAAGAGTTGAAATCGAGGTTAGCAGCCTACAAGAAAAGTAGAGAGGATGTCGATGCCATGCAGGATAAGACAAATAGAACCATGCTGCACTTGGACACCACAATCAAATAATAGAAGACGAAGCTACAAGAGTTGGAGTCCTAATTGGTTTCTGCCAATGGCGAGTTGATTCATTTTCATCCTCAGTTGGCCGCTGCTAGGGCTGTTAGAGACCGGGCTTTCGGGTACAACTATGGGCCTGGCATGGCCCGCTTACGAGCCTATTTGCTGGCAAATTCTCGTACCGACCTTAGAAGGCTGGACCTGGGCGCTTTCAAACCTGATGTGGCGTCGTGCCAATTTATGGACGTCTTGGGGCACAACACCATGACCGACGCCTTTCCTGCCTCGTCGTCTTCCTTCAAGCCATCGTCATCGCAGCAATAACATTTCCTTGCTTTACTCATGTTTTGTTTATAATGACAATGTTGGCCCTTGGTTTGGCTCGGTAATAGCCTTAATGCTGATACACATCTTTTCTATGCGAGTCTTTTGGGCTCAATATTAAGTAAGGGGGATCGTGGAGTCTCAGGACCTCCATGCCCATGTGTTGCACCGCGAGTCTTTGGACTCGAGACTGGTGGCTAAGTGTAGGGGTCGTGGGGTCTTCTAACCTCTACTTCGCTAAGTATAAAAGTTATGGGGTCTTCTGTCCTCCACGCCCATTGATGAGTGTACGAAAGTACACTCTAAATACCCTATTATTGAACTAAAATGCTAAAATGTAAATAGAAATAATATGAATTATTGTGTATTCTTGAATTGAGTTTCTATTTGTTTTGAGATACTCTTAAGCAGATTTTTATGTTTAATTTCAGAGTCTATAAAAGAGTAAGTCAAAACCAAGTCAAATTCAAAGGACTTTCAAGTGGGCAAGATGTTGAAACAACTTAAGAACTTTCAATGAGTTTAGGAATCTTCAAATAAGAATAATGATAGAGTTTTAGAGTAATTCGGATCAAGAAAAAAAGTCAGTCTGAAATTCGCTAGAAGACAGCCTGTATATACTTTAGTATTTTGATTGTAACTTTTCACTCAAATATCGGATTGATGTGATCCTTGATAAATTGGAAAGCTATCTTAAAGGGCTACAAATTTTACTCTAGTAAGGATTTCTAAACTTGAACTCCTAAAGTGTGTACTTGGCTGCCAAGATGAGACCTAAAATTTAGGCGATTTTGTATGCGCGAATATGAAGACATTATAGTTTCTTTCCTACCCTATACAAGCATTTCATTAGCACGAAATTGAGAGTTTTTAAAGGAGGGGAGACGGCTCATTTCTGAAGGATGAAGAGATGAAATTAATTTTCATGGCTGTCGTTTGCTTTATTTTTCTCTTGAGATTTTTGTTGTCCACTATATTTATGGGTAACTAAATTCTCAAGTAGGGTTAGGGATGAATTTACACATTAGATGGTATTTTTAATTTATTTTTGATTTATGTATTTGATTTTCAGTTACTAAAACTCTTTTGTTTTATTATTCTCAATTTATTGTTGATATTTTCTTCTCTGAATAATCATAGAATTTATTCTGTTTATGGATTTAGTCATGCTTTTTCTATTGAATGGATTAGCTCTTTGGTTATGTTTGGATCAATTATTTATCTATATTGATTAATTTTTTGCTACAATACCACTTCCTGAGTATATTGTCATTGTTGGATTTTCTCAATAGTGATAATAATTTACGTATTTTAAAAGTAGTGAATGGTTTTTCAAAGGGTTACATTTGGTTTAATCTTGGTTTATAAATCTATAACTTCTGATTGAGAATTTTGGGAATTGAGTTCTCAATTGAGTTAGTCAATGAATTAAGAATAATTAAAATACCAGATTTTAAGGGATTTCCGACGTTTGTCAAATTTGAGTACTTTTTCTGTTAGTCACTTTGCTTCACTTTAATATTTTTTTTTAGTTTCTTTGTTCATTCTACTATTCTTTTAATTTGTCTTTCTGTGGAATCACCACCCCCAAAGCTGTGCTACAACTACCGCGTTATTATTTGGGCGTAATCAAATTTTGGCGCCGTTGCCGGGGATCGAACCTGGGTCACCCGCGTGAGTCTTTTGAGTCGACCAGGACAGCTAAGTATGGGAATCGTGAGGTTTTCTGACCTCCACGCCCCTGGGCTACCGCGAGTCTTTGGACTCGACACTAGTGGCTAAGTATAAGGGTCATGGGGTCTTCTGACCTCCATGCCCATGCATTGCACCGCAAGTTTTTAGACTCGACACTGGTGGCTAAGTGTGTGAGTCGTGGGGTCTTCTGACCTCCAAACCCATGCGTTGCACTGTGAGTTTTTGGACTCAACACTGGTAGCTAAGTATAGGGGTCATGGGGTCTTTTGACCTCCATGCCCATGTGTTGCACCGCGAGTCTTTGGACTCGACACTGGTGGCTAAGTATAGGGGTCATAGGGTCTTCTGACCTCCACGCTCATGTGTTGCACCTCAAGTCCTTGGACTCGATACTGGTGGCTAAGTGTGTGAGTCATGAGGTCTTCTGACCTCCAAGCCCATGCGTTGTACCGCAAGTCATTGGACTCGACACTAGTGGCTAAGTATAGGAGTCACGAGGTCTTCTGACCTCCACGCCCATGCATTGCAGCGCGAGTCTTTTGGACTCGACACTGGTGGCTAAGTGTGTGAGTCGTGGGGTCTTCTAACCTTCACGCCCATGCGTTGCACTGCAAGTCATTGGACTTGACACTAATGGCTAAGTATAGGAGTCATAAGGTCTTCTGAGCTCCACGTCCATAGGTTGCACCGCGAGTCATTGGACTCAACACTGGTGGTTAACTGTAAGCAAATATGTGAACCGAACATTCATCCGCCTTTATTGACTTGTCTCTTATCAAAAAACATAAATTTTGCAAAAATATCTAAGGGTAAAACCTCTTCAGATGCTCGACGTTCCAAGGGTATTGCAACTCCTTTCCCTGACTATCCTTGAGGCGGTAGGAACCCGGTTTGTTGGTGGCAAAGACCACGTAAGGTCCTTCCCATCGTGAGCCGTGTTACCCCTCCTCGTCTTGGGTTTTCACTCTCGTTTCCTTAAGTACTAAGTCGCCCACTCTGAAGGACCTGGGTTTGACTCGTTTGTTGAAGTAGCGCTCGACTTTCCTTCTGTTGAGGATGTTTTGGATCTCCGCTTCTCCCCTCCTTTCTTCTCGTAGGTCGAGGTGTTTCTCGAGTGTCTCGTTGTTTTCGGATTGGTTGAAGTGGCTGGTCCGGTATGCAGGCAAGCTAACTTCCACTGGAGAGGCTACCTCATTCCCGAAGGCTAAGGTGAAGGGCCTCACCTGTTGGGGTCTTCACGATTGTCGTATAGGCCCATAGTACTCCTGGGAGCTCTTCCGCCCATTCTCCCTTTTTGTTTCTGAGCTTCTTCTTTAAGATCCCGAGTAGGGATTTGTTCGTTGATTCTGCCTGTCCGTTGGCTTGTAGGTGTCCCGGTGACAAGTATTTTACTCAGATGCCCAGCTCCTGGCACCACTCTTTGTAGTGTTCTGAGTTGAACTGTTTCCTGTTGTCGGAGACTATATTGTTGGGAATGCCAAACCTACACACGATGATTTTCCATAGAAATTTGGTAATGGCCTTTGCTGTTATGGTTGCGAGGGGCTCTGCCTCTGCCCGCTTTGCGAAGTAGTCTGCCCGCCCTAATGGCTTCCTTGCTAAAACCCTTCTGCCTGAATGGTTGCCGCATACGCCCTCATGTATTTATGCCAAGATGTACTGCGTTTCCTTCGGCGTGATGCACCTTAGTAAAGGGGCAGCGAAACCCTTCTTATAAAGGATTCCATCAACTTTAACCACGCTGCATCCCTTCTGAGAGCTTGCCAGTATCTAGGTACTTGGGTATTTCCTTGGCCCACACTAGCCTTGAGGGGCCAATGTGGTTCACCTGTACTTCGATGGCTGGGATCTCTATTACCCTCCTTTATACTTCCCAGGGTAGGTCCACATCATCTCTTACAAAGGCAGCTTTGGCTAGCTTATCCGCTATTGCATTATCTGCCATTAGCACATGCTCGAGACTAAAATAAGCGAGTTGGTCGCATATCTCTAGTACACTATTCAATAGGAGTGGGCAGCGGGGGCGAGCCCCGCTTCCACGTCCGTCAGATGCGGGGGGCGAGATATATATATATATACAAGGAACGAAACGACGCCGTTTCATCAATGGAAAAACAATGTCGTTTCATTTTTTGTTTAGATCCCCCCCCCGGCGAGATTACCCTACCCAGAATCTCTCTCTCTCTCTCTCTCTCTCTCTCTCTCTCTCTCTCTCTCTCTCTCTCTCTCTCTATCTCTCTCATCGCTCGGTCGCTTACGTTCTGCAATCTGCATCTTTGTCGTCGTCACCGTAGCCATCGCCGTAGCCTTCTGTGACTCCGTCTTCATCTCCGTCGCCGAAGGTAAGAAACCCTAAATCTACTTTAATTTTTTGTGATATTTATTTTATGGAATGGAGATTGGAGGAATGATGAGATTTAATCGGAGATGGATGATGAGATTTTGTAAATTGTGTGCTGTAGAGACTTGATTGTGCATGTGGTTTGAATTATTGATGAACAATGTGTACTGTGTAGTCGTGTGTGGATCTGTTCGTGACTGATGACTCCATGGTTTATTTTTTCATTTTTTCGAAATATCCTAAAATAATTTAGGGGTTTCAAAGATTGAAACCACTAAATTAATTTAGAGTTTCGGATTGGGACCCTAAATTAATTTAGGCGTGTGTGTCAACGACCAAGGGCGAGGGTGGCAGTCTTCTGTCCAGACTGTCTGTGACACACACGCTAGGCGCCCCTGTCTTTAGCTTTTGAACATAACACACCTGCGCCAGGATTTTTTCTCCTCAAACCTCGCCGAAGCTTGCTTCTATTGGGAACTTTATTTTCAAGTGGTAGGTAGAGGTGACTATCTTTAAGTCGTTCAGAGTTGTTCTTCCCAATATGGCGTTGTAGGATGACAGAGCCTTGACCACCAAGAAATCCGTCATTGTGGTAACCATGTGGGCGCCTTGGCCAACTGTGACCGGTAGTGCGATAGTGCCCATAGGTTGGACAGTTTCTCCCGAGAACCCCTTCAGAGGGGATGGCGAAGGGCGTAACCTATCGGGGTTGATACCCATCTTGGTGAAAACATCCCAAAATAAGATGTCGGCTGAGCTCCCATTGTCGACTAGAATCTGCCTAGTCGTGTAGTTGGCTATTAAGAGGGTGACAGCCAAGGTGTCATCGTGGGGGTACAAGACCCCTTGGCAGTCTTCATCTTCGAATGAGATGGTAGGGGTGGTATTTAGTCTGGGGTGTTTAAGAGGTTTATCCGCCATATACACCTCGTGTACCTTGCTTTACAGGTGTGAGCCTTTTTGCTGGATATTGTTACACCCCAGCCGACAAACCCTCCCATGGTGCGAATCACTCCCAGAGGAGCTTGGTCTTGATCATGTCGCTGCTGGGGAGGGTGTTGTGTCTTCGTTCCCTCTCCTGTTTTCGTCGTTTGGGACTTTTGCTTTGTCTGGGTTCATGCTCACGACCTTCTTCTCTCCGTGGCTTGAGATAGTCGACCAACATTTGCTCGAGCTCCCTGCTTCCTACCAGGCTAGCAACCCACTTTTTCAACATTGAACAGTCTTCTGTCCAATGAGGGTCCGACTGGTGGTACTTGCAATAGCGCTGTCCTCTCGCTGGCAAGCGTGCTTCCTTCCTAGTTGCCTGGTCGTTTTCTTGCAGATTTAGATTATTGTGGATGAGGCGGTGCCCTTACTCTCATTGATTGGAGTACCTTTCACACCTCCCATCTTGATGACCCTGCCTGGTCTTCATATCTTTAGCGCCATTTGAGTTCCTAGTCTCCTACTTTACTTCCTGCTTCTTGGGCTCTAGAAGAGCCTATAACGTGTCCTCGTCATTAACGAAGTTGTCTGCCCTATCCATGAACTCTTTCAAGGTGGAGGGGATTTTCTTGGCCAGCTCAGCCATGAGCGAGCTTCGAGGCCATATGCCCCCTAGAAGGGCGGCTAGCATGACCTTTTCATCTTGATCATTCGTGGTCAACCTCTCATTGTTGAAGCGAGTCAAATATGCTTTTAGGTTCTCTCATTCTCTTTGTTTAATGGTAAGCAGATAGGTGGCTGGTCTTCGACGCCTCCTACTTGCCATGAACTGCGTTAGGAACTGCTTGGCTAATTCTTCAAAACTGCCAATGGATCTCGAACGTAAAGTCTCGAACCAGCCCCGTGCTATCCCCTTTAACGTTAATGGGAAAGCACGGCAAGCCACCTCTCCGGAAAAGCCGTGGAGAGTCATGTGCACTTTGAAGTTCTTTAGGTGATCATCTACAGGATCATGCGACCTGTCATACATGTCGATCTGAGGAACTTTAAACTTGGGTGGGAAGGGCACTATCATTACTTCCTCGCTCTAAGGAAGGTCAGTCCGATTAAGCAGTTGTTCAATGGAAGAGGACCCTCCCATCCTTCTTGCCATCTCCTCATATTTGTCAACGAGGCTGCACAGTTCGTCGTGTAACCTCTTTTTTTTTTAGTTCTTCACCGTTCATGCCTCCTGCACTGTGTGCATCTCCTTGCACTTGCCCATTCTGGACAGGTGGTGTAGCGGCATTCTGTCGCTTCAACTCTTCATTCTCCTTCTATAACTGCTCAACCACTGTCATGGCCTTTTTCAACTTCTCATTGGCTTCCGCCAACCTTGCTTATACCTCCATCGCATTCATCTCTTGATCATGGGTTGCTTGAGATTGCATAGTAGTGGACATGTGAAAATCACGCTAAAGTTTGTAAAGACCCCACAGACATCACCGCTATAAATGACGTGTTTCACACCACCAACTACTCGGATAACTTGCAATAGATGAGAGGGCAGCACTGGGTGTAAGTAATAATGAATTATCTGTTACCTTTAGGTGTTATTTATAAAGGTGTTGAGGACGTAGATAACCATTAAATCTAAGGGTTCATTTTGAATAATCCCTTAATAAGTAGACGAGATAATCACCCTGATCTATCGGCGTTATCATATCACATGGTTCGTACCATGGGCTCTTGGACCGTGAATCTCCCAGTCATGGGCCCGTAGGTTGAATATGTCCTCTAGTTGTGGACTTATTGCCATAGGATCTAAACATCCATTCCATCGTTATATCTACTTAATAATAAAATAAACTTTATAATCTGACGTATCACATCAAGTCACATCAGTTTATGAGTTTACTTTTGTGTAATCACTTTGTGACTAAAGTATTTTTCATAAAAAATATATTTTACACACCCAATTAAAAATAAGAATAAAAATAAAAATTTAAATACTTTCATCCCTTTATAATATCATATTAAACTTATTTACCTGGAAAAAGATAATAATAAAAAATCACTAATGCTTCGCTGCTTTCTCTTGGAAGATGAGTTTTTTTTTCTCCTCACAGTAGTTTTTTCTCCTCACAGTAGTTTTTCCCCCTTATGATACCTATCTTTGTGAACCTTCACCTAACTCACCTTCATAATTGACTCTCATCGCCATCAATACCCAACCAACCATTCCCCTTGAAATCCCAACCAACCAATCCCCTTCTAACAATGTCAACAGAAAAAGAAAAAGAAAGTCTAGAATCACTCATTGAACGCATGATAGGACGACATCATCCTAGTTCCTGAAGTGGATATAGCTACAAATATCTCAAACCAAGCTTTGATTGGTAAGTTGGTCTTTTTCCAAAAATTTGAACAAGCACATCTTCCACTCTACAATCCGTGCAGTCTGGAGCTTTATCCAAGGACTTACTATTGAGGATTTAGGTCCCAACATTTTTCTGTTCACCTTTCCATCACCAACTGTAAAAGACAGAGTTTTTTTCACAAAGGCCCTGGAACTTTAAGGGCTTCCACATGGTGCTCAAAGAATGGCCTCCAGGTTTAAACCTTCAAGAAATAGATCTCATCTACTCTGCTTTTTGGATCCACATATACGAGTTACCTCTTGAAATGATGACTGAAGCTAATGCAGCAAAAATAGGTAGAGTTCTTGATCATCTACTTGAAATTGATCAAGCCTTTCTTCCTACCAATGGGGTGAAACAATATCTCAGAATCTGTGTAGAAATCAACACGAAAAAACCCCTTTACGAAGGGTTCATTCTCCCCCAGCCCAATCGGCAACCCGCAAAGGTCTGCTCTAAATACGAATGACTCTCGAAATTTTGTTATGGTTGTAGAAGAATTGGTCATCTTCTACAATCATGCCATATCTACCTCAGTCCTGTCAATGATCCCACATTTGGTCCTTGGATGAGAGTGGAATCCCAAGAATCAAGAAGACAGTCACATTTTGAAGAACTCCAAAGAGACCAGCAGAATACCCAAGTGCTACATCTATCAGACCAAATGAAATTCATTTCACCCTCTCTCCCACCAGTTCGTATTAGAGAACCGGACATCTCAATGAACCAAGAAAGTTTGAGATCTTGTGACCCAACAAAAAAGAGCAACAAAGTGGGATACCTTGGAAAAGGAAAAGCGATCATTGTCAACACTGATGAAGGCCAAAAGAATGATTTTTGCATCAAAAAGCTTTTCTCTGCAATTCCAGGCGAAGAAGGAGAAACCTTAAAGGGTGACACTGTTCTCCCAAATACACTGTGCAAGGATTCATGCAAGACAACACGTGGCAATGTTTCAACTTACCAGACAAATGCTTCAGATTCAATTAAGGTGAGCAGCCAAAACTTTACCCTCAATAATTTGATCCCTATTACAACGACAATCTCGTCAGCTAATGATCCCCCCTCACTCCACGTGTCCCACCCATCATTAAACCCCTTCGTCTCAAAACATAGAAAACCCACACAATGTCATCGTGAATTTACCTCTTAATCCTGTGAGACTTGCCTTACAAAATTCTTCTGAAGATCCCATTAGGCCTCTTTCAATTGAACCCAAGTCCAATTCCGCTCTCATAAAGCAATTCATCTCGCAACTCAAAGACAAAAAAAGCCCATCTGATTTCCATAACCCAAGCCATAACATCTCCCTTCTAGTTAGCCCATTAGGTAAGGCCTGTTTTGCAATCAACACCATTCAATTGAGCCCAACCAATATCTTTTCTCCTACCCATCCAACCTTTCCTAATCCTCAAATCAAATTAACACATTTTGCCTCCCCCTCGACTCAATCCCTAACTGAAGAGAAAATGCCTTCCTCCACCGTAGAGATTCAATACCAAACCCCAACCCAAGGTGATACTATGAAGAAGAGGAAAATTCCATCAGCAGAGAAGAGCGCATTCCCCAATCCCCTAAAATAAATGTATGCTTGGAACTACAATTCCAGTGTTCATCGAAGGAAAAATTGGAGATCAAGAGGAATAGGATGGGCCAATCAATCTGAAGACTATCCCTTCCTGAAAAGGAGCAACCTAGTAGCCAAAGAAAAATCGGAATCCAAGAAAGCAACAGAAGAGGAACTCAACGATAGTCAAATATGCTCCATACCAAAGTCAAAACTTAAAGGCTATAGGCAACAAGGTTCAGTCTCAAACCATGAACTTATTTCCTTTGAATCCAATGATTGACGTGGCAGGATCTTCATTGCCACCAGAAGCACCATGAGAATTCTTGCCTGGAATTGCCGAGGCATTGCCCGGTCTCGTGCAATCAGATCACTCAGAGCAAATACTAGGGTTCACAACCCTGATATTATTTTTTTTTTCAGAATGTTTATTAGCTACTAATGAATGATTACATTCTGTTAATATGTTGGGCTATGCCTCTTTTGTGTACTCTCCTCCCATTTTCCAATAGGAGGGTCTTTTGCTTCTATATCGACTTGGTGTTGATATAGAAATTTTACATAACTCTAGTAATATAATATCTGTTCTGGTGTACTCTGATCGTAGTCATTACCCATAATTTACTACCCTGCACCTTATAGGAAAAAGCAATTATTTCGGGACCTTCTTTCAGGCATCATTTCTTCTTAACCTGGTCCATCATTAGTTCTAGGAGATTTCAATTTCTTCACCTCTCAATCTGAAAAATCAGGTGGGAACCCTTTTGCTCAATCCTCAAAATCAAAAGATCTCAACCTTTTCATGGAGAATTTTGGCTTCGTGGACCTAGGTTTTTTGGGCCCAAAATATACTTGGACCAATAATGGATCAGGTACTCATTAGATCAAACAGAGATTAGACAAAGGTATTGCCAATATTCCTTGGATTGATCTATTCCCACAAGCCATCCTTACTACCCTTGCAAGGGTACCCCAAGTCTTTTAAATTCGAATAATTATGGCTTCGAGATCCTTCTATTTTCAAGATTATCAAAGAAGCATGAAATTCTCACTTCACGGGATCACCTTCCTTCATCCTCTCTAGGAAATTGAAATCCACCAAGAAAGCCCTTAGGGAGTGGAATAAAAAATCTTTTGGCCATATCCAAACCAATCTCAAAGCTTTGATGGCTAAACTCACTTCCCTTCAAGAACAAAACACTCATTCCTCAACAAGCACTTTAGAAGCATACCTAAAAGAAAACATCAATGAGTTGCTTCTAAGAGAGGAATCACTTTGGAGACAAAAATCCAGAATAACATGGCTTACTTCCACTGATCTGAACACAAAATTTTTCCATGCCTCTCACTTCTACCAGATGTAGAAGTAATAATATTGATTGCCTCAAACTAGGAAGAAACAATTGGACGACTGACCAAAACATAATCTCTTCCAAGATTCAAGACCATTTCCAAGCAATTTTTTCTTCCTCTCATCCTATTTCTCCCGTGGATTTTGATTCATTGTTTCGAAGGAAAATATCTGATCATGAAAATGATTTCCTTTGTAAAATCCCAAATGAAGAGGAAATTGCTTCCATCGTAAAAAGACTTCCTTCTTCCAAAGCTCCTGGTCTGGATGGTTTCACGGGTATTTTCTATAAAACCTTTTGGGAAGTAATCAAGCTTGATTTGATTAATGTATTAAAGAGTTTCTTCATCCATGGAAAATTGTTAAAAGAGCTCAATCACACTAACATTGCCTTAATCCCAAAGGTTGGCAACCCAAATGACATTAATCAATTCAAACCCATAAGCCTCTCAAATGTTTGTTACCAAATCATAGCAAAAATTCTTAAAACTATCCTCCCCAACATCATATCACCGTGCCAATCTACATTCATACCAGGGTGATTAATTCAAGATATTACCATTATGGCCTAGGAAATCTTTCATTCCATGAAAAAAAGAAATGATTGAATAGGTCAAATGGCCATTAAAATTGACATGGCAAATGCCTTCGATTCCATGGAATGGTCATTTCTTCTTGATATCCTTAAACATGTGGGTTTTAGACAACAATGGATCAATTGGATCCAAGTGTGCATCACCATGGTGACATACTCTATTATCATCAATGGCTCCCCACAAGGATACTTCCAACCTTTCAGGGGCTTATGTCAAGGGGACCCGTTATCTCCCTTCCTTTTCATCTTAGGCACTGAGATCCTATCTAGACTCATCACAAAAGAGGAACATTCCAATTGTCTTAAGGGTATCAAACTCTCTCGAGGGGGTCCTTTCATTACCCATCTTCTCTTTGCTGACGACCTATTTCTGTTTGGGTTAGCAACAACTCTTAATGCACAAAAATTCTCTGATTGCCTCAAGGTTTACAATCAATGGTCAGGCCAAAGCATCAATGTAAGTAAATCGTCTCTTCATTTCAGCAAAAATACCACTCGGGCCTCCATCAATGCGGTCAAAAGCTCTTTCAATTTCAAGATTATCAAAGAAGCATGGAATTCTCACTTCACGGGATCACCTTCCTTCATCCTCTCTAGGAAATTGAAATCCACCAAGAAAGCCCTTAGGGAGTGGAATAAAAAATCTTTTGGCCATATCCAAACCAATCTCAAAGCTTTGATGGCTAAACTCGCTTCCCTTCAAGAACAAAACACTCATTCCTCAACAAGCACTTTAGAAGCATACCTAAAAGAAAACATCAATGAGTTGCTTCTAAGAGAGGAATCACTTTGGAGACAAAAATCCAGAATAACATGGCTTACTTCCACTGATCTGAACACAAAATTTTTCCATGCCTCTCACTTCTACCAGATGTAGAAGTAATAATATTGATTGCCTCAAACTAGGAAGAAACAATTGGACGACTGACCAAAACATAATCTCTTCCAAGATTCAAGACCATTTCCAAGCAATTTTTTCTTCCTCTCATCCTATTTCTCCCGTGGATTTTGATTCATTGTTTCGAAGGAAAATATCTGATCATGAAAATGATTTCCTTTGTAAAATCCCAAATGAAGAGGAAATTGCTTCCATCGTAAAAAGACTTCCTTCTTCCAAAGCTCCTGGTCTGGATGGTTTCACGGGTATTTTCTATAAAACCTTTTGGGAAGTAATCAAGCTTGATTTGATTAATGTATTAAAGAGTTTCTTCATCCATGGAAAATTGTTAAAAGAGCTCAATCACACTAACATTGCCTTAATCCCAAAGGTTGGCAACCCGAATGACATTAATCAATTCAAACCCATAAGCCTCTCAAATGTTTGTTACCAAATCATAGCAAAAATTCTTAAAACTATCCTCCCCAACATCATATCACCGTGCCAATCTACATTCATACCAGGGTGATTAATTCAAGATATTACCATTATGGCCTAGGAAATCTTTCATTCCATGAAAAAAAGAAATGATTGAATAGGTCAAATGGCCATTAAAATTGACATGGCAAATGCCTTCGATTCCATGGAATGGTCATTTCTTCTTGATATCCTTAAACATGTGGGGTTTAGACAACAACGGATCAATTGGATCCAAGTGTGCATCACCATGGTGACATACTCTATTATCATCAATGGCTCCCCACAAGGATACTTCCAACCTTTCAGGGGCTTATGTCAAGGGGACCCGTTATCTCCCTTCCTTTTCATCTTAGGCACTGAGATCCTATCTAGACTCATCACAAAAGAGGAACATTCCAATTGTCTTAAGGGTATCAAACTCTCTCGAGGGGGTCCTTTCATTACCCATCTTCTCTTTGCTGACGACCTATTTCTGTTTGGGTTAGCAACAACTCTTAATGCACAAAAATTCTCTGATTGCCTCAAGGTTTACAATCAATGGTCTGGCCAAAGCATCAATGTAAGTAAATCGTCTCTTCATTTCAGCAAAAATACCACTCGGGCCTCCATCAATGCGGTCAAAAGCTCTTTCAATTTCAAGATTATCAAAGAAGCATGGAATTCTCACTTCACGGGATCACCTTCCTTCATCCTCTCTAGGAAATTGAAATCCACCAAGAAAGCCCTTAGGGAGTGGAATAAAAAATCTTTTGGCCATATCCAAACCAATCTCAAAGCTTTGATGGCTAAACTCGCTTCCCTTCAAGAACAAAACACTCATTCCTCAACAAGCACTTTAGAAGCATACCTAAAAGAAAACATCAATGAGTTGCTTCTAAGAGAGGAATCACTTTGGAGACAAAAATCCAGAATAACATGGCTTACTTCCACTGATCTGAACACAAAATTTTTCCATGCCTCTCACTTCTACCAGATGTAGAAGTAATAATATTGATTGCCTCAAACTAGGAAGAAACAATTGGACGACTGACCAAAACATAATCTCTTCCAAGATTCAAGACCATTTCCAAGCAATTTTTTCTTCCTCTCATCCTATTTCTCCCGTGGATT
Organism: Juglans mandshurica; assembly: GCA_022457165.1. Lineage (NCBI taxonomy): Eukaryota > Viridiplantae > Streptophyta > Magnoliopsida > Fagales > Juglandaceae > Juglans > Juglans mandshurica. Next base: position 7,846,099 of record CM039625.1, read on the forward strand.
TTGATTCATTGTTTCGAAGGAAAATATCTGATCATGAAAATGATTTCCATTGTAAAATCCCAAATGAAGAGGAAATTGCTTACATCGTAAAAAGACTTCCTTCTTCCAAAGCTCCTGGTCTGGATGGTTTCACGGGTATTTTCTAAAAAACCTTTTGGGAAGTAATCAAGCTTGATTTGATTAATGTATTAAAGAGTTTCTTCATCCATGGGAAATTGTTAAAAGAGCTCAATCACACTAACATTGCCTTAACCCCAAAGGTTGGCAACACAAATGACATTAATCAATTCAAACCCATAAGCCTCTCAAATGTTTGTTACCAAATCATAGCAAAAATTCTTAAAACTATCCTCCCCAACATCATATCACCGTGCCAATCTACATTCATACCAGGGTGATTAATTCAAGATATTACCATTATGGCGTAGGAAATCTTTCATTCCATGAAAAAAAGAAATGATTGAATAGGTCAAATGGCCATTAAAATTGACATGGCAAATGCCTTCGATTCCATGGAATGGTCATTTCTTCTTGATATCCTTAAACATGTGGGGTTTAGACAACAACGGATCAATTGGATCCAAGTGTGCATCACCATGGTGACATACTCTATTATCATCAATGGCTCCCCACAAGGATACTTCCAACCTTTCAGGGGCTTATGTCAAGGGGACCCGTTATCTCCCTTCCTTTTCATCTTAGGCACTGAGATCCTATCTAGACTCATCACAAAAGAGGAACATTCCAATTGTCTTAAGGGTATCAAACTCTCTCGAGGGGGTCCTTTCATTACCCATCCACTCTTTGCTGACGACCTATTTCTGTTTGGGTTAGCAACAACTCTTAATGCACAAAAATTCTCTGATTGCCTCAAGGTTTACAATCAATGGTCTGGCCAAAGCATCAATGTAAGTAAATCGTCTCTTCATTTCAGCAAAAATACCACTCGGGCCTCCATCAATGCGGTCAAAAGCTCTTTCAATTTCAAGATTATCAAAGAAGCATGGAATTCTCACTTCACGGGATCACCTTCCTTCATCCTCTCTAGGAAATTGAAATCCACCAAGAAAGCCCTTAGGGAGTGGAATAAAAAATCTTTTGGCCATATCCAAACCAATCTCAAAGCTTTGATGGCTAAACTCACTTCCCTTCAAGAACAAAACACTCATTCCTCAACAAGCACTTTAGAAGCATACCTAAAAGAAAACATCAATGAGTTGCTTCTAAGAGAGGAATCACTTTGGAGACAAAAATCCAGAATAACATGGCTTACTTCCACTGATCTGAACACAAAATTTTTCCATGCCTCTCACTTCTACCAGATGTAGAAGTAATAATATTGATTGCCTCAAACTAGGAAGAAACAATTGGACGACTGACCAAAACATAATCTCTTCCAAGATTCAAGACCATTTCCAAGCAATTTTTTCTTCCTCTCATCCTATTTCTCCCGTGGATTTTGATTCATTGTTTCGAAGGAAAATATCTGATCATGAAAATGATTTCCATTGTAAAATCCCAAATGAAGAGGAAATTGCTTACATCGTAAAAAGACTTCCTTCTTCCAAAGCTCCTGGTCTGGATGGTTTCACGGGTATTTTCTAAAAAACCTTTTGGGAAGTAATCAAGCTTGATTTGATTAATGTATTAAAGAGTTTCTTCATCCATGGGAAATTGTTAAAAGAGCTCAATCACACTAACATTGCCTTAACCCCAAAGGTTGGCAACACAAATGACATTAATCAATTCAAACCCATAAGCCTCTCAAATGTTTGTTACCAAATCATAGCAAAAATTCTTAAAACTATCCTTCCCAACATCATATCACCGTGCCAATCTACATTCATACCAGGGTGATTAATTCAAGATATTACCATTATGGCGTAGGAAATCTTTCATTCCATGAAAAAAAGAAATGATTGAATAGGTCAAATGGCCATTAAAATTGACATGGCAAATGCCTTCGATTCCATGGAATGGTCATTTCTTCTTGATATCCTTAAACATGTGGGGTTTAGACAACAACGGATCAATTGGATCCAAGTGTGCATCACCATGGTGACATACTCTATTATCATCAATGGCTCCCCACAAGGATACTTCCAACCTTTCAGGGGCTTATGTCAAGGGGACCCGTTATCTCCCTTCCTTTTCATCTTAGGCACTGAGATCCTATCTAGACTCATCACAAAAGAGGAACATTCCAATTGTCTTAAGGGTATCAAACTCTCTCGAGGGGGTCCTTTCATTACCCATCCACTCTTTGCTGACGACCTATTTCTGTTTGGGTTAGCAACAACTCTTAATGCACAAAAATTCTCTGATTGCCTCAAGGTTTACAATCAATGGTCTGGCCAAAGCATCAATGTAAGTAAATCGTCTCTTCATTTCAGCAAAAATACCACTCGGGCCTCCATCAATGCGGTCAAAAGCTCTTTCAATTTCAAGATTATCAAAGAAGCATGGAATTCTCACTTCACGGGATCACCTTCCTTCATCCTCTCTAGGAAATTGAAATCCACCAAGAAAGCCCTTAGGGAGTGGAATAAAAAATCTTTTGGCCATATCCAAACCAATCTCAAAGCTTTGATGGCTAAACTCACTTCCCTTCAAGAACAAAACACTCATTCCTCAACAAGCACTTTAGAAGCATACCTAAAAGAAAACATCAATGAGTTGCTTCTAAGAGAGGAATCACTTTGGAGACAAAAATCCAGAATAACATGGCTTACTTCCACTGATCTGAACACAAAATTTTTCCATGCCTCTCACTTCTACCAGATGTAGAAGTAATAATATTGATTGCCTCAAACTAGGAAGAAACAATTGGACGACTGACCAAAACATAATCTCTTCCAAGATTCAAGACCATTTCCAAGCAATTTTTTCTTCCTCTCATCCTATTTCTCCCGTGGATTTTGATTCATTGTTTCGAAGGAAAATATCTGATCATGAAAATGATTTCCATTGTAAAATCCCAAATGAAGAGGAAATTGCTTACATCGTAAAAAGACTTCCTTCTTCCAAAGCTCCTGGTCTGGATGGTTTCACGGGTATTTTCTAAAAAACCTTTTGGGAAGTAATCAAGCTTGATTTGATTAATGTATTAAAGAGCTTCTTCATCCATGGGAAATTGTTAAAAGAGCTCAATCACACTAACATTGCCTTAACCCCAAAGGTTGGCAACACAAATGACATTAATCAATTCAAACCCATAAGCCTCTCAAATGTTTGTTACCAAATCATAGCAAAAATTCTTAAAACTATCCTTCCCAACATCATATCACCGTGCCAATCTACATTCATACCAGGGTGATTAATTCAAGATATTACCATTATGGCGTAGGAAATCTTTCATTCCATGAAAAAAAGAAATGATTGAATAGGTCAAATGGCCATTAAAATTGACATGGCAAATGCCTTCGATTCCATGGAATGGTCATTTCTTCTTGATATCCTTAAACATGTGGGTTTTAGACAACAATGGATCAATTGGATCCAAGTGTGCATCACCATGGTGACATACTCTATTATCATCAATGGCTCCCCACAAGGATACTTCCAACCTTTCAGGGGCTTATGTCAATGGGACTCGTTATCTCCCTTCCTTTTCATCTTAGGCACTGAGATCCTATCTAGACTCATCACAAAAGAGGAACATTCCAATTGTCTTAAGGGTATCAAACTCTCTCGAGGGGGTCCTTTCATTACCCATCTTCTCTTTGCTGACGACCTATTTCTGTTTGGGTTAACAACAACTCTTAATGCACAAAAATTCTCTGATTGCCTCAAGGTTTACAATCAATGGTCTGGCCAAAGCATCAATGTAAGTAAATCGTCTCTTCATTTCAGCAAAAATACCACTCTGGCCTCCATCAATGCGGTCAAAAGCTCTTTCAATTTCAAGATTATCAAAGAAGCATGGAATTCTCACTTCACGGGATCACCTTCCTTCATCCTCTCTAGGAAATTGAAATCCACCAAGAAAGCCCTTAGGGAGTGGAATAAAAATTCTTTTGGCCATATCCAAACCAATCTCAATGCTTTGATGGCTAAACTCACTTCCCTTCAAGAACAAAACACTCATTCCTCAACAAGCACTTTAGAAGCATACCTAAAAGAAAACATCAATGAGTTGCTTCTAAGAGAGGAATCACTTTGGAGACAAAAATCCAGAATAACATGGCTTACTTCCACTGATCTGAACACAAAATTTTTCCATGCCTCTCACTTCTACCAGATGTAGAAGTAATAATATTGATTGCCTCAAACTAGGAAGAAACAATTGGACGACTGACCAAAACATAATCTCTTCCAAGATTCAAGACCATTTCCAAGCAATTTTTTCTTCCTCTCATCCTATTTCTCCCGTGGATTTTGATTCATTGTTTCGAAGGAAAATATCTGATCATGAAATTGATTTCCTTTGTAAAATCCCAAATGAAGAGGAAATTGCTTCCATCGTAAAAAGACTTCCTTCTTCCAAAGCTCCTGGTCTGGATGGTTTCACGGGTATTTTCTATAAAACCTTTTGGGAAGTAATCAAGCTTGATTTGATTGATGTATTAAAGAGTTTCTTCATCCATGGGAAATTGTTAAAAGAGCTCAATCACACTAACATTGCCTTAACCCCACAGGTTGGCAACCCAAATGACATTAATCAATTCAAACCCATAAGTCTCTCAAATGTTTGTTACAAAATCATAGCAAAAATTCTTAAAACTATCCTCCCCAACATCATATCACCGTGCCAATCTACATTCCTACCAGGGTGATTAATTCAAGATATTACCATTATGGCGTAGGAAATCTTTCATTCCATGAAAAAAAGAAATGATTGAATAGGTCAAATGGCCATTAAAATTGACATGGCAAATGCCTTCGATTCCATGGAATGGTCATTTCTTCTTGATATCCTTAAACATGTGGGTTTTAGACAACAACGGATCAATTGGATCCAAGTGTGCATCACCATGGTGACATACTCTATTATCATCAATGGCTCCCCACAAGGATACTTCCAACCTTTCAGGGGCTTATGTCAAGGGGACCCGTTATCTCCCTTCCTTTTCATCTTAGGCACTGAGATCCTATCTAGACTCATCACAAAAGAAGAACATTCCAATTGTCTTAAGGGTATCAAACTCTCTCGAGGGGGTCCTTTCATTACCCATCTTCTCTTTGCTGACGACCTATTTCTGTTTGGGTTAGCAACAACTCTTAATGCACAACAATTCTCTGATTGCCTCAAGGTTTACGATCAATGGTCTGGCCAAAGCATCAATGTAAGTAAATCGTCTCTTCATTTCAGCAAAAATACCACTCGGGCCTCCATCAATGCGGTCAAAAGCTCTTTCAATTTCAAGATTATCAAAGAAGCATGGAATTCTCACTTCACGGGATCACCTTCCTTCATCCTCTCTAGGAAATTGAAATCCACCAAGAAAGCCCTTAGGGAGTGGAATAAAAATTCTTTTGGCCATATCCAAACCAATCTGAAAGCTTTGATGGCTAAACTCACTTCCCTTCAAGAACAAAACACTCATTCCTCAACAAGCACTTTAGAAGCATACCTAAAAGAAAACATCAATGAGTTGCTTCTAAGAGAGGAATCACTTTGGAGACAAAAATCCAGAATAACATGGCTTACTTCCACTGATCTGAACACAAAATTTTTCCATGCCTCTCACTTCTACCAGATGTAGAAGTAATAATATTGATTGCCTCAAACTAGGAAGAAACAATTGGACGACTGACCAAAACATAATCTCTTCCAAGATTCAAGACCATTTCCAAGCAATTTTTTCTTCCTCTCATCCTATTTCTCCCGTGGATTTTGATTCATTGTTTCGAAGGAAAATATCTGATCATGAAATTGATTTCCTTTGTAAAATCCCAAATGAAGAGGAAATTGCTTCCATCGTAAAAAGACTTCCTTCTTCCAAAGCTCCTGGTCTGGATGGTTTCACGGGTATTTTCTATAAAACCTTTTGGGAAGTAATCAAGCTTGATTTGATTGATGTATTAAAGAGTTTCTTCATCCATGGGAAATTGTTAAAAGAGCTCAATCACACTAACATTGCCTTAACCCCACAGGTTGGCAACCCAAATGACATTAATCAATTCAAACCCATAAGCCTCTCAAATGTTTGTTACAAAATCATAGCAAAAATTCTTAAAACTATCCTCCCCAACATCATATCACCGTGCCAATCTACATTCATACCAGGGTGATTAATTCAAGATATTACCATTATGGCCTAGGAAATCTTTCATTCCATGAAAAAAAGAAATGATTGAATAGGTCAAATGGCCATTAAAATTGACATGGCAAATGCCTTCGATTCCATGGAATGGTCATTTCTTCTTGATATCCTTAAACATGTGGGGTTTAGACAACAACGGATCAATTGGATCCAAGTGTGCATCACCATGGTGACATACTCTATTATCATCAATGGCTCCCCACAAGGATACTTCCAACCTTTCAGGGGCTTATGTCAAGGGGACCCGTTATCTCCCTTCCTTTTCATCTTAGGCACTGAGATCCTATCTAGACTCATCACAAAAGAAGAACATTCCAATTGTCTTAAGGGTATCAAACTCTCTCGAGGGGGTCCTTTCATTACCCATCTTCTCTTTGCTGACGACCTATTTCTGTTTGGGTTAGCAACAACTCTTAATGCACGACAATTCTCTGATTGCCTCAAGGTTTACGATCAATGGTCTGGCCAAAGCATCAATGTAAGTAAATCGTCTCTTCATTTCAGCAAAAATACCACTCGGGCCTCCATCAATGCGGTCAAAAGCTCTTTCAATTTCAAGATTATCAAAGAAGCATGGAATTCTCACTTCACGGGATCACCTTCCTTCATCCTCTCTAGGAAATTGAAATCCACCAAGAAAGCCCTTAGGGAGTGGAATAAAAAATCTTTTGGCCATATCCAAACCAATCTCAAAGCTTTGATGGCTAAACTCACTTCCCTTCAAGAACAAAACACTCATTCCTCAACAAGCACTTTAGAAGCATACCTAAAAGAAAACATCAATGAGTTGCTTCTAAGAGAGGAATCACTTTGGAGACAAAAATCCAGAATAACATGGCTTACTTCCACTGATCTGAACACAAAATTTTTCCATGCCTCTCACTTCTTCCAGATGTAGAAGTAATAATATTGATTGCCTCAAACTAGGAAGAAACAATTGGACGACTGACCAAAACATAATCTCTTCCAAGATTCAAGACCATTTCCAAGCAATATTTTCTTCCTCTCATCCTATTTCTCCCGTGGATTTTGATTCATTGTTTCGAAGGAAAATATCTGATTATGAAAATGATTTCCTTTGTAAAATCCCAAATGAAGAGGAAATTGCTTCCATCGTAAAAAGACTTCCTTCTTCCAAAGCTCCTGGTCTGGATGGTTTCACGGGTATTTTCTATAAAACCTTTTGGGAAGTAATCAAGCTTGATTTGATTGATGTATTAAAGAGTTTCTTCATCCATGGGAAATTGTTAAAAGAGCTCAATCACACTAACATTGCCTTAACCCCACAGGTTGGCAACCCAAATGACATTAATCAATTCAAACCCATAAGCCACTCAAATGTTTGTTACAAAATCATAGCAAAAATTCTTAAAACTATCCTCCCCAACATCATATCGCCGTGCCAATCTACATTCCTACCAGGGTGATTAATTCAAGATATTACCATTATGGCCTAGGAAATCTTTCATTCCATGAAAAAAAGAAACGACTGAATAGGTCAAATGGCCATTAAAATTGACATGGCAAATGCCTTTGATTCCATGGAATGGTCATTTCTTCTTGATATCCTTAAACATGTGGATTTTAGACAACAATGGATCAATTGGATCCAAGTGTGCATCACCACGGTGACATACTCTATCATCATCAATGGCTCCCCACAAGGATATTTCCAACCTTCTAGGGGCTTATGTCAAGGGGACCCGTTATCTCCCTTCCTTTTCATCTTAGGCACTGAGATCTTATCTAGACTCATCACAAAAGAGGAACATTCCAATTGTCTTAAGCGTATCAAACTCTCTCGAGGGGGTCCTTTCATTACCCATCTTCTCTTTGCTGATGACCTATTTCTGTTTGGGTTAACAACAACTCTTAATGCAAAGAAATTCTCTGATTGCCTCAAGGTTTACAATCAATGGTCTGGCCAAAGCATCAATGTAAGTAAATCTTCTCTTCATTTCAGCAAAAATACCACTCGGGCCTCCATCAATGCGGTCAAAAGCTCTTTCAATTTCAAAATTCCCCCCCCCTCCCCCCCAAATTATAAATACATAGGCTACCTCTTTCCAATGGAGCTGATAGGAGAAAATTTCTTATGGAATTAATGTAGAAAGTCCAAAATAAGCTCCATGGATGGAAATAAAAAATTATCTCTCAAGTTGCTGGAACAGTTCTCATAAGAGCAGTTGAATCTCTATCCCTTCTTATGTTATGTCCTCCTCTCTTATCTCAAAGGCAATAACAAAGAATCTGGATTCTCTTTTCCGAAGATTCTGGTGGAGGTTTGAGGACAATGAAAAAAAGAAATTCACTCCAAAATCTTGGAAGTCCATTTGTCTTCCTAAATCCATGGGAGGCCTTGGCATCATAAACATGTCTTCTTTCAATTCTGCTTTGGTCACAAAATATGTCTAGTCTCTCCTTAATGGATCAACAAGTCTTTGGAAGGAAGTCATTACCAAAAAATACCTTGGAACTCAATCTTTCCTAGAAGTTCCTTCTAAAGCTTCTAACTCTCGGTTCTGGAAAAGTTTGCTTAAGCAAATAGACTTCCTGCGATTTAGCGTTTGCTATCAGATTAATAATGGCATTTCTACTAAGGTTTGGACTGATCCTTGGGTTTCTACCATGTCCAATCTCATCCCTATTGCAAACCCCAATTACAATCTAGAGCCTACTTTTAATATATCCGTCTCTGAACTCATTCTTGAATAACCAAGACGATGGAATGTTCTTCTCCTCAATACCTCTGGCCAATCATAATTTCCAAGATGTTCAAGACAAGATCAATTGCATTCATCACTCCTTTGAAAAATATTCAGTGAAATTAGCATACGATGCTCTTGTCAATGTAAACAATCTCTCAAATCTCAACAATTAGTCTTCTAACTGGAAGAGTTTATGGAAACTGAAAGTGCAGGACAAATTGAAATTATTTCTCTGGAAAATAAGTCACAATATTCTTCCCACAAAAGTAAAGATCAACAATGTGATTCATCTAGAGGAAGATCATATACTTTGTCTGCTGTGCAATACTGAACCAGAAGACATTCCTCACATTTTTCTTAACTGCATTTATTCTAAGGTTTTATGGAGGCATTCTAAATGGCCGATCGACATCTCCTCTTTTTCAAGACAACCCTTATTTGTCTGGATAAAAAACATGCTTAATCCTTCAGCTGTCTTTAAAATTTTTGAAGAAGACCAACATTCCTTCAAACATTTTGCTATCATAGCTATGAATAGTCTCTGATTTCTTAGAAACAAAAACGTCCACATTCAGATCCCTTCACCCCCACCACCATTGTCTTTTGTAGAGTTTGTTCTTGCCATTTTCCAACATCACACAATAGCTTGGGTTAATGTTAATGACCATGCATTAAAGATAACACCCAGACATCTAGTTGGCTATTTGCTGATCATATTTGATGTGGCCGTAAGGGACCAATGGTCAATAATAGCAGTTTTATGTTGGAACGACTCAGGAAAAGTTATCTATGCCATTACTAACTTCATTTGCAGTGTAAGTCCAAACTTAGGAGAGACAAAAGCAGCCTTGATGGTAATTACTGAATCAAAGAGATTGAGCCTGTAAAAAATATTACTTGAAGGGGACTCGAGTTCCGTCATAGAGACAATATCCAATTCCACTTTTGTTCAAGATTGGACCATGGCTCCAACCATCAACAATACAAAATATCATCTTCTATCTTTTAATGAATGGAAAGTTAAGAAAATTTATTGTTCTATGAATCAATGCGCACACAATTTGGCGCAATGGGTAGCGACGGGGCAAGCTTATGACAATATCCCATTAATCCAAATTTTATCTTTTTCGTTGAATTTTCATAATGAAAAATATCCTTTTTTTTTATATGTATAATTAAGTTTTTTTCTTGAAACAGTTTATGAAGTATTAGTTTTTTTAATTATATATGAAAAGTAGTCAGATTGTTAAAAAAAAAAAAAAAAAAAAAAAAAAAAAGAAAGGAAGATAATAATCAGACTTTCTCGAGATCTCAAACAATTATTACACAAATCAGAATTCTCTCGAATCGCAAATAATTATTCAGTGTCCGGTGATTGACCCTAGGGCTCAGAAAGTCCACGGGATTAAGCGAGGTTTTCTGAAAACACAGCTGCCAATTTAACAAATACCAAACCTCCACTCTCCTCCTGGACACGTACTACACACCGCCCAATCACGAAGCCCACAGTGTCCTTCTGACATGGGACAGCGAAGAAGAATTACACGCTTCGCATCGTGTGGCACGCTCAGCCACCTAAGCTGCTTACAGATCTCCGCCGACAATAGCGAACGCACCCAAAAACCCACGCAGAAAGTGTTTGTGAAAATGACTGACAGAGAGAGAGAGAGAGTGAGGAATGACTATCGAAGAGTGAAATAAAGCGGGCAATGAACTGGCAATGGTCTGTTCCTTTATGTTGTGGTGCTGCTGCTGTTGTTGTTAGCTGTCTGGGGTATAGAGTGTGATCCAAGCCATCGTTTTTCTAGCACGGAGGAAGCATTTTAAACAGTACCTTGTGCCCCTTTCTTTGTTTTAAGGACACTGATTCGTTCCCTAGATCTCTCTCAGCGGAGCTGTATGCTGGGGAAAAAGGTTTTCTCTCTATTTCTCACTGCAAAAGCTCGTTGGTCTTTGAAGTGCTCCTCTGACTGGGTAATTTGAAGGTCAGAGATTGGTTTGGTTGAGTGGGAGGGAAAATGGACGGTGGCGATAGGACGGCGAGGTTGGGGGCCCTGAACTTGAATCCAGGTCGGGCCGGCTTAGACACGGGTCCGGATGTCTCGGTTTCGTCCCCCGTTACCAGGCAGAAGGCCGCAGCTGCCAAGCAGTTCATAGAGAATCATTACAAGAACCATCTTCAAGGACTGCAGGATCGTAAAGAAAGGTCCAGATTCTTTAATTTTAAATTTTATTTTTTCCATTTAATATCTGATTTTTTCTTCAGGTTCAGAATTTTGTTGTTTACGTTCGTATTCTTGTTGTTTGATTAAATAGGTTTAGCTAACAATTTTTGAGAATGCGGTGAAAAGATTGGCATTTTTAAGTGCTTCTTCCTTTGCCGTGTATGGCTTGGCCGCATAGCTTTGGCATGTTTATGTTGGGCATATACTTCTACTACAGAATATTTGGATATGGGTCGTTATATGTCTTTTAGTTTTTATTGAAGCTCTGATTGGCAATTTGAGAAACGGGGACTTGTTGAAAGAGAATGAAAAAGTCATTACATTAGTTCTCGGTTTATACTTTCGTTTCTCGCCGATGGAAATCAACGAATTAATAAAAAGGAACACGATTTGTATATAACAAGCTCAATTATACTTGTCGGGATTTAGATCCTTTTCATTTCTCAAAAAACAGTTAATGGCATAGTGCTTTTCTTGTTATTAAAAAAGAAAGTAAGCGAATTGATCCGTGTTTGCTTTGTGTTGATTAAGGGTGGCCATTGTAGACCCCCCCCCCCTCTCTCTCTCTCTCTCTCCCCACCCCCCCAACCAAAAAAAAAAAAAAAAAACTGGCATCGGACTATTGCTTGTTTTTAATAATTTTGTTTCGTATTACTCTGTTGTAGACGTCGAGCACTTCAAATGAAAGCACAAGAAGCTCAGGCATCAGTTGAGGAACAAGAAGAGATGCTGCGGAGTTTGGAGCGAAAAGAAACTGAATACATGAGGCTGCAACGACGGAAAGTTGGAATTGATGACTTTGAGCAATTAACTGTCATTGGTAAAGGTGCATTTGGTGAGGTATGTCAAAACATTATAAGATGGAAATTTCTGGCAGTTTCATTTTTTTTTTTTACCAAACTAGTATACTATATTGTGTAGTATACTTTTCAAGTACTACATTTTCATGGGATAAGTTCGCCTTAAACCTGCATGTCTGTATATCATATAAAACTTACTAGGTCAGATTGATTCTTAAGATATTATTAAGATGCTTTTGACTCTGTAAGTTCCCTTGGAGTGCCTAGATAGGAATAAATTACAGATGTAACTTCTTGTCATTGCCACACTAACACATTGTGAATCCAACAAATGCAGGTCAGGCTATGCCGTGCTAAAGATACAGGAGAGATCTTTGCTATGAAGAAATTGAAGAAATCAGAGATGCTTAGCCGTGGACAGGTAAAGTGATATTTAGCTAAGCTAAAGTTTTGAATATTGGTTTCTGTTTTATTTTATTTTTATTTTTATTTTTTATTTTTAGTTTTAAGATTGATAAGTACTACTTTGTCTGATTTTCTCTTAATTTTTGGAAGCCTTTCTCTGGAAAAATGTGCATTTTCTTTTCTTAACGTTACATCTGATATCATTTCATTGATCTTTATGTATCTTTGTCAGCATGCCTAAACAGTCTGTCATAATTAACCTTCAATGAGGTGTGTGTGGGACTGGGTTAGAGGAGAGTATCATTTCATTGATCTTTATGTATCTTTGTCAGCCTGCCTAAACAGTCTGTCAGAATTAACCTTCAATGAGGTGTGTATGGGACTGGGTTAAGGGGGAGTGGTTAAATTCATTGCAACAAATTCAAAATGGCATATAAGAAAATTAACAAGTGAATGTTAACTTGTTCTACCTGATCAGTTGGTCAAGACCTCTGATGTCTCAAAAGCTACAGTTCCAATAAAACCTCAAATATACTTGAAAAGGAGTTTACATTGAGCAATTTGATGAGATTAGTTACAAATTCACTATCTGATCCTTTTATATGATATATGTCTAGAAATAATACCTCTTGAATGCTCTTTGTGCAACAGGTTATGTATTAATTGTTGTACTTCCTTCCATAATTTTAGGTAGAGCATGTTCGATCTGAGAGGAACTTGCTTGCAGAGGTTGATAGTCGGTGCATTGTAAAACTGTTTTATTCTTTTCAAGATTCTGATTTTTTATACCTTATCATGGAGTATTTACCTGGTGGAGATATCATGACATTATTGATGAGAGAAGATATTCTTTCCGAAGATGTTTCACGCTTTTACATAGCAGAGAGCATTCTCGCTATCCACTCAATTCATCAGCACAAATATATTCATAGGTATGATATTTACCGTTTTATGCTCTTTCTAAGGTCAGTATTTGCATATATCACTAACCCTAGGGGTTGGCACAACTGGTAAAGGTCTTGGTCTTAGTGGTATGGTCCCTCTAGGTCTAAGGTTTGAATCCTCTTGGGTGCAAACAATTCGTAATGGCCATCAGAATGGGGGATTTTCCCCTTGAATTACCTGAGGTGCACCTACAGGAAACTTCTTGCCCATGGCCTGTGCACCTCCGGGATTAGTCAGGACGCTATTCTCAGACACCCGGTGCCAATAAAAGAAACTATTTGTCATACACCACTTTATTAGATTTGTACATGTGTGCCTTAGGATGCAAGTGGAAATCATCGGTCGAGCTTCAATGTTATAGGGAATCTACAGGCTTATAAGGACATACAAAAAGATATGCTACATGTTAACAAACCCTGGCTAGGCCTAGTTTGCCCCGCACAAGCTTCACTTCAGAGCCTGAATATTGGTCAGGAATAGCTCAGTAGACTGTCATTTTGTTACAAGTCATGCTCAGCTGAGACCATATCTGGCCTGAGACTCGCTCAGCAATTTGCCGCCATATTCCTTGCAATTATACATTGCAATTTATCCTTTTAGCTACCATAAATATGAAACAAAAGAAATCCAGATGATTGATATTTATTGTTCTAAATATGGTTTCAAGCTCATTTGGAATCAGGTATCTATCGTCCAAGATCAGCCTCTTGGTAATTTAAGTTTTGATTATGCAATACTTGCCGTTGTCTTCTTTCCTTCTCGATCATGACTGACAGACCAAGTTGAGAGAATAATAAAAATTCATCCGGGGGCCTTTTGATGCCCATTAGGATTTTCCTAAGGTGATCTTTCCATTTTGTTATTGTCAAATCACCCAGTAATTTGTGACAACATCCTCTTATGTTTTTATACCTGCCATCAGTTGTCTTGCTTTTCCATTGGCTGAACACTGGAGTAGCACAAGAAAATAAAATCTTTTATGGCAGTAAAGCCTTTTCGCTCTTTCTCAACTGTTATGAATTTGAGTTGTAAATTGAGATGTAATTTTAGCTGTGTACTTTGTTACACATAAATACACGAATCTTATTTTCAGGTGAACCATTTACGCATAGGCTTACTCTAACAGTATACTGCTTGTAGGGACATAAAACCAGATAACCTGATTCTGGATAAAAATGGTCATTTGAAGCTTTCAGATTTTGGCTTGTGTAAGCCTCTGGATGATAAGTATTCAACAATATTACTGGAAGACAAGGGTTTTACCACCCAGGAACCCACACCAGAAACTGAAGAACATTCTGGATGTGATAGAACACCTTGGATGATGCCGAAGGAACAATTACAATGGTGGAAACGTAATCGTCGTGCATTGGTATTTATCAGAACTCTCTCTCTCTCTCTCTCTCTCTCTCTCTTCTATGTTGAATTTGAGTCTTCTATTTCATGGGAAATATCAAGCATCACATGCGGTCTTTATTTAAAGCATACCATGTACAGATTCCATTTTTCTTTATGTCCTGCTTGAGCAATATTTCCACACATTTCATGTCATCAATCACAGCTATGTTCTTTAGGCTTATTCAACTGTTGGAACTCTTGATTATATGGCACCTGAGGTTTTGCTCAAGAAGGGGTATGGAATGGAGTGTGATTGGTGGTCACTGGGAGCAATCATGTATGAGATGCTTATTGGCTATCCCCCCTTCTGTTCTGAGGATGCAAGGGTCACATGTCGCAAGGTAATACTAATTTGTGGTTCATATCTCTTTTCACAAGTCTCCTTTATATTTTCTAATAGACAACAGTTTTGTATTGTACCAGATAATTAATTGGAAATCATGCTTGAAATTCCCTGCGGAACCAAAAATATCAGATGATGCTAAGGATCTGATATGTCATTTATTATGTGATGTGGAGACGAGATTGGGTACCCGAGGAGTGGAAGAAGTAAAGGTAACTGCTATTCAAGAAAAAGCCAATGTTCTTAACATGTAACAGGTAGTTTAGAAAAATTATGGGTTGAAAAATAGTTTGATACTGGACATAAATCAGAAGGTAAAATGCACATTTATAAAACACGCAGACCATGCAGTCATTCTTAACTTCTTAAAGTTTGCATCGCATATTACTAGACTATTCCAAAATTCGACTAGCAAATTGTACTTCTATATTTGAATGGGTCGTTTTTCTCATATAAGTTAGTGTTTTCCAGGCACATCCATGGTTCAAATGCATTCAGTGGGACATGCTGTATGAAATGGAAGCTCCATATAAACCTACCGTTATTGGAGAATTAGATACACAGAATTTCGAGAAGTTCCCTGATGTGAGTACACTGAAATAGCTTCTTTGGTTTTTATAGTCTTATTTAGGACATCGTTGAGTTGAAACTTTAATAAGAGTAAAATGCACCAACACCCTTGTGTCATGATGTTGTTCTATAGAGAATCCTTTGGGTTTTCCCTTTTTCCAAACTGCACCCCTTATGTTTCCTGAAGGTTTGAGTGAGGCCCTTGCATCCATATATTGGTAGCAACTGTTATCATAATTTATTATAAACAGTTGAACGTTAGAATATTTACCTTTTTTTTGGCACCCTTGTAATATTATATATTATTGAAAAATGATTATAAAACAATAACATAAGAAAGAAAAGCAGAGAGTTAGAGAGAATGAAGGGAAAAAGAGAAAACCAGTGACTGCTGCTGGCCTGCAGAGACAAGGAGCATAAGTACTCCCCAGAGACCAAGCTTGGCTTCTTCATGAAGGCTGCTACCACCACTCTCTTCTATCAATGAGCACTGGATTATCAACCAGCTTAACCATGATCTCTTTGATTGAAAATTTTCCAGTGGATATGCTTATAAAAAAATCTCACTAAATATGTAAGCTCTATAAATAAATCTCTCTTTTTTCAATATTTTAGTAGTTAACAAGTGGTAGAGAAAGAGGATGTGAGATGAATTTGTTTGTGCAGAACTTGTGATATTTACACCTATTGCCAATATTTTGGTGGAAGGATTTGATTAGAAAAATAGGAACCACAAGGGATGCGATTTTAAAAATTGAAAGCCTACCAGAACGACTAGATGGAAGACCATCAAACCATAACTGGTATTGGGGCATCTTAACCAAATAGAAATGTGTGATATCCTTCTAGTCTGAAACGAAAGAAAATCCTTGGTTCCACCTTTTTGGTTCCAGACCATGGATCCTGTGCATATTTGCAGTATTCAAGGTGAAATGTTTGTTGAACCAGCGACGTTATTTATCAGTCCTAAATGTTTCCCAAGTGTCTTCCCCTTGTTCTTGTTTCACTTCCATTTTAAATGGTGTGCCATTTGTTTTCATTGAATGTGGCCTGACCATCTCAACCCTTCATTTACAGTGGTTAAAATTCTATAGAGGTGGAAGTTCCTTTCTCATTTTCTCTTCAGATTTTACAATTTCTCTGAAAAAAGAAAGAAAACAGGTTCTGATTATACTTCTCATTCTGTTTTCTAATAGGTAGAAGGTCCGCCATCCACAATACCAACAGTGGGACCCTGGCGGAAGGTACTGACTCTATGCTTTCTCCATTATTGGAAATGTGTACTTAAAAGTTTCTCATAAATCTAAGCAATTAGTCTTTCTAGAATTTTTTTGTATGAAAAAATTGTTAGTGTTATCTTTAGATGAGCTGCTAAACACTGGAGTTGAACATATCATACAATTTGCATATTTTTGACATTTTTCTTTTGTAACAGATAGTTGTTATTTACCCGCCCAGTAAGGAAAAAAAAGAAGCCAGTTGTCATTCAAGTTCTTATTTCCGTGAACTATCTAATGACTATCATTCACAACTGGACTGCTTACTAAGCAGAGTTTGTAATTATGTTTTCTTTTATAATTATATGGAACTTGGAGATTGGTCATTTTGAAAGAAACTTAAAAAAATAACTTAGATATATATTTTCGTTTGGAGATGTTAGGATTTGGGGTATTTTTTCTTAAAACTGATATTTAATCGTAAAATTTCAACAATCATAAGAACGGTAGTTGTGAAATTGTAATTGGATAGTTGTTCCTTTTTTCGTTGTGTTGGGTGATATACGAATATCTCAAAGCCCCATTAATTTACTTCTCTTGTCTTCCTATATAGTTCTGATAGATTTGTCTTATTTCTTCAGTTATTTATAACGATCAATGTCCTTGCAAAATATCAGCTTTCACATGACATTTGACACTATAAATCCTCAAATAGGTTTTTCTCATTTGGTATTGCAGATGTTGACATCAAAAGATACAAACTTCATAGGATTTACTTTCAAGAAGTCGGATGTCCTTAAATCACTTGAAAGTTCAGGTACGTTGCCGTTGTCATTTGTTAGCTTCCCCTCCCAGAAGATCGTACTTTATGTAATTCTTTATTACTTCCAATTTCTGTTCATTTGGTTATATTATCCAAAATTTTGCCTTTGAATGAAGCATGCTGGTCCAACTTAAATGTGAAAATACTTAAAAGGAGCTATTGACAACCTGTTGAATAGGTGAACTTCGACCATGTAGAATCATATTACATCAGATACACGATCATGAATGTAATAGTTCAATTTTTTTTTTGGCAAGTAATGAATGTAGTAGTTCATTAGCTGGTACCAATTGATTTTTGGGAGTATCTACCCTCCTTTTAAGTATTTATTACCTATCAGGAAAAATAGATCTATCATCCTTTAGTACTTCATGAATAGTATGTCCTCTTTTGGTTCATGGACTTTCCTTTAAGAACCTTGCAGTTTTTATTTCTTACACAAAAAGACCTTGCAGGATTTACGAATATTAAGCGCATTGGACATGAACATGATTAGCTTAAAAGCCACCTTTTGGCATTATGTATACAATATATTTTTTTTCTGCCTCTTTTTTCTGATTGATAAGATGAATAATAAATCTGGATAGTTTCATTTTGTTCGGAAGCTCAAAAATATTAAATACTTAAGAAATTAAGCTGATCTCTGTTTAACTCAAATCCTTTTTAATGTTATTATGTTCCAGTTAATGTACTGGGCATTGCATTTTTGTACTGCTCCGTGATACTTATAAATAGTGGAGCCAAGCTCATCAATTTAGATGTGGATTGCAGGTACAGATATGGGATCAAATGGACCGTCAAAGGCCCCATCACTCATTTCCTTGTTAGGTATGATTACTATTCATTTTTGCTCTGTTTGATATTAAGGTAACGTAGAAAATACCTATACCTTATTTGTTCATATCAGATTATATTCCACAATTAGTAACTGCAACCTATCAACATGGCATCAGATTCTGATTGCCCTCCTGCCTTTTCTCATGATGGACAGAACAAAAACTCATATCATATACTAGACATCCTAGAACGTCATTTACTGGGGAGTACTGCTGATTATATAGATAATGTTTTTCCCCTTTTTCTTTCCTTGTGCTCCTTTTTCGGGTGGGGTTTCATGTACTATTCTAGTGTTACAGGTGTCTTGTTTAACAGCATAATTTATCTACATAAATCTTCATAATTCTTGGTTTTGTTGATGTCTAGCAAGCATATAGATTGTTAGTTGGTTTAATTATCCTTTCTTATTTTTCTCTCGCTACTCCTTGTAGGTCGGATTGACTTGCAAGGAACTGTAATACCAGAGGAGGAGCAGAAGCAGGAAACCTGAGTTTATTAAACGTTGTTTTGTCCGGCTTCACAAGAGTTAGGTATTATTATTTTCTTTACAAACAAACAAAGAAGATCGAGCTACAACACAAGACAGATTTTGGTTTAGAATAGCCGCGTAAAAACATGAATAAGGTCATGATCTTGAGCACAATTCTTTGTATCTCCCAGCAGATAACTTAATTAGTAATACTGTAAAGCCAATTTCAGTTCTAAATGTCCCGCTCAAGAAAGAAGAAACTAAAGGGTTGTTTAAATTTTTCTCAGTATATCCAATGTAACATAGGATCAGCTCATTCAATTTTGTCTGTGAAAGTGGATATATGTTTGCAAGTCGTACTATTCTTTCAATGAATGCTTTGGAGATTGGTTTGGGATTAAAGAAGTCTATCTGGTTGAATATTCATGTACAATGGTGTGACTTTATGACACTGATATCTTTATAAAAATTCCTGATCTTTTGTAGCAGTTCACTAATTAAGTGGCCATCTTCACATTCATGTAGCTTTATTCTGCCTAGATATTTCAGTGTTTAGTGTTTCAATTTGTCTATTCAATAGCTTTATTCATGTTTAAAAAGAAGATCACATCATATTGGACCTTTTCGTCGGCAAGTATACAGAGGCAAAAGTTGTGTTCACAAGGTAGGGTTAGTTTCTACTGGTAGAGTTAGTTGCCTCTTATGATATCTATTACCTTTTTTTCAAAATTTGCATTAAAAAATATCAAAATGGTAATTTACTTTGAATTACAAAATCTTATAAGATTTAGTCCTGTTCTAATGTTCAGATTTTACTATTTTGGATATTTTGGTAGTTTATTGTGTCTTCTGATAGTCTCGAGTGCATATTTTAAGTGTGGTAGTTGGGAGTACAAAATGAAATGTTTTTTAAGAAAAATTCATTTTGTACCCTTGCATTGAACTATCAAAAACTCTCATATTGCATCTTTCAGCTACAAAGATTAATATTTTGCATTCTCATTCAAATTTTGACCATTAAGATGTATGAAAATTAAGTAATGGGACGAAACTTTTTATATTATGTAGGGTGTTGGATGGTCAGTGCTAGGGATAAAGTTGGCGGGGTCCAATCCATTAGAAATCTATCATTAATAATAGGGGAAGAGATAAGACAAGAAAATATGAGACAAGTTGAGTCAGACTCATAAACTCAATTATTCCAAAGAAGAAAAGAGACATCTATGATCTCTGACTCAGGACGACTCCATTAAGCACAAGACACTCAAATCTCCTTTCCTCATAATGATGGCATCTCCTTTGACCTCCAGATCTTCTAATTTTCTCTATAGTATTGAGAGACATGCGAAGTCATGAGAGATTGTAAAATTATACTATTGACCACTGTTTGGAATTTCATATATAGACTATTATTTTAGAATATAATTTATATATATATATTTATATATCGACTATCCCGAATCACCTCCGAGGGCCAAGGATGACTCTTTCCGAGGTCAATCTCTGGTGAGAATTTACGCATTAACTGTTGGCGTCGTCTGTGAGATAAATCTATTCCCTGTATCTAAAATAGAAGAATGATGATTCCACTCCTCACAAGAACATCTCCAAAAACAAAAGCAGATAAGAAGATCTCCTCCACCTTTTATCTATTATCTTTTCTCATTATTATTTTCTATAACAAATATAGTTTGCTTCTTTTCTATTATATACCAAAAAAGAACTGCGATTATTGGTCTATGATTCGAATGGGTTTCAGAATTATTATTCGAATTCCCTCTAAGCAATTAAACGAATCGTTTCATTTAGGATTAAACGAATCGTTTCATTTACGTGCGCATACAGAATTCTTCACCAAACAATATTTCGATACATGGCAAACCGCCTTGCCATCTTCCAAAAGAGTTGACCGAAGGGTTGAGATCAAATACTCAAATAAGAGCACCACAAGCAATCGTTTTGCTGGTTTTGTAGGATATTTCCACGTCTACTTAGGCTTCATTTGGTTTTAAAGATGTCTCAACCTATCTCATCTCATCCTATCTCATCTCATGTAAACATTTAAACATTATTTAATTACAAATATTTTTTAATTTTAAATTTTTCATCTAATCATTACCGAATCATTAGAACTTTTTCAAACTTCTATACAAAACATAAAAAATAATTCAACTTTTCTATATCCCAAAACAAAAATTATATTCAAAGAATATCTTAAATGTATAATATTTTTATTCAACTTTTTTCTCTCATTTCTCAAAATTCCATAAAACATATTAACTCAAACTATTTTATTACTAGTCACAAACTATCGCATTACTATTCACAGATTTCTCATCTCTTCTTATTCATCTACGTAACCAAACGAGGCCTTAATTTATGTTCATGTTTAAGAAAAGCATGAACACAATAAGATAGCTAGGATCGAAGAGAAATAATAGTTGCAGTCATGAGTGTGCAAACGTCGTACAATCACTTTGAAAAAAATGAATAAATACGGGACTTGCATGAAAAAAAATAATTTTTTAATAGTGGACTTTACTCTTTTTCAAAGCGACTGTAAAACGTTTACACACTCTACGACTGTATGTAGCATTACTCAAGATCGAAATGCCCTAAATATGTGGCAAGCACCAAACGGTCGCAAGCCCACATGCAAGAGGAATGAAGGTGGTAAGCGACCTATCTAGAAGATCAAAGCCCTAGGAACCCATCAGTGGCACATGTGTACTCATTGGAGGTGAGTGTTTCATGCGTTGGTCCGATGTTCGTGAACTTGACGACTTCTTGAAAATCGACAAGCAAGGAGTTCGGTGGATTGGGGGGGGGGGGGGGTGTCATCGTTTGATGGCCAAAGGGCAGCAGATCTGAACATTTCCGACCTAGAGGAAAGAAATAACTAAAGAAAAAACATAGATCTAAGCTCCTCCCCTCCAGATGATGGAAGATGATGGTTTTGTTTAGGAAAAATGAAAAACCCTTTTAGAGAGAGTGAGGAAAGAGCACTTTTTATTTGAATTTTGAAACAAAAAAAAAACTCGATATGAGTTTTATAGTATTAATCATATATTTACTAATCATACATTTACTACTTTCTAAAAAATGTTATATAAGTTCAAGACCATTCCCAACTGTTTGTGCATCAAAGTTTTTAAGCTTCTATTTATTTATTTTTTCAATAGCAGCAGCAACAAAACCATCCCCAACTGTTTGTGCAACAACATTTTAAAGCTTTTTTGCCAATAGTAGCAGTAAGACAATTCGTACTAGACATTGTACAACAACTTTTTTTGGGTATAGTAGCAACAAAACTGATTCATCAATTGTTGAGAGAGGCATGATGTTGAGGATCCATCCGTATCCGAGCAAAAAAACATGTAAAAATCACAACTAGAGTTTTGTTAACCCAACTAAAAATCACAACTACAAATATGTAAAAATCACAACTAACACTTTGTTAACCCAACTAAAAATCACAACTACAAATATGTAAAAATCACAACCAACACTTTGTTAACCCAAATACTGCATACCTATGTAGTAACATTTTGTTATGTGCAAGGCAGTAACACCTCATCAGTTGTTACTATAGTGCCACTCGTGTAGTTGTCATCTTCCGTTTGTTTTCTTACCCAACATTTGAATACATAAAGAAATTAGAAGGCAATGATTGGACATCTCGCATTGAGAAAATAGAAAGAATGTGCCTACATAAAATGCCTCTAATTTAAAATAGCCCACACATACAGTTCACCTCACACTCATCTTCATTGAAGTATACCTGATATGTAACACGCTTGATGCACTCCTCGACTTGCAACTGGTTATTAACTTGATATTGAAACCACCCCTTTTGTATTGATGAGAATACAATGATAATAGATAATCTCTAGGACTTGGGACTGTACTTCCTTAAACTTAGAGTTAGTATACAATTTTGAAATTGCTTCCCCATGAGTAAACGGGTTATACATGGAATTGTGCTGTTGAATGAGTGAAAGTCTGCTGCCATCTCATTCTCTAATTTCTTCCTCAGTGCATTGTCAAACTGACCAATGAACTATTTTAACGTGGTCCCCGAATGCACAAAACCATCAGAAAAAGCATTCATGCTCTCATTCCTCTGAGGTGTGCTCATCTCAGTCCAAAATATATCTTTTAGATATACAAGATTTTATACATTCGCTCACTATACAGACGTTGAAGCCATAAATGCTTGTGCAAATTGTAAGTATAAAAAAAATAACCTCTCAAGACTTCTCAAACTTCTCCGTCATAAACAAATTTATGCAATGTCGTCTTCAAACCATAGTTGTATTCAGAATGTGAACTCAACTTCTCTGGTAGTCTTCGCATTATGTGCCACAAACAATATTTGTGTCGGGTGTTTGGAAAAAATATTTCGATAGCATTTTCCATGGCTCTGTCTTGATCAATGATGATAGTTTTTAGAGATCTCTCATCCATGCATTCTAACCAAGTTTCAAATAACCAGACAAAGGTTTCAATAGTTTCACTTGATACCAAACCTGTTCTCGACACTGTTGACTGTCCATGATGGTTAACACCGACAAAATGGGCGAATGGCATACCATATCCATTTTTTAGATACGTTGTATCAAATGTCACAACATCTCCAAAAAACCCATATACTGCTCTACTACGTGGAACGGCCCAAAAATGTTTTGTAATATTTCATCGTCATCTAGATCCATCAATGAGTAAAAAAAATCCATTATTCTTATACTGCATTCTCTCAAAATACCCACAAATTGCATCAACACCTCATTTGTCAAGTCTAAGGTGTCGGGCCTTGTCAATATAATTTCATGCATCTTTCTCAATAAATGGAAGATTCTCAAATCCACCAGTCTCGACAACCAATAAGTTGAAACTTTTAGCCATACATATGTCTGCCTTGTCATTAATGTCTAGTTGCCTCTTGACGAAATCATTAATAACTCGATTACATCTAAAGAATCTTGCATTTTTTGGACTTAGGCCATGGTTTTGTGCATTCTTAACATAATTTATGCGCAAGAACCCACCAACCAATATTGCATTAATCTTTGCCTTATAATCAGTCTTTGTTGTCGGGCGTGGTTTAACGAAGTTGGTAGTACGATTCCTTACCTTATTACCTTGAGCACAACCAAGTATTACATATCTAACACTCCCATTATGTTCCCTTTTACTTCGTTGGGTCATTATGCCAAACCCACCATGTTTCCCATATTTCTCATAGTATTCAATGAGTTTCTATTCAGTTTTAAAAAAATATCGCAATTGTTGGCTCTTAAACCTCCTCCCCAACATTCCCCGGCATTGGCTCTAACACCTCCTCATCAGCATTAGAGCCTAGCGTTGGCTCTTAAACTTCCTCATCAGCATTTCCCGGTGTTGGCTCTAATACCTCCTCATCATCATTCCCCGGCATTGACTCTAATACTGATACTTCCTCAACAATATTCCTGGCATACTGGTACTCTACTTGTTTCTCTCTCACATTTGGGGTATCCGGATAAGTACTACTGTCAAAAGAAAACAACGATTGCCTAGTAGATGAGGTGGCTTAAGCCATCTCGTTCATTTTATTACTTGAACATCTTGAATAGGGAATTGGCGGTCCAAAAGAACATGGAATTTGTGGTCCAAATGAGACTCACATTGGTTGTTGCAATTTACAATATTAAATGATAAATGTAACCTAGACACATTCCTTCGAGCATAAAAAATTCGGTAAATAATTTATCACCTCGTTTCTACATAAATAAGGGTTGGCATTTGGACATGAACCCAACGGTGGAAAATATGTAGGTGGTATAGTCCCATGGTAACCATGCATATAACTATATGCTAACCAATCTGGACATAATGGTCTTGATATTTCCTGAAATAAAATCGACAAGTTATTTATAACAAAATTAAAAATGAAACCAATAATATGGTTGTTGGATAGGATGAAGAATAAATGAGTGCATGTAGCAATGTTAGCAAGCATTGCAGTAGTGTTGGTAGGTCTTGGATATGTGCTTTCCTCCCCCATCTAGTTTTTATGATCCCTTTTTATTATGTGAAAATGTATTCACAATGAGTTAATGACTTCGGAGATCATATCCCAAGTATATGTAACGACCCGACCCAATATTTCTAAGGTTGGAATATAGATAATCGTATTGGGCCTAAATTAGGTTTAATGGGCCAATGTTATCGAATGTTGATGGGCTATTATTTATTTAGATTTGTGTCATGTTGATACTAAATTAGGCAATATATTATTTATTTATTTAAATTTTAAAATATTATCAAAAATATTTTATTTTAATATATATTACTATTATGAATTTTATCAAATTCTATTAGTAACATGTGTAATTTTAATTAAGGTTGTTGTTATTATTATTATTATTATTATTAGTGCTATTATTATTTTATTATCCATTAATAGAATGAACATAGTGGAATAAATCCGCGTTACATTCTTCCTCTTCATGGATATGCACGTTATCAGTTTGTAACCGACGGCATCGAACGTGCGTTGAAGCTCTCTTTATATTTCTTTGCAACAAACCACCTCGAATCAAACCAAGCCCCACGTTGAAGTCGATCAACATCGCACCTACCAGTAGTGTTGTCGACCTCATTAGGCCAAAACGAAAACCATCGTCGCACAAAACAAGCAATAGAGCATGACTCTGTTTTACACTCATGGAACAGAGCACACCCATGCCATGAAAAGTTGCATTGACACCACTCAGTGAGACGCCAAGCACCATGCAACCACCGCAGTTCACTACCACTGCCACTGCACGAAAGAATTAGCCAATAGCTCTGCACCGTGAAGCCCCTCCGACAAACATTACGTACACCATGCAACGTCGTGTTACACCACATGTACCACCACCAGACACCAACTGTTGAGACTCCACAACCAAGAATCGCCAGAAGGTGCCGCCCATCTCCTCTGTAGGTCTCTCCATCCCTACCTGCACATGGTATGTCGGAACTCGGTCAAATCGATAGGCTCGAACACCACTGTAGACACCGGAGGACGTTGGAGTTATCGGGTTGCTACAGAAATCTCCGGTCGTTACCGCCCATCAACCCCATGGTAGTTTAGCCACCTAGATCCATCGTGCAGGGCATCCCTCTCTTTCCGATAAACCAAAGCCAATCTCTCATCCGCTTTATCTTTTTCGTTTCTCTCTCCCTCTAATTGCAACAGAATCATCTTTTACGCTAGGAGCTCCGCCACCATGCACGAAAGCTGCCGTCATTGACCTTCGTCCAGCCACCCACATTGTCCCTTCTTTCTTCCACGATGCCCTTTGTCTCCTTGGGTAAGCTCTGCCACAGATCCTTTTATTCATGAGTGGAAGTCAGTTGCTCTCAAAGTTAAGGATGCTTTTAGGTTTTTAGATTTTCACAAAAATGCCTACAATTACATATTATTACAAAGTTGGGTTTAGTTTATTTTGTTTAGCCCAAAAATCCTATTTTTACAGAAATCCTATTTTTCCTTATAGAAAATAATTAAGGAATTTAAACTATATTAGTTATTATTAATTTTATAATTTAATTTCAGTAGTAAATAATAAGTGTTTAATATTTTATTTTTAAACACTTAAAATTTTATTGTTTGAAATGAATCTTTAATGTTATTATTATAGATTTAGATATATTTATGCTATTAAAGTTTTAAATTTAAAATAAAGAAGTATGTTAAGACTATTTAAATAATATTAGTATTTATTAGATTTCTTGTAAAAATTTAATAATTATGTTAATTATAGGAATTAATAGCTATTTTAAGAATTGAGGTTTTCACGACTTATTTTATTAGAATTTAAACTAGCCCAAATATTCTACTAAATTATAATATGTTATTAGTATTTAAGTAATTTAAAATATCAGGATTTATTGATTATGGTGTTAAACAAAAGATTTATTTGACTATTTTCTAAATTATGAATTTAATTAAGTAGGATATTAGTACATGTTGTTCCTAGATAGATTTATTGACATTTAATACTGCGTATATGTGACGAGCTACGAAGTAAGACTCGAGAAGAAACGCAGCGAGGTAAGTAATTTGATCACAAATTAGGATTATCACAATTCAGCTTATATAAAATTACTATAAGCGCCAATTATTTGACATCCATTTTTATGTACCACTCATGTCATATGCAAGCATGACACCAAGCACAGCACATGATCATATCATTCAACATCGTGTTTAGATTAAAAAATTTATAGTATTTATATCAGTATGTAAATCATGCATCTCACGTCGCATAAGATACATAAGCTATCTTAAGTTTAAGTGTAAGATAAGTTAATCAGAAAATTAGATGGTCATTCAGATGCATGGTACCAATGCAGTTTTAGGGTGGATGTGCAAGCCACAAACTCAAGCGTGGTTTATCATAGTATGCCATAATACTATCAGCGGCTCCTCTTGCTGCAGCGGAACGTGGGGTCGGTATACAACCTCGCACACAAAGTTAGGTGTATTAGCCAGTTAGATCAGTCAGTTAAATCAGACCAGTCAGTTAATTCAGATAAATCAGTCATGCATAACATAAACATCAACATGAACAGTCACGAATTTAAGCTTTTAGCATGAAAACTTCTATGAAGACCTTATGTTTATTATGTTTACGTTGTGATTGATTTCTTGTTGAGTTTTCGGGTCATTTTAGTTTATTTCATGTTTTAACCACCCAAGTAAGGATGATGAACACGAGCAGGTGGGCCGACTTAGATGGAGAAGTTAAATTTTAATTTCAGACCTTAATTATTTATATAGTTTGATTTATTAAATTATAATCTCTTGCCAGATTATATTTTATGAAAAACACGTAACACTCATAGCCTATGGTAATGGGGTGTTATAGTATATTTCAATATTCACTTGAATGCAAAGTCTACCAATGTATGGAATGTGACCATGAAGAAAATCTTGACAATAAATACTATACAACTTTCTTCAAAGATGATCAGTACTCAAGATTTAGCAAGTTTGGCTATGTCTACTTTTGCTATTTTTTTTCCATCCAAACATCCATGTTCCTATTCATAACAAAAAAAAACATTTGTGGGTTCTAGTTCTTCCACACACATAGTCTCTTTGTAATAACAAATAGGAGAAAAAGTTAATGTGGGATCTGATCACCATAGAAAAATGTTGGAAAAGAGAGAAAAATAGGTATTGAAAATGAAAATTACAAAATATCTATCTAATTGCATATGCATAA
Organism: Juglans mandshurica; assembly: GCA_022457165.1. Lineage (NCBI taxonomy): Eukaryota > Viridiplantae > Streptophyta > Magnoliopsida > Fagales > Juglandaceae > Juglans > Juglans mandshurica. The sequence continues at coordinate 7,874,365 of CM039625.1, forward strand.
GTATTGAAATGAGATTGTAGATCATGTCATGGGAATAAAATATTGTTGAGATCGAAGAAAAAGTTAAGAAGAATATGTAAATTAGTTCTCGTATTGGAACAAATAAATTTACCATTCCTAATTTGATTATATCCTATATATATAAATCTTCCAAACCAAAATATGTGAAAAAAAGAAAAGAAAAACAAAGGTTCTATTGTTTTACATGGTTAACGGCCGACGGTGGTGGAGGAGAAGATCACATCAACGCTGGTAGATGAAGCTTGAATCAAAGATAGCCTGAAAGAAATATGAAACAAGAGTTCGCGGAGTGATACAGTGTCAAACCAATGCACGAGGAAGCTGGTGGTGGAGGAGGCCGATGGTGATGGAGTGGCCAAGGGTGGTGGAGGACAGAGATCGAAGAGGGAAAGAGAATCGCTAGAAAGAGTTGTATCGAAGAGAATTGCTGGAGAGAGTTGAATCGAAGAGAATCATTGAAGGGAAGGAATGATGGACTTCAGGGGCATTTATGTCATTTAACCAGAATTGTAGTGAAAATTATAAAATATTCCAGTTCATGCGTATGTAGTCCCAGAATGGGGACTGTACGTAGGCAAACTCATGTTTGGTATATCCCACCTCCACCTCCACCTCCTCCTCTTGTATTTTAATTTTCTTTAATGAATGTTTGCTTATAAAAAAAACCAAAAAAAAGCTAATGGGAATTCAACACCATACCCTAGAAAAAAGTTGAGTTTTGCTTTGGCGATTTAGGAAGCAATTACTTAAGGAAACCGTCTCTCTCTTGGGGTTCTAAGGTGAGAGGAACCGTTTTTTCAAGAGCTCTTTCTCTCTTACACTGTCGTGAGGGATATTGTACGCTTTTGGGCAAGCTTTTTCTGAACTACGAGTGGATAAATAGTAAGTATTCTGGTAATGCCTGATGATTTATCCTATTTGTGTGGTAATTTGTCGTTGACGGAGGAGGAACGAAGTGGTCTGGTTATTCCTAATGGGGCGATTGTGGATACTTTGTCTAAAGGAAACTATTGTCTGCTTGGTAAATTATTCACTGATAGAGTTATTCATAAGATATTATTCAAACTACCATGTGTAATGTATGGCGACTCTCAGGTGATGTGTCTTTTACTATTTTTGGCTCCAAACTCTTACTTATTGAATTTTCTAATACCAATGATCGTGATAAGGTTATACTGGGTTGTCCATGGATGTTTGAAAAAAATTTATTTAGTATTTAGGCTTTTGAAGTCTTGTTTCTGTGAAAGATGTTGACTTTAATCTGGTTATTTTTTAGATCCAACTTCACAATTTACGTCTAGGTTGCATGAATCAAACTGTTGGGGACCAAATTGGTTCAATGGGTGGGATTGTACAATAGGTTGATGTCAATGAAACTAGTACGGGATGGGGTAAGATCCTGCGAATTAAAGTCCTTTTAAATGTAACGCAACCTTTATCTCGGGGTTGAATTGTGATCATACAAGAAATTTCTATTTGGATTACCTTTTAATATGAATTGTTACCACAAATCTGTTTTCGGTGTGCAGTTATTTATCATGCAGGAAAAGGCTGTACTGGTGCCAATTTGAATACTTTACATGGTAGTAGTTCCAAGAATCAGTATGAGGCATGGATGAGGGCCTCTAATCAAGGTCCCTCTGTGGTGGCTAGAAGTACAACTATTTTAAAGGCTTTTAAAGAGAACCAATGTGCAGAGTCTAGTGATAAGGTGGCTAATAATGTCGTAGCGAACTCCTCTGTGGAGAAGATTGATTTTTCCCAAACTATCACTGGTAGGTTGAGTAGATGTTTTGGTGGACTATTGGTATCTAGTGATAATGATCTGTCTTTAGTTGGGAAATTTGTGGTTGAACCAACACAGAAGCATTCTCTGGTTACTTATCTATCTCCTCTTACTAATGAGTCTGATATGGAAGCACATAATTCTGATCTTGCACCTTGTGACAGTTTCCTACTGCAGGATACTAATAAAAAATGGAAGCGTCAGGCAAGGATTTCCCCACATCAAGGTTCTAAAGTAAACCCACAATTTGTGTTGCCTACTAAGAGAAAGAACAAGTCCTCTATTAATCTATCTTCAAATATTGTTGTTGTTCCCAAATGATTTATTAAAAAATCGTGTGTTAAGAAGTCAGGTACTTCTAACCCCTCTCTTGTTTTAGAAATGAATCTTCTAAGTTGAAACTATTGAGGGCTTGGCAACCCTTGAACAGTTCATAGCCTTTGCCATTTGGCAAAGATTTATAAGCCAAAATTCGTGTTTTTGATAGAAACTAAACTGTTTGGTAGTTCTATTTAGCCACTGAAATGGAAGTTGGGATATACTAATTTGCTGACAGTTGATAGTGTGGGAAATGGTGGTGGTTTAGCATTATTTTGGGACAATATTGTTGATATTAGTCTGATTAATTATTCTCCGAGACACATCCATGTTCAAGTTGCACATCACAACAATAGCCCTAGTTGGTTTTTTACAGGTTTTTATAGTCATCCTGTTGCTAATAACAGAATGGAGAGTTGGGACTTACTAAGACTTTTAAGTAAAGCATCTCTACCCCTTGGATTGTCATTGGTGATTTTAAAGAAATCCTATATTTCTTTGAGAAGCAAGGTGGTGCTAGAAGACCTACGAAACAGATTGTAGATTTTCAGTAGTCCTTAATGGATAGTGGTTTGTGTGATATGGGTTATCAGTGATATAATTTTACATGGTGCAATAATAGAATGAATGATAATTTTACCTTGGAAAGGTTGGATAGAAGCCTTGCTAATAAGGAGTGGCTTAACTTTTTTGGAAGATCTCCTGCACAGACGACTAAAATCTTGTTCAAATCATGCTCCCATTTTATGCATTTTCTCAGGTCAATGTCAAGCTTCTCTTTTTAGAAGGAAAGTATGAAGAAAGGATTGAGGCTCTTTAGAATGAATGTTCTAGGGAATCTTGGGCTGAATTGAAGGTATTGCACTTAGAGAGGAACCTATTATTAGAGAAGGATGATATAAGGTGGAAGCATAGGGCCAAAGTTAATTGGCTTAGATTTGGGGATAGAAACACAAAGTTTTATCATTCATGTGTTAACTAGAGAAGAATGCTCAATTTTATTAAGGAAATAAAATAAGAATCTGGGAGGTTTTTGCAAGAGGATAAGGACATCAAAGCTGCTTTTACTCAATATTTTTCTAATCTTTTTACTTCATCAGATCCTGAGGGTGTTTTTGCTTGTTTATCAACTTAGAAGGTGACAACTAATATGAATTCTATGTTATTCAAGCCTTTCACAGAGAATGATGTAAAGTAGGCTCTTTTTTAGATGTCCCCTTACAAATCACCAGGTTCAGATAGTTATTTTGCTTCTTTTTTTTTTCAAGCTCATTGGGAAACTATTGGAGCTAAGGTGTGTAATATGGTGTTGGAATTTTTGAACTCTAGTACTTCTCTAACTTCTATTAATCAGACTTTTATTACCCTTATTCCTAAGCTTAAAAACCTAACTAAATTGATAGATTTTTGCCCTATCAGCCTGTGTAATGTAGTCTATAAAATAATATCCAAAGTCTTAGCCAATAGACTTAAACTTATATTTCCACAGATTGTTTCTACTCATTAGAGTGCTTTTATTCCTGGTCGTTTAATTACTATAATGTGTTGGCAACCTATGAAACAATCCATACTATGAATCTTGGTTTAAAATGGAAAGAGGGTTTTATGAATGTGAAACTTGATATAAGTAAGGCTTATGATAGGGTTGAACGAAGTTTTCTTAAGCTATTTATGGAAAAATTGGGCTTTGGGAAGAGATGGGTAAGTTTGATTGTGGAATGTGTCACTTCTGTTAATTATTCAGTTTTAGTGAATGGTGAACCACAAGAAAGTTTCTAGCCTTCAAGGAGTCTCAAATAGGGGGACCCCTTATCTCTATACTTATTTATTCTTTATGCTAAGGTGTTCAGTGGTCTCATCTCACATGCTCATATGTATGGTTCTTTCACTGGTGTGCCAATTGCAAGAGGGATGGTTTGAGTTTCATATCTATTATTTGCTGATGATTGTTTACTCTTTATGAAAGCTTCTTCATTAGAATGGAGTAGATTACAAGATCTTCTTTTGTATTATGAGAGAATTTCTAGACAGCAATTGAACAAGGATAAGACTTCTTTTTATTTCAGCAAAAATGCAACATGAGCAGTGAGGCAAAATATCAAAGAGATATTTGGGCTAAGATCAACTGGATGTTTTGAGACGTACCTTGGATTACCATCGATGGTTGGTAAAAACAAAACTATTGCTTTCAAATGGATAGTTGATAGAATTTGGGGAAAGCTTAATAGTTGGAAATCAAAGTTTTTGTCTCAGGCTAGAAAAGAAATCTTACTCAAAGCAGTAATACAGGCTCTTCCAACTTATTGTATGGGCTTATCTCGATTACCAAAGACTCTTTACTGTCAGATTAATCAAATGATGCAGAAATTTTTTTGGGGTCATCAGGACAATGATCATAAGATCTATTGGTTGAGTTGGAAAAGAATGTGTACTTCAAAACGAACTGAAGGTTTGGAGTTTCGGGATTTAGATACTTTCAACACAGCTATGTTAGCAAAGCAATTATGGAGAATATTACAACCTTCATCCTTATCTACTGAGATTCTTAAAACAAAGTATTTTCCTAATCCTTCCATTTTTGAAGCTGTGTTACCAAAAACTACTTCCTATGCTTGGAAAAGTATTTCTTCAGCAAGGAACTTATTGAATGCAGGTTTGTGGTGGAGGGTTGGGAATGGTAATAGTATTCGAATTTGGAAAGATAAATGGTTGCCAAAACCTATTACTTATAAGGTTCAATCCCCAATTACTATGTTGGTGAATATGATTTGGTTTTAGCACTTGTTATTCCTGATACAACTATTTGGAATAAAACTTTATTCCTGATACAACTGTTTGGAATAAAACTTTGGTGCAACCTATTTTTAGTAAAGATGAAGCTGATATAATTCTTAATATGTGTATTAGTCTTACGTCAAGGGAGATAGAATGGTATAGAGGTGTACTAATGATGTGAGATTTTCTATTAAAAGTGCATATTATCTTCAACTTGATTTAAATTCTAGCTTTTCATGCTCATCTTCTCAAGCTACTAGTTTTGATAAAATTTGGCAGAAAGTTTAGACCTCTAATACACCACCAATGGTGAAATCTTTTATTTGGAAGGTTTGCCGTGACATACTACCAACTAGAAGTAATCTTAAACTGAAGCATGTGTTGCAGGAGGATCTATGTCCTATTTGTGAAACTGAATTGGAAATTATGACATATTCTTTGAGACTGTCATTCTGCTAAGGATGGGTGGGCTCTTTGTTGTGAAAAACTTTAAAAGTGTAGTATTTCCGATCTTAATTTTATGCACCTAGCTCTCAAAATGGAAGAGTACTTAGACAATGTAGATTTTGAATTATTCTTGGTTATAGCTAGACTCTTATGGTTGAGATGAAATAAACTGTTGTATGATGGCTTGTTCAAGCATCCCTATCAACTATTTCAGATGGCTAATGTCTCTTTGGAAGAGTTTCAGTTAACTATTCAATCTTCACTTCTAAACACAATGCAAGAGCAAATTCTTGCCCAGGTATGGCAGTCTCCATTCTCAGGTTTTATAAAAGCAAACTGGGATATTGCTATGAAGTATCAAAGTAAGTTGATGGGTATTGGAATTATTCTAAGGGATGAAAAAGGGAGTGTTATTACTACAAGGCAGATCTGTAAGTTTGGAAATCCAACGCCACAAGTTGCAGGGACTTTTGGAGCTTTCTTAACTGTTGCTTTTTGTATGGAGCTGGGATGTGACAAAGTGATTTTTGAGGGAGATGCCAAGAATGTTGTGAATTTTATTAAAGCTGCTATTGGTTTATATTCCTCTTTTGGTCATCTTATACAAGATGTTCTTGCTTTGCTGTCTACCTTCTCGGGTTGGGACTTCTGTTATGTTCCAAGAGATTTTAGCATTATGGCTCATCTCTTAGCTAAATCTGCTATTTATTTACCTAGTGAATCTGTATTTCTGGATAAGGTGCCAAATTGTATTAAACATCTTTTAATGTCTTATGCAAATTTATAAAAGCATAGTATGAATTGGTCTCTCAAAAAACACCATACCTGTTAATGCTAAAAATTGCACAACAAGCCAGAACAAGAGAAATAGTTATTCCCAAATGATGGTGCTGCCCGAGCCTCGTTCGGTGACATTTGAAGCCCACGATGGCTGTACAAAGTAGTGGTATGGTGCTCGTAATACATCCATAGTAGTGAATAAAAAATAAATGCAGGAAATGTAAATAGAGATGGAGACATACAGATTTATGTGGTTCGGCACAAGGCTTACGTCCATAGGCCATTAGGAGGCTTGGGCCTAGTGTATTTACCCCCAACAAATGCCCGTGATTCTTAAGGCCGATTTGCTCAACAAGAAGGCCTTGAGAATCTTCAAGTCAAGTCATGACAGAGATAGCCTATTGGAACCTTGTAGAATATATTTCGGGAACTGGTCTCTAGGTTTTTTCTTGTTTATGCTAAGGAATAAAACTTCCCGAGCGCGGATCTCGACTTGAAAAGGTAGATAGGAGATGTGCTCGACTGCGCCATTTGTGAGTGCGGAGCTTAGTTTCGAGTTTGTTTGTATGGACTTGGCTTTGAGCTTGAGGGCTGAGCAGTCAAGGGACTGTCACTGCCCATTGTTGGTGGCGAGTCAAGGGATTCGACTTTGTACTCGATGGTAGACCAATCAAGGGACTCTCACAACCCATAGTTCAGGCGAGTCAAGGGACTCAACTTTGCTGAACCTTTAGGCGAGGGTCGAAGCAGTCAAGGGATTGTCATTATTATTGTTCGCCGCGAGTCAAAAGGCTCGTATTTGAGTTTTTTTGTATGAACGCTTGCTTGATAGGTTGCATGAGACTGTTTATCATTAGCAAAGAGTGTATATTCTTTTGATCAATTTTGTTTTCAATGGCGTTAGTGGATTTTTTCCCCTTGATGCGAATTGTTGTTGGTGTTTCCATTTTGGTATTGATGCTAGAGTATTTTGCAGTAACCCACACTAAGTGGTCAGGGAGCTCGTCAACCCCCTAGGCCCATCTCAAGAAGTTGCCGAGCGTTGAATCATTCCCAAAGGTAACCTGTACGGGGCAGTTGTGGAGCTCGGAAGTTCATTCCCGGAGGTAACTCGCTGACGGCAGTTGTGGCATGAGTGTAACACTGAGCGTTTGCTAGTGAAGATATTGTGCTCTTGTTGTTGTTCAAGTGCGAGTCTAGCGACTTAGCTTTTATGTGCGCGAGGGTCGGACAATCAATGGATTGTAACAGCCTATTGGTTCGCAGCGAGTCTTGTGTGCGCAAAGGTCGAGTAGTCAAGGGACTGTCACCGCCTGTTGGTAACCGCTGAGTCCAGTGGCTCGGCTTTTATGTGCGCGAAGGTCAAGCAGATAAGGGATTGTCATCACTTGTTGGTTCATGACGAGTCCAGTAACTTGACTTTTATGTGCATGAAGGTCGAGCAATCACATGCAATACTCTATCGTCGTTGTTGTGGAGGATCTCCATGCCAAGCAACTTTGTTGGTTGAGACACTTTCTTGCGGGGATGAGGAACTTGGTTGGTCAAGCAAGCTGAGGCTGGAAGTTGTGTCCAAGTGCACTGTGCACCAGGTTGACTCTTAGTGGCTGAGGAAAGGTGGTGGCCGGGTAACTTATGGTTGAGGAGCTGAGGTCATGCAACTCATGGCCAAGGAACCCATGGTCGAGTAGCTTTGATAATGACGGTCGAGGAACTGAGGCCAAATAACTTTGGTGAGAAGGAGCTGATGGTGGCCGAGGAACTAAAGTAGACGAGTAACACCATGTGGCCGAGCATCCTCTTGTGTGTGGCCGGGTAACTCCCTATGGCTGAGCAAAGTGCTACCTGCCATGGGTGGGTGAGGGAGGTCCCTGGCCGAGGAAAGTATGCTCGCCACGGGTGGCCGAGGAAGGTCCATGGTTGGGCAACTCACTTCGTGGTCGGGATTTGTTGTGGTGGGGAAGGTCCCACCAACACTTTCCATTGTTGGGGACCACCACACAGGTGACAGGAGTTGCCAGCGGGTCCAGTGGTGGTGCTGGGCAACCTTAGCAACCCGTGGGCAGTTGGCGGATGGTTGGGACAGGGTCATGCTATGTGACATAGGCGGTAGGCCTACATGCCCACTGCTATGCATATCTCGACTGGTTGCATACGTTATGTACATCGAATGAGATTGGCGGGTGCTCCGACCACCATGGCGGTTTGTGGAGGGGTGCCTTGGTGAAGATACTGCATAGGCACCACTGCATGCATCGTGCACGACGTGCATGGCTTTTATGGTTGGGGACCACCTTTCCAGCAATAGAACACACTGGTAGTGGTGTCCCCAAGTCACAGACACCTGGTTCCTGGACCTTCGGTAGCTCTCGTGTCTTTTAGTGACGAGATACTGGTGGGAGAGATTTCGCCGACTCCTTCTGGTGGTCTAGCCAGACAGCAGGCCTTGACCAGTGCCAGACAAATGGGGTGGCGGGCTTTCATGCCCGCCATGAGGGTCACCGGGTGCACGGTGGTGTGCACCCGTTATGCACCGTGCATGCCATGCACGGTTGGGGGGACTCCTGGGTGCATGTAACCATACACCCATCATGCGCTGTGTGTGACACTGTGCATGCCATGCACAGTTTTCGTGCACTATGTATTTAAGTGCACAGTTTAAATATATAGTGTATAATGCATTTAAGTTAATAGTATACAACCATGTGCCTAGTTCTTGCCCGTCTTTGCACAGTTCACTTGCAGCTCATGTGGCTGAGGAACTTGTCTTCCCGGGCGTTACACATTTGGTGTGTATTTTATGCACAATGCACCAAAGTGCATAATATTCTTAACCCTATGGGTGAGGAACTCTCTTGCCCATTTTATTGTAACAATGTTACTAATGAAATAAAATAATGGTGAAAAGTTGAGAATACTTATTTAAGGAAAATTCTTTTGCTCATTCGAAGATAATTTTACAAGCCAAAAAATCATTCCTCCCACTTCTAGTGTAGAAAATTAATCGATCCTAGAATCAGTGCCAAAAGTTAATGTCAAGAATCACACAACAGGTCGAAACGAGAGACAGTCATTTCCAGCCTACGGTGCGAACTCGGGCTCGTTCAGTATCGTCTGAAGCCCATGATGGCGATGGTACGGTGTTTGTACGTATATCCATAGCAGTGAATAGAAAATAAATACAAAAAATATAAATCGAGATGAAAACACATAAATTTATGTAATTTGGCACATGACTTACGTCCATGGGTCGTTTGGAGGGCAAATCTACTATAATATGAGTATTTTACTGTCTCTCATGGTTACAGGTGTAACCGGTCCGGTTTTGGACAAAATCTATGACCGAACCAGTATGTACCGGTTTTACATTTTTCAAAACCGATTACACCCCGATTACCCTCCTAAACTGGTACCTCCGGTTTTACCGGTTTCAAGTTCGGTCCGGTCCGGTTTTCTGATTTTTTTTTTAAATATAAAAAACATATAATAAAGTGTTACTTCTTATGATAAAATGTTATTAATAATTTAATATATATATTATGTTTAAAGCATATGATCAATTAAATTTTCATTTTTAAGATTAAACTTTTATTTTATAAATTATAACGGTATTATCTTATTTATAATTATATTAATAACATATGATCAAACAAATTACAAATGTTCATATTTAAGATTAACATTTTATGTTATAATTTATAAATTATAATATGAAATTATTTCATATATGATATATAATTATATATAAAAATTTAATATATAATTATCTATTATATATATAAATATTTTGTATAATATATAAAATTAATTCTTATATATATATATATATTTTCCAACCGGTCCGGTTTCGGAAACTACGGAACCAAAATCGGACTGGATCCGGCCGGTTTTCATAAAATAGGAACCGGTTCTGGACCGGACCGAACCGATTTAAATTTACACCCCTACTCATGGTTTTTCATTTCCCTTTATTCAATGGTGGTCGATAACCTATTTTTTGGAAAATATAATATACTGAAGCTCTTGTTCTGAGGTTAAATATGACATTTTTCTTCTCTTCCTCCCCAAGTCATATCTCTTAAAGAGAATTGCTGGGGAGCAGCCGCACACTGCGCCATCCCAGGCAAATTTTTTTTTTTTTTATTCAATGCATTGAGTGTGGTGGGGATGTTGTATACAGTAGTGTGGTATTTATATTTTCTGACTCTTAAATCCCTTTTATTCTGGCCATTGGGAGCGATGAAGAATGATTGATTACGTCTCCTTTCACCTGTCTGATTTGTTTTTTCCCCCGTGTATCATTTTTCTCCCTTTTTCTCTTCTATGAGACCTTGCATTCACTTATTGTCTTCTCTCCATGCGTATATGTTCTTCCCCTCTCATTTTCTCCTCTTTCTTGACTTTATCCATTTTCTAATTTCCTTTAGCTTGCGCAGGATCTAGTGTATTTACCCCAACAGTACCTATGCCTTGAAAAGTAAAGAAATGTAGCTTGACATTTTGTAAAAAGGTTAAAGAAAAAAATCCCAAATAAGTAGTCCTGGTTGGTCCATAACTTTCAAAAAGGTTGAAACCACCGAACGAAAAAGTAAGATATTCAATGACTTGACTTCCATGCAAAAAATATCTGGCTGCTGAGAAGAAACAATAAAATATCTAAAACAAAGTTAAAAATTAAAAAAAAAAAATATCTGTCCACCGGCGTTCTCAGAGCCCAGAGGTAATCAACAGTGACGTGGTAACATCATTCGCTTGACACGTGTAAAAGTGATAGACAACTGTAACGTTCTTTTGTCTTTTCTCCGGTGACCATAACCCCCTAAGACGTACACCACCGTCACCGAATTTATTCATCCTCCTTCTTCCTCCTCGTCGTCTTTCTACTTCTCAATTATTTTGAAGTTCTTATCGCAAATATGGGGGATTTAAGAGCAGGAGAAACTCGGACGAGTCAACCCACTTCTTCTACAATATCTAACGATGGGTCGTGCGAGACCAAGGAGCCTTCCAGCTTGGTACTTTACGCTAGTTTTTTCTAAACTAATTTGTTAGAATTTCGCAGATACTTTTTTATTTACTTCTCTTCTTCAGGCGTGTGTGTATTGGGTTTTTCCAATGATTTTATTTTTGGGGTTTTTAGGAAGATGAAAATGAAAATGAAAACTCAATAATGTTCGGATTGATCGAGTAAATCACTCTTCAACCATAGTTTATACCCCTCTTTCTGGACGAAAACTGATCTCTTTTGGAGAAGAATGTATTACAATATACACATGCATCTATAGGTAGTTTGGCCGTTCGGGTTTGACTATTCTATCTGGACTTACATTTTTTTTTTCCTGGTCGTTAATTTGAACAAGAAGGATCGGATCATGTGTGTTGATTTTTGTGAAGGGTTTCTGAAAAGTAATGTTATCTTTATAAAATCAGGGCAATCTGGTGACGGAATCTATGTCTACAGAATGGACAGATGAGAAACACAGCTTGTACCTCAAGTCCATGGAAGCATCATTTGTAAACCAGTTATATGATTCCACGGATTCTCTTGGTTTTTGCCGCTTATCAGATTCTACATACTCCAGGAAAAAGTATCTTAACACTCGCACCTCTTCTGGCCAGGTTCCGACGTGTCTCTTCTTTAATTTGGATTCTTCTACATTGTGTGTGTTTATATATAGTATGTTAATTAGAGTTTTGTTTTTTGAACTGCTGCTTTCAATCTTTCTGTTCCCAGTTTAAGGTTCTTCTAGGTGGCCACTGGAAGGAGATTAATTTTGACAGAGCTGTTGAGCTTCAACTCAAGAAAGCAGACGGGTCTAAAGGTCTTCTGGCAAGTCCTTGGATACGGCACTTTAGATCTGGATGCACACCACGTGTTGTAGCATCTGTAGATCTCCAGAACAATGTTGCATCCACAAGTGAAGCTTTGGATTTAGTTGGGAACCACAGAGTGTTCTGCGGATCAGATACTTGTAATTTGAAGCACAATCGTGCGTGTCACTTTCATCTAGACCATCATGATTTGGTTAGCAGCGACACAGGTGCTTTCAGCTATATTTCAATATCCTTTTATTGTGTTGGCATCAATAGTATTTGGATTCACATGTATTGCTCATGCTTTTCTTTGTTAAATATATCCTTTAATCTGCTCTAGCCGTTATAAAAAAGGAAGAAAAGAATAAAGGAAATTATTCAAAGAAGAAAAGTATTCTGATTGATGAATTTTGGATCACCGAGTCCTGTTTATGGTAGAAATAATCTTCTTGATGAGTGTCTCAATGTTATTTGTAAGAGGAGGTTTGAGGTGCACTCTTTGAAGAATTTTAGCGCTCAATAGTAGTAGGAACAGATTTAGGTTGCGTTTGGGTAGTGAGGTCATCTCAGAAATTCTGTGAATAGTAGTGAAAAAGTAACAAAAAGTAATGATAGAATATTGAATAGTAGTGAATAGTAATTAATAGTAGTGAAAAGTAATAATAAAATAATGAATAATAGTGATAGCAAACAATCTTCTGAAATCCATTCTGGATGAGAACACAGTAGGTGCAAGGGGATTATTGGGAATTGTTGTGGCAAGGGGACGTGGATGGGGCTACGAAGGGGAAGAGGTAGCTAGCATCATTTCAAGTGTATTGTCAAGAAATGGCCCAGACAGAAGATGCTATAGAGATGCTATAGAATGAAAAAGGAATTAATATTCTGAAACTAAGTCTTACTGTATAATTTGAGGATTTCTCTCTCCTAAATTTCTCTCTCTGTAAACATGCATATTTTTTCTTGTTGCTTTTTGAAAGTTCTTTCTCGCTAATGATGAAGCGTTAATTGCTTCTGAAGTATTATGGTGATCAATATGGGTTATCCCATAGAGGTGGTGATTGAATCCAAGAGATTTATTCTGTCAAAAGTGGGTGGTGGATCAGTGCGAGTCACCGAGAGAAGCTGGAAGTCGGATCATGCAGTGTTATTGGGTTCATCTTCAACGCAGTGGCTTAGGAAGGTGTTAGAGGAAAGCTTAAGAGAGGGGAAGAAGGAGGTGTATTCGGCAACTAGAGATGGCTACTGCAGTCTTATTGCTCAATGTTGCACAAACCGTAGAGGGAGATATCTTGAAGTCTCTGAGTATAACCAAGGGGGGAGGAGAAATGTACTGTGCATTCCAGAATGAAAGAATGGGTGGGGTTGGAGGAAAATGCGGGAGGTATTGTTAGAAAGTGGTAAGGAGGTCTCTGTTAATGGTGGAGGTCAGTTGAATAATGGGAAGGGGGCGGTGAAGTATCAGTCACGGTCGTATAAGGAGGCCCTCTCCTCGTCGTTGCCGAACGCTATGAGGAAATAGGATGGTGGAGTGACAATTTCTGACAGGAGACAAGGGAGGTGGAGTCGAGAAGCAACGTTGAACCATACCCATGGCAGGAAATCCGTGGCGTGTCAGGAGGCATGGGAGGTACAAAGACTGTTGATGGAGATGCAAGGTCAGCTGCGGTATTTGCAGAGAGGTATGGCTGAAATTGTGGAATTTGTTGGGATGTTTAAGGAAAAAGACGATACGGAAGTATTAAAAAGGAAAATGGGGTGTTTTGGAGAACCGGGTGGACTAAAGGGGAATGGGGGGTCTGGGCCTAGTAAAACCCGGAAGGAGGCCCAACAAAAGAGAACAGAAAAGGGGCGGGCTGTTTGGAGGAAGTTAAGTGGGCATGCTCGGCCCAAGACACAGAGGGGTTCGTCCTCTTCAGCAGGGGCTGGCCCATCTCAACCCAAGGCCCAAACTGGTGGGCAAGGATCCGTTTGTGAAGATCCAGCCCAGCGACACGATACCCAGCACAGCGGTGCGACATCCAGCCTCAGCTTCGTGCCTGAAAGTTTACCGACGGCGACGGTAGCATAGAAACCGCTGACGGAAGCAGTAGAGGTCGCCGACGAGGCATCGCCGGTGTTCTGTGCACAGAAGGAGTTCGAAATGTGTGAATCTTAGTCGAAGGCGACCCAGATTTCGCCGACAACTATGGGAGGCATGGATTTGGATCCGGTGGATTTATTTGTCAGACCCTTTGAGGGTTTTGAGTTGGAGGAAGGGGATGAGGAGTCCGATGACCTCATGCACTCGGTGGAGGACGAATTAGTCCTCTCTGAGGCGTGCGATCAGTTGGGTTTAGAGGAATTTTCTGTGGGGGAGGATTTTCAGAAATATCAGAGTAGCAATATCGGTGATCCAATCCCATTGAACTTTTGTTTTCCAGATCAAGCTTCAGACTGGGTATTACATAAGGTGAAAGAGATTCAACATTTTGTGGGGATTAATTGCGAGGGGTATGAAGAGCAGTTCTTAGCTTTGTTAACTACTATGGAAGCTGGGTATCAACAGAAAAGGAAGGGGGGACTTGAAGAAGAATCGGGAGCTTAAAAGGTTGATGTGGTCGATGAATTCGGAGGGCAACTCTAGTAGGAGTAGGGTAAAAGGGAAGGGGCCGGTTGTTCATAAATGAAGCCAAAAATTGTGTCTTTGAATGTGTGTGGTCTTAACGAAGTAGAAAAGCGTCTTCGGATTCGGCACATGCTTCGTGAGTGGAAAGCGGACATCGTTTGTTTACAAGAGACGAAGCTGAAGTTAATCAATAGGAGGATTGTGAGGAGTATATGGAGTAGTAATTATGTAGATTGGGTCTGCTTGGCTTCTTCGGGGGCATCGGGAGGAGTTATAATGATGTGGGATAGGCGGGTGGTGGAGAAAGTAGAGGATTACATAGGGAGATATATGGTAGCGTGCTCTTTTAGAAGTGTGGCAAATGGTTTCTTGTGGGCTTTTGCAGGTGTTTATGGGCCCAATTTAGACTTGGATAGAAGATTATTGTGGGATGAGCTAGCTGGGGTTCATTGTTGGTGGGAGCTCCCTTGGTGTGTTGGGGGTGATTTCAATGTTGCTCGATTCCAAAGTAAAAGTTTTGGAAATAGAAGATTGAGGCCAGCAAGCTTGGAGTTCTCAGAGTGCATCTTTGACTTGAATTTGATAGACCTACCACTAGCAGGGGCCCCTGCCACATGGTCTAATAATCATACATGGACTCGATTGGATCATTTCCTAATTTCACCAGAGTGGGAAAGCCATTTTCCGGATGTATGGCAAAAGCGGTTAGGTCGGTTAGCCTCGGATCATTGGCCTATCTTGCTAGATTGTTGAGGCATTCAGAGTGGTAGACGGTATTTTAAGTTTGAGAATATGTGGTTGAAATCAGACGGTTTTGTGGATAGGGTCAAACAATGGTAGATTTCGTATCAGTTCGAGGGTACGCCCAGCTTTATTTTTGCAAATAAGCTGAAAGTTTTAAAAAGAGATCAGAGAATGGAATAAACAGTCTTTTGGCATTGTGGAGGAGAACAAAAATACCAAGTGGATAGAAATACAGGTGTTAGAAAGACTACAGGAGAGGAGGCCTCTTACTGAGGAAGAACAAGCATAGAAAACTTTGTTGGGCGTAGATCTTGAGAGGATAATCTTGCTGGAGGAAATGTCTTGGCGCCAAAAATCAAGAGCATTATGGTTAAAGGAAGGGGATCGGAGCACGAAGTTTTTCCATAACATTGAGGTGTTGAAAATTGAGGGGGTGGAGTGTAGAGAAGAAGACGTTATCAAAGAACATGTGGTTGATTTTTTTGAGAAGATCCTTACTAAGCAGGAGGGGTGGAGGCATACTCTTGATGGGTTGGTGTTTAACATTATTGAATCGGGGGATGTGTCCAGGATGGACAGGGCTTTCGACGAGGAAGAGGTATTTAATGTAGTAAGGAAAATGGTAAAAGACATGGCTCCCGGACCTGATGGTTTCTCTATGGGCTTTTTCCAAGAATGCTGGGAGGTGATTAAAGAAGATCTTTTGAAGGTGTTTCAGGAGTTGTTCTCGTTTGGAAAATTTGAGAAAAGCCTTAACTCCACTTTCCTTGCCTGAATACCTAAAAAGGCCTGGGCTATTGAGATCACAGATTTTCGGCCTATCAGCTTAGTGAATGGAGTATACAAGATTATCTCAAAAGTGCTTGCAAATCGCTTAAATGAGGTTTTGGGAAAGATTGTGACTAAGCCTCAAAATGCTTTTGTTAAGGGAAGACAGATCCTCGATGCGGTTCTAATTCCCAATGAATGCTTGGATAGCAGATTGAAGGCTGGAAACCCAGGTATTATGTGTAAGTTGGATATGGAAAAGGCGTATGACCATGTTAATTGGGACTTCCTCCTATATTTATTGGGTAGGTGTGGTTTTGGTGAAAGGTGGAGGTCTTGGATTAGGTGGTGTATCTCTACGGTACGGTTCTCTGTATTGATTAATGGTAGCCCTGAGGGTTTCTTTCAGAGTTCTCGTGGTTTGAGGCAAGGGGATCCATTATCTCCTTTACTTTTTGTTATTGTGATGGAGGGACTAAGCAGAATGATCTCGGATTTGTTGGCTAATGGTTTTGTTAGGGGTTTCCAAATTGGTTCTCCAAGTAGGGGTATTACTACTATCTCTCACTTGCTGTTCGCAGATGATACGCTTATTATGTGCAAAGCTGATCGGAATCAGTTGCGGGTTGTGAAGGCATGTCTACTGTGTTTTGAAGCAGTGTCTGGTCTAAAAGTGAACTATGATAAATCCGAGTTAGTGCCGACTGGAGAGGTTCAGAATATTAGGGAGTTGGCTAACACGTTGGGTTGTAAGATAGCGTTTCTTCCTATGACTTATCTGGGATTACCTTTGGGTATAGCTCCAAGAGCACGCTCGATTTGGGATACAGTAATTGAAAAAATAAAAAGGAAACTGGCAGAGTGGAAGAGAATGTACTTGTCGAAAGGGGGTCGGATTACTTTGATTAAAAGCACACTTTCTAATCTACCCACTTATTTCTTATCCTATTCCCTATTCCGGCAAGTGTGGCGGTTCGTCTCGAGAAGTTACAAAGAGATTTTATGTGGGGTGGAATAGGAGGAGTTATTTCATCTTGTTAAATGGGAGAGGTGTGCCGTCCTATCTCTAGTGGCGGTTTGGGCATCAGAATTTTGCGGTTGTTTAATCGAGCGTTACTTGGTAAATGGCTATGGCGATATATCAAGGAACCAAAAGCCCTATGGAGAATTGTGATTGAAAATAAATATGGTGATTTAGGGGAGGGTTGGTGTACTAGAGAAGTTAGAGGGGCCCATGGAAGGGGGCTATGGAAGTACATTAGAAAAGGGTGGGAGGTCTTTCATCGACACACTAGGTTTCAGGTGGGTTCAGGTGCCAGGATCAGATTTTGGAAGGATGCATGGTGTGGTAACAGTGCTCTCCAAGATTTGTTTCCTATTCTATTCCTGATAGCAAGTGCCAAAGATGCTACAGTGGCGGAGGTTATGGGAATCTCAGGAGGGGGTATTCACTGGAATATCAATTTTAACCGGGCGGCACAGGATTGGGAGATGGAGGTTTTTGCAGATTTTTATAGTTTTCTATATTCTTATCGTCCAAATATCCAGCATGAAGATTGTGGTGGATTCCTGCAGGAAAATGGGTTTTCACTGTTCGTTCTTTTTATAAGGTCCTTGCACAAGTGCCAGAAGGATAATCATCGTAGACTGGTGTTGTATGTGTAAAGGAGGGGGTGAGTCGGTGAACCATTTACTTTTACATTGTGAGGTAGCCAGGACGCTCTGGAATGAGGTGTTTATAAGGATGGATCTAGCATGGGTTATGCCGGAATCTGTGGTGGATATATTGGCGTGTTGGACATCTATCCGAGGTGTGCACCAAATCAAAGTGATTTGAAAGATGATTCCTATTTGTATCATGTGGTGCTTGTGGTAGGAACGAAATGAGAGGACGTTTGAAGACAAGGAGAGATCGATGGAGGAGCTAAAAGTGCCATTGCTATGGACTTTAATGGCATGAAACTTCATGATTTCTTAGTTTCTAACGTGTCTTCGTAAATAGGGCATACTTTTTTGTAACTGGCAGTTTGTTGCCCATTCTTGTTAATAATACTTATTTTACTTATAAAAAAAAAATATATTCTGAAACTAAAATGCTTCGAAAACTGCTCAGCATCAATAGGATTTGTCCATTAAGGGTCAGTCTCTACTAGCTGATTACAAGTATAACTTGTGATTGAAAATCGGAGATGGGCTGGCTTCGTTATTGATGCATAAGATAAAAACTCAATGAGAGCTCAAATTGCAGAGCAACATTGTTAGTGCAGTCTCGAATATTATGAACAACATTTAAATGGAAGTAAAAAGGGTGCAGCCTTGAGTATTTTGAGTAACATTTCAGTGAGAGCTGAAACAGCATCATTGAGTTGAGAAACTCCAAGTAGCTTTGTAGTCTTGAATATTCTGAACATTTAAATGGAAGGAAAAAGGGTGATGGCGAGTTAGGACATGATCTTGAAATGTGTGCTTTCAAAATCTTCCAGACGGTCAAACAAAATCCATAACGGGCTCGTGATTACATTGGTTTAAGGGAAAGATGCCTATTTTGAGCCCAAAGATTGTGGTGAAGAAAACAAGGAATTTTGGTGGAGACCTTATTTTGTGTTCAGGAAATTATGCAAAGAAGAATATTCTGATTGAACATTTTGTGTACACTGTTGGGACTTTTCTAATTCTTGGTATGATTAATATCACATTGGCTAAACAGTACAACATGATGTTATAATGTTTATAACTGAATAGAGCTTCAAATGTCAGTATGTTGTGTGTGTGTTTTCAGAGTCACAAAATGATAAAAATGGGATCCGAATAGGATAGAACTGTAGAAAAGGATACCTGCGATCAACCTCAATTTGTTTGAAATCCATTGTGTGAACCCTAATTAAATGGAGTTAAGAACTACTTCAGATAAATTGAATTGGATGTTGCAAATTGATGGTTTATGTACCCCTTTATGTTCAACGAATGCCTCAAACTTGGCTGCTAACGACTATTAGAGAAACATAAAAAGACATTTTTCATGAAAACATTGTTCTACATGCCAAAATGACCCAAGAATGTTTTGGTTTTTGCAGAGGTGTCTGATCAGAACTTTGCTAATGAAGAAGCTGAAGGAGAAAAGGAAAGCCTTATGTGCAATGCAAAAAGGATGAAATCTTGTTCAAGTGATGTTTCTATCAATGATCAGGTAATTTGCAAATTGAATTACTTTGTTGGCATTCTTGCTTCATGCTCAAGATGAAAATATAATGTGGGAATAGAAGTCTCAATGTTGTTCATCTCTTGCATAATCTTCAAGGTTGTTCCACATAATAACTCTCCCACAACAGAAGATGTTACCAAGAATTGTGTCTCTTCGGCTAGGTGAAATCCGTGACTAGTCGACATGGAAACGACCGACTTCTAAGAAGGAGGTTACTGATCGAACCGTGCATATCAATAACAAGGAGATCTAACAGAAGTATTAAATGCTGTGCGAGATGAAGGGGAAAAGTGGCTTTGCAGTTCTTAAGCTGTTCTTGGTGGTTCTTGCCTAGCATCAGTGCTACCACATAGGAAGTATAAAGATTGTGGGAGCATGTGCTGTCCTGGCCATCGATCTATGTGTGTACATACATACATTGATATATTTCACTGCCACTATTCTGGTACTATACTAGGACTTTTGGCTGTGTTGGAAATTGGAGCCGTGTTGAATGACATCTAGGCGTTACTGATTGATTATCTGCAAGAATTTCTTCCGGATGTACTGAATACTGAATAGATTATCTGCATCTATTTCTGGATGATATGGCAAAAATGCTTTTTTTTTTCGATTGGCTTGAGTGTATCTTGGGATAATTCAAGGATAAATTCCTCTAATCTAATATCTCCTAAAAATTGTTTGCACTCAATGATTAATTAAAATGCCTTTTTACGTGTGTTTAATTTATTAGCGTTGAGATATTTTGAGAGTTCTGTTACATATAGTCACTTTTGCGTATTCATTGCATACTTCATTGATGTGATTGGTCAAAACAGTTATTTTATTTTAAAAGAAAGTGATGCAGTCAATCACATTAGTAGAGTGCGTAAAGAGTATGACGAGGTGACTGTAAGTATCATTTTTGTTTTGAGATAAGCCTGTCCAATTGTGTCGTGAATATGAGCGGCCTTTGACGCTTTCAGGCAGGGCCATGAGCTATTCTTGGCCTAGAAAGGTCCACAGGATAAATGACAAATATCTTTTTGTTTTTTATTGATGCGGAAGTCTTTTGCAGAAATAAATGCATAAAAAATTATCGGTATTTTTATTTCTTTTTTTTCAAAACTTTAATGAGCCCCGCATACTTATGTGGCTGATTTACATGTATTCTTGTAAATCCCACAAGAAGTTTTTTTAAACATATACTGGCTGATTTATATAAACGTTAGCAAGGCCGAAATCTTAAAGAAGGGCGTAATGCTGCATGCAGCATGCAGCAGCTCATCATCATGAGTTAGACATGAGGTAACATGTGAGTGGAGATCAAGGCAATGCTGCGGCTAATCATCAGTTAGCAAGGCCTGATAAAACCTCATGTACTAGTTGATTCTCTTGTCACCTCAATGATATCTTCACTTTTAAAAGCTCAATGATCAAAATACCCATACCTTATACTAATCAGTTTTAAGTAAAATGAAGGGAATTCTGTTTCATATTAACTGAAAAGTATGGGATTAATGCTAGATAGGGAGAGTGAGTCACCAGTTATAGCCTGGGTGTTCTGAAATTACTTACTGCAGCACATATAATATCATTATGTTGACATTACTTCAATGTTCTGATCTCAATCCAAACCAGTCGTGGGTGGTTTTCTGTTTTGTCTGCTAGCTGAATTGGGCTAATCCCTCCTTGCTGCTTTCATCTCTTCTCAAATGAAACACCATTTTAATTACTTTCTGCATATAGTTATTGAACTATGCAAATGATCATGCCTGTGCTTAGATGATGAAAGATCAATTTTACAGTGGCAGGTACTCTAAAGGATATTGCAGCACCTGACCTGAATGCGTTTTTAGCCTCGAATTGTTTAGAAAAAATAGAGAGGAGCTAGCAACTGCAATTAAACCCTTGCTTGCCATAATCCACGACATTATAGGCTGAGGTTCAAAGTAGACAGCCATTTCTGAAAGTGAAGGACTACTCAAGCTTCTGGGTCTTTTACAAGTCCAAGGCCGCAACTCAAGTTGATCAGACTGATTGGGGTTGTGTATGGGCTTAGGTGCAGTTGTCAGAATCCATGTTCTTTTATGAGCGGTCCCCAAAACTCATGACCTCCTTAACAGTATCGCTACAACATGTATGAGTCTTAATAAATTGCCTTTAACAGAATCAAAACTTTTACATGAACCTTATCCTAAGAATCAGCTTTCACTTTTACGTACCCTCATGATCCCACAGTAGGATAGAATTAATGTCCTTTCTCTTTTGCCAGAAGCTGCAGCTAGTTGAACTAGCTGATCAGACCTTCATTGATTTTCATCCAAGGAACAGGTTTAGAAGTTGCCTTCCCGGGGGCCATTTTCTTGGCCTTTGGTTAAAAAACAATTGAATCGAACCAACTCATGAGGGACCCCATTTCTCAATTTGTTTACTTTAATTAGTACGTACTTGCATGAGTATATGTCCTGGGGTGTTTAATTGAGGTCCTCTTTCCCTACATGATCTTGCATGTAATTGGTTGATTTATTCAATCAAATCCTATCTTTCTTAAAAACAGATGCAGATTCTTGTTTTGTGCAAAAGATTACATGCAGTACATAAGGATTTGGTCAAACCTACTCCATTAGTATTATACCGAAAAGCAATGTAGAGGAAGAAGCAATATTGTACCTAGGAATCAACGGTGCCAAAATTTTGTAAAAAATTATACCCTTTTCTTTATAGGTCGAATCAAGTACATACATAGCGAGAATAAAGAAGTTTGAAAACCAAACTGGTTGCAAAAGTCGTTTTCCAAGGTTGACATGATGAACCTCATACAAAGAAAATCGAAAGAAAATGGGGAGTAAAGAAAAAGAGAAAGAATAAGGATTTGGTAGTGATATTATGAACAAGAATAATGTTAGTTACAGTCACAGGTTATGCAAGCGCCACACACTATCATATAAATATCATCAGTACTATCAAATTCTTATTCTTTCTCTTTTTCTTTGCTCTCCATTTTCTTTTGATTTTCTTTGTATGAGGTGGTTGTCAACCTGGAAAAACGACTTTCGCAATCAGTTTGGTTTTCAAACTTTTTTATTCTCGCTATATATTCTCTATTCGACCCATAAAGAAAATTGTATAATTGAGTAATGCTATACAATTACAGGTTTTATAAGTGTTGCGTACTCATTTTAAAAAAGAGCGAGATCTATTATTAAAAAATAAATTTTTTCACGTGGATTTCATATATATTTACTAACTTTTTTTAAAAAATAATTTCTCTATGAGCAAACAATTGGGGCATGCAAATGTACTAAAATAAATCGATCCATGCATGCAACCCCATTGATCGGGATATAACGTTGGATGCCATAGAGATCTGTCACTGTGTTGGATATGCTTTTTGATTCATTGGATTCCCCACATACCTCAACAATGACCAATAATTCATACACTTTCGGAGATCCCTACAGCTGGAAGAGCGATCATGTGGCAGATTGAGAATTTGCATTGAAGATCTTCTCATTGGCCAAATGGCTTGGGTTGGATACGGATGTCAGTCTCTTTCTCCTCACAGCCACGAATTTGATTTTTTGACTGCAAATGTGAAACAGCTAGCTAGCTATAGAATATCTATATCTTTTCATCCATTGGTCGAGACGATAGGAGGTGGGATCTGAGAGCGTCACTATCAGCCGTATGTTACAAAATTAAAAAGCAATATTAATCCTTTAGTTACCTTTCTTTTTAATTTCTTAATATTCTTTTTGTTTATCTTCCATCTTTTCCTTTTTCATTGTGAAATATCTTTTGTAATTGATTGATAGATCATGCAAGATGATCATCAGGCCGGAGAAAGAAGTTAAACAAGACAGACAGATATGAGACGTGTAGTAAAATGCATGCTTTGATTGCTTTTCTTGTTATTTTCTGATCGATTTGGCCGTTCAAAAACTGCCAAAGATCGATCACGTACCTATTTGTGTTGTTATGATCATGATCACCAAGATAGATCTGTAATGATAAATAAAGGGCGTCATCAATGGGCTAGCTCGATCGCATCGATCGATATCGTACGTACATGCATAATATCTTCTTTCCTGTGCTTTTGATCAAAAGCCATGCAAAGAAAGTAAAAATCAAGTTGCTACAGCATATATATGTGCGCGCGCGCGCGTGTGTGTGAAACAGAAGTTGCAGCAATTGTTGCCTAAATGAATATGTATATCCCAGTACTCAATGCTGGCATGCATGCATGCAGGCGCATGCATGTGTTGCCAAAGAAGATTTTGGAGATAGGGTGGCCGACTTGAGTTGACATTGGATAAGATATATATGATCTGTAGATAAGCATATTGGAACGTCGAACACGACCGCCCTGATTCAATGCATCAACGTTCAAAAATCTAGCATATATAGTGTGAATATTTATAATCCAATTGTACTTTGTCTTATACTCTCATTTGAATTGGTTTTTACCAGCTTTTGAAACCCATGCTTATCTAGAATATATATTGACGATATGTCACATTTTCACTTTACTTTTATTTCTCTAAATTTATATGATATTATTATCTATATAATGATTATTCGAAGATGGTATGCTGAAACGTACTGATATCGAAATATTTTGTTCAATTGGAACGTAATTCAATTTTTTTTTTTTTATAAGAATATATTTTTTATTATTTTGAATGAACCTTCATGGTTGGGCCTTAAAAGGGGTATAGAACCGTAGAAAGATGGGCCTTAAAAGTAAAGGAAAGAGAAAATACACAATCCCTTCAAGCTACCATACAATTTGTAATAATTTTTTAAATTATTAATTTTGGCAATTCCTCCAAATCTCCAAATCTACAAAACATGATATAACCCTATACATTAATTAGAAGAATAAAAAAGTGAGAAAATCGACCCCATGGTGTTATCTCGGGTCTTTTTGCTTTGCTTTTCATTTTTTTTTTTGAAAAGTTAAATTTTATGAAGGGTATTTGTATTGACTTTTTACAAACGTGTACGTACACTACAATTTCTTATAGTGAATAGAAATTAGGAGGTAGTTGAGTGGATTATCATGTGTAGTTTTTTACATATATAATAAAAGCCAATTAGTAATCATGTTTATAAAGTAAAATCCAAATTGTTAGTGATGTTGATCAGCTTGGCGATTCGTGTCAATGGCACCCCAGACAACATCGTTCACAACGATGACCAACTCTCTTGTAGGCAGGATGGAGAGGATGCATGGAGGTCATCAAGGTGCGAGCCAAATGAGGAGGCCGCCGCAGGCATTGGGGAGTTGGTCGGCCATGAAGTAGTGGTTGATGTTGCTTCTGGAGCGGCCTGATCAGAAAAACCGAGACAACCACCAAAGCAAACAGCATTGTTGCCGGCCGGTCATGATCTTTATGAATTCAGCAAATGTGTCTTAAAGTACCAAAGACTTGTTGGGTTGCTAGACATGGTGAATGAGACATGATGTGCATGCAGGGACATGTTTAAATTTGGTGAAACTGAACTAATTAGCGAATGACATAGTGAAGGTAAATAAACTTTGACAAGCCATATATAAATTGGTGAAGGGAATATTAATGATGCCGCTAGCTAGCTAGCTACCATAAAGGAATTTCGATCATATATATATATATTATACATAGATCATCGATGTGAATGATCAAAACGTGATTGCACAACGGTCTTAATTGGTTTGCAGGGCGGAATAAAAGACTTCAAAAAAGAGAATCGAAAGGTGGAAGTCTTTTTGTACGTACCATCAGTAATTCGTGTATGGGGGATCAAGATTCTTGTCAGGATTATATATATATATATATATATATATATATATATATATAAACCACAGGTCAATGCTCATTCACTTATTGGGGACAGCAATAATACCGATATTCAAGTAGCCTGCCCGGCCTGCAAGGATTGTGCTAGCTTGCTGGTACCCATGCGCGCAGGTTACTAGCTTGATGGAACCTTAGTGCATCAACCACCTCTAGTATGGAATAATAATATTCAATATTCAAATTCATGCAAAGTACAATTAGTTTATCTTACAATAATTCTTCGGAAGAAAACTCAGATCAAGCTGTTCAAATATAGAAACCTAGCTATCGATTAAATAAAACCTGCATTATAAGGCGCTGATGATCATCGATCTATGGTGTCCATCATGAATACACAGCAATCTGGATTTAAAGCAATTTGTACCAAAATAATGTATAAATATTACCTTCCTATATTCAATAATCCAAAAGTAGAGATCTCCATGCCGCGTGTAAGTTTTCCAGATTATAGTCATGTGACCATAATTACATGCATGATCCTAATACCACTTGTTTCAATAATATTAAAGATCAAAGTCTTAAATGTTAATTTAATGGTGTTTATACGATAAAGCTAACACATATTAATTATCATCTCTAGCTAGTTGATTGGGATTTCCAAACAAGCTAGATCGGTACCTATATATAATGATAAACATATAATTATTTTACAATCTTTCTTTCAATCATGTATATATATATATATATATATATATATATCGAACGAGGAATTTTTTAAAAAATGATTATGATTTTATAATTATTTTATAAAAATACCCTCCATTTAAAATGTGAAAATAAATAAGAAAACGTGTTTATCCTTTTTCGGATGGACTCTCTCAAAAAGTAGTACTGCTTCGTAAATGGGATGATCAGCCCCCATCAATTAAGCTGCAGCAAAAGCGTGAAGATTAGTACTGTTTATCTATATGCACGTACATTCAGCGAGCGTACGTACGAACTGACAGTTCAGATATAGGACCAACGTAGTGCGGTCGGAGTGCAATGCTGTTGCTCGTTGGCTCCATCGTACCGATCTCGAGCATGTTAGCAGCGGACACCTGCCCCAACTGATTGATCATAATCTGAAGGTTCAGTGTCTTGCTTTCACAGAATCACGACTGCCATTTTGATTGACAGCCTCTCGGGCCAAAACCGACCGCACTACTGGTCATCAGACACTTCGGAAAGGAGGAAGATGGAGTACTCGACACGTATGGAGTTCTTGGTACCAGCAGGGCATGCTTTTACATTCCTCTAATGCATGATTGCCCATCTTGAAAGGATTCCGTATCCCAAAAAGAGCAAACCAGATCCTAGAATTTTGCTACAACCCTCGTACCAAACTATCTATCTAGTTATTAAGTCATGCATGGGGATGAAAAGAGGAAAATTGATGCAGACAAAGACCAACACAATTAATGAGATTCTATTACGAATTAAAGTAATTATTTTAATTATTTAATTATTTTATTTTAATTGTGTCACATGTTAGTCACATGTAATTTTATTTTTTCATGTACTACTATAAATACCGATCATTATCCACAAATGTAAATAACAATTCATTTTTAGCCTTTTATATATTTTTTTTTTCAAGAAGCTTCTCTGTCTCGACTTTTGCTCTGTTAGGGTTTCAACCATTGCTCTGCTAGGGTTTCGCCCCTTTGTATTTTGCTAGGGTTTACATTTTACATTGTATCAGATGTCATTTTTTATTGCTTCCATGGCGCCGTCTCACAAATCCGTTTCCAAAGATGCCACTTTTCCTTATTTTCTTCATCATAGTAATAGTACTGATGTTCTTTTGGTCACGCAACCTTTTATGGGTGAGAACTACCATGCTTGGTCCCGTTCGATGTCTATGGCTCTCTCGGCGAAGAACAAATTTGGATTCATTGATGATCTATTCCTAAATCTTCGGATCCAACAAATCCTCTCATTTCTCCATGGCTCCGATATAACAATATGGTGATATCTTAGATTCTAAACTCTGTTTCTCCTAAAATTTCTTCTAGTGTCTTGTATATTACAACTAGGGCTGTGCATAAAAAGCCCAGATCCGATCAATCCGAAAGACCCGACATGATCCCATCCGACTAAAATCGGGTTCATCGGTTCACGGGTTTAATACACCCAACATCGGTCGAAACCAATCACCCGAATGTGACATTGGGTCTGTTAATGGACTAAGTCAAGCCCTCACCTCGTTCGCTCTCCTCCCCCACCATTTCTGTTTGTCATTGTTAGGAGAGTCTAGGCCTGCACACCGAACCACCCAAGCTGGATTGGCAGTGACGATAATGGCTGTCTGTGTAGTTTCAAGCTGACTGAGTCCACTTTCCTAGCCTCCCTCATGCCCAAGAAAGAGATTTCCACCGACCACTTCATCGAGGCTCACCCAGAATATGACGAACGTGGAGTCCTCATTGCTATCTTCGGTATTGATTTTTCCTTCATATCTCTGTTCGTACAAGTGCGGGATTTGAGCAGAATAGATGGCAATGATCATCTAATGGGTTTTCTTCCTCTCCACAGACTTGTTTTCTTTTCTTCTTCCTTGTTTTTTTTTTTTTTTTTGAGTTAATCAAATTTTTTTTTTGAGTTAATCAAAACTAACAGATCGGTACTAATTGGATTTCTTTCTTTTTTTCATGTTATTATTATTTTCTCATCAATTTCCCCCTTTATTTTCCTTCTCTCTGAATCTCTGCTGAAGCATTCGAACACTTGTTCTCTCGTCACAATCGTTCAATCAAATTCCGTCAAACACGGCTTGTTAACCAGTTTGTTTAAAACATAGCAAGGCTTGGTGATCCATGAATAAGATAGAGGCATGAGATCCAGAATGGGTCTTTTTTGGTTTTGCCCTCCAAATCTCCAATGTGCATGGCAGAACGAAAGAGGAGAAGAAGAACGGGTTCGACTTGATCCGAAGTTTACGGGTCGGATCGGGTCACTCTTAGTCATAATTTTATGCGGGTCGGGTCGGGTCGGCCCCAAATTTGGCTCGGGTGGTTCGGTGTGCAGGCCTAATTACAACTGCTTGTAAGATCTGATCAAATCTTAAGAAACAGTTTTCTCAAAAAAATAGACCTCGCAATTTTTAGTTGTAGAAATCGATTTCCTCTCTTTCTTGGGGTTCTCTTTCGGTGAGTAATTTTTTACTCGTCTTAAGGGCCTTTGGGATGAACTTACTAATTATAAGTCTGCTCCTGCTTGTTCTTGTGGAGCTGTACGAACATTAAACTCCTATGTTCAATAGGAACGTGTTTTACAATTTTTTATGGGATTGAATGAATTCTTTGCACCTGCTCGTGCACATATTCTACTTATGGAGCCTTTGCCTCCTCTTAATAAAGTTTTTTCTCTTGTTTTACAAAATGAATAGCAATGAGAAATCTCTTTTATTTATCTGCCCTTGTTGATTCATATGTTTTTGTTTCTCAAAATGATGGAACCCGATCTGTTAAATCATTTTCTAAGAAGGATAGACCAGTTTGTAAACACTATGGAATTACTGATCATGTCATTGAAAAATACTACAAGTTGCATGGCTTTTCCCCCAGGCTACAAACCAAAACATAGGCAACAGTCTATGGCTAATAATGTTGTCCTTAGTGATAGCAATTCCTCGGTTGTTTCTCATTTTTCCTTGGCTGAGGCTCAGTATCAGCAGCTTCTAAATCTGTTTCATCCTTCTAAATCTGCTAATGAAGTTCCTTTTGCTGTCAATGCAATTGTTTCAAATAATTTTTCTGGTATTATTTTTTCTTGAAATAATACCCATTCTGTTTTTTTTTTTTTTTTGCTCAGTCTACTACATTTAATTCAAATTCTTGGATTCTTAATACTGGAGCCACTGATTATATGGTTCCTTCTATTGATTATTTTACTTCTATTCCTAGTTCTGTTAATGCTTCTGTGAAGCTTCTTAATGGTCAATATGTGTTTGTTACACATATTGGCTCTGTTTCTATTTCTATTTCTATGTGGTCCAACCTTTAAATTCAAATTGATTTCCATTAGCAAGTTAACACAATCACTAATTTGCTGTTTTCTGTTTTCCTCTGACACTTGTCTAATATAAGGCCTGATTCGTTGGAGGCAGATTGGAGTGGGTAGATTGTAGGGAGGTCTTTATATACTACAACAGTCAAGTCTTTCTATTTCTAAACCTACTTTTTTTCTAGTACACATGCTTGCTAGTTTACCTGAAACAATATCCTCGCATGTTTGCTCAATTTCTTCCAAATGCTCTAATTATGAGTTTTGGCACAATAGACTTGGTCATTCTTCTAATTCCAGGATGTTGTTTGTGAATTTTGTTCCTAAATTGACTGTTTCATGCAATCCTTGCATGATTTGTCCTTTAGCTAAACAAAGGAAATTAGCTAAACAAAGGAAATTACATTTTCCTAATAATGTTCATTTGTCTCTTGCTCCTTTTGATCTTATTCATTGTGATGTTTTGGGACTATATTATGTACCTACTGTTGAAGATTACAAATATTTTCTTACTATTGTTGATGATTCAACTCGTGCTACATGGCTTTATCTTCTTAAGCACAAATATGAAGTTTCACATATTTTTAGAATTTTTTTATAAAATAGTTAAAACAAAATTTCATTTAAAAATAAAATCACTTCACACCGATCAGGCACTGAGTTTTTATTTATTTATTTATTTTTTGGCATTCTAAAGACATCATACATCAGCATAGTTGTGTTGAAACTCCTCAACAAAACACTGTTGTAGAGAGAAAACATCAGCACATTCTTAATATAGTTAGAATAATGATGATTCAGTCTCATCTGCCTATTAATTTTTGGGGTGATGTTGTTTTAACAACAACTTACCTCATTAATAGGCTTCCTACTCCTTTTTTAAAACAGAAATCTCCTTTAGAGCTTTTGTTCAAACTTTTCCCTCTTATGCTCATTTAAGAACCTTTAGTTGTCTTTGTTTTGCTTCAACTCTACAAAGATCTCGAACCAAATTTGATCCTAAAGCTCAAACTTGTATTTTTCTTGGTTATTCTTTTGGCATAAAAGGTTACAAACTTCTTGATTTAAAAACTAATCAATCTTTTATCTCAAGAAATGTTATTTTTCATGAACATGTTTTTCCTTTTACTTTTCAAAACATCAATGATTCTTTTTCTATTATACCTTCTATTTTTTCAATTGAATGTTCAACTTTAGATTGTTTAATTGTGCCTTCAACAACACCTTCTATTGATTCATTTCTTAACTCCTCTTCACCTTCTCATTCAAATGATTCTTTTATTCAGTCTTCTTTCCCAATTTCTATCATTGTACCATTGCCTTATAATCTTCATAGAAGATCTTCTAGAATCGTAAATGTACCTGGTTATTTGTAGAATTCTCATTGCGATTTCTCTTCTGCACACTCCACATCAGATCTTACAACAATTTTTGATTCATCAGGTTGTTCTTCCCCTTTGTCTTTATCTCCTAAATACGATATTTTCAATTTTCTATCTTATGCTAATCTTTCTCCTTCACATAAATTGTTTGTCATAGTCTTTTCTTCCTAGCTGCTAATACATTATCTCTCTAAACATTTGCTAATTCTGATTGAAGAACCACAAGTGGTTATTGTGTGTTTCTTGTGGATTCTTTGGTTTATTGGAAGACAAATAAACAAACCACTGTTTCTAGATCTTCTGCATAGGTTGAGTATAGATGGCTTCTACCACTTATGAAATCATTTGGTTTCTCACTGTCTTAATTATCTGATTTTGGTATTTCTCATACTCATAGTGCTCAACTTTTTTGTGATAATCAGACTACTTTACACATTGCTGTCAGTCCAGTCTTCCATGAAAGAACATAGCACATTGAGCTGGATTGTCACTTTATTCGGGAAACAATTCAAGCTGGAGTTATCAAGATTTTTCACTTAGCTTCTAGTCATCAACTTGCTGATGTGTTAACCAAACCTCTTGGTTTTCAAGATGGGAGTCCATTCTATATACTCTCCATCTTGAAGGGGTATCACGAATTAAAGTTATTCTTTTATTCATATTTGTATCACATGTTAGTCACATATATTTTTATTTCTTCATGTACTACCATAAATACTGGTCACTGTACACAGATGTAAATAACAATTCATTTTCAACCTTTTATTTTTTTTCTCCAGAAGCTTCTCTGTCTCGACTTTTGCTCTGCTAGGGTTTCATCCCTTGTCATGCTATGCTTTCATCCCTCTATATTCTGCTAGGGTTTATATATTCCCTTGCAAATACGACTACATTATCATCTTGGCATGACATCCATTGTCTTTTTTTTTTTTGGTGGAACAAGTGGTCGGGGCTTACAACTTAAGAGTAGGTGGTAGTAGAGATCAAAAGAGAGAACCTTCAAGATTGGGGTACGTACAAAATGAGTGAACCTTCAATCCTTTACATTTGATGTTTTTTTCTTCTTTAAATTCTAAGCCAGAGAAAATGCATGATCTCAAGAATAACAGTCAATAGGTATGAGAGAATGAATGTCAATTGTTGCATAACACGTACAATTTTTTTTTTTTTTTGTGTGGTGTTCTTCATGTATGGGACGATTAATCTATCTTAGGTCAATGAATGATTTAACGTCTAACACATTTCTCCTACGGCACTTTTAACTCGAATATATTTTGTCAATATGGCCATTAAGAATACATGATCAAAGATGGTGTAACAATTTCTTCCGTACTCGACTTGGATTCGTGAAGAATATTTTCTTTTAGGTCATATTGAATGATCATCAATATATGTAATTTAATTCAATGTCCATATTGGTTCACGACGCTGAAAGTTATTGATTGAAAATACGTACAGCTTATTCATGTATGCACATCATGGGATCGATTTATAATGTCCTCTCGTTCAGGATATTATATGTATGCCACAGTAGTACGTACGTTATCATCAGCTTAACAAATGTCTTTGACCTATACATACATATATATATATATATATATATAATATATATATATATGTGTGTGTACATATAGGACGTGCGAATGTGTTAAGGGGAGGTTTGGATAGTGAGTTGAGATGAGATGATCATCAGTTGGGATAAAAGTTGAAAATTGAATAAAATATTTTTAGAATATTATTATTATTTTGAAATTTAAAATTGCTGAATTATTTATTATGTTTTGTGTAGAAATTTAAAAAAATTGTAATTATTAAATGAGATAAATTAAGATAAGTTGGGAGACTTTTTGTATCCAAACCGGCCTAATTGTCCCAGAAAATTGGGGAAAAAGGAAGAAGAAAAACGTGTTAAACTGCATGCATGTTAGAGCATTAGCATTGGTCTATGCATATGCATATGCAAAATCACCTCTTTTGCATATCCACTTTGTCATTCAAGTAAAATTCCCACATTGGCTTATGCATATTTGAGACAAAATAATAATAAATTATTATTAATTTTTTGTTAAAATTAATTTTTTTATATATTTTTTGTAATTAGCATCCACTACATACATTTGACATTAATAATACAAATGTAATAATAAAAAATATAATTTTTTATATATTATATTAAAAATATAATAAAATGAAAAAAAAATATATTATAATAATAAAATGAATGTGCAAGTGAAGATTTGTTGAGTTGTCGAAGGAGGGAGAAAAAGAAAGGATTGTGAGAGAGAGATGGAGGAGAGATAAATAATGATTAAAATATGATTTGTAGGGTGAATAGTAATTATCCAAATTTGGATAAGAACTGTTCATAGGTAGCTAAATATTTGGATATGCATAAACCAATGTGAAAGATTTTACGGTCATATTATGCAAATATGACTTTGCATATGCATATGCATAGACCAATGCTAATGCTCTTAGGAGGTTAACAAAGTCTCATCCAACCAGCAGTTGTTTTACACCTTTAAATTAGTTGGTAATGTTGATAATGTTTAGAAAACACAGCGGATTCCAACATTTCATGACATGCATGCATGCGACAAGTCTGGTCTGACTTCTTGACATGATGACAATGGATTTATTTGGATAGTGAGCTGAGATGAAATGATATGAGATGGTTTTAGATGAGTTGAATAAAATATTATTAGAATATTATCTTTTAATATTATTATTATTTTATGATTTGAAAAAGTTAAATTATTTATTATTTTTTGTGTAAGAATTTAAAAAAATTATAATGATGAGATGAGATGGTTTCTCTATCCAAACAAGCCCTAAATAATTAGTTGATAATTAAAATTTAAGCGATAATTTTTTAATCATTGTTTGATATCAAACTAAAAGATGGTAGATTAAGAGGGGTGTTACGTTAGTGGTAGTAAAAAATGTTTAAATAGTCTAAAAAACTCTTTAATGATAAAATTCTATTATTTGATTATTATGTATTTTTAATCTAAAAAAAAAAGCTAAAAAATATGTTTCAGGAAAAGTATCATTTTGATTTCTTTTCTCAAATGTGATTTTTCAGATAATGTAGAACGTAATTTAAATTTTAAAGAAGACTGTTAATAAGTGAAAATATTCATACAACTTTTAAATTATTACAACTTTACCATTTGATCTTATTACTAGCACGACATTATGAGAATGCTATGAATATTGAGTGTAATTGTATTATTATTTCACTTATGAATCATTGAATTGATTTTTTTTTTCATTATACTTAATGAAAATCCTATTAGACTATTTTCGCTGTTATTTGATTATAAGATTTGATTTCTATAAAAAAAAATATGGTCATAATTTTTATAAAATCAAATGGCCATTTATGTTATTTTTATCTCAAAAAATATTTTTTATATTGTTTCTAAACAAATGTAACATGTTTTAAAAGTATTTTAGACATATAATTAACAAATAGTAAATAGCTCTTAATAGTAGAACTTAATATTTAACCTCTACAATCAAAAACCCTAAAACTAAAAACTATATTACCTTATGTAATTCCAAACATGTACTAATAGAACTATGAATAATGGGTGGCTCTACATAGTGCATTTCATGTGTGTTTTTTTTTTTTTTTTTTTTTGAACTTTTTTTTCATATGTATTTTTTTAACACTTTTTAATATTTTAAAAAAAATTCACATTAACATTATTAAAAAATACTTTCTTAATCATTAAATAAAAAAAATTACAACAGAACAAAAGACTAGCATTTTTCATGAATAATTATATTAACAATCGATCTATATATCGTCTGAGCTGAACTCTTTTGGGGTTTTTATTATAGCAAAATTGCTTAGTCAAAAGAAAAAAAAAAAATGAACGAATCAATTCTTACGATCATGATCCCTTTCTTGTATAACGAGAAATGAGATTGAAAATTAAAAAAGAGTTACTGATCTACTTACCTTCTTTAAATAGAAATTACTTATATAAATTCATAGAGTTATACATTTAAAAAAAAATTAAAATTATAAAAATAATATTTTAAAAATGATATTCCTTTTTCGTTTACCGCATTTATCAATAAAATTGTATATACAACTTCCAGTCACGATTATAAGAATGAGTTCGGATATTAAACCGAGTTGAGTTGAGATGATAAAATATTATTATTTATTATTATTATTTTAAAATTTAAAAAAATTAAATTATTTATTATATTTTATATTAAAATTTCGTATTAAAGAAAGAGATCAGGTGAATTGGAGGAAGGATAGCTTTGAGTTTGAGATGGGTTTTGCTTCGGGGGGCCTTCTCGTACTCGAAGCCTCTCGAAATGGACCACCAGAAAGGTGACAAGTTTCAAAATTCCAGCTAGCTTTGATGTAACATCTCCACACTCACGAACATCAGTGGGTCCAAGGATCGGGAGAGTTCCACGTCTGCCCTAATTTTTCCGTACATATCAATATATTGATGGCGGGGGCTACAAGAACTAGAAGTCAAGAGATGGCTAAATTCGATCTTAATTATAAAAGAATCTCTATATGATTGAGCTGTATGCCACTGCCAGCATATATGCTTCCGACCCCATAAGATTCCTATATAAAAAATTAGAAAAAAAAAAAAAAAAAACTAACGAATGATTGTAGGTAATTTTTAAGTGCAATTAGCAAATTACAAATCTAGCAGCTCAAACCTCCAAAATGTGACTATGCTGACCAATTTTTTTTTTTAGCTTTAAGTTTTTTTTAGATAAATAGTAATTTCACATAATATCAGATAATCATAAGTTTAAATTTTAACTCTACATTTTATTGATCTAATTAAATATTTCACGTATTAGACTTACTTATTAACAGAGAATCTGACCCACGCGTGAGATCAGGAATATTAAAATATAAAATAAATAATAAAAGTTTAAATTGAAGAATACTAAGAAAAGTATACATGTAATTTAATGAAAAAAAAAACCCAAAAATAGTTTCATGTTTAATAAATCCATGCATTTAGTTGTTATTTGAAAAGTGAAATAATTAGTATTAATCGTTACACACAAATTAATGTTCGTAAATTATTTTTGCAAGTATCTATATATATATATATATGATGTAGAAACCACGAACCATATTGACCATTTTATGAGCCATGATTAGATGAAAAATAGCCAATATGTAAGTCCATGTCGTCCGAAGTTAACATTTTTGTGACAGGATCGAAACTATATATACTTTTACCTACCTATGGTTCGTAGTCCGTATAAGGTACGGTGGTAGGTTTTATTTGTTATTTTTGTCATCTGAAGTGACATTTCTGGAATTTACCCACCAGAGGGGTTGATTCTATCCATATTTGTGTAAACTCAATTTTTACCTAAACCTCCGGTGGATGAAGTGTCAACTCTCAAAATCACGAGTTAATAAAAGTGCAATTAATTAATCATTAACATGCCACGTTTTGATGGTGATTTTTAAACGAACATTAACAATTAATTAGAGTTAATCGGTACAAAAACATTAATTTCGATGACTTATTCTATTATTAAGATGGTGCATGCGCAGAACAACATCAAGCTAGCTCTATGACATAAATGTTCCTATATTTCAGAACTCGTTCGGTGTTGAGATAATATGAGAAATTTATAAATAATAATGAAATAGTTTAAATTAAAATATTTTATTGAATTTTGAAAAAATAGAGCGAAAAAGTTGAATAAATATATTATAAAATTAAAATATTATTAAATATAATTTTTGTTTGAAAGTTTGAGAAAGTTGTAATGATTAAATAATAATTAGATGAAAAAAATTAAAAATTAAAAAACACTTGTATATATTTGTAGTATTTAGACGTTGAGATAAGAAAAATGAAATGAAATGAGACTATCTTGCAATTCAAAAGGGACCTGCGTTAGAGTCACTTGGTAATATTATAATATGCATGCCAACTATGAAACCAAATAATCTCTATCCAATTGAAGGAACCAAAAACATGCAATACCGCCTTGGCTACTGCATGCAGCTAATCATCCGTGGATAGAGTTTTGCTTCCTTTAGAACGAGTACTGTATCATAGAGTTGGGGAGTGGATACGGACCAATATCCCGTCAAATGGTGGTCTTGACCACAATGCAGGGTGGTTGAGGTCTTGTTATAAGGGGAAAATCTATCATATGATGAGATGGACACGTCTAGGTGGAGTGGGTCCATGGTCTCTCGCCTGATGGAGCCACCTCTCTTTGGCTTGCTATACGCTTGATATTTCCCTCTTTGCCCCCCATCCTTGCCGGGATAATCAGGTGGTTTAATTGGTCTGCGAGCTGCAACCTATGTATATAGATAGATTGTTACCATTCCGCATGTAGCTAGATTCGCCCAACATTTGCAGCAAAACACACAAAATTCAAGAACTCCATCGGATCCAACAAAAAGTCATAAAAATCTGAGAAATATATTTACAATAGTGTAATATGTAAACGTCACGTAATTTTTTTTTTTTAAAAAGTGAGTAAATAAGAGATCTATATGAAAAAAAATAATTTTTTAATAATGGATCACACTCTTTTTTAAAATAATTACGTAGCGCTCGTGTACTCCACGACTGTATTTAGCATAACTCCACAAATTTAAGACTGTCAGGGCAGGAGAGAAAGTGTTACAGTTACAAAAAGATTCAATCACAGTAAATTCACAAACTGACATGAATTCATATTATACATTAAATATATTTTATAATAAAAATAATTTTATAATTTAATAATCACTTCAAACTATTATGTCAATTTATAATTTTAATTTTATAAAATTTTTTTATAGCTAAAATATTTTTTCCATCAAAATGTTTTGCTAAAGTGAAGACAAAATTAGTGGATTTAGGTATATTATGATCGAGTAAGCAGGCGAGTAGGTAGCCCCACATGCCAAAGAGAGCTCAATCTGCTAGCCAGGTGGCCTATCATTTTCCCAATGGCCGGGGCCCAAGCCAGATGGCTTTGCGCTCTGATGCATGCGGTGGTTTGGTAATTAAGTCCATGTGTCACAATGTTATTAATGCTAAGGTGGGCACTATTATTTTGATCTAAAATTAAAAACCTACATATCAAGTCGAGTGCTTATTGAAATCATCCAGTGACACCTACTTGAATAATAACTAAGGGACTAATAAGTATTTCATCTTTTCTTTAAGGTTAATTACAAAATTGGTATATGGGTTTTCATGTTTTTACACTAATTTTGCAACCCGAAATCTAATTTTTATATATTTTAAAAAAATATACAAATTCATTAGTGATAACTTTTCTAACCATTTAAAAATAAATAAATAAAATAAAATACACTAGTGGTCAAATCAGGAGACAAACATAGAGAGCACATTAGCATTTTCCTTGATAAAATCAATCACAATTAATTCAGT
Organism: Juglans mandshurica; assembly: GCA_022457165.1. Lineage (NCBI taxonomy): Eukaryota > Viridiplantae > Streptophyta > Magnoliopsida > Fagales > Juglandaceae > Juglans > Juglans mandshurica. The sequence goes on from CM039625.1 coordinate 7,912,237, forward strand.
ACATCCGTTAATGTGAAAATACAAATACTAATTTTGCAATTAACACTTTTTTATTACCCATCTCAACTATAGTATCTATAAGGCAAAACAGAACAAGGTTGGAGACTTTTGAAGAATGAAAACTTACTTTTGTTTAGTATCTATAAGGAAACGGTTTGAGATCTTCATGTATTTGGAAGGGGATTTGGGAAGCTAGACACTTTTTATCGAAAAGCTGCAGGTGGTGTGTGGGAAATGGAATGAATATAAGAGTATTCAAAGATTCTCAGATACCAGGATGTGAATTGCCTGCTGTTCAGTCAATTGTTGATGAAGATATGCAAGTAAATTCTTTGATAGATGAGAGCACAAGATGGTGGAATGTTCAGAGTTTAAGAGCTCTATTCAATCCAAATGAGATGAGGCAAATTTTGAAGTTAAATGTATGTTCAGATGCTGAAGATTATGTTTTCTGGATAAATGAGAGAAATGGAATGTACTCGGTTAAAAGTGCATATAGGATATTTCAAAAATCTGGTGTACAGATTTTAGGTGAAAGTTCAAGACAAAAATCTGTAATAGTTTTATGGAAATGTTTGTGGCATTTGAAGTTACCTAAAAAAATGAAAATATTTGTTTGGAAAACTTGTCTGGAGAAGTTGCCTACATATCATAATTTAAGGAAAAAGCATGTTATTGATGATGATGCATGTGTGTTCTGTGGGAGGGAAAGAGAGGATGTTGCTCATGCTGTTTTTTATTGTCCTGATGTGTGAGACATATGTATGTAGACCACCTCAAGCTGTACAGAAATGCTGATTCTGGTTTGAGTTTTTGGGATTTAGCTAATATGGCTTGGGAAAGAGGGTCAGAGGAGGACTTGGCTACTTTTATTGTAATTGCTTGGGCTCTTTGGTATAGAAGAAACAATTTTATATATGAGCAGCTCCTTCTTGGAACACAGAATCACATTAAGAAAGTTTTATCTTGGAACTCTCCTCCAATGGGCTGCTACCTTAAGTTGAATGTTGAAAGTGTAACCTTTTATGAACAACATATAGCTGGGGTAGGAGTGCTTCTTCGAAATCACAATGGTGATGTTCTAGTTCCTTGCAATAAAGTGGAAATAGAGGTAGTTTTGAATTTATTGAGGCTATTGCTATGCTTAGAGAATTGCAATTGTGTTTCCAATGGGGTGTGCCAAAGTTAATGCTTGAAACAGTTATTTTATAAAATTATTCATCATTTCAAACATAGTTATGTAAAGGGTGATAAAAATGATTGTATTTGTATCATTTTTCCTATTTATATTGTAATGGACCCGGTGATTGTTGAGGCTTCCAATATTTATTGAGTAATACTATTAATCATTCTAATTCTCATCATTTTTTCATCATTCCATGATCTGACATTAGATGATTGATTTGAGATTATTTATTATATTTCACTTGTGAACTAATAATTTAATATCACATTATGAGATAATGAAAAAAAATAGATGATGAATAGATTTGTTGATATTTGTATATCTCATTCTTTTTGTTATTTTCGTTTGCCCCATATCCTACTATATAGTACTTCCAACACATTATAAGTAAAAACCTCGTTTGTTTTTGCATATGAGTTGAGATAAAAGTTGAAAGTTGAATAAAATATTGTTAGAAAATATATTTTTAATATTATTTTTGCATTATTTGGATTTGAATGAATTCTTTATTTTATTTTGTGTAGAAATTTTAAAAAATTGTAATTATTAGATAAGATGAGATTAAAAGTTTTGTAAAAAGAAACGAGACCTAATTTATAGGTTAAATATTTAAACGGAGTTACTTAAAATATAACATATGAGTTTATACGATTGAGCTAGGATGAGAAACTCACGATAAAAAATATCATTTCTCATACTTCTGATTAAAAAAGCAGTCTTTTATCATTGTCCAGAGAAAGGGGATGTATTAAAGAGACTTTCCACACGAGGTAGAAGTAGAAGATCAACAATTAAACCTCAATAATGCACACTTATGACCAAGGAAGCTGAGTAGCCATATATATATATATATATATATATATATATATATATATTTCTTTTTTCCTTTTCCTCCAGACTAGACTTGCAATATATTACCCTCATAATTAATTTCCAATGGTCCTGCATGCACGTGGCGTTAGAAAAAGACATAAGGGGACCGAAACGGGTCGGATCGATCGAGTGGTGAATGAATTAATCTGAAACTTTCTTTATAACCCCATGATTTGACAATAATTAATCCCTATATATGTATATATAAGTAATGTGTATATTTATGTGTGTGTCATCATGTATGTGAGTAATATATATCCTTTTGGATAAGATACTATTAATCTTATACTTTCTTTCTATATATATATATATATATTTTTATTTATATATATAAGCTATTCTATTTGCAATCTGGAATGCAGAACGTATCTTTCGTATCACTTACATGATAAGATTTGATTTGTAAAATTTAAATTTAAAAATTTATCTTTTAAATTAAATTACATCATGTAAGATATTTGCTAAATAGGTTATTCACATCGACTTGTGAATATATATATATATATATATATATATATATATTTATATATACGCGCGCACGATCACTTTAATATAGGTATTATAAGATTTGGTGGGTTCATTAAATATAATAAAACTCTCATATAAATGTATTTGAAAGACAAAATTGAGGGGATTATGATCCTATCGAATATAGTACTTTAACTTCGACCAATTGGCAACGACTTTTGTTTGTGTTTATATAACATCCACCTGACATATATATATGTTACAAAATTTGATAGCTAGGATGCAGACTTGTCTCACTTTTATTCTATTGTGATGATTTAACATTATATAATTACTATTAAATCTTTTGTTTTAAAAAGAAAGAGCTATCTAATTTTTATGGATAGTGCCGTATTAGTACAACGAGATAAAAATGAGGTGACTCAATTAATTCATGAATTCTTTTTCTGTTGTGAAATAAAATAGAAGTGACAAGAAAATAGAAAGATTGCAGAATAAACAGCTTATCTTTTCAGGAGTTCAATATAATTTAATTATAATTTCTTGTGTTATATAAATGATTCTCAAGACACCCTTTTATGGGTATAACAAGATCGATAAAGAATATAAAAAGGTGATACATGAATTATGAGATACATTGATGAATTTAGAAAATTCAAAAGTTGATACATGAATGAAGTATAATTCTAAGAGGTAGAATATTCTTCGTTTGTTTTCAGAAAACTTCTCAACTCATCTCATTTAATAATTACAACTTCTATTTTATTCAACTTTTTAACTTTAATCTCAACTCATTTTATCTCATATCATCTGTAAAAACAAACAAATCTAAATGATTCATTTATAAAACTTTCCCTATACTTTATTTTTTTTTTCATTTTTATATATAGGCAGATTATGGATTTGTCTGTATGGCGCAATAATAATGACGTCCCCCATGGACTTGTTGGATGACAGAATGAGTATAAATTTTGCTATACATGATACTTTAATTGAACTTATAATTATTCTTGGAATATTGAAATTTGTCCCCATTAGTCTTTACCTGAAACTTGCCCTTCTATATAAACCTCCACACTTCTCCCTCCCATCCCTGCGTGGCTCAAAGCATATCATATTCTGCAGCAAGAGAGGATAGGAGACGAGCAAAATCATCTGTGCTCGTATAGAGGTCTGAGGGAGCTGATGGAGATGGGTGGATTTTTGTTCTATGTTTTTATCTTTCTCCTTACAACTCTACTCTCATATATATTTCTAGGAGGGGACAAGAAAGAACGTCCCCAAACAAGAGCTAAGCTTCCGCCAGGTTCAATGGGCTGGCCATACATAGGAGAGACTCTTCAACTGTATTCTCAAGATCCCAACGTTTTTTTTGCAGACAAACAGAAAAGGTCGACACTCTTATATATAATAAGTTGTGTATTTATAACTTTGAAACTTTCTGTTCGTTTCTTTATAAACATGAGTTTTGAACGTGGTGGAGTTCATGATGGGTGTTTCAGGTATGGAGAAATCTTCAAGACCCATATTCTTGGCTGCCCTTGTGTCATGCTGGCTAGCCCCGAGGCTGCTCGGTTTGTGCTGGTGACAGAGGCTAACTTGTTCAAACCCACCTACCCGAAAAGCAAAGAGCGCCTGATTGGCCCTGCAGCGCTCTTTTTCCACCAAGGGGACAATCATATTCGTCTGAGGAAGTTGGTCCAAGGATCCTTGCCTCTCGACGCACTTCGGAACTTAATGCAGGGTATCCAAGCCATTACAGCCTCTACCTTGGACTCGTGGGGAGGCGGCCATGTCATTAACACTTTCCATGAAATGAAAAAGGTTGCCTAAATATTTATGATCAACAAGTTCTGTTTCTGGGTCTTCTGCACTTGAACCTTTTTGACTTTGCCATTTTGTGCCATTCTCAAGATTGTTTAATTATTCAATTAAGTCAACTTGGAAACATATCTAATCCAAATGGGTCTCTAAAAAGTTCTGTTCATGCTTCATTCTTACAAGCATATACTATGGTTCGCTCATGATTAAATTGGTCTTCCTCGAACCATTGCAGTTTTCTTTTGAGGTTGGAATACTTGCAATTTTCGGCCATCTGGACTCCCATTATAGAGATGAACTGAAGAAGAATTACTGTTTAGTAGACAAAGGCTACAATTCCTTTCCTATAAGTATTCCTGGAACTCCCTACAAAAAAGCACTTCTGGTAAGCAAAATAGTAAGACTTCAGCAGTCCATTCAAATTCAATTACATAGTCCTCTCCAAAGTGACATTTCCAATTGATTTGTTTACTTTCTTTCTGTGTCTTTTGGATTCTCTGCAGGCAAGAAAGAGGCTCACAAATATTCTTGGTGATATCATATGTGAGAGGAAGGAAAAGAAATCTCTTGAGAAGGATCTGTTGGGATGTCTTCTGAACTCAAAAAATGAAAAGGGAGAGATCTTAACTGATGATCAAATCGCTGACAATGTCATTGGAGTGTTATTTGCTGCTCAAGACACTACAGCAAGTGTCATGGCATGGATTGTGAAGTATCTCCATGATAACCCGAATCTTCTAGAGGCTGTAAAGGTATGATCATTGAAGCAGCTTCACCATATGCGTGGTCTAGAACTAGTTTCTTTCGACCCCCCCCACTTTCTCTGTCTTTTATGTTGGGACACTCAGAGCTCTCTGGTCCTATTGATTTATGAAAGCTGCTCTCTTTGCAGGCTGAACAGAATGCTATTCGTAAAGCTAATGATGAAGGTAATCGGCCTTTGAGTTGGAGCCAAACAAGAAAAATGCCAGTAAGTTACAAGGTATGCACTGCAGTATCCATCACAAGCCATGATCATGTTTTGAGTAAATTTTTGTTTTGTTATGTTGTTTTGCCCCAAGGGCAGGGTATTTTGTTGCATGATCGACTGAGAGTAGGGAAATATGGTTTTGCTCAGGTAGTGCTAGAAAGCTTGAGAATTGCAAGCATCATATCTTTCACCTTCAGAGAAGCAGTTGCTGATGTGGAATACAAGGGTAAGAGGATCAGGATTCAGGACCTAAAACTTAAGAAACTAAAAGAACAAAATTAAAGATTAGGATCTTTTTAGCAGAAAGAAATGCTATGCTTTTTTTTTTTGCCGTTTTGGGGAAGCTTTTCTTCTAGAATTATACATTTGAGGCTCTGATCAGGAAAATAAATAAATGAAAAAGAACAGAAAGTAGTACATTTGAGGGCAATAACTGACACTAGAATATGTTGACAGGGTACATAATTCCGAAAGGTTGGAAAGTGATGCCTTTGTTCAGGAACATTCACCACAATTCAGAGTTTTTCTCTGATCCTCAAAGATTTGATCCTTCGAGGTTTGAGGTATGTAAGTTACTGTTTCTGCACTCGTGGCCTTTCTATATTTCAAGACAGGACAGACAGTGATTTTGCATGTTTCTTTTTTCTATGTTTACTGTTGTTTGTTTAGGTTGCCCCAAAACCCAATACATTCATGCCCTTTGGCAGCGGAGTTCATGCCTGTCCGGGAAATGAGCTTGCAAAGCTGGAGATGCTGATTATGATCCACCATTTGGTCACCAAATTCAGGTACTACACCAAATAAAATCCATTAAACTCAAATAATTTCATGAGATGTTGATCAATGTGCAGATCATAATAATCTTGGAGATTTCGAGATATAAAAAGTTGTAATAATAAAGAAATGAGAAAGGGGTAAAGATCTTTGTTGTAAGTTTGGGAGGATCGACGTATAAAATTATGAACAATTTAATTCTTCGTTCTAGATTTTGACTCATACGATATATTTTAGAACTGTTATAAACACAAAAAAATTATATAAAATAAACTCACAAATTGATATGGATTTATAGAATCCGTTAGATCTACTTTATAATATAAATAACTTTATAATCCGATGTACTATATCAAATCACATCAGTTTATAAAATTATTTTTATATAATTTCTTTGTATTTAAAGTATTTTCCTTTTATAAATGAAACCATAAAAGACAACATTTTTCTGGAATTATTTGACAAGGGCATTTTGTTGGTTATTTTGCAGGTGGGAAGTGGTGGGATCCCGTGGTGGGATTCAGTACAGCCCATTCCCAGTGCCTTTGCATGGACCCCCAGCCAGATTTTGGAAAGAATCTATGGAATAGAAAGCAGCTTGCATGAGTTGTATGACCCAGATGCCATTTCCCTTTCCAAATTCTTAATTCTAAGTGTAATTTTTTTTTTTTTTTTTTTTTTTTTTTAATTATTGTCTCTAGCCCATCCCCACAAACTCATGTGGTGATGCTAATTAAGATCCTTTATTTTCCCTTAATTTTTGTTTTGTACTCATTGTCATTAAGGAAAGTTTTAGAGCTTGTTTGAGAACACAACTGTTCTCGAACACAACTGTTCTCGAATATTTTAAGATTATTTCACTATTATTAACAAATTATTCACTATTATTTCATTTCTATTCACAAATTATTTAACTACTATTCACAGATCATCGATACTTTTACTCTCAAACCCTTTCTTTTTCTCCCTCATATTCTAGAACAACATATTATCATTTTCTGCTTAATTCTGAAATTCAATGTATTAAAGTTTAGAAGAAGAGTAGAGCTGAAGAGATTGGCCCCAAATTTTGGAGACTGAATTTTCAAGTTCACTGACATATATTCTGGAATAGAAATTAAATTAAAGAAATTGCAATGGAAAATTGTATTTCTACCCACACAATTTAGGAGATTGAAATGTAATTAATTGGTGGCGTAAATTTTTGTATAATGATTGTCACAACTCTATGATGGAGAGACTTATATAGGAATAAATATAAAGTATATATCATTACTTTTATAAATTTCTTCGATAATGTTAAATTATCAATACATCTTAAAATATGTATATCTAGATCTACAATCTTTGTACTAGAATTTGAAAAATAACTCACAAGTCTCAATCCATTTGAGTCATACTTAGGGTCTATTTTAGGTTACGTTAGGAGTCTCAAAAAATGATTAAATAGTCTTAAAAGCTCTTTAATGTAAAAATTAGGTTGTTAATCTCAAATAAGCTAAAAAATATATTTGAATAAGACATTCTTTTCTGGATAATTTGGAATCATGTAGTTCAAATTCTAAAAGAACTATCAATAGACGAAAATACTTACCCAACTTTAATATAATTACAACTTTCAAATTTTTAAAAATATGTTCATAATTTTTAAGAAAATTAAATAATCATCATTTTTATCTTAGAAAACATTTTTTAAATTTGTTTACAAATAAATATAACAAATTTAAAAATGCTTTAAATATATGATTATAAAATAATAAATAATTTTTATGGTAAATTTATTATTTAAACTATAAGTTATAACCCCTAAACCAATGGCTATTTTTGTCACAATAATCAAGAAGATACACTAGAGCACTAAATGCCAGTGGCTGGTCAAAATTTGGTTAGGTAGCGCAAAAATGAGTTGCATTAGATTAGGCAAACATCTAAAGCTTCACTTTCGAGCTAAGTAAATCTATATATTTTTCTAAATTTGACTAGTTACTATTTATCTCTAAATTATTATTTTACTCTATAATTATTCGCAACAAACTCGTAAGCACCATAATCCTCCTTGGTTGGGAAACAATAATTTTAAATAAAAATTAAATTATTAAATTATTAAAATATAATATTATATTATTATTTTAACTTTAAAATGACTAGTCTAATATAAATTAATCTCTCTAAAAGTTTTAACTTTAGCAAAAATCTCAAATTTTAATTAAAATTTAAAAAAGTAATGCTACATGCAGTCGTGGAGTATGTAAGCGTCATACAGTTACTTTAAAAAAAATGAAATTTATTATTAAAAAATTATTATATTTTTATGTAAATTCTGTATTTATTATTTTTTTAAAATGATTGAACGTGCGGATACTAAAAAAAAAAAAAAATCTCAGAAATCACGTTTACACTTGAGCCCTGCCTTAGTGGCTACGAAGTTGCCAGGTGTTGCTACAGTGATTGGCGAGCTGAAAGTTTATGAAGTACATTCACATTATTCAACCTCTGGGTCCTACCAAAGATGTGGCTATTAGAGCTTGGTAGCCTTTATAAAGCGGCTTTACTTTCTCCCACTGTCCATGGTTGTGTGATATTTTGCTGCCCCAAAGGACCCATTGTCCCAAGATTGAGGAGCTCTGTGTGGTCCTCAGTTGCTTTCTGAGTGCCTTGTTCATCCAGTCAGAGCATTCACCATTTCTGTAATGTCTAAGTTGAGGCCATGGTTGTAGAACAAGTTTCTTATTCTGTTAAGTGTTTGGGTAATTATAAATTCTAAAACCTTGTGGTAATGAATAATTGAAAAGGAGGTATCTGGAGGTTACAACCAGTAATATATTAACCATCATAAACCTAAAGAAGGGGTCTAGATTTATTTTATGTTATAGTTCTTAGGCTGTTTTGTCAAATACAATTCTTAAATCTCAACCAGCTTTATGGATGCACATATATAACAGTGGGTCACTGATCAACAATGTCCACAACTTTAAGCCCACCACCCAATTCTTTTGCATTGGCTAAATGAACCTAGTTCCATCTTCAACAATTTCCAGAAGTCTAGTAATTACTTCCAAGAAAAATAAGTATTTTTAGCGGATTATTTGCGACGATAATGACTATTTACAACAAAAATAGACTAATTTTTATAGGAAATAATCATTTTCGTTAGAAATAACTGGTCACAAATAAACAGTATTCTTGTAATTATATTCAGCCATGTAGGCATTGTACTCTATTTCTAGGAAAGTGCACTCCAATTCTATTGTATTGATAAGGTATTATCTATTAACTTTCAAATTTGTTATTATATGAAAGCATAATGGTTGATTGAATGGTTGATAAGCAATGCAAAATCAGCATAATATTATAAATTCAGAATGAGAGTGTTGTATATAATATAACTCTTACAATGTAGTTCTTACTCTTTTTCAAGTGAATTAAGAGAATGGTTCCTGACATGGATTAAGTTAGATGATTTTCATGGATAATATACATGCAACAACTCCACTAGTTCTCTACTCTTAGTTTACACATAACTGAAAGACTTTATACTCAGCATTACTGCATAGTTTAATCAACTAAGTTGTTTTGCTAAGAAGTAATAGTTTACTCAACAGTAATAGTAAGCATTGGTCGAAGAATGGATCAGTGTTGGAATTAACATCCTTCAGATGCAAATGCGAAACTGAGCAATGGCTAGGATTCTGTGTTTATAGTTTGAGTTCTGCTTCTAAGCGGTCGGACTGATATTAGAAGGAAAGTAGCCCTCCTTTCATCTGCTGCCACGTCATAAATTACACAATAATTTCAATAGTCTCACTTGCACTGAATAAGAAAACCTCCACGAAGAAAAGCTTGCTGCCCCTCATTTTTGCTCTGCATCCGTCATGTTGATTTTTGTCGCCATTGATCCATTACCTACCATCCCAGTCACCACCAGCAATTCGAAGCCAACCAGCTAGCGTAGCCACCCACTCTGACGTTGTCACCACCGTCCTACCATCGTCCTCTAGTCACCGTAGAAATGGTTTATTTTTATTTTTTCTGTCAAAACGGCAGATTCTGTGATTTTTTTTTCCTATGCCAAATCTACATGAGAATAGTCTTTTATACACCTAAATCTCACTTATGCTAAAGATGAAATGAATGCTATGTGTGAACTAGCTCGGAGCTTATGTTCTTACTAGGTATGAGCGAATCCAATTGAATGTAGCAGTTGGTTTCATTTTTGGCTCTATATATTTGCCCATCAACCTAATATAGAGCTGAAAGCTAGAAGAAATACTGGTAGCTGTTCAATTTTTTCCTTTTGGACTATATGTCATTCATCATTCCAAGATGAGGATTTTCTTAAGGTTGTCTTGGGGAAGATGAATAAGTGGTATGTTTACACACCAGTTTATATGCTTCACCAATTTATAAGAAGCATAACTCTTTATAACGATCTTGTAAAGCAATCCGTAGAAATTGTGGTATTCAAGGCTACATTTCATTTTCATACTCAAAGTAGACATTTCGAGTAAATACTATGACTGTTTAACCGGGTATGGATCCAAGTACTCGATTGTACCCAGACTCGAGCATGTAATACGACCCCGAGTACCAGCCCAAGTTAACTTAGGTCATAACCTAGGCCAGTAACCGAAAGAATCTGGATTTTTGAAACCCAAACCGATTCCCTAAATGCCTCTCTAGATGTTCTTAAATGTCCCGGCTATTTACAGAATGTGAGAAGCAGCAGAATTTGTTTACTCGAACGGACCAAATTTTACAAAAAATAAATTATTTTTTTAATTTTTTTTTTTAAATCTAGGTACCCAGATTGTACTCAAGTTGTATCCAAAAATCCGAGTAATCGAGTTGGGCATAATTTATTTATTTTTTAAAGTAAACCTAGGTTGTGGTACCCAGTACCCGCCTAATGAATCTGTACCTGCCCTGGATATGCAGGGTGGATGTAATCTAGCTTTCGGTTCAGGTAGGACAATAACTGGCCCGAATGAACCAGCGTAATCTCTATTTAAAGGCCCTGGTTTGGACGAAGATGCATTGATTTCGTTTGATTGCAACTTCCAATTTGTTGGGTTTTGAAAACAAAAATGAAATGTCCTTATTTGGAGAGAGAGAGAGAGAGAGAGAGAGGCCCCAGATGACGAGAAAATAAAGCGTTATCGGTATAATAATAAAGTTAGAGGGTCTGTGAACAAGCGAGGTGGAATTGTAGAGAGTTTGCAATTAGTGAAATCAAATGGTATCAAGGATTAAAGTGAAGCTGAAGGATATTTTAATTAAGGAGAAAATAAAATAATAAATAAAAAAATAAAAATGCTGAGGTGGCTTGATAGAATATAAAAAAGATGTTTCAGCTTCTATATAGGTAATAGATTATATCCAGTTTTACTTAGTTTTTCTTAATAATCTAATGAGAAAATATGAAATCCCGTTCTAAGCTAGATAAAAATAATAAAACCTAAATAAATTAATTTGAAAAAAAAGGGTGGATGACTTCCAAGGCAGCCACCACTAGGGATGACCGGATTTATGAATTTTAGGAATGGTCTACTTCTCGGGATAGCGGTAGGGTTGCTGCGCGAGGCCCTTCATCACCTAGCTAGTAACGTCCTCCCTTCCTGGCGAGGAGTTGCAAATCATGTTAACAGATTATATTCGTGTCGTGTCAAGGCATAGACGTTATATTATATGGATCAACACGAACACGATCTATTAAGTTTGATGTATTAGAATTTTAAATCCTAACACGATCCATTAACATAACGGGTTAGCACGACATGATTCATTTTGATCCATTTCAACCCATTTTATGTTAATGGGTTGAACTGACCTGAATAACCCATTTGACCCAATTCACATAAAAATATTGATATTTTTCATATTTTAAGATCTAATAAAACTAATATTACAATCTAAACTATAAAAATATAAATCCAATTTAAAATCCAATATTAAAATCTGAACAATAAAAACACCAAAATCAAAATCCCAACAATACTAAATATTAGCATAAATCCAAAATTACAATACAAACATAAAAATATTGTAATAATATTAAAGTTACAATTCCAATAATAATAAATACAAATACAAACATTTTATTGGTTTATAGAAGGAATTGAAGCGTCCTCCTTGCTTTTGTTATTGATATCCAACTCCATAACATCTTCAATTAGTTCCTCTAATTTCATTTCTTGTGTTTATTTTAAAAAAATGCATTAGTAAAGTAAATAAAATTATTATATTGAAAAACATTACAGTCCATTATTTAATAAAACTAAAAATAATGCTACCTTGCCATATAACCAATCTCTTGTGTAAACCAATGCTTTAACAATATTTAGTTTTAGTGAACTCCTAAACTAATCAATAATATGCCCACCAACACTAAAGGCTGATTTAGATGTAACTGTATAAACATAAACACTCAAAATGTCACGAGCCATATAACCAAGATCAGGATAACGAAATTCATTTATTTATCAGAAGGGGAGCATTTCTATCTGCCCTAGGTTCATCCAAATAGAGCTCTAATTGAATTTTTTGTATGTGGGCAGTAAGATCATCAGCATGAAATGAATCAAATTCCTATATATGTAAAAAAAAAACAAATATTTCAAGTCAACATGATATAAAAAAATAATATAATATAAATCATTAAACAAAAATATTATTTGTATTTACCTTCATTACTTGTCTAGTCTCTCTACTAAGAGATTTGAATTGAGTTTCCACACTACAGACATTTCTTTCAGAAGTTGTGGTTGAACTAGTGGGAGCACCAAAACTATATTCCATAAAAAAAGATGCCAATTTCATACGATCATTCAAATACTCCAAAGAAAAATTTCCATAAAACTTCTGATAAGAAAACTCAACAATTTGAAGCTTGTATCAAGGATTCAACAGAACTCCTATAGCCAACATCAAATTGAACTCTGACCAATATTTCTCAAACTTAACAATCATTTGTATAAAAATATTTCTCATGAAGTCATCCTCACTCTCACATTGTTCCTTTAATGTCAAATAAATCATAAAAACTGCTGGAAAGTACAAATTGGCTTAAGGCCCTAAGGGTATTTGGTTCCAGAAAAGTCACAAGTGACATCATAAAAATAGCCAAGAAAGTGTTGATCTTCTCCACTTTATCTCACTCATATGTGGATAGACAATGCTTAAAATTTGAATCAGTAAACTCCAAATGGAAAAAAGCACGACGATAGAAAAGAGCACTCTAAAGCATAAGAAATGTAGAATTCCATTTAGTAGGGACATCTTGTCTCAGCCCTCTTTTACTGTCCAAAGACATTTGATTGGTTGATTCTAAAAATTTCTATTTTCTCGTTTGTGATCATTTGATATACTTAATACTTTCACAAACTTTTTGGATAGAACAATCAATCTCTTTTAACTCATCTTGTACTACCAATTGAGGATATGAGCACAATAATGAAGATGGGAGAACTCACCATCACAAACAAGGGTTTTCTTAATGTTCAATTGAATTCTTAACATCTCCATTGAAACATCATTTGAAGAAGTATTGTCTAAAGTCAAAGTAAAAGCCTTGTTTTCAATTCCTCACTCATATAGCAAATTATAAATTTTTTTAGACAATGATATGACATTATGTGGTGCTGTCATAAAAGAAAAGTTCAATACAATTTTTTGTAAAATCCAATCCTTATCAAAAAAATGTGTCATAATGCACATATAGCCATCAGTAGTTATAGAAGTCCAAGTCAAAGGTCAAACTAATTCTATTATATAACGAAGATTTAACCCTTTTTCCCGATTATACAACTTAACCAAATCAACCTTAGCAGTATTTCTACATATGAATGGAACATCTGGACACAAATATTATAATAAGGATCTTACGCTAGAATATTCGGCAAATTGAAATGGCATTTCATGCTTCACAACACAACCTATCAATATGTCTCTATATTTGTTAGCGTCAAATTTAGAAGCGCTTACCGACATAGATCCACTATTTTGTACTAACATCAACTGACCAATATCTTGTAAACTTCTTCTAGGGCATGAGTCTATGTGATGCTTCAAATTTTCAGTTCCATATTTGCTTGTTGCCAAATACTTAGCTCCATACATCTTGCACTTGTCACGTGGCTTACTGATGTTACTATCACCTTTGTCAGAATCAAGAACTATTTAAAAAAAACTCCACATATTTTATCGTTTCCTTCGTATCATTTTTCCTTCCCCATTTTGGGATCAACAAAACAAGTTAGATTTTAAATTTAGTCCCATTTTCATTTCTATTATGATTTCTTTACATCTTTCTCTTATTTTATTTATTGTGCTTCATGATTTATTCACACCCTTAAATTAAAAATAGGATACGTGTAGAGCTAGGATTTAATTGTCCTCAATCTTATCTCCTCCTTTCTCTCTCTTATTTCAGACTGTAGAAACTCTCTATCTTTCTCATCTTCCCTTTCTCCCGATCCCTTTTCTCCCTCTGCAGCTCCTTTGCACAACAATAACAACAAGTAGTGGCAGAAAGAAACCCGCGACAAAAAGCAGCCCACAACTGTACCGCCTGTCATAAACCATCCCATGCTAGTGTTCCCTTCAGTAGACCCTCTCTCTAGACTTCTCCATCTCCCTCCGAATCTCCTTAGCCACGACAACACTGCCCAGGCCTCATGGCCAGCCACAGGATCAGAGAGCCACCTACACTGTAGAAAATAGAGCAAACTAATCACTTTGCCCACTACCTTCCTCATCCATGACCAAGAACTAGCCACTGGTAAGTAGCATAGCAGCCATCGACAACCAATAGAGCAACCATGACACCAAACCACAAAACCCACAACCTTATGTTCTTCAACCGTGAGTCACCACTGTGCATTGTCATCCCTTGTGCGAGAACCACTAGCCCCACACCTAAGCCAATAGGCTCCATTGTGAGGCCCATCCAAGACAATGAAACCCAACACCTTCAATCGTCACATAGAGCCACCTAGCATGGGAACCCACCTCAACCGCTCTATCTACATTGCCACACTGTGAGAGAGCAAGAGTAGGTCTTTTCCCTTAAGTCTCAGCCTTGCCTTGCCGTGAGTTGCAGTGGAGCTACCAAGAGGATCTCCAAGCACCATGAAGCTAGCCCATGCACGTACAACCATGAAGCCATTGATTTATCAGCCACAGTCCAACCAAGATCAGATGTAACACCCTGCCTAAAATGCCCGTTAACTCCCTTAATCTTAGTTTGTGTAAGTTGTTATTGTTGGAAAAAAAAATTGGGATTACTTTAGCATGAGAATCACTTTTTGAATCATTGGAAGATTTCCAATATATTTTTTTATTTGCCAAGAAGCCAATAGGGGAATGACACTTGGCATCCTTAGTGGGCTAAGCTAAAAGGACTAAGAATGGATGGATTTAGAGATAAGCCCAATAGTATTTTATATAGGCCCTCAATCATTAAGGATGTGATGGGCTAAGGGAGATGGCTTCTCCCTTCTCTATAGGAGGGAGTAATGCCAAAAGGAGAATATTACAAGTACCAGTCAAGGTAAAGGCATCAGGCCAGCTCCACCCACTACTCGTAAGAAATGCAGAAATATTCAGGGCAAAGAGTGTCGCTTAGATTTAGGGGTGTGCTTTCGATGCGGCCAGCCAGTTCACATGATTCTGGAGTGCCCCCAGAATGCACAAGGCAGAAGGAACGCTCCTAAAAATTGGCCAAATCAGAGGCCGCCTGCCCAAGATCGTGTGTACGGTATGACCCCCAAAGAGATAGACAAGGAGATTCCTGAAGATGAAGAAACGAGAGTCATCACTGGTATTTTTCCTTAGTACCCTCTTTTAGAAATTAGTTCTTATAAATTAGTTGCTAAATATATGGTAGTTAATTGCGCTTTAGGTAAAATCACGCTATACGAATATACGGCTTGTGCTTTGTTTGACTTCGACGCTATGAGGCCTTTTGTGTCCATGGCGTTTGTGCGCACGTGTAACCTGCCAACCCAAAGATTACCTCAAGTTGTAATAGTGTTGATTCCTGATAGGAGTACGATCACCTGCACCCGAGTACTTAGAAACTGCCCGCTAAGCCTGAATGGAAGAATAATGGAAGCCAATCTAATCGTCTTCAATTTTTTATGGTTCAATATTATACTAGGTATGGACTGGTTATCCAAGCACTTTGCTAGGATAGATTGCCGAAACAAGGAGATTATCTTTGATCCACCAGAAGTTGGACAGATCTGTTACACGTTAGGGACTGTGAAGGCTACCCCCCTCTAATATCAGCTTTGCAAGCAAAGAAGTGCATCGCTAGTGTACTACGACTTAACTAGCATTCATAATAGAATATTCTAATAGTAATAAGGAGATTCAAGAAATACCCATAGTTGAAGAAAATCCTGAGGTTTTCACTGAAGAGCTGCCTGGATTACCCCCCGATAGAGAAACTAAATTTTTCATAGAACTGGAATATGCTACAATCTCTATCCATAGAGAACCCAACCGTATGGCCTCGTTAAAGCTGAAAGAGTTGAAGGAAGACATAAAGGAGAATTTGGAGAGGGGATTCATTCAACCTAGTTCGTCACCTTGGGGTGCGCCGGTTTTGTTTATAAAGAAGAATGATGGGTCGTTAAGAATGTGCATTGATTATAGGGAATTGGACAAGGTAACGATAAAGAACAGGTATCCATTACTGCTTATCAATGACCTATTAGATTAATTGCAAGGCGCATCAGTGTTCTCAAAGATAGACTTAAGGTCAAGATATCATGAACTCAAGATTAGGGAACATGATATCCCTAAGACAGCGTTTTGAACAAGATACAGGCACTACGAATTCCTAGTAATGCCCTTTGGTCTAACCAATACCCCTGCCATGTTCATGGATATAATGAACAGAGTATTCAGACCCTACCTAGATAGCTTTGTTGTCGTATTCATTGACGACATATTGATTTACTCTAGAAGTGAGGAGGAGCACAAGCAGCATCTCCGTTTGGCATTGGAAAGGCTAAAAGAGCAGAGGTTATATGCCAAATTCAGCAAGTGTAAGTTTTGGCTTAAGGAGGTAAAATTCTTAGAGCATGTGATCTCAAGCCAAGGAGTGGCTATTGATCCAAGCAAGGTCGAAGTTGTGGTGAATTGGAAGCATCCAACTAACATACACGAGATCCAGAGTTTCCTAGGATTAGTTGGTTACTATCGGAGGTTCGTAGTAAGGTTCTCCAAGCTATCAGGACCACTCACTGCCCTAACCAAAAAGAATGCCAAATATGTATGGATGGGAAAGTGTGTGCAGAGTTTTTTGGAGCTCAAGAAAAGACTCACAACTGCATTGGTGTTAGCACTGCCTGAACCACATAAACCTTACGTGGTTTGTAGTGACACGTCTAAATCAGAACTTGAATGCGTGCTCATGCAGAAAGAATAGGTTGTCACCTACGCTTCACGACAATTGAAAAACCATGAGCAAAACCACCCAACCCACGACTTAGAACTAGCCACTGTAGTTTCCGCTCTAAAGATTTGGAGGCACTACTTGTATGACGTAACTTGTGAAATCTACACTGACCATAAAAACCTCAAGTACTTATTCAGTCAGAAGAATTTAAATATGAGGTAGAGAAGGTGGTTGGAAACGATTAGCAACTACTAGTGTGAAATCAAGTATCACCTTGGGAAAGCTAATGTCGTAGCAGATGCACTAAGTCGTAAGACGCAAAAGGATGATCCTTCATATTCTGCCCTAGAAATTGAGTCACTCCTGCACAGTATGAGGAGTTTATTAATTAAGGATCTCCATCCTAATGCATCTCTCGCCACAGTACAAGAAATTGTACCTATAGAATGGGAGGAAGTGAAGAAACGACAGATGGAAGATCCCAAATGGTCAAAAGTTAGGCAAAAGGTTGAAAGGAAAGAAGTATCGGTAGGGTTCAACATCGAGAATGATGGGTTGTTATGCTATTAAACCAGAAGGTGATCCCAACTAATCCAGAAATCAAGGATAAAATTTTGAGAGAAGCACATTCGATTCCATACACAGCTCATCTAGGAAGTACAAGGATGTATCAAGATATGAAGCGACATTTCTGGTGGAAGGGCATGAAGAAGGACGTGGCAGATTTTGTAAATAAATGTTCTGTCTATAGAGTAGTCAAGCCAGAGCATCAGACACCCGCTGGTGAGTTGTAGCCACTTCCAATCCTAGAATGGAAATGGGAGGACATCTGAATGGACTTCGTGGTTAGACTACCAAGGACCTCAACGGGTAATAAATCTATTTCGGTCGTGATTGATCGCTTGACAAAAAGTGCTCACTTCTTGTTGGTGAAAAATACAGACCTTATGGAGGAATTAACTTCGTTGTTTGTATCGCAAATAGTGTGACTGCATGGAGTTCCAAAAATGATCGTATCAAATAGGGATACGCGTTTTGCCTCTCGCTTTTGGCGAGGCCTTCAGGACATAATGGGCACCAAGTTGAAATTTAGTAGTGCCTATCATCCTCAAATTGATGGGCAAACTGAATGGACGATCCAAAATCTAGAAGACATGTTGAGAGCCTATATCCTATAAGAGAAAGGTGATTGGGAAAAGCACCCACTGTTAATCAAGTTCGCTTACAATAATAGCTTCCAGGCCACCATTCAGATGGTGCCCTACGAAGCTTTGTACGGAAAGAAATGCATATTTCCCTTCTATGGTACATAGATTTTGCAAGAGATGAAGGAACAAACTCAATTGATAAAATAAAGGATGAAGGCTACTCAAGATAGATAGAAGAGCTACGTCAAACATCGGAGAAGGAACATTGAGTTCAAAGTTGGCGACTGGTTCTACCTCAAGGTATCGCCAATGAAAGGAGTAGTTCGGTTCGGAAAAAAAGGGAAACTAAGTCCAAGATACATTGAACCTTATGAAATATTGGAAAGAATAGGATCGATCGCTTATAGACTGGATCTTCCAGTTGAATTCCAAGGAATTCATGACGTATTCCACTTATCTTCCCTTAAGAAAAGTTTTGGAAAGAAGACACCAGTAGTTGTGGATGCGGAGGGTATATCATTATAACCTAACCTAACCCATAAGGAAATTCCTATTCAGATTACTGACTGGAAGGAGAAAAAACTCAGGAATCGGAAAATTCCTCTAGTTAAGGTGCTTTGGTGAAACCATGACCTCAAAGAAGCCACGTGGGAGAAAGAAGATGACATAAAGACCAAATACCCTTATTTTTTGGCTTGTGATTTGTGTGACATCATATCCATCATAGCATTCGTATCCATTCATGCACGCATGACATTTATCTCTTTTCACCATACGACCCATATTTCTCTCGTTTTTGGGATTATTTTAGCATGAGAATCACATTTTGAATCATTGGAAGATTTCCAGTATATTTTTTTTATATGACAATAAGCCAGTAGGGGAATGACACTTGGCCTTCTTATTGGGCTAAGCTAAAAGGATTAAGTATGGATGGATTTAGATATAAGCCCAATAGTATTTTATCTAGGGCTTTCAATTACTAAGGATGTGATGGGCAAATGAT
This sequence comes from Juglans mandshurica, assembly GCA_022457165.1. NCBI lineage: Eukaryota > Viridiplantae > Streptophyta > Magnoliopsida > Fagales > Juglandaceae > Juglans > Juglans mandshurica. The sequence goes on from CM039625.1 coordinate 7,931,887, forward strand.
AGATGACATAAGCCATGACTCATATGGATTTAAGAAGCTTAGGCCTTTCTTGACAAGCCTTAAAAATTAGGCCCAAACATGAGGAAGGCATGAAGCCTTTGGACTTAACTTGGTGATAGTAGAGGCCCTTGGCCAAACCTTAGAAAGACATGCTATTTTGACCCAATCTTGGTAGACTTTTGAGGTCTTATATGAGCCCTCAAATATGGATATAAGGTCCACTCAATGACCCATACCAAGAGCACACAACCAAGAGGCTTACAAAAATAGCCCTACAAGCCCAACAAGGTCTAAAAGTCTTGTCTTCTATTCTTACACTTCTAATTGAAGCCCACATAGACCATACTATTGGTTTCCCTCAAGCCCAACTGATACCCCATTCCCCTAAGGTCCCCACTTGATCATAATTAAGCTTATAGCTAGAGTTAAGGGCATTAATCAAGTTACACATGATTAGTGACATCTGAACTGAAATTACCTAATTACCCCTGATTATGCATGTTAACGCTAAATAAGAGCTATTAGCACGGATTAGTAACCAATATAAAATATTAAGAATATTAACACAATAATTTGGTTACAAAGGAAAACCTTTTGTAGAACTCCTCAAAGGTAAAACCTCACGGGGCAACCAAATCCAGGAAAGTCAATTTTATCAATTGAGAGTATTACATGTAAAACGTGTACAAAACCTTTGTAACTAGACACGTTTACCTAAGACAAGCAACCCGCTTGCCTTCTACCGCAGTAGGTAGCCAGAACCTCTGATGCTTTCCAATCTTTGTCTTTCCTACTAGAACCTCCAGTGGTTGAACTTGAACACGAAAACTCCCCCTTGGAGTATGCTCTCACTCAATCCCACGGACTAAGCTTTTTGGAAAAATTATTCTCTCAAGAATTTTCTCTTTCACGATCTATTGAAGTTCTACCCAAATCTTCAACCTTTCAATACTTGTGAATATGTGCTGTTCAAGTCTCGTCGAAACCCTCAGCCGGCTCGTCTACAAATAGGCAATGCTGTGATTGATTTGGAGAAGAACTCTGCTGAAAGGTTTATCCAGAATCTCAGTCAGATATGTTGCTCACTCTTTGCGAACATCTCGGACTAGATCACTTCTTTTGGATTGCCTCGAGTTCAAATAAAGCTTTCATCTTTATATCTTCAACTAACTATAAAACTCAAAACATGCCTATGATTTGTGTAGACTCTTATCTTATAATATTAACAAGATTTGATAAGATTTACAGTTCAACACTCATCCTTATCGGATAAATACTCATCTTTATCGGATGCAATTCTAGAGTCCTATTAAAATTACATTCATCCATAATTTGAATTAAATTAAGACTCATCTAATCCTAGCCAAACATAAATTACATTTACAGTCTCCCCCTTTGGCTGATTGATGACAAAACACGTATTGGATGAATGTGATTTAAACCTACAAAACCAACTAACCAAGCCACCAGCAAAGATCTCATATAAACAGTCAAACTTAAAAAAATTCATCATAGGCAAAACATTTGAAGTATCATAATGAGTCTTAACATAACCACACACATGTCAGTTTAATGTAGCACATGAAACCAAAATAATAAAAGCAAATCATTGTTCAATATGCAAACCAATAGAAATTTTTCAAACATAAAAATTAATAAAAGGTGGTGGTGGTGGTATCCGCATTCTGTCTGCACTGCCCTTGCTGCTCCCTCTGTTGACAGATTCATCCCATCTCCCCCTATGTGTTGTTAGCATCAGTCAGAATTTGATTTTTCTTCTTCTTCAGTTGGATTTACTGTCTTTAGAATCTGATCCACATCTAGAACAACTTGCTGCACCCTATCATTCACCTTCTCTGACTCGTCCTACAGGTCTGCTAGCATTTGTTCCATTTTTTCCATTTTTTCTTCCCATTTATCCACAAAATAGTCAAATTTTGACTGCAACATCTGAAGTTATTCAATTACTTCGGTGGATTGTCCTGGGGCAGGATGGGAAGATGTGGATGCCTCAATGTGACTTCTTTTCTTTCCACTGATCACAGCTTCTGACTTGGTGACCGTTTTAGAGGAGATTTTCCAGTACATCTTTGTTGTGGCCTCTGTGCTCCTTAAAGGAACTTTAGCATTTCTGGCCAACTTAGTGATGAGTCCTCCAAAGTGCAGATTTTTCTTGTCTGTCATGTCAGCCATGGCCTTGGAAATCACATCAATAATATGGGAGGGAAGATCTATAGGTACACCTTTAACTAGAGCATACATAAACTGGGTTTTTCCAATTATCAGCTCGGTATGCCTAGTGATGGGCCAAAGATTTGTAAATACAACTTTGATAAGGAATCTATATTCGGGGACCATTGACTTCATAGAGAGTCTATGAATTTTTGGGGGCCATGCTGGTGCGTTGGGCCCAGAAAACAAATCTTTCATTTGGACTTTTGATGGGGTCCCCATACCCTTGTATGGAAAACCTGAGTTTTCCACACTAGGGAGTTCATAGAACTCTCTAATAATCTCGGGAGTGATGATCATGTCAACACTCCTAACAGTGGATGTAATGAAATTATTATCCACATATAATAAAGCGTTAGCATAAAATTCCTTCACAATTTCAATATAGGGGGTAGAGGCTCCCTTAGTAATTTTCTCACATCCTCTATCAACAAATATGTGAGCAATAAATTCAAATGTTGGGTCATTCATATCAGTCAGAGTTACCTCTCGTTCTCCAAGAACATTCCTCTTAGAGAACATAGTCTTGTAGGCTGTCTCTGCTTTCTCACTTACAAGCTTTTGTGGTTTTGATCCTTTGGTAAAAGTCTTTGATATACTCCCCACTCCTCTAGAAGGGACAGATCCTTCTCCTGCTGCCTTGGATTTTTTAAGGGAGTTCTTTGGAGTTCTCACATGAGAGTCAGATTCTTCCTCACTAGAGGAATGTATTGGACGTGCTTTCCTGTTAAACTTTGCTTTCTTTGCAATCTACTTGTATTTTATCGAAAAAAAAAACAAAAACTTTCTAAGCATGATAAATACACAAAGTAACCAGATTCACTATTCTTCCAAAATATCGACGTAACAGGGCCAACAAAGTGAAGATAATTCTAAAAAAAATAATCTAAGCACACATGTGTTTCTAGGAAATTATCATGAAAGCACATAAATGTTTAGCGATTTTTAACAGATGCGAAAAATATCTAGGCCTAAACACAGGACTATCGCAGCACAAAGTGGACGACAATGACATTGAGAAAGATAGCCAAATAGACTCACATGCAACCTTTGTTCGTTACCTTCTCCATCAATAACCTACCCCGAATATTTTTCAAAGCCTTATTTAACCCCTTCAACAAGGTGTTCAAGTTCTAAGCCAACTAGGTTTCCGAAACTTCAAGGATTTCAAAGACTTTTAAGGAATTAGAGATTGAGAGAACCCTAAAAGAGTTCTAAAGCAATGAAAACTTAAGAAATCCATTCTGAAGAGAGGACTTACCTTGATTTTCTACAGAGGATAAACCCAGATTTCTTGAGATGTATTGACTGAAAAAGATGTGTTTCTCTCTAAGAATCTATCGGAAAAGATAATCAGAGTGAATGAAAGAGAGAATCAAGGCTGAATGGTGATTAAGGGTGATTGACGTGCAGTTAATGCTTTTTCATTTCCCGCCCAAGGCCTAGATGTGCCATGCACGCGGGCCCCCCTTTTTCCAACACGTAGAGCATTTGTTAGAGGTTACACCCCACTCCAATTTCATCCCAACCCCCCCCCCCCTTCAAAATTTTTCGAAAGAGAATAATTTTAAAGAATCAGAAAAGTAAATATATCATGTATTTTTCATTCACAAAGCTTGGGCTTTTTTGAGTAATTTCCTTGTCAAAGCTTTGTTACACTCAACATCTTGTCATTTATTTAGGAGAAGTATTCCTTATTGGCCAGTCTTCACAGTTGAGCATTTCTCTTAATTGATGACTTGCCAAGAATTCGTGTGTGTGTGAGTGAGAAAAACAAAACTTTCCAAAATACTTTCATTATTTTCTTTCTTTTATGTACTTCCCCTTTCTTTTATAATTTTTTTTTTCTGATTTCCAAAGTTCAATAAGGGTGAATTTTCCTTGAAAGTCAAACTTTATGCTAGGGCCTAGACACCCGAAAAAGTAACTCCCTCCAAGCACAAAGCCATATTCACTCTATATGTCCATTTTGTATTGCTCATCTTTTTTCACCATGATTGAGACAACGATTTTTTCTACAAGAACTTTTAGAGTTTAGATCCATGTATGAGTGTTCGTCTTTTTTCGCAATGACTTTTGAACACCCGACATTTTCTATAAGGATCAACCTTCACGCATGGCAAGAGGAGATTTTTTTCGATTTGGTACTAGATTCAACTAGTTTTAGTCAATTCAAGGCATAAACTCCCCCTTTCTTTGGGCATTGTATGAGTATATGCATGTTGTCATCAAATTGTTAGGAGGTCAGATTTAAATGCCTCACAGTGCAGAGAATAGAATCATTGTGTGATCTTCCTTAAGAGTTGTATATCAAAAGTAAAAAACACATACCAGACAAGATCTACCTTGATCCCAACAAAATGAATTGATGGAGTCACAAGGCTCAAAGACCCGGTACTCTCAAAAAGTTTGTACCTTGCACAATGAAAGCAACATGGAGTTGTTTGGAGAAACAGACAAAACAAACACCCCCGTTTTTTTATTTATTTTTATTAATATTATATATAAAAAAAATTAGGGCATTTCACACACTCCAATGACCTTCCTTAGAAATTCAAACCTTAGACCATCTAAAGGTTTAGTGAACAAATCGGCCAGTTAGTGTTGGGTGTTGATGTGTTCCAGAGACACTACCTTTGTTTCAACCAAGTCTCTTATGAAGTGACGTCTTATATCTATGTGCTTAGTTCTTGAGTGTTGCATAGGGTTCTTCGAAATACTAATTGCACTTGAATTGTCACAGTAGATAGTCATAGTATCTTGAGAACCCATAGTCCTCAAGCATCTTTCTCATCCAAAGAAGCTGAGTACAACAATTGCCAGTCACAATGTATTCGACTTCAGCAGTAGACAAGGAGATGAAGTTTTGCTTCTTGCTCATCCATGCTACCAGATTACTACTGACATAAAACAACCACCTGTGGTGCTTTTATTGTCGTCAACATTACCAGCCCAGTCAGCATCAGAATAGCCAACCAGACTCATATTTGAATCTTTTGAATACCATATGCCATAGTCAACAGTAGCACTCAGATATTTCAAGATTCTTTTTACTGCTATGAGGTGTGATTCTTTAGGCTTAGCCTGAAATCGTGCACAAACACCTACACTAAAGGCAATGTCAGGTCTGCTAACAGTAATGTAAAGAAGACTTCCTATCATGCTTCTCTATAGAGTAGGATCAACGCTCTTACCTGTTGAATCCGAATATATTTCAACCGAGGTGCTCATCGGAGTGCGAGCATGTGTCTTTCATTCCATGCCAAATCTCTTAACAATATCTTTATCATATTTAGATTGCAAAATGAAAATCCCTCCTTTAGTTTGTTTAATTTGAACCCCAAGGAAGAAATTTAATTCCCCAATCATACTCATTTCAAACTCATTCTTCATTTATTTGGAAAAGTCATGTGAGAGTTTGTCAAGAGTGGAACCGAACACAATGTCATTTACATAAATTTGAGAAATTAAGTAGATGCTTACCATATTTTCTTAAAAATAGCATTCGGTCAGCTTGACCTCTTACGAAGTTATTTTCAAGCAAGTATTTCGTTAGTCTCTCATACCATGCTCTAGGTGCTTGCTTCAATCCATAAAGAGTTTTTTTAACCTGAAAACATGGTCAAGAAACAAGTGATTAGAGAATCTCTTTGGTTGTTCTCCATATACTTCTTCATTGAGTATGCCATTTATAAAAGCACTTTTGACATCCATTTGATAAAACTTAAAATTTAAATGGCTTGTAATTGCTAGCAATATGCGAACATATTCCAAACATGCTACTGGTGCAAACGTCTCATCAAAGTCAATTCCTTCAACTTGAGTGTATCTTTGTGCTACTAGTCTAGCCTTATTTTGAACAATGGTTCCATGTTCGTCTGACTTATTTTTGAAGATCCACTTTGTTCCAATGATGTTGTGATCGTTAGGTCTTGGAACTAACTCCCATACATGATTTCGGGTGAATTGGTGCAATTCCTCGTGCATGGTGTTGACCCAGTTTTCATCTTGTAAGGCTTCTTCCACCTTCTTAGATTCAACCTGAGACAAATAGCAAATTTATGAGATTTGATTTAAAACATGTTTTCTTAATCTCATACCTTCACCCAATTCTCCAAGGATGTTCTCATTTGGATGATTGTGGCTAATTCTTCTAGAGGGCTCTTTTTCATGGTGTGAAACTGAGCTTGGTGTAGCAGGTTCCACTGGATCTTTGTCCTCTTGATCGGTTGAGTTTTCTTCAGCCTTCTCGATAAGGTTGTCAAGTTCCGTCTTGGTCATCTCCTTAGTGTTGTCATCCACAACTACGTTGACTGACTCCATTACTGTTTTGGTCCTTAGATTGTAAACTCTGTAAACTCTGCTATTTTATGAATATCCAAAAAATATTCCTGTATCACTCTTGTTATCGAATTTGTGGGCATTCTCTCTCTCTCTCTCAGAATGTAGCAAGTACTCTCGAATACCTTAAAGTACTTTACCGTGGGTTTCTTTCTATTCCATAACTCACAGGGAGTGAGTTTGGTGCCTGGACAAAAGACTATACGGTTCAAGATATGTCCAGCAGTGTTGACAGCTTCTCCCCAGAAGTATAACACCGACTTTTTGTTACTCAGCAATGTGCGGGCCATCTCTTATATTGCCCTATTTTTCCTCTCGATAATTCCGTTCTGTTGTGGAGTGATTGTGGCTGAGAACTCTTGATGAATCCCCTGTTCATCACAAAAAGAAGAGAAAATAATATTTTTAAATTCTTTCCCATGATCACTAGGAATACGAGAGATATATGAATTATTCTCTATTTGTAGTCGTCTGAACAGTTTCTTCGCAAGGTCGAAGGTTTCTGTTTTGTCTTTGAACAGAATGATCCATGTATATCCTGAGTAGTCATCCACAATGACCATTATATACTTCTTTCTGCCGAGACTCTCAGTCTGAGTAGGACCCATCAAATCTATGTGCAACAGTTCAAGTGGTCTTGAAGTCAGAATATCAACTATCTTCTTGTGCTGTGCCTTGGTCTACTTCCCTTCCTAACAAGCTCCGCACACCATCTTTTTATTTTTCAAAATTTTGGGCAGTCAACATACAACTTCCTTCTTAGAGATTTTTTGCATGTCCCTATAGTTGATATGGCCTAAAAGGTAGTGTCACAACTCAGTTTCATCTAACTCTACTTTTTGACATTGCATCATGTTCATAGGAGAAACTCCATAGCAGTTGTCAACAGTCCTGGTACCCTTCAAGATCCATTTTCCATCACTATTGTAGACTTTGTATTCATTCTTTGAGAACTGTACAGAAATATGATCATCACAAAATTGACTAATACTTAGCAGATTAGCCTTGAGGCCATTAACAAAAAGAACATTATGAAGAGTAGGTAAACCATGAATATCTACACTTCCCTTTCCTTCCACTGTTGTTGTACTTCCATATCCGAAAGTTATGGATCCTTAATTGATGGACTCAATTTTCTTAAACAACCCCTTATCTTCTGTCATATGTCTAGAACAAGAACTGTCAAGATACCACATGCTAGTGTCCATAGCTTTGAGTGCTGTGTGTGCTACTAGACATACCATCTTTTCTTTCACTACCCATTTGGACTTGATATTAGTTTCATTCATGTTTTTAGGAAAACACAATTCAGATAGTTCACCAAGTTTTTTTACCTAAGGTGTTTATTTGATTGTTCAATTTGTCCACTTTAATTTCTAGGTTCGTATCTTTGTTCGAAAACTTATTTCTATTTCCTTTTTCTTTATCTTTTCTTTTCTAAGTCTAAAAAAATTTGTTCTAGTGTGTCCAATTATTCCACAATAATGACAAGTACAGACAAACATCCCTTTGGACTTACTTGGAGAAGTCATTATTGACTTTCCTTTGTTCACAGGTTTCTTTAAGACATTTTCTACATTACTTCCTTTTACAAAGGTGAGACATTTGGATGTAGAGGCAGCGGATGCTTTACAATGTGAATATTTGGATATATTGTATCCCCACCCTGTGCGATCAGAACTATCTCCTTGAACTTTTAGTAGTTCATTAGTTTTTGAGTGAAAGTCTTTTCTTTGACTTCCTGACAAGCTGCCAACTTCTTTTCAAGCACCTCTTTTTGTGCACGTAGCTTTGTTACTTCTAGTTCCGTCACTTTTAGTGCCTCCACCAAATTGTTCTTCTCATTCTCTATGGTGGTTAGGTTTTTGTACAGCTTTTTATTTACTTTTTGGATATTTACAAATTCTTCACATAAGTCCTCATATGCTTCATGCACACTTAATTCATGATCAACAACTTTTGTGGCAACATCAGAGTACGTATCACAAACAACCACGCTATCGTCAGCATATTGTTGGCTCGTGTTAGCACAATCAGTTACATAAGCAGAGAAAGCAATAAAGACAGTTTCATTATCAGAGGATGTATCTGAACTTTTATAGTCAGAATCATCACTTAGAGTAGTATTCAAAGCTTTTGCCTTTCTTTTAAAATTTGAACACTCAATTTTTATGTGACCAAAACTAGAGCCTTCATGACATTGGACTTTATCTTTAAACTTGGTGTTGTCTTTATTCCACTTTTCAGATTCCTTCTTTTTAGTGAAATTCTTACATTTTTTTCATTTATCAGAATTCTTTTTATTAAACATGAATTCTTTTAATTTTCTGGCCACAATGGCTAAGTCATCATTACACAGATCTTCATCATCAGACTGATTTTCTTCCTTAGTAGTTTTGAGTGCAATGGACTTACCTTTATTTTGTTGTAGAAGAGTAGATTTATAAGTTTGCAAAGAACCTACCGGTTCTTCCACCTAAATTGTGTCTAAATCCTTACTTTCTTCTATGGCTATCACCTTTGGCCGAAACCTTTCAGGCAGGGATCTCAAAATTTTTCTCGCAACTCGTGCCTCCTCCACCATGTTTATGAGATTGTACCTAGAATTAACAATGTCATTTAGTTTAGTATAAAATTCATTAAAAGTCTCATCTTCCAGCATTTTTATCTTCTTAAGCTTTGAGATCAACATTTGTAATTTGGATTTTTTCACCGTTTTGGTCCCTTCATGTGTGGTTTCCAAAATATCCTAAGCATCATTGGATGTCTCGCACATGGAAATTCTCTTGACTTCATCAGAAGAGACTGCCATGAAAATGGCATTTAGACCTTTATTGTTCTAATTACAGCTGCTTGATTGTTCTTTAGTCCACTCTTCTACAGGTGTTGTGGGCCTAGTCCATCTTGACTCCATGGTTAGCCAGACTTTCTCATCAAGCAATTTCAGAAACGCTCTCATTCTTACCTTCCAGTAAGTATAGTTATCACCATCGAAATGTGGTGATGATAGTGACGTCATGATCTTCTAGGGGAACGGATCACACTTAGATTGAGTGAATTACGCTCTGATGCCAATTGAAATTACCCAATTACTCCTGATTATGCACGCTAATGCTAAACAAAAGCTATTAGCACGAATTAGTAACCAATATAAAATATTAAGAACATTAACACAATAATTTGGTTACGAAGGGAAACCCTTTAAAAAACTCTTCAAACGAAAAACCCCATGGGGCAACCAAACCCAGGAAAGCCAATTTTATCGATTGAGAGTATTACAAGTAAAAAATTTACAAAACCTTTGTAACTAAACACGTTTACCCAAGACACGCGACCTGCTTGTCTTCAACCGCAGTACGTAGGCAGATGCTCTGACGCTCTCCAATTTTTGTCTTTCCTACTGGAACCTCCAATAGTTGAATTTGAACACGAACACAACAACTCCCCTTGGAGTATGCTCTCACTCAATCCCACGGACTGAGCTTTTTGAAAAAATTCTTTTCTCAAGAATTTTCTCTTTCACGATCTCTTGAAGTTCTACCCAGATCTTCAAGCTCTCAATACTTGTGAGTATGTGTTGTTCAAGTCTCATCGAAACCCTCGGCCAACTCCTCTACAAATAGGCAATGTTGTGATTGATTTGGAGAAGAACTCTGCCGACAGATTTATCTAGAATCACAGTCAGATACGTTGCTCACTATTTGCGAATATCTCGGACTAGATCACTTCTTCTTGATTGCCTCGAGTTCAAATAAAACTTGCATCTTATATATCTTCAACTAACTCTAAAACTCGAAACATGCCTATGACTCTTGTAGACTCTTATCTTATAATATTAACAAGATTTGATAAGAGTTACAGTTCAAACACTCATCTTTATTGGATAAATACTCATCTTTATCAGATGCAATCCTAATGTCCTATTAAAATTACATTCATCCATAATTCGAATGAAATTCAAACTCATCTAATCCTAGCCAAACATAAATTACATTTGCATAAACCATGTTTTAAGCTTAACTTTCCTTTTAATTATTTCCCACATTTTTTATTTGAAATTTATTGATTTTATTACTGAATTGCATCAGTCTTAGGCCAAATTAGAAGTTTAATGTTGACCCAACATATGTCAATAGAGGCAAAGACATATCAATGCCCAAATCACCACAATCGGCACACACGTGCACCTTCATGTGCATTGCACCAAATCAGTCCCTAGCCCATGCCATTTCCATCCTAATTTTATTTATAATTTCACCAATCACACATCATCTCATCACTTATGAACCAGACCACGCATTGGGTGAAATTCCTCCAAGAAACAGAGCCAAAGTCCAAACACTTCCTTAGGAAAACTAGTTGGAATCAAATTGAGTGCCCTTAGAATTTTTCATGATTTTTCCGCTTTTCCTTGAGCCATTCCCACATGCCACCACCCCTGCCCTCCAATCCCAAATAAGTACTTCAAGGCACTCAAAAGCTTGTTTGTCGTTTTATCTCCCATAGAAAGCCAAATCGATTGGTAAAGGGAGAGGGTTGCACATGTCACTCGGCTGAACCACCATCACTTTATTTTCTTGAGTCTTGAAAGCATTTCTTCCCCTTAGTGAGCAATAAAGCGAAACCGAGTGAAGTTCTTGAGAGTTCTTGAGTGAGGCTATGTTGGGGACTCTAAGGGCTACGAATATTGGTAACCTTGCCCTAATCTTTGTTTAGTATTTTCATACGGCTTAAATTTATGCCATGGGAGTGAGTTTTTAATTAAGTTTAGTTGAGATTACCATGCTTAGTTCAAAACTGGGTTAGTTGGGATCATTGATTTCATAAATTGTTTTTAAGTTGAATTTATAATTGTGACATGTCTTAGAATAATTTTATGTGATTCAAGAATGTATTAGAATGAATCTTGAAGGTTTAATTTTGAAGTTAGAAGCATGCCATAATACTTTAATTCTATCTTGTGTTGATCATCTAAGCATGCATCGGTTTTGATTAGTTATGATTAACATATGGAAGTTTTGATTTAATTTACCTAGGCTTGAATAATGTGCATTTATAAAAGCCTTGTGATTAGGATAAAAATGAAAATGCATGATTTGATTAGTTTTTAAAACATCTATTAAGGTCTTGAGTCGTGATTAAGGTCTTGAGCCGTGATTAAGTGTTGGACGAACTTGTATGACCTGAACCTAAATTCTTAATTTGTCATTAAGGTTGTAATTATTGATGGCACTTGATGAAATTGAGTACACACGCATCCATAGGGGTTAAATAGTTGAAATTGAGTACGCATGCATCCACAGGTTGGGTGTGATTAATATAGTTGAAATTTGATTCTTAAAATTATAAGGGCATAGATGGTTTTAGAACATTGAAAACATCTGGTTTGTGAAGTTTGGTAAATTTTGGAGCTCATTTGTGAATAGTGAAAATTTAGAGCCTTAATGGTAATTTTGGAAAGTTTATGGGTGTTTTTGTAAATATCTATTTTTGAACCTTATCAATTATGAAGATCTTCCTTAGAAGCTCAAATCCTAACTAGTGTAACGTTGTTTACAGCCGCTACAATGTTTCAAACTTGGATAGTTTGTAAGTTGGCCTCTAACTTACACTTTGATAAGTTATTTAAGATTTATTGATAAATGTCACATTCATGTTATAATTGTCATTTTGAGCATGAAACATGGCATTGTGAATTTGATTAAATTGTTCACATGATGTGCAAATTTCATTTATCATTTGAACATTATGTGAAGCTTTCACTTTTATACTTCGCAAAGTCGTGTCATGAAAAACATTTTCAAGCATATCATGAAAACTTAACTTTTGTCACGATCCCAAAGGCTAGGATGAGAAATCATCCTAGTGGAACTCCTCTGTCTACTTTAGAGTGATTAAAAATGGAGTGGTAACCTCTGGTTGACAAAGAACAGTCAACGAGTTTCAAATGGGTTCTTTTTTAAGAACGCCAGAGCGAAGTCAAATGTTATGGCACCTAAGGCTGGTGGGTGCATATGTTATGATGTTATGATGATGATGATATGTTTTGTTACTAATGAATTGAGAATGAGTCTGCAGACAACATAATTTCCTTATGAGTTGTACTACAGTCACCAGAAGGTACTCACAGTGCATATGAGGAACTATGATGATACCGTATGTTATGATAACAATGTTAATGTAATTGATAATGATGCTTAACGATGATGAAATTTTATGTTTTTGAACGTTGAAGTGAAAAATGTTCTCTGTAAGAAAATATGCATCAAAGTTTTTTCTGAAACATTTATGGAATCTAGATGGGAGACAAATACTGATTTTCTGCATAATATGTATTTCATATATATCATTTATCATGCCTAATTTATCTCTGTGCACGTTGTTTTTTAACTTACTGAGATCTCAAGTAAATCTCACCCCTTGTAGGCCCATTATCATTTCACTTGGGATGATATGAATTGTATCAGGACCAGACGATGACGGACAAGATGGTCCAGTGGATCCGATTGATTGAAGAGGAGTTGGACCTCGACCGAAGATTAGATCTTATATTGATGTTCATAACTCTAACCCTTCGTACCTTGGAGCATATGAAAGAGTTAATCTAATCATGGAGGCTTATGATTTGAAGTATTTTGTATTTAGGATATGCTACCTTATTGTTTGAACTTATGATGGTTATTAATATTATTGGGATGATTTAGTTTATTCTAGTATGAGTTATATTTAGTCACCCTTATTTCGTTGCGATTATTGTATACTGCTAGTTGCATTTTATGATGCATTGCATATTAACTGTCATGAACGAGGGTATGCAACCTTGTGTTGCATGTCCCAATGCTCTAAGTTTCTGTTCCATCCCAAGCGAAGGTTTGGGGGCGTCACACCAGAGCATGCCTTCACCGAGAACCACCATAAGGAACTTTGCGAGAAACCGTGATCCACACATCGCAAGTCTTCACCGTGGTTGGTCGACGCAAGGCCCACTGCTCAGGCATACTTTTCCGGGAACCACCCCAACAATGCATCCACCTCTTTAAGCCAAACCGAGAGCAACCCAACTCCTCCTTGCATCCCTATTTCTCAATCAAATCGTGAACCACCACAAGACTTCTCAACCTAGCCTTCAACCCGTAGTGGAGCCACTGTAGCACATTGCTTCCTCCATTGCTACAACTAAAATTAAAGGATAACAAGCATCAATTTTCAACCCCTTAATTTTGGTATAAACTCATATCTATTTAGCTTGAGAATTATTATCTTTGTGAAGTTGAAATGATGTAATTGTAATGTGGCCGTGTGCTGTGTGAAGTGATATGTTGGTTGAGATTATATTGGTGTGTATAAAGCTTGTAAAAGTTAGTGGATGATTTGATGGATTGTATGTTGATCTTAGGTAATAAATGGATAGAGTACATGTGTAGTTTAGTTGGTTATATGTATTGAATATATCAGACAGATTTACTATATATAATGTGTAATCCATCTTATGCATGAATAAACAATGTTTAAGCATTAAAGTTGGCTTAAAGTTACATATTATGCTTGCCTTTTTATTATATGGTTAGAATGATTAATGTTTTAGTTTGTGCCATGATAAAGTATTGGGTTATATGACCCATGAATAGAGGAATAGATGTATGTATTGATTAAGAATGAGTTATATAACTTGGTTAAAGTCATAAATTGGAAATGATGGTAGGGAGTGAATGATGAAGGTGATAATGTGTCTTAAGTTTTAAAGTGAAGCATGGAGGTTCACTTTTAAGTATAAGAATATGAAGTTGAATATAATGTGTTGGAAGTATGACTTCAATGGGTCACAAGCTATGGGATTAGCATTAAGAAATGGTGATAAAAGAATGTTTGGAGGATGGATTGGATAACTGAATTAGTCTAAGTGAATGAAGTTTAAGTCGATGTAGTTTTATGCAAGTCCTAAATTTAAGTTGCATTGTAAATGAAAAGGAAATGACATAAAGTTATGGATGCATGTAAGTTTCTATCTAAAACACACATGAATGGACTACATGAAATAAAAATAACAAGGAGTTTAGGTAAGTATTATGTTTATATTCTTCTAGAGTTTTCTAAATGATATGAAAAAAAAAAATGAAGCCTTTCTTTTTATTGATAAAAAAAAATTAAATGATTTTATAAGAAAAATGTTCTTTTTATGCAATGAAAGGAAACAAAATTGTTTTCTTGGAAATGAAATGATATTTTATGAAAGTATGGTAAGGTATTAATGTTTTAAAGTATATGTAGGTAATGACCTTCTTTGGCAGCCCCTTTTTATGCACCTCATGAATAGTTGTATACATGTGAAATGAATGTTATATGTAGTACTGTTGTCTTTATGTTTAATGAAATGAAATGATAATTTTTATGCTTAAAGCTATAAAATGATGTTTAAATGATGATGTTTACGCTTGATGATATTTAAATAATGATGTTTATGATTGAGGCTATGAGATGATGTTTAAATGATGATATTTTAAATGATTTTTATGAAATGAAATAGACTGATTAATGAAAAGGAAAGGACGTGAAATGAATGAATGTTTTAATTTATGAAGCTACGTAACAACCATGACTGAATAAATAAATA
This sequence comes from Juglans mandshurica, assembly GCA_022457165.1. NCBI lineage: Eukaryota > Viridiplantae > Streptophyta > Magnoliopsida > Fagales > Juglandaceae > Juglans > Juglans mandshurica. The sequence continues at coordinate 7,947,071 of CM039625.1, forward strand.
ATTGTACCAATGAACTAGACAGATGGCAATGATGGGTAAATAGTACTAACAGTGCACCCAGTACTGCTCCTTGACTGAACGGGATTCCCAACTTATGACCATGGGTGAAATTCCGGTACAAAAGACTGCTAACCTAATATACGGGGGGCGTATAGTGTGTACCAACCAATGGAAAGTGATAACAGTTAGTTAGAATGTTGTGAAATCGTTTAGCTCCTTACGAATGAATGTAAAAGGTGTGGAAAATATTTTATGAGAAAGGAAAACCTTCTTAAAGCAAAACCTCACTTTGTAATGTTTCAAAGGAAAGAAAATGTTTTTGTAATTTATGTAGACGAATCATGAATCATGAATCAAAACATATGTTGGTATATTTTTACAATATGAAGTAATGCTTACTGAATATTTGACTCATTTTATTTTTATTGTATACCCCTCCCAAGAATGAAATGAGGACAAAGCAATAGGACGGACATGGCCCAAGGAAAAGGTGACAAAAGCCTGTACATTTTTTATGTAATGTATGAACGCATATTTTGTAAAAAGGGACTTTCTATTTAATTTAAAGAATTTTGTTGCAAACTCCATTTTAAGTTTCCAAAGCAGGTTTTAATTTTAGCTATAAAGTCTTTATATCGGGGGAGGAAATGAAAAGTCTTAAAAAGTTAAATAGTTTTCATGTCTTTCTCGAAAGCTATTTCTCAAAGTCACACCACAAGGACGAGCATTATAGTTAGCTATTGCTCAATTCAAATTCAAATTAAAAAAGAAAAAAATTGATAAAATGGGACTACTGCTCAATACGTATAATATTATGCGTAAAGTGGTTGGGATATTGGAACTAGATTAGTTAATAAACACAGGTAGCTAAAGTTTAGACAATATATGGTTAATTTGAAATCAGGTATATAGTATCTAAACAATTCTATTTGGTGAATTGATATTGCTATGCATATAATTGATTGTTAATGGACTAGACTTGGATGCTAGACAAGCATAATTAGAGTAACACATTAGAGATATGGGCCTATAAGTCACAGACTCAAGCGTGGTCCATTATAGTATGTCATAGTGCTATTAGCGGCTCCCCTTTCAGCCGAGGGACGTGGAGCCGGTGCACAAGACCAGTCAGTTAATTCAGATAAATCAGTCATGTATAACATAAATATCAGTATGAGAAATCGTGATTTTAAGCTCGGAGCATGACAAATTTTATGAAAACCTTACTTTTATTATGTTTACATTGTGATGAGTTTCTTACCGATTCTTCGACTCATTTTAGTTTTATTTCATATTTTTAAACCACCCAGGTGAGGATGATGATTAGTACGAGCAGGCGTCAGGCTTAGATGGAGCAGTCGATTTAGTTCCAAGGTTTAATTAGTTATTTAGTTTGATTTATAAATCATGAATCTCTTGCTTGACTTTATTTAGGAAAGCACGTGACATCCCTAAACCTAAGGGAAGAGGGTGTTACAAATATAAAAATATAAAAACAGGAAAACAAATGAGTCAAAGACAGAGAAACAAATGAGTCAAAGACTCAGTAATAGCACATCATACTATAAACTTAATTTAGCTTAACATTAAGCTTGGCTTAGAAAACATTCATGCATAGACATGCATACACATTGCATATAAACCGTTCATTAGTAACATAGGCAGAATGAACATAATCATGGCAATACGTCTAACATGATGCATGAATAACTGACTCCATGCATATCCTATCATTCATACATAACTTATTCTTCTTGTCTTTCACTTATTTAGTGGTCATCATAACATATGTGCATTGGTCCAATTGTTGTTGACAGTATATAGCATATGGTGAATCACGCTTGGTCCGTATTATCACATAACATATGATGAACCATGCTTGATTCTGTGGCACTGCATAATATATCATAACATGCGGTGAAACACGCTTGGGTCCGTGTCACCTCAAAACATCAGAGCATACATGTGGTGGACCACGCTTAAGTCTGTGGCTTGCACATCCACCCATAAGATAAGGCCGATCTTGAAGCTAGCTTATCATTCATATGTCTTCTCACTAACTTTCATAATGCATATGAACATGTTGACTTCATGAATTTACATAGCGTGACATACTTTTGTGCATGGCATAATATTAAACATGGCCTATTAACATGAGCCTTACGTAACATAACATAGCATAGACATGGCATAGACATGCTACTTACCTTGTAACGTTGCTTCCAAAATTTTACTCTGTAATTTGTTACCTATACAAAGTACTAAACATTACTAAATTTCTAGAAAAACGTGTCGTAGAATTCTAATTAATTAAAATCATAGCATGGTAATAGTTTAATAACTATTCAGTTATACTAAGTGCACATTCGGAGTACAATCAAGGAATATTATACTTGTTATTCGTATCTGACAAGATAACCAATGGAAATATTTAACTTCATAAAATGGACTTATTAATACTATAGGTTAATCATAATTTAATACTTAGTAATATATGATTTAAATCTCTTAAATATTTTCAGTAGGAAGAATAAAGTTTTTGGGTAAACAACATTAAAACTGAGTCCAACTAAAAATATTAATCCCAGCACACTTAAAGTATTATAATAATTTTCAGTAACAAGTATAACGAAATTCACCTGAAAATTAGCCCACTTGAAATATTGGAGGGAATGTATAAAAAATAAAAATAAAAAAGATATTAGAAGGCATTAAGTGGTATTCTGCCCGCTGGGCCCGAAGGCCCATCTTCACTTAAAAGAGTTCTTTTAAAGCCTTTTACGGAAATCTAAAGGCAATGGATTGAACTTGAAGGGCGTTTTTATAATAACCAAAACTTACATGTACTTTTCAGTAAAGTTAAAAAAAAAAAAAAAAAAAAAAAGGCATAAGCATTTGAAAGGAAACAACATTCTCCGGAGAGAAGAAGGCCATGTGATGGGGTATGAGACTCACCAAGGGAGAGCAACGTGCAACGAGTCTGGGGTGACAAGAAGTAGCCGGCGACGCAACCTTCTGAGAGAGAGAAAAGGAAGTAATAAATTGTGGTCTGCTATACCAAGTGTTATGGACGTATTTCATAGCTTTACACACACGATTATCTGCAACCAAAGAATTGTGTGGCTTGGGGGTTCTGTGGAACGTCTCTGATTCCTAAGTAAGTGATCCCAATAAGAATTTCCTTTTCTAGACTCTATGAGATTTCTGTTACTATGCAATAGTGGGCTTATCTGTTATTTGAAATTCAAGTCTCGAGAACGAGAGTATAATCAAATCAAAACGATCGGATATCTCTTCTTGTCCGGGATAATCTCAATCGGTTATCCCTTTAATGGTTGGGATGGATTGGGCTCTTAGGGGAGTGGGTTATTGGCTTGAGTTGCAGCCCGGGCCCATGAAGCGGCCCAATAGGCCTTGGAGTGGTATTAAGCCCCTCCCAAAGGAGGTGGCTAATCATTGGGATATGTATGTTTACCTACCGCACAACTCTGGCGATTGGTGAGTGGTGTAGTGGGAGGATGCCTCCACCGCGTAACCTTAGCGATAAGAGTGTGGTGGGAGGTAGCCTCGACCGCGCAACTCTAACGATGGGCGAGTAGTGTAGCGGGAGGATGCCTCCACCATGTAACCTTAGCGATAAGAGTGTGGTGGGAGGTAGCCTCCACCACGTAACTCTGACAATTGGCAAGTGGTGTAGCGGGAGGATGCCTCCACCGTGTAACGTTGGTGATAAGAGTTAAATGCAACAAAGTATGCAAAATTAACTGACATGAATATGCAAAATTAATCGACATAACAACAACGACACAGTGTTCACATGCTTTCAACTCATTGTACTGAATGTAATACACGTTGGGGTAAACGTAGTATCTTCTTATGTGCTCGGCGTTCCAAGGGTGAGGTAGTTCACGGCTGGTAGTATCTTTGAGATGATATGCTCCTGGGCGATAGCTGGCTATCATGACGTATGGCCCTTCCCATCGAGGTTCTAGCTTTGTTGAAGTATTGCTCTATCTTTCTTTTGTTGGCTGCCACTCTTACTTTGGCGTCCGTCCTTACTTCTTCCAAGAGGTCCAGATTTTCTTCCAGTTTCTTGTTACTCGTTTCAAGCTCCAAGGTTTCCCTTCTGCGACTTGGCAACCCCACCTCAACTGGTATTATTACTTCCCTCCCGTATGCTAAAGCAAAAGGTGTTTCACCCATTGAGAGAAAAGGGACATGGGTGGATGAGCTTCTAGGGATTTTGTGGGCGTATCTTGTGATGAATCACTACTATTTCTCTCAGTTGGTCACGAGTCTTATATTTGTGTTTTAAATCTCGAATCATTGTTTTTAAATATTGCAGGTGATTTTTAAATGAAGCCCCGTATTTTAAAGCCTTCGAAGTATTGTTGAATCAAGCCTAATTTTCAAGCAAGCCTTTTTATATTATGAAGCCCCAAAAATAATATAATTTTAGTGAATCATTTTATTTAAATAATTTTAGTTCTTTAAGAGTATTATTTAATATTCATTATTTCATTTTATGCTAAAAACTCTATTTAATTAGGTGGTTATTCTCTTAAAATGTTTAGCAAACTTCATCATTTTATTTTATGATGAAAGATTATATTTTTAGAATTTAAGTTGGGTTTTAAATTAGTCTTAGGCCTCGTTTATTTTCATAGATGAAATGAGATGAGATGAGTTGAGATAAAAGTTGAAAGTTGAATAAATATTGTTAGAATATATTTTTTTTAATATTATTTTTGTTTCGAGATTTGAAAAAATTGAATTGTAATGATTAGATAAGATGAGATGAGATGAGTTAAGATAGGCTGTGAAAACAAACGAGGCTGAATCGTGATGGGTATCAAGATGATGTAATGATAAATGATATGAAAAGATGATGAGATGATAAATGATATAAAAAGATTATGAGCAAAACCGAGCAAATTGGTAAGGGTAAACCCAACACCTTGGCCTACAATGCGATGGAGAGAAAGTTTGCTACCCGCCTGCATTCCATGGGTGGACGAGCTTTAATTCGCCCGTTTTAAAGTCCAGCGAGCGGGTGCTTGGGTGGCCTTTGGTCCACCCGACCTTAAATATATATAAATATAAATATATAACTATAAATATAAATATAAATCATAAATCATATATATAAAAAAAACAAGACCCTAACTATAATACCATTTTTCTCTCTCTCTCAATCTCCCTTATGTCATTTCTATCCTTTCAGCAGACATCCCCTCCCCCACTCTCTTCACCCTTCATCCTTCTCTTTTCCTCATTCATTTAAGACTTTCATGCCTCAATGGCCACCATCCCTTCTTCTCTCTCTTTTTTCTTCTCCTCCATATTTCTCATCTTCTCCTCTTTTTTACCAGCTTCTCAGTTCTTTCCATTATCATGGGTACTCATGGCCAACCTGCAGTCTACGATGGTAAGACCTTATTTTGCTCGTGGGTCTCTTCTACTCAAAACCAAACTGTAACGCCCCAAACCCGAATGGTCTGGAGACTTACTACTTGTCTCTTAAGAACTTATTTTCCAACACAACTAAAATAAAACTCAAATCTTTAATAGCAAAACTTAATATCAAGAGTTCTAAATAACCACCTTGAAAGCTCCACAAAGTCATTACTACAGCTAAAATAAACTAAAGAGTCTGTAATCTCTCGATAGTCATAACAACCCAACCAATAATTCATAAATCTTACTGAAACTCAAGATATTAATAAAACTCAAAGACATTAAAACTAAGAACACCAGAAGTCCTTCTTCTACCAACATCTCCTCAGCTTAAATACAAACAGCAATCTAATCCAGGTCCTCATTTGGACTCTCCACATCATCTGAAAAATATTATAATTATAGGGGGTGAGTTATCAATAACTCAGTAAGCAGAAATCATATGCTAGCGTGCAAACATGAGCATTTAAAAAGTAGAGCATGCAGAACAAAATATTTTCTAGAGTTAACATGCAGAACAGAACATATTTTCAAAAGTAACAGAGCGATGGTTTTAAGACAAGTGAAACCCTTAATGCTTTGGCATAACATAAACTGAGCATCAAACAGAGCAGAGACCATGTTTCACCCCCGTGATAGGGTTGTGCTAACCCCGGTGGCCAAACCAAGCAGAGACAGAGGTGAAATCTTTCCTTTATTCTTCTCGGAGCCCCGAGTGTGCACACAGGAAAGACCACAATAAAACCACTTTGTTTCCAAAGTGGGTGCACTCAGAGACAGAGAAGTTGGTACCAACCCTAACAGAGCAGAGCAAAGCAGAGACAGAGTCAGATACGAAAACCAGTACACCATGCCAAAGGTTTTCAGATGTTATATCAAAATAATACAGAGTACCAAAACAGAATCAGACAATTTACACACGCTGAACACAAAAGCCAGAACATCTTTCTAAATAAATGCACAACTTTTCATATTCTCAATATCGCTCTTTTCCCAGATTTCAGAAACCACATAACAGAATTTAGCTCATGTCTACACAATGCATGTCAGAACATATTTTTCTCTTTTTCGTACAGATTTCATGAGTATGCAAATAAACGACCGAGGTTGGTTTTATTTTTCCCAAGTTCTCATTTCACCACAAAAATATGCAAAGTTTTCAGAAAATCAACCACAGTCTCAAATAATTCGTGTAAGGCCTAGCATAGGAACCCCGCTTACCTGACTCTTGCAGCGCATTATCTGTGACTTGAATACGGTCTCTATCCGTCTCGTCACCTATTCATAAAAATAATATAAACTAAATATTAAAGTCCAACAACACAAAATTGGTCTTAGACAACTTAAGACTCAATTTCTAGACCATAATTCAGTAAGTTTCATCAAACTCAATCAGCCAAATAATAATCCGGACAGCTCATACTTTGACCCAAAATATTCTATACCAATCTCAATATTGTCCAATACAAGAATCAAAACCAATGTCAACTTCGATTATCACTAACTCACACTTATTTCAGCAGCTCATACTCCCAATCAATCGTCAACAATTTATCCAGGACGACACTACACACTACTCTCTCTCCGTTCACAACTCCACAACAGGAAAAATATCTCAACACTTCTAGATGTTAAAAGGCCCCAATAAACCCTTCTAAACACTTCCAAAACACCAAATCAATAATCCAAAAATATATCATCACTTCTTAAAAATTACCAATATTCATCATAACCAACGTCAAACTCAAAACACCAATATTTAAACCCGAATCAGCCAACAAATTTCATAGCATAAACCAATCTAACACAAACAACTCCATCATCCAATCCAACCGATCCCCTTACTCCTCGGACTCAGTCCGGCACAACCAATAAATTCACAGTAAATATGAATTAGCACAGAAATACATTTAAATATCAAAAGTTCTTTGGGAAAAATACTTACAATGCTATAATATAATTTTTGAAAGATCACGGAGGTGATAGAAGCGGCAACGCAGCAACAAAACAGTGCCAAAAGCACTGTGACCGTGGGTCTCAAAAATCCACTTTTGAACGGGTGTAAACGAAAATCCGAGATTGATAGGGTAGGGCTTAGGGATGTCGGTGAAGCTAGTGGTGGTGGTGATTGGCCATGGGTGGCGGCGCAGAGGGCGGTCGAAGTCTAAAATACCCAAAACGGAAATATTGATGGTGTGGCTTCACTGGTAACAGATCGGAGGTGGGGTTGGGTCCATTGAGTTGCTAGGAGGTCGAGAATGATGTGGTGAAGAGATGGTGGCCTTAGGTGGCGCGACAGCGGCGCAAGGAATGCCGCGGCTTCGTGAGGTGCGTGGAGGCTAACGGCGGCGCGGCTGGGGCTGGAAACCGGAGGGGGAGGTCGCTGGTGGGTGGGGGTGCTGGGAAGCCGGGCGGTGTCGACCACCACCGGCGCATGGCGGCGGGCTGGGGGAGAAGAGAAACAGACGGAGAGGGGGAGGGGGGTTGCGGCGCGCGGGAATGAGACCAGGGGAGAAGAAAAAAAAAGAAAAGAAGAAAAAGAAAAATGAAGAAAAGAAAAGAGGAAAGAGAAAATGTAGGGAAAGAAATGAGGTCCAATCCTCACATCTTTGGTCACAAAAATGATCCAACGGAAACGATTTTAAAACAACAAGTGAAATAAAATAATTCAAACGCAGTGATTAAAATGAAAGTAAATAAATAAACACCACAACAAGTTAATTAAAATTGAGAAGAAATTTAAACACATAACAATAATTAATTTAAAGAAAGCACTTCAAAATATAATTTTCGTAAACTAAAAATCATAAAAATAACACAACTAAAAATCCAACAATTTTAAAACATGAGAATAAATTTTTAAATCAATAAAAATAATTTTTCAGTAAAAATACTCTAAAATACGGAGTGTTACACAAACTATGGTTTTCAGTCAAAGAGACACACTGTGACTATGAGTGACGAATGGGCTATAAAGATATGTGACCCGAGATCATTGCTTGTGAGTCTGTGCATGATTATTACTTGGTTTAATTTATTTGTTTCATTTTTGCGAAACGTTTTGGTTTTTAGTTGGATTTTTTATATTTTTCTAATTTGTAAGTATGCTTGTTTTGATCTCTAAGTTTGTTGGTTTTTGTTTGGATTTTTATTGGACTTTTTTGTGTAAAAAATGTGGTGTTGAAAGGGTTGTTTGACGGTGGTGGCTCCAATCCGACTCCCGCTATGCAGACGGGGGAACACACCCACGGGCTTAAGCCCCTCCCCACCCAAATGTATGTACCAATTCTAGTGAAGAGTGGATGCTATGCAAAATGAATAGTAAAAGCCCCCATGCTTATTTCTCCCTAATTATTTTAGCCGATCTCTCAAATCACAAGTAAGAGACAACATAATTTATGAATATATGATGTTTGCAAGGTAAACCATCAATAATGGTAGTAATAGAAAATGCGAAAAACAATACAAATATTTTTACAATACATTGATGTTAAAAAAGTAGAAATATATTGGATAAATGCAATAAATGGTATATCAAACCTGTAATTTTATAACTTCGAAATAACTTCATCTCTTAACAACCTGTCATCACAAAATATCTTGCAATAAAAAATAAATTAAGGAAAATAATAGTATACAACAACAAATATCAATAATGATAACAATAATGAAACTAATGAGGATGATCTCAACACTAATGATGATGATAATAAGAAAAGATGATGCAATGATTATTTAATGAGATCATGATGATAGATGAGGATGTATGATAATGTGATGAGATATTGATGATAGATGAGGATGTAACGAGATGGATCGTGACAGTCATGAAGATGAAGATGCGATGATTTCAGGATTGTATGAAAAGATGATGAGATGATAATGGGGAGATTATGAGTATGGTGATATGTATAGAGATGAATCGTGATGGTTATGAAGATGATGTAATGAGATCATGATGACGTGAAAAGATGATGTAATGATAAATGATATGGAAAGATGATGAGATGATAAATGAGATAAAAAGATTACGAGCTAAACCGAGCAAATCAGTAAGGGTAAACCAAAAACCTTTGCCTACAATGTGATGCAGAGAAAGTCTGCTACCTGCCTGCATTCCACGGGTGGACGAGCTTTAATTCGCCTATTTTAAAGTCCAGCGAGCGGGTGCTTGGTTGGCCTATGGTCCACCCGACCATTAATATATATAAATATAAATATATAACTATAAATATAAATCATAATATCATTTATATTAAAAAAACAAGACCCTAACTATAATACCACTTTTTTATCTCTCTCAATCTCCCTTCTGTCATTTCTATCCTTTCAGCAGACATCTCCCCCCTCTCTCTTCACCCTTCTGGTTCCCTCATTCCTTCCAGATTTTCACGCCTCAATGACCACCATCCCTTCTTCTCTCTCTCTTTTCTTCTCCTCCATATTTCTCATCTTCTCCTCTTTTTTACCAGCTTCTCAGTTCTTTCCATTATCGTGGATACTCATGGCCAACCTACAGTCTATGATGGTAAGACCTCATTTTGCTCGTGGGTCTCTTCCACTCAGAACCAAACCGTGATTTTCAATCAAAAAGACCCACTGTGACTATGAGTGACGAATGGGCTATAAAGATCTGTGATCCGAGATCATGGCTTGTGGATCTGTGCACGATTATTACATGGTTTCGTTTATTTGTTTCATTTTTTTGAAACGTTTTGGTTTTTTGTTGGATTTGTGATATTTTTCTGAAACATAAGTTTGCTTGTTTTGATCTCTAGGTTTGTTGGTTTTTGTTTGGATTTTTATTGGACTTTTTTGCATAAACAATGTGGTGTTGAACGGGGTGTTTGACGGTGGTGGCTCCAATCTGACTCCCACTATCCAAACGGGGGAACCCACGGGCTTAAGACCCCCCAATCCTCCTCATGCATGTAACAATTCTAATGATGAGTGGATGCTTTGCAAAATGATAGTAAAAGCCCCCCGTGCCTATTTCTCCCTAATTATTTAGCCTATCACTCAAATCACAAGTAAGAGACAACATAATTTATGAATATATGATGTTGGCAAGGTAAACCATCCATAATGGTAGTAACTGAAAATGCCACAAACAATACAAATATTTTTACAAAACTTATCTTGATGTTATAAAAATAGAAACTATTGGATAAATGCAAAAAAATGGTATATTAAACATGTAATTTTATAACTTCGAAATAACTTCATCTCTTAACAGCCTGTCATCACAAAATCTCTTGCAAATATTAAAAATAAATTAAGGAAAATAATGGTATATAATAACAAATATCAATAATGATAACAATAAAGAAACAAATAAGGATGATCTCAACACTAATGATGATGATAATAAGAAAATATGAAGCAATGAATATTTAATGAGATCATGATGATAAATGAGGATGTATGATGATGTGATGAGATCATGATGATAGATGAGGATGTAACGAGATGGATCGTGACAGTCATGAAGATGAAAATGCGATGAGATCATGATGGTATGAAAAGATGATGAAATGATAAATGGTGAGATCATTATGAGTATGCTGATATGTAAAGAGAAGAATTGTGATGGTTATGAAGATGATGCAATGAGATCATGATGATGTGAAAAGATGATGTAATGATAAATGATAAAAAAAAAGATGATGAGATGATAAATGATATAAAAAGATTACGAGCTAAACCGAGCAAACCTTGGCCTACAATGCGATGGACAGCAAGTCTGCTACCCGCCTGCATTCCACGGGTGGACGAGCTTTAATTCGCCCGTTTTAAAGTCCAACGACCGGGTGCTTGGTTGGCCTTTGGACCACCAGACCGTTAATATATATAAATATAAATTTATAACTATAAATAAATAAAAAATAAATCATAATATCATATATATTAAAAAAACAAGACCCTAACTATAATAGCACTTTTTTCTCTCTCAATCTCCCTTCTGTCATTTCTGTCTCTTCAGCATACATCCCCTCTCCCTCTCTCTACACCCCTTCGCCCTTCTCGTTTCCTCATTCCTTTGAGACTTTCACGCCTCAATGGCCGCCATCCCTTCTTCTCTCCCTTTTTTCTTCTCCTCCATATTTCTCATCTTCACTTCTCTTTTTTAACAGCTTCTCAGTTCTTTCCATTATTGTGGGTACTCATGGCCAACCTGCAATCTACGATAGTAAGACCTCATTTTGCTCGTGGTTCTCTTCCACTCAAAACCAAACCGTGGTTTTCAGTCAAAGTGACCCACTGTGACTATGAGTGACGAATGGGCTATAAAGATCTGTGACCCGAGATCACGGCATGTGGGTCTGTGCACTAATATTACTTGCTTTCGTTTATTTATTTCTTTTTTGTGAAACGTTTTGTTTTTTTGTTGGATTTGTGATATTTTTCTGATACGTAAGTTTGTCTGTTTTGATCTCTAAGTTTGTTGGTTTTTTTGTTTGGATTTTTATTGGACTTTTTTGTGTAAATATGTGGTGTTGAACGGGGTGTTTGACGGTGGTGGCTCCAATCCGACTCCCGCAATAGTAAAAGCCCCCCGTGCCTGTACCCGCTTAATTATTTAGCTTACCTCTCAAGTCACATGTAAGAGCATTCTCATTGGATTAGCTAAAAGCTAAATTCAATGAGAATTTAGCTATTAGGTCATAAAATCCCTCACATTGAATTAGCTATATTCCAAATATTTGGAATATAGCTACAGTAAAGTCTAAACTAATTTCCAAATTTGGAACATACTATTCATTCATCAAATCTCTTTTATATTATTTCTTTCTCTCTTCTTTAAATATCAATTATTTCTCTCTCCATTTTAAATGACAATTGAAAAAATATAATTAGAATACAATTACTAATTAATATATAATATTATGAATAGTAAAATATGATAAAATAAAATAGTAAAAGCCCCCCGTGCCTATTTCTCCCTAATTATTTAGCCTATCACTCAAATCACAAGTAAGAGACAACATAATTTATGAATATATGATGTTGGCAAGGTAAACCATCCATAATGGTAGGAACTGAAAATGCCACAAACAATACAAATATTTTTACAAAACTTATCTTGATGTTATAAAAATAGAAACTATTGGATAAATGCAAAAAAATGGTATATTAAACCAGTAATTTTATAACTTCGAAATAACTTCATCTCTTAACAGCCTGTCATCACAACATCTCTTGCAAATATTAAAAATAAATTAAGGAAAATAATGGTATATAATAACAAATATCAATAATGATAACAATAAAGAAACAAATAAGGATGATCTCAACACTAATGATGATGATAATAACAAAATATGAAGCAATGAATATTTAATGAGATCATGATGACAGATGAGGATGTATGATGATGTGATGAGATCATGATGATAGATGAGGATGTAACGAGATGGATCGTGACAGTCATGAAGATGAAAATGCGATGAGATCATGATGGTATGAAAAGATGATGAAATGATAAATGGAGAGATCATTATGAGTATGCTGATATGTAAAGAGAAGAATTGTGATGGTTATGAAGATGATGCGATGAGATCATGATGATGTGAAAAGATGATGAAATGATAAATGATAAAAAAAAGATGATGAGATGATAAATGATATAAAAATATTACGAGCTAAACCGAGCAAACCTTGGCCTACAATGCGATGGACAGCAAGTCTGCTACCCGCCTGCATTCCACGGGTGGACAAGCTTTAATTCGCCCGTTTTAAAGTCCAACGACCGGGTGCTTGGTTGGCCTTTGGACCAGCCGACCGTTAATATATATCAATATAAATCTATAACTATAAATAAAAATATAAATATAAATCATAATATCATATATATTAAAAAAACAAGACCCTAACTATAATAGCACTATTTTCTCTCTCTCAGTCTCCCTTCTGTCATTTCTATCCTTTCAGCATACATCCCCTCCCCCTCTCTCTACACCGCTTCACCCTTCTCGTTTCCTCATTCCTTTCAGACTTTCACGCCTCAATGGCCGCCATCCCTTATTCTCTCCCTTTTTTCTTCTCCTCCATATTTCTCATCTTCTCTCCTCTTTTTTACTAGCTTCTCAGTTCTTTCCATTTTTGTGGGTACTCATGGCGACCCAGCAATCTCCGATAGTAAGACCTCATTTTGCTCCTGGATCTCTTCCACTCAAAACCAAACAGTGGTTTTCAGTCAAAGAGACCCACTGTGACTATGAGTGACGAATGGGCTATAAAGGTCTGTGACCCGAGATCACGACATGTGGGTCAGTGCACTATTGTTACTTGCTTTCGTTTATTTATTTCTTTTTTGTGAAACGTTTTGTTTTTTTGTTGGATTTGTGATATTTTTCTGATACGTAAGTTTGTTTGTTTTGATGACTAAGTTTGTCGGTTTTTTTGTTTGGATTTTTATTGCACATTTTTGTGTAAAAAATGTGGTGTTGAACGGGGTGTTTGACGGTGGTGGCTCCAATCCGACTCCCGCAATAGTAAAAGCCCCCCGTGCCTGTTTCCGCTTAATTATTTAGCCTACCTCTCAAGTCACAAGTAAGAGAGCAACCTAATTTATTAATATATGATGTCTGCAAGGTAGACCATCAATAATGGTGGAAATAGAAAATGCGAAAAACAATACAAATATTTATACCTATCTTGATGTTATAAAAATCGAAATCTATTGGATAAATGTAATAAATGGCATATCAAACCTTTAATTTTATAGCTTCGAAATAACTTCATTTCTTAACAACCTGTCATTACAAAATCTCTGGCAAATATTAAAAATAAATTAAGGAAAATAATGGTATACAACAACAAATATCAATAATGATAACAATAATGAAACTAATGAGGATGATGACCTCAACACTAATGACAATAATAATAAGAAAAGACGATGCAATGATTATTTAATGAGATCATGATGACAGATTAAGATGTATGACGATGTATGATGATGTGATGAGATCATGATGACAGATGAAGATGTATGTCAATGTATGATGATGTGATGAGATCATGATCATAGATGAAGATATAACGAGATGGATCGTGACAGTTATGAAGATGAAGATGCGATGAGATCATGATGGTATGAAAAGATGTTGAGATGATAATTGGTGAGATGATTATGATTTTACTGATATGTAAAGAGATGAATCGTGATGGTTATGAAGATGATGTAATGAGATCATGATGACGTGAAAAGATGGTGTAATGATAAATGATATGAATAAATGATGCGATGATAAATGATATAAAAATATTACGAGCTAAACCGAGCAAACCTTGGCCTACAATGCGATGGACAGCAAGTCTGCTACCCGCCAGCATTCCACGGGTGGACGAGCTTTAATTCCCCCGTTTTAAAGTCCAACGACCGGGTGCTTGGTTGGCCTTTGGACCAGCCGACCGTTAATATATATAAATATAAATCTATAACTATAAATAAAAATATAAATCATAATATCATAATATCATATATATTAAAAAAACAAGACCCTAACTATAATAGCACTATTTTCTCTCTCTCAATCTCCCTTCTGTCATTTCTATCCTTTCAGCATACATCCCCTCCCCCTCTCTCTACACCCCTTCACCCTTCTCGTTTCCTCATTCCTTTCAGACTTTCACGCCTCAATGGCCGCCATCCCTTCTTCTCTCCCATTTTTCTTCTCCTCCATATTTCACATCTTCTCTCCTCTTTTTTACTAGCTTCTCAGTTCTTTCCATTTTTGTGGGTACTCATGGCCAACCTGCAACCTCTGATAGTAAGACCTCATTTTGCTCTTGGATCTCTTCCACTCAAAACCAAACCGTGGTTTTCAGTCAAAGAGACCCACTGTGACTATGAGTGACGAATGGGCTATAAAGATCTGTGACCCGAGATCACGACATGTGGGTCAGTGCACTATTATTACTTGCTTTCGTTTATTTATTTCTATTTTGTGAAACGTTTTGTTTTTTTGTTGGATTTGTGATATTTTTCTGATACGTAAGTTTGTTTGTTTTGATCACTAAGTTTGTTGGTTTTTTTGTTTGGATTTTTATTGCACATTTTTTTGTAAAAAATGTGGTGTTGAACGGGGTGTTTGACGGTGGTGGCTCCAATCTGACTCCCGCAATAGTAAAAGCCCCCCGTGCCTGTTTCCGCTTAATTATTTAGCCTACCTCTCAAGTCACAAGTAAGAGAGCAACCTAATTTATTAATATATGATGTCTGCAAGGTAGACCATCAATAATGGTGGAAATAGAAAATGCGAAAAACAATACAAATATTTATACCTATCTTGATGTTATAAAAATAGAAATCTATTGGATAAATGTAATAAATGGCATATCAAACCTTTAATTTTATAGCTTCGAAATAACTTCATTTCTTAACAACCTGTCATTACAAAATCTCTGGCAAATATTAAAAATAAATTAAGGAAAATAATGGTATACAACAACAAATATCAATAATGATAACAATAATGAAACTAATGAGGATGATGACCTCAACACTAATGACAATAATAATAAGAAAAGACGATGCAATGATTATTTAATGAGATCATGATGACAGATTAAGATGTATGACGATGTATGATGATGTGATGAGATCATGATGACAGATGAAGATGTATGTCAATGTATGATGATGTGATGAGATCATGATCATAGATGAAGATATAACGAGATGGATCGTGACAGTTATGAAGATGAAGATGCGATGAGATCATGATGGTATGAAAAGATGTTGAGATGATAATTGGTGAGATGATTATGATTTTACTGATATGTAAAGAGATGAATCGTGATGGTTATGAAGATGATGTAATGAGATCATGATGACGTGAAAAGATGGTGTAATGATAAATGATATGAATAAATGATGCGATGATAAATGATATAAAAATATTACGAGCTAAACCGAGCAAACCTTGGCCTACAATGCGATGGACAGCAAGTCTGCTACCCGCCAGCATTCCACGGGTGGACGAGCTTTAATTCCCCCGTTTTAAAGTCCAACGACCGGGTGCTTGGTTGGCCTTTGGACCACCCGACCGTTAATATATATAAATATAAATCTATAACTACAAATAAAAAAATAAATATAAATCATAATACCATATATATTAAAAAAACAAGACCCTAACTATAATAGCACTTTTTTCTCTCTCTCAATCTCCCTTCTGTCATTTCTGTCCCTTCAGCATACATCCCCTCTCCCTCTCTCTACACCCCTTCGCCCTTCTCGTTTCCTTATTCCTTTGAGACTTTCACGCCTCAATGGCCGCCATCCCTTCTTCTCTCCCTTTTTTCTTCTCCTCCATATTTCTCATCTTCTCTCCTCTTTTTTACCAGCTTCTCAGTTCTTTCCATTTTTGTGGGTACTCATGGCCAACCTGCAAGCTACGATAGTAAGACCTCATTTTGCTCGTGGGTCTCTTCCACTCAAAACCAAACCGTGGTTTTCAGTCAAAGAGACCCACTGTGACTATGGGTGACGAATGGCGTATAAAGATCTGTGACCCGAGATCACAGCATGTGGGTCTGTGCACTATTATTACTTGCTTTCGTTTATTTATTTCTTTTTTGTGAAACGTTTTGTTTTTTTGTTGGATTTGTGATATTTTTTTGATACGTAAGTTTGTTTGTTTTGATCACTAAGTTTGTTGGTTTTTTTGTTTGGATTTTTATTGCACATTTTTGTGTAAAAAATGTGGTGTTGAACGGGGTGTTTGACGGTGGTGGCTCCATTCCGACTCCCGCAATTGTAAAAGCCCCCCGTGCCTGTTTCCGCTTAATTATTTAGCCTACCTCTCAAGTCACAAGTAAGAGAGCAATATAATTTATGAATATATGATGTCTGCAAGGTAGACCATCAATAATGGTGGAAATAGAAAAGGCGAAAAACAATACAAATATTTATACCTATCTTAACAACCTGTCATCACAAAATCTCTTGCAAATATTAAAAATAGATTAAGGAAAATAATGGTATACAACAACAAATATCAATAATGATAACAATAATGAAACTAATGGGGATGATGACCTCAACACTAATGACAGTAATAATAAGAAAAGACGATCCAATGATTATTTAATGAGATCATGATGACAGATTAAGATGTATGACGATGTATGATGATGTGATGAGATCATGATGACAGATGAAGATGTATGAAAAATGTATGATGATGTGATGAGATCATGATCATAGATGAAGATATAACGAGATCGATCGTGACAGTTATGAAGATGAAGATGCGATGAGATCATGATGACAGATGCCAATGTATGACGATGTATGATGATTGGATGAGATCATGATGACAGATGAAGATGTATGACAATGTATGATGATGTGATGAGATCATGATGATAGATGAAGATATAACGAGATTGATCGTGACAGTTATGAAGATGAAGATGCAATGAGATCATGATGGTATGAAAAGATGATGAGATGATAAATGGTGAGATGATTATGATTATGTTGATATGTAAAGAGATGAATCGTGATGGTGATGAAGATGATGTAATGATAAATGATATGAATAAATGATGAGATGATAAACGATATAAAAATATTTTGAGCAAAATCGAGCAAACCTTGGCCTACAATGCGATGGACAGCAAGTCTGCTACCCGCCTGCATTCCACGGGTGGACGAGCTTTAATTCGCCCGTTTTAAAGTCCATCGACCGGGTGCTTGGTTGGCCTTTGGACCACCCGACTGTTAATATATATAAATATAAATCTATAACTATAAATAAAAATATAAATATAAATCATAATATCATATATATTAAAAAAACAAGACCCTAACTATAATAGCACTTTTTTCTCTCTCTCAACCTCCCTTCTGTCATTTCTATCCTTTCAACATACATCCCCTCCCCCTCTCTCTACACCCGTTCACCCTTCTCGTTTCCTCATTCCTTTCAGACTTTCACGCCTCAATGGCCGCCATCCCTTCTTCTCTCCCTTTTTTCTTCTCCTCCATATTTCTCATCTTCTCTCCTCTTTTTTACCAGCTTCTCAGTTCTTTCCATTATTGTGGGTACTCATGGCCAACCTGCAATCTACGATAGCAAGACCTCATTTTGCTCGTGGGTCTCTTCCACTCAAAACCAAACCGTGGTTTTCAGTCAAAGAGATCCACTGTGACTATGTCTGACGAATGGCCTATAACGATCTGTCACCCCAGATCACAGCATGTGGGTCTGTGTACTATTATTACTTGCTTTCGTTTATTTGTTTCTTTTTTGTGAAACATTTTGGTTTTTTGTTGGATTTGTGATATTTTTCTGATACGTAAGTTTGTTTGTATTGATCTCTAAGTTTGTTTGTTTTTGTTTGGATTTTTATTGGACTTTTTTGTGTAAAAAATGTGGTGTTGAACAGGGTGTTTGACGATGGTGGCACCAAACCGACTCCCGCAATAGTAAAAGCCCCCCGTGCCTATATCCGCTTAATTATTTAGCCTACCTCTCAAGTCACAAGTAAGAGAGAAACATAATTTATGAATATATGATGTCTGCAAGGTAGACCATCGATAATGGTAGAAATAGAAAATGCGAAAAACAATACAAATATTTACACCTATCTTGATGTTATAAAAATAGTAATTTATTGGATAAATGTAATAAATGGCTTATCAAACCTTTAATTCTATAGCTTCGAAATAACTGCATTTCTTAACAACCTGTCATCACAAAATCTCTTGCAAAGATTAAAAATAAATTAAGGAAAATAATTGTATACAACAACAAATATCAATAATGATAACAATAATGAAACTAATGAGGATGATGGCCTCAACACTAATGACAATAATAATAAGAAAAGACGATGCAATGATTATTTAATGAGATCATGATCACAGATGAAGATGTATGAAAAATGTATGATGATGTGATGAGATCATGATCATAGATGAAGATATAACGAGATGGATCGTGACAGTTATGAAGATGAAGATGCGATGAGATCATGATGGTATGAAAAGATGATGAGATGATAAATGGTGAGATGATTATGATTATGCTGATATGTAAAGAGATGAATCGTGATGGTTATGAAGATGATGTAATGAGATCATGATGGCATGAAAAGATGATGTAATGATAAATGATATGAATAAATGATGAGATGATAAATGATATAAAAATATTACGAGCTAAATCGAGCAAACCTTGGCCTACAATGCGATGGACAGCAAGTCTGCTACCCGCCTGCATTCCACGGGTGGACGAGCTTTAATTCGCCCGTTTTAAAGTCCAACGACCGGGTGCTTCTTTGGCCTTTGGACCACCCGACCGTTAATATATATAAATATAAATCTATAACTATAAATAAAAAAATAAATATAAATCATAATATCATATATATTAAAAAAACAAGACCCTAACTATAATATCACTTTTTTCTCTCTCTCAATCTCCCTTCTGTCATTTCTGTCCTTTTAGCATACATCCCCAACTCCTCTCTCTACACCCCTTCGCCCTTCTCGTTTCCTCATTCCTTTCAGACTTCACGCCTCAATGGCCGCCATCCCTTCTTCTCTCCCTTTTTTCTTCTCCTCCATATTTCTCATCTTCTCTCCTCTTTTTTACCCGCTTCTCAGTTCTTTCCATTATTGTGGGTACTCATGGCCAACCTGCAATCTACGATAGTAAGGCCTCATTTTGCTCGTGGGTCTCTTCCACTCAAAACCAAACATTGTTTTCAGTCAAAGAGACCCACTGTGACTATGAGTGACGAATGGGCTATAAAGATCTGTGACCCGAGATCACGGCATGTGGGTCTGTGCACTATTATTACTTGCTTTCGTTTATTTATTTCTTTTTTGTGAGACGTTTTGTTTTTTTGTTGAATTTGTGATATTTTTCTGATACGTAAGTTTGTTTGTTTTGAACTCTAAGTTTGTTGGTTTTTTTGTTTGGATTTTTATTGGACTTTTTTGTGTAAAAAATGTGGTGTTGAACGGGGTGTTTGACGGTGGTAGCTCCAATCTGACTCCCGCAATAGTAAAAGCCCCCCGTGCCTCTTTCCGCTTAATTATTTAGCCTACCTATCAAGTCACAAGTAAGAGAGAAACATAATTTATGAATACATGATGTCTGCAAGGTAGACCATCAATAATGGTAGAAATAGAAAATGAGAAAAACAAGACAAATATTTATACCTATCTTGATGTTATAAAAATAGAAATCTATTGGATAATGTAATAAATGGCATATCAAACCTTTAATTTTATAGCTTCGAAATAACTTCATTTCTTAACAACCTGTCATCACAAAATCTCTTGCAAATATTAAAAATAAATTTAGGAAAATAATGGTATACAACAACAAATATCAATAATGATAACAATAATGAAACTAATTAGGATGATGACCTCAACACTAATGACAATAATAATAAGAAAAGACGATGCAATGATTATTTAATGAGATCATGATGACAGATAAAGATGTATGACGATGTATGAATGTAACGCCCCGTTCCCGGAGGTCCGGAGAGTTAGCTCTTAATACTTAAAATTAACTTAAATAACACAACTATAAACTCCAGAAAATCCCATAAAATATAAATACACTTAATCAAATCAAAAATCTAAATTCCTCCATGGCAACAATAAATAAAACCCCAATAACATAAATTAGAAATTTTCCCAAAACTCAAAACCATCCAAAACTCATTAAATCAAATACCCAAAAAAATAAATCAGTTTACTAACTACGACTCTCAAATAAGCATTTGTACCCTCAGGCACTTATTCCACTACGATCATCATACCTTGCTAAACTTTCTACTCTTGCTCTCCAGCTGAACTATCAAAATTATCTGAAAAATATATGGAGTTAAGGGGTGAGTTATCAACAACTCAGTAAGCAAAGAACATATACCAGTGTATAAACATGAGCATTTCCAGAAATCAGAATGCAGAACAAACAGTTTCATTTTCAGAGTGCAGAAGCAGAACATGTCATCAAAATATCAGAGCGAAGATTTGGAAATAATTTCATTAAAAATATACTTTGGCGTAGCACAAAAGATCATCATCATCGTCAGAACATCATATCAGAACAGAGGCCATGTATAACCCCCGTGGTAGGGTTGTGCATCTGCGGATAACCAAGCAGAATATAAAACACTCTGTCACCAAGGTATGCACTCAAAACAGAGACCACTACTATAACTCGTGGCAGGGCCGTATCCACTATTATTACATGTGGTTGGGCCGTATCCACTATTATAACCCGTTGTTGGGCCGTATCCACTATTGTAACCCGTGGTTGGGCCGTATGCCACAATTATCACCCGTGGCAAGGCCGTAATTGAACAGAGCGGAAACAGAATCAAACACAGAATCAGAGAGTCATGCCAAACGTTTTCAGAAATCACGTCTTATCCAAACAGGGTACAGAACCAAAAATCTTCAGAACAGAACAAAATCATATCATAACATAATTTATGCACAAATTTCATATTCGCTCTCTTTTTCAAAGTTCAGAAACAGAATGTCAAAAATAAGTTCATGTCTACACTAGTCATGATAGAAAATACTTTTTTCTTAAACAGAATCTCATGAGTAATGCAGAACAAAAAACTGAGGTAGTTCACATTTCTTTTCATAATAAAACATGCATATTTTCCAAAAAGGACCTCAGTTCATTTTATTTAATGCAAAGCCTAGCATAGGAACCCCGCTTACCTGGACTTCTTAGCTTTTCAGAAATTTCCTCAAAATGCTAAACAATTATTAATCGTCACCTATCAAATAATCAAGTAGTTCCCGTAAATTTCCAATCAACCACTTATTTCGATATTTAATCCTAACTTTCTAAAATAACCTACTTAATTACTCGAAACCTAAAATTTCATAACCTTAAAATTTATCATCCTTTTTCTAAAATCGCCACTGCCCAATTGATAACTTTGACTAAAAACATAAAAATATCTAACTTATTTATTAATGAAAACACTTATAAAGTCAATACTAGGTAATATAATTATCCCACAATATTTTAAAATAAACCATAACTATTTTTAAAATAGACTAAAACATATCTAAAATGTAAAAGTAACATCACACCAATAATATTTACTCTTAAAATAAATCTTTATTAATAACATTATGAAAATCATGTATTTTCTTAAAAACATTAAACCGAGACTATTTACTAAAAAAATAACCCATTTCAAACATAATCCCAAAAATAAACCTCTCACCCGAAAACAAAACTCTAGGAGCTTTCCATATATATATATATATATATATATATAAAGAAAATTAAAACTGTTCATAACTAACATATATACTAGCACGTATAATAACTAGGCGAACACATACGGGATTAAAACACCCAGTATGAGGCGGCAGCAACTTACCCAAGGAAACCGAGGCAACCGTAGAGGGGTGAGGAGCGACGGGGCTGGCTGGGTGAAATTGAGGTGGCGCGACAGAAGAACGGGATTGCGGCGGAGACTCCGTCTAGCTGGGCTGCGCACGAGTGAACGAGAGGGAGTGGTGAGCGAGGGAGAGAGACGGAGAGAGGTGAGGGAAAAACCGAGGGAGGTACTCACCGCGAGGGACAAGGCGGGACTGAGGCGGCTCGAGGTTGACGGAAGAGTGACAACCGGTAGATTCTGTGGCTGGTCCGATAGTTTCCCCGACGTACGGTGGTGACGAACCATATAATGGTGATGCTCTGTTTTTTAGAGGAGAAACAGAGGATTTTAATTCGGTAACAGCATGGGTTGCTGTTTCCCGTGGCTGTCGGAAGTGTTTTCCGAGGGTTGTTCTGGCGTCGGTTTTACGTGGGGGTGGAGGTTGGGGGAGGACGAACAGGGCAGCAGTGGTGACGAACGCGTTTGGCTTCCGAGAGGGTGTTGGACGGGAACGAGGATGGCTGGAAGGTGCAGAGATCGGGTTGCCGTTGCGTGGGGAGGAGTTTCTAGCGGCGGCAGTGTTGGGTAAAAAACTCAGTGCTTGGAAAAACATAAACATCTATAAAATATGTGAGGTGAAACCCTAAAGAGTCGAGAGAGACGTGTGTGTGCATGCATGACGTGAACGAAATGCATGTGTGAAGCATGCTGTGCGACGGAAAAGAAAAAAAAATATAAACCGTGCGAAAGAAATACTATAATCGGAAAGAGAAGGACACGAAAACAAAAAATAAAAAAATAAAACAAGCGGAGAGAATAAAAAATAAAAATAAATAAATAAACGGCATAGATCTCCAAAATTAAAAAAAAATAAAACAAAACACAGTCCAACTATACCAATCTTGGATCCGGGTGTTACATTCTCCCCCCTAAAAAAAAAAAATTCGTCCTCGAAATTTGCTAGTACCACCAACAAGGCCTAAATATTTATCCACTACAAACAACTCATGCCTACCCCAAAAGTTGATTATATTGCTGCACTAATTAAATAATCCAAAAATTGTCGAACCTAATATTTCAAATCCTAACTCTCCAATATTATCGATTGTATTCTCCTATAATATCCTTAGTCATACACGTTCGCACATACTGCCTTATCAAGTTTAGAATATAAACCTCCATAATGCAATTAAAGACCAACTAATAAATTCCAAAATCTCCACCTAATATAAAACCTCAATAAATACCGAAATACACTCTCAAACTATTATATCACTACCATCATGCTTCCACTGTTCACTCTAACAACTTATAGTCCTAAAACATTGAACCTCAAACACATACGTCGGAAAAGAACTAATCTCCACATTTAATCAATCTTTACCAGCTAAGCCTCACAAATAACTAAAAGAGAATTCCCAAAATAATATTTAAACCTCCAAATAATAGTACAGTCAAATGCTCCAATTTAAGTCCTAGGTAAACTCAAGTCACGAATTCCCGAATTCTTAGGAGATCTACTTCCAACCATAAATTTTCCTAAACTCCTCACTTCCAAAACACATACTAACTCATCAAACACCAAAAGCTAGAGCCTCGTAAATAAAAATATTGGGTCTAATCCCTTTGAAAACCCTTCCAACCAAACCACAATATTCTAATCTATACAACTAGAAAAGTTTCATGCAATCATGGTTAATCCAACTCAACTAAAACAAAAGCTTTCAAGGAAAAAAAAAATGGGGTACCTGTGATCGCATTGTTATCGTCCTCAATATCTTCGGTTGTCAATGCAAACACTCGAGCTGGTCCCATTCTTCGTTGATTGTTTCCCTGTGTCGTCTGACGGGGACCTGGAGGTGTGTTGGTCTTATTCTTGTCGTCTGACAGTAATGGGCATTCTCTGATGAAATGGCCATTCTTTCCACATCGGAAACATGACCCATTTTCCTTTCTACACTCCCCAGTGTGTACGTGGTTACAAAACTTGCAGGGGTTATTTGATTGATAACCTTGCATTTGCTTTTGCCCCGAGCTGCTCCCGTCATTTCTCTTTTTCCATTGCCCTTGATCCACTACAGATTGAGACCCCTGTGGCGCAGTCCTCTTCCTCTGTTCCAGTAGTGATGCGCTTCTTAGAAGGCTCCTCTCGAATACTGTGGCCTTATTCACCAACTCTGAGAAGTTCCGAATTTGAAAGCCCACAATTCTTTCATAAATCTTTTCACTCAGCCCTTGCTCAAACTTACGAGCCTTCTTCTCCTCATCAGGGATCAAATATGCAGCAAAGCGTGATAACTCAATAAATCTAGCTGCGTACTGGTGTACTGTCATAGCTCCCTGTACCAAATTAGCGAACTCCATAGCCTTGTCATCTCGAACTGAGGTTGGGAAAAAGCGTTCCAGAAATATCTGCTTGAAGTGCAGCCAACGGACTATTTCTGTCCCTTCCGCTTCTTTGATGGTTCTTTCAGAAATCCACCATCTTTTTGCTTCTCCAGTTAGTTTGAAAGCAGAGTATAGAACTTTTTGTTCGACCGTGCAGTTGATAACGCGGAGTATCTCCTCAATATCTTGGATCCAGTCTTCTGCTTAGGTTGCGTCGCCCCGACCATCGAAGGTGGGAGGATGCATTCGATTAAACTGCTCAATGGTACATCCCCATTCATCATTTGTCGCATTCAAACCCGATACACTTCTTTCTCGACGACGAGGTGGCATCCTGACAACTTGGTTTATTAAAAAAATAATAATAATAATATACAAAATAAAGGGGTTTGCACAAAATAAGCAAATGGTGATAATGGTAAAACAAACATAAATACATATATAAAAAAAAAAAATTTACAAGCAACAGAAGTAAGTCTATATTACTCTAGACTCTAAACCTTCCATCCTGTAGAAAGCCTTATATACGGTCTACAAAACCGGACCAAACCTCAATCCTCAAGAACATCTTAGAATATCTATAAACATTCCTACCCTTCAAATTCCATAAATATCTTTTCTAACACCTGAGACTTCTAATACCCTAAATACCCATAAAAATCACCTCCTATAGCCCACAATTGTCTACACCACAACTCAATTTCAACGTCATGACCCAGCGCCTACAAGAAATTTCTAAACCTCAAATCTGAAATTTCTTCCTAATCCCACAGATATCTAAACCTCCAAGGTTTATAGTATGCAGAATTCAAACCTGTCTCTGATACCAACTGTAACGCCCCGTTCCCGGAGGACCGGAGAGTTAGCTCTTAATACTTAAAATTAACTTATATAACATAACTAGAAACTCCAGAAAATCCCATAAAATATAAATACACTTAATCAAACCAAAAATCTAAATTCCTCCATGGCAACAATAAAGAAATCCCCAATAACATAAATTAGAAATTTTCCAAAAACTCGAAACCATCCTCAACTCGTTAAATCAAATACCCAAAAATATAAATCAGTTTACTAACTACGACTCTCAAATAAGCATTTGTACCCTCAGACACTTATTCGACTACGATCATCACACCTTGCTAAACTTTCTACTCTTGCTCTCCAGCTGAACCATCAAAATTATCTGAAAAATATATGGAGATAAGGGGTGAGTTATCAACAACTCAGTAAGCAAAGAACATATACCAGTGTGTAAATATGAGCATTTCCAGAAATTAGAATGCAGAACAAACATTTTCATTTTCAGAGTGCAGAAGCAGAACATGTCATCAAAATATCAGAGCGAAGATTTGGAAATAATTTCATTAAAAATATTCTTTGGCATAGCACAAAAGATCATCATCATCATCAGAACATCATATCAGAACAGAGGCCATGTATAACCCCCGTGGTAGGGTTGTGCATCTGCGGATAACCAAGCAGAATATAAAATACTCTGTCACCAATGTGTGCACTCAAAACTGAGACCACTACTATAACCCGTGGTCGTATCCACTATTATTACCCGTGGTTGAGCCGTATCCACTATTATAACCCGTGGTTGGGCCGTATCCACTATTGTAACCGTGGTTGGGCCGTATGCCACAATTATCACCCGTGGCAGGGCCGTAACTGAACAGAGCGGAAACAGAATCAAACTCAGAATTAGAGAGTCATGCCAAACGTTTTCAGAAATCACGTCTTATCCAAACAGGGTACAGAACCAAAAATCTTCGGAACAGAACAAAATCATATCACAACATAATTTATGCACAAATTTCATAGTCGCTCTCTTTTTCAAAGTTCAGAAACAGAATGTCAAAAATAAGCTCATGTCTACACTAGTCATGACAGAAAATAATTTCTTCTTAAACAGAATCTCATGAGTAATGCAGAACAAACAACTGAGGTAGTTCACATTTCTTTTCATAATAAAAAATGCATATTTTCCAAAAAGGACCTCAGTTCATTTTATTTAATGCAAAGCCTAGCATAGGAACTCCGCTTACCTGGACTTCTTAGCTTTTCAGAAATTTCCTCAAAATGCTGAACAATTATTAATCGTCACCTATCAAATAATCAAGTAGTTCCCGTAAATTTCCAATCAACCACTTATTTCGATATTTAATCCTAACTTTCTAAAATAACCTACTTAATTACTCAAAACCTAAATTTATCATCCTTTTTCTAAAATCGCCACTACCCAATTGATAACTTTGACAAAAAACATAAAAATATCTAACTTATTTATTAATGAAAACACTTATAAAGTCAATACTAGGTAATATAATTATCCCACAATATTTTAAAATAAACCATAACTATTTTTAAAATAGACTAAAACATATCTAAAATGTAAAAGTAACATCACACCAATAATATTTACTCTTAAAATAAATCTTTATTAATAACATTATGAAAATCATGTATTTTCTTAAAAACATTAAACCGAGACTATTTACAAAAAAAATAACCCATTCAAACATAATCCCAAAAATAAACCTCTCACCCGAAAACAAAACTCTAGGAGCTTTCCATATATATATATATATAAAGAAAATTAAAACTGTTCATAACTAACATATATACTAGCACGTATAATAACTAGGCGAACACATACGAGATTAAAACACCCAGTATGCGGCGGCAGCAACTTACCAAAGGAAAACGAGGCACCCGCGGATGGGTGAGGAGCGACGGGGCTGGCTGGGGGAAATTGAGGTGGCGCGACAGAAGAACGGGATTGCGGCGGAGACTCCGTCTAGCTGGGCTGCGCACTAGTGAACGAGAGGGAGTGGTGAGCGAGGGAGAGAGACGGAGAGAGGTGAGGGAAAAACCGAGGGAGGTACTCACCGCGAGGGACAAGGCGGGACTGAGGCGGCTCGAGGTTGACGGAAGAGTGACAACCGGTAGATTCTGTGGCTGGTCCGATAGTTTCCTCGACGTACGGTGGTGACGAACCGTATAGTGGTGATGCTCTGTTTTTTAGAGGAGAAACAGAGGATTTTAATTCGGTAACAGCATGGGTTGCTGTTTCCCGTGGCTGTCGGAAGTGTTTTCCGAGGGTTGTTCTGGCGTCGGTTTTACGTGGGGGTGGAGGTTGGGGGAGGACGAACAGGGCAGCAGTGGTGACGAACGCGTTTGGCTTCCGAGAGGGTGTTGGACGGCAACGGGGATGGCTGGAAGGTGTAGAGATCGGGTTGCCGTTGCGGGGGGGGGAGTTTCTAGCGGCGGCAGTGTTGGGTAAAAAACTGAGCGCTTGGAAAAACATAAACATCTATAAATATGTGAGGTGAAACCCTAAAGAGTCGAGAGAGACGTGTGTGTGCATGCATGCCGTGAACGAAATGCATGTGTGAAGCATGTTGTGCGACGGAAAAGAAAAAAAAATATAAACCGTGCGAAAGAAATACTATAAACGGAAAGAGAAGGACACGAAAACAAAAAAATAAAAAAATAAAACAAGCGGGGAGAATAAAAAATAAAAATAAATAAATAAATAAACGGCATAGATCTTCAAAATAAAAAAATAAAATAAAACAAAACACAGTCCAACTATACCAATCTGGGATCTGGGTGTTACAATGAAGATTGGATGAGATCATGATGACAGATGAAGATGTATGACAATGTATGATGATGTGATGAGATCATGATGATAGATGAAGATATAACGAGATGGATCGTGACAGTTATGAAGATGAAGATGCGATGAGATCATGATGGTATGAAAAGATGATGAGATGATAAATGGTGAGATGATTATGATTATGCTGATATGTAAAGAGATGAATCGTGATGGTTATGAAGATGATGTAAAGAGATCATGATGACGTGAAAAGATGATGTAATGATAAATGATATGAATAAATGATGAGATGATAAATGATACAAAAATATTACGAGCTAAACCGAGCAAACCTTGGCCTACAATGAGATGGACAGCAAGTCTGCTACCCGACTGCATTCCACGGGTGGACGAGCTTTAATTCGCCCGTTTTAAAGTCCATCGACCGGGTGCTTGGTTGGCCTTTGGACCACCCGACCGTTAATATATATAAATATAAATCTATAACTATAAAT
Organism: Juglans mandshurica; assembly: GCA_022457165.1. Taxonomy (NCBI): domain Eukaryota; kingdom Viridiplantae; phylum Streptophyta; class Magnoliopsida; order Fagales; family Juglandaceae; genus Juglans; species Juglans mandshurica. The sequence continues at coordinate 7,976,438 of CM039625.1, forward strand.
ATAAATATAAATATAAATCATAATATCATATATATTAAAAAAACAAGACCCTAACTATAATAGCACTTTTTTCTCTCTCTCAATCTCCCTTCTATCATTTCTATCCTTTCAGCATACATCCCCTCCCCCTCTCTCTACACCCCTTCACCCTTCTCGTTTCCTCATTCCTTTCAGACAATCACGCCTCAATGGCCGCCATCCTTTCTTCCTCCCTTTTTACTTCTCCTCCATATTTCTCATCTTCTCTCCTCTTTTTTACCAGATTCTCAGTTCTTTCCATTATTGTGGGTACTCATGGCCAACCTGCAATCTACGATAGTAAGACCAAATTTTGCTCGTGGGTCTCTTACACTCAAATCCAAACCGTGGTTTTCAGTCAAAGAGACCCACTGTGACTATGAGTGACGAATGGGCTATAAAGATATGTGACCCGAGATCACGGCATGTGGGTATGTGCACTATTATTACTTGCTTTCGTTTATTTGTTTCTTTTTCGTGAATTGTTTTGTTTTTTTGTTGGATTTGTGATATTTTTCTGATACGTAAGTTTGTTTGTTTTGATCTCTAAGTTTGTTGGTTTTTTTGTTTGGATTTTTATTGGACTTATTTGTGTAAAAAATGTAGTGTTGAACGAGGTGTTTGACGGTAGTGGCTCCAATCCGACTCCCGCAATAGTAAAAGCCCCCGTGCCTGTTTCCGCTTAATTATTTAGCCTACCTCTCAAGTCACAGGTAAGAAAGCAACATAATTTATGAATATATGATGTCTTCAACGTAGACCATCAATAATGGTAGAAATAGAAAATGCGAAAAACAATACAAATATTTATACCTATCTTGATGTTATAAAAATAGAAATCTATAGGATAAATGTAATAAATGGCATATCAAACCTTTAATTTTATAGCTTCGAAATAACTTTATTTCTTAACAACCTGTCATCACAAAATCTCTTGGAAATATTAAAAATAAATTAAGGAAAATAATGGTATACAACAACAAATATCAATAATGATAACAATAATGAAACTAATGAGGATGATGACCTCAACACTAATGACAATAATAATAAGAAAAGACGATGCAATGATTATTTAATGAGATCATGATGACAGATTAAGATGTATGACGATGTATGATGATGTGATGAGATCATGATGACAGATGAAGATGTATGTTAATGAATGATGATGTGATGAGATCATGATCATAGATGAAGATATAACGAGATGGATCGTGACAGTTATGAAGATGAAGATGCGATGAGATCATGATGGTATGAAAAGATGATGAGATGATAAATGGTGAGATGATTATGATTATGCTGATATGTAAAGAGATGAATCGTGATGGTTATGAAGATGATGTAATGAGATCATGATGACGTGAAAATATGATGTAATGATAAATTATATGAATAAATGATGAGATGATAAACGATATAAAAATATTACGAGCAAAACCGAGCAAACCTTGGCCTACAATGCGATGGACAGCAAGTCTGCTACCCGCCTGCATTCCACGGGTGGACGAGCTTTAATTCGCCCGTTTTAAAGTCCATCGACCGGGTGCTTGGTTGGCCTTTGGACCACCCGACCGTTAATATATATAAATATAAATCTATAACTATAAATAAAAATATAAATATAAATCATAATATCATATATATTAAAAAAACAAGACCCTAAATATAATAGCACTTTTTTCTCTCTCTCAATCTCCCTTCTGTCATTTCTATCCTTTCAGCATACATCCCCTCCCCCTCTCTCTACACCCTTTCACCCTTCTCGTTTCCTCATTCCTTTCAGACTTTCACGCCTCAATGGCAGATGATGATGACAGATGCCGATGTATGACGATGTATGATGATTGGATGAGATCATGATGACAGATGAAGATGTATGACAATGTATGATGATGTGATGAGATCATGATGATAGATGAAGATATAACGAGATGGATCGTGAAAGTTATGAAGATGAAGATGCGATGAGATCATGATGGTATGAAAAGATGATGAGATGATAAATGGTGAGATGATTATGATTATGCTGATATGTAAAGAGATGAATCGTGATGGTTATGAAGATGATGTAATGAGATCATGATGACGTGAAAATATGATGTAATGATAAATTATATGAATAAATGATGAGATGATAAACGATATAAAAATATTACGAGCAAAACCGAGCAAACCTTGGCCTACAATGCGATGGACAGCAAGTCTGCTACCCGCCTGCATTCCACGGGTGGACGAGCTTTAATTCGCCCGTTTTAAAGTCCATCGACCGGGTGCTTGGTTGGCCTTTGGACCACCCGACCGTTAATATATATAAATATAAATCTATAACTATAAATAAAAATATAAATATAAATCATAATATCATATATATTAAAAAAACAAGACCCTAAATATAATAGCACTTTTTTCTCTCTCTTAATCTCCCTTCTGTCATTTCTATCCTTTCAGCATACATCCCCTCCCCCTCTCTCTACACCCTTTCACCCTTCTCGTTTCCTCATTCCTTTCAGACTTTCACGCCTCAATGGCAGATGATGATGACAGATGCCGATGTATGACGATGTATGATGATTGGATGAGATCATGATGACAGATGAAGATGTATGACAATGTATGATGATGTGATGAGATCATGATGATAGATGAAGATATAACGAGATGGATCGTGACAGTTATGAAGATGAAGATGCGATGAGATCATGATGGTATGAAAAGATGATGAGATGATAAATGGTGAGATGATTATGATTATGCTGATATGTAAAGAGATGAATCGTGATGGTTATGAAGATGATGTAATGAGATCATGATGACGTGAAAAGATGATGTAATGATAAATTATATGAATAAATGATGAGATGATAAACGATATAAAAATATTACGAGCAAAACCGAGCAAACCTTGGCCTATAATGCGATGGACAGCAAGTCTGCTACCCGCCTGCATTCCACGGGTGGACGAGCTTTAATTTGCCCGTTTTAAAGTCCATCGACCGGGTGCTTGGTTGGCCTTTGGACCACCCGACCGTTAATATATATAAATATAAATCTATAACTATAAATAAAAATATAAATATAAATCATAATATCATATATATTAAAAAAACAAGACCCTAAATATAATAGCACTTTTTTCTCTCTCTCAATCTCCCTTCTGTCATTTCTATCCTTTCAGCATACATCCCCTCCCCCTCTCTCTACACCCTTTCACCCTTCTCGTTTCCTCATTCCTTTCAGACTTTCACGCTTCAATGGCAGATGATGATGACAGATGCCGATGTATGACGATGTATGATGATTGGATGAGATCATGATGACAGATGAAGATGTATGACAATGTATGATGATGTGATGAGATCATGATGATAGATGAAGATATAACGAGATGGATCGTGACAGTTATGAAGATGAAGATGCAATGAGATCATGATGGTATGAAAAGATGATGAGATGATAAATGGTGAGATGATTATGATTATGTTGATATGTAAAGAGATGAATCGTGATGGTGATGAAGATGATGTAATGAGATCATGATGACGTGAAAAGATGATGTAATGATAAATGATATGAATAAATGATGAGATGATAAACGATATAAAAATATTTTGAGCAAAACCGAGCAAACCTTGGCCTACAATGCGATGGACAGCAAGTCTGCTACCCGCCTGCATTCCACGGGTGGACGAGCTTTAATTCGCCCGTTTTAAAGTCCATCGACCGGGTGCTTGGTTGGCCTTTGGACCACCCGACTGTTAATATATATAAATATAAATCTATAACTATAAATAAAAATATAAATATAAATCATAATATCATATATATTAAAAAAACAAGACCCTAACTATAATAGCACTTTTTTCTCTCTCTCAACCTCCCTTCTGTCATTTCTATCCTTTCAACATACATCCCCTCCCCCTCTCTCTACACCCGTTCACCCTTCTCGTTTCCTCATTCCTTTCAGACTTTCACGCCTGAATGGCCGCCATCCCTTCTTCTCTCCCTTTTTTCTTCTCCTCCATATTTCTCATCTTCTCTCCTCTTTTTTACCAGCTTCTCAGTTCTTTCCATTATTGTGGGTACTCATGGCCAACCTGCAATCTACGATAGTAAGACCTCATTTTGCTCGTGGGTCTCTTCCACTCAAAACCAAACCGTGGTTTTCAGTCAAAGAGACCCACTGTGACTATGAGATACGAAAGGGCTATAAAGATCTGTGACCCGAGATCACGGCATGTTGGTCTGTGCACTATTATTACTTGCTTTCGTTTATTTGTTTATTTTTTGTGAAACGTTTTCTTTTTTTGTTGGATTTGTGATATTTTTCTGATACGTAAGTTTGTTTGTTTTGATCTCTAAGTTTGTTGGTTTTTTTGTTTGGATTTTTATTGGACTTTTTTGTGTAAAAAATGTGGTGTTGAACGGGGTGTTTGACGGTGGTGGCTTCAATCCGACTCCCGCAATAGTAAACGCCCCCTGTGCCTGTTTCCGCTTAATTATTTAGCCTACCTCTCAAGTCACAAGTAAGAGAGCAACATAATTTATGAATATATGATGTCTGCGAGCTAGGCCATCAATAAAGGTCGAAATAGAAAATGCGAAAAACAATAGAAATATTTATACCTATCTTGATGTTATAAAAATAGAAATCTATAGGATAAATGTAATAAATGGCATACAAACCTTTAATTTTATAGCTTCAAAATAACTTCATTTGTTAACAACCTGTCATCATAAAATCACAGGCAAATATTAAAAATAAATTAAGGAAAATAATGGTATACAACAACAAATATCAATAATGATAACAGTAATGACACTAATGAGGATGATGACCTCAACACTAATGACAAAAATAATAAGAAAAGACGATGCAACGATGACAGATGAAGATGTATGATGATTGGACGAGATCATGATGACAGATGAAGTTGTATGACAATGTATGATGATGTGATGAGATCATGATGATAGATGAAGATATAACTAGATGGATCGTGACAGTTATGAAGATGAAGATGCGATGAGATCATGATGGTATGAAAAGATGATGAGATGATAAATGGTGAGATGATTATGATTATGCTGATATGTAAAGAGATGAATCGTGATGGTTATGAAGATGATGTAATGAGATCATGATGACGTGAGAAGATGATGCAATGATAAATGATATGAATTAATAATGAGATGATAAATGATATAAAAATATTACGAGCTAAACCGAGCAAACCATGGCCTACAATGCGATGGACAGCAAGTCTGCTACCCGCCTGCATTCCACGAGTGGATGAGCTTTAATTCGCCCGTTTTAAAGCCCAACGACCGGGTGCTTGGTTGGCCTTTGGACCACCCGACCGTTAATATATATAAATATAAATCTATAACTATAAATATAAATATAAATATAAATCATAATATCATATATATTAAAAAAACAAGACCCTAACTATAATAGCACTTTTTTCGCACTCTCAATCTCCCTTCTGTCATTTCTATTCTTTCAGCATACATCCCCTCCCCCTCTCTCTACACCCTTTCACCTTTCTCGTTTCCTCATTCCTTTCAGACTTTTACGCCTCAATGGCCGCCATCCCTTCTTCTCTCCCTTTTTTCTTCTCCTCCATATTTCTCATCTTCTATGCTCTTTTTTACCAGCTTCTCAGTTCTTTCCATTATTGTGGGTACTCATGGCCAACCTGCAATCTACGATAGTAAGACCTCATTTTGCTCGTGGGTCTCTTCCACTCAAAACCAAACCGTGGTTTTCAATCAAAGAGACCCACTGTGACTATGAGATACGAAAGGGCTATAAATATCTGTGACCCGAGATCACGGCATGTTGGTCTGTGCACTATTATTACTTGCTTTCGTTTATTTGTTTATTTTTTGTGAAACCTTTTTTTTTTTTGTTGGATTTGTGATATTTTTCTGATACGTAAGTTTGTTTGTTTTCATCTCTGAGTTTGTTGGTTTTTTTGTTTGGATTTTTATTGGACTTTTTTGTGTAAAAAATGTGGTGTTGAACGGGGTGTTTGACGGTGGTGGCTCCAATCCGACTCCCGCAATAGTAAACGCCCCCCGTGCCTGTTTCCGCTTAATTATTTAGCCTACCTCCCAAGTCACAAGTAAGAGAGCAACATAATTTATGAATATATGATGTCTGCAAGCTAGACCATCAATAATGGTAGAAATAGAAAATGCGAAAAACAATACAAATATTTATACCTATCTTGATGTTATAAAAATATAAATCAGTAGGATAAATGTAATAAATGGCATATCAAACCATTAATTTTATAGCTTCAAAATAACTTCATTTGTTAACAACCTGTCATCACAAAATCTCAGGCAAATATTAAAAATAAATTAAGGAAAATAATGGTATAAAACAACAAATATCAATAATGATAACAATAATGAAACTAATGAAGATGATGACCTCAACACTAATGACAAAAATAATAAGAAAAGACGATGCAATGATTATTTAATGAGATCATGATGACAGATGAAGATGTATGATGATTGGACGAGATCATGACGACAGATGAAGATGTATGACAATGTATGATGATGTGATGAGATCATGATGATAGATGAAGATATAACTAGATGGATCGTGACAGTTATGAAGATGAAGATGCGATGAGATCATGATGGTATGAAAAGATGATGAGATGATAAATGGTGAGATGATTATGATTATGCTGATATGTAAAGAGATGAATCGTGATGATTATGAAGATGATGTAATGAGATCATGATGACATGAAAAGATGATGTAATGATAAATGATATGAATTAATGATGAGATGATAAAAGATATAAAAATATTACGAGCTTAACCGAGCAAACCTTGGCCTACAATGCGAGGGACAGCAAGTCTGCTACCCGCCTGCATTTCACGAGTGGACGAGCTTTAATTCGCCCGTTTTAAAGTCCAACGACCGGGTACTTGGTTGGCCTTTGGACCACCCGACCGTTAATATATATAAATATAAATCTATTAACTATAAATATAAATATAAATATAAAACATAACATCATATATATTAAAAAAACAAGACCCTAACTGTAATAGCACTTTTTTCGCACTCTCCATCTCCCATCTGTCATTTCTATCCTTCCGGCATACATCCCCTCCCCCTCTCACTACACCCGTTCACCCTTCTCGTTTCCTCATTCCTTTCAGACTTTCACGCCTCAATGGCCGCCATCCCTTCTTCTCTCCCTTTTATCTTCTCCTCCATATTTCTCATCTTCTCTCCTCTTTTTTACCAGCTTCTCAGTTCTTTCCATTATTGTGGGTACTCATGGCCAACCTGCAATCTACGATAGTAAGACCTCATTTTGCTCGTGGGTCTCTGTGACCCGAGATCACGGCATGTGGGTCTGTGCACTATTATTTCTTGCTTTCGTTTATTTGTTTATTTTTTGTGAAACGTTTTGTTTTTTTGTTGGATTTGTGATATTTTTCTTATACGTAAGTTTGTTTGTTTTGATCTCTGAGTTTGTTGTTTTTTTGTTTCGATTCTTATTGGACTTTTTTGTGTAAAAAATGTGGTGTTGAACGGGGTGTTTGATGGTGGCGGCTCCAATCCGACTCCCGCAAAAGTAAACGCCCCCCGTGCCTGTTTCCACCTAATTATTTAGCCTACCTCTCAAGTCACAAGTAAGAGAGCAACATAATTTATGAATATATGATGTCTGCAAGCTAGACCATCAATAATGGTAGAAATAGAAAATGCGAAAAACAATACAAATATTTATACCTATCTTGATGTTATAAAAATAGAAATATATAGGATAAATGTAATAAATGGCATATCAAACCTTTAATTTTATAGCTTCAAAATAACTTCATTTGTCAACAACCTGTCATCACAAAATCTCAGGCAAATATTAAAAATAAATTAAGGAAAATAATGGTATACAACAACAAATATCAATAATGATAACAATAATGAAACTAATGAGGATGATGACCTCAACACTAATGACAAAAATAATAAGAAAAGACGATGCAATGATTATTTAATGAGATCATGATGACAGATGAAGATGTATGACGATGTATGATGATTGGACGAGATCATGATGACAGATGAAGATGTATGACAATGTATGATGATGTGATGAGATCATGATGATAGATGAAGATATAACTAGATGGATCGTGACAGTTATGAAGATGAAGATGCGATGAGATCATGATGGTATGAAAAGATGATGAGATGATAAATGGTGAGATGATTATGATTATGCTGATATGTAAAGAGATGAATCGTGATGGTTATGAAGATGATGTAATGAGATCATGATGACGTGAAAAGATGATGCAATGATAAATGATATGAATTAATGATGAGATGATAAATGATATAAAAATATTACGAGCTAAACCGAGCAAACCTTGGCCTACAATGCGATGGACAGCAAGTCTGCTACCCGCCTGCATTCCACGAGTGGACGAGCTTTAATTCGCCCGTTTTAAAGTCCAACGACCGGGTGCTTGGTTGGCCTTTGGACCACCCGACCGTTAATATATATAAATATAAATCTATAACTATAAATATAAATATAAATCATAATATCATAAATATTAAAAAAACAAGACTCTAACAATAATAGCACTTTTTTCGCACTCTCAATCTCCCTTCTGTCATTTCTATCCTTTCAGCATACATCCCCTCCCCCTCTCTCTACACCCCTTCACCCTTCTCGTTTCCTCATTCCTTTCAGACTTTCACGCCTCAATGGCCGCCATCCCTTCTTCTCTCCCATTTTTCTTCTCCTCCATATTTCTCATCTTCTCTCCTCTTTTTTACCAGCTTCTCAGTTCTTTCCATTATTGTGGGTACTCATGGCCAACCTGCAATCTACGATAGTAAGACCTCATTTTGCTCGTGGGTCTCTTCCACTCAAAACCAAACCGTGGTTTTCAGTCAAAGAGACCCACTGTGACTATGAGTGACGAATAGGCTATAAAGATCTGTGACCCGAGATCACAGCATGTGGGTCTGTGCACTATTATTACTTGCTTTCGTTTATTTGTTTATTTTTTGTGAAACGTTTTCTTTTTTTGTTGGATTTGTGATATTTTTTTCATACGTAAGTTTGTTTGTTTTCATCTCTGAGTTTGTTGGTTTTTTTGTTTGGATTTTTATTGGACTTTTTTGTGTAAAAAATGTGGTGTTGAACGGGGTGTTTGACGGTGGTGGCTCCAATCCGACTCCCGCAATAGTAAACGCCCCCCGTGCCTGTTTCCGCTTAATTATTTAGCCTACCTCCCAAGTCACAAGTAAGAGAGCAACATAATTTATGAATATATGATGTCTACAAGCTAGACCATCAATAATGGTAGAAATAGAAAATGCGAAAAACAATACAAATATTTATACCTATCTTGATGTTATAAAAATATAAATCAGTAGGATAAATGTAATAAATGGCATATCAAACCTTTAATTTTATAGCTTCAAAATAACTTCATTTGTTAACAACCTGTCATCACAAAATCTCAGGCAAATATTAAAAATAAATTAAGGAAAATAATGGTATAAAACAACAAATATCAATAATGATAACAATAATGAAACTAATGAAGATGATGACCTCAACACTAATGACAAAAATAATAAGAAAAGACGATGCAATGATTATTTAATGAGATCATGATGACAGATGAAGATGTATGATGATTGGACGAGATCATGACGACAGATGAAGATGTATGACAATGTATGATGATGTGATGAGATCATGATGATAGATGAAGATATAACTAGATGGATCGTGACAGTTATGAAGATGAAGATGCGATGAGATCATGATGGTATGAAAAGATGATGAGATGATAAATGGTGAGATGATTATGATTATGCTGATATGTAAAGAGATGAATCGTGATGATTATGAAGATGATGTAATGAGATTATGATGACGTGAAAAGATGATGTAATGATAAATGATATGAATTAATGATGAGATGATAAAAGATATAAAAATATTACGAGCTTAACCGAGCAAACCTTGGCCTACAATGCGAGGGACAGCAAGTCTGCTACCCGCCTGCATTCCACGAGTGGACGAGCTTTAATTCGCCCGTTTTAAAGTCCAACGACCGGCTACTTGGTTGGCCTTTGGACCACCCGACCGTTAATATATATAAATATAAATGTATAACTATAAATATAAATATAAATATAAAACATAATATCATATATATTAAAAAAACAAGACCCTAACTATAATAGCACTTTTTTCGCACTCTCCATCTCCCATCTATCATTTCTATCCTTTCGGCATACATCCCCTCCCCCTCTCACTACACCCTTTCACCCTTCTCGTTTCCTCATTCCTTTCAGACTTTCACGCCTCAATGGCCGCCATCCCTTCTTCTCTCCCTTTTATCTTCTCCTCCATATTTCCCATCTTCTCTCCTCTTTTTTACCAGCTTCTCAGTTCTTTCCATTATTGTGGGTACTCATGGCCAACCTGCAATCTACGATAGTAAGACCTCATTTTGCTCGTGGGTCTCTGTGACCCGAGATCACGGCATGTGGGTCTGTGCACTATTATTTCTTGCTTTCGTTTATTTGTTTATTTTTTGTGAAACGTTTTTTTTTTTTGTTGGATTTGTGATATTTTTCTGATACGTAAGTTTGTTTGTTTTGATCTCTGAGTTTGTTGTTTTTTGGTTTGGATTCTTATTGGACTTTTTTGTGTAAAAAATGTGGTGTTGAACGGGGTGTTTGATGGTGGCGGCTCCAATCCGACTCCCGCAAAAGTAAACGCCCCCCGTGCATATTTCCACTTAATTATTTAGCCTACCTCTCAAGTCACAAGTAAGAGAGCAACATAATTTATGAATATATGATGTCTGCAAGCTAGACCATCAATAATGGTAGAAATAGGAAATGCGAAAAACAATACAAATATTTATACCTATCTTGATGTTATAAAAATAGAAATATATAGGATAAATGTAATAAATGGCATATCAAACCTTTAATTTTATAGCTTCAAAATAACTTCATTTGTCAACAACCTGTCATCACAAAATCTCAGGCAAATATTAAAAAATAAATTAAGGAAAATAATGGTATACAACAACAAATATCAATAATGATAACAATAATGAAACTAATGAGGATGATGACCTCAACACTAATGACAAAAATAATAAGAAAAGACGATGCAATGATTATTTAATGAGATCATGATGACAGATGAAGATGTACGACGATGTATGATGATTGGACGAGATCATGATGACAGATGAAGATGTATGACAATGTATGATGATGTGATGAGATCATGATGATAGATGAAGATATAACTAGATGGATCGTGACAGTTATGAAGATGAAGATGCGATGAGATCATGATGGTATGAAAAGATGATGAGATGATAAATGGTGAGATGATTATGATTATGCTGATATGTAAAGAGATGAATCGTGATGGTTATGAAGATGATGTAATGAGATCATGATGACGTGAAAAGATGATGCAATGATAAATGATATGAATTAATGATGAGATGATAAATGATATAAAAATATTACGAGCTAAACCGAGCAAACCTTGGCCTACAATGCGATGGACAGCAAGTCTGCTACCCGCCTGCATTCCACGAGTGGACGAGCTTTAATTCGCCCGTTTTAAAGTCCAACGACTGGGTGCTTGGTTGGCCTTTGGACCACCCGACCGTTAATATATATAAATATAAATCTATAACTATAAATATAAATCATAATATCATAATATCATAAATATTAAAAAAACAAGACTCTAACAATAATAGCACTTTTTTCGCACTCTCAATCTCCCTTCTGTCATTTCTATCCTTTCAGCATACATCCCCTCCCCCTCTCTCTACACCCCTTCACCCTTCTCGTTTCCTCATTCCTTTCAGACTTTCACGCCTCAATGGCCGCCATCCCTTCTTCTCTCCCATTTTTCTTCTCCTCCATATTTCTCATCTTCTCTCCTCTTTTTTACCAGCTTCTCAGTTCTTTCCATTATTGTGGGTACTCATGGCCAACCTGCAATCTACGATAGTAAGACCTCATTTTGCTCGTGGGTCTCTTCCACTCAAAACCAAACCGTGGTTTTCAGTCAAAGAGACCCACTGTGACTATGAGTGACGAATAGGCTATAAAGATCTGTGACCCGAGATCACAGCATGTGGGTCTGTGCACTATTATTACTTGCTTTCGTTTATTTGTTTATTTTTTGTGAAACGTTTTCTTTTTTTGTTGGATTTGTGATATTTTTTTCATACGTAAGTTTGTTTGTTTTCATCTCTGCGTTTGTTGGTTTTTTTGTTTGGATTTTTATTGGACTTTTTTGTGTAAAAGATGTGGTGTTGAACGGGGTGTTTGACGGTGGTGGCTCCAATCCGACTCCCGCAATAGTAAACGCCCCCCGTGCCTGTTTCCGCTTAATTATTTAGCCTACCTCCCAAGTCACAAGTAAGAGAGCAACATAATTTATGAATATATGATGTCTGCAAGCTAGACCATCAATAATGGTAGAAATAGAAAATGCGAAAAACAATACAAATATTTATACCTATCTTGATGTTATAAAAATATAAATCAGTAGGATAAATGTAATAAATGGCATATCAAACCTTTAATTTTATAGCTTCAAAATAACTTCATTTGTTAACAACCTGTCATCACAAAATCTCACGCAAATATTAAAAATAAATTAAGGAAAATAATGGTATAAAACAACAAATATCAATAATGATAACAATAATGAAACTAATGAAGATGATGACCTCAACACTAATGACAAAAATAATAAGAAAAGACGATGCAATGATTATTTAATGAGATCATGATGACAAATGAAGATTTATGATGATTGGACGAGATCATGATGACAGATGAAGATGTATGACAATGTATGATGATGTGATGAGATCATGATGATAGATGAAGATATAACTAGATGGATCGTGACAGTTATGAAGATGAAGATGCGATGAGATCATGATGGTATGAAAAGATGATGAGATGATAAATGGTGAGATGATTATGATTATGCTGATATGTAAAGAGATGAATCGTGATGATTATGAAGATGATGTAATGAGATCATGATGACGTGAAAAGATGATGTAATGATAAATGATATGAATTAATGATGAGATGATAAAAGATATAAAGATATTACGAGCTTAACCGAGCAAACCTTGGCCTACAATGCGAGGGACAGCAAGTCTGCTACCCGCCCGCATTCCACGAGTGGACGAGCTTTAATTCGCCCGTTTTAAAGTCCAACGACCGGGTACTTGGTTGGCCTTTGGACCACCCGACCGTTAATATATATAAATATAAATCTATAACTATAAATATAAATATAAATATAAAACATAATATCATATATATTAAAAAAACAAGACCCTAACTATAATAGCACTTTTTTCGCACTCTCCATCTCCCATCTGTCATTTCTATCCTTTCGGCATACATCCCCTCCCCCTCTCACTACACCCTTTCACCCTTCTCGTTTCCTCATTCCTTTCAGACTTTCACGCCTCAATGGCCGCCATCCCTTCTTCTCTCCCTTTTTTCTTCTCCTCCATATTTCTCATCTTCTCTCCTCTTTTTTACCAGCTTCTCAGTTCTTTCCATTATTGTGGGTACTCATGGCCAACCTGCAATCTACAATAGTAAGACCTCATTTTGCTCGTGGGTCTCTGTGACCCGAGATCACGGCATGTGGGTCTGTGCACTATTATTTCTTGCTTTCGTTTATTTGTTGGATTTGTGATATTTTTCTGATACGTAAGTTTGTTTGTTTTGATCTCTGAGTTTGTTGTTTTTTTGTTTGGATTCTTATTGGACTTTTTTGTGTAAAAAATGTGGTGTTGAACGGGGTGTTTGATGGTGGCGGCTCCAATCCGACTCCCGCAAAAGTAAACGCCCCCCGTGCCTGTTTCCACTTAATTATTTAGCCTACCTCTCAAGTCACAAGTAAGAGAGCAACATAATTTATGAATATATGATGTCTGCAAGCTAGACCATCAATAAGGGTAGAAATAGAAAATGCGAAAAACAATACAAATATTTATACCTATCTAGAAGTTATAAAAATAGAAATATATAGGATAAATGTAATAAATGGCATATCAAACCTTTAATTTTATAGCTTCAAAATAACTTCATTTGTCAACAACCTGTCATCACAAAATCTCAGGCAAATATTAAAAAATAAATTAAGGAAAATAATGGTATACAACAACAAATATCAATAATGATAACTATAATGAAACTAATGAGGATGATGACCTCAACACTAATGACAAAAATAATAAGAAAAGACGATGCAATGATTATTTAATGAGATCATGATGACAGATGAAGATGTACGACGATGTATGATGATTGGACGAGATCATGATGACAGATGAAGATGTATGACAATGTATGATGATGTGATGAGATCATGATGATAGATGATGATATAACTAGATGGATCGTGACAGTTATGAAGATGAAGATACGATGAGATCATGATGGTATGAAAAGATGATGAGATGATAAATGGTGAGATGATTATGATTATGCTGATATGTAAAGAGATGAATCGTGATGGTTATGAAGATGATGTAATGAGATCATGATGACGTGAAAAGATGATGCAATGATAAATGATATGAATTAATGATGAGATGATAAATGATATAAAAATATTACGAGCTAAACCGAGCAAACCTTGGCCTACAATGCGATGGACAGCAAGTCTGCTACCCACCTGCATTCCACGAGTGGACGAGCTTTACTTCGCCCATTTTAAAGTCCAACGACCGGGTGCTTGGTTGGCCTTTGGACCACCCGACCGTTAATATATATAAATATAAATCTATAACTATAAATATAAATACAAATCATAATATCATAAATATTAAAAAAACAAGACTCTAACAATAATAGCACTTTTTTCGCACTCTCAATCTCCCTTCTGTCATTTCTATCCTTTCAGCATACATCCCCTCCCCCTCTCTCTACACCCGTTCACCCTTCTCGTTTCCTCATTCCTTTCAGACTTTCACGCCTCAATGGCCGCCATCCCTTCTTCTCTCCCATTTTTCTTCTCCTCCATATTTCTCATCTTCTCTCCTCTTTTTTACCAGCTTCTCAGTTCTTTCCATTATTGTGGGTACTCATGGCCAACCTGCAATCTACGATAGTAAGACCTCATTTTGCTCGTGGGTCTCATCCACTCAAAACCAAACCGTGGTTTTCAGTCAAAGAGACCCACTGTGACTATGAGTGACGAAAGGGCTATAAAGATCTGTGCACTATTATTACTTCCTTTCGTTTATTTGTTTATTTTTTGTGAAACGTTTTGTTTTTTTGTTGGATTTGTGATATTTTTCTGATACGTAAGTTTGTTTGTTTTTATCTCTAAGTTTGTTGGTTTTTTTGTTTGGATTTTTATTGGACTTTTTTGTGTAAAAAAAGTGGTGTTGAACGGGGTGTTTGACGGTGGCAGCTCCAATCCGACTCCCGCAATAGTAAACGCCCCCCGTGCCTGTTTCCGCTTAATTATTTAGCCTACCTCTCAAGTCACAAGTAAGAGAGCAACATAATTTATGAATATATGATGTCTGCAACCTAGACCATCAATAATGGTAGAAATAGAAAATGCGAAAAACAATGCAAATGTTTATACCTATCTTGATGTTATAAAAATATAAATCAGTAGGATAAATGTAATAAATGGCATATCAAACCTTTAATTTTATAGCTTCAAAATAACTTCATTTGTTAACAACCTGTCATCACAAATTCTCAGGCAAATATTAAAAAATAAATTAAGGAAAATAATGATATAAAACAACAAATATCAATAATGATAACAATAATGAAACTAATGAGGATGATGACCTCAACACTAATGACAAAAATAATAAGAAAAGATGATGCAATGATTATTTAATGAGATCATGATGACATATGAAGATGTATGATGATTGGACGAGATCATGATGACAGATGAAGATGTATGACAATGTATGATGATGTGATGAGATCTTGATGATAGATGAAGATATAACTAGATGGATCGTGACAGTTATGAAGATGAAGATGTGATGAGATCATGATGGTATGAAAAGATGATGAGATGATAAATGGTGAGATGATTATGATTATGCTGATATGTAAAGAGATGAATCGTGATGATTATGAAGATGATGTAATGAGATCATGATGACGTGAAAAGATGATATAATGATAAATGATATGAATTAATGATGAGATGATAAAAGATATAAAAATATTACGAGCTTAAACGAGCAAACCTTGGCCTACAATGCGAGGGACAGTAAGTCTGCTACCCGCCTGCATTCCACGAGTGGACGAGCTTTAATTCGCCCGTTTTAAAGTCCAACGACCGGGTGCTTGGTTGGCCTTAGGACCACCCGACCGTTAATATATATAAATATAAATCTATAACTATAAATATAAATATAAATATAAATATAAATCATAATATCATATATATTAAAAAAACAAGACCCTAACTATAATAGCACTTTTTTCGCACTCTCCATCTCCCTTCTGTCATTTATATCCTTTCAGCATACATCCCCTCCCCCTCTCTCTACACCCTTTCACCCTTCTCGTTTCCTCATTCCTTTCAGACTTTCACGCCTCAATGGCCGCCATCCCTTCTTCTCTCCCTTTTATCTTCTCCTCCATATTTCCCATCTTCTCTCCTCTTTTTTACCAGCTTCTCAGTTCTTTCCATTATTGTGGGTACTCATGGCCAACCTGCAATCTACGATAGTAAGACCTCATTTTGCTCGTGGGTCTCTGTGACCCGAGATCACGGCATGTGGGTCTGTGCACTATTATTTCGTGCTTTCGTTTATTTGTTTATTTTTTGCGAAACGTTTTTTTTTTTGTTGGATTTGTGATATTTTTCTGATACGTAAGTTTGTTTGTTTTGATCTCTGAGTTTGTTGTTTTTTTGTTTGGATTTTTATTGGACTTTTTTGTGTAAAAAATGTGGTGTTGAACGGGGTGTTTGATGGTGGCGGCTCCAATCCGACTCCCGCAAAAGTAAACGCCCCCGTGCCTGTTTCCACTTAATTATTTAGCCTACCTCTCAAGTCACAAGTAAGAGAGCAACATAATTTATGAATATATGATGTCTGCAAGCTAGACCATCAATAATGGTAGAAATAGAAAATGCGAAAAACAATACAAATATTTATACCTATCTTGATGTTATAAAAATAGAAATATATAGGATAAATGTAATAAATGGCATATCAAACCTTTAATTTTATAGCTTCAAAATAACTTCATTTGTCAACAACCTGTCATCACAAAATCTCAGGCAAATATTAAAAATAAATTAAGGAAAATAATGGTATACAACAACAAATATCAATAATGATAACAATAATGAAACTAATGAGGATGATGACCTCAACACTAATGACAAAAATAATAAGAAAAGACGATGCAATGATTATTTAATGAGATCATGATGACAGATGAAGATGTATGATGATGTATGATGATTGGACGAGATCATGATGACAGATGAAGATGTATGACAACGTATGATGATGTGATGAGATCATGATGATAGATGAAGATATAACTAGATGGATCGTGACAGATATGAAGATGAAGATGCGATGAGATCATGATGGTATGAAAAGATGATGAGATGATAAATGGTGAGATGATTATGCTGATATGTAAAGAGATGAATCGTGATGGTTATGAAGATGATGTAATGAGATCATGATGACGTGAAAAGATGATGCAATGATAAATGATATGAATTAATGATGAGATGATAAATGATATAAAAATATTACGAGCTAAACCGAGCAAACCTTGGCCTACAATGCGATGGACAGCAAGTCTGCTACCCGCCTGCATTCCCCGAGTGGACGAGCTTTAATTCGCCCGTTTTAAAGTCCAACGACCGGGTGCTTGGTTGGCCTTTGGACCACCCGACCGTTAATATATATAAATATAAATCTATAACTATAAATATAAATACAAATCATAATATCATAAATATTAAAAAAACAAGACTCTAACAATAATAGCACTTTTTTCGCACTCTCAATCTCCCTTCTGTCATTTCTATCCTTTCAGCATACATCCCCTCCCCCTCTCTCTACACCCCTTCACCCTTCTCGTTTCCTCATTCCTTTCAGACTTTCACGCCTCAATGGCCGCCAACCCTTCTTCTCTCCCATTTTTCTTCTCCTCCATATTTCTCATCTTCTCTCCTCTTTTTTACCAGCTTCTCAGTTCTTTCCATTATTGTGGATACTCATGGCCAACCTGCAATCTACGATAGTAAGACCTCATTTTGCTCGTGGGTCTCTTCCACTCAAAACCAAACCGTGGTTTTCAGTCAAAGAGACCCACTGTGACTATGAGTGACGAAAGGGCTATAAAGATCTGTGCACTATTATTACTTCCTTTCGTTTATTTGTTTATTTTTTGTGAAACGTTTTGTTTTTTTGTTGGATTTGTGATATTTTTCTGATACGTAAGTTTGTTTGTTATGATCTCTAAGTTTGTTGGTTTTTTTCTTTGGATTTTTATTGGACTTTTTTGTGTAAAAAAAGTGGTGTTGAACGGGGTGTTTGACGGTGGCAGCTCCAATCCGACTCCCGCAATAGTAAACGCCCCCCGTGCCTGTTTCCGCTTAATTATTTAGCCTACCTCTCAAGTCACAAGTAAGAGAGCAACATAATTTATGAATATATGATGTCTGCAAGCTAGACCATCAATAATGGTAGAAATAGAAAATGCGAAAAACAATGCAAATTTTTATACCTATCTTGATGTTATAAAAATAGAAATCTATATGATAAATGTAATAAATGGCATATCAAACCTTTAATTTTATAGCTTCAAAATAACTTCATTTGTCAACAACCTGTCATCACAAAATCTCAGGCAAATATTAAAAAATAAATTAAGGAAAATAATGGTATACAACAACAAATATCAATAATGATAACAATAATGAAACTAATGAGGATGATGACCTCAACACTAATGACAAAAATAATAAGAAAAGACGATGCAATGATTATTTAATGAGATCATGATGACAGATGAAGATGTATGACGATTGGACGAGATCATGATGACAGATGAAGATGTATGACAATATATGATGATGTGATGAGATCATGATGATAGATGAAGATATAACTGGATGGATCCTGACATTTATGAAGATGAAGATGCGATGAGATCATGATGGTACGAAAAGATGATGAGATGATAAATGGTGAGATGATTATGATTATGCTGATATGTAAAGAGATGAATCGTGATGGTTCTGAAGATGATGTAATGAGATCATGATGATGTGAAAAGAAGATGCAATGATAAATGATATGAATTAATGATGAGATGATAAATGATATAAAAATATTACGAGCTAAACCGAGCAAAACTTGGCCTACAATGCGATGGACAGCAAGTCTGCTACCCGCCAGCATTCCACGAGTGGACGAGCTTTAATTCGCCCGTTTTAAAGTCCAACGACCGGGAGCTTGGTTGGCCTTTGGACCACCCGACCGTTAATATATATAACTATAAATCTATAACTATAAATATAAATATAAATATAAATCATAATATCATATATATTAAAAAACAAGACCCTAACTATAATAGCACTTTTTTCACACTCTCAATCTCCCTTCTGTCATTTCTATCCATTCAGCATACATCCCCTCCCCCCTCTCTCTACACCCTTTCACCCTTCTCGTTTCCTCATTCCTTTCAGACTTTCACGCCTCAATGGTCGCCATCCCTTCTTCTCTCCCTTTTTTCTTCTCCTCCATATTTCTCATCTTCTCTCCTCTTTTTTACCAGCTTCTCAGTTCTTTCCATTATTGTGGGTACTCATGGCCAACTTGCAATCTACGATAGTAAGACCTCATTTTGCTCGTGGGTCTCTTCCACTCAAAACCAAACAGTGGTTTTCAGTAAAAGAGACCCACTGTGACTATGAGTTACGAAAGGGCTACGAAGATCTGTGACCCGAGATCACGGCATGTGGGTCTGTGCACTATTATTACTTGCTTTCATTTATTTTTTTATTTTTTGTGAAACGTTTTGTTTTTTTGTTGGATTTGTGATATTTTTTTGATACGTAAGTTTGTTTGTTTTGATCTTTGAGTTTATTGGTTTTTTTGTTTGGATTTTTATTGGACTTTTTTGTGTAAAAAATGTGGTGTTGAACGGGGTCTTTGACGGTGGTGGCTCCAATCCGACGCCCGCAATAGTAAACGCCCCCCGTGCCTGTTTCCGCTTAATTCTTTAGCCTACCTCTCAAGTCACAAGAGAGCAACATAATTTATGAATATATGATGTCTACAAGCTAGACCATCAATAATGGTAGAAATAGAAAATGCGAAAAACAATGCAAATATTTATACCTATCTCGATGTTATAAAAATAGAAATCTATAGGATAAATGTAATAAATGGCATATCAAACCTTTAATTTTATAGCTTCAAAATAACATCATTTGTCAACAACCTGTCATCACAAAATCTCAGGCAAATATTAAAAAATAAATTAAGGAAAATAATGGTATACAACAACAAATATCAATAATGATAACAATAATGAAACTAATGAGGATGATGACCTCAACACTAATGACAAAAATAATAAGAAAAGACGATGCAATGATTATTTAATGAGATCATGATGACAGATGAAGATGTATGACGATATATGATGATTGGACGAGATCATGATGACAGATGAAGATGTATGACAATGTATGACGATGTGATGAGATCATGATGATAGATGAAGATATAACTAGATGGATCGTGACAGTTATGAAGATGAAGATGCGATGAGATCATGATGGTATGAAAAGTTGATGAGATGATAAATGGTGAGATGATTATGATTATGCTGATATGTAAAGAGATGAATCGTGATGGTTCTGAAGATGATGTAATGAGATCATGATGACGTGAAAAGATGATGCAATGATAAATGATATGAATTAATGATAAGATGATAAATGATATAAAAATATTACGAGCTAAACCGAGCAAACCTTGGCCTACAATGCGATGGACAGCATGTCTGCTTCCCGCCTGCATTCCACGAGTGGACGAGCTTTAATTCGCCCGTTTTAAAGTCCATAGACCGGGTGCTTGGTTGGCCTTTGGACCACCCGACCGTTAATATATATAACTATAAATCTATAACTATAAATATAAATATAAATATAAATCATAATATCATATATATTAAAAAGACAAGACCCTAACTATAATAGCACTTTTATCGCACTCTCAATCTCCCTTCTGTCATTTCTATCCTTTCAGCATACATCCCCTCCCCCTCTCTCTACACCCTTTCACCCTTCTCGTTTCCTCATTCCTTTCAGACTTTCACGCCTCAATGGCCGCCATCCCTTCTTCTCTCCCTTTTTTCTTCTCCTCCATATTTCTCATCTTCTCTCCACTTTTTTACCAGCGTCTCAGTTCTTTCCATTATTGTGGGTACTCATGGCCATCCTGCAATCTACGATAGTAAGACCTCATTTTGCTCGTGGGTCTCTTCCACTCAAAACCAAACCGTGGTTTTCAGTCAAAGAGACCCACAGTGACTATGAGTGACGAAAGGGCTATAAAGATCTGTGACCCGAGATCACGGCATGTGGGTCTGTGCACTCTTATTACTTGCTTTCGTTTATTTGTTTATTTTTTGTGAAACGTTTTGTTCTTTTGTTGGATTTGTGATATTTTTCTGATACGTAAGTTTGTTTGTTTTGATCTCTGAGTTTGTTGGTTTTTTTGTTTGGATTTTTATTGGACTTTTTTGTGTAAATATGTGGTGTTGAACGGGGTGTTTGACGGTGGTGGCTCCAAACCGACTCCCGCAATAGTAAACGCCCCCCGTGCCTGTTTCCGCTTAATTATTTAGCCTACCTCTCAAGTCACAAGTAAGAGAGCAACATAATTTATGAATATATGATGTCTGCAAGCTAGACCATCAATAATGGTAGAAATAGAAAATGCGAAAAACAATACAAATATTTATACCTATCTTGATGTTATAAAAATAGAAATCTATAGGATAAATGTAATAAATGGCATATCAAACCTTTAATTTTATAGCTTCAAAATAACTTCATTTGTCAACAACCTGTCATCACAAAATCTCAGGCAAATATTAAAAAATAAATTAAGGAAAATAATGATATAAAACAACAAATATCAATAATGATAACAATAATGAAACTAATGAGGATGATGACCTCAACACTAATGACAAAAATAATAAGAAAAGACGATGCAATGATTATTTAATGAGATCATGATGACAGATGAAGATGTATGACGATGTATGATGATTGGACGAGATCATGATGACAGATGAAGATGTATGACAATGTATGATGATGTGATGAGATCATGATGATAGATGAAGATATAACTAGATGGATCCTGACAGTTATGAAGATGAAGATGCGATGAGATCATGATGGTATGAAAAGACGATGAGATGATAAATGGTGAGATGATTATGATTATGCTGATATGTAAAGAGATGAATCGTGATGGTTATGAAGATGATGTAATGAGATCATGATGACGTGAAAAGATGATGTAATGATAAATGATATGAATTAATGATGAGATGATAAATGATATAAAAATATTACGAGCTAAACCGAGCAAACCTTGGCCTACATTGCGATGGACAGCAAGTCTGCTACCCGCCTGCATTCCACGAGTGGACGAGCTTTAATTCGCCCGTTTTAATTAGTTGGCCTTTGGAGCACCTGACCGTTAATATATATAAATATAAATCTATAACTATAAATAAAGATATAAATCATAATATCATATATATTAAAAAAACAAGACCCTAACTATAATAGCACTTTTTTCGCTCTCTCAATCTCCCTTCTGTCAGTTCTATCCTTTCAACATACATCCCCTCCCCCTCTCTCTACACCCTTTCACCCTTCTCGTTTCCTCATTCCTTTCAGACTTTCGCGCCTCAATGGCCGCCATCCCTTCTTCTCTCCCTTTTTTCTTCTCCTCCATATTTCTCATCTTCTCTCCTCTTTTTTAACAACTTCTCAGTTCTTTCCATTATTGTCGGTACTCATGACCAACCTGCAATCTACGATAGTAAGACCTCATTTTGCTCGTGGGTCTCTTCCACTCAAAACCAAACCGTGGTTTTCAGTCAAAGAGACCCACTGTGACTATGAGTGACGAATGGGCTATAAAGATCTGTGACCCGAGATCACGGCATGTGGGTCTGTGCACTATTATTACTTGCTTTCGTTTATTTGTTTCTTTTTTGTGAAACGTTTTGTTTTTTTGTTGGATTTGTGATATTTTTCTGATACGTAAGTAAGTTTGTTTTGATCTCTATGTTTGTTGGTTTTTTTGTTTGGATTTTTATTGGACTTTTTTGTGTAAATATGTGGTGTTGAACGGGGTGTTTGACGGTGGTGGCTCCAATCCGACTGCCGCAATAGTAAAAGCCCCCCATGCCTGTTACCGCTTAATTATTTAGCCTACCTCTCAAGTCACAAGTAAGAGAGCAACATAATTTATGAATATATGATGTCTGCAAGCTAGACCATCAATAATGGTAGAAATAGAAAATGCGAAAAACAATACAAATATTTATACCTATCTTGATGTTATAAAAATAGAAATCTATTGGATAAATGTAATAAATGGCATATCAAACCTTTAATTTTCTAGCTTCGAAATAACTTCATTTCTTAACAACCTGTCATCACAAAATCTCTTGCAAATATTAAAAATAAATTAAGGAAAATAATGGTATACAACAACAAATATCAATAATGATAACAATAATGAAACTAATGAGGATGATGACCTCAACACTGATGACAATAATAATAAGAAAAGACGATGCAATTATTATTTAATGAGATCATGATGACAAATGAAGATGTATGACGATGTATGATGATGTGATGAGATCATGATCATAGATGAAGATATAACGAGATGGATCGTGTCAGTTATGAAGATGAAGATGCGATGAGATCATGATGGTATGAAAAGATAACGAGATTATGATGATATGTAAAGAGATGAATCGTGATGGTTATGAAGATGATGTAATGATAAATGATATGAATAAATGATGAGATGATAAATGATATAAAAAGATTACGAGCTAAACCGAGCAAACCTTGGCCTACAATGCGATGGACAGCAAGTCTGCTACCCGCCTGCATTCCACAGGTGGACGAGCTTTAATTCGCCCGTTTTAATGTCCAACGACCGGGTGCTTGGTTGGCCTTTGGACCACCCGACCTTTAATATATATAAATAAAAATCTATAACTATAAATAAAAATATAAATATAAATCATAATATCATATATATTAAAAAAACAAGACCCTAACTATAATAGCACTTTTTTCGCTCTCTCAATCTCCCTTCTGTCATTTCTATCCTTTCAACATACATCCCCTCCCCCTCTCTCTACACCCTTTCACCCTTCTCGTTTCCTCATTCCTTTCAGACTTTCACGCCTCAATGGCCGCCATCCCTTCTTCTCTCCCTTTTTTCTTCTCCTCCATATTTCTCATCTTCTCTCCTCTTTTTTACCAACTTCTCAGTTCTTTCCATTATTGTCGGTACTCATGACCAACCTGCAATCTACGATAGTAAGACCTCATTTTGCTCGTGGGTCTCTTCCACTCAAAACCAAACCGTGGTTTTCAGTCAAAGAGACCCACTGTGACTATGAGTGACGAATGGGCTATAAAGATCTGTGACCCGAGATCACGGCATGTGGGTCTGTGCACTATTATTACTTGCTTTCGTTTATTTGTTTCTTTTTTGTGAAACGTTTTGTTTTTTTGTTGGATTTGTGATATTTTTCTGATACGTAAGTTTGTTTGTTTTGATCTCTATGTTTGTTGGTTTTTTTGTTTGGATTTTTATTGGACTTTTTTGTGTAAATATGTGGTGTTGAACGGGGTGTTTGACGGTGGTGGCTCCAATCCGACTCCCGCAATAGTAAAAGCCCCCCGTGCCTGTTACCGCTTAATTATTTAGCCTACCTCTCAAGTCACAAGTAAGAGAGCAACATAATTTATGAATATATGATGTCTACAAGGTAGACCATCAATAATGGTAGAAATAGAAAATGCGAAAAACAATACAAATATTTATACCTATCTTGATGTTATAAAAATAGAAATCTATTGGATAAATGTAATAAATGGCATATCAAACCTTTAATTTTCTAGCTTCGAAATAACTTCATTTCTTAACAACCTGTCATCACAAAATCTCTTGCAAATATTAAAAATAAATTAAGGAAAATAATGGTATACAACAACAAATATCAATAATGATAACAATAATGAAACTAATGAGGATGTTGACCTCAACACTAATGACGATGATAATAAGAAAAAACGATGCAATGATTATTTAATGAGATCATGATGACAAATGAAGATGTATGACGATGTATGATGATGTGATGAGATCATGATGACAGATGAAGATGTATGACGATGTATGATGATGTGATGAAGATATAACGAGATGGATCGTGACAGCCCCGTGCTTGTTTCTCCTTAATTATTTAGCCTATCTCTCAAATCAATAATGGTAGTAATAGAAAATGCGAAAAACAATAAAAATAGAAATCTATTGGATAAATGTAATAAATGGCATATCAAACCTGTAATTTTATAGCTTCGAAATAACTTCATCTCTTAAGAACCTGTCATCACAAAATCTCTTGCAAATATTAAAAATAAGTTAAGGAAAATAATAGTATACAACAAATATCAATACTGATAACAATATGAAACTAATGATGATGATCTCAACACTAATGATGATGATAATAAGAAAGTATGAAGCAATGATTATTTAATGAGATTATGATGATAGATGAGGATGTATGATGATGTGATGTAGATGAGGATGTAACGAGATTGATCGTGACAGTCATAAATATGAAGATGTGATGAGATCATGATGGTATAAAAAGATGATGAGATGATAAATGGTAAGATGATTATGAGTCTGCTTATGTAAAGAGATGAATTGTGATGGTTTTGAAGATGATGTAATGAGATGATGATGAGATGAAATGATGATGAGATGAAAAAATGATGTAATGATAAATGATACAAAAAGATGATGAAATGATAAATGATATGAAAAGATGATGAAATGATAAATGATATGAAAAGATTACGACCTAAACCGAGCAAATCGGTAAGGGTAAAACCCAACATCTTGACCTAAAATGCGATGGAGAGCAAGTCTGCTACCTGCCTGCATTCCACGGGTGGACAAGCTTTAATTCGCCAGTTTAAAGTCCAGCAGGCGGGTGCCCCGTTGGCCTTTGGCCCACCCGGCCTTTACTATATATATAAATATATATCTATAAATATAAATCATAATATCATATATATTAAAAAAAACAAGACCCTAACTATAATACCACTTTTTCTCTCTCTCAATGTCTCTTCTGTCATTTCTTTCATTTTTAGCAGACATCCCCCCTCTCTCTTCACCCCCTCACCTCTTTTCCTCATTCCTTTCAGACTTTCACGCCGCAATGGCCACCATTCCTTCTTCTCTCTTTTTTCTTCTCCTCCATATTTCTCATCTTCTCCTCCTCTTTTTTACCAGCTTCTCAGTTCTTTCCATTATCGTGGATACTCATGGCCAACCCGCAGTCTACGTCGGTAAGACCACAGTTTGGTCGTGGGTCTCTACCACTCAAAACCATGGTTTTCATCATGTTTCTGTATGTTAGAGACCGATTGTGACTATGAGTGAAGAATTTGCAAATTTAACAATCCACTACGACGACCATGGGCTAGAAAGATCTATGACCCGACAACCTTGGTTTCGTTTATTTGTTTCGCTTTTGTGAAATGATTTGGTTTTTTGTTGGATTTGTGATATTTTCTTATATGTAAGTTTTGTTTGTTTTGATCTCTAAGTTTGTTGGTTTTTGTTTGGGTTTTTATTGGACTTTTTTTTGTAAAAAATGTGGTGTTGAACGGGGTGGTCTGACAGTGGTGGCTCCAATCCACCTCCCGCTATCCAAACGGGGACACCCACCCCCCCTCCCCCCCACTTCCCTGTCCATGCATGTAAGAATCCTTGTGACAAATGGATGCTTTGCAAAATGATAGTAAAAGCCCTCGTGCGTATTTCTCCCTAATTATTTAGCCTCTCT
This sequence comes from Juglans mandshurica, assembly GCA_022457165.1. Lineage (NCBI taxonomy): Eukaryota > Viridiplantae > Streptophyta > Magnoliopsida > Fagales > Juglandaceae > Juglans > Juglans mandshurica. The sequence continues at coordinate 8,003,743 of CM039625.1, forward strand.
CTCAAATCACAAGTAAGAGACAACATAATTTATGAATATATGAAGTTTGCAAGGTAAACTAACAATAATGGTAGTAATAGAAAATGCAAAAAACAATACAAATATTTTTACAATACTGTAAAAATAGACATCTATTGGATAAATGCAATAAATGGTATATATCAAACCTGTAATTTTATAACTTCGAGATAATTTCATCTTTTAACAACCTGTCATCACAAAATCTCTTGCAAATATTAAAAATAAATTAAGGAAAATAATAAGTATACAACAACAAATATCAATAATGATAACAATAATGAAACTAATGAGAATGATCTCAAAACTAATATGGTGATGATAATATGAAAAGACGATGCAATGATGAGATCATGATGATAGATGAGGATGTAACAAGATGGATCGTGGGTACTCATGACCAACCCATATTTCCCATCTTTTTTCTTCTCCTCTTTTTAACCAGCTTCTCAGTTCTTTCCATTATTGTGGGTACTCATGGCCAACTCATAGTCTACGATGGTAAGACCACAGCTTGGTCGTGGGTCTCTACAACCCAATACCACGGTCTTCGCCTTGAATCTGTAGTGACGGGTCTGCAAGTTTAATGATCCACCATGGTGACCATGGGCCATAAAGATTTGCTCACATATCTATTAAGATCTGTGACTGAAGACCACGACCATGGCATGTGGGGTCTTTGCACGATTATTACTTGGTTTTCTTTATTTGTTTCTTTCTATCTATAATTTTGTGAGTTTGTTTTGGTTTTTTGTTAGATTTGTGATATTTTTCTAATATGTAAGTTTGTTGTTGGTTTGATTTGTAAGTTTGTTTGTTTTTGTTTGGATTTTTGTTGAGTTTTTTTTGTAAAAAAATGGTGTTGAACAGGGTGGTCTGATGGTGGTGGCACCAATCCACCCTCAGTATCCAGACAACAATGGAACCAATCCAGCATTGCAATCTGCCCATTGCAATCTGCCCACTTCATACATTAAACAATTCATTCCTTTCAGTCCTTTCCTTTTCATTCTCATCAATCAATTTGATTTCATAACATATCATTTCATAACATCAAGTATAAAAATCATCATTTCATGGAACATAAAGTCAATAACTACTACATATAACATCCATTTCATATGCATACACAACTATTCTTGGGGTGCATAAAAAGGGACTGCCAAAGGAGGTTCATTACTTAAAACATCATTTCATTTCTAAGAAAACATCTTCTTTTCTTTCATTGCATAAAAAGAACATTTTTCTTATAAAAAGCATTTTTTATTTCATTTTCAGAAAAAGAAACGTCATTTTCATATATCATTTAGAAAACACAAGAAGAGTATGAACTACTTACCTGGACTCCTTGCTATTTTCATTTCATGCGACTCATTCATGTGCGTATCAAATGGAAATCTACATTCATACATAGCTTTACATCATTTCTTTAGTGCATATGCAACTTAAACTTAAAATTTGCATAAACTACCCTTTACTTAAATTTCCACCACTTAAACATACTCTATTATCCAAATCATTCCTCCATACATGTATCATTCAATCCGCCTAGTACAACCCAAGACCCTCCAACATACATACATTGATCCAACACTTCAATATCGTACATAATCAAGCTCTATTCAAAGTCATCTAACCATCATTTTAATGTGTAAAATGAAGAGAATGGAATAGAAGTTATACCAAGACAGAGACTAGAATCTGAGTGTTGAAAGGTAGCTATGTAGATGGCAAAGTATTTGGCAACTGCGGTTCGTTCATGGTGAGTCTTCATTGTGCAGTGGCTTGAAACAAGGCTACTGGTGGCTGTTTGATGGTAATGAAGTGAAAAGATCATTTGTGCAAAGTGACTAAATGGGCCCAAGGTTTGAAACTTGCTGTTGAAATGATTGACCTTACGTAATTGCTAATAATTTCCATGTTCTTGTTTCCTTTTTGCCATTGTTGTCCATACCTTATTCTTGGTGGAAACATTTTGGCTTGGCTATGGAGGAGTCAAAACAGAGAGAGGAAAGGGAGTTTAACAGGTAGGTTAACCAATAAGTTGGGCCACCTGCTGCTATGGTCATTGATTCTGCTCCTAGTTGAGATTCAAGACTGCTATGGCTAGTTAGGGTGAAGAGGAGAAGATGATAACTGATTTTAAAAATTAAAACACTAATAATAGAGGGAAAATGATTTTTTTTTTTTGATAAGTAAATAATAGAGGGAAAATGATGAAGAAAGGATAGAGCAATTAAAACAACCATTGAGCGAGTAGGGGCAGAAAAATACTGCTGTGAATTTACAGCATAACTTCTAGCTTGTTTCTCATTTGCTACATGGCAATTGTGGTTTGACACTTTTGTTGAGGCTGGTTAATGCTACTATAAGGAACCTTTAGAGGTGTGGTCAATTAAGGCTTACGGAAGTGAAATATGAAAGGTGAAGGGCTGGGACAGATCATTAAGTAGAAATTGAAAGGAACTTATTTTATTTTATTTTTTTGAAATTGAAAGGAACTTCAAGAAACCAAGGTTGATGTTGCTGCCACCTACAACTTGGGCTGGTTCTATGCCTACTTAAAAGCTGAATGGTGCCTTTACAATGGAGACTATTGTTTGATGGAAGGGAAATTGAGTGGTGAAGGGCTGGATAAACAGCTGCTGCTGCTATTGTTCTACTGCTGTTGCAGTTGTTGCTGCACTACTTGGATGTTATTTGTTGTCATGGCCAGTTTGGTTTGGATAGTGAGTTGAGATGAGATGAAAGAAAGTTGAAAGTTGAATAAAATAATGTTAGAATATTATTTTTTAATATTATTATTGTTTTAGGATTTGAAAATGTTGAATTGTTTATTATATTTTGTATGGGAATTTGGGAAAGTTTTAATGATGAGATGAAAGGGTTCTTGTATCCAAACGGGGTCTAAGTTTATCACATAGTAATGCTATAGTGCAAATAGACTAAAGGAAATGAAGGAAAGGTAAGGAAAATAAGTATTTTAAGTACTAGGCGTAAAAGAACCAAAAGAATAGAAGGGTACAACTGGAAATTGGAGAAAGCTGAGAAATTGCAGCACTGCTGCTTTTTCTGTTTTGCTGCTGTTTAGGTTGCTATTTTCAGTTACTACCACTACTATGCGCTTGTTTTATAGTGTTGTTGAGTTACAGGAATTTAATACACTCACAGTTGATGCTAAAAAGAAAGAAGAAGAAGTATAAGTTGAAGAAAAACTCAAGAGACTAGGGGCTGCAAATTGCTGCTGTAATAGCTGTAGAAAATTGTTGGGTTGTTTCAGATGTGCTATGATGCAGCTGCTATTTTGACACTTCTAAAGATTGATTCTTATACAAGGGGTCTTGAATGATGTGGCCAATTATGGCTTGAGAGGAGAATTTGGAAAGGTAAAAGGGCTGGAACAGATCATTACATCTGTTGAGATTTTCCTTTTGTCATGCAGCTGTGACTGTTGCTTTTTGCATCACTCTTAGCTGCTGTTTGATGTCTCTATGAGGAGTTATTTCAAGGGTTTAACACAAATTCATGGAGAATTAATCAAGGTCAAGATGAAACTGAAGAGAGGAGAGGACTGGGACTGATTTGCAGCAATTAAATCAAACCAGAAACATAGTAAAGATAGATGACAGTTTTTTTTTTCACCTCAAACTTGAACTAGTTTAAGTTGTTTCTCTAACCTTCGAGCTTCCTCCTTTTCTATAGACTTCACTATTGTTTTCGTGGTTTCTATGAAGGTTTTTCTACCTCTTGACGTGGCCTAAAACAAGGGAATGGTGGAGAGGATGAGAGTTGAACAATAGAAAGAAAAGAGGATGAGAGCTGAACAATAGAAAGAAAAGAGAGGAGCTGTGTGTTGCTGTTCCCCTCAGTTCCAGCTACTTAGAGCTGGTTTTGGTCTGAGATTTTAAGGTCATATGGTACTCCTAATGTCACATATTGAGGTTGAGTTAAAGAGATGAGATAAAGGCATACTAAGGGGTAGAACTTAAGAGGAATCAGAGCTGATTTTTTCTGCACTAGCTTGTACAGCCAATAAGTTAGTTGTATACCTGTTTCAAAACCCCCCTCCTTCAACTATAATCCCAACTACACAAGCAATGAACTAGCACTAAAGAAAAATTGGAAATAAGCATGATTTATGGGTAGACATAGCATAAAAACAGCAAGAGATAGTTCTTGATAAACCAGAAAATTCTAAGAGAAAATACATACTGATCTCTACTAGTTTAACACATAAAATTGGAGGCCTAAACATAATTGAAAAGTGATTCAAATAGAGGAAGAAGTATAGTTAAAACTATAGCAGAACTTTTTTGTAGAAACTGTACAGCTTGGAAAAAAACAAGGCAGAAAATCATCTCACCTCTTCAAGCAGTAGATTGCACAAATTATGCATGTTTCTACCTTCCCTCCATTGGTTACACACCCAACTAAACAAGTATTAGGGGAAAAATGCAAGGACAGATGAGGTTGGAAGACACCATGACAGAATCTGTTGCAGAAAATTTCAGAACTTGGAAGTGTGTTGCTGCTATCTTTTTAGGTGCTAAACGTGAACTGAGAGAGGGGAAAATGATGGAATTTTAAACTAAACTGAACTTAGTCTTCTTACAAATGAAATTTAAGCAAAAGTTCCTGCCTTGTAGAGTGAAGATATAAGCTAAAAATGAAGGGGAAACTGCTGCAGCACAAATAGAAAACATCACAAATTTCCTGATGTACTTTGAGCTCTAACAGGTGGGTTTAATCCTATTTACAGATCCTATTTTCCTTCCTTATGATTATCCACTCAAATACACAAGATATAGAAGAAAGACGTGAGAAAAGGAAGGTGAAACTCACAACATAAATTCTGGACAGCAGCAGATATTCAAAGAAAAGCTAAACATGGTTGCTGTTTGTGTGTATTGTGCAGGCTGCTGCTCTTGCTTATTACTTGAATTTTCACTGCCACCCCTTGCTTCAACTGCTATCATCCATTTCAGCTGCTACATGATGGGAAAAAGAAGTGGAAAGCAAGAGAGGAAGAGCCATGGACTTTTGGCTGAAGGAAGTGAAGATGATGGGATCTGTTTTGGGGCTCAAGGTGTCAACCGATTGTGGGTGTTAGGGAAATATGTAGTCTTAAAACAAAGATAGAAAAAGAAAGAGATAAGGATGGAGATGATGAGTACCTGGTAGGATCACAAAGAAACATTCAAAATAGTACATACAGAATACGTTCTCAATGAAGGTTGCGGGTGGGCTGAATATTCCTAGCCAAGAGGATGAGCCAAACCAGAAAAGTATTAAAAGGTGGATTTGCATTAAAACTACAAAATCAAAATACCCCCGTGGATTTATTTGAAGATACAGAGAAAAAAAAAGAAACAAAAAACAAAACTAAAGATATGTTGCAAATCGTTAATGGTAAACTTTCCCCCCTATCACCTTCACTTACATATGACCCGCAGAGGCCTTGCAGAACCACGATCGTAGTAGGTCTGCCTTGCCGTGAGAAATCTTTGAGGTGCTTCTCACTCCAGGATAGCTGAGGACCTGTGAGGCAAAGAAACATTAAAAATCGTGTAGATCCAACGGAATGATGTGAGGAATGCTCAAGCTAGTAAGTTTTCAAGGTAATAAGAGGAAGAACCAGACAAGAAAAACCTCAACGGAATAATGTGAGGAATACTCAAGGGAATAATGTGAGGAGTATTCTTAACTAAGAGGAAGAACCAGACGAGAAAAACCTAGCTAGCAAATGAACAAGAAGCATATGCTCATCAATCCAAATGGGAGAACAGAAAGGGGTAAGCATATCGCAAATCTTTAACCCCGAGCAAAGAAAACGGAGGAGATAAAAAGGCGTACATAATCAATCTTTAATTCGAGCAGACAATTGATTTCGTGCCTGAGCACGTCTGATTCTCACGACCTCGGCTTAGATTAGAAATCACCGCTAGCATTGAAAACAATTAATCGAGAGGCAAGTTTTTGCAACAGAGGTACACCGATTGAGCAAAATCAAGGGCAAAGACCAAACCGACACAGGCGAGGATTAACGAGGAATTTCACCGGAAGTCTCTCTCTATTCAAATTGGACAATGGAAAGAAACTAACGGCTAAATCCATTGTCTTCCCACCGTCTCGTGGATGTATAAAAGCTGAGGGCTTTGTGGGTTTTTTCTTCTTTTTTACCGTTGCGGCCTGCTGGAATGGTTTGCGTTTTGTTTTTAAAAATTTTTAAAATAGAAATTGAACAACGGAAAGAATGGCCAAATTTCTCTCTTTACAAAAAAAAAAAAAAAAAAAAAAAAAAAAAAAAAAAAAAAAAAAAAAAAACCTTTCTTGTCTTATAAAATGATTAAAAAAACCACATTTAATTTGGAAAAATATAAATATAAATATAAATATAAATTTTTTGGTTTGATTTTTTTATTTTATGTTTAACGAAAATTAAGAAAAGTAAAATTGTGGGTTTATTATAAAATTAATAAGACAAAATTATATTTGTATCTCAAAATTATATTAAGTGCCATAATTTAAAATTAAGAAATTTTATGTGTCAGTTAATATTTACTTTTATATTTTAAATTTATAATTTTTTTCACAGAATCTGTAGATATTTTTTATAAAATTTGAAAATATTTTTTATAAAATATAAGATATGGGATAGTAAATAATAATTAAAAAAAATTGATTGTTAAGCTCAAATCTAATTAATTATATAAAAATCGAGTTTCAACTATCTTACTGTCATTAATTCTAGATAAATCGGATTTCTATTTAAAATAACCGTATAACTTTATTCCAGATAAATCGGACATCTATTCCAGATAAATCGGATATCCAACGTCAAACTCAATACAAAAGAAAGGGTGATGAGTTTTTCTATGACAACCGCCACTGCACAAACAAGACCTAACCGGAGAACGTGGCATAACTTATGTAAAGAAAAAGAAAAAAACAAAAGAAAACAGTAAGGGCAGGTTTGGTAATCAAAATAAAACATAAAATTCTGATCTCATTTTATCATTATATATTTTTCAAATTTTCATATAAAATATAATAAATAATTCAACTTTTTTAAATCTCAATACACATTTTTTAAATCTCAAAACAATAATAATATTAAAACATAATATTTTAAATTTCAAAATAAAATATAAAATTTTCATCTCACTTCTCGCATCTGCCTTAAGTATAGATGGATAGAGTTGCAGTAAAAAAAAGAAAAAAAAAACAAAAGAAAACAATAAGTATAGATGGATAGAGTCGCAGTCCTAGACTTTGCCATCCATAAATAATTCGAGTTCTTCTGTAGTTACCGAAGTTTTCTCCCGAATGCTTGTTTCGAATGATGTGTCATGTCGCATAATTTATTTAATATTAAAAATTTTAAAAAAAAAAAAAGAAAGGAAAAAAAAAAAGAAGAAGGGGCAAACGTGATTTGAACTAAGATGACCCCCAAACCCATTTTGCAGATGACTCCAAACCCAACCAATGGACTCCCTCTCCGTATCCCTCTCTCTCTCCCTCCGTTCGGCACCGACCTCCACTCTATGCGGTAGCATCCCTCAATTTCCGGCATCATCTTGCAGCGCCCCTCCTTCCGGCCTCGCTTCCCTAGGAATCCAAACGATAAATAACATTCATTCCTTCTTGTGGTCACTCTAAGAAGTTATTATCAAACATACTAGTAGAATATTAAAGATAAAAATTTACGGAACCTGTCCACGACGTGGGGTTAAGGGCTTTTCTTTTCAAATAAACTTTTTAAGATGTTGCTTTTTGCATTTGAACTAGCTCTTTTAGTAAGCTTATTCTGGGTTCCATCGCTAGAGGGGATCCCCATATTTATTATCTACGTAAAAAAAAACATAGATTTCTTTTTTTAGAAATTGTTGTTAGAAGTACTCTTTGATAAATATATTTATTTGATATTTCTCGAGTAACATGGTCTAAAGGTAACTCCAGCGGAGATTTAAGCTCTTCATGTTTCAACTCATGCGGTGTATTAAAATCATTTGGTGGAACTTTGCATCCATCTGAGTTGGGATGTTCATTAATTTTTTTTATCTTTATTGCCAATACAACCTCATTTACAATCATGAAAGTTCATAAGCATTTGATAAGAAATCTTTGAAACTGCATGTACGAGAATATGAGCATTCGATAAGGTAGCATCACACCTGCGTCAATCATCTAGTTGATCATTTATGGGTGAAATGCAACTGGTGGTCTTAATCATTTTAATCATAGCAAATATATAGTGCATTCTTCGCAATGAATTTTTATTTAACATTACCAAAAATTCTTCAATGTAAAAATTTAAATGAGTTATAATGATTGCTTGGTTTTGTCTATGCATACTATTGTTAGGCCTTGAAAAATATGGTCCAATGAATTTTAATCATGATATTAGCAACACAATTGATCAAGTGGCTTCCATGGAGGTCCCGACAAGTAGAGTTCTGAATCCGTTGGTAGTTCAGAGTAAGGGAAGACCGCCATCTAGAAGAAAAGTGCACTTCATTGAAAAAAGTCTTAAGAAACCAAGCACAAGAAGGAGATTGTGCCATGGCAAAGTTGACGTTTCTTTTTATTAATGTTGTATACAACAAATATTTAACAAATTCTTATCATTTTTTTTTAAATATAAATTATTATATTTCTTCCAATGCACAGCGAAGTAGTCTCTTACCAAATGAATGCAATGTGAGCGGGCACACAGACTGAAGCTCCTCAAACTCAGGTACTCCTTTTGTTGTCTATGGTTATTTTATTTTGTATTGATCATTGTTCGGGTTAAATGGATATAGGATCAACAAAGTCAAGTTTGGACACATGCGCCAGCTTTTTTTTACGACTCCTTCAACTGATACGGATTATTTTGGTGATGGACGGACTGCTCCTTCCTTAGTGGTACTTCAAACTACATTATTAGTTTAATAAATTTTTTAGTGTGTTGGTTTTTTTTAACATATTTTTTTAATGCCACTCATAGGACACACCTGATCAAGTATAAAGATTTTTCTATATTAAATTTATTGAGTATTTAGTCATTAAAAAACAAAAAAAATCACAATAAATTAGCCAAATTCCAAATAGCTACAGTTACAGTTACATTCAAAATAATTTCTAAATTTGAATGTTCCTGTACATAGACCAAATTCTTATTTTATAAATTAGAGCATCCTCAATGGATTAGCCAAAGTTAAATGACATTTTTTATGAATATAAGAGAAATTTGACTTTTATCTATTCCATTTACATAAATATCTACATTGAAATATCTATTTTTTTCATTATATAACAATAAAATAATATAAGATGAATTTAGTTTTAGTTATTCACATCAAATATCTACGTTGGATTATCTATTTATTCTTTATATAGTAATGAGTAACTAATAATTTTAAAAATATTTAATTTTTTTAATTATTAATTTATTTAATTTTATCATATTTTACTATTCTATCTATTATATATTAATTAATAATCATATTCTAATTAAATTAATATATCACTAATTCAAATTAATATATTAATTGTGATAAAATATGTGATAGAAAGAAATTGAGAGAGAAATAATTGATAAAATATGTATTTAATGTATGTATAGTAACCTTCAAATTTGGAAAAAAAATTTAAAGTCACTGTAACTAAATTTCAATTATTTGGAATTTAGTTAATCTATTGTGATCATATTTTGTTCTCTAATAGCTAAATATTCAATGAATTTAACTTTTAGTTAATCCATTAAGGATGCTCTTATATCTCCCTCTAGCAAACCAACATGTCCCGTTTGTAAAAATGTTTGTTGAATAGATACTTTATTCAAGTGCACGAGTTCATGAGTACTCTGTTCAAATTTGGTAAGAAAAAAATATAGTTAGATGGGATTATAGAAATTTGGTAGAAATTAGTAAAATATGATAAAATAAAAAATTAAATATTTTTTAATTATTAATTACTCATTACTATATAATGAATAAATAGATAATCTAATATATAGATTTGATGTGAATAGTCAAAATCAAATTCATCTTATATTATTTTATTGTTATATAATAAAAAAAAATAGTTATTCTAATATAGAGATTTATGTGAATAGAATATCCTAAAGTTAAATTTATTTTACATTCATCAAAAGTATACTTTAACTTAAACTAATCCACGAAGAATAATCTAATTATTCTAATTTTGCGAGAAGGCCAGAGAGGAATGACGGGACTAACACCAATTACTATATACCGTGAAACTCAATACATAAGGAAGGGCTGTACCGTTTGAACTTTAAACCCGAAGAGGCAACCGCAATTTTCTCCGTTTAAATCGAATAAGGGTTTTTCTTTCACTCTGTTTTTAGAAAATTGTTTTTCTTTCTTTCATTTTTTTTCTTCACTCTCTCTCTCAGATAAAATGAGCCCACGTCAGTATACTTTCTGCATTCAACTATTTTTCGGGTGTGGAGGTGCTGAAGTTTAAAGGAAAATTAAACAGGGTGAATTCATCTGTCGTTTATGTGTTTATGGTATATATATATATATATATATATATTATATATGCTTGTTCATAATCCTAAGAAATAAAATAACTGATACCATAAATGAATCATAAAACTTAAGGATATAAAACTTAAAAGATTCATAAAACTTAAGGGTTACATTTTTAATATTGTAAATTGACCATGAAATATTTATTGATAAAGTAAACTCTTTTATATATGCATGCTCCATTTTATATATATTTGATATACATTTTTTAATAATTGTGATAGTGATTATGTATAATAAACTATTTAGAGTTATAAAATTCAGCATAAATAACGGTTTGTGCATTGCATGAGTTATAGACTCGTAATAATAAATTGAAAGAGATGATTTAAGGGGAGGAATATAAATTAAATTTATAATCATAGAGTGCACAAGTGTCGCATGAGATCTACATAAAAAAATTATGTTTTTAATAGTGATTCCATCTTTTTCAAAATGAGTGCGCACAACTCATTATTGTATCTAACATGAACTGGTAGAGATTTTAACTGATATTTCATCTTGCATATATTGGAAGAGTCTTGATAGGTACAAGCGAGTTCACGCACCAAACCGAGTACCAATATTTACATGACTTTTTTTATTGAAAAGAAAAGTAAAAGAAAAACAATTTTGAAAAAAGAAGAAACTTCTCAATCTTATAAAAATCGTTTTCATCTTCAATTTACATCGTTTCGTTAAACATATACCTTATATATTAACATCAGTATACAATTTGGTACACGAACTTACTTGTAATAAGATTTTTCTATATTACAAAGAGTAATATTATATACCGTTTTAGAGCATTTAATCCTCGTACACTCTATTTGAAACACCATAAAACTTACCTTGAAAAAAAGTTTTTTCATGAATTTTAAATTTACTTACTTTTTTTTTCAAAATAAATACGTACAACTAAAAATAAATATGTACAACTACACTCAAACTGTTACAGATCATCACCAATAGAAAAAAGAGAAATCACAAAAGTTTTTAATAATATTATATCTTTAATGTACCGCATGATCTTTCCTATATAATAAAGAAAAATGCTAAAGGTAATCGGCTTGGGAAAACATAGGGTAATGCCGCCCGTGTGACAATAACAAAACGATGGTGTTTCATGTAGCTTCTCCCGAACTCCTCTTTCCCCCATCCGAGCATTGCATTTTTGTTCATTTTTCTCTCCCAAAATCCCCTTCCCCTCTCTTTTTGCTTTCTCCCTTTTAATTGCTCATTTTCATATTCACATATCACAAGACCCATAAAGACCCACGACCGACTTCTCTCAAGATTTGTACACAAATTTTCCTTTTATTAGCAAAACACTCTGAAACATGCACTTCTTTGCAAGTTCATATTTTTTTTTCTTTATGATTTTGTCCAAAATTGGATATCAAAACTACCTTTCTCATTTCAAATTTGAGAAAACATAAACATTGGTGAAATGGCATCCATTATAATGGAAATATATAGGTATTTGTAACACTTAGACGTGCAATCTTTGGCAGATCATCATTTCCGACCTGCAACAGTCTTCTTCACAATTTCTACTAAAACTAAAAACTCAAGGGATGATAAAGTTTTCATGTCGTCTAGTTGGAGTTATTTGGGTTTTTGAAACTGCAAAGATGATGGTCATAGTGATTGGGGAGGAAGTTTTCTTCCTGGAAGAAAATAAAAGAAGCTTAGGAGAGGAGGAGAAACAAGGTAGATGAAGTAGAGGAAAAAGAAAGTCTGTTCGTGTTTTTTTTTTTTTTTTTTTTTATAAAGGGTGATGCTATAGGCCCCAGAGGGGGCTGTTGTATATTTTATATGTATTTTGTTTAAATATTTTTTTATATAAATCTTTTAATGTTTTAAAAAAATAAAATAAATTTAAAATATTATTAAAAAAATATTTTCTTAATCAGAAAGTAAAAAAATATATATTAATAAAATACTTTATTAATTATGAAGTAAAATAAAAAATTATAAAAAATATTTTTGTTATAATTTTTTATTTTACTTCATGATTAAGAAAGTATTTTTTAATAATATTATGATTTTTTTAAATATTTAAAATGGACATGCTACAGCCCCGCTGAGGGCTCCCGTTGGGCTTAGCATGTATTTTTCTGTGTATTTTTTTAATTTATTTTTTAGATAGATTTTTTTATACTTTTAAATATTTTTAAAAAATAAAATAAATTTAAAATATCATTAAAAACATTTCGTTAATCAGAAAGTAAAAAAAATTATTAAAAAATATTTTCTTAATCATGAAATAAAATAAATATTATTTTTTATTCTATTTCGTGATTAAGAAAATATTTTTTAATAATATTATAATTTTATTTTATTTTATTTTTTAAAACATTTAAAATTATAAAAACTTCCAGCGAGAGCCCAGATAGACATATAACATTTTCCTTTTATAAATCGTCTGACATGACATAAAAATAAATTGACAATTACGCCGCGGTTTCTCACCGTGGCTGTACGCATAAGGACCGTATAATAAACGATGTGAAGACCTTGACCTTGACCTTGCACCTAAAGTTGCGTGATCTTCTTCGCCAGTTGCCGCCAAATTTGAAAGTGCATTCATCATTGAATCCTTGTGGTTTTTGCTGAAAGAAAAATGTTTAGAATTTTGAAAATGGGTCCTGAAAATTTTTTTCTGTAAATTTTTTAATTTTTTTAAAAATATTTATAACGATTAAAACAAAGCATTAAAAAAATAAAAAATAAAAAATTGAAATATACTATTCAAGACATCATTCGAGATACTATTTCTAGCACCGCTCAATCTGATTTGTATGTTTCAATCCATGCACCCAAAAATAAGTTATTGTATGGTTTATATTTTTGTCTAATTAACCATTGGATTAAATTCTTATCCCTTCATAAAACGATTGCTGCTAATTCTTACTACTGAAGACATCACGTGTGAAACTTTGACCCTCTTCACCTGTAATTCATGCACTGCGTGATGAGCAGAAGGAAGTTATTTAATTGGCTCAGGTTTTCTCTCTAGAATAGAGTTTTCTCTCTAGAATAGAGTTTGTCCCGTCCACGGGTTCTCATAAGACTGAAGAGATAGCTATGGATGATGAACTATCTAGACAATGGGAAAGGCTGAGTCTCACTGAGAAGGAGAAGGAGGGAGTGCTGCTACCATCTAACTCAAAGTCAAAAACGGGGACTCAAAGTCCTTTTTGCATTTTGCTAATGATAGTGGCAGGGAAGCCTGTCAACAAGGAAGCATTTAAGAGTACTATGGCCAAAGTGTGGAAGTGCGAGAGCTGGATTCAATTCACTGAAATTGGTTTGAACAAATATCTCATTGAATTCAACACTGAGCAGGATAAGGCTCGAGTAATAAAGGGTAGACCATGGTCCTTTGATCGCTGGCTATTATGCATTCACCCCTATAAGGGATCCATGTCTATCGATGAGATTGACTTTACTAGGGAGGAGTTTTGGCTCCAGGCCTATAATATACCACTCGATTATATGAACCAAGAAACGGGTTTCCAACTAGGTAGCAGTGTGGGGAGGGTCATCAAGGTCCATGCAGATGAAAGAGGAATAAGTTGGGGCAAGTTCCTGAGGATAAGAGTGAAAGTTAATATCACTAAAGCACTACCAAGAGGCACATTTCTTACTGTGGAGGGGAAGAAGTCATGGATTCCTTTTAAATATGAGAGGTTGCCCTCAGTCTGTTTCAAGTGTGGTGTCATCAAGCATTCTCAGCAAGTCTGTACCAATGCACCAAGTGATGGTAAGCAACAATACGGGGCATGGCTCAGAGCTCCAGTCACTAAGGAGGCTGACCTGAAACACAAAAAATATGGTGAAGGAACATACCAGGAGGGTCAAACTCAGTCTCATCCATGGGTGGAAGGAAGGGAGGTCAGGGAAGAAGAGCAAAGTGGAAAAACAGAAGTCAAAGAGGAATGTCAGGCTTCTACCAGGGACCTTTTTAATGAAAATGAGAAAGGCATTGCTCAGAACAATGGGCAGGTATCAGAGAACTTTTCAGAGCCAAGTCAGTTACTTGAAACAGAATGTGGTGAAAAGCAATGTAATAAAGCAATGGTCTCTCTATACCCTCCAAAGGGGCCCAGTGCTATGCAAGGAGTGGAACCTAATACCTTTAGAAAGACAGATCCAGTGGAGAAGCAGACACACCTCGAATCCTGCAAGCTTACCAACTCTGAAAAGGAACAAGTGGTGACAAATGATCTGGTTACACAGATTAACTCCCTGGATAACTTTCTTATTGATCAAGTCAAAGCCCTAAACCAGTCCAAAGCCAGAGCTTCATGGAAGAGACGTGCAAGGAATTTATGTTTTGAAAGTCTTTCCTCAGACTTTCCAAGCATTTCAAAGCGAAACTCTAGCCCTCTCCCAGCCTGTGATGAACAGGAGAAGGCCAAAAGGTTTAAACCTGAGAAAAGAGGTAGTCATAACTTGCACAATGTTGATATGGTGGAGGCTGTTAAACAGCCCCACCAATCAAAATGAATGGTATAAGTTGGAACTGTCGGGGGCTTGAGAACCCCCAGACAGTTCAAGCTTTGCATCAGATGGTGCATAAAAAGATCCCATCCTTTGTTTTCTTGATGGAAACAAAGTGTAAAAGGCTCAAAGTTGAAAGTATAAAAAGGACATTGAGATTTGAGAACAGTTTTGTGGTAGATTGCAGAGGCTTAAGTGGAGGGATTGCCTTTTTATGGAAGGAGGACTTCGAGGCCACTGTCCATTCATACTCTCAAAACCATATTTCCCTAATAGTCAAGGGAGAAGGGGGAGGGGGTAGAGATTGGATTCTTACAGGATTCTATGGATCACCCAATACTGCACTAAGGAATGATGGCTGGCAGTTACTACGCCACCTAACACCACTGAGTAATGAAGGGTGGTTATGCATTGGGGACTTTAATGAGGTGCTCAGCTTTGGAGAAAAATGTGGGGGCACTATCAGACCCCGAAACCAGATTGAGTCCTTTAGGCAAACTGTTGATGCATGTGGATTATGTGACATGGGCTTCATTGGTAATAAATTCACTTGGTCTAATGGAAGATTTGGAGGGGCCTTCATTAAAGAGAGGTTGGATAGAGCCTTCTGTAATTCCACATGGAATGAATGCTATCCTAACTCAAAGGTGTTTACTTTACCAGCTTTAAGTTCAGATCATTGTCCACTTCTTATCTGCCTAGATGGGAGTCAGGCTTTTATATCAAGATCCAAAAAGCCTTTTCGTTTTGAGGCTAGTTGGGCACTCAGAGAAAATTGTTATAAGGTGGTGGAGGAAGCCTGGAATCAGGTCAGACAGATGGCAAATCTAGTGGAGAAGGCAAATGAAGGACTCACTGAATGCAAACAGAAACTGCTGAATTGGAGGAAGGTGGAGGTAGGCCAGCAGCAGGGAGAGTTGAAGGCTCAGTTAGCTCTATTAAGTGATCTACAGAATCAGAATAGAGGACATCTCACTGGTACTATTAAGGAAGTACAAAGAGGAATCAACAGACTGCTTGAAGAAGATCATCTCAGGTGGAAGCAAAGGGCAAAACAAAAATGGCTAAAGGAGGGGGATAGGAACACCAAGTTCTTTCATCAATGTGCTTCCCAAAGAAGGAAAACTAATTCCATTAACAAATTGGTGGATGACTCTGGCCAGGAAATTATCTCTAAAGCAGGGATTAGTGCTCTTTTCCAAAGCTACTACAAGGACCTTTTCTCTACATCAAATCCAGAGAACATAACAGATTGCTTAGCATCCTTGATCCCTCGAGTCACAGCTGAGCAAAATGAGTCACTCACAAGGCCTTATACTCAACAAGAAGTGGAGGATGCTCTTTTCCAAATGGAGGGACTTAGTTCACCAGGACCAGATGGTTTCCCAGCAGTTTTCTACCAAAAACACTGGTCAATCATTGGAACTCAGGTATGTGAGGCAATCTTATTGGTACTAAATTCCAAGGGTAATATTGCTGAGATAAACAAGACTTTCATTACTCTAATTCCAAAAAAAAAGGGCCCCTACCAAGGTGACTGAATTTAGACCAATCTCGTTGTGTAATGTTCTCTATAAACTGGTTTCAAAAGTGATTGCCAATAGGCTTAAAAAACTGCTGCCACTCATTATTTCCAATTCCCAGTCTGCTTTTGTGCCTAATAGGCTTATTTCTGACAATATCATAGTGGCTTTTGAGGCCCTCCATACAATGAAGTGTAAAATGAAAGGGAAGGAGGGTTACATGGCATTGAAACTTGATATGAGTAAGGCCTACGACAGAATTGAATGGAGTTTTCTTAGAGCTGTCCTGCTCAAGCTGGGTTTTTGCAACAAATGGGTGGATCTTGTCATGCAGTGTATCGAAACAGTTTCCTATGAACTCTTGGTTAATGGCATATCCCAAGAACCCATCCATCCAACAAGAGGCATAAGACAAGGTGACCCCATCTCACCATACCTCTTCATCTTGTGTGCTGAGGCACTTAGCAACTTGATTAATCAAGCCGAAGCAAAGGGTCTGATTCATGGTGTTCCAATAGCTAAAGGGAAAATCAGTGTTTCTCACTTATTTTTTGCTGATGATAGCCTACTATTTTGCAAGGCCAATGCTTTTGAATGGAGTAGGGTGCTCAGTCTACTAAAAATGTATGAGTTAACTTCGGGACAAAGGCTTAATCTTGAGAAAACCTCAATCATGTTTAGTAAGAACACTAATCAGGCAGCTCAAAGGTATATTACTTTAATGGCGGGTATGAGGTCTGCAACTTCCTATGAAAAATATCTTGGCCTGCCTTCTGTGGTAGGAAAGGGTCGTTATAACACTTTCAAGAGCATCTTAGACAGTGTTAGACAAAGAACCAGCTCTCACAGAGTCAAGACTCTCTCCCAGGCAGGTAAAGAAATCTACATCAAAGTTGTCTTACAAGCCCTTCCCACCTATACTATGAGTGTATTCAAGTTACCTGTCTCACTTCTAAAGGATATAAATAGTGTAATCCATAATTTCTGGTGGGGACAGCAAGCTAAAAAAAAAAGAACTCATTGGGTTTCATGGAAGAGAATGGGACAACCCAAGTCAGAAGGGGGGATGGGATTTAGGGACTTGGAAGTTTTTAATAAAGCCTTGCTTGCTAAACAATGTTGGAGCTTAATCCAGCAACCCGAGAGTCTGGTAGCCAAAGTGGTGAAAGCCAAATACTACCCAAACACTAGTTTTCAGCAAGCAAAACTAGGTTCCAAACCATCTTTCATTTGGAGGAGCTTCATTTCTGCTAGACCTCTTATTGAAGCAGGGGCATACTGGAGGATTGGGACAGGCAAGGTAACACAAATATGGGGGGATAAATGGATTGCACACGAAACTCCTAGCAAGAGCATTAGCCATGTCAAAGTGCTGGATAGCAAAGCCACTGTCTCCAAGCTGATTAATCCTGAGTCAAAGCAGTGGAATGAAGAGATAGTAAAGGAAATCTTTGTTCCAAAAGAAGCTGGCATCATTTTAAGAACCCCTATTAGTAGCTTGAATACTAGTCACAGAATCATTTGGCAAGGCTCTAAGGATGGTTCTTTTTCTGTTAGAAGTGCTTACTATCTGGAAATTGAGAGGACCTTACCAGAAAAGTCCCAAGCATCGAGCAGTAATTCATTCACAGAAGTCTGGAGGATGCTATGGAAGCTTAAAGTCACACCTGCAGATAAGGTCTTTTTATGGAGAGCATGTCTAGAATCCCTCCCTACACAACTAAACCTTTTCAAGAAAAAGATTGTGCAGCATCCATTATGTCCTATATGCAAGTTAGAAGTGGAAGACACAGTGCATGCAGTATGGAGATGTGAATCTGCTATGGATGTTTGGAGTGCTTGTTCAAAAAGGTTACAGAAATGCTATCTACCTCAGGAATCAATGCTACAACTTTTAGAAATTATTACCAAAAGCATGTCGCCACAGGTGGTTCAAGAATTTGTAGTTGTGGCTAGGCAGATTTGGTGGAGGAGGAACTCTTTCATTTTTAAGGAGACATTTATACATCCCTCAACCATAATCAGGGATACTAGACATACTCTCGAGCTACTTAATGAGGAAGTTCCACAAAGAGATTTCAGAACATGTCAAGTAAACACATCTGCGAACTCATGGCAGGCTCCCCCTTTGAATTGGATCAAACTAAACTGGGATGGGGCAACAGATAAGAATCAGGGTCTCATTGGTGTAGGAGTGGTGGCCAGGGACAGTGCAGGCCATATTATCTCTACACTGAGAACTAGCAAACCCCTCTTCCTTGACCCTCTACTGGCTGAGGCTTATGGAGCGCTGCAAGCAGTGAAGTTTGGATTGGAACTTGGCTTTACACAGGTCATACTCGAAGGGGACTCTCTCCAAGTTGTAATGGCCATTAAGAACGACAAAGAAGGCTGGAGCACTGCTAGTATGATCATGAATGAAACTAAAATTTTACTTCAAAAGTTTGCTAAGTGGGAGGTTTCTCATGTTAGAAGAAATGACAACTCTATAGCTCACTTGTTAGCAAAAAACTCTTTTTCATTTTCTGACCCAATTGTAACATTGGAGGAGATCCCATCATGTATTTCTTCCTATGTTTAATGAAATGAAGATGAGAATTTGAATTTAAAAAAAAAAAAAAAAGACCCTCTTCACCTGGCGTCACTTACTATTCAAAGACTCCTTTGCAAACGTCAAACATTCTGGCTGTCCTGTTACGGAAGAAGACGACGAAGACGAAGACGAAGACGCGGTGGATATGTCGTTTAGGAGAAAAGACAGGAGTAAGGTATGAAAGCCCAGGAAAGTGAGACTTCTGAACAAAATTGCTTGCACTCTATTCAAACATTCTGTGTCGGTTTGGTCTTTGCCCTCCATTTTGCTCAATCGGTATACCTCTGTTGCAAAAAATTGCCTCTCGATTAATTGTTTTCAATGCTAGCGGTGATTTCTAATCTAAGCCGAGGTCGTGAGAATCAGACGTGCTCGGGCACGAAATCATTTGTCTGCTCGAATTAAAGATTGATAGTATGTACGCCTTTTTATCTCCTCCGTTTTGTAAAGATTTGCGATAGGCTTACCCCTTTCTGTTCTCCCTTTTGGATTCATGAGCATATGCTTCTTGTTCTTTTGCTAGCTAGGTTTTTCTTGTCTGGTTCTTCCGCTTAGTTAAGAGTACTCCTCACGGCCTCTGCGGGTCATAATGTAAGTGACGGTGATGGGGGGAAATTTTACCATTAACGATTTGCAACATATCTTTATAAAAAGTGAGACTTTTGAACAAAATTGCTTGCTCTCTATTCAAAGTCAAAAAATTTATTGTCTCGCATTCTCTTCCTTTGAATTTCTTTGCCAATATTTGCTCATTCTTCCATGATCTTATTTACTTGATTTTTCTTCGTCTTTATTTCTTTAATGTCTTCCCTTGACGTCCAGAGCATCACGCGTGTAATTCCAGCACCCGGTGGAATTCCAAACCAGACAGAAGCCTCCAACTCCAACTCCAACGAAACAATATGAATCTTAAAACTTTCCTCTGCCTCCTCTGCCTCTTTATCTCTCTATGTCACTCCTTCGCAGCCCCGACCTTGCTATTTCAGGCATGGCATGCAACCCACTTTCTTTCTCTTTCTGTATTTTCTATGTAACTGCATTCACGCTTCGTAATAATTGTTTATAATCGTATGGTATGATAGGGGTTCAATTGGCAATCGAGTAATAAAGGAGGATGGTACAATTCACTGAAGAACTCTGTTCCTGATTTAGCTAATGCTGAAATCACTCATGTCTGGCTTCCTCCTCCCTCTCAATCTGCTGATTCCCAGGGTATATCCAATTTCTTGTTCTTGCCAAGTTCATTTCATAACTGGTCAGAGTTTGGCCTCACTTTTTTGGCCCAGGTTTATTTGATCACATATTGTTACAAATGATGCTATGTTTAGTTGTCTCAATCTGTTTTTTCTAGCTAGAAAATAGATAGTGTGGTCTGAATTTGGGTTGCCGGTTGGGTTAATTGCTTTTGGGTTGGCCTACTTGAAGGTTTTCCAATCTGCTTTGTGGCTTATACCTGATTCTCATGAAAGTATGATTGTTAAAGTAACATGCAAAGAAGAACAAATTGCATATAAATAAGATGTAGAGCTACAGACAGCCAAAAATTAAATGTTTATTTTTATCATCTATATGATCCTGTGCTTGGTTTTTTGACAATAGAGTAGCTAAGAGATGCTCAATCTAAACTTGTTATATTCTAGGATACTTGCCGGGAAGGCTATATGATCTTGATGCCTCAAAATATGGATCTAAGGATGAACTGAAAGTACTGATTGCGGCTCTACATGAGAAGGGAATTAAAGCCATTGCTGACATAGTGATAAATCATAGAACTGCTGAGAAGAAAGATGACAGAGGATATTGGTGCATCTTTGAAGGTGGGACTCCAGATGCACGTCTTGATTGGGGCCCATCCTTCATTTGCAAGGGTGACACAATCTGTTTGGATGGTACTGGGAATCTTGACAGTGGAGAGGCCTATCCCGATGCACCTGACGTTGATCATCTTAATCCACAGGTACAAAAAGAGTTGTCAGAATGGATGAATTGGCTCAAGACTGAGATTGGATATGATGGGTGGCGATTTGATCTTGTGAAGGGCTATGCCCCTAGTATTATAAAATATTATGTGGAACAAACCAAGCCAGATTTTGCAGTAGGGGAAAACTGGAATTCTAATCGTGGTGTTCTAGCTGAATGGGTTGGGTCTGCGGGTGGGGCTGTCACTGCATTTGATTTCACAACCAAAGAGATTCTGCAAGCAGCTGTGAAAGGGGAGTTATGGAAGTTAAAGGACTCCAACGGAAAGCCACCAGGATTGATTGGAATAAAGCCAGAAAGTGCTGTGACATTTATTGACAACCATGACACAGGGTCTACTCAAAATATTTCGCCATTCCCCTCTGATAAAGTCATGCAAGGATATGCTTACATTCTAACTCATCCAGGCACCCCAACCATTGTAATTTCCATCTTATTTATTCGTATAATTTTTTGTTCTGAAGATGGCTAATAATTCATCATGGTATCATACCAACTTTGTTGACTGAAAGAGATTGTTTTATGCTTTGCAGTTCTATGATCATTTCTTTGATTGGGGATTAAAGGAGGAAATAAGCAAATTGACTGCAATTAGGTCGAGGAATGGGATCAATACCAGAAGCATTGTGAACATACTAGCATCTGATGGTGATTTATATGTAGCTGGGATTGATGACAAGATCATCATGAAGATTGGACCAAAGATGGATCTTGGAAACCTCATTCCCTCAAACTTTCAGGTTTCTACCTCTGGCAAAGATTACGCTGTTTGGGAGAAAAAGTGAAGAATAGAAATGATTTTGTGCTGAATCAATGTCATAATACCCTGTTACTAATATTTTAATGTAGAATAAAGTTTGGCCGCCCATGAGCTGCTCAATCTAAAGCCCTTAAGGGGTGACCAACATCAGCCACCCCTGTAGCATTGTTGCAAATTCAATGAATATTGTTAGATAAAGAGACTATGAAGAGACAAGGAGAGGCAACATGTGTAATACATCCCTATAATAAATAGCAACTCAAAAGTAATGAAAACAACAGGATCCAAAATATGAGATAAACTAAAACAGCATACTAGTCTTCTTCTTTTTTTTCATAGTTATAAAATTTAATTAAAGTTTACTAAGGGTTCACCTGCTCAGAGGTTGCACGGTTAGCTTTCTCGGTTGTTTTAGTTTTACCATTGACCATCTCTCAAGACTCAAAACACTCCTGCACTTTCAATCAAATTGGTCAAAACTGAAAACTAGACACAAACTTAACAAATCAAACACAATTGACCCAAAACATTAGATATGTATAAAAATTACAGAACATACTAATCAAATTAAAAGGGCAAGATCCAAGAAGAAAGTATGCAAATACTCCGGTTCCAAAATTGTTCCATTTCTCATGTAATGAAAATTAAAAGTCCAAATAAATAGAACTTTGTTTTTTTTTTTTTTATCGGTAAATAAAATTTTATTGATCATAAGAATAGAAAAAACCCAAGTAAACGGGTCATATACAAGAGTAACGCCTTGGAGTGATATTCTAGTGATACAACTTTATATTATAAGTTACTGCTAGCAGCTATCTAGTATTGTGAGCGTTGGCCAACTTCTTTCTTTTCTTCACGGCTTTAGGCACTTTACTCTTCCGAGCCTCCCTATTCTCCTCTTTGACTTTCTTTTTATTCTCTTTTCTAGCAACTTTCTTATACACAGGAACCTCTAACTCAGTTTCTGAGGAGGAACTCTCTTATGTATCGCTTGAGTTCTCTTCATCACTAACTTCTTGAGACTCGATTACACTCGTGGGAGGACTAGACCGAGCAGCTGGATTAACAGAGGAGTCTTTACCAGGGTCTGCTTCCTTTTCAATGGGAGTACGCTGAGCAATTGAAAGAGCATGCTTGAGTCCCGTGAGAGTCTGATAGTACATATCTCCCGTGTCTTGGCCACTGGTTATCCGTTGCACATCCTCCTCAGCATTCTTTACATGTTCTAGGGTCTTTGGAACGAATGACTATAAAATCATACAAAACAAACAGAACATTCAACCATTTTTACATAATCACAATTTAATGGGGTCCATTCTATCACTGAGTATCTTTCAATTTTTTAGAAATGCACATACCCATACAAGCAAAGATGTGCACACACTCACCAGCTTCAAGTATCAAATCGAACCCCAACTTCAGTCCCCATAAAAACCAAGATGAAAAGTAATTTCCATGTCATGGATTTATGAGTATTATGCAAATCAAACTGAGGGAAATGTCAATATCTTAAACATTAACATTGTGTAAGGATGTTTTTCAAAGATATAGGCAGTGGTTCTATTCAGGAATGCTTTGCCTGTGTAGACATGAAACTTGCATTCCCATGCTTGAACCAGTCAATTGATCTAGTAGCTGAGGGAATTGATAGTTATAGGAGTCAAAAATATCTTGCGATATTAATTTAATGTATTAAAAACCTTGATTAGCAAATATTGGTGTACCACATCAAACCAGCTTCGGTCAGAACTGGCCCAGGCTGCCTACTTGGCAAAAAGATGGCATGTTTAATGTTTATAAGATTTGCTTAAAATTGCTATGTAATGATGATAGGTGATGAATAGAAACTCCAGTAACATGATATACCACTGCCAAGAAAGTTACCTACACAAAGACAGTCTGCAATTTCATCCTCCACAGATATGTCTCCTCTAGCCAAAATTTTTTGTTGCACATAAAATAAGTTGGAAGCACTCACGATGAAGATCTCCTGGTGGTCCTGTGTAAATTTGACAGCAACAAACCTTTTCTAGATAACTATCCACAGCTTCATCAGCAATAGAAGAATCAACTATGAAATCAAACAGTTCTCGAATTGTCATAACAGCTACACCATGTTTTTTAAAGAAATCCTGCATGTCACCAATGCGCAATTAACTCATATTGCTGATACTAAGCCAAAACAAGAAAGTCCGATTTACTTGGGCTGTGCCTCTTCTCATTAATAAAATTTCTTCTTTACTGATAAGAAAACACTCATATTACTGAATATAAACATTTTTGTTGGATACTTTCATAAAGAACATATCCAAACATGAAGACAATCTTCACGAAGGAAATCGAGGGCATGGGGATGGTCAAGATCAACTGATTGAGAGACAGCTATAATATACAAGTGACCCTGCAAATCATAAGATAAATCTAGATGTTCACCAAGTGCACATGGAATCAATTCAATATTCAGTATCCTAATGATAAGTGAAATCATTAGGAACAATGTGTTGGCCTTACCTCATAAGGTTCCTCATCTCTTTCTCAGCCCATGTTTTTACCATTTTCCTGGGGTTATGCTTGCAGTATCCATATCTGAAACGGTAGTCACCTTGTACATAACGATCTCTGTCCCTTTTTTTTAAGGTGCAACAAGTTAAATTCATTACTAACCCATAAACCAGTACATAGCCTCTGATCTATGGACTATATTGCAAGCAAAATTCACAAGCAAACTAAAAGTACTGCCTAGACAAACTTAAATACAAGAACAGAAGTTTTATATACTTTGATTGCCAATTCCTGACCAATAGATCTGGTTGCATGATAAACATTTGCCTGTCGCAAAAAGGATAAAAAAAAAACGATTGCATGATATGGACATCTAACCCAACGATACCGACATTGTAAGAATGAAACAAGAACATACATGAGGTATCGGTACAGAAACTAAAGGTAGCAGCGTCTACATACTTCTTTTCCAGTTGAAATGCAGCCGTTTATATCATGAAATACACCTCGATTTAGCATCTTGAATAAAACCATACGAGTTATAGGATCAATGGCCTGGAGGAATTGGACGTTAGTCAGGTATTCCATGTAATCTAGTCAAAAAAAATTTCTAAGATATTCTTCACCACACTGGAGGGAAGCACAATGAATAACAACTCGAAGCAAAAAAAAAAAAAGGATCTAGAAAAGAAGATAATAGCCTACCATTTTGTCCTTGTTAACAGAAGTTTACTAAAGTTTTACCTGCTCAACAGTTGCACAGTCTGTTTTCTCAGTTGTTTTAGTTTTACCAATGGCTATATCTCGAACACTTTCTTGAATGGCAGTCGTCACAGAGTTCGACATGCCCACATTCAACCTCCCCTCCCACTCCTGCACTATCAATCAAATTGGTTAAAACTGAAAACTAGATGCAAACATATCAAATCAATCACAACCAACCCAAACATGGAAACGGGCGTGCATAGATACATACATAAATATATATATATATATATATATATATATATATATCTAAGTAACTAGTATGTTTATCATGAAGACTAGTATTAACTGAAGGATAAACCAACTATGCAATTAGAACCCCTAGGGGTTGGTTCAAGTGGTAAATGCCTTAATCTAGGTGATATGCTCTTTCCAGGTCTAAGGTTCGAATCCTCATGGGTGCAAATAATTTCTAGGGACCATTGGAAGATGAGAGCTTTCCCTTGAATTACCCAAGGTGTACTTAAAGGAAATTCCTTACCAAGAGCTTTTGCACCCTGAGATTAGTCTGGACTTTATTCTCGGACTTGCAGTGCTAATAAAAAAAACTATGCAATTAGTATAAAAGCATTTTTTCTCCCTACAAAATGTTTTAAAATCCACTTTAGCGTTGAAAACACAATCTTCAGTGCAAATTAATTTATAAATTAGAAGTCTCTCAATTTATCTCAATTAATTTTATTTAATATTATAATTTTATTTAAATTTTCACATAAAATATAATAAAAAAATTCTTTTTGAAATTTCATAATAATATTAAAAAATAATATTCTAATAATATTCTATTCAACTTTTAACTTTTATTCTAACTCATCTAATCTCAATTTATTATGCAAACCTCTCCTAAATGCAGTACCATAGTTATCAGTATAGAGATCAAGTGTATAGTTTATGTAATAGAAAAAACTGTAAACAAAAATTCCTCGTGTCTATACTATTTATGACAAATTTTCAGTCCAATATCTAGATACAGAGAATAGTGCAAAAAAAATATTGTGGTAGTTTTCATAGTAAGAATTTTTTTTTTTTTTTTAATATTAATCTTAATAAGTTTTGTGAAAGGTCTATTATGGGAGTCCCGCTTACCGGAAGATGTTAATACCATTAAATTGCCTCAAAATCATGTTAAATGATAATCAATCGAAGCTTAAACATAATTAACATAATCTATAAGTTAGTAGAAATGACTAGCTGCATTAAAGAATAAAAGAAATCACATCAAGCATATTAGATATACTTAAAAGGTCAATCTACCTATAACCTTGAATGTAATAAGACTCTTTACAACTCTAGCCACATGCGATCGATACCAAGTCCCAATCTAGTCTTTCATTTATTTACAGGCATATTCTTAAGACTCCCAACAACTTAATTAGATTTCATTTCTTCCCTATTCAACAAAAACACGATTTCACTCTCAGTAAAATAAAACATCTAGAATTTTACCTTTCACCAAACTATGCTAATTTCTCTTATTCCATTTAAACCTTATACTCATACTATCCAAGACAATAAATTCATGGTTTCAAATCTTTCTAGCCTTCAAGCCAATTCAAAAGAATTTCTAGGAATTTGTCTATAGTTGTCTACAACTACTCCAACTATGGATGTATATATTCATATATTTCATAAACACCCACTACCTAATGTGATGACCCACTTAATTAAGTCTAATAACATATCACCAGGCACAAACTCCAATTCTGGACACTTTCACAATTTGCATAAAAGCAGCTCAATACATCTCTACTTTCCATGCAAATAAACCTATATATTCTCATCCTCTGGTGGACTCCTTGAGCGTCAAGCTTATTCTAAATTTTTTAAATTAGCTCCCTAGACAAGGCTATAAAATAATTCAAGCTTAACAGTCGAACCATCAATATCATGCCAAATCTCTTGCTACCCAAGGCATGTACACCCAGATTTCTGTTGAAAAATAGCAACCCGTGATAACATCACCAAACAAACCACTCAATGCTACTTTCATTGCTCTTGTTCCTAAGAAACTTGGGGCTTCAAAGTTAAAAGGGTTTTCTTCCTATTAATCTTCTAAGTAGGATTTGCAAGATAATTTCAAAAATTCTTACTAATCGTATGAATTTTGTTATGGAGCAAATTATCTTTAAGCCCCAAATTCCTATGTTCAAGGGAGACAAATACTCGATAACGTGCTTATTACTAATGAATGTTTAGATATCGATTGAGGGAGGACATTCATGGTGTTCTTTACAAGCTTGATATGAAAAAGGCGTATGAATATGTGAATTAGAATTTCCTTTTCTACATGCTTGGGAGATATGGTTTTGGAGAGAGGTGGTGTTCGTGGATTAGACAATGTGTCTCTATTGCCTGGTTTTCGATGTTGGTTAATGGTAATCTTGCTCGTTTTTCCATAGTTCTCATAGTTTGAGACAAGGGGACCTTTTTCCCCTTTCCTTTTTCTCATTATCATGGAGGTGTTGCATGGGTCGGATGGTGGATGCCGTTGTTGGGGGTAGATTTCTTTCAGACTTTTCAATGGGTAATGCTAATAATGAGTCTATCACACTTTCTCATATTTTTTTTGCATACAAGGCCCTTATTTCTGCAATGTTGATTGTGGTTAGATTCATGCTGTAACACCCCGTATTTTAGCGTATTTTTAATTGAAGGATTATTTGTTATTAATTTAAAAATTGATTCTCTTATTTTAAATTTTCAGATTTTAGTGGGTTTATTTTTATAATTTTTAATTTGTGAAAATTAAATTTGACATGTTTCCTTAATATTAATAATTGTTATGCAGTTAAATTTCACTTTATTTTAAATTAGTTTATTGTTGGGTTTAATTATTTTATTTTTATTTAATCACTACGTTTGAATTATTTTATTTAAACTGTTGTTTTGAAATAATTTTCGTTTGATCAATTTTGTGACCCTAGTTGTGAGGATTGGATCTCATTTCTTTCCCTCAATTTTCTCTTTCCTCTCTTTTTCTTTCTTCTTTTCTTTTCTTTTTCTTCTTTTCTTTCTTCTCCCTCTACTTCCCGCGCGATACCCCCCTCACTCTCTCTCCCCGTGCGCTTCTCCTTCTCCACCCAGCCACCGTCGTGCACCGCTGTGACCGTCACCACCCAGCCCATTCGATCCCCCATCAGCCGACGACCACCACCCTCCGATCTCAACCCCTAACTCGCCGTCGTTCTCCCCCACGAGCAGCTTAAAGCCGCGGCCTTCTCTTCGCTCGCGCGCCGCCGTCGCGCCACCTCCGGCCACCATTTCTTCACCACTTCATCATCGATCTCCTAGCAACCCAATGCACCCAACCCCAGCTCTGATCTGTCACCAGTAAAGCCCCACCACCAACAAATCCGATTTGAGCTTTTTGGCCTTCAACCGCCGCCCACGCCGCCACCCACAGCCAACCACCACTACCACTAGCTTCACCGACATCCCTAAGCCATTTCCTATCAATCTCGGGTTTTTGTTTGAACCCGTTCAAAAGTGGGTTTTTGAGACCCATGGCCACAGTGCATTTTGCACTATTCCGTTGCTGTGCCGCCACTTCTAGCACCTTCGTGATCTTTCAAAAATTATATTATAGCATTGTAAGTATTTTTTCAAAGAACTTTTGAGATTTAAATGTATTTTCGCGCTAACTCATATTTACTGTGAATTGGTTAGTTGTGCCGGACTGAGTCCGAGGAGTAAGGGGGTCGGATGGATTGGATGAGGGAGTTGTTTATGTGATTGGTTTATGCTATGAGATTTGTTGGCTGTTTCGGGTTTAAATATTTGTGTTTTATGTTTGACGTGGGTTATGGTGGATATTGGTGATTTTAGGAAGTGATGATATATTTTGAGATTATGAAGGTTTTAAGTTTTGAGGAATTAAAATAGGTTATTTAAGAAGCTTAGGCTTAAATATCAAAATCCGTGATTGATTGAAAAACTTACGAAAATTACGTGATTATTTTTATAGGTGATGATTTATAGTAGACTCGACATTTTTTAGGAAAATTCTGAAAAGCTAAGTCGTCCAGGTAAGCGGGGTTCCTATGCTAGATTTGCATAAAAATAAAAATGAATTGAGATTGATTTTTGAAAATATGCATGTTTTGTTATGAAAAGAGATTTGAACTACCTCAATTATTTGTTCTGCATTACTCATGAGATTCTATTTAAGAATAAAGTATTTTCTGGCATGACTGGTGTAGACATGAGCTATTTTGCATTTTGCTTATGAACTGTGCAAAAGAGAGCGAATATGAAAGTTTGTGCATAAAACTATGTTTTGTGATTTCTGAAAACTCTGTTCTGTTTTGAAGATGTTCTGTACTCTGATATGATGTGATTTCTGAAAATTCTGTTATGTTTTGAAGATGTTTTGTACTCTGATATGAGGTATGAGGTGATTTCTGAAAACTTTTGGCATGACATTCTGAATCGGGATGTGGTTTGTGGATGGTGATCTATTTGACCTACCACGGGTGCTAATAGTTAGGCCTGCAACCCGAGCTCAAAATATCGGGTTTGTGCCAAATCCAACCCGAATACATTCCTATGAATTGACAACCCGATCCGATCCAACAATTCAAAATAAAAAGCGGGTCGAACCCGTATGAGCCGACTGACCATAAAAAAAATTGTTAAAAAAAATAAAAGTTTTGGCTCAGATATTTCGAGGCCACATGTGTAGCTGAAATCGTCAACTTGTTGACAGACGGGCTCACTTAATTGTTGATTTGACTCTGGCTCATACTACTCTTCACCCTCCGATTACAATGATGTTCGCTACTACTGCCACCCTAATTAATGTCTGCTAAACAGGTCTGATGAGACTGACACACTCCCATTTTCTCATTAACTAATGAATTCCATCAGCAATAATATAATATTATTATCTGAGAATTGCAAATTTGACCACCAAGCACTATGAGAACTTTACTTACATTATGTTGTTGTGTTGAAAAAGAAGCCAAATCTTAGACCCACGCGTAGGGAGGGACTGTTGAGACATTGCCATAAGAACCTTATCTTGGTTGGTGGGTGAGCGCAAGTTATGCCATGACAGGACTATGTGAGTGGGTGTTTCAGCTTAAAAAAAATATGGATTAAAGAACAATGACAGATGAAGTACTATTGCACCGGTACAGTACTACTGCAGTCCAAAAATTTTGAGTGAACGAACTAGGGATAGGTCTATGAGTTATCCTACCAGTCGATGGTCGGTTTCGACCGATATAATACTTGGCAAACCCGTTGTTTCACTTGATCCGATGAACCTGAATTTTATCGGGTGGGTCAATAGCGGGTCTTGCGGACGGATCGGTTTAGGGCCTTTTATGCACAACCCTACTAATAGTGGCTTCTGTTTGGGTTGGTACCAACTATTCTGTTTTCTGGTGCACCCACTTTGGAAACAAAGTTATTTTCTTGTGGTCTTTCCTGTGTGTACACTCGGGGCTCCGAGAATAAATAAGGGAAAGATTCACATTTTGTTTCTGCTCGGTTAGCTACCGGGGTTTGCACAACCCTACCACGGGGGTTAAACATGGCATCTGATGTGATATGATGCTCTGGTACGATGGTGGTCAGTTATGCTATGCCAAAAGAATTTGAATAAGAATATTTTTTAACTTTCGCTCTAATATTTTTTATAACATGTTCTGACACTGCATACGGAAAATAAAGTGTTTTGTTCTGCATTATGAAATCTGTAAATGTTCATGTTTGCATACTAGTATATGTTCTCTGCTTACTGAGTTGTTGATAACTCACCCCCCTCTTATCTCCAATATTTTCAGATGATTTTTGGATATTTCAGCTGAGGATCAGGACTATGAAGAATTGGGTGAGATGACTTAAGAATAGTGGATTAAGAATAGAAAGTTTTCTATGAGTATTGGTGATTTTTCATAATTATATTGTTGAAATGTGAGTATAGGTGACATGTAGAGAAGTTGGTAATTTTTTTGGGGTTACTGTATTGAAGATTTTATATACGAGTATGTGTGGTTAATTAAATTTGAAGTGTTTATGTTTGATTTGAAGCTTTTGGAAGAGTATTAGCAAATGTTGGAGTTGATTATCTGGTTATATGAGTTAACTCTCCGGACTCTCGGGGACGGAGCGTTACACATGCCTTAATAGCAATATTATTATGTTTTAAAACTGTCTCAGACCTTAAGGTGAATGTTGGAAAGTCTAAGATGGTTCTGGTGGGATGGTGCATAATATTAATAGTTTGATAAGTTTTTGGGTTGTAAAGTAGCATCTTTACCTATGAAATATTTAGGTCTTCCATTGGAGGCCCCTTTTAAGGCTAATGCCATATGGGGTGAGGTTGTTGAGAAAATTGAGATAATGTTGGTTGGTTGGAAGTGGTTGTATCTATCTAAAGGGGGTAGAACTACTTTAATCAAGAGTACAATTTTCCAATCTTCTCACTTACATTCTATCTTTATTTCCATTGTCTATAAGGGTGGCCAACCAAATTGAAAAATTATTTCATGCTTTTCTATGGGGTGGGAAGAGAGAGGAAACTAAATTCCATCTAGTTAGTTAGAATAAAGTTTGTTCTCTTAATTTGAACGAAGGATTGGAAATTCATAATTTGAAGGTTTTTAATGAAACTTTGTTGGGAAAATGGTTATGGAGATATCAATTGGAAGTGAAGTCACTTTAGAATGAGGTTATTGACAGAAAATATGGAAGTGTTTGGGGGGATGGTGTTCTAATGGTCTTTGGAAGTTCATTAGAAAATGTTGTGAGAGTTTTGTTAGCCTTGTTAGTTATGCTATTGAAAAGGGATCTAGGATCTGTATTTTGTTTGATATTTGGCATGGTGAACGAACCCTCAATAGGATATTTTTGGATATTTTTAGTTTGGTTTCATATCGATATGCATCTATTTCTAATCTACTACTTCATTCTAATGGTTATTTTCAGTGAAAGGTTTGTTTTACTAGAGCTGTTAATGATTGGAAGTTGATGAAGTTTCAACTTTTTCAGTCTTTTTTATTCTTTAAGGCTTGGTCATAACGATGGGGATTGGATGTTGTGGAAGTCCAAGGGGAGTAGAAAGTTTAATGTTCGATCGTATTATAACTTGTTGACTTTTCGGATGAGTACTCCCTTTCCTTGGAATTATATTTGGAGGTTTCACATGCCTTCTAAAGTTTCTATTTTCATATGGATTTCCTCTCTTGGTAAAATTTTGACGATGGACAATTTAAAGAAGCGTGGTCTTATTGTTATGGATTGATGTCTCCTGTTTAAGAAATATGAGAAAACTGTGAATTATTTACTTTTACATTGTTAGGTGACATAGGCATTGTGGGATAGAATTTTTTAGAACCAGATGGGTTTGGGGGATTGCCTTTGAGAGTGGTTGATCTTCTTGCATATTGGAACGGGCTGCATGGTTGCTCTTAAGTGAATGCGGATTGGAAGATGGTTCTTTTGTGTCTTATGTGGTGTATTTGGATTAAAATGAACAAGTGGTGTTTCAATGATTATGAGTATACTTTAGAGGAATTCCAGAAATTTTTTGTACACTCTTTAGTGATTAATGGAGCTTCTGCTCATAATTTTTTGTTGTCATTTTCTACTTCTTAGAATGCATTTAGGTGTTTTCTTTTGTATATTTTCAGTGTACATAGGTTTTACCTATTTCATTCGTATTAATAAAATTGTCTTTCTTACTTATATAAAAAAAAATACCATCCAACAAAATCATTTTCACTCTCTGTCTATACCACTCCCAAACCAAATTTTCAAGACTAGCCTTTATGTAAATCAAACTCACGAGCATTCCAAATTCCCTAAACACTAAAATATACTTCAACTAAAACATAACATCCAAGTCAAGTTTTATAACTATTGCTTGTTTATGGAGACTTCAAGTTGATAAAAGGGGTGGCACGATTGTACAATAGAGTTATGAAGTAAAGAAGAAAAATACAGTCAATATCAATCACGGGTTGAGCTAGAAATTCATGAGTGCTTCATGGTCAATTGGTGCTAATGGGAAGAAACCATAGAGAGAGCTAAGTGAGAGGGACTAAACAGTGATGAAGAAATATGGTGCGAGGAGAGGGAGAGAGAGATCATGGCTCAATATGGCTTATGCTTGCTGGACGGTGCGATTCATATGGATAAACTTATGGGTTAATGCAGAGATGGTGTTAGGATCCAAGGAGGCCGATCGAGAGAAAGAGGTAGAGCTTTAAGTGGAGGAATTATGCGATGCAGCAGAACAGTGATGAGCTAAGTGGCACCAGGGCTTCAAGTGGTGGGAAGGACAATAAGGTTTAAGAAGAGACTTATACGGATTAGGCTTGGCCTAAAGTTAGTTGGTCATTGGGTCTCAAATAGGTTGGGCTTCTAAAAGGGTTGGGTTATGAAATTCTCCCCTTTTTAAAGAATTCTTCTTTGAAATCTGCTTTAGCATAACTATTGTTACTACAAATGACTCATGAAGTCAATAGTCTCTACATTTATTTTCATGAAAATACTACACCGATACATATGTGCATGGCAAGGATTACCCTCACTCTTACAGCTACGTGCATCCCTTAAACATGGCAATGAATCATCCTTTTAGTTAACACGTATATATATAGGCATGGCGAGGAATAATCCATCTCATATAACTACAAAGGAAAATGCTACTCAGCCCCCTCAATGTTACTGCTAAAAGTTACCGTTCGAGTATTTTTATTTTTTATTTTATTTCTAGTTAAGGAAGTGACTATTAGTGAATTTGTATATTTTTTTAATTTTTTTTCTTAATGGTTAAGAATATTAAAAAAATACTTAAAAAATGAAAAATAAAAAATAAAAGTTCCAAATACACTTGGGGGCATGCCTAACGGTACAAGCTGGGTGGCCCCTAGCATTGTTCAAGCACAAAACCTGTAAAGATTAGTATTCGGCCTATTTCAACTCAATAACAATCTTCCATCACACAAGTGCTCATCATATAAATATTCGCCACATAGGTAGGTATTCACCACACATGCATATATTCAACACATAGGCATGCATTCGCCACACAGGCAATTCCTTCGCCACACAGTTCATTCGCCACACAAGCATACATTCATCACATAGAGCTCACCAAGAGAAACTTGTTGCACTGAGAATACTGCTCTATCCGGCCAACCAACTCGAGGACACCACCATGTGATACGCCAGGGGATCCCACATCCGGACTATTAGGTGTGGCCAAATATGACCCCGTTCCACCCCACTTCCTACGAGGCATTCTCCTTCTTATGTGATGTATGTGGAACGTTTCGTGGAATGGTCTCGGAGAATTTTTCGTCCTGTACCATGATTATAGATTCACGTTACTAACTTTTCACACAGAGACAAGCACATTCACACTAAGATCAAGGGTTACCACAAAGAATTTCAGCATCAGGTATTGAAAACAGTTTAAACATAAAAAACATTGAAAGTACTGAAAATCAGTGAATAAATATAACTATAAATATAATGATTGAAACATCTATTCATGCTTATAGAATGGGGACAAATTACAGAAATATGCAATGCCTCTTACATATAACATTCACCCCCACATTACCCAACATTGTCTTGGAAGTTAACTTACCTTCGTACGTCGAAAGTTTTTTCGTTGCCTCTCCGCTTCTTGCTTTGTGAAGCAGCTGTCTTCACGAGTTATTGGTGAATAAAGTTTCAAAAGTGAGATATTGTCCCACATCTGGATCCTTTAAATAGAGTGGGATTGTCATATGTCATTTTTTACGAATCTTTGATTACATATCTAGAGTAAGGATTTCCTTTAATCATTCTCTGTCACACTACAGAATGACAAAGACAGATTGCCAAGCATGGTCTACACGCTTGGTCCTCTGACTTTCTTTGAGTGTGGCTTGAGTCATGATGTTGTGTCGAACGATGTGACTCGTCAAGCCTTTACCTTTCATTGTAGAACCACTCCAAATATGACTCTTTAGATGGAATGTGGCTTATACCTATGTTACTGTCACTTTTCTAAGCCCTTCCATGTTATCTTAGAAAGTAATCATATCTCGCCATGGGCTGGTAACTCTTGTCTTGTATGAGTCCACCAGGCTCTTCAGCTCCTCGTTCTCACTTTCTCAGTTGGCGACTTTTCTAACTTGCCTACCATGGACAAGGCACTCATCTCCACCTTGCTCTAGGACATGTTAGTCGTACCTCCTACAATGTGCTTGCTCATCAATATGTTGGACTAGTTGCACTCTACATCTCTCGCTGCTACTTTCCTTAGACCACTGGAGTATTTATCGTTTTTTAAATCCCACTCAACTCCAAGAATGATCTATTTCCTTTTGCATCAAGCGGTTCCTTATACCTGCAATCAACTCGTATAATATGACTAAATTCTATTTTCAAGTTTTATAAATGTTTAGTCTTATATGTATTTTTTTTATTGTTGAAAATATTAATATTAATATTAATATTTTACTACTCAATATCTCAAACTATTAGTGCATGTTTGAGATTGCGGTAGGTAATATAACTTTTAGCTTAAAGTTTATAGTTGTAGAGTTTAAGTAATAAGCTCTTCTGTTAAAAAGTTATTTTCTATTTGGCAGTCATACGTCTAAATACGTCTAAAGCACTTTCAGACATGTTACATTTGTTTGGAAATAATATAAAAAAGTACTTTTTGAGGTAATAATGACATAAAAATTCATTTGAAAGTTGCAGTGTAGTATCCATGATAAAATCAAAGCGCAAAGCTGTAATTATCTTAAAGTTGTATAGGTATTTTTATTGATAGTCTTTTTTTTTAAAAAAAAAAATTAGAATTATGTTCCGCATTATCTAGAAAAGTACTTTTGAGGAAAGTACTTTAATATGCAATACCCAAATAACCTAATTTTATCATTAAAGAGTCTTTAAGGCTACTCAAATATTTTTTAAGACCCATAACGTAACCTCAACCATGCCCTTAAACTTTTTCTTAACATAGAATTTTATTATATGAAAATATTAATTTCTTATATATTATTGATTTGGATATTAATAATAAATTATTTATTATGAAGCCAATTGTAATTGTGAATGATTTATATACTTATGCTTATATTAATTAGATTAAAAAATAAATATACGAGTCACTCAACCCATTTATAAAAAATATGCTAAAATGGGTCAAACAGGTTAAATGGGCTTTGTTTAAATTAACTCAATAAAATCTAATTACTAAATGTATTAAGCGAATTGTGTCGTGTCACACATTATTTATATAGGTCATGTTAGAGTTTTAAGATATAACCCGTTTAATTAAAATTGTCATGTTTGGATTGATCTATATAGTCTAGTACTCGTGACTTAACACGACATGAAAACGACCCGCAAATACAAATAAGGGTGTAAGAAAAAACTGGAAAATTGGTTGAACCGGATCGGACCAAATTGAACTAGTGGGTTTGGTCCGCTTTGTAACCGGTCCGGTGCAATACCGATTCTTAAAAATTGAAACGGGTCCAACCGATGCGGTACCGTTTTCATATTTTGAAAATCAGTTTAAACCGAATCGGACCGGTATATATATATATATATATAATTTTATATTATTATATATATTATATGCTAAATTTCTAATTAATAAAACATGAAATCCTAATTTTATTATTCAAATATATTAATCATATAGCATAAAATTAATATACTAGTATAATTAGAGACTAATTATATTATTTTATTCTTAGTGTTCAAGTTTATTAATCTCAGTAATAAGTTTGATACTACTTATACTATACTAGTATAATCGATCATTAATGAATTAGTAATTATTAATAATAAATAATAAATTCTCACAAATAAGTCTAATATTAAAAAAATTATAATATTAAACTTATATAGTGTCACATGTGTAAATGGTAAACCGGAAAACCGGACCGGACAGGACCGAAACCCGAAAAATTGAAAGTTTCAGTTTTGGTGATAAATCGGTCTGTATCGGTTTTTAAATTTCCAAAATCGCTATATACTGGTTTGGTTCCAAAACTTCTCTAAATTGCACCAAATTGGACTGGTTACACTCCTAAATACGAATCACTACCCCTACCGCCAATTGTATAATCTCATTTTGGCGGTGCTAACTGGTCACTAATGAAGCAACGTCATTTTGTGAAACGTAATCCCGTATCATCTTTTTTTTCTTTCTCTTTTAATGACGTGTAAGCCTATAGTTTTAAGGGCATTTGGGAGGCATAGAAGAAATATAGAATTTTTTAAATTCTCAAAATTTCACATATTTTATTTCCAAATATTACTCAAACACAAAATACTTTTCAATTTTAAATCTTTAAGTTTTTTATCTAATTATTACCTAATCATTGTTCAAATACAAAAATCAATACTTTTATAAACTTCAAAATTTAATAATATTTTTATTCAGATTTTCTCCTCTCATTTTCTAAAATTTAATAAAATATATTAATTCAAATGATTTTAATACTATTCACATAATTGTATTAAGGAGTATCGCAAGGCAACAGGAGATCATAAAGTTTGGTGTATTGGCCCGGTTCCACTATCCAACAAGACGGACTTGGAGAAGGCTCGAAGAGGTAGCACGTCCTCCATTGATAAAAGCAAGTGCCTGGAATGGCTTGACTCGTGGCCTCAGAACTCTATTGTTTACGCTTGTCTTGGATCCATTAGCCGCCTCACATCTTTACAATTAATAGAGCTTGGTTTAGGCTTGGAAGCTTGCAAAAGGCCATTTTTCTGGGTCATTAGAGAAGATCATGAAAAAGATGAGTTGGAGAAGTGGATATTAGAGGTTTCAAAGAGAGGACGAAAAGGAGAGGCCTCTTGATCCGCAATTGGGCTCCTCAAGTACTAATATTGTCCCACCCTGCAATTGGAGGGTTTTTTACTCATTGCGGCTGGAATTCAACACTAGAAGCAGTTTGTGCTGGCGTGCCAATGGTAACATGGCCTCTTTCTTCAGATCAATTTTTTAATGAGAAGTTGGTTGTGCAAGTTTTGAAGATTGGTGAGAGGGTTGGGAATGAGATAGCAGTTCCCACAAGGGAGGAAGGGAAGTTTGGAGTCTTGGTTATAAGGGAGGAAGTTAGGGTGACTATAGAAAAGATAATGACCAAAGGAAAATAAAGGGAAGACAGAAGAGAAAGAACAAGAAAGCTTGCAGAGATGGCAAAGCAGGCAACTAAAAAGGGAGGGTCTTCATTCCTTGACATTACATTGTTAGTCGAAGATATAAGGAAACTAGTCATGGGCAGTCAAGGTTAAAGTCATATGCACATAATTAATCGATAATGGATATGTCTTTATGCTATCTCTTGGTCACAGGCGCCCATGCTTACACAACTCAATTGTTCACATAATGCATCACAAATATTGGTGGAAGCTGATGACATAATTGTTGATGTTGTGTTTCACAGCCCAAGCAACTCCGCGCACTGGGTTGATTCGTTCCTACGTAAAGAAGAAATGAAGGCTCGGGGCGGTAGGGGATACCTCTAATGTCTAAGTTAGTTTGGGTTATGAATTCATGATCTGCTCGAGCTTCTAACCAATGTATGTGTGTAGAGTTTTTTTCCCCTGAGGGGGAGATATTTATACCTGTTAGGGGTGATTCTTTGTCAGGTTGATCGTGGTGGTGCCACTCCATACCCAAGTCGTGTCCTCTGTCAACTCCCTACCATGTGACAGGCCATCCATGCCTAATCTTGGCGACCACTGACAACCCTGGGTCCTTGTGGTGTGTACCCACATCTGTCCTCCATTAAATGCGACATGGCCTCGGTCAGGTGTGCCTACCTTCCAGGCCTATCCAGCTATCGGTGCTCAAGGATCTGGGTTGTCCCTGACCCTATGCCTGCAAATTGTCAGCCAGTAGATGTGTCAAGCCTCCTGGCTTAACCCAATACCCTGCGCATGTTGCTTTACTACTTCCTTGTGGGCTTTTTGGGCCGAACTCACCCTTCATGGCCCGGCTCAGACCAACCTATTCTCTCATACTGATTTAGTCTTATCGGGCTGTCCTTAGGCCCACCCCTACCGCATCGGCTGGGCTCGCGTGGTCGAGTTCATTACTGGAAACAACTCCCCTCACAATAATGTACAACCCGAGATTTTCTGTGAGTAAAACAGACTTGATAACTAACCAATACTTACGTTCAATTTGAGTTTTGTATAATTTATG
Source organism: Juglans mandshurica (assembly GCA_022457165.1). Lineage (NCBI taxonomy): Eukaryota > Viridiplantae > Streptophyta > Magnoliopsida > Fagales > Juglandaceae > Juglans > Juglans mandshurica. Next base: position 8,043,098 of record CM039625.1, read on the forward strand.
TTTCTTATTTTGTATTCAACTTACTTATGTTAAAAACAAGGTTTGTTTATTTCTGTTCCTACATGACATCAAACTGGTCTTTGGATCTCACTTATAGGCTAGGTCTTTTGAACGTGAGATTGGCATTTAAGTAATTGATCAATAACTTGCCTTTTAGCAAATGCTGGTGGAGAGTGTGGAAGCCAATTTAGCACGTGAGCCTTCTATTAGCAAATGCTCATCCTGAATATATATCTATTAATTGTTAAGCAATGAAAAATGGTGTCGTCAATGACATTTATTTGATTACTCATGATCATGTAAAGAACTACCTGAAGTAGTACTACTTTACGAGTCATTTCCCCAGAAGAACTTGGTTTCCCTTGCAACATTCTATATTATTTTCTAAATTCAAGTAATAACTTTTTTTCTCTCTAGAGGCTAGGGCTCTCATGTGACCCTGCCTCACCTTCTTCCTCTCTCCTCTGCCTCTCTACTACTAAACACCTGCAAAAATTTGATTTCTTTGCTTTTTCTGGTTCTATAATTCTATACACAATTTTCCTTAGGCTTCTGCCATGGAGAATCCATCCCCATCAAACCGTAACCCCGTCTCCCCAAAATTGAAAGATAAGCTGGATGCTCCACCAAAGTCCTATGCCGCCATTGTCAAAGATACTAACTGGCTAGATCAGCTCTCCTCGACCCCAATTGTAGACATATCTCTTCCAATCAAACAACCACAAAGTAAAAATGGGAAGCTGGTGGTCCATTTCATGGCTCTAGAGGTTCAGTAATCAGAGGCCCCTCTCCAGTTTGCACTAGTTGCAAAGTCTTCAAAGGGACGCTCACAAATGGACACCATACAAAATCATGCCACTTTAAAATGGAATCTTCAACATCTCCCTATCGTGGGACTGATCAATTCATGCCATGTATTGATTAAACTTCAATCTGTAGAAGACTTGGCGAAAGCCTGGACTAGGGACTCTCACATCATGTAAGGTGCCATGTTCAGGCTCTTCAAGTGGACTAGAGATTTCTCTCCCAAAGAGGAGTCTCCGATTGCGCTGGTGTGGGTAAGATTCCTCTTACTCCCCTTGAATTTCTGTGTTTATTTGAAAGCTTTGGTCCAACCCTTAGGAAATTTTTTGGCACAAGATTTACCTACACTTACACATACCCCTTCCTCATTTGATCGAGTGTGCATTGAAATCGACCTCTCTATCCAAAGGGAGGATGTGATTTGGATTGGTACTAGTGACGATGGCTTTTGGCAAAAATTGAGTACGAATGGTTCCCAAGTTTTTGTATCTATTGTCGACTTCAACAACATGTTGTTCATGAGTGTAGGAAGCGGTCAGGCAAGGAACCCAAACAGAATTTAGTGGTTGATGCTCAGGCACCTATCACTAAAAAAAAATGGATCCCCAAGCATAAACCAGAGGTCATTCCTGAGACTAAACAACCTTAGCCTAGCTCTATTTGAATCCCCCAAGAGGCCCAACCTAGTTCTAATAACGATAATATTCCGGAGAACCAACCTCTTTTAGACCCCCAAATTGATCACCATCTTGAACACACCGTCGAGGCTAATCTGGTGGTCAAATCCCTCTTTACCTCTATTGAATGCAAGGTCTGAAAAGCCTCTTGAAAATCAGGACTCTACAGATGTTACTAACCAAATCTCTGATGGAAATGAGCCTATTGAGGAGATACCCATTTTTAACTCCTATGCTATGCTTGCTAATGATCTTAATCTGGACTCTAGTATAACTATTATTGAAGAAGATCCACAGCCTTCAAAAGCTCATTTGTCAGATTCAAAAGCTATGGTGAATGCTTCCAGAAAGAAAGGTAAACATGTAACACGTGTAACCCGTATTGTCCCTAACACAAAAACTCAAATTATATCTTAATGAACTCTATCCATATCTGAAATGTACAGGCATAGCCAATCATGGTACTCGGGCTTCATTTGAAACATTTGACAACACTCATAATTATCTTTAATTGTTTTGCTTGAGCCTGTGGTCCCCTTTGTTAAAGCTGCTGCTATTGGTAAAAAATTTGGTCTCCCTCAAGTTTTTTCTAATGAAGATAAAGAGGAAAAATCTGGTTTTGTGCTAAATCTGATATTTTTATTACTGTACTTCATTCCTTTGAACAAAATTTCACTTTCTTTACGGATTGGTGTGGTTTTACCACTAAATTTTCTATTGTGTATGCATGCTAAATGTAATTATTTTCTTAGGAGATCCCTTTGGAATTTTCTTCTTAATATGTGACCCTTAACCACCCCTTGGATTCTAGTAGGCAATTTTAATATTGTTAAGTGTGATGATGAGAATTTCGGTGGTGTTCCAACTCCTCAATTTGCCAAGATTGACTTCGTTGATTTTATTGAGAACAATTCCCTTTATGACATGCCTTTTCTTGGTACCAAGTTCACTTGGTCATGTAGAAAAGATGATATATATACTTGGGAGAGACTTGATCGTGTTCTTGTCAATCAACCTTGGTCCCAACACCTCCCTCAAGTCACCCTTTCTCATAAGAGAAACTCTTGTTGCAACCATTTAGAGGAATCTTCGCGTAACCGGCACGCCTTTTGATAAAAACTTTCATTTTATTCCACTCTCTCCATTTCGTTCTCCCCCTCTCCCTTTCTATCAATTATGTACAAAAGCAATGTAAAAACTCCAACTATCACTTTTCTCACCCCATTTTCTTTCTCTAAACTTAGAGCCTCTCTCTCTCTCTCAATGAGGGATGAAGATAGAAAAAAAGTACTGAGAAATATAGCATCTGAGAGAGACAGTGCCTTCACACTTGTGGTGTTGCACATACTGTTCACGTTGCACATGATGGATATAAGCTCTGGTCTTGGGGTTGGGGAAAGAGTGGGGTTCTTGGAAATGGTAATGGATGAGATACTGTTCTTGCAATTGTAATACAACTCATTTTTTTACTCCCACTATGGTATTATGGCCACCCCTTATGGAAGATTCCAAACAAGAGGAATCGAAGACCTCTGGTAAGGAAGATAACATTGGAGCAGAGGATTCTCAGAAGCAGAAAGAAGATTGTCTTGAGCAATGGATGAGATGAAGCTACTTCAATCAAAACTTTCTGCAATAGAAAGGTATGCTAGCGTACTTCATGGCTCAATTTTTGGAAAACCGTAAAATATCTTCTTCAACGGGACCAAAGCGATAAGACTAGCGAGGTGAGGTGCATTTTATTCTGAAAAAAGATGTGTCCAGATGAGGAAGGTGAATTGGCTAGTCCACGTTTGATTTGTATGCTTCAGAATAAATGGCGTTTTATTCAGTACAGGTTCACAAAAGTGTATTTCCTTGCAGTTTCTCGTTTTAATCTTTTTGGGGTAACGATGGAGATGAACAACATGACTACCCTGCATCGTTGAGATGGAGATGAAAATCAAGAAAATTAATAGAAATTTCAATTCACTCATTTTCTTGTATTTGGAGTCTTAGAAACTTGCTGTTGGTTTGATTGTTGTATCAAGGAAGAAATGTTGTAGATGCAGAAAAGCTGCTACGATTTGGGCTAAGAATGCATGTAAAGAGTTTGATAAATTGTTAAAGAAAAAATCAGATAGCTGGTTTCTCCTTCAACCTCAATGCATTAATAGCGACTACTTTCTCTCTTCTTTAGTTAGGTTTTTTTTTTTTTTTTTTTTTTTTAATTTTTTTTTTTTTTATCATCTAACGTGGCAAAATTTTATCAGCCGATTACACCGCGGTTGTACGTAGCAATTTTGTTCTCATAATGAGAAAAACCATCCGGACCATTTCCCACTTTTGTTGGAGAATAAAACGTTTCCAAATTTGGTCCATCATCCTTTAAGTTTCAAAGGATGTAGATCAAACACCCTTCTTTTTCTTGACTTTATTTCCTATAATTGGAACTTAACTTGTCATCTTAGTGGTCTTCATAATCTTTTGTTCAAACTCAAGCATCTTAAAATTGCCTTAAAAGACTAGAATTTCAATATTTTTGGGAACATTTTTCAAAATCTTGCTGAGTTACAAGATAAAACCTAGATTGCTGAAATTTCTCTTCAAAATCCTAGTTTGGAATCTGACCAAATTATTTTACAAAAATTTCAAAAAAGCTATGATGACATCTTGCTCCAAGAAGAGATATTTTATAAACAAAAGTCAAGAGTCTAATGGTTATATGAGGGTGACAAAAACACCACTTTTTTTCCATCGATATTGCCGCCCACAAAAGGCGCAAAGCTGCTGCCACTTGTCTCATCCTTCCGGATGGTACTTTTTCTTCAGATCATCTCACCATTCATAATATTGTTGTTCATTATTTCAAGCTCAACTTACGGCCAAACCAACTCATAACGCCAGCTCTTTACTGGACCTTATTCCTAATTTTATCTCCAATACTGATAACAGTTTTATGCTCCGTCTTCCCTATTTGGAGGAAGTCAAAGAAGTTGTCTCTAGTATCCCTATTGATTCTATCCCTGGCCCGGATGGGTTCTCTTCCTCTTTTTACTTAGCTTGTTGGTATGTCATCCACCCTGATCTTCTTGAGGCTATTCTTGAGTTTTTAATGGGGGCTACTTTCCATCTTCTTTTAAGCACTCTTTCATTACAATGATTCCTAAAGGTGACAATCTCACTTCCCTCTCAGACTTCATATCTATTAGTTTGTGCCAGGTCTCTTACAAGATTATTTCCGAAATCTTGGCCACCTGCCTCGCCTTCTTGATGCACAATCTCATATAAAAGCATCAAGGGGCTTTCATGACGGAGCGCACTATCTCTGATAGCATTTTCCTGGCTCATGAGCTTACCCATAGCCTTGGTAGGAAAGTTAGAGGTAACAATATCCTTCTTAAGGTGGACATGGCCAAAGCCTTTGATAGAGTCAACTGGAATTATCTTTCTAGAGTTCTAGCCTCATTTGGTTTCAATAGGGATGTTATTGTTTTACTTAGTGTTGCTATACTGACCCCACTTTCTCTGTGTGTCTTAATGGTACGCACAAAGGTTACTTCACTTCCAGTATGGCTCTTCGTCAAGGCAACCCTTTATCTCCTTTACTCTTCATTTTAAGTGAAGAGTCTCTCAGCAGAGGTCTCACTAAAATCATGAAGGTTGATCACACTACTCCCTATGTTGTCCCACGTGGTTGTTCTTCTATTTCTCACATCTTTTTTGCCGATGACCTTTTAATTTTAACAAATAGTTCTAAACAAAATTCTTCTTTCCTTTATGGGATTTATCCATCACTACAAGGTCTTCTTTAGTCAAAAACTCAACCCTTCCAAAAGTATTTTCTTAGTTCATAAGAATGTCTCTAGAGCCAGTATTCATGTTATTAAGACTACTACTGATTTTGAAGAGGGTAAGTTCCCTACCTCGTATCTTGGGACTCTCTCTTATGGGAAAATCCCTTTTGCCTATGATCCCATCATCTCTAAAATTTGCAATAAGGTTGCTAATTGGAAAGGACGTCTTTTGTCCTCTAGCGTAACCTCACCTTACTCAAATTTGTTCTCTCTTCTATTCCCATTCATATTCAATCCGTTCTCAACCCCCAAATGAAAGTGATTGATGCCATTCATAAGGCTTTCACCACATTCTTCTGGGGAGGTAGATGGTCGACCTAAGAAAAAATGGGTCTCTTGGTCTTACATTTCTCACCCTTTACCTGAAGGCGACCTTGGTATTCATAATGTCTTTGATATTCTCAACGCCTTTCATTGCAAACTTGCTTGAAATTTTTTTAGATCTAATTCCCTTTGGGCTAATTTCTTTCGCAACAAGTATATGCCTAACAATTTTTCTCATACTCACATTGTTGCCAAACCTTATCACTCCAGCACCTATAAAGTCATTTGCAAATTCATTCCTATTATTCATCAAGAGAGTCAATGGAGAATTCGTGAGGGTGTTATAAGCTTTTGATATGATAACTGGTCCTGCCTTGTTTCTCTTTTTCATAAAGGTGTTCGTGTTTCTTCCCCCAATCTATAAATCAGAGATGCCTATACTCTTTCTGGGTGGAATTGGGATGAGGTTCTTAGTTTGGGTGACCATTCTCTCTTACATGAACTTAGACAGTTTTCCATTTCGCTTAAGCCTGGCTCAGACATTAAAATTTGGAAACATTCTATAGATGAAATTTTCTTAAGGATGCATCTACCATATTTCATTTTGCCACCTTCATTTGGAACAAAGCTATTCCCTTAAAAATCTCCATTTTGTTTAGAAACTTTGGCACAATGGTATTCCCCTAGATGAAAATATTTGGCATTGTGTATCTCTATTTCTTCTAAATGCAACTGTAATGCAGTTGGTTCTTTGGAAACTATTTCTCGTTTACTTTCTGACTGCTCTCTTAGCAAGATTGTTTGGTGATACTTTTATAATGTTTTTGGCTACACTCCCACTTCTTTCCCTAACTGGAAAAGTTGTGCCATTCACTAGTGGTATTACTTTCTAGGCAATACTCAACTCCACTTGATTGTCTCTCTTATTTTACTTCATTTTTTGGGAGATTTGGCTTGCTAGGAATAAAGTCAGGTTTGATGGCACCCAGATCATCAGTCTCTCTATTATCTACAAGGTTCAAGCATGGTTGAGAGATCTCAATTTTCTTCTCAAACCGAAAACTATTGTGTCCAACGCTAGTGTTATCACGTTGGACACCTTCCATCTCCCTATCCTAACAATTAGATCCAGAAGACCTATCTTAGTCAAATGGATTCGTCTTACCCTTGATAGTTTTAAGTTAAACATAAATGGCGCCTCTAAAGGCAACCCTAGTCCTGCTAGCTATGGGGGAGTTTTACATTCTCCTGATGTGCTTTTATTGTTGGATTTTCTTCCTTTTTGGGCGTTAGCACTAATACTTATGCTAAATTTTCTGCTCTGGAGTTGGGTCTTACCTTATGTTATCAACTGAGTATTACTGATCTTATTATGGAGTCAAACTCTTTTCTTATTTTTAATTGGTTTAAGAATACTTTGCTACCCCATTGGTCCTATTTCAATATTTGGGATGACATTCTTCATTTTAAAAGCACTTTACAATTTTATATATTCCATGTATATATATAGAGAAGGTATTGCCTTAGCTGATAACCTTGATTCTTTCGCTACAATGGGCAATACGGTAAGCTTCTCCTCCCTTTATGAATTACCTAACCACATGATTGGTATATTTTCTTTGGATCGTATAAGAACTCCCACGTTGCATCATTAATTTCCATTTCTTTCTTTCTTAGTGTCTTCTTTTATTTTATTTTTAAAAATACTAACCTTTCCTTATAAGATTTTTGGAATCAAATATTGCATCAGTTAGAGATGAAGATGCTGGATGCATTGGACTCGCATTAACTGTGGTGCCCCCAATCCCCCTTATAAAAATACACGGGGATCGAGACACCAGGATGGTGACAACACGGTCACACATCCCAACGAAGTGCCAGTGTGTGTGCATGCAACGGTGTACAAATAAAATAACGCAGCGGATAGTCAACTAAGTACCAGAATTTAAATACAACTAAACATCAGTAGAGGTTTAAAAGCAGTTATACAGTCATCCCAAAATAAAGTTAACATATGTCCGAAAATACAAATAAGTAAAATAGCATAATAAAGCTAGTGATCCCAGATCACTCCTCGGGCGGAGCCGTCTCCTCAGGCTCGCCCTCCTCCTCAACTGCATCAAAATCTGCGTTACCACAGAAGGGTACCGCAGGTAAGTATAAACCAAAATAATCCTCAAGAAAGAAATGCATTTAATGCAACCAACATGCATGCATATGATGAAATGTGCAATTTTCTCAAAACATCATTTTCCCCGAAAATGACAATTTCCAACACACGCCAAAGTCTCATTGGCCCAAAAATAATCCATAAAACATCTTTCCCAGAAAATGGTTTACACAAAATCCACGCACACTATTTTCCCAGAAAATAGCCAATTTAATCATTTATTAACCTATGCACCATGGCCTCCCCTAGGGACCATCCGCACGTCCTGGCTTCGTAGTGATGCTTGGTTCCGCGCCCAGCGCGTACGTAGCCAAGCACCCACTACGCAACGAGCGATGCCCAGTTCCGCGCCCAGCGCGTACGTAGCCAAGCATCCTCTGATCCCCGCCAGCAGAAGGACCACGGAGTCGGCACGAATCTCTCGTCCGATCCCATCATCGCCAAGCGACAATCCAGGGGACGTTACTCAGTTTATTACGCTCCCGAGTAACCAGAGGAGCTCCACCGAGATAATACCCCATCTCGGCTTGGGGTCGTGATACACACGCACCCAAAAATACTCACATAAAATCACAATTTCCAAATCACACATGAGCATGAATGCATCACACGAAAACCCAGTTTTCTTTACAAACATGATCATGCATGAAATAATGAGATGTACATGAACCAACACAAATCCAAAATCCATCAATAACCAATTCCAACAAATCCAACCAAACAACAATCACCAATCCACTCCCAAACTCCTCGGACTCAGTCCGGCAAAACCAGTCATCAGATAAAATACAGTGAAATGTCTTAGTGCAAAAATACATTAAATTCACAAGAATTCTTTGGAGAAATACTTACAGTGCAATATAATAATTTCCGGAGGATCACGAAGCTGAAAATGGCGCCGTCTGAGCAACACCACAGTGTAAAATACACTGTGGCCGTGGGTCACAGATGCCCACTTTTCCACGAATACAAACGAAGACCCCAAAATGGTAGGGTAGGGCCTAGAGAGGTCGGTGAAGCCAATGGTGGTGGTGGTTTGCCGTGGGTGGCGGCGCAAGGGGTGGTTTTAGGCCAAAAAGTGTAAATCGAAAATGTACTTAGTGTGGCTTCACCGGTGACGGATCGGGGCCGGGGTTGGGTCCAATGGGTTGCCAAGAGGTCGGGGATGAAGTGGTAGGAAGATGGTGGCCGGAGGTGGAGCGACGGCGGCGCTGGAGCTCAAAGTGCGTCGCGGCTTAGGATGGTGCGTGCGGGCTACCGGCGGCGAGATAGGGGCTGGGATTCACGGGGAAGGGTCGCCGGAGGGAGGGGGAGCTGGTCGGCCGGGCGGTGTCGACCACCGCCGGCGCACGACGGCGGGCTGGGGGGTGGGGACGGACGCACGGGGAGAGAGGGAGCTGGACGCTGCGCGCGGGAAAGAAACCAGGGGAGAAGAAAAAAAGAAAAGAAAGAAGAAAAGAAAAGGAGGAAAGAAAAATAGAGGGAAAAGAAATGAGGTCCAATCCTCATAACTTGGGTCACGAAAATGATCCAACGGAAACGATTTTAAAACCACAAGTTAAATAAAATAATTTAAACGTAATGGTAAAGTCAAATTGAAATAATTAAATCTCTCAGTAATTAATTTAAATATTAAAAGAAATTTAAATGCACAACAATAAATAAATATTAAGAAAGCACATAAAAATAATTTTCACCAAATTAAAATCATAGAAATAAACCCACTAAAAATTCGACCAATTTTAAAATAAGAGGATAAATTTTTTAATAACTAAAAATAATCCTTCAGTAAAAATACACTAAAATACGGGGTGTTACATTCTCCCCCCCTTAAATAAAATTTCGTCCTCGAAATTGAGAAGGTCAACATTAAGACTAAGACATGAATAAGATTCAACTAAGAGCAGACTTAAGAATATACCACCAAAATAGTCCGGTAAGGCCACTATAAGCAACAAGCCCAACCAGTTTGCTCTCGCCAACTTTCATCCCAATATAAAGGCGATCTACACTTCCTTCCATACCAAGCTTCATATGGGGCCATCCGAATGGAGGAATGAAAATTGTCATTATAAGCAAACTCAAATAGCAGCAGATGGTTCTCTCTACTTCCATGAATTTCCATGACACAAGGCCGCAACATAACCTCAAGAGCTTGATTAGTATGCTCTGATTGGCCGTCCGTCTGGGGGTGATACGCAGAACTAAACTGCAACTTAGTGCCCAATGCTGCCTGCAAACTCTTCCAGAAACGGGACGTGAATCGCGGGTCCCGATCCGACACAATACTCTTGGGTATCCCATGCAAGCGCACTATCTCCTTAACATATATCCGAATTAACTTACCCAAAGAGTCAGTATTATTAATTGGTAAGAAATGGGCACTCTTGGTCAACCGATCCACAATCACCCAAATTGAATTCTTTCCATTAGGGGTCCTCAGCAAACCCACAACATCCATAGAAATATCATCCCACTTCCACTCTGGAATAGAGAGAGGTTGAAGTCTACCTTGATGCTCAACTCTAACTTGACAGCACGTAGCACATTTCTCAATAAACATGGCGATATCCAACATACTCGTATTAGTCTCCCAATGGCACATCACAACCAGTATTCCCAGGGTGACTGCTATCCAAAATCTCATTTTCCACCAGAACTTTAATACATCCAGTAAATTCCAATGATTAATAGCCCCATACAATAATCCATGTTAACCTCAATCAACTTCTAGGCTACAACTTCTAAACCTCCATTGAATTCTACTTTGGTAACCTAATAGCCACTTCCAAAGTTAACCAACTCCAAACAAATTGCACAACCAAATGATTGCTCTCAAATTACAAGTATCTTGTCAAAATTCAAGTCACCACTAAGTCCTCAAAATCAGCACAATCTAAACTCCTAACTACAACCAAAAAATACCATGCTCCTGCTGCGCACTCTGATATTCGCCACATGCATAAAATTTATGTCCTCATACAACTAATACCATCGACTACAAGGTGGCTCCATTCCTACTAACCAACTCTTATCACATTTTGGCAGAAAATACTCTCTTCCAAAACCACGAGTTATAACTCAATTCCTCAATTAACTCCCGCAGCCTTAATCAAAATCAAATTCCATAAAATACATCCATGATCATAGATAGAAACCCAATATCAAACAACCTTAACATCCCAAATTAGAAATAAACAACCTCAACCCAAAATACATCCATCTCATCTACAATAAAGAGCATACCTTAAAAGGCTCGATCTCAACCTAGCGAACCAATAAGAGCGCCTAGAGACTTCTACCTAACAACCTAAACCCAAAAGCTTATCATCTACATTATGAATAACATCTAATCTAGCGATGACTAAACTCACTACGAACCATCACTGAGTATACCAAAACATTATCGAAATCTTCTTGGTAACTCGCCCACCTATCTCTACTCCTATAGCTACATTAACACGACTAGTTCCTTCAATAGCATTTCACTATTTAAACCTCAATGCAAGCCATACTGCTTAAATCTTCAATCCACCAAAAGTCATTGCACAACACCCAAGAATCCTAATGTTTTATTAACTCACACACTTGATCATACTATCCACTGTTGATGCCTAAGCTTCGACTTTGAATATCTTTTCCTACACCATACATGATGTCCCAACAATCTCTCTTCAAGTTAAATAACAATGTCATTAATTCAACCAATTGGGTACTCAATCTCCAAAAGAAAGTATAACCTCAAAAATTTAAATTCCTAGGTAACCTCAAGTCACAATTAATTCCTAAAAATAATCACAATAACGATTATCAACCGTGATTCCAGTAAGTAACCCACTCGACTACACACTATAATCAACTCACTAAAAATTCCAAGCCAAGGTCTCTTGAATTACTACTATTGTGTCGACTCCTCTTCAACACTTACTAAAGTCACTTTCTCCAAACCAAAATAAGACTAGAACCTATACCCTCTGAAATACGTACACACACCATTTCTATGCATCAATCTTATGCACCTCAGCCAAAACCAATAATCCTCCAAACGTGCAAGTGATCATCCTTACCATTTCCATCACTAGACCTATAGCCTCGAAATCAGCAAAATCATTTCCTAAACCCGCACCATCTATTTTCCTTAAAATTTAATATGGATTAAATCATTAACTTGTCAATGTAACATCAAGCTAAAAACAATTATTTAACCAAACTAGATCAACATCTTCAATCCCCAGAAAATACACGAACTAGATCATTACCTTCCATCTCCAAAGGAATTCTCTCCTAAAAATTTTCTCACATCAGTAATTCAACTCTCATCAATCTTAATATAATTCAGCCCTTCAACTCTGCAATTCTAAAACCTTAACCCAGATAAAATCATTTCTTGAAATCCTCAAGATCGGTGATTTAAATCTAAAACCTTCGCCTTTTAAAACTTGTAGATCTAAAATCTCAAATGCTATCAAATTGCTTATCAAGGTCGGCAAGATCAAAAACTTTTAATGTAGTAATCCCTTAATTGCTTGTTGAACCTACCACCTTAAATCTCATAACTTATTTCCTAAAAATTGTGGGTCCTCAAATCTTAGATGAACTTCTCATAAATCTAACACTGACATTCGTTGAACTTACAACCTCCTACCCATAGACTCACTACATAAATTCTACAGAACCTAAAACCTCGATTATCCTAAGAATTTAAAACTATTCCCCTCCTTAGTGGCAACTTGAGTTCCTACTCCAATGAGTTCACCCAGACCATGATGTTCAAGCCTCGATATTTAAACAAACCAATCACCAAGAGTTCAGGCCTACTACACCAAATGTTCAAGCCTAACAATGGCCTTCTCAGTCATATCACCTTCCTGTCATAGCACAACCCTTAACCCGCCTTTCAATGTCGAACAAAACAAAACAAAACAAAATAAAATGAAATTCCATAAATAAAATAACATACGACAAAATTCATAAAACAATGAAGTAGTTGACAATAAAATGATTAAAACAATAAAATAACCCGCCATAAAATAAAACAAATAAAATAAAATGACATACAATAAAACAAATAAAGCCAATAAAACAATACTCTAAATTAAACAATTCAACACGATCCCAAGCAACTTAATAAAAATATAATAACATGAAATAATATAAATACGTTCATTTAACACAAAATACAATAATCATAAACTCATAATATACAATAAATAACTTAACTTACCCCACTTCAACAAAAATATTTTAAATAATAAAAATAATCTTCTGGTACTATCCTAAGGGACATGTGGTTTTACCCAGAGCCGAACTGCTCTGATACCACCTATGGCGCCCCCAATCCCCCTTATAAAAATACACGGGGATCGAGACACCAGGATGGTGACAACACGGTCACACATCCCAACGAAGTGCCAGTGTGTGTGCATGCAACGGTGTACAAATAAAATAACGCAGCGGATAGTCAACTAAGTACCAGAATTTAAATACAACTAAACATCAGTAGAGGTTTAAAAGCAGTTATACAGTCATCCCAAAATAAAGTTAACACATGTCCGAAAATACAAATAAGTAAAATAGCATAATAAAGCTAGTGATCCCAGATCACTCCTCGGGCGGAGCCGTCTCCTCAGGCTCGCCTTCCTCCTCAACTGCATCAAAATCTGCGTTACCACAGAAGGGTACCGCAGGTAAGTATAACCCAAAATAATCCTCAAGAAAGAAATGCATTTAATGCAACCAACATGCATGCATATGATGAAATGTTCAATTTTCTCAAAACATCATTTTCCCCGAAAATGACAATTTCCAACACACGCCAAAGTCTCATTGGCCCAAAAATAATCCATAAAACATATTTCCCAGAAAATGGTTTACACAAAATCCACGCACACTATTTTCCCAGAAAATAGCCAATTTAATCATTTATTAACCTATGCACCAGGACCTCCCCTAGGGACCATCCGCACGTCCTGGCTTCGTAGTGATGCTTGGTTCCGCGCCCAGCGCGTACGTAGCCAAGCACCCACTACGCAACGAGCGATGCCCAGTTCCGCGCCCAGCGCGTACGTAGCCAAGCATCCTCTGATCCCCGCCAGCAGAAGGACCACGGAGTCGGCACGAATCTCTCGTCCGATCCCATCATCGCCAAGCGACAATCCAGGGGACGTTACTCAGTTTATTACGCTCCCGAGTAACTAGAGGAGCTCCACCGAAATAATACCCCATCTCGGCTTGGGGTCGTGATACACACGCACCCAAAAATACTCACATAAAATCACAATTTCCAAATCACACATGAGCATGAATGCATCACACGAAAACCCAGTTTTCTTTACAAACATGATCATGCATGAAATAATGAGATGTACATGAACCAACACAAATCCAAAATCCATCAATAACCAATTCCAACAAATCCAACCAAACAACAATCACCAATCCACTCCCAAACTCCTCGGACTCAGTCCAGCAAAACCAGTCATCAGATAAAATACAGTGAAATGTCTTAGTGCAAAAATACATTAAATTCACAAGAATTCTTTGGAGAAATACTTACAGTGCAATATAATAATTTCCGGAGGATCACGAAGCTGAAAATGGCGCCGTCTGAGCAACACCACAGTGTAAAATACACTGTGGCCGTGGGTCACAGATGCCCACTTTTCCACGAATACAAACGAAGACCCCAAAATGGTAGGGTAGGGCCTAGAGAGGTCGGTGAAGCCAATGGTGGTGGTGGTTTGCCGTGGGTGGCGGCGCAAGGGGTGGTTTTAGGCCAAAAAGTGCAAATCGGAAATGTACTTAGTGTGGCTTCACCGGTGACGGATCGAGGCCGGGGTTGGGTCCAATGGGTTGCCAAGAGGTCGGGGATGAAGTGGTAGGAAGATGGTGGCCGGAGGTGGAGCGACGGCGGCGCTGGAGCTCAAAGTGCGTCGCGGCTTAGGATGGTGCGTGCGGGCTACCGGCGGCGAGATAGGGGCTGGGATTCACGGGGAAGGGTCGCCGGAGGGAGGGGGAGCTGGTCGGCCGGGCGGTGTCGACCACTGCCGGCGCACGACGGCGGGCTGGGGGGTGGGGACGGACGCACGGGGAGAGAGGGAGCTGGACGCTGCGCGCGGGAAAGAAACCAGGGGAGAAGAAAAAAAGAAAAGAAAGAAGAAAAGAAAAGGAGGAAAGAAAAATAGAGGGAAAAGAAATGAGGTCCAATCCTCATAACTTGGGTCACGAAAATGATCCAACGGAAACGATTTTAAAACCACAAGTTAAATAAAATAATTTAAACGTAATGGTAAAGTCAAATTGAAATAATTAAATCTCTCAGTAATTAATTTAAATATTAAAAGAAATTTAAATGCACAACAATAAATAAATATTAAGAAAGCACATAAAAATAATTTTCACCAAATTAAAATCATAGAAATAAACCCACTAAAAATTCGACCAATTTTAAAATAAGAGGATAAATTTTTTAATAACTAAAAATAATCTTTCAGTAAAAATACATTAAAATAGGGAGTGTTACATTAACCATGATTCTGAATTAAAGACTGGGTTCAGTGGTACTGATAATAGTTTGGCAGCAATTGACTTGATAAGCCATGCATGCATGTATCCAACTCAGATAAGATAGAAGCACGTTTTTTCTTTGTTTGTTGAGATGCGTGTGATAACATTGCTCAGCAGCCTCAGCTGGAATTCTGTGATATCTGGCTGTTCACAGGCTGGAAGCTGGTCGAGTGACGCCATGGATCATCAGTAGTTGTTCTGTCAAATATTAATGACGATGCATGCAGCTTGGTCATGATGACCGTTCAGATGCCTTCACCATTTCGATTTTACTTTCAAGCGGTTGCCCACTTGGATATATACCTACTACAGTTTGGATACCTTTTTCTTTTCCATCATGTAAGATTTATCCAATTCACCTGCATAATTAGAACAAATATTTAGTTCACCAAGCTTAAACTTTGAATCCTTTGATCTCCTCTTCCACTGTTTTGATATCATATATGCTCTCTGTATCCTCGATCAGTGAATGTAAGTAAAATTCAAAGCAGTAGAATGATTGGAATTTAATAATTTGATTAATATAATTATTTTGATAAGCAACGTCGTCTAGCTCACTGCAATTTTTTTCACTGGTTTTCATGTGCTCTCTAAATATTGAAACCTCATATATAGTACTATAATTTTCACATCTAAATATATATTGGAAAAAAATAACATTAATTAGCATACCATTTTATATACATTAATTATCAATAATCATAACGGTGAAGTCATATGTTGTAGTACTGTCCTTAAAATTGTTTTTATTTTCACTTAGGTTGCGATTGGATCTTGAGTAGTAGTGAGTTGAGTGGTGAAATGAGTTATATAGGACCCATCTAAACTTAATTTAAAGTGTGTTTGGAGGCTAAAATGAGTTTTATACTTTTTATAAAAAAATTTTACGCGGTCACAGGTGGATCTTCAACATGCTGAGTTTTAGTTAGTGTATTGAAAGTAGGCAGGAACTTTATGCTTGTGGAACTGTTGGCATTTGTGGAGCTGGTTGCTCGTGGCATTGTTCATTTGGAATGTAGTTATTGCTGGTCGCTATTGAAATTTTTGTACTCGACCTTTGTGGTAGTTGTTTGTATTTGGCATTAACCATGGCTACATTTGTGGTCACATTTGTATTTGTGGTCACTGTTTATACCGACCTGTTGTGACATTTATTTTCAGACAAAAAGCAACAGGTGGATACTATATAAGCAATGTACTTGTTTTGTGCTTTTAATGAAGAATGTCATTTATTTATTTTTAAAACAACCTGGGCTTACTTGGACCCCAGTTCTTAAAGTTAGTCTGCATATAGTTACAAAATATGAAAAAAATATTTTAAAAATTATTAACAAAAAATAAATTTTTAACTAATTAGACTTATGCATTGGATTGGATGGTTTTAAATTTATGAAAAAATATGTATTTTTACCTAAATTTTAAATATGACGATGAATTGAATGTTAATGCTCTAACTATATCCAAAACAAGAGGCCCCACAACATATTTATATGCACGAGACAATTGAAGGTCACATATAGGCCAAAATGCATAGACCTTATCGAAGTTAGCGCACTGATAAGTACTGAACGTGCAGGAAGCGCCACAACACAAATTGTATTCGCCTAAGATTTGAACCTTAAAATTTGCTTCATTTTCAATTCCTCCGGCAATCCGAATACTGCAATGGCACCACAATATTCAGGCGCCGACCACCAGCTTCACTTTGTGATGATACCGTTGATGTGTCCGGGACACATTATTCCCATGACTGACATGGCTAGGCTGCTGGCACAACGTGGTGTTATCATCACCATTATCACGACAACCTTAAATGCCATCCGAATCAAGCCGATCATAGGCCGTGCCATTGAATCCGGGCTCCCAATCCGAATTGTCCATCTCCGATTGCAACTCCATGAGGTGGGCTTGCCGGAGGGATGTGAAAGTATCGATGTAATCCCTTCACGCAGCTTGTTTGGAAACTTCTTTGCTGCTGTTAATAAGCTACAACAACCACTGGAAGAATTACTTGAAGACATGGAACCGACTCCGAGTTGCATATTGGCCGACAAGAATCTTCCTTGGATAGCTGATGTTGCTGGAAAGTTTAACATACCAATACTTTTATTTGATGGCACAAGTTGTTTCAATCTCTTGTGCTGTCATAGTTTGCATGCATCTCAGGTCCACATGAGTGCCTCCGATTCAGAGCCCTTTGTAGTGCCAGGTTTACCTGAAAGAATTGAGTTTACTAAAGCACAACTACCATCAGGTTTGAATCCCTCCATGCAAGATTTTAAAGATCTTCATGAAAAGATAAGAGCAACTGAAGAAGGAGCTTATGGAATAGTGATCAACAGTTTTGAGGAGTTGGAATCAGCATATGTTAAGGAGTATCGCAAGGCAAAAGGAGATAATAAAGTTTGGTGTATTGGCCCGGTTTCACTGTCCAACAAGACGGACTTGGAGAAGGCTCAGAGAGGTAACAAGTCCTCCATTGACAAAAACAAGTGCTTGAAGTGGCTTGATTCGTGGCCTGACAACTCTGTTGTTTATGCTTGTCTTGGAACCCTTTGCCGCCTCACACCATTACAACTAATAGAGCTTGGTCTAGGCTTGGAAGCTTGCAACAGACCATTTCTCTGGGTTATTAGAGGAGGTAATGGAAAAGAAGAGCTGGATAAGTGGATATTAGAGGATGGTTTTGAAGATAGAACAAACGGGAGAGGCCTCTTGATTCGGGGCTGGGCTCCTCAAGTACTGATTCTGTCACACCCTGCAATCGGAGGGTTTTTGACCCATTGCGGCTGGAACTCAACGCTAGAAGCGATTTGTGCTGGCGTGCCAATGGTGACATGGCCTCTTTTTGCTGACCAGTTTTTTAATGAGAAGTTGATTGTGCAAGTTTTGAAGATTGGTGAGAGAGTAGGGAATGAGATAGCTGTTCCCGTGGGGGAGGATGGGAAATCTGGAGTCTTGGTGAAGAGGGAGAAAGTTAGGGAAGCTATACAAAAGATAATGACTGAAGGAAAAGAAAGGGAAGAGAGAAGAGAACGAGTAAGAAAGCTTGCAGAGATGGCAAGGGAGGCAACAGAAAAGGGCGGATCTTCATTCCTTAACATTACATTGTTAATTGAAGATATAAGGAAACTAGGTATGGGCATTCAAGCTTAAAGTCGTTCGCAGTAAAATGATATTTAGCCCTATGTTTTTGCATTGAAGGTATCTTTTGGATATTTGAATTTATTTTCAATAATTAAGGAAATAAATATTAATGAAGTTGTAATTTTTTTTTTTAATGGCCAATGGTGGTGCATGCTTAAAATATATTTGAAAGAACATAGAAACAAAAAATGCAATTTATACTTTGAAGAGACAAAAAAAGGGACTGGTACCACCGTACCAGCGGTCCAGCACCATAATCGAGAATGGATGGTTCATGTCGTCTTTTGGCCGCAGGGACTCATGCTTACACTATTCCTTAAGTGTTCATGATAATGCATCACAAATTGTGAAAGATAACATAATGTACAAGCTGAGATTGCTGTGTAAAATGTTCCTAAATGTTCCTTTTAGTAGTTCAGAAGAGTAATGGTATATATAATTATAGAATATGCAAATATTATATAGTCATTTTGAAAAGAGTGAAATTTATTATTAAAATATTAATTTCTTTTTATGTAAATCTCATATTTATTTATTTATTTTTAAATAATTATAAGACACTTGCACATACAATTGCAACTATTATTTCTCAGTCAAGAAAGCTTATTTTGATGCTTACATTCTTTTCAGCCTCAATTAGTTTGAGGAAAGCCCAGCTTTTCTTTCCGAGTGGTGCTACTCTGTCGCTTAAGTAGCACCGCTCATTGTTACTGCTAATTATTTTTCTAAATTTTTTTTTATTATTTTTTCATTTATATTTTTTAATATATTTAAATTTTTTTTAAAAATAAAAAAATATATTAATACACTTAAAATTGTTTCTTTTATCATTAAGTTAAAAAAAATCATTAAATGGAAGGGTAATTATTGACTAGTCCATTACCAATGCTCTAACTGGTTGAGTTGCTGACAGCAGTATTGTACTCGTGTCCCAACTACCCATTTCAATTTGATGCTCTGTATCTTAACGGAGGGAAGAAAAGTACAGTACTGAATTCATGCATGGGAAACGTGCCTTAGTTTATCATTCCCATTCTATTATGTATGCTCTTACGTCACAACCAAACCAAACAATTGAACAAGAAGGTGACACCAAAGCTCAGGAACACTGCTGTGTATATTGCCAGCAAGGCAAATGTATCAACCAGAAGAAGATTGTTTCTCAGCAAATATTTAGGCCCGGAAATTGCAGCACGGTATGTGTTCTGAGCAGGATATCTTTTACAAATGAAAAATACTATTATGCGGCACTAAAGTGACAGCCCCATTTCACCGGTAAGCAAAATTATTATTATTTATTATTTAATGATAAAAGAAATAATTTTAAGTGGATTGATGTATTTTTTATTTTTTAAAAATATTAAAATATTAAAATACATTATAAAATATGAATAGAAAAATGAAAAAAAAAGTTACAAAAGCAATTATCGGTAACACTGAGCAGTGCTACTCCAGCGACAGAGTAGCACCGCTCTTTACAAATACACCAAGTTTTTATCTAACGTATTTTTGTTAAAGAAAAATATTTTAATCACAAAGTGATTATATAAAAACAATCTCATAAATTGATATGGGTTGATGTGATTCGTCAGATTATAAAGTTACTTTTATTATAAAATAGATTTAACGAATCAGATGAATCCACATAAATACTCGTTTGTTTTCAGGAAATATCTCATCTCATCTCATCTCATCTCACATCATCATTACAACTTTCCCAAATCCCAAAACAAAAATAAAATAAACAATTCAACTTTTTCAAATCCCAAAACAAAAATAATATTAAAAAATATATTCTAACAATATTTTATTCAACTTGTTAACTTTAATCTCAACTCATCTCATCTCATCTCATCTCATCTCTGAAAACAAACGAGAAAGAAATTATGTCCTTTTTTTTTTCTTTACAACAAAAAAAATGTTCTATAATAAAATATATAATGTCACACCTCGTTTTTGTGGGTGAATCTTTTAATTTGAAATTCATAATAACATAAACTTAAATACAATAATTTTTTAAAAGTAAATGACCTAAAAATCCTTCTAATGAAAGTAAACTCGACATAAATAGTATTCTCTCAAATATCACAAATTCACTTATCTTACCTACACTTATCTCACGTTTCTCTTGTAATTTTGTGACATACCATCTATTCCAACTGTCACAATCATCAAAGTCATCTAAAAAATAGAGATAAACTGGTAAGTACAACAACTTAGTAAGCAATAAATCTATATTAGTATGTAAACATGAGTCAATTACAGAATATAGAATAAAACAGTTTAAAAAATAATAGTGGTGTTTTAGAATTGTTTCATTACAATAATAATTTAGTAAAAAACATTCGGTACAAGCATAACTGAAATAGCATTAGAAACATAAATACAGACCATGTTTAACCCTGTGGCAAGATTGTGCATTACTGTGGTTAGTCAAGTAGAACAAATGTCACTTTATCTCCAAAGTTAGTGCATTCAGAACAAAGGCCACAATTTTACACCTATGTAGGGGTGTAACCGGTCCATTTCAGTTTGATTTTATACATATTTTAAAATTGAATCAATATATACCGGTTTTGAGATTTGAAAAACCGATATCGCACCGATTACACCCCTAAACCGGTATTTTCAATTTTACCGGTTTCAATTCGATTTTTTCGGTATATTATATTGTATATATATTATAGTATATAATAATATAATGATAATATATTATAGTATATTATAATATATTATTATAGTATATTATAATATATAGTGATATAGTATTAGTATAACTATTAATACAATAGACTATAGTGATAATATATAGTTATTTATATAGGGTTTTAAAATTTAATATTATATTAATTAGTAATTTATCATATAATACAAAAATATTTTATAAAATATAAAAAATTAAAATATATATATGAATCGGTCCGGTACAATGTTAGAAAAAAGAAAATCGGAACCGGACCGATTTTGACCAATTTTGCCTCTCTTATGGACCGAACCAAACCAGGGACTAAATGGTCCGGTCTAATTTACCGGTTCACCGGTTTTTTCTTTCACCCCTACACCTATGGCAAGGTCAAAACAGAAGCCTCATTATGTACCTGTGGTAAGACCATAAGAGAGGAAACAATTATAACCCTTGACAGGGCCCATAACCAAAGTAATACATAATCTTATGCCTCGAGGAGAATTTCATATACAATTCAATAACAGAATAATATACTTAACAGATAATATCATAAAATCTATTAAAAATTTCTTACTTCATATTCACATTTTACGTAGTAGAAAAACAAAGTACAAAAAAGTTGCTCATGATTATACATGTCATGATAAAATGTCAGATTTTATTTCTCAGATAAAAAGAGTAGTACAGAAAATAATCAAGGTTGGTTTCATAAAACAAATATGCAAGTTTTCTGAAACAATCAACCTCAGCTCATTTTAGACAATGTCAAGTATAGGAGCACCGCTTACCTAACTTTTGTAGTGTACTATCTAAGCCTTGAATCTGAATAGTAACATTATCATAACCTAAATCAGAAAAATATCACTACATATTAATAACTCATATCAGTACAAAACCAGCCTAACTAACAAAATTCTATAACCCGTACCATAGCTTGATAAGAGCCACAATCCATTAGCCCATAGACAAATAGTGGATAATGGTGCCTCAGGTTTATCATGGCCCAAACATTAAATCCAATTAGTCCAACCTTCTTGAATTTGCTTAAATTCAATTCCAACACGTATCACATTTACATTTATACTCCCAACACATCAAAACATTAGCTCACATCTTACAACCATTCCCTCCTTCAACCATGACATTATCATGAAGGAACCTTCCAAACATCAACCAAGCCATGAAATCACTCAACTACAATTCCAACATCCAACATAGACAACCCAAACTTCTAGTAAGCACCAAACATACAAGTCACAAAACTTAAAGGGTGATTACAAGGCTAGAGCTCGAGGGTACCATACCAATCTTGGAGCGGCGTCCACTCGGATTCAAGAGCAAGGATTATACTTCAACAAAGAGTGAGGCAGTGCAGCTAGCTCTAGTGGCCTCCATTCGTCACACGGATTATACTACAACAAAGAGTGAGCAAAGTGAGAGATAGATAGAGAGAGCGAGAGAGAGAGAGAGATATTGAGGGAGAGAGAAGGGCCTAGTTACAGTGTGTGGTGGTCAGAACAGTAGGGACCAGAGCAGCACGAACCCGAGATGGACGGCGTGGGATTGGGCACTACAAAACATCATAAAGGATGAGAGAATGAGAGACCAATATACAGAGGGAGAGCGAGGGAAGGAGAAAGAGTAAAGCTTACTGGAGACAAACTCATGGTCAGACGACGCAACTTCATGTGGCGGAGGAGCCTAGTGATGGCACACAAGAAAGAGGGCGAGAACAACTTGAGTGAGACAGAAAGAGAGATGGAAGAGAAAGGAAGAGACTGACCAAGGTGAGAGAATAAGAAAATGGAGAGAGAGAGAGAGAGAGAGAGACGAACAGAGGTTATTGGCGACATGGCTTGGTACCAAGAGATGTGAGGGAGAGACGAAGAGAGAAAGTGAGAGGGAGAGACGTTGATGGTAGAGATGACAATATGTGACACAACCTGTGAACTCAACACGAACACAACACAAAATTAGGAGGTTTGAGTTTGATGTTAACGGGTTTGGATTGAAACGGGTTGACCCGTTCAGACACAATTTATAAATGGGTTAATAACGGGTCAACATGCTTAATATAAAATCAACCTGTTTTGACCCGTTTAAGATTTATTTCAAAATTAAAATTTTATTATTGTTATGTTATAATATTGATATTTCTTAGTATGCTTATGTTTTTATTGTTGGGATTGTAATTTTATACCTATGTTCATATTTGTTATTGTATGGTTTGTAATATTAATTTTATTATATGTTAAAATTTGAAAAATATTGATATATATATATATTAAGATATTGTGGTTATTAATAAATATAGATTTTAATTTTTATGTGAAATTATGTTAATCAGGTCAAATGAGTTATGCGTTTTAGTTCAACCCATTTACATGAAATAAAAAGGTTTAATTGAGTCGTATCGTGTTAATATATTTCTGATTAATTATTAAAAATGTCAAAATGGGTGACACGACACAACCCGTTATCTAAATAGATTGGGTTAGAATTTGAAAATTTGGCATGTTTAGCTTAATGGGTTGGGTTCGAGTTAATCTATATAGTCGAATGTTTTTGATTTGCCATGATACCAACACAACCCGAAAACACGATTTGCCACCCCTAGTTGAGGGCCTGGGGAATAAAGAAATAGGGTTTAGGTCGTAGTGCCGCTAACCAAAATAACATCAATTTTTGTCATCCTTTTTTTTAAGCTAGTCGGGCTAGGCTTTGAACTGATTTGGGCCCGGGACTTTTAAATGGGCCAGGTCATGACATATAATCAATGGAATTACCATTTAGCATAGATTCCAATAATTCGAGTATTGTTGATCATATAAGCAAAAATTTCAACAACCCGATCGAGTATATGTGCCTACCAACCTAACATATATTGTGCTCATTGACTCACTAAAAAATGAGCAGCACAAAAGCTATCACAAATGCAGGAGAATAACACTTAATAATTAGGAATAAATTCTTAGATCGTCTCCTCAAGGAAAGTTACTTAAAATCAAACTCGTTTAAAATGGTGAAAATATTCACAAAGAGAAAATAAAAATGGTGGTATGTGTAATGAATGGAAGAGTGCAACGGGAATGAAAATGGCACTAGTCATGGACTAGATTCATATTTTTAGATTTTTGAGTGTCGAAATGAAACGTAAAAGACTAACAAATTAAAATTAACAATCAAGGAATCAATTAAACTAAATAATCTTAATTAATCTAAAAATTAAATAATAAAACTGAAATTATTTAAGTCCTAATTAAGTTTTAATCAATCTAATATGCAATAGAACCAAGAGATTAATAAAACTAAACTAATTATTATATTAGATAAGAAAATAATTGACAAAATACGAGCTAAGAATTGAAACGTCCCAAAATCAAGATTCTAAGGTTCATCCTTGTTTTCAAATCACAAATTCTCAAAATCAATCCATAGCAATTGTAATCACTGTTACATGAAAACTTAAAAGAGAAAGAAAAAGAACGACATTAAGTAAAATAAATAGCAAATAAATTTCCCAAACTTCTAAGCCAAAAATGTCAAAAATACTCCATAAACTTTAAACTGAAATTAAATTAAAAGTATAGAGTGGAAAGAGCAAGCTAAATGGATGGAGAAAGATGGCAGCAGTGGAGGAGGAAGGCTGGGTTACAACAATTGGATCCTTGGAGCAGCTCTTCAAATGCGTGCGGCACTTCCCAAAAAAATGTTTTTTTTTTCCAGCCGAAAAGTTTCCTTTTTATTTGTGTGTGTTGCGTGCGTTTCTAGCCTCCAAAACGAAAAAGTCCTTGCGGCGTACGTGAGCAATAAATCCAAAAGCCCTCTATGTGTTGCTTCCGTCCAAATCACCATACGTAAAAATGTTGGTCCTCTTTGACTTACCTTTGGGTGCCTTTTTTACCTTTCTCGCTTTTTTTTTTTTTTTGGTCGCCTAGCCTTTTCTTTTGGTGCTTTTTTACTCTCTTTTTTCATACCTTTTCATTTCTTGACGTATAAAAATAATAGAAATTAAAAATAAAATAAAAAAGAATAATAGAATATCAAAAATATGTTGTGCATGTGAATGAATATTGTCCAATTAAATCACAAGTTATAAAATTAAGCATAAATCATGATATTAACTAATTTAAATCACAACTCAGATTTATTCATCTTAACCATTTTTTTATTATCTAAAATCAATAATAATGTATTGAAATAAATAAAATATATTAGTTCTAAATGTATAAAATATGCAATAACTCAGCTCAATTACTCATCCATGCAAATGCATCAACCATCTTAGCATATGAGGCAATCATGTGCCAACCATCCCGAGCATATGTGCCGACCATCCGAGTATATATTCCAATCATTCGAGCAAATGCCCAAATGGGCCTGTTGACATAGCTTAAAAATAATGCAGAGAAAACTTCCTTACGTTCTCATTGAAAGATGTTGGTATTTATACAGAGAGTAGTAGTAAAATAGAAAAGCTATACAGAAAATAGAAAGGGAATATTGTTTGTAGAACTTGAGAGAATTACTAACTAACTTGTCTACGGTTCTATTCTAGAAGGAAGGAGAAGAAATATTGGTATGTTGTTGTACGCGGCATGGTGCATGACTCTGCCATTCTGTTAGTGCCGAGCTGCCTTGTATGCATTCCATCTATTTGTCAAAATGTGCTGTAGATGAGTCACTAAGTCTAATACACCCAGTCGAGTCCAATGGGGTGTCAACCACATTGAGATTCGATCGAAAATAATGAAACTTTTCTGCAACAACTGGTTTGGTGAGCACATCAGCTATTTGATCATTGGAACTGCAAAAGGAGACTTATAATGTCTTGGCAGCCACCCTATCTCTAACAAAATAGAAATCAATATCCATGTGTTTGGTCTTGGCATGATATACTAGGTTCACCGAGAGGTAAGTAGCTCTTATGTTGTCACACGACAAGGTAGGAGCTTTAGGCAGAAAAATTCCCAGATCACGACGGATTGTTTGTAACCAGACGGTTTTAGATGCAGAAGATGCAAGAGATTTATACTCTGTCTCAGTTGATGAGCGAGCCACAGTGCTTTGCTTTTTGGAGCTCCAAGAAATAAGGTGACGACCCAAGTAGATGCAGTACCCTCCAGTTGATCAACGGTCATCGGGGCAACCCCCCCAATCAACATCAGAGTATGCATGAAGCTGAAAACTAGACTGAGTCTTGAAAGACAGCCCAAAATTAATTGTAGATTTGAGACACCTTAGGATACGCTTGACAACACTCCAGTGAGAGGTTATGGGAGTATGCATAAATTGGCATACTTTGTTCACTACAAAAGAGATATAAGGCCGAGATAAAGACAAGTATTTAAGTCCTCCAACAATGCTTCGATAGAGAGTAGCATCTTCAAAATCAGAGGGATCAAATTTTGACAACTTAAGAGAGGCTGCCATCGGTGATGAAATGGGTTTGGCAAGAAGCATTTTGCTTCGTATGAGCAGATTCTTAATGTATTTCCTCTATGACAACAACAAACCAATAGGCATATGATCAACCTCAAGGCCAAGAAAATAGGAGAGGGTGTCGAGGTCTTTAACTGGGAAGACACAGCTTAAATCATGAATAAGCTTCTCAATGGCATATTAATGTGAAGACATGAATTATTCCCCTATTTCTCAATAAGGCTACTGGTTTATTTGACTCGGGGGCTACCTACTCTTTTATTTCAATGGATTACGTTAAGTTTTGCCCCGTTGATGCTGATGAAATGGATTACAATTTGAGGGTCTCAACCCCAACAGGTGGTATAGTGACCTGCAACAAGATTATACTTAAGTGTCCAATAACTATTAGCGGGAGGAAAATGCCAGCTAACCTGATAGTCTTTTCTATGATTGGGTTTGATGTGATTTTGGGAATGGACTGGTTAGCTTCCAATTATGCTATTATAGATTGTTTTAAAGGGAAGTGGTGTTCAAGTTTCTGGAAGAAAAGGAACTTCGGTTTATGGGTTCCAAAGTGCGTACCCTTCCATCAGTTATTTCTGCTTTTCAGGTTGACAAGTTATTACGTGATGGGTGTCAGGGGTACTTGGCTTTCGTGATGGATGAACCAAAGGAAGAATTGGAGTTAGAAGATATTCCTATTGTGAGGGAGTATCTGGAGGTTTTTCCTGAATATTTTTCTGGATTGCCACCCGAGCGGGAGGTAGAGTTTGCTATTGAGTTAGTCCCAAGCACAGCGCCTCTTTCCAAAGCCCCTTATCGAATGGCACCATCAGAGTTAGTCGAACTCAAAGAACAGTTGCAAGATTTATTAGACAAAGGTTTCATCAGGCCCAGTGTGTCACCTTGGGAAACTCCAGTTTTGTTTGTGAAGAAGAAGGATGAGACAATGAGAATGTGTATAGACTATAGGGAACTGAACCGAGTGACCATAAAGAATAAATACCCGCTGCCCCGCATTGATGATTTATTTGATCAGTTGCAAGGTGCTCAGGTATTCTCCAAGATTGATCTCAGATCGGGTTATCATCAATTGAAGATCAAGGCGGAGGATGTGCCTAAGACAGCTTTCAGGACCAGGTACGACCATTATTAGTCATGCCTTTTGGCCTAACCAACGCCCTAGCAGTATTTATGGACTAGATGAATCGTGTATTTCATGAATTCTTGGATAAATTTGTAGTAGTGTTTATTGACGACATATTAATCTACTCCAAGAGCATAGCCGAACATGAAGACCATTTGAGACAAGTACTGGGGACACTCAGGGATAAGAAATTATTTGCTAAGTTGAAGAAGTGTGAGTTTTGGCTTGAGTCTATTGCATTTTTGGGACATATAGTCTCAAGGGATGGTATTTCAGTATACCCCGAAAAAATTGAAGCAATAGTTAACTGGACCCAACCAACCAATGTGCACAAAATTAGGAGTTTCTTGGACTTGGCTGGTTATTACCGTTGGTTTATAGACAATTTCTAAAAAATAGAGGTTCCTCTTTCCACCCTTACCAGGAAGAACAATAAGTATGATTGGACTGAAAAATATGAGGAAAGCTTCCTGGAATTGAAGAAGAGATTGGTGACAGCTCCAGTTCTGACAGTCCCTAGCGAAAGAGGAGGATTTGTGGTTTACAGTGACGTTTCACGTTTGGATTTGGGGTGTGTATTGATGCATCATGGGAAAGTAATAGCATATGCATCTTGGTAATTGAAGACTTATGAATAGAATTGCCCCACACATGATTTGGAGTTAGCCGCTGTTGTATTTGTGCTTAAAATCTGGAGGCATTATTTATATGGTGAAAAGTGCGAAATCTACACGGATCACAAGAGTTTGAAGTACTTCTTCACTCAGAAAGAACTGAATATGAGACAGAGAAGATGGCTCGAACTAGTCAAGGATTACGACTGCAGTATTAACTACCATCCAGGCAAAGCTAATGTTGTAATTGGTGCACTTAGCAGGAAGCCAATGGGACCAGCAATTGCAACTCTTACCACTCAGCCCCACTTATTAATGGACTTAGAAAGAGCTGTTATTGAAGTAATTACTGGTGACCAGCACGCATTGATAGCCAGTTCAATAGTTCAACCCATTTTGATAGATAGAATTAAGCTCGCCCAAAAAGAAGATTCTAAATTAGCGAGATTAAAAGAAGAAGTAGGAAAAGGGAATAAATCTGAGTTCAACATTTTTGAAGATGGAATGTTAAGGTTTGGAAATAGGTTTTGCATGCTGGATAATGAGGAAATAAAAAGACTCATCCTCGAAGAAGCACATCGCTCCTATTACACAGTTCACCCAAGTAGTACAAAAATGTATCAGGATTTAAAATAGTCTTTTTGATGGGATGGCATGAAGAGAGAGATTGCCAAATTTGTGGCATAGTGCCTAACTTGCCAACAGGTGAAAGTAGAACATCAGAGACCAGCAGGGTTATTGCAAAATGGGTGATAGTGGACCGTTGGACGAAGATAGCTCACTTTGTGCCTATCAAAATTTCTTATAAGTTGGAGAAACTAGCCGAACTGTATATACAGGAAATAGTGAGATTGCATAGGGTATCCGTGTCCATTGTGTCGGATAGGGATCCTCATTTACGTTAAAATTTTGGCGAAGCTTACAAGAGGCCATGGGCACTAAGTTAAATTTTAGCACTGTTTTTCACCCATAGACAGATAGTCAATCGGAAAGGGCCATACAAATTTTGGAAGACATGTTGAGAGTGTGTATGTTGGATTTCAAGGGAACCTGGATACAACACTTACCTTTAGTCGAATTTGCTTATAATATCAGTTACCAGGCTAGCATTGAGATGGCACCTTATGAAGTACTTTACAGTAGAAAGTGTAGATCTCCTTTCAGTATTGGGACAAGGTGGGAGAAAGACAAATTTTGGGTCCATAAATCATACAGAAGATAGTAAAGAAGATTGAGACTATTCGAGCTAGAATGAGAGCAGCTCAGAGTCGACAAAAAAGCTATGCAAATAACATTCGTCGCCATTTAGAGTTTGAGGTCGGGAATAAGGTATTCTTGAGGATTGCACCCATGAGAGGGGTTATGAGGTTTGGAAAGAAGGGCAAGTTGAGCCCTAGATAGGAGTTTGTTTGGGCACGTGTGATAATGGAAGAACAAGGTGGTATGAGAATTGAAGAAGATGTATTTTAAGGAGAAGGAGCAGGAGTAGTTTTAGACGCAGGGGATGAGAGAGGCGATGAAGAGGAAGGTGAGGGTGATGATTCTGGAAGATGAGAAATTGATGGGTTTGGGCTAGGTCCAAGGATGGAAGGAAGGAAAAGTGGTAGTGAGGCTGTTTTGGGAATAGAGGGGGAACTGATTATAGTGGGTCGTGTAGTAGAAAACGGAAAAAAGACCTCAATAAAAACCACATCTCTAGATATGTACATTCAATTTTTGCTGACATCTAGACACTAAAAGACCTTATGTGAATGGCTATAACCCGACAAAAGACATGAAATGGATTTATAACTGAGTTTATGCGAGAGATAAGGTCTGGGGTTGGGCCAACATTCACACAAAAAAACTTTTAAAAATTTGTAATCAGGCTCTCAATTGTACACAAGAAAATGAGGGGATTTATTTTTAAGGATTTGTGAAGGAAGAAGATTTATTAAATAGACAACCGTCTCAAAAGCATCAGCCCAATAAGTGAAGGGTAAAGAGGAATGAGCCAAAAGTGCTAATCCAGTTTCAACAATGTGTCGATGTTTCCTTTTAATGAGTCCATTTTGTTGATGTGTGTGAGGGCATGAGAGTCGATGTGTAATACCAAATTTTTGACAAATGGTAGTAAGAGGTTTGAATTCTCCTCCACCATCTGTTTGAAGAGTGATGAGTTTGGTATTAAATAATCTTTCAATGTAAGGTAGGAATGTAACGAATATATTTGCAACCTCCGATTTTAGTTTGAGAGGAAAGAACCAAGTGTAACGTGTGAATTGATCAACAAAAGAAATAGTATTTATAACCAAGTCTAGAAACATAAGGGATGGACCCCCAAACATCAGCACAAATTAACTGTAAAGGTCTAGTAGAAATAGACCAACTATTACAAAAAAGTAATTGATGACTTTTAGCAAGTGGACATTCTGAACAATAAAAGGAAGAATTATTTGAAGTGAGTGGTAGACATTTTGAGTGAAGAACACATGAGACGAGAGCAAGAGAAGGGTGTCCTAGCCTTCGGTGCCACTGAGCCAGACTTGTCCGTTCACCAAGGTTAGTAGATAGACTGGAAGATGACAGCTTAGAAGGAGAAACATAGAGCCCATTATGAGTAGGCCTTGTGAGGAGCACTTTCTTGATCTTGTTGTCCTTTGACTCACTCAAAAATGAGTAGCACAAAGGCTATCCCAAGTGCAGGAGGATGTCGCGTAATAATTAGGAATAAATTCCTAGATCGTCTCCTAAGGGAAAGTTACTTAAAATCAAACTCTTTTAAAATGGTGAAAATATTCACAAAGAGAAAATAAAAATGATTGTATGTGCAATGGATGAAAGAGTGCAACAAGAATGAAAAGGGCACTAGTCATGGACTCGATTCATATTTTTGGATTTTTGAGTGTCGAAATGAAATGTAAAAAAAAAACTAACAAATTAAAATTAACAATAAACAAAATCAACTAAACTAAACAATCTTATTTAATCTAAAAATTAAATAATAAAGCATAAATTATTTAACTCCTAATTAAGCTTTAATCGATCAAATATGCAATGGAACTGAGAGATTAATAAAACTAATCTAAGAATTAAACTAGATTAGAAAGTAATTGACAAAATACGAATTGAAAATTGAAAAGTCCCAAAATCAAGATTCTAGGGTTCATCCTTGTATTCAAATCACAAATTCTCAAAATTAATCCATAGCAATTGTAATCACTGTTCAATGAAAGCGAGAAAAATAAATAACACGAAGTAAATAAACAGCAAATAAAGTGCCCAAAAGTCTAAGCCAAATATCTCAAAAATATTCCATAAACTTTAAACTGAAATTAAATAAAAAGTAAGCAATGAAAAGAGCAAGCCAAATAAATAGCGATGGAGGTGGTAGGCAATGGAGAAGGCAGCTGGAGCGGCAATTGGACCTTGGAAGAGTTCTTCAAATGTGCAGCGCTGCTTCTGCAAAAGTCCTTCAATTTCGTTCTAATGATGCTTAAATAGGCCACTAAGAAACCCTAATGTCTTCATATTCTCGCACACAAAATTGCTTAAATTTTAAGACTCAACTTGGCAGCCACGTACGTGCTTCAGAAGTTTGAATTTGAAAATCCTTATTAGAAATAACTTTGTAGCCCTTTAAGATATATTTCCAACGTATCAAGAATCGTATCAATCCGATATTTGAACGGAAAGTTATGATTAAAATACTAAAGTCTGTCCATTCTGTCTCCTAACGCATTTTGGACTCTGATCCGAATTACTCTCAAGCCCCATCATTATCCTTATTTGAAGAGTCCTACACTCGTTGAAATTAGAAATAAAATAATAGGAATTAGAGATAAAATAAAATAAGAATAATAGAATATCAAAAATATGTTGTGCATATGAATGAATATTGTTCAATTAAATCACAAGTTATAAAATTAAGCATAAATCATGCTATTAACCAATTTAAATCACAACTCGGATTTATTCAACTTAATCATTTTTTCATCTAAAACCAATAATAATGTAATGAAATAAATAAATACATATTGGTTCTAAATGTATAAAATATGCAATAATTCAGCTTAATCATCCTTCACAAAGAAATGAGATGAATGAAACTCAAAATAGCATGAATTATCAATACAAAATCGTAAAATCGAAACAAGATTTTTTGTAATGTTTGGAACATGCAGTAAATTGTGAAGGATAAACTGGAGGAATTAACAGAGAGATGAGAATCACCAATATTTGGATGGGTATACCAGAGCCATTGCCAACCCTTATTGAGTCACTACCAGTGTATTGTTCAGATGAAACATTAAAGTTAGACAAATCATTAGTAATATGATGTGTGGCAGCTGAGTCAGGATACAAGGCATAATCAGTCAAGGAGTCAGGAGCAGTGTAATGAGCTGAAAATGACTTTAGAGCTTCAAACTGATAAGAGTGATTGTGACGCCCAGAGATTCCGCTTGGGCTCGGATGGACATCCGAAGCGTCGGGACATGCAACACAAAGTTACTTGCCCCATTCATGACATATAAGATGCAATGTTCCTAACATGCATCAAGCATTATGCAATATTCGCAGTGAATAATTTTTTTTTTAGCAATATTATGCACCAAACTTATAATATCCCAAATAGTTAAAACATAATCCATGCATATTTAACAAAATAAAAATCCACGATTACAACACGTCAGAAGACTGTAATCTCAAAACAACGGAGACCTGACTCCATAATTACATTGCCAACATACACTATTGGGCTAATTCGTTGAGTAATTCGCGTAACTTGACTAACAATGCCGAAATACTATCCAAAGACCTAACTATAGAAGATGCATGCTCCGTGTTGCGTCTACGGCATCTAGTCTACCTCTTCCAGTCTGCTAGTGTCTACTCCTTACTCTGACCCTAACACATCGCCTACCATTCGGGAGAAAAGGTAGTTGAGACTACCACGGTGAGATTTGATTACGAATCTCAGTAAGTTAATAGAAAACTTCCACACAGGTTAATAATGCATGCATAGCAGTAAAAATATGAATGCATAATCAAAATCATAAGTAAACATAGCATAACTTGACATATAGCATATCATAAATGATATAACTTGAACTGAAATTGAAACTTAGCTTGATGTGACATGATATGTACATGAACTTAAAACATAACATGGACTAGTAACATAGCATGAATGTGAACTTGAAACATAACATGGACTTGAAACACAACATGAACATGAACATACATAATTTGAACATGAACTTGAACATAACATGAACCTGAACATGACATAACATAAACATGAACTTGAAACATAAGGTGAACGTGAACACGACATAACATGAACGTGAACTTGAAACATAATATGGCTTGAAGCATAGCATAAACGTGAACATACATAACATGAACGTGAGCTTGAACATAAAATGAACCTGAACATAACATGACATAAACATGATTTAAAAATATATTCTTGTCTCATGGGATCACCATGATAGAGTAGTCTTATCTCATGGGGTTACCATGATTGCGTATTCTTATCTCATAGGAATATTTTTATAATACTTATCTTAATGTTACAAAACTAGACATCTATTAGATAAATGCAATAAAAGGTATATCAAACCTGTCATTTCATAACTTCAAGATAATTTCATCTCTTAACAGCTTGTCATAATAAAATCTCTTGCAAATTTTAAAAATAAATTAAGGAAAATAATAGTATACAACAACAAATATCAATAATGATAACAATAATGAAACTGAGGATGATCTTAAAACTAATGATGATGATAACATGAAAAGATGATGCAATGATGATAGGATGAGATCATGATGATATAGATGAGGATGAATGACGATGTGATGAGATAATGATGATAGATGAGGATGTAACGAGATAGATCGTGACAGTCATGAAGATGAGGATGTGCTGAGATCATGATGGTATGAAAAGATGATGAGATGATAAATGGTGAGATGATGATGAGTATGCTGATGTAAAGAGATGAATCGTGATGGTTATGAAGATGAAATAATGAGATCATGAGAATATAAAAAGATGATGTAATGATACATGATATGAAAATATGATGAGATGATAAATAATATGAAAAGATTATGAGCTAAGCCGAGCAAATCGAAAAGGATAAAAGCCAACACCTTGGCCTACAATGCGATGGAGAGTAGGTTTGCTACCCGCCTGCATTCCAAAGGTGGTATGAAAAGATGATGAGATGATAAATGGTGAGATGATGATGAGTATGCTGATGTAAAGAGATGAATCGTGATGGTTATGAAGATGATGCAATGAGATAATGAGAATATAAAAAGATGATGTAATGATAAATGATATGAAAAGATGATGAGATGATAAATAATATGAAAAGATTATGAGCTAAGCTGAGCAAATCGATAAGGACAAAAGCCAACACCTTGGCCTACAATGCGATTGAGAACAGGTTTGCTACCCGCCTGCATTCCAAAGGTGGACGACCCGCAGAGGCCTTGCAAAACCACGATTGTAGTAGGTTTGCCTTGCCGTGAGAAATCTTTGAGGTGCTTCTCACTGCAGGATAGCTGAGGACCTGTGAGGCAAAGAAACATTAAAAATCGTGTAGACCCAACAGAATGATGTGAGGAATACTCAAGCTAGTAAGTTTTCAAGCTAATAAGAGGAAGAACCAGACAAGAAAAACCTAGCTAGTAAAAGAAAGCATATGCTCATCAATCCAAAAGGGAGAAGAGAAACGGATGAGATAAAAAGGCGTACATACCATCAATCTTTAATTCGAGCAAACAAATGATTTTGTGCCCGAGCACGTCTGATTCTCACGACCTCGGCTTAGATTAGAAATCACCTGTAGCATTGAAAACAATTAATCCAGAGGCTTTTGCAATAGAAGTACACTGATTGAGCAAAATGGAGGGCAAAGACCAAACCGACATAGGTGAGGATTAACGAGGAATTTCACCAGAAGTCTCTCTCTATTCAAAATTCAAATTGGACAATACTAACGGCTAAATCTATTGTCTTCCCACCGTCTCGTGGACGTATAAAAGCTGAGGGCTTTGTGGGTTTTTTCTTCTTTTTTCTTACCGTTGCAGGAATGGTTTGCGTTCTGTTTTTAAAACTTTTTAAAATAGAAATTGAGCAATGGAAAGAATGGCTAAATTTCTCTCTTTTCTTGTCTTATAAAATGATTCAAAAATCCCACATTTAATTTGGAAAAATAAAAATAAAAATAAAATTTTTTGGTTTAATTTTTTTATTTAATGTTTAGCGAAAATTAAGAAACCTAAAATTGTGGGTTTAGTATAAATCTAATAAGACGAAATTACACTTTGTATCTCAAAACTAAATTGAGTGCCATAATTTAAGATTCAATTGTTAATCCGAAAGAATAATAAGTTAGAACATATGATTTAAGGAAAAAGAGAAATGATATTTGTTTATAAAAAATATATATATATTTGTAGTCATAGAGTGCGTAAGTGTCGCATGGGATCTACATGAAAAAATTAAGTTTTTAATAGTAAACTCATTTTTTTCAAAATGAGTGAGCACAACTCATTATTATATCTAACATGAACGGGTAGAGAAAGAACGACACCTCTCGCTCTCTCCATTTTCTTTCTAGAGTAGCCCCCTCAAAAAATCCAGACTAAAGGAGAGGGTTGGAGCTTCGACTCCTCCCTCCCTCCTCCCTCCTCACCCCTCATCCATCTTCTCTCTAGTTTTTTCTTTTATTTTTTCTGGTTTTGTGTGCTTTTCTTTTAAAGTAGGGCGAAATGCCGATCTGTTGTTTCTCCGGAACCCGACGACCACAACTCGCCCCACCGCAAGATTCCAAAGGTGCCGATCCTTCATACAGGTGAACAATCTCGTCGAATGGAGCGGTGCGTGAGCCACACGCACGGTCCAAATTGTACGCGTGACATCCACGCGCCTTCGCAATGGGAGCTCTAACGCCGCCACGCGCAGCATTTCTGGGACCAGGGCTATCGGTTTCTTCAGACATGATTGTCCATTGTACTTCCAGAGTTGCACGTGTCCCTCATGCGCCACCACAGTCCCTGTGTTTGCTTTTTTAATTTCCTCTAAGGTTGAAAATGTGGATCTACAGCTTTCCAAGTTGTATTTCTCTATTTTCTCATGTATCATTTACGTTTTTTGTTATTTCCTTTATTTTACGTCAATAATAAAAAAGAAATAGTCACATTTCTCCTTTAATGACGTGTAAGCCTATAGTACTTTTAGGGACATTTGGGATGCATAGAAGAAATACAGAATTTTTAAAATTCTCAAAATTTCACATAATTTTATTTCTCAATATTACTCAAACACAAAATATTTTTCAATTTCAAATCTTCAAATTTTTTTATTTAATCATTACCTAATCATTATCCAAACACAAAAATAATACTTTTATAAACTTCAAAATAAAAATAAAAAATAAAATTCAAATAGTTTTTTAATTTTATAATATTTTTATTCAAATTTTCTCCTCTCATTTTTTAAAAATTAATAAAATGTATTATCTTAAACCATTTTAATACTATTTACATTTTACATCATTACGACATTTTTCAGTGTGCAAATATATTAACTGGTGATGTCGTGTTGGTGAGTTGTTACTGGAGGCAAGTCGAACCCAAGACGTTGAGACTACGCTTGGATGTTTAATCCGCGCTGCCCATGTGCGGAGTATGAACTTGTCCTACTCGGTTAGACTCCTTAAAAGTCCTAACCTCTCTCTCTTTCATTCCGTAAATCACTCGTTGAAAGAAAGAACTCTGGCTAGGCGTTGGGCCTTTTCCGCCAATTGCTGCAATCAAACGTTAAACCAAATGACCTCACTTTCTCTTTGCTCCTTAAAGCCTTCGTCGTCT
This sequence comes from Juglans mandshurica, assembly GCA_022457165.1. Taxonomy (NCBI): domain Eukaryota; kingdom Viridiplantae; phylum Streptophyta; class Magnoliopsida; order Fagales; family Juglandaceae; genus Juglans; species Juglans mandshurica. The sequence goes on from CM039625.1 coordinate 8,080,304, forward strand.
TCTTCTGCTTTGAATTCACCCAATCAAAAGAAACAAGCAAATCAGATTCAGACCCACTTGTTAAGTTTGGGATTTGACCAATTTGTATATGGGAGTACTGCATTTCTTGCAAGAAATTGGTATGTATAAAACATGCACAGAAGTTGTTTGATTATATGCGTGATCGAGATGTTGTGACTTGGAATGTATTGATTTGTGGGTATTCGCGAAATGGGTATGATTCTGATGCGTTGGAACTCTTTGTTCAAATGCTTAGAGAGGGTTTTAGTCCTTGTCACACGACTTTGGTTAGTTCGGTTCCATCTTGTGGTCAGCATGAGCTAGTGTTTCAAGGGAAATCTATTCATGGGTTTGGAATTAAGGCTGGCCTTGATTTGGAAGCTGCAGAACTTTTGTTTGAGGAAATGGTTCAGATTGGAATACCATGATTGGCCAATAGAAAAATGAGAAATCATCAAAGTCTTTAATAATATTATATCTTCAATGTACTGCATAATCTTTCCTATATAATAAATGATGTGAAGACCTTGACCTTGACCTTGACACCTAAAGTTGCATGATCTTCTTTGCCAATTGCCACCAAATTTGGAAGTGCTTTCATCATTGAATCCTTGTGGTTTTTGCTACATAATCTGAAATAGATTTCTATGTTTCAATCCATGCACCCTAAAATAAGTTATTGTATGGTTTATATTTTTGTCTAATTAACCATTGGATTAAATTCTTATCCCTTCATAAAACGATTGCTAGTTCTTATTTCTGAAGACAACACGTGTGAAACTTACCCTCTCCACCTGGTCTCACTTTCTTATACTCCTTTGGAAACGTCAAACATTCTGGCTGTCCTAATAAGAAAGAAGACGACGAAGACGAAGACGCGGTGGATATGTCATTTAGGAAAAGACAGGAGTAAGGTATGAAAGCCCAGAAAAATGAGACTTTGAACAAAATTCCTTGCACTCTATTCAGTCAAAAAATTTATAGTCTCGCATTCTCTTCCTTTGAATTTCTTTGCCAATATTTGCCCATTCTTCCATGCTCTTATTTACTTGATTTTTCTTCGTCTTTATCTATTTAATGTCATCCCTTGATGTCCAGAGCACCACGCGTGTAATTTCAGCACTCAGTGGAATTCCAAACCAGACAGAAGCCTCCAACTCCAACGAAACAACATGAATCTTAAAACTTTCCTCTGCTTCCTCTGCCTCTTTATCTCTCTATGTCACTCCTTCGCAGCCCCGACCCTGCTATTTCAGGCATGGCATGCAACCTAGTTTCTTTCTCTTTCTGTATCTTCTGTGTATCTGCATTCATGTTTCGTAATAATTGTTTATAATTGTATGGTATGATAGGGGTTCAATTGGGAATCGAGTAATAAAGGAGGATGGTACAATTCACTAAAGAACTTTGTTCCTGATTTAGCTAATGCTGGAATCACTCATGTCTGGCTTCCTCCTCCCTCTCAATCTGCTGCTCCCCAGGGTATCTCCAATTTCTTGTTCTTGCCAAGTTCATTTCATAACTGGACAGAGTTTGGCCTCACTTTTTTGGCCCAGGTTTATTTGATCACATATTGTTACAAATGATGCCATGTTTAGTTGTCTCAATATGTTTTTCTAGCTAGAAAATAGAGTATGTGGTCTGAATTTGGGTTGCCCGTTGGGTTAATTGCTTTTGGGTTGGCCTACTTGAAGGTTTTCCAATATGTTTTGTGACCTATATCTGATTCTCATGGAAGTATGATTGTTCAAGTAACATGCAAACAAGAACAACGTGCATATAAATAAGATGTTGAGCTACAGACAACCAAAATTAAATGTTTATTTTTATCATCCATATGATCCTGTGCTTGGTCTTTTGGCAATAGAGTAGCTAAGAGATGCTCAATCTAAACTCATTATATTCTAGGATACTTGCCGGGAAGGCTATATGATCTTGATGCCTCAAAATATGGATCTAAGGATGAACTGAAAGTACTGATTGCGGCTCTACATGAGAAGGGAATTAAAGTCGTTGCTGACATAGTGATAAATCATAGAACTGCTGAGAAGCAAGATGGCAGAGGAATTTGGTGCATCTTTGAAGGTGGGACTCCAGATGCACGTCTTGACTGGGGTCCATCCTTCATTTGCAAGGATGACACAGCTTATTCGGATGGTACTGGGAATCCTGACAGTGGAGAGGCCTATGACCCTGCACCTGACATTGATCATCTTAATCCACAGGTACAAAAAGAGTTGTCAGAATGGATGAATTGGCTCAAGACTGAGATTGGATATGATGGGTGGCGATTTGATTTTGTGAAGGGCTATGCCCCTAGTATTATAAAATATTATATGGAACAAACCAAGCCAGATTTTGCAGTAGGGGAAAACTGGAATTCTCTTGCTTATGGAGATGATGGGAAACCTAACCCCAACCAGGATGCACATCGTGGTGCTCTAGCTGAATGGGTTGGGTCTGCGGGTGGGGCTGTCACTGCATTTGATTTCACAACCAAAGGGATTCTGCAAGCAGCTATGGAAGGGGAGTTATGGAGGTTAAAGGACTCCAACGGAAAGCCACCAGGATTGATTGGAATAAAGCCAGAAAGTGCTGTGACATTTATTGACAACCATGACACAGGGTCTACTCAAAATATTTGGCCATTCCCCTCTGATAAAGTCATGCAGGGATATGCTTACATTCTAACTCATCCTGGCACCCCAACCATTGTAATTTCCATCTTATTTATTCATATAATTTTTTGTTCTGAAGATGGCTAATAATTCATCATGATATCATACCAACTTTGTTGACTGAAAGATATTGTTTTATACTTTGCAGTTCTATGATCATTTCTTTGATTGGGGTTTAAAGGAGGAAATAAGCAAATTGACTGCAATTAGGTCGAGGAATGGGATCAATACCAGAAGCATTGTGAGCATACTAGCATCTGATGGTGATTTATATGTTGCTGGGATTGATGACAAGATCATCATGAAGATTGGACCAAAAATGGATCTTGGAAACCTCATTCCCTCAAACTTTCAGGTTTCTACCTCTGGCAAAGATTACGCTGTGTGGGAGAAAAAGTGAAGAATATAAATGATTTTGTGCTGAATCAATGTCATAATACCCTATTACTAATACTTTATTGTAGAATAAAGTTTGGCCGCCCATGAGCTGCCAATTGTTGCAAATTCAATGAATATTGTTAGATAAAGAGACTATGAAGAGACAAGGAGAGGCAACATCTGTAATACATCCCTATAATAAATAGCAACTCTAAAGTAACGAAAACAACAGCCTACTACTGTGTTTTTTTTTTTTTCCCATAGTTATAAAATTTAATTAAACTTTACTAACGGTTCACCTGCTCAGAGGTTGCACGATCAGCTTTCTCAGTTGTTTTAGTTTTACCAATGGCCATCTCTCAAACACTTTCTCGAATGGCAGTCGCATGCCCACATTCAAATTCCCCTCCCACTCCTGCACTATCAATCAAATTGGTCAAAACTGATAACTAGACACAAACATATCAAATCAAACACAACCGACCCAAACATGGAAACGGGCACACACACACATATCTAAGTACCTAGACTGAAGCTTCACCAAACGAACAGGTTTATTATGTCGAGAAAGGTCGAGTTAACATCTTAAAATGGAGATTAAATATAATTTCATTGAGGTGTTTTATGTTTGCATTATAAAAATAATCTACAAGGACGAAAATGTGCACCTTAACCAGAAGATTGAGGAAAGGCTGGCTGCATTAATAAAATACATGCGGCTCCAAATAACCTAAAACGGCAAACCAACAATGTTGTAAATTAAGGCTTAACAAATCCATTCATATCTTCATTGCCCCATCAGATATGTATAAAAATTACAGAACTTACTAATCAAATTAAAAGGGCAAGATCCAGGATGAAAGTATGCAAAATTATCCAAATAAATAGAACTTTGTTTTTTTTTTATCAGAAAATAAAATTTTATTGATCATAAGAATAGACAAAGCCCAAATACACGTGTCATATACAAGAGTAACGCCTAGGAGTGAGATTCCAGTGATACAACTTTGTATTATAAGTTACTGCTAGCAGCTATCTAGTCTTGTGAGCTTTGGCCAACTTCTTCTTTCTTTTCTTCATGGCTTTAGGCACTTTACTCTTCCGAGCCTCCCTCTTCTCCTCTTTGACTTTCTTTTTATTCTCTTTTCTAGCAACTTTTTTATCCACAGGAACCTCTAACTCAGTTTCTGAGGAGGAACTCTCTTCTGTATCGCTTGAGTTCTCTTCATCACTGACTTCTTGAGACTCGATTACACTCGTGGGAGGACTAGACCGAGCAGCTGGATTAACAGAGGAATCTTTACCAGGGTTTGCTTCCTTTTCAATGGGAGCACGCTGAGCAATTGAAAGAGCATGCTTGAGTCTCGTGATAGTCTGATAGTACATATCTCCCGTGTCTTGGCCACTGGTTATCCGTTGCACATCCTCCTCAGCATTCTTTACATGTTCTAGGGTCTTTGGAATGAATGACTGTAAAAACATACAAAACAAACAGAACATTCAACCATTTTTACATAATCACAATTTAATGGGGTCCATTCTATCACTGAGTACCTTTCAATTTTTCAGAAATGCACATACCCATACATGCAAAGATGTGCACACACTCACCAACTTCAAGTATCAAATCTGAACCCCCACTTCAGTCCCCATAAAAACCAAGACGAAAATTAATTTCCATTTCATGGATTTATGAGTATTATGCAAATCAAACTGAGGGAAATGTCAAACATGAACATAGTGTAAGGATGTTTTTCAAAGATATAGGCAGTGGTTCTATTCAGGAATGCTTTGCCTGTGTATACATGAAACTTGCATTCCCATGCTTGAACCAGTCAATTGATCTAGTAGCTGAGGGAATTGATAGTTATAGGAGTCAAAAATATCTTGCGATATTAATTTAATGTATTGAAAACCTTAATTAGCGAATATTGGTGTACCACATCAAACCAGCTTTGGCTAGAACTGGCCCAGGCTGCCTACTTGGCAAAAAGATGGCATGCTTAATGTTTATGAGATCTGCTTAAAACTGCTATGTAATGGAGATAGGTGATGAATAGAAACTCCAGTAACATGATATACCACTGCCAAGAAAGTTACCTGCACAAAGACAGAGTCTGCAATTTCATCCTCCACTGATATGTCTCCTCTAGCCAAAATGTTTTGTTGCACCTAAAATAAGTTGGAAGCAGTCAAGATAAAGATCTCCTGGTAGTCCTGTGTAAACTTGACAGTATAGAGAAACAAACCTCTTCCAGATAATTATCCACAGCTTCATCATCAATAGAAGAATCAACTATGAAATCAAACAGTTCTCGAATTGTCATAACAGCTACACCATGATTTTTAAAGAAATCCTGCATGTCACCAATGCGCAATTAACTCATATTGCTGATACTAAGCCAAAACAAGAAAGTCCGATTTACTTGAGCTATGCCTCTTCTCATTAATAAAATTTCTTCTTTACTAATAAGAAAAAACTCATATTACTGATTATAAATGTTTCTGTTGGATACTTTCATAAAGAACATACCAAAACATGAAGACAATCTTCACGAAGGAAATCGAGGGCATGGGGATGGTCAAGATCAACTGATTGAGAGACATCTATAATATACAAGTGACCCTGCAAATCACAAGATAAATCTAGATGTTCACCAAGTGCACATGGAATCAATTCAATATTAGGAAAGAAAAGGATGAATATATGTGTATGCACATGCACACACACACACACACCTCAAAATAAAGTATGTTATTCTCGCTTAGGTCTCCATGCACCAGTTTGCACTTCTGATATAGTGCCTGCATTGCAATAATCATCTGAAAAAGAATGCAGAAAATACTTTATCATTTAAACACAATAGCAAAATAATACATGGTCTTTTTCAATTGCCAAAAGAAAGTTATAATAGAAGCATTTGCTCCACCATCTCATATGGCAGAAACCACTAAAATAATTTAAACCCCACCGCCACCTGGGGGGGGGAGGGGGGGGAACCTCATAGAAATCTTCCGCTTTACACAACCCAGAATTCCTGAAGAATGACTAAAAGAATATGGACGCACCTCCACATAACCTTCATGTAACCTGTCAAGAGATAAAGCAGCATCCTTAAGACGAGGTGCAGCCCAACCTGCTTTTCCTGTGCAAGCATAAAGACCAAAATTCAACCAGAGATGTAACTATACGTTTGAAGCCAAAACCCAATTCCATCCACAAGAAATCAATTAGAATGAAAAGAAGAAATATCTATAATAAACACTTGGTTTAAATGAATATGAATGTATTCAGTCTGTATTGAGGATAACTACCAGAACTACAGACTACTAGCACATCTATTCATCAGCATGATACTTTTTTACAGAAAATATAAATATCACTCTACTGTATACAGCATCCGCAGCACACTCAGTGCATTGAGTGAAAAAAAAAAAAAATACATACACGGTGTGTTGCGGGCTGCCGGCTGTTGTATAGAACAGCTCACTTTTTTATAGGTGATTAACTGTTTTTTTATAAGTAATTATCAACACAATACCTATGAACTCCATGACCAGAACATGAAGTCTCAAAGGAATTGTAGGGCACCGAATTCCCGCTGCCTTTAGCTTGCACTTCACAACGACCATATTAAATACTAGCTGACAGGACCAATTCTCAAAAACTGGAACAACTTCAGAATATGCCACAAGATCACATTTCTACTCCAGCAGAACTTGAATCTATGCCAATATCTCATTTACTTTCCACTAAAGTTCAATATCCCAATGATAAGTGAAATCATCAGGAACAATATGTTGGCCTTACCTCATAAGGTTCCTCATCTCTTTCTCAGCCCATGTTTTTACCATTTTCTTGGGGTTATGCTTGCAGTATCCATATCTGAAACGGTAGTCACCTTGTACATAACGATCTCTGTCCCTGTTTTTTTTAGGTGCAACAAGTTAAATTCATTACTAACCCACAAACAAGTAAATGGCCTCTGATCCATGGACTATATTGTAAGGAAAATTCACGAGCAAACTAAAAGTGCTGCCTAGACATACTTAAATACAAGAACAGAAGTTTTATATACTTTGATTGCCAGTTCCGGACCAATAGATCTGGTTGCATGATAAACATTTGCCCATCTCAAAAAAGATAAAATAAAAAATAAAAAAACGATTGCATGATAAGGACATCTAACCCAACGATACCGACATTGTAAGAATGAAACAAGAACATACATGAGGTATCGGTACAGAAACTAAAGGTAGCAGCTTCTACATACTTCTTTTCCAGTTGAAATGTAGCCATTAATATCATGAAATACACCTCGATTTAGCATCTTGAATAAAACCATGCAAGTTCTAGGATCAATGGCCTGGAGGAATTGGACGTTAGTCAGGTATTCCATGTAATCTAGTTTTGGATGAATCCAAAGCAAAAATATTAAGCTACAAACAATATTCAAAAACATGTTATAAACTGAAATGAGGGTTGGTCAGAAAAATAATGTAGTTATAATGCAGCTATGTTCCCAACACAACCAAGGTATGATAACAACTATTTATCATACTAATTCTTAAAAGGCAGAAAAATGGTTAGATTATTAAACATCATTGTTGATTATGCTGAAGTACTAAGAAGAGAGACTATACACAACCGAGGGTCATGTAGATAAATAGCCCAAAAATTTTTTTCTAAGATCTTCTTCACCACACCGGAGGGATGCACAATGAATAGCAACTCGAAGCAAAAAAAAAAAAAAGGATCTAAAAAATAAGATAAACTATGACAGCCTACCATTTGATCCTTGATAACAGAAGTTTACTAAAGTTTTACCTGCTCAACAGTCGCACGGTCTGCTTTCTCAGTTGTTTTAGTTTTACCAATGGCCATATCTCGAACACTTTCTCGAATGGCAGTCGTCACAGAGTTCGGCATGCCCACATTCAACCTCCCCTCCCTCTCCTGCACTATCAATCATATTGGTTAAAACTGAAAACTAGATGCAAACAAATCAAATCAATCACAACCAATCCAAACATGGAAACGGGCGTGCATAGATACATACATACATATATATATATATATATATATATATCTAAGTAACTAGACTGTTTATCATGAAGACTAGTATTAACTGAAAGGATAAACCAACTATGCAATTAGAACCCCTAGGGGTTGGTTCAAGTGGTTAATGCATTGGTCTAGGTGATATGCTCTTTCCAGGTCTAAGGTTCGAATCCTAATGGGTGCAAACAATTTCTAGGGACCATTGGAAGATGGGAGCTTCCCCTTGAATTACCCAAGGTGTACTTAAAGGAAATTCCTTGCCAAGAGCCTATGCACTTAGGGATTAGTCTCAGACTTTAATCTCGGACTCACAGTGCTAATAAAAAAAAACTATGCAATTACCATAAAAGCATTTTTTTTCCCTACAAAATGTTTTAAAATCCACTTTAGCGTTGAAAACACAATCTTCAGTGCAAAAAAAGCTCTAAAATATTACCTTTTGACAAATCAACTAGCTCCAAACGTGTTGAAAAGACAATCTAAATTGTATATCACATGCTTACCCGAGTTTCACCAACATAATCGAAACCAAAATAGTCCATTTCTTTTGAAGATGATTAGTATAACAATACCCAGAAGTTGAAACTAATTTATGGTCTTTATGAACTATATGAGCAATTTTACTCTGAAAAAAAAAAAAAAAGCAACCCGTTCCTGCCTCTTTGGATGATAAGCCACAGTTAACTTATAATTGAGCAAAAATACAAGATGACATGCTTACCATTAGTTCCTATTGGAGAATTGCACAAAGAATAAATATAAGCCAAGAAGTTACATGTACCTCCAAAGGCGAAACGCGAATGTGATGGGTGAACCTCTGGTTCCGATTGGAGAGCGGCTGGAGCGTGGATATATTATGTCTAGAATGAAGCCCTCCATGAGCATTGGGACGCCATGAATTGAGAAAAAAAATTCCCCCCGACAGCTTGGTCATCGTCCTTGGAGTCCAGCCAGTCCAACGTGTCTCCGACTTCCGAGTCTGATGACCACGAAGCTTCTTCATATTCCTCTTTCTCTTCGTCTTCTTCTAGGTCTACTGGTTTCAATTCCATATCTGCCATCCGAGCTTCTCGTTAGGGTTTTGCAATCTTGATCCTCTCCCTCTGTTTCTTTTGAGGAATGTGTAGGTATATATTACGCCCAAATATCCCCCACAAACCTTGTAGTAGTCTGGGGGGCCAGGCAACATACTACGCCCGTCACAATGCCAATAATTAGAGTTGACGAAAAATTTCAGGATTTTTAAGGCTCAGTTTGCAATCGATACCAACTCCCAATCTCTAGTCTTTCATTTATTTACAGGCATATTCTTAAGTAATTAGATTTCATTTCTTCCCCATTCAACAAAAACACGATTTCACTCTCAGTAAAATAAAACATCTAGAATTTTACCTTTCACCAAACTATGCTAATTTCTCTTATTCCATTTAAACCTTATACTCATACTATCCAAGACAATAAACTCATGGTTTCAAATCTTTCTAGCCTATTTATTACCCAAGTTTCAAGCCAATTCAAAAGAATTTCTAGGAATTTGTCTAGAGATGTCTAGAACTACTCCAACTATGGATGTATATATTCATATATTTCATAAACACCCACTACCTAATGTGCATAAAAGTAGCTCAATACATCTCTACTTTCCATGCAAATAAACCTATATATTCTCATCCTCTGGTGGACTCCTTGAGCGTCAAGCTTATTCTAAAGTTTTTATATTATCTCCCTAAACAAGGCTATAAAATAATTCAAGCTCAATAGTCGAACCATCAATATCATGCCAAATCTCTCTCTACCCAAGACATGTACACCCAGATTTTCGTTGAAAAATAGCAACCCGTGATAACATCACCAAACAAACCACTCAATGCTACTTTCATTGCTCTCGTTCCTAAGAAAGTTGGGGCTTCAAAGTTAAAAGGGTTTTCGTCCTATTAATCTTCTAAGTAGGAGTTGCAAGATAATTTCAAAAATTCTTACTAATCGTATGAGTTTTGTTATGGAGCAAATTATCTTTAAGCCCCAAAATTCCTATGTTTAAGGGAGACAGATACTCGATTATGTGCTTATTGCTAATGAATGTTTAGATATCGATTGAGGGAGGGCATTCCTGGTGTTCTTTGCAAGCTTAATATGAAAAAGACATATGATTATGTGAATTATAATTTCCTTCTCTACATGCTTGGGAGATTTGGTTATGGAGAGAAGTGGTGTTCGTGGATTAGACATTGTGTCTCTATTGCCTGGTTTTCGGTGTTGGTTAATGGTAATCTTGCTTTTTTTTCCATAGCTCTCGTAGTTTGAGACAAGGGGACCCTTTTGCCCCTTTCCTTTTTGTCATTATCATGGAGGTGTTGGGTCGGATGGTGGATGCCGTTCTTGGGGGTAGATTTCTTTCAGTCTTTTCAATGGGTAATGCTAATAATGAGTCTATCACACTTTCTCATCTTCTTTTTGCATATGAGGCTCTTATTTCTACAATGTTGATTGTGGTTAGATTCATGCCTTAATGGCAATATTATTATGTTTTGAAGTTGTCTCAGGTATTAAGGTGAATCTTGGAAAGTCTGAGATGGTTCTGGTGGGATGGTGCATAACATTAATAGTTTGACAAGTTTTTGGGTTGTAAAGTAGCATCTTTACCTATGAAATATTTAGGTCTTCCATTGGAGGCCCCTTTTAAGGCTAATGCCACATGGGATGAGGTTGTTGAGAAAATTGAGATAATTTTGGTTGGTTGGAAGTGGTTGTATCTATTTAAAGGGGGTAGAACTACTTTAATCAAGAGTACCCTTTTCCAATCTTCTCACTTACTTTCTATCTTTATTTTCGTTGTCTATAGGGGTGGCCAACTAGGTTGAGAAATTATTTTGTACTCTTCTATGGGGTGGGAAGAGAAAAGAAACTAAATTCCATCTAGTTAGTTAGAATAAAGTTTGTTCTCTTATTTCGAATGGAAGATTGGGGATTCGTAATTTGAGGGCTTTTAATAAAACTTTGTTGGGAAAATGGTTATGGAGATATCAATTGGAAGGAAAGTCACTTTGGAATGAGGTTATTGACAGAAAATATGGAAGTGTTTTGGGGGTTGGTCTTCTAATAAGGTAAGGGAGGTTGTACGGGTCTTTGGAAGTACCTTAGAAAATTTTGTGAGAGTTTTGTTAGCCTTGTTAGTTATGCTATTGGAAATGGATCTAGGATCTGTATTTTGTTTGATATTTGGCGTGGTGATTGAACCCTCAATAGGATATTTTCGGCTATTTTTAGTTTGGTTTCCTATCGATATGCTTCTATTTCTAATCTACTACTTCGTTCTAATGGTTATTTTTAGTGAAATGTTTGTTTTACTAGAGCTATTAATGATTGGAAGTTGATGAAGTTTTAGCTTTTTCAGTCTTTTTTATTCATTAAGGCTTGTTCATAACGATGGGGATTGGATGTTTATAGTTGTAGAGTTTAAGTAATAAGCTCTTCTATTAAAAAGTTATTTTTTATTTGGCAGTCATACATCTAAATATGTCTAAAGCACTTTTAGACATGTTACATTTGTTTGGAAACAATATAAAAAAGTACTTTTTGAGGTAATAATGACATAAAAAGTCATTTGAAAGTTGTAGTTTAGTATCCATGATAAAATCAAAGCACAAACTGTAATTATTTTAAAGTTATATGAGTATTCTCATTGATGGTCTTTTTTCTAAATTAGAATTATGTTCCGCATTATTTGGAAAAGTACTTTTGAGGAAAGTGCTGTAATATTCAAATAACCTAATTTTATCATTAAAGAATTTTAAGGCTATTTAAGTATTTTTTGTGACCCCTAACGTAACCTCAACCATGCCCATAAACTTTTTTTTAACATATAATTTTATTATATGAAAATATTAATTTCTTATATATTATTGATTTGTATATTAATAATAAATTATTTTATTATGAAGCCAATTATAATTGTGAATGATTTATATAGTTATGCTTATATTATATATAAAATTAGATTAAAAATTAAATATATGAGTCGCTCGACCCATTTATAAAAAATAGGTTAAAACGGGTCAAACAGGTTAAATGAGTTTTGTTCAAATTAACTCAATAAAATCTAATTACTAGATGGATTAAGCGGATTGTGTCGTGTCACCCATTATTTATATAGGTCATGTTAGAGTTTTAAAGTCTAACTCGTTTAATTAAAATTGTCATGTTCAGGTTGATCCATATAGTCTAGTACTCATGACATAACACGACATGATAATGACCCGCAAATACCAATAGGAGTGTAAGAAAAAACTGGAAAATCTGTTGAACCGGATCAGACCAAATTGAACTGGTAGGTTCGGTTTGCTTTGTAACCAGTCTGGTGTAATGCCAATTCTTAAAAACCCGAAACCGATCCAATTGGTGTGGTACCATTTTCATATTTTGAAAATCAGTTTAAACCGAATCGGACCGGTATATATATATATATATATTTTTTTTTTTTCATTTTTTATATTATATATTATTATATATATTATATGCTAAATTTCTAATTAATATAACATGAAATCCTAATTTTATTATTCAAATGTATTATTAAGCATATAGCATAAAATTAATATACTAGTATAATTAGACAAATATACTATTTTAATCTTAGTATTCAAGTTTATTAATTAATCTCAATAATAAGTTTGATACTACTTATACTATACTAGTAAAATCGAACATTAATAAATTAGTAATTGTTAATAATAAATACTAAATTCTCATAAATAAGTTTAGTATTAAAAAAATTATAATATTAAATTTATATAGTGTCACATGTGTAAATGGTAAACTGGAAAACCGGACCAGACATGACCGAAACCCGAAAAGTAGAAAGTTTAAGCTTTTGTGATGAATCGGTCCATATCAATTTTTAAATTTTCAAAATTGTTATATACCAGTTCGGTTCCAAAACTTCTCTAGAATCGGACCGAATTAGACCGGTTAGAGCATTAGTATTGGTTTATGCATATGCATATGCAAAATTACCTCTTTTGCATAGCTACTTTGCCATTCAAGCAAAATTCTCACATGAGTTTATACATATTTGAGGCAAAATAATAATAATAATAAAAATATTATTATTTTATTATTATTACTTTTTTGCTAAAATCAATTTTTTTATATATATTTTACAATTAATATTCACTACATACATTTGACATTAATAATACAAATGTAATAATAAAAAATATAATTTTTTAATAATAATATATTAAAAATATAATAAAATGAATGTGTAAGTGAATGTTTGTTGTGTTGTTGAAGGAGGGAGAAAATGAAAGGATTGTGAGAGAGAGAGTGGGAGGGGAGAGAAATAATGATTAAAATATGATTTGTAGGGTGAATAGTGGTTATCTAAATTTGGATAAACACTGTTCATAGGTAGGTAAATATTTGGATATGCATAAGCCAATGTGGAGGATTTTAAGTCATATTATGTAAATATGACTTTACATATGCATATGCATAGACCAATGTTAATGCCCTTACACCCCTAAATACGAATCACCACCCCTACTGCCAATTGTAGAATCTCATTTTGGCAATGCTAACTGGTCACTAATGAAGGGACGTCATTTTGTAAAACGTAATCCCGTGTTATCTTTTTTTTATTCTATTTTAATGACGTGTAAGCCTATACTTTTAGGGACATTTGGGATGCATAGAAGAAATATAGAATTTTTAAAATTCTCAAAATTTCATATAATTTCATTTTTAAATATTAATCAAAATAAAATACTTTTCAATTTCAAATCTTTAAATTTTTTATTTAATCATTACATAATCTTATCCAAATACAAAAATCAATACTTTTATAAACTTCAAAATTTAATAGTATTTTTATTTAAATTTTCTCTTTTTATTTTCTAAAAAATTATTAAAATATATTAATTCAAATCATTTTAATACTCTTCACAAAATTATTATTCATAAATACGACATTTTTCTGTGTCGAAACGAGTTCTTAATATTATTATCAGGAGATGTCGTGTTGGTGAGTTATTGGAGGCAAGTCGAACCCAAGACGTTGAGACTACGCTTGGATGTTTAATCCGCACTGCACATGTGCGAAGTATGAACTTGTCCTACTCGGTTAGTCTCCTTAAAAGTCCTAACCTTTCTCTCTTTCATTCCGTATTTAAATCACTCGTTGAAAGCAAGAACTCTGGCCAGGCGTTGGGCCTTTTCCGCCAATTGCTGCAATCAAACGTAAAACCAAATGATCTCACTTTCTCTTTGCTCCTTAAAGCCTGTAGATCGTCGTTGTCTTCTTCTGCTTCGAATTCACCCAATCAAAAGATACAAGCAAATCAGATTCAGACCCACTTGGTAAGATTGGGCTTTGACCAATTTGTATATGTGAATACTGCATTTCTTGATTTTTGCATGAAATTGGGATGTATAAAAAATGCACAGAAGTCGTTTGATTATATGCGTGATCGAGATGTTGTGACTTGGAATGTATTGATTTGTGGGTATTCGCGAAATGGGTATGATTCTGATGCATTGGAACTCTTTGTTCAAATGCTTAGAGAGGGTTTTAGTCCTTGTCAGACGACTTTGGTTAGTTTGGTTCCATCTTGTGGTCAGCATGAGCTAGTGTTTCAAGGGAAATCTATTCATGGGTTTGGAATTAAGTCTGGCCTTGATTTGGATTCTCAAGTCAAGAATGTGCTTACTTCTATGTATTCCAAGTGTGCAGATTTGGAAGCTGCAGAACTTTTGTTTGAGGAAATGGTTGAGAGAAACGTGGTTTCTTGGAATACCATGATTGGCGCCTATGGGCAGAATTGTTATTTTGATGACGCTATGCTTGTCTTCAAACAAATGCTGGAGGAGAGTGTGGAAGCCAATTCAGTAACCATTGTGAGCCTTCTGTCAGCACATGCTCATCCTGAATCTATACATTGTTATGCAATCAAAATTGGTGTTGTCAATGACACTTCTGTGATTACTACACTTGTTTGTGTTTATGCAAGGTACATGAACACAGAATTTGCCGAGCTGCTTTATGAGTCATTTCCCCAGAAGAACTTGGTTTCCCTTACAGCAATTATTTCAAGCCATGCTGAGAAAGGAAAGATAGATTTGGTGGTGGGTTGCTTTAATCAAATGCAGCAATTAAAGATGAAGATGGATGCAGTTGCTATGGTCAGCATCCTCCATGGGATTACACATCCTGCTCACTTGGGCATTGGACTCACATTCCATGGTTATGGATTAAAGATTGGATTGAGTGGTAATAGTTTGGTTGCAAATGGCCTGATAAGCATGTACTCCAACTTTGATGATATAGAAGCTGTTTTTTCTTTGTTTTTTGAGATGCGTGAGAAAACATTGATCAGCTGGAATTCTGTGATATCTGGCTGTGTACAGGCTGGAAGGCCAAGTGACGCCATGGAGTTGTTCTGTCAAATGAAGAGGTTTGATCACAGTCCAGATGCCATTACCATTGCGAGTTTACTTTCAGGTTGTTGCCAACTTGGATACCTACAATTTGGGGAGAGACTTCATACTTACGTCCTAAGAAACAATCTAGAAGTGGAAGATTTTGTTGGAACTGCTCTTATAGACATGTACACCAAGTGCGGAAGAATAGAGTGTGCTGAATGGGTGTTTAAGAGCATCAAAGAGCCATGCTTGGCAACATGGAATGCGATAATCTCAGGCTACAGTTTATATGGGCTCGAGCATAAAGCTCTTGGCTGTTATTCTGAAATGCAAGCTCAAGGACTAAAACCTGATAAAATTACCTTCTTGGGTATTTTAGCTGCTTGTACTCATGGGGGTCTTGTTGATGAAGGGAGAAGGTACTTCCAAATCATGAGAGAAGAGCTTGGCATGGTGCCGGGTTTGCAGCACTATGCATGCATGGTTGGTCTCCTTGCTCGTGCAGGCTTGTTTGAAGAAGCAATGGATTGTGTCAAGGATATGGAGATTAAGCCTGATTCTGCCGTGTGGGGAGCTTTGCTAAGCGCTGCTTGCATCCATCAAGAGGTCAGGCTTGGGGAATGTTTTGCCAAGAAGTTACTTTTCTTGGATTGCAGCAATGGTGGGTTTTTTGTGTTAATGTCAAATCTTTATGCTATGAAAGGGAGGTGGGATGATGTAGCAAGGATGAGGGACATGATGAAAGACAATGGAGGGGATGGCTGTTCAGGAGTTAGTATCATTGAAATGACTTCATTTGAAGACATGAATAGAAACTTGTGCTTGAGTAAAGTGAATCTGAATACAAAATTTTTGGCTGCCTGAGTTTTTATTTTAAGTTTTTGAATGCTGATTGATTTTATCCGATATTTGTTACATAAATTCACTTTATATAATCGTACGAGACCTTGCTCTCTAGCAGTGAAGGTCACAGCAATGGGCAGGCTTAAAGCAAGGTGCCTGCCCAGTTTTCAACTAATGGTCAAGGTCCTTCTTGTTTCCTTTTTCTATCTAATGATCAATGGTCAATGTCAATGCAAGTTGCAACCGAATGAGTAAGATTTTTTATATTATTTATGACTTTACAAATAGTGATCAACATGCACGATGCAAAGCTTACAATTAAATTTAT
This sequence comes from Juglans mandshurica, assembly GCA_022457165.1. Classification (NCBI taxonomy): domain Eukaryota; kingdom Viridiplantae; phylum Streptophyta; class Magnoliopsida; order Fagales; family Juglandaceae; genus Juglans; species Juglans mandshurica. Next base: position 8,097,012 of record CM039625.1, read on the forward strand.
TTGTTAAAAGAACAATACTATATATAGGATATACAATAATACAAGCTCTACTAAGCTCTTTTGATAAAAAAATAAAAATAAAAGGGTCGATCATGAAAGTAAGCTTTTTCATGTCGGGTTTGAGATTTGTCCCAACTTTTTTTTTTGTTTTTAAGGAAAATGCTTGTGTATCCCTTCAAACATACCACTCAATCTTACCATTCATGCATTTTAATTTTTTATTTAATAATTAAGGAAGTGATTATTAATAAAATTATATATATTTTTTATTTTTTTCTTAATAATTAAGAATGTTAAAAAACTACTTGAAAGAAAAAAAAATTTATAACTAACGGTACACTTAAGGATAAACATTGGGCGGCCCGCTAGCGCCATCTTTTTTTAGACGGAATGTAATAGACTTGCACCCGCTTGAATTGTAGAAATCATTCTTATTTTGTATAAAGGTTCAAGATGGTACTTTCAATTTTTAAATTAATGAAAAATAATAAGCTTCCAATTAGTCTACAATTAGTTTACTACTCTATTTAAAATGATGGGTTGTTACATAAAATTGAAATTATTTTTTAATAAAGTGTCACGATTACATTGGTCGATTTAAAATAAATTATAAACTAATTGTAAAGTAGTTGTAGGTGTATCATTATCCTAAATTAATTATATGAGATATTTTTAATAAATTAAATGATTTGTACAATCTTAAAATATGTAAGTCCAGCATACTCTCTTTTAAAAAAAATAAACAAGTTTAAAAAATTTATTTTTTAATAGTGAAATTATTTTTTTAAATGAAGTGCGCTAAAGTTGTACCAATTTTTAAAAGTAAGGACACATTATAACCTATTTATCTATTTATTTTCACTCATTGAATCTCTTACCTGGCCCAAAGATGACTTGCCCTTCATGTATAAATAAAACGCAATGCCGTCAAACTATACTGCTTATTCTCTCATCTTTCAGTCTCCACTAACACTCAAATCTAATGGCTCTTGAAACCCAAAACCTTCACTTCGTTTTGCTCCCCCACCTGTCCCAAGGCCACCTGATCCCCATGACGGATATGGCCAAGTTACTAGCACAGCATGGTGTGAGAGTCACCATAATCACCACCCCCATCAATGGCGCTCGAGCTAAACCAGTCATAGATCAGGCCACCCAATCCGGGCTCCATATCCAGCTTCTCCATGTCCAATTTCCATGCTCTGAAGTTGGGTTGCCTGAAGGATGTGAAAGCATGGACGCCCTCCCCTCGAAAGACATGCTCAAAAATTTCTTGACAGGCATCAGCATGCTGCAACAACCAGTGGAGCAGCTTCTGGTCGAGCTAAATCCTCCTCCAAGCTGCATCATTTCCGACAAATATCTTGCCTGGACTGACCGCACAGCCCGTAAGTTTCGGATTCCCAGAGTTGTTTTTGATGGTACTAGTTGTTTTGCGCTCCTGTGTACACACAACATAATCACATCCAAGGTTTGTGAGCATGTGTCCGAGTCGGAGCCCTTTGTTGTGCCTGGTTTGCCTGATAGAATTGAGCTAACTAAATCCCAACTACCTAATTCTGTCAATATTATCCCCTCCAACACAGCGGGTATTCGCAAAGAAATTAGAGAGGCTGAACTAGCAGCATATGGGGTTATAGTCAACTCTTTCGAGGAATTAGAAACAGCATATGTTAGAGAATACCGAAAGGTCAGAGGCCAGAAAGTTTGGTGTATTGGCCCGGTGTCACTAACCAACCAAAACAACCTAGATAAGGCTGCCAGAGGTGACAAGTCTTCCATTGATGAAAACCAATGTCTGATTTGGCTTGATTCGTGGAGACAAGGTTCCGTAGTCTACGCTTGTTTGGGAAGCCTCAGTCGCTCGACATCTGCACAGCTGATAGAACTTGGGCTAGGCTTAGAAGCATCAAACCGACCTTTCATTTGGGTGATAAGATCAGGAGACAGATTAGCTGAGCTTGAGAAATGGATGTCCGAAGAAAAATTTGAGGAAAGGGTCAAAGGGAGAGGGGTTGTGATTAAGGGTTGGGCTCCTCAACTGTTGATTTTGTCACATCCTGCAGTTGGAGGGTTCTTGACACATTGTGGATGGAACTCATTACTTGAAGGGATATGTGCAGGCTTGCCAATGATAACATGGCCGCTGTTTGCTGAGCAATTTTACAATGAGAAGTTTGCTGTGCAAGTGTTGAAGATCGGTGTGCCTGTGGGGGCCAAATTTGTTGTGAATTGGGGACAGGAAGAGAAGCATGGGGCGGTGGTGAAGAGGGAACAGGTTAAAATGGCAATAGATCAGTTGATGGATGAAGGATATCAGGAAGGACATGATAGAAGAAAGAGAGCTAGAGAGCTTGGGGATATGGCCAAGAGTGCAATTGAAGAAGGCGGCTCTTCCTATCTAAGCATGAAATTGTTAATCCAAGATATCATTGAAGTATGCAACAAGTGATCTTTATTGGTTTGTAATGCAATAGATGTAATAAAATTAATCAAAGTTCTATTTATGTTTAATTTTTTTTTTATCTAAAATTGTTAAAAAATTACTTTATTTATTTTAGTTAATAATTTTTAAAATGTACTCTACATCATCATATAGATTTACTCTTTCTCTATATATAAAATAGATAAATAGTTGTGGTTGCTCTAATTTAGCCACTTTTGTATTGATTGAATAATGTCTTTCCAAAAAAGAATTTAGGGTGTGGGTTACTTTGTAGTTTGTTGTAGACTTTGGTCTCTACTATCTTATCCATTTCTTAGAGTATTGGTATTGGATTATGCAAATGCAAAGTAATAATTTGCATAATATCACATGATTGCATTTGGCTATTTCACTCAAAGCTTATTCCCACGTTAGATTATCTATCTATTAGTTAAAATAATAATAAAAATATTATTAATTTAATAATAATATTTTTTCTAATTATTTTTGTCAAATTTTGCAATTCTACCATTTATATGTTAATTATAATTTGATTATTAATTACAAATATAAGATTGGTAGAGACAAACTGTATAATTAAACAAAACAACTCTTGATCTACACTAGAGACAATAAAATTACAACATCTAATTGCACCAATCAGTAACCAGAAGCAGCTAATTTTACATCTAATTCCACAACCAATGAAAACAACAATAATTCACAGCAGCATTCCACAATTAAAACAATTTCCACAATTCCACAACAGCAACAGGGACATGGTACACAAGCAAAATCCACCACAAGTTTCATTCACTTGCTAGAGGCATTATTAAGGTTTGGATAATGTGATAAAAATTTTTTATTTTAGTGGAAAGTTTAAAATATTATTTTTTAATATTATTATTTTTTTTAAATTTGAAAAAGTTGAATTGTTTATTATATTTTGTGTGAAAATTAAAAAAAAATTCTAATAATGAACTGAGATGATATGAGATTAGATGAAAATTTTATATTTCATCCCACTTGCCAAAACCCAACACAACCACCTAGTGTTGTGAATACCGTACCGTACTGGCCGGTATAGGTACAATATACATTTCGTATCGGCTTAAATACCGGTCGTACCGGACTGTATTTCGGCCTGTACCAGTCGATATTTCAGCCTTCAGTTTTTTTTTTCAAACTACAAGCTTATTTTTTGACCCCCAATTCAGACTAAGCTATTTATAATTTATATATATATATATAATTTATTCATATATAGATTATTATTTTGAAATATAATTTATATATATATATATTTATATATATAATTTATTCATATATCGACTATCTCGAAACAGTACACAAAACGATACTAGTATCAAAATATTTCATTCCAATACCTTGACCGATATGACATCCGGTACGGTATTCAAAACATTGCAACCACCTCCGATTGAAACATGTGTGTATCCTAGAAGGCTAGAAGTACCTTATAATTACTCGAAATAAACATAGCCTACTACCTCTACACAAATAATTTTTTTTTTGGCATTAAGTACCGTTTGGATATAGAAAAGATTTTATCTCATTTCCTCTTATTATTATAAATTTTTAAAATTTTTATACAAAATATAATAGGAGAAATGATAGTTGCACAAACATCATGCAATCACTTTAAAAAAAGTAAATAAATACAAGATCCACATGAAAAAATTAAATTTTTAATAATAGATTATATTTTTTTTATTAAAGCGACTGTACGGTATTTACGCATTTTATTATTGTATGTAGTTTTACTCATACAATAAATAATTTAATTTTTTTTAAATTTAAAATGATAATATTAAGAAATAATATTATAATAACATTTTTTTTAATTTTTAATTTTTATCTAAAACTGTCTCATTTCATCTCACTCTCTAAATGGTTTTAACGGTTTTTAAATGAGGCTGCGTTTGAATGTTGAACTGAGTTGAATTTAGATAATAAAATATTATTAGAATATTATTTTTTAATATTATTATTATTTTGAGATTTGAAAAAGTTGAATTATTTATTATATTTTATATTAAAATTTGAAAAAATTATAATGATAAGTTGAAATGAATTTGGATGAGCTTAGGAAGCAAATGAAGCCTGAGGGTGGGTTTGGATGTTAAAGTGAGTTGAGTTGAGATAATAAATATTGTTAGAATATTATTGTTTATTATTATTATTATCTTAGGATTTGAAAAAATTGAATTATTTATTATATTTTATATTAGGATTTGAAAAAGTTGTAATGATGAGTTGAGATGAGTTGAGATGAGTTGAGATGATTTCAACTTCTAAACGAAGCCTGAATCGTCGACCGGATCCATCTCTTTACCTCTTTCGATTAAACAAAACAGAAAACCTAACCTAACCAGCAAAAGGAAGAAGCTCAAATTTCAAAATTCGAACTTGGCGCTCTTTCAAGTTCAGAATCTCAGATCCCTAATTCCCATTTGTCAGATTGTCAAGCCTTTCCTTTTCTCTGTTTCTGTCTCTTCCTCACCACAAAGCAACAGAGATGGGTGCCAATCACAGCCGCGAAGATCTGGAGCTCTCCGACTCCGACGCCGAAAATTACGAGGAACAGTCGGAACAAGAAGAAGCTGAACAAGAAGAAGAAAACTACCATGACGCAAAAGATAGGTCATCGGAGCGCAGACCCAAAACACCGTCTTCGCTCGATCAAGTAGAGGCCAAGCTCAAGGCCCTGCAGCTTAAATACCCCTCCTCAGACCAGAACCCCAATCTGAAGCATGCCGTCAAGCTCTACCTCCACATTGGCGGAAACACTCCTATCGCCAAATGGGTAGTCTCAGAGAAACTCACTTGGTACTCTTTCGTCAAGACCTCTCGAATCGACGGTGACAATGACGAGGACGAAGATGGGGAAGATGACGAGGAAGGCGGAGATTCTTGGTGGTTTTTGAAAGTTAGTTCCAAGATTAGGGTGAAGGTTTCAACGGAGGCGCAATTGAAGACTTTTGGGGATCAGCGTCGTGTTGATTTTGTGGCCAAAGGTGTTTGGGCGATGAAGTTTTATAGCGACGAGGACTACAAGGGCTTTGTTGCTAAGTTTCAGGAATGTTTGTTTGAGAATACGTACGGGGTAGAGGCCACCGAGGAGAATAAGGTGAAGTTGTACGGGAAAGACTTCATTGGGTGGTTGAAGCCGGAAACTCTGGACGACTCTATGTGGGAAGACGCTGATGATGCATTCTCAAAGAGCCCGAGTTCAGAAACGCCGGTGAGAGCGAGCCAAGATTTGAGGGAGGAGTTCGAGGAGGTGGCCAACGGTGGGATACAGAGCTTGGCATTGGGGGCGTTGGATAATAGTTTCTTAGTTGGTGATTCGGGCATTCAGGTTGTCAAGAACTTCGCTCATGGAATTCAAGGGAAAGGAGTTTATGTCAATTTCGACGGTGGGGATTACAGGAGTGGTTCGAGTTTGGCGCACTCCACGCCGAGAAAGGCACTGCTTATGAAGGCAGAGACTAATATGCTCCTCATGAGTCCAATGAATGGTGGGAAGCCTCACTCCAAAGGGCTCCATCAGCTTGATATTGAAACTGGGAGGATTGTTACGGAGTGGAAGTTTGAGAAAGATGGAACTGATATTACAATGAGGGATGTGACAAATGAGAGTAAAGGAGCACAATTGGATCCCTCAGGCTCAACGTTTCTGGGATTGGATGACAACAGGCTTTGCCGGTGGGATATGCGTGATCGAAAAGGGATGGTTCAAAATCTTGCTAATGCTAGCACCCCCGTCTTGAATTGGACACAGGGGCATCAGTTCTCCCGAGGGACTAATTTTCAGTGCTTTGCAACTACTGGTGATGGCTCAATTGTTGTTGGGTCTCTTGATGGGAAGATTAGATTGTATTCGATCAACTCTATGAGACAAGCAAAGACGGCTTTCCCGGGCCTTGGTTCACCTATTACTCATGTGGATGTTACCTTTGATGGGAAGTGGATCTTAGGCACTACGGATACCTATTTGATCCTTATCTGCACGCTCTTTACTGACAAGGATGGAAAAACAAAGAATGGGTTTAGTGGCCGTATGGGGAATAGGATCTCGGCTCCGAGATTGTTGAAGCTAAACCCACTGGATTCGCATCTAGCTGGAGTAAATAATAAGTTTCGAAATGCTCAGTTTTCATGGGTAAGTGTACATATTCTGTGCCTGTTCTTTGCGCCTTTGTTCAGCAGCTAGCCGCAAAAATAGGTTAAGAAGTTACTATTTGATTCTTATGGCAATTACATTTGGAATTGGGTGCGTAGATATAAGAACATTTCAACTTCCGTAATTGCTAGAATATATTATGATTGCATATCTGGCATTCCTATTCCTTGCATTATCTCTGCATATTGTAAATACATATGGTCATTGGTTTCCATGTATAGCAGATCGTAAAGCTGGTAGAGTAGTTTAATTTTCTTATTTTTTGATCTCTGTAATGTTTATTTAAATCAGTACAAGGCCACATACAAGATCTAGGCTGTTTCCTGACAGTATCTATATGTATTTCATCTGCTTTAATTGCATAATTTCATGCATCTAGTTGTTAACCATACTTAACACGTTTGGGAACCCATGAATTGGCAAAAATACATTTAATTGGAATTCATTTAGCCTATTTGGTGTGCTTGGTGTGAATTGAATGCAAATTTATTTCACGTATTACCAGGCACATGAATTGAATTCGAATTCATATTATCAAATTTGATCTGAATTTATTTCATGTCACCGAAGAATCGTTTTACCAAATACCCCACATTATGTACCGACACTAGCGAACTTGCATTCCTCTCTCTCTCTCTCTCTATCAAACAATTTATGTTTTTCTTTTACTGAAACTCCATAAAAGAATATATGAAGGGTTGAATTGTCCTTTAACTTTTGTCTGATTTACAAATTTGGATACTAAATTAATCTAGGGGGTGGTATGGGAAAACTCATCCTATTATTTTTATTTTTTATTTTTCTGAGTATTAAATGAAGCTAAACTCTGTCTTGTCTACTCCAAACAATTAAATTTGATTGTGATGTCTACTAGTTCACTTTATATATGAGTTTAGTTGGTATATATGAATTTAGTTTATATTTCCTGTTCTTCTCTATTTAATGAAATTAATTGACTTCGAATTTGGATTCATAAATTGGTTCCAAGCAGGGTGTTAATGGAATAGCTGGTTCTTGATGTGTTCTATTGTTGCTTTTATCTCTTTTTTGCTTTATGTAGAACTAGCTGCTTGAGAGATGAATTGCATGCTCTTGATGTGTCTCATTAATCTTGCCATGTACTTGGAATTTGATTTGGAAAGTATTGTTATTAAAGCATATTGAGTGAAGACTGTCATTGAGGTAAATGTTATGTCGACTCTACACACTATAATAGTGTTTACAGGGAGAAAGAAGAATCTTCTCCTCACCTTTCTCTGCTTGAGCCTCTTTGTACCTCCAGCTTTTGACCGGTTGACACATACATGCGTGCACATGAAATTGGGTTTCATACATCTTGTCAGATTGGGAATTTTCAACTTGAAATTTTCGTTGTAGTTGTAAATATTGATTATATTATCATTATGATGATTTTGTGCTGTTGAATTTGCAGCTCATGGATACTTTGGTTTAGTGGTTGGGCAATCAGCTATTTGATTAACTTGGCTAGCATTTCTTGCATTTATTTTAATGCTGTCATTTATCATGAATTCCTGCTGAATCTGGTTGATGAGCATTCCATCATAAAGATTGCGTTTCGTTAGCAATTTTATGCCCCTCTACTTGGGGGAGCAGGGTTTTCTCTTGTAGAAGCTGCTAAGTCCCTGGATGTTTTTCTTTGATCTCTGTTTCTTTATCTTTACATATAAAATAATTTCTTTATAACCAATTTGTTTGTGTTTCTGTAACTGAAGCTTATGCTCAAATTCATAAATGTAGAAATCCATATATCAGTTGTGGAATTAAGTTTTTTGTTTATATATATATATATATTTTTTTTTTTCATTGTGTATATTGTCTTATGTATGATACACAAAAAATATTATAGACATAATTGAAGATACAAAATATATTATCAATATAATAATTTAGGGATTTATGGCGCAAAATAGAGATAAGAGTTTTTATTATTTAGGAAATAAATTATTATCAATATACCAATTTAGGGATGTGGTCTGTCATGGTTGCGCCCTTTTCTCTTCTTTTTTTCCTTCTAAAAGTTTTCATTAAATCTTTCTCTAATCTTAAACTTAATATTGGAACTTTGATCTTATTTTTTAATGAATGTTCTTTGTGCCGATTGTGAGAAAAGTGTTATTAGAGCTCTCTGACTCTCTCGGTAATGTCTTTCATATACACTTGCCATTTTTTTTGGAACCTCTAGTTTTCCTGTGATTTTCATTAGTTCTTGGGTGCACTCTTAACAATTTCATGGACATATTCTTAGGTCACGGAGAATGGAAAGCAGGAGCGCCATTTGGTTGCAACAGTGGGCAAATTTAGTGTGATATGGAACTTCTTACAGGTGAAGAATAGCTCTCATGAATGCTACCGCAATCAGGATGGTCTCAAGAGCTGCTATTGTTACAAGATAGTCCTGAAGGATGACTCCATAGTTGATAGTCGTTTCATGCATGAGAAATTTGCCGTCACCGATTCACCCGAGGCCCCGCTGGTCATTGCAACCCCCATGAAAGTCAGCTCCTTCAGCATATCCAGCAGGCGATGACATTCTCTGTCAAATGCTTTGGTTTAGAACTTTACTGTATTCTAGATTATTGTTTCATTAGGGCATGTTTCAAAATGAAGTCAGTAACAGATAGTTTCTACTTCTTCTGACTGTTTTAAAGGAGAGTTATAGATTGTCTTGCAATTTGCAAGCGATTTTATGTCTCCCAGCAATTAGTGTTGTATTAATGCTTGATGAAGCACAAGATCTTCTTTCTCTACTTTAGACCTATGAAGTGAACTTCGGTTTAAATGAGTCTTGTTCTGTATCAAACTCCTGTTCTATCTAGTGATCTAAATCAAGCCTGCTTGGTATATTTTTCTCCAAATTTTTATGAGTTATTAGTTATGCTCATAAAGACAAACGGCTGAAAAATGCCAATAATTTAGGAGTCATTTGGATTGAGAAATACTCTCAACTCATCTTATTATTATAACTTTTCTAAATTTTTAAACAAAATATAATAAATAATTTAATTTTTTCAAATTTAAAAATAATAATAATATTAAAAAATAATATTTAATTTAATTTTTAATTTTTATTTAAAATCATCTTATCTTATCTCACTATTCAAATAGTAAGTTCGAGAAAAGTTAATTTTCCTCGTTTCACATGTTAATTAAGCTCATAAAGAAAAAAGGGAGAAAAAAAGACTTGTTGATTAGCTTGGAAGTTTAGGCCCAAATGTACATACGAATATTCCAAACGCTTATCGAATTGATGAAGTCCAAAACAATTAACTCAAAATCCCAACCCATAATTGCACATACATGGGCGGTTGCTGGCCCATTGTTAGATCATGGAGTTTTTGCTTTTGTCCAACTTGTTCGACTTCATACTTCTTCAACCACCCCTTAACTCTAGCCAATATCACATACAAATCATGAACGAATGATTTTTGTTTTATTCTTTTATTTTATTTCAATCCAATTAAAATTTGCGATAAAAAACAATATCTCTCGTTCTTTCTTTCTTTTTGTAGCATTGATAATTGTTAATGTCAAAATTGCACAACATACTGGAAAGAAAAAAAGAGTTATCCGTGACCCATGTTGGTGATTCGGGCGTTTATACGGTACTCTTCGCGTTCATCCATGACATAAATAATAAATAAATAAATAAAAATAAATAAAGGGAGACACATGAATTTACGTAGTTCGGCATAAAAACCTACGTTCATGGGTTGTTGGAGGCAAAATCTACTATAATAGGTGATAATTTAACAATGTCTCATGACCTTACATATTATTCAATACAATGAGAGAATTTAGTCTCATGAGAGTTGGTGGAGAGTGCTTGGAGAGAACTTGGCCATATATAGAGGTTATTTCCTTGGAGTGATAGAATCCAACTTGACTTATGATACATTTTCCTTTCAGGAGTCTGAGTTATCTCCCTCTTAAAAGTCTGAGTCTCTTCTTGTCTTTATCTCTTAGCTAAAATTGTGGGGGCTCAAGTAACCTTTCTAGTTACCTCGCTAATTTTCTTTGTGCTGGCACATGAGATGTAATTTTGAATTTTTGATGCTTTACAACTAACCATTAATGTAATTTTGATGTTTTATTAAAATTTTAAGTTTTCAAAACCATCCTCCATTTGGAATATAATTGTAAAATAGTTGTATAAAATTCAAACAAAAAAATGAGCGCGCGCACACATACACATGATACACATTACACACACACATGTATTTATTTCGAAGAACTTTCTAACCACTTCAATCGGATATATATGGTTTTGTCATAAGGTTAGGCTGATCATGTATTACATATATATTAATTTCTATACCTAATAGAAGTTGAATTAATTATTAAACTTATTGGAATTGACTATATATGTTAAGTAATTAAGCTGCATCTGTGAAGTCATTTTCTTATGGGGCCATTGAATAGATGTATTTTTAGAGGCAGCTTTATCAGTAGGTGTACCTAATTAATTGGGTTTGCTCAACCAATCCTTTCGTAATCACTAGCCAATTCTACCACACTATATATAATATACATGACACACACATGACGACACTTTCCTTGCACCCAAACAATATTTTATCACTTGATCAGACGGTGAAATTCGTTACAGAAAGGAACAACTCAACGTTTTCGATCTGTAAAATGAATAAACTAATTGGTAATTGGCACAAATGAAGAGTGATCTTTACGTACAATATATATTTGGCTATATAACGTATATATACATCTATAAGAATAATCAATTACCATCGAGAAAGAAAAAAACAAAAAAAAAATTAAGCCGTAATGTCGATTAATTAAGACACGTTTGGAATATTATATTTTCCTAGAATTTTTCGTTAGAAGAATTACGGCGGAAGAGAAATAGATATATGAAATGGATTTTACAGTACCGTTGATCGATAATGTATGTGTTCTCTAAAAAATTTACACGCACTTGTTTCGTGTGTGTTTATGTAATATTTCTCTCCCACTAGCTAGTGTAGAAGATTGATCCAAATATGGTCTTGGATCATGCATCAAATTAATAAGAAGATTATTGAAAAGGATATTTTCACCAACAATGATAAGAGATGCAATTAATTAATAGATCATGTTGCATCTAATTAATTATCCAACGATTGTTCGTACGTACGGTTTGTGACTGATAATTTGCGACGATAATGACTATTTGTGATAAAATAGTCATTTTGACAAGAAATAATCATTTTCACAAAAAATAACTGGTTACAAATAAATAATTTTCTTGTAGCATGTTAATAATTATTTATTTGTAGCAATTTTTATAAAAAATTATGAACTTCCGCTAGCTAGCTAGCTATTCATGGTGACAAAACTCATTCCATATTACGTACGCGGTATGGTTTGTTCTTATAGCTAGGCAATGTGATATTGCTTAATTTCATTTTGATTCAACATCCCACCTCATGACCAAATTTGCTTGTTTTGCCAATTGAGCTTCTAACTCATGCTGCCTTGCAGTCAATTTTTCTATCACACGATACAACAAATTCCAAAATCAGATCGATGGTCGAATTCGATGGGAATGCATTTATTTTCCATAAATTTGTATATATACTACTTAATTTGTTGATGAAGCAGCCATGTTATATATGTTGTGGTGTATCCATAATTTCGCTCTTGATGACTGCTCTAATAACAAGCCTGAAAGGTGTGATATCAAGTCATAATGTCATTAAAGGCTCGAGTATTTTCTCCCATACATCGATTGGTTTTAGATGGATTAATGACAATTTACAGACAAATTAAGGTCATGAGATCAAATCGTTAAAGTCCCAACGTATGCATGAAGGAAGGATGCGTTGGACTGAATGTTTTAAATAGATTACATAATTAGATGGATTGGACAAAACAGCATTGTTAACTAAAGATGGCTCTAGACTTAAGTATATATATAAGTAATTTTATTTCTTTCATATTTTCTTAACATGTTTTTGAATCAAATGAACAAAGCCACAGCTTACTACATCACCACCAATTTTAATTTTTTATTCACCAGCCTTTTTATTATCATCAGACGTGACATTAAATGATCGACCCACAAGTGAAACATAATTACTAGTCTCAATTTATTTGATACCAAATTATAGAATGGTAGGAAGATATTGATGATCATATATAAAAGGAATGGTGGGTAACATTATTATTTTTTAATTATTTCATAATTTCAATGAACTAAACCTAGCTCAAGATCAGATGAATTAGCTAGATTGGGGCTTGGCGCTAGGCCGTCAGCGTACGTGAATCTATTTCATAGCGCAACCAAAATGAAAATAAAAGCAGATCATGATCAAGATCAGCATAGAATCCATATTATATAGGGCTGAGACCAAGATCTTAGGCAATGTTTTTCTAACCATCTATTCACACATATAAATTATGTGGTGTAATGTAGAAATCTCAAATATCCTTCTACGTAGAGAGAAAAGGGGTAAAAAGAAAGCCAAAAAACAAAAAAACAAAAAGAGAAAAATAGTTCAAATTAGTTCTAATCCATCAAATGAGACCGTCTAGGATCTGTAATATTAATCCGCCAATGCTCATCAGGCAACCCCATCTCCCTAGCCAGCTTTGTGTCCCAATCCAACTCAATCCTCCTCCTCTCCGTCAACCCACAAAAACGCTGCAACCCTTCATCCATAGTGTCGTGAAACTTCCACCACCTCCGGTGCGCCACATCGGTTGCATAAACACGTTGGTCCGGAATGTTCCAGTTACAGTCATAGTCCCTATAGCATTGCCATGGCTTCAACCCTAAATAGTGTATAGAATAAACCTTGGGCGGGTCCGCCCCGAACAGCTGGTTCTTAAACCCTGTCTCCACCGTCGTGTTCGCCCAAAAATTCTTCAAGAAATTCACCCTCCTCGGGAACCGGTGCCACCACACAAAGATTTCGTTGAGGAAACCTTGGTCACCGCCGTTGTACGAAATTATGTCTTCTCGATGATCCATGAGCACTCGATACGTGCAGTTGGAGGGCTCGATAACCATTATGCCAGAGTTGAAGATGGAAACGTCGTTGCCGGTGGCTGACAACTGAGGGAAGTAGAAGAGGATGTCGAGGTTACGTAAAACAAGGACGTCGGAATCAATGAATATGAGTTTGTCGTAGTCAGTGAGTTGCCAAAGTCGGAACTTGCTGTAGTTGTACTCGTTGTACGTGTCCTTCTCGGCTCTAGGGTTGCGTATCCGCTCGATGATGCGTATCTTCCAGCCGGCGGCGGCAAGGGCGTCGCGTTTGGGGGTGGAGATGGAGCTATCTATGAGCAGTATGAGGTCGCGCTTTGTGCCGGTTCGGATGAGGCTTTGGGCGAGGGTTATGGCACCGCAAACATAGGATTCAGAGGAATGAAGAACTGTTACGTAGGCTTCTCGTTTTGGTGTCTTTGTCGAGCTTTGAATCTTGGAGATGTCGAAGACTTCACGTATCCCTGCGAATCAATTCCCAACAACTGTATTAATTTGGGATCTAGAATATTTAATTAGAGAACTGTTACATACATAAAGAGATTATATAAAGTAAACTCATAAACTGATGTGATTTTATGGAATTCATTAAATCTACTTTATAATAAAAATAACTTTACAATTACCATGTCAAGGTACATCAGTTTGTGGGTTTACTTTTGTGTAATTGGTTAAAACATTTTCCTTATAATTAAGTTAAATTATTATATTTCCAAGATATGGTGGAGAGATATATAGATGTTTCCAAATTCTAAAAGACGATACGTATGCATGAAAACAACTGTGTTTGGCGCCTAGGAAGTAGTTAGGAATGTTTCTTAGAAACAAAGCTAGAGAAAAAGAACTGCCCCACCAACCAAAACCTAGATGTCATGACTAAAAGCTAGCAAACACACTTTCGTGTGCTCTTTAATTGATATTTCACTTCAAGATAATGCCGCCAGCTAAACCACGATGGTATGGAAAATAAATGTAGGAAATAAACCATAAATTAAAGGGAGAAGTGCTACTTACATATATAAAAAATTTTACAAAAATAAATTTACAAATTAAGATGACTTTATATGATACATTAAATTTACTTTATTATAATAAAAGTAGCTAATTTAAAATTTAACGTATAACATGAAGTCATGTCAGTTTGTGATTTTACTTTTGCAGAAAATTTTTGTAGCTAAAGAATTTCCTTTTTGATTAGGTTAAATAAATTACAATATCATAATAAAAACAAGGCGCCTGTAGCTCAGTGGATAGAGCGTCTGTTTCCTAAGCAGAAGGTCATAGGTTCGACCCCTATCTGGCGCGTCTCTTACTTTTGTTCGTCAACTATTTTTTGCCTATGCTTTGTGTAAATTACATGAATGCATAAAGAAAACTGAGAAGATTCCAATTGAAACAAAGGACTCGAAGATTTCTTTAGCATTTGCTATGTAATCTTATGAATGAATAAGAAAACAGGGAATTTGGATTGAAATTGAAGCAAATTAAGGATGAGTCGAATCATTTTTACCTTGTCCCCAAAGTGGTAAAGACAATTTGCAAGACCCAACTGGCAATGAAACCTTCTGCTCCAACCTCCCCATGTCCGACTCAAAAAACCACCAATCTCCTTCTTGTTTCACCAAATCATCGCATCTAAACAGCTCCATCATCGGCCTGCACTTGCTCAAAAACACCACCTTGGTCTTGCTGTACCAGTCTCTCTTCCCTTTCTTCACTGCTAAATTTGCTGCCACAAGATGAACTTGGAGCCTCAACACGTCTCTTGCCCAACCCTTCTCCGGAAACTTGCATGGCAATTGCGCCACAATCATGTCCATGTTTTCGTACCTTCTGTAATCCGGCATTGGCACCTCGGGGCAGGTTGCAACATCAATCTCTTCCTCCTCGTCTATCCATTCAGGAAACAGATCTTTCCATTCAAAATACTCGGAGACCTGTTCGAATGTGACTGGTATTGTTTCCAAGCTGCGTGCGCTCCATTCGCTCACATCCAGGTCTTCCATATTCACCATCCCAATCTTCATTCCTCCACCCATTTCAATCATGAAGCTTGGCATTTCTATCTTGGTCAGGTTTCCTTTAACCTTTTGTGAATTTGCAGCTTCTGTCTCCTCCAGAACCACCTTCATCTTAAGACCTGTGTCCGCCTGCAAAAGTACTCGAAGGTTCAGAATCATGAAAAGAACAAAAAAGAAGACAAAAAGGTGAGAATAGATCAGAAGAATTCTGAGGGGTTGTGGGCAGGAAAAATAGCTTGTGCCGGCTCACCTTACCTTGTGATGGCACTCACGCAATGAACACCTAACAATCGACGCAGCATTCTCAAAGTAAACTGAAGAAGATGGCCGGAGAAGAAGAGATGCATAAACTACAAGGAAGAAAGCAAGGAAGATCAAGTTGATTTTGATCACCAAAGCCTTTGAAGGAATGACCTTCATCATCTTTTGAAGACCAAATCCTTCCTGCATAATGTTATGCAAAAAATCTGTAGTGCATGCCTCAAAAAGAGTGAGAGAGAGAGAGCTTTATATATATCTAACTAATTACTCCATTTTCGCATTGAAGCGTAATGGTTAATTATTATGATTAGGACCTTCAAGGAAACTTTTGGATGCAGTGGTTAGATAATCTCAAAATCAAGAGGGCCAAAACCATTTAAACAACTCCAAGTGGCATTTCCTGTTGTAATCTTGTTGGGTTTTCAGTGAAAATCATGCTTAATTTTACTTTCTTATTCCCATGCTCTAGGATATTGCTGCATGGTATTTCTAGACAATTTTATTGAGTTCCCTCCCTATCTATACTCGTATATACAGGTTTTTCTTTTGATAAGTGCTAACGTATCACATCAAATCACGTCAGTTTGTGAATTTTATTTTTATTAAATCTCTTTGCGGCTAAAACACTACTCTTTCTCTCATGATCTCTAGAGAAAAAATAAAAATAAAAATAAAAATAAAAATAAAAATGTGAAAAGAAGCAAATGAAAAAAGGTCCCTTATTCAAATAAATTGGATAGAAAAATTAGAAAAAAAAATAAAGTCCATAAAAATTGTGTCCAGTGTAGAAAAAGCAATAAAACAAAGCTAGAAATGTGGAAAGAGGCAGGTAAGCAGGCCGTCCAACAACTCTTCGGTTGGGGAGTCGACTTCACGAAAGATAATGTCGCTGTTATCCGTTATGAAATCGTGAATCTCCACCAATATTCTATTTCTAATCATTTACACATTTATGTTCATCTTTTATTCATACTTGTTATTTATTTTATATGGTTGCTTTAGGTTAAATATCAGCACATCATACAACTCATCAATATAAATGTAGCCAATGTTTTACACGACCTTGTGCCTATGTTTATGGTGAACTATCACATTGCTATTTTTTTTTTGAAAAAATTCTAATCAGCCTCCTGATAATGACGAACACGAAGTGGGGTTCTAGTTAATAGACAAATGGGCTATTTGTCCCCAAATCGATAATATTTTTGTGCATAAATGTGCCATGTGGAGATGGTGCATCCTCTTTTTTGCTGCATCTGTTTTGGGCCCTGGATTGCTCTTTTTCTGAGAAATCTCTAACGAACGAATACTGGGCAGTATGATGCTTTTGTGTCATATTGCACAACTCAGGTGGCAAAGAGGACCCATCCTAAAGAGTCCAAACTGGCAAGGCATACGATTACACTCAATTTATGGAAATAGAGGTAGAAATTCCCTATGTGAGAGATGGCAACATTTATTGAGCAAATGGGTATTATCTTGGCGAAAAATGATATTTATATTTATAGTGCATAAGTACCGCACATTCCTTTTAAAATAAGTGAATAAATATTAAGTCCACAAAAAAATTAATTTTTTAATGGTAAATTCCACTCTTTTTCAAAATGAGTATGCCGCACTTGCATAACTCATAATTATATCTAACATTACTCTATCCAGATGACAAACCAAGTACCCTGAAAAATGACAATCGGAAAAGTTCTCCTTTATAGGTTTCTCCTGATAACAGAACCAGTGAAGACCCGGTGGTCATGTAACTTAAAAGAGTAACAGAGATCTTGACTACAAACCCCGGTGTCGAGGGATCGTATCCACCCACCCGCAGCCATCGAAATGGAAGCATGTTCCCTCCGGTTAGCTTCATAATGCAAGCCGCAGTAAATTAAGAAAATCCTGGAGCCACGTACCTTATCCCTCTTCAAGCCTCAGCGTCAATTCACAACAAAAATCCCACATGTTATAGACTACAACCCCTTTTTTGGATAGGTATAAACCACAACCATGTTCCAACAAATATATTGCCATTTCAATTATATGTGGCTAAGGAAACATAAAGATGCAGAGATGCCGTTTGTATGAGAGTCTGGTCATTCATGTTCCATAAATCAAGTATGCGCAGTTAAAGAGATTTGCCGAGCTCTCTTACAAGGTGTGATTTCGCTTGAAATTGATCTATATATGTTAACAACATATATAGGGCGCATTTGTGTCAATGCAATGAAACTGTACACAAACTACAACAGTCCCACAATATTTGTCTCAACATAATGATTTCCCTGACCTTCACTGGATCTCTTTTTAGCTGTAAAAACCCACACTCCAGAGCTTTAATTTTCCTACACACCATTAGCCGCATGTCAAGGAATTTGTTTTGTTACAATCAAGTATGCAGTATACACAATCAAAGACGCATACAGGGGTTGCTGATAGTCATGATGGCTGACCTGCTTTATTTTGACCCTGAAAACATGCCGTATGCTAACAGCTTCCAGATCCTTTCAAATGGTCAGTTGAAGTCACGCATCACATGAATCATGCTTTAAGCACTTCTTGAATGTGTTGAGAGTGGCTTTTGCCAGGTGGAATAAAAATCAGATCTTCCCACCCTGAGTTCCGCTCACTCATCTGCATCAGTTATGAGGAACCAAATCAAGATTCAATTTTCGTTTTTCATTTTTCATTTTTCGTTTTTCATTTTTCATTTTTCTCTTTTCTATAATGAAAAATACCATTTACATTGGAATTGCCAACATTCATTACCTCCATTTTTCTCAAAACAGCTTCCAAGCTACCAACCTGTAGAAATAATTTTAATTAACTAATGTAATAGGGATGGTACCAAGAATAAAAGCATTGGACTGTTTGAGATGATGTGCAGAAGTCATCAAACATGAAACGTTTCCTGTACAGAAATCTGCCCTAAAAGCACTATGAGTAAACCATGTCAAGTCAGATGTATCATTCAAACCTTTACTGGCTGATTTCCAAAATACATTGCAGGGAAATAGTTTCTGATCATCCATCATTTCTCTCTGGTTTTTTTGTTTATGAAGGGGAGTGGGAGGGGTTTACAAATTCCACCCTTTGACTCTTGTAAGCTGTTGATGGTCCTATTTTGAATTTGAACAAAACCCCATGGACTTCATTCTTGTAATAAATGAATCCTTCTATAAGCATCAGTAACGTTAAGCCTTTCAAATTGAACTAAACAAATGATTCCTTCGAACTGTCACCGACTATAAAGAGAACATTATAACATAGATTCTTGTGAGACAAAATTAACAGTTGGTGCCCTAAAGACGGCATAAGAACGAAGAGCCATACTATCCGAAGAAACAAGAAAAGATACTAAACTTGGTGTGTTGCAAAGGCAAAAAATGAACCACGTAATAAGCAAAAAATGAACCATGTAAAAAGCAAAAAAATGAACTATGTAAACATATTTTGAAATTTTCTTCAAGCTTCTGGACAGATTACATATTATAATGCAATGTGTTTTCAATGAAAAGATTCCGCCAATCTAAATGATTAAGAGAGAGGTGGGTGAAATAATTGCTGCTTGTCATACCATAATATGTTGAGATAATGCTAGTCCTCTTGATGCCCTAGAAACCTTCGACAGTTCTTTTTCTATATCCTCCTGTGTAGGAACAAGCAAAGGCCGCTGCTAGTAAATCATACACTCATATCTACATCTTAAAACGTAATAGCATCTACAAGGAGTTCAATTGGCCAAACCAACCTTTGTAAAGTAAATTGGACAGTAACGCTTGTTTTTCTTCTTGACAACCAGAAGGTCGGACTGTAGCCACAAACAACTGATTATACAAAACTGAGGAAGAACGATTGCTCCAGGGCAACTAAAAGCCCAAAATTTCATTTCAACGTACACAAGCAAGTTTTGGTCACAAAACTGATCCCCAGCACTGTCAAGGGCAGACAATATCCATGCTACAATTCTACTTCTTTGTCATGGATACACCCCCATACATCCATAAATAGTTTTTTACACATACACATTGTCAATGTAATACTTGAGAAAAATCCACACTAAAATAACAAAAAATGAATTCACAAAAATAATGGAACATATAAAAACATGTTGTGAGTTGGGAAAAAAACCAGACCTTATAAAAACAAGTGTGTCATTTAGATCATGGATTTTCTGTTTCTTACTTTCTCCTTCATACCAGCCTCTTTATATTTGTACGTCAAATTATTTCAATTATGGACACATGCGTGCATAAGCCATCAATGGAACAAGTTAGATCCATGGGTTATTTTATCTAAGAGCTCAATTTAACATATTTTTGCTTTCACTCTCTTGTATACATCATATGTACTAGGGTTCCACCTTTAGCCCTTTTTAATAAAATTTTATTGGTTCTCCTTTTGATATATACAATATTTTTACTTATCAAAAAAAAAAAAAAAAATTTTATTGGTATTAGAAATGTAATTCTGCTTACAAAGATGAGAACTAGATTCAAAAGTAGAATAACAAACCTGAAAAACAGGAACTCCATCAAACCCATTCCTGGAATCTGCGGTTTTGAGCTAATCAACATGAAAGATAATTGTGAATCCATCAAAATTGGTAGATTAATACAATCACACAATAGCCAAAGACAATTATACAACATTTTCCTTTTTTGATAGGTAAAGAAAAGTATACAGCATATTCATAAAAAAGAATAAGGAGTTTTTCTCACACCATTTTCTATCACAGCTAAGGTGTCCGCTCAGTGGAACTTCACATTTCCTGCTATCCACACGAGAAGCCAAAACCAAATGGTCTTTGTATTGTGTATGCCACCCTACTTTTTTTCTTCTTATTTTTTGGCATTATATTAAGTCATATGTATATTAGGATATGGCCCTACTTAAGACAGAATAAAAATTTACGATTCAATACAGAGGTACAAAACAATGAGATTGAAATTGATACATGATAAATATCATGGAAAAATTATGGCACATTATAAAAGATAGAGTAGTACAGTTCTATTCTTATAATAATAAAAACAAGTAAAAAATATTAAATATCAAAGTTCAAAGCACAAAGGGAATATTTCGGCCCAAAAAAGAAAAGAGAGTATAAAGGAAGTTAAAAATACAATGGCGGATCATCTAACTTTACATTTACAGATAGCAATGACCATGTGAATGTTAGTTGCTTACTGCGCATAAAGAGTATCGGTTATCGCTCTCAAAATTGAGAGATAAGATAATACAGTATAGGCATTGCCTTCAATCTAAACAAGCGGCACTGATGTGACCTAGAACGACGGGAAGTGACACAAACTAACCTCCAATGCGTTCTTTATTTGAACAGGGTCAGGCAAAAACCGAAACGCAATTCCTTCGACCTTCAACATATATACCTATAATTCGAAAAGAAAAGAACAACAATTATATTTCAGAAAATGAATCTAACAATGAATATAAACATCTGAGAAACCAAAACAGCTGCATAGATTTATGAGTTATATTCACATCTACCTACCAAACCCACCATCAAGCGCTAAGAATTTTGCTTAATTGGAGATAAAAAAACACTTAATTTCCAACTAAGTACCTGGTCAAGAGTAATGGGAACAACCTTTGCCTCACTTCGTAGTTCTCTTTTCCGTGTTCTAACCTGAAAATGGCCACAGAAATCCATCAATATCTCAAAAGAGACAAAAGAAAACTTTCCGCTCGGTTGCTGAGAAAATGTAGCAGACCCATTCCATTTATATTGCTTAAAAGTAAGCAAATAAACAAAAAGAAAATCTATTCATTTATATTACTTTCCTATCAATTCTCGGGAACCGACCACGTGAGATAGGATTACTAACATGAGCAAGGAAGGCCTCGGCGTCCTCCTGGCGAAAACAAAGCAACCCAATCGAGTTGACACCATTGGGATCAGAGATAAGCACGAACTCATTGTTCGAATTGCTGACAGTGTAGACTGACGTGCCAGTTAGGGTTTTTGCCACGTGGTCGGAGCTCAGACCTGCGGCCAAGGCTTGCTTCGGCTGTGTTACCGACGCGAACAGCGGAGGATACGAGGAACGGGGACGCCGGCTTGCCACAGGGGGCCAGCCGTCAGATAGGGTTCCAGCGAGTCGCTTGGTGTCCTTGAAGCGGCTGGCTAGCTCGGCGCAGAGCCGGTGGCAGTGCTGGTGAACGAAGGTGGGGAGCGAAAGAAGGGGGTTTGTGGGGCCGTAGGGTTTTGGGGACTCCATGACTTAGGAAAGGAGAGAAAAAAAATAGCGGTGCTTGCATCAAGTTGATAATGGGGTCTGAGACTTGGAGGCGTGCTATTGTCACCCGCAGATGATGAAGTACATTTCACGTACGTATTGTAACGCGAGTATACTAAAAATAAGTGTTAAGCGAATATCAATATATGTTTTAATGGGCTGGTTTACATTTTTCGGCCTTCAGCTCAATGTTCAGTCACTTCGGTCTTCATCCAACTTCATAAAAGCCAAGGCCCAACACTGCTCCAACCCCACTATAAAAACAAAAAATAATAATAAATAAAATAATATATATATATATAAATGATAGTTGCAATCGTGAATGCGTAAACGTCGTGCAATTACTTTGAAAAAAAAATGAATAAATACGATACTCACATGAAAAAATAATAATTTTTTAATAGTGGATTCCATTCTTTCAAAACGATTGCATGGTGCTTGCGCACTCCACGACTGTATGTAGCGTTAGGGGTGGGCAGTGGGGGCCAGCCCCCGTTGCCCCGAACCTGTCCGCCCCGCATGAAGGACCCTTAGCGGGGGCGGGGGGCGGGCTGACCCCAATGGGGCCCTGCCCCTCACCCCGCACCTGCTTCGCACCCTCCCATATTTATAATAAAAAATAATATTTTTTATATTTATATAAATATATGGTATATAGATATATACAATTTGTTAAAAACTTGAATTTAAGTGAATAGATTGCCTTGGCCTCCTAGGCCAATCTTTATATAGCATGCCAAAGCAATACAATAGTCATCTTAAACAATGTGAGATTTAACAGTAAGTCTCATATTACTTAAGAATGACTATTGTATTGCCTTGAATTCTTATATAAAAGTTATACAACTCTAATGAGTTTATATATTTTTTTAATAAAATTTATAATTATATTATATTATAATTTGGGTCTAAAAAAAGTTTTAGACCAACCCTCCCCCACATGGTGTGGGGCGGGGGGCAGGGGCGGGGAGAGGGTGCTCCCACCCCGCATCATGTGGGTAGCACCCCGATGTAGCGTTATTCATATAGATATATAGATATATATATATATATATATATATATATATATATATATATATATACCTACTCTAGAAAACATATAAACAAAAAGGAAAAATCTAATTATAAGCGATTTTGCGTACTAATATGCACACTCATTCAATATGATTGGTCAGAAAGTAGATTTTATTGAAAACAGTGCAAATTTGAATTTAGAATATGAAGGCAATAATATTAGTACGCAGGTTAGTACCCAAACTTGTTTGTACATAGCAAAACTCATAATAATATATTTGTTGAAGAAAAATAGTTGACCCACTTAATTACCATGCAAGATTAGACTGAGAGCTATATATTAAATAAGAATAATGATATATAGAAGTACAAAATGTATAAATCTATCATATACATTTTATTAAAAAATAGGCTACACCATGAAAAATATATTTTTTAGGTCCACTTTTTTAAAAGATTCTTACGCAAGATAGGAAATTACCTTTTACAAAACTCAATCAGCACTGATGGCTTCGCAACTTACCGATTAGGTAGGGAATTACCTTTCTTGCTATCTTAGTTTCTCGTCTTATCGGCAGTTAGGCCTCGTTTAATTTTATATATATATATATATATATATATATATATATATATATATGAGATAGGATGAGAAATTTATGAATAGTAGTGAGATAGTTTGTGAATAATAATAAAATTATTTGAGTTAAGATATTTTATAGGATTTTGAGAAATGAGAGATAAAAAGTTGAATAAAAATATTATAAAGTTAAAATATTGTTAGAATATAATTTTTTAATATAATTTTTATTTTGAGACTTAAAAAAGTTGAATTGTGACGCCCTCGACCTCTACTTGCATTCAGGCAGGAGTTGTGATACCAAAATATTGGCCGTTTGGGTCAAACATCCCTCGCATAACGTGAAAACGTAGTATGTACTCGCATGCTTAATAAATATGTACAATTAATTCACAATGAAAAAATAAAAATGGATAGCCAATTAATTTTAATAATACCAGAAAATATCCATAAGTCACCAATCTCCCAATTCCCGATTTAAAATTAATACAGTCATCCGACTAAAAAAGAGGAAAGCAGTAAACAACGCTACATAAGGGGAAAGGGACCCAAGTCATCACACCTGGCGGAGCCGATCCTCCAAGTTTGTATCTGCCCTCTACATCAAAGTCTACGCGAAAGAACCGCAGGTGGGGACACCAAAGTGAGATTTCACAATCTTAGCAAGTAAAGCTGTAATGCCCAATGGAATGCCCAAACCACATGATCTATACTCTAAAGGGACTAGTTAATGATATAATTGGAGCCCCATTGAAATCTTATAAAGAGCAAAAACTTATTATTCTCAAGCAATGTGGGATCTCATACACCACCTACCCTTATCTTTATAATATGGAGTATTACAATCTACCCTCCTTAAATTCCTGACATCCTCGTCGGGCCAGTCTATCGTAGGTGGCATGACTTAAATCTCACATTTTTTGTTGTGATAGGCTCTAATGTCATTTGTAACGCAAAGCCCTAATGGAAGGTCTAAACCACATGGCCTTTATTCCAAAAGGACTAGTCAATGATACAATTAGAGCCCATTTAGAACCTTATAAAGAGCAATAACTTCTCATTTCCAAGCAATGTGGGATCCCATACACCATCTACCATTATTCTTATCATATGAGGGGTTTCACAAAAGCCATAGATTAACACCCAAAAATACAAACATGGAAAAATATGGACATTTCACAATAAAGAGGAAAATTGAGATCTTTAGCATTACTAGAATTGTACAAAACCAATTTCCTTCTCAATATTTACAAAAAAAGCCACACACTCAAAATCACATTTTTGTTTGAAAAGCCACAATTTATTTAATTCAGATATGCACCATGGTCTCACCTAGAGACCATCTGCACATTTTGACTCCCTTCGCCACATCACGGGTAACGATCGTGCGTGTGACTTCGTAATGAGCGATGCTTAGCTTCGCAACTGGGGCGTACGTGACCGGGCATCCTCTGGCCTTTGCCAGCAAAGAGGCTATGGAGTCAACACGAGAGCATTACCGTCTCGTCCGAGCCCATTGTGGCCCAACGACAACCCAAGGACTTCATTCAATTTTACATGCTCCCGAGTGACCAGAGAAGCTCCATCGAGATAATGCCCCATCTCGGCTTGGGGTCGTGATCCACATAGAGTCCATACACTCATTTTAATTACACATGCACATGGTCTCCCCTAGGGACTATTCGCATATTCTGGCTCCCTTCCCCACACTATGGGTAATGATCGTGCGTGTGATTTCGTAACGAGTGATACCCAACTCCGCGCTTAGCATGTATGTGACCAGTAAACCTCTAGTCTCTGCTCGCAGAGAGGCCATAGAGTTAGCATGAGAGCGTTGCCATCTCGGCACGACAACCTAGGGGACGTCAATCATTTTTACACACTCCCGAGTTACCATAGGAACTCCACCGAGATAATGTCCCATCTCGATTTGGGGTCATGATACGCACACACCCATAAAACACGTTTTCAATCTTTTGACACAAAATTCGCAGTTTCCCAAGTTTACAGTACAAGCACAAATAATAAATTAATGACATAATAAATAAAAAGACAGTCATGAAACATGTAATTATTAGATGACATGGTACAACATAATACAACAATCAAACATAGTGTAGCACACGATTTCATAGTTTAATGTTTTCACAACTACACGCGATTCCTAGTGCTCCAGTCAGCCCTCAGCCAGCAATCTATCACCAACTACAAATTTATCCTAACACTTCGTAGGCCTTTGACCACTTAACCAATCACAACCATACTACAATAAAAACACAGTTTTCCAGTGTCAGTATCCGAAGGGTTAGTCTAGGATTTTACTTACAATGCGGAAGGGTAATGTTGGATGATCAAGTGCGCCGAATTAAAGTAACCCTCTCAGACTGAGAGAAACTGTGAGTATGCGCGTGCACATGTCACTGCATAAATGGAAAAATGGTTAATCAAATCTGAACGCACTCTAAAAATAATATACAAGGTAAGTGGCAAAGGGGCTTATTATGGTGGCGTCTAGAGGGGTGGAGCACCGCGGCGGCAATGGCGGTGCACGTTGACGGGTGGATCTGGACATATTAAGGGGGATCTACGACTAAGAAAAATTAAAGGGTGGCAGATTCGACGTAACAGAGGGTGGAAGAAGGGAAACTTGCGGCGGATGGTAGTGGTAGGCGAAGGCGCAAAACCCAAAAGGAGGGATCTAGGCACAGGTTGGGTGGATCGGAGGGGGAAAGAGGCCGAGTAGAGGGGGAAAGGTGAGGGGGTGGTTAGACGACCTCTAGAGAGCTCCTGGAGGTGGCGGACCATAGTGGCGAGTGGCAAAGCTTAAGAAAAGATTTCCTTACATACGGAAAAAGAAATCCAGAGTGAGATAGAGACCGAGAGACTTAAGGAGGGAAATATATGAACATAGTGAGAGAAGAGGCCAATCGATGAGGAGCGATGGTGGCACGGTGGCAGACAATGAAGTAGAGAAAGAGAGGAAGGTATGGGCAGGGAGTGAGACAAATGGTGTGGGGCATGTCTTTTTGGACAATGGGGAGTGACGTTTGGCATAGAGGGCTCGACGTGGTAGTGGTTGGTGGTCGGCAAAACAAAAATCATAGAAGAGGGATAGAGAATAGAGTGGGAGGATCAGAGGGTTTTGCAGCCCGATCTTGGAGTCTAACAGAGACAACTAACGATGGCTTCCACGGCGGTAGTGAAATGGAGAGGGAGAAAACAAAGAGAGAGAGAGACACACACAGAGAGGAGGGATGGCAAGATTGAGAGATGAGAGGAGAGGGCTTACCAACGATGTGAGGTGGCGAGACGTGGACAACGACAACAAGGGATGGACGAGTTTGCAAGGGAGGGGGGGGAGAAGGAATCGGGGAGGGGATGTGGCTTAGAGCACTCTCATTGGATTAGCTACTAGCTAAATCCAATGAGAATTTAGCTATTGAATTATAAAATGTATTACATTGGAATAGCTATATTGCATTTGAAATATAGTTATAGTAACTTCTAAAGTTATTTCCAAATTTGAAAGACATTGTTTATTCATCAAATCTATTTTATATCATTTGTTTCTCTCTCCCGAGGTCTCCATCAATGTTTTTCTAGTTTCTATTTTTAATCCATAATTTAAGTAGAATATGATTACTAATTAATATATAATATTATGAAAAGTAAAATATAATAAAATAAAATAATTTCATAATTAAAAAATTAAAATATTTTTGAAATTGATATATTAATTTGAGTTAGTGATATATTAATTTAATAAGAATATGATTATTAATTCATATATAATAGGTAGAATAGTAAAATATGATAAAATAAAATAAATTAATAATTAAAAAAATTAAATATTTTTGAAATTATTTGTTATTCATTACTATATAATAAATAAATGTATAATCTAATGTGGAGATTTGATATGAATAATTAAAATAAAATTCATCTTTTATTATTTTATAATGAAAAAATAGCTATTTCAATGTGGAGATTTATGTGAATGAAATAGCTAAAAGTCAAATTTTTCTTACATTCATAAAAAATGTCATTTAACTTTAGCTAATCCACTGAGAGTGCTCTTAGGGAAGAAAGAGGGAGGAAGATGAAGGATTTTAGGGTTTTCTCACCCTTACACAAAAACGACGCTGTTCCATGGGTTGAGGGGTACTTGGGCTTCTTTTCTTCAGCTGGGCTTCCACATGGACTGGGCCCACTGCCTACACAGACACACCGAAAGAAAGAAAAAAAATCCACTTTGGAATCAGTCTTGGGCTTCACATGGGCTGGGCTTTATATGAATTATTTTTTATATTTTGTTTGGAAGTTTGGAAAAGTTGTAATGATTAGATAAAAAAGTTGAAAGTTTGAAATTAGAAATTATTTGTGTTTGAAATGTATTTGAATATTGAGATCAGATAAAATGAGATGAAATGAGATATGTTTGGATAATTTATAAAACCAAACGAGAACTTAATTAGTTCGAGACTTCAAGATGCTAGTACATTGATATTGTGCTGAGACATCACGCAAACTAATGGTTATCACCGAATGGTTTGTAGGCCACCTAGTACCCTCAAGAGATCATTTGTGAGTCATCCTATCGGCCTTTGAGATTAGTCTCCATGCAACCAATCTAGGAAAGTGAATTTGGAGGTGGGTTCTCCCATGTCTACCATTCCATTTTGTATAGAATAATGCTATATATAATATTAAAGTGTGTAAGTAATTTCATGCATTCATTTTTTAAAAAAGTAAGGTCTTCTATTAAAAATAATTTTTTCACGTGAATATCATGTTTACTCAATTTTCTCAAAGGTAGTGCGCGAGACTCGTATACTTTAAGATTGAAAATATCATTTCTATTTTACATATAAGGAAGGGGCAGGATATGTATTCATTTTTTTTTTAAATTTTTTTTGCTCATTTTTTCAATTGGGAATTGTTATTATTTACATTTGTAAAGTTTTATTATGTTTTAATTTGATTTGTCAAATTTTTTATGCCTTAGAATTGGTGCGCCAAATATTTTACATCCAATATGTCATTTTGTATAGTTTAAGAGTGCGATGTTATATATAGTCTTGATAATTTAATATTCAAATTACATAATTTTGAATAGTTTGAAGGGGAAAATGTATATTTTTTTAAAAGAAAACTATACAAAAACATAACAAGACAAAAAGAAATTGAAGATGGGTATCCCTAATTAACCTAGTCCCATGCAATATGCATGCAGGGTGCATGTGAGGTAGTGACCATTCTACCTTGCCCATCGAGTATGGGTATCCCCAACGACCTAGCTAGTCTCCATGTGTAACACCCCGTATTTTAGTGCATTTTTACTGAAGAATTATTTTTTATTTATTTAAAAATTTATCCTCTTATTTTAAAATTGGTTGGATTTTTAGTGAGTTTATTTCTATGATTTTAATTTGGTGAAAATTATTTTATTGTGCTTTCTTAATATTTAATTATTGTAATGCATTTAAATTGCTTTTAATATTTAAATTAATTACTGTAGGATTTAATTATTTCAATTTGACTTTACCATTACGTTTAAATTATTTTATTTAACTTGTGGTTTTGAAATCGTTTTAGTTAGATCATTTTTGTGACCCAAGTTATGAGGATTGGACCTCATTTCTTTTCCCTCTATTTTTCTTTCCTCATTTTCTTTTCCCTTTCTTTTCTTTTTCCCCTTATTTCTCCTTCGGTTTCCTTCTTCCCAGCGTGAGCCCCCTCCCTATCTCTCCCCGTGCGTCCGTTGCCCATACCCAACCCGCCGCCGTCGAGCTGCCGTGGTCGACACCGCCCACCCCATTCGGTTCCCCTGCCGCCGGCGACCTCACCCCACCAACCTCACCTCCATCCGCGCCACCGTTCTCCTTCACGCAGCCCTTCAAGCCGCGGCGTCACTTTCGCTCCAGCGCCGCCGTCGCACCACCTCCGGCCACCATCTTCCTACCACTTCACCCCCGACCTTTTGGCAACCCAATGGACCCAACCCCGGCTCCGTTGGGTCCCATTTTGGCCCAAATTATAAGTAAAACATTTTCCCAAAAAATGATTCACACAAAACAAACCCTTTATCGGACACTGTAGGCGGGAATCGCAGGCGGGACTCTACTACCGTCCCTGCTTACCACCATCCCTATCGCGTGCACCGTAGGCGGGAATCACAGGCTGGACACAACCACCATCCCTGCTCACCACCATCCCTATCGCGTGCATCGTAGGCGGGAATCACAGGTGGGACTCTACCACCATCCCTGCTCACCACCAACCCTACAGTTCCTTTCCACACAATGAATACTTAACACACACAACGAATACTTAACAGAGCACTGTAGGCGGGAATCACAGGCGGGACTATACCACCATCCCTACCGCGTGCACCGTAGGTGGGAATCACAGGCGGGACACAACCACCATCCCTGCTTACCACCATCCCTATCGCGTGCACCGTAGGCGGGAATCACAGGCGGGACTCTACCACCGTCCTCGCTTACCACCATCCCTATCGCGTGCACCTTAGGCGGGAATCACAGGCGGGACACAACCACCATCCCTGCTTACCACCATCCCTACAGTCTCTTTTCCTTTTTTTTTCAAACCAGTCAATCCAGTCGTTTCAAACACACCCAAAAATCATTTCTCACATGAAAACCCAGTTTTGAGTTACAAACATGAACATGTGAGCAAATGCAGTGAACAAAACACGACACCAATATCCAACAACCAACAAATCACAATGCAAACATACAATCAACTCCGTCCGCAATCCATCCGACCCCCGAACTCCTCGGACTCAGTCCGGCATAACCAACCAGTTCACAGTTAAAAAGAGTTAGTGCAAAAATACATTTAAATCACGAAAGTTCTTTGAGAAAATACTTACAGCGCTACAATAGAATTTTTGGAGGATCACGGAGTTGAAAAAGGTAGCGACTCAGCAACAACACAGTGTAAAATATACTGTGGCCGTGGGTCTCAGATACCCACTTTTCAACGGAGACAAACTAAGACCCGGAATTGATAGGGTAGGGCCTAGGGAGGTCGGTGAAGCCAATGGTGGTGGTGGTTTGCCGTGGGTGGCGGCGCAAGGGGTGGTTTTAGGCAAAAAATGCACAAATTGGAAATGGGCTTGGTGGGGATTCACCGGTGACGGATCGGAGCTGGGGTTGGGTCCATTGGGTAGCTGGGAGGTCGGGGATGAAGTGGTGAAGAGATGGTGGCCGGTGGTGGCGCGAGGGCGGCGCAACGGCGCAAAGAATGCCGCGGCTTCGTGGGGTGCGTGCGGGCTACCGGCGGTGAGGTAGGGGCTGGGATTTGGGGGGTGAGGTCGCCGGCCGGTGGGGGAGCTGGTGGGCCGGGCGGTGTCAAGCACGGCAGCGCGACGGCGGCTGGGCTGGGAGAGGCGACAGATGCACGAGAGAGAGAGGGAGGGGGACGTCCGCGCGGGAAGAGAGAGGGAAAGGAGAGAAAAGAAAGAGAAAAATAAGAGAAAAAGAAAAGAAAAGAAAAGGAAAGGGAAGAAGAAAAATGGATGGAAAGCAATGAGGTCCAGTTCTCACATCTTAGATCACAAAAATGATCCAACGGCAACGATTTTAAAACAGCAAATCAATTAAAATAATTTAAACGTAATGATACAATAAAAATAAAATAATTAAATCCCACAATCAATTAATTTAAAAGAAGAACAATTTAAATGTACAACAATAAATAAATATTAAGAAAACATAACAATTTAATTCTCACAATTTAAAGATCATAAAATAACCCATTTAAAATATCCGATAATTTTAAAACAAGAGAATAAATTTTTGAATAAATAATAATAAATCCTTCAATAAAAATACACTAAAATATGGAGTGTTACATCGTCCCCCTTAAAATAAAATTTCGTCCTCGAAATTTGTAAGGCCATATATCACGCTAAAACATGATACATAATACAACCAGAACATGCTTGAGACAACATACCATCACCAACGCCCAAAAGCGTAAGTAATGCTCTCTCAAGTCTACTCCCATAGGCAATTCCATCATACTCAAATTAGACTTCCAATGGCATCTCACGTTCGTATTCCTAGGGTGGCTATGTTATCCAAAATCTCCCTTCCCCAAGAACCTTCATACAACATCCAACAAATTCCAATGATTAATAGCTCCATACAATAATCAATGCTAACCTCAATCAACTCCTATGCTACAACTTCTAAACCTCCACAGAATTCTACATTTGGTAACCTAATGGCCACTCCCAAAGTTAACCATCAATAACAAATTTGCACAACCAAAAGATTAATCTCCAATTACAATAATCTTCTCAAAATTTCAAGTCACCACTAATTCATCAAAATCAGCACAATCTGAACTCCTGACTACAACAAAAAATATCACGCTTCTGCTGCGCACTCTAATATTCGCCACATGCATAAAGTTCATGTCCTCATAAACTAACACCATCGAGTACAAGGTGGCTCCATTCCTACTAACCAAAACACTTATCACAATTGGTAGAAAAAAAATACTATTTTTCTCAAAACCACGAGTTATAACTCAAATTCCTCAATTAACTCCCACAGCCTTGATCAAAAACAAATTTCATAAAATATATCCACGATCATTGACAGAAAACCAATATCAACCAACCTCAACATCCTAAATTGAAAATAAGCAACCTCAACCCAAAATACATTCATCTCATCTACAATAAGGAGCATACTTTAAAAGGCTCAATTCCAACTTGGCCAACCAATAAGAGCGCCTATAAACTCCTACCTGACAACCTAAACCCAAAAACTCACCACCTACATCTATTCCTAAAAGCTAATATTAGCACGACTAATTCCTTCAATAGTATATCACTACTAAACTTCAAGGCAAACCATACTGCTCAAATCATCAATCCACCAAAAGAAAGTATAGCCTCAAAATTTAAATTCCTAGGTAACCTCAAGTCACAATTAATTCCTGAAGATAATCACAATAACTATTGTCAACCATGATTCCATTGAATAACCTGCTTCGATTGCACACTCAATCGACTCACTAGAAAAACTCCGAATCAAAATCTCTTGAATTTAATACTATTGTATTTATTCATCTTTAACACCTACCCAAGACACTTCTTCCAAGCCAAAAATGAGACAAGGACCCATGTACTATCCGAAATGCATACACACTCACCACTACTACACATTGATCTCATTCACCCTTAGTCAAAACCAAAAAGCCTCCAAACATGCAAGTGATCCATCGTTACCATTTCCATTATTTGAACCTATATTCTCGAAACCAACAAGAATCATTTCCTAAATTCGCACTATCTATTATCCTTAAATTGATATGGATTAAATTCTCAACCTATCACTAACCTCGAGCTAAAAACAATCATTACCTTCCATCTCCAAAGAAGTTCTCTCCTAATCCAAAAAAATATAAGTACATATTAATAATTCATACTAGTACAAAACTAACAAAGTTCTATAACTCGGGCCATAGTTCAATAAGAGCCAAAATCCATGGGCACATAAATAGCCACTTGAATTACCTTAAATCCCAACCCAACACACATTAAATTTACATTCATAACTCGACACACAAAAACACCAACCCATATTCTTACAATCATTCACTCCTCCACCCATGACATTACAATCAAGGGACCCTCCGACCAAGTCATGAAATCAATCAACTACAATTCCAACATCCAAACATGGACAACGCAAACTTCTAGTAGACACCAAACATATGAGTCAAGAAAAATAAAGGGTGTTTACAAGGCTAGAGCTCGAGGGTATCTTACACAATCTTGGAGTGGAGGTTGGTCGGGTTTGAGAGCGAGGTGGGGCTGCCTAGAGATGTTCAAGATGATCTGTGACACTAAACAAAGGAGTCAAATACGAGTTTGAGATGGTGACAAAACACACGAAGGGAGAGAGAAAATCAAACAGAGTGAGAGAGAAAGATTAAGATGGACGAGAGAGAGAACCGGGAAATGCCTTGGTGGCGTGAGATGGCACGTTGGCTCTGATGGCCTCTATTGGTTGTAGCGGTTAGTCTAAATCCTAGAGGGAGAGAGATACTGAAGGAAAGTTAGAGAGAGAGTGCAAGAGAGGGATGTAAGAGAGAGAGAGGCAGACAAGATAGCGAAAGAGAGATGAATGGAGTAACATACCAGAGTTGACGAAGGCAACCAAGAATAGAGGGCGGCGGCATGAGGTGTCCAATGGGAAAAGAAATTCATAGAGGAGAGAGAGTATTGGGCTGAGGGAGGAAAGAAGTAAGGGAACTGAGGGTTTGAGCTACAAATGGCACCTTTTTGGTGCTCGTTTTGTTTTTTGGACCAACAAATTGGGTTTTAGAGCCTTGGGCCTATCGAGTATGTAACACTAAGGTCCAAGATATGGCCCAGGTCCACAAAGAGGCCCGCCTGCCTATAAATTGGTGTTGTTTTGGTAAGTGAGTTTCACTTCTCTTTTCCATCTCCTTCTTCCCCTAATGGTCTTCTCCCCCATGTTTCTCTTCTCCTCGTCCTTCTCTCCCCATTTTACTCTGCCTACTCTCCAAATTCTTCATAGTTTCTCTCAACCCCCATAGATTTTCTTTGGTTTCCCTCTCTCTTGCTACGATCTCTTCTATTTTCTCTCTTTGTGTTGTGCCATATGTCACTACCGTAAGCCAAACAAACCCCTTCTAGTTTAAAAAATCATAGCCGCAAGCCATCATCTTCTCTTCCCATTACGTTGTGACCACCACCCTCCGATATTTTTCCAAGCCGTAGCACCTCCACCAAGGGCCACCATCACTGTTGCCAACCCATAGATGAGTAAGCCACCCTTAGTCCTTCATGGAAAATCGCAAGCCGCATGTCCCACGTACACGTCAATCGCCATAGCCTTACTCACGTTGTGCAACTCCCAAAGGCAGACCACCGTGAGCAACCCTGAAGACTGAGACTAAGGCCACACGGACATGCCCAACGTCCTCTGTTTGGGAACCTAAAACAGAGCACTTCCTTTCTTCCCGTGAGCCACAAGGTCGCGGCCACCCTCCTCCGTTCGACCACCCTCCAGCCATTGTAATCCTCACCTTGCACCACTAACCACACACAAACCATTGGCCTAACCACCAAATACTTGCACCAAGGAATCCTCAAGATTTACTGTTCATGTTAGAAAGCTGTGAGGCCTAAAGATCAGTTCGACCTCCACCGTATGTCGGAGAAGATCTGGTTCCCCCTACAGATAACACTTTCTGTTTCGTCGCACTTGCTAGGGCTGTACAACAATATTGACGAAATCGGCCGGCACCGACGCAGACCGACTACTGGAGCATGGATCTGGCCGAAATCGACAGAGAACCGATCGGCTGACAGTAGAAATTCCTTAAAATTGACTTTGGTTGGTTCGGTTCTGGTTTGAACCTAGTTCAAATAGCCGAACCATCTGATTAAAAAAATAAATATATTTTATATATATCTTAGCTAAAACAATGCAGTTTAAGTGAAACAGTGTTGTTTTAGACCTAACGTATACAAAAAAAATATAAGGTGAATGACGTTGTTTTATATGTACCATATTAAAAAAAATATATAAGTGAAACGACGCCGTTTGGCCAAACGTCGTCATCTCGATTTGAGTCGTCTTCTTCCCCCTCCCCTCTTCTTCTCCAGTTCAATTTCTCTCACTCTCTGTTAGACTATGACTCTCTCTCACCTCTCTAAGACGAAGCTTCACTCAACCGCCGCCGACCCAAAACTGACCGATAAACTGCCAAAATCAGTACGGCCGATATTCCTCCTACCCAGCGGCCGGTTTGGTCGGTCTTCCTCTCAAAATCTTCTCTATCGGTTGGTTTTCACCCGTAGCACTAATTACCGCTGTAGAAGGTCCAGCTGCCAGCTTTCACACGGTTTCACATGTACAAATCCAAAATACGTATTTGCCCCTTAACTTCAAAATCAATGGCAGGAAGTGATTTTACGTTGGACTTGCTTATGTTGGGTTGCTCCTTACATTGCGGGTTGGGCTTGTTTTACAGTTGGTGTTTATGTTGGGCTGAGTCTTATTTTTGTTAGTCCAGAAACTCATATTATTTTTACAATAAATTACTTAAGAATTTAAGTTATATTATTAAGTATTAAATTTTTACAACTAAATTTCAGTAGCAATTAATAAGATTTTAATTTATTTTTAAACACTTTAAGTCTTATTTAATTCTATCTTCTAAATGAGTTTCTGTTGGTTACGTTAATTGAAATTCATCTAATAATTTTTTTAAGGTGTAAATTGAAAGTGTACATAGGTTATTATATAAATTAAATAATATTAGTATCTATTAATTTATGTATAAAACAAATAATTATTAAAGCTATTTTCGTACTATGTATCTTAGTAAATGGAGAATTTTAGAAAGTCCTTTTAGGAATTTAGTAACGTTTGTATTCTGTATAGGTAACGATTGATATTCGTTCGGCACGATTGTGAAAAAATTCAGAAAAGTCAAAAAGTCCAGGTAAGCGGAGTTCCTATGCTAAACTTTGTATAAAAGAAATGGACTGAGATTTGATTTTGAAAAAATATGCATGTTTGTTATGAAAAGAAATTTGAAACAATCTTAGTTATTTGTTTAACATTATTCATGAAATCTGTATGAAAGAGAAAAGTATTTTTGTTATGACTAGTGTAGGCATAAGCAAGTTTTTGACATTCTATTTCTAAACTATGCAAAAAGAACGATATGAAATCTGAAAATTTGTGTATGAATATGTGAAGATGCTCTGAATATGTTTTGATTATGCGAAGATATGATTCTATTCAGTATTCTATTTTGATATGATATGGCAGCTGAAAACCTTTGACATGACATTCTGATTCTATATCTAGTTCTATTTCTGCTGTACTTTGACCTTACCACGGGTGTAAAATTGTGGCCTCTATTATATGGTTGGTATCAACATCTCTGTATCTGAGTGCACTCACTTTAGAAACAAAATATTTTTTTTGCACGGTCTACTCAAGGCTCCGAGGTTGAATAAGTGGAAGATTTACAATATGATACTTCCTGGTTTGACTACTAGGGATAACACAACCCCACCACGGGGTTAAAGATGGTATCTGTTCTGATATGATGCACTGATATAATATGATGAAACGTCCCGTTCCCGGAGGTCCGGAGAGTTAGTTCTTAATACCTAATATCACCTTAAATATCACAACTATAAAATCTAGAAAACTCCATAAAATGTTAATCCATTTAATCAACCAAAATATCTATGTTCCTTTATGGG
Source organism: Juglans mandshurica (assembly GCA_022457165.1). Taxonomy (NCBI): domain Eukaryota; kingdom Viridiplantae; phylum Streptophyta; class Magnoliopsida; order Fagales; family Juglandaceae; genus Juglans; species Juglans mandshurica. Next base: position 8,134,071 of record CM039625.1, read on the forward strand.
GACAACAAAGAAAATTCTCAATAGCATAAATTAAAACTCTCCAAAACTCGAAATTATCCTTAACTCATCAAATCAAATTAACCAAAAAAAAAAATCAGTTTACTAACTACGACTCTCAAATAAGCATTTGTACCCTCGGTCACTTATTTCACTATGGACGTCACACCTTACTAAAACTTCATACTCTTGTTCTCCAGCTGAAACATCAAAAGTATTTGAAAAATATTTAGAGATAAGGGGTGAGTTATCAACAACTCAGTAAGCAGAAGACATATACTAGTATGTAAACATGAGCATTTATAGAGTTCAAAATGCAGAACAAAAATATTTTCTTTCAAAATGCAGAGTCAGAATAATGTTTTCAAAATGCAGCGTCAGAACATGGTATCAAAAATATCAGAGTGAAAGTTCAAAAATATTCATAATCAAAATCTCTTTGGCATAGCATAAACTGAAACATTACATCTTATCTTATCATATCAGAACAAATACCATGTTTAACCCCCGTGGTAGGGTTGTGCAAACCCCGATAGCTAACCGAGCAGAAACAAAATGTGAATCTTCCCCTTATTCATTCTCAGAGCCCCGAGTGTGCACATAGGAAAGACCACGCAGAAAACCACTTTGTTTCCAAAGTGGGTGCACCAGAAACAGAAAAGTTGGTACCAACCAGAACAGAGACCACAGTTTTACATCCGTGGTAAGGTCAGAACGGAACAGAATGTTATGCCAGAGGTTTTCAGAAATCACCTCAGATTATATCAAAGTACAGAAAATCTTCAAAACAGAACAAAATCATATCACAACATAATTTATGCACAAAATTTTATATTCGCTCTCTTTTCAAAGTTCAGAAACAGAATATAAAAAATAAGCTCATGTCTACACCAGCCATGATAGAAAATAATTTCTTCTTAGACATAATCTTATGAGTAATGCAGAACAAATAACTGAGGTAGTTCAAATTTCTTTTTAAAATCAAATATGTTTATTTTTCAAAAATAACCTCAGCTCATTTTATTTTAATGCAAAGTCTAGCATAGGAACTCCGCTTACCTGGACTTCTTAGCTTTTCAGAATTTTTCCTAAAAAATGTCGAACAATAATTAAGCGTCACCTATAACATAATAACGTAAATTTTCATAAATTTCCAATCGAATACAAATTTCAATCTTTAAGCCTAAGATGCTAAAATGACCTATTTTATTTATTAAAAAACCTAACTTTACGTAATCCTAAAATATCGTCACATTTTCTAAATTCATCAATGTCCCAATAATCAGCCCGAACAAAACACAATATTTAACTTATTTACTAATGAGATCAATTTATAAAATTGGGTAACATAATTATATCAAAAATCTATTAGAGTAGACAAAGCAAAAAATGTCTTTTAATTAAAATAGACTTAATTAGTCATAAAGTATTGAAGATAAAAATTAACATCTTATTATTCTCAACTGAAAATTGGTAGTAAAATATTTAAACTAGTTACTTAAAGAAAACATAAATATTTTCTACATATATATTCTTATACCTCAAAAAAAAAAAAAAAAAAAAAAACTATGCAAGCGAGTTTTTTTTAAAAAGAAACAAACTTATGCCCACTGAACCACTCTGATATGGGGGCATTTTGGGAAAAAAGGTCTGTGCTGTTTGGGAAACAAACACAGAGGGAACGAAAAAAAAACTGAGACCAAATACATGCAACGGAGACGCCATACTCACCGAGAGTGGAGGAGCAGCGCGAGGATTGGGAGGCAGCGGAGATTACGTCGGCGAGGTGACGGTTAAACACTGAGAGAGAGAGAGAGAGAGAGAGAGAGAGAGAGAGAGAGAGAGAGAGAGAGAGAGAGAGAGAGAGAGAGAGAGAGAGAAATAGAGAGAGAGAGAGTCAATCGTGAGGGAGAGAGGGAGTAAACCGAGAGATAGGGAGATGGGGTTTACGTATCATGCAACGCGTCAACAGTGAAAGGTGGTGCTAGGTAACAACTGGACGGCTTCCGACTGTGGAGACTAATTCTTTGGCGTACATTGCTGCTGCTGGCGGTGGCGTCGTGGCTCTCCCGAGATGTGGAGGTGGCGACTCAAGTTGTGGCTTCCTCTGTTTCGGGAAACAAAAACAAAGGTCAATTGGCGTTGGTGAAGCTGCGTTCCTGCGTTGAATGGCTGAGGGGTATGGTCAACGGACGGGGCTGGCGGCTTGTGGTGGCGTTGCCGTGCGAGTGGGTGGTTCCTACTACATCGTTGCTTCTGATGGAGATTTGCAGTGGCGCGGTCATGCACAATGGTTTAAGGAGCTACGCAGAGGCTGAGCAGGGGAAGCTACGGTTTCACATGGGTGGTGCATTGGCAGTGGCGTACGGCGGAGCAAGGTTTGCTCATGGTGGGCCCACTCCAATGAGAATGATGCTGCTGCGAAAGGGGGCTTCCCTTGAGATTGGCGTGGTGTTTTCCGAGTGGGTGAGGACCAGGCTGGGCTGTTTGCAAAGAGGAGTTGCTGCATGTGGAGTGGTTGCGGCAACTTGTCTTGAGGGAAAAACATGCATTTATAGAGTTGATTAAAACCTTAGATGCGAAAAGAATGGAAGGTAACTGTGCATGTCAGACGTGCATGCGGAAACTGAGTCGTGCGTGTGTGTGCATGTCGTGGACGAGAGGAAGATCTACGGGAAAAAAAAAAAGAAAATAGACGGAAAGAATAAAACATGTGGAAGTTAACGTTGAAAAAAAAAAAATAAAATAAAATAGAATAAACTAAAACAAAATAAAATAAAAATTGCGCTTGATTGGGTCCGGGTGTTACATATGATATAATAAGATGATGATGTTGAGTTATGCTATGCCAAAGGACTTTTGAATATGAACAGTTTGAACTGTCACTCTAATGTTTCGATAACTCATAACATGTTTTGGATCTACATTATGAAATTAAAATGTTTTATTTTGCATTCTAAACTTTGTGAAAATGCTCATATTTATATACTAGTATATGTTCTCTACTTACTGAATTGTTGATAACTCACCCCCTTATCTTCACAATATTTTCAGATGATGTTGACGGTTCAATTGGGATCAAGAATAGGAAACATGAGCAAGATTAGCTGAGGATAGGAAGTTGAGTACCTAAGAGTACCATTGCTGATAGAGGATTTTTATTTGCTAGTGTGGATTTCATTATGTTTATTTGGTTTATTGAGACTGGTGTAATTGCTAGTTCATTATGTTGAGGTTATTGGAAAATTGTGGAACCGTTGGTTTATGTTATTGGATTATTGCATTGATAACCTTGTAGAGGAATTTATTCAGTAAGTTGAAATAGACAAACTTATGTTTTGTTTTGGAGCCTTTGTAAATTATATTTGTATTTGGGAGACATGATTATAGGTGACAAATGGTGACTCTCCAACCCATCTGGGTACATGGTGTTATAGGTTATCACACAAATATTTTTATAAAACCATGCATTAGTAGTCTAGGGGTGTTAAAGTACCTCTTGTCAATTCGGTTTGCTCCGTCTTTTATGGAATACCCAGTTTTGGTTTTGTGTACGATTCTTTGATTAGGGTTGGCCCATGGCGGCGCCCCATGCCCCTCCATCCTCGATGGGGGCTGCTGTAGGGGATGGTGGAGCCCTGTCTTTTGCTAAGATGGTTTCAAAGTCAGTTATGCCGCAGTCTTTGCAGATGCAAATGCATTATCTCGTTGATGTGGATGGTGAACCTGGGTTCATCTTTTCAGAACCAGAGATGTTGAAGGCGGCTGAATATTTGCGTTTTGCGCTTGTTTTGAAATTTGTTCGTGCACGACCAACCATTGATGATATTCAGTGAGGTATCATACAGTCTTGGGGATTGCTGGAGGTTCCAACGGTTAATGTCATGGATGATCACTGTTGGAACCCAACGGGCTGAAGAAGCAGGGCATCATTATCGGGGATGAGGCCGAGCCCGGTGGGTTGAAGAAGAAGGGTGTTCAGGTGGAAAATAGGGTGTTTTTGGAGGAAAATACTGTCAACGTGGGTGTCACACAGGATGAGCTGGGTGAAGAACAAACTAGTCGAGAGGTAGAGGTGGGGGGGATGGTGTAGATTGGGGAAGTGCTTGTGGATTGTGAGGATGAGCCTGCGAAAATGGAAGAAAATGATTTGCAGACCTTGCCTATTGTTGAAGAGTTAGACTGTGCACGACTGTTGGAAGAGTTACCTTCAATCCAAACAGGAAGCCTTGAGGAGCAGGGGCAGGCCCTGGTTCAGAGTGGTGACTGTGTGGAACTTGATGCTGGTAACTGCGGCTGTGCTTGAAATGGAATGTAATGCCATAGTGCAAGTGGAAGCTTTTGTTGAGCAAAAAAATTGTTCTTTTTCTATTTCGGATGCTGAGGAGGAGGAGCAGGGCATAAATTTGGCTAAATATAAGGGGTATGAGTCTGATAGTATTCATGGGGATACTAGTAGTTCTAAGTTGAAAGCTTTGCCGGTGCGTCAGTCGAAGCGAGTGTCTACTCGCACTGTGAAATTGAATTTATGACGGAGTCCATCATTGCATGGAACATTAGAGGGTTGGGTCGGTCTAGGCGTGAGTTGAGGCAGATGATTCAGAAATTCAATGGAACCATTGTAGTGCTTTTTGAGCCGTTTTCAAGGCAAGATAAGCTGTTACAATTTGCTTGTGGTTTGGGTTTTGATGGGTTTTGTTGTAATGAGGATGTGGGGGGTAAAATTTGGATATTATGGAAGCATCCTTATGACTTTGAAGTCGTTGGGGGTGTCAAACCAGATGGTGACAGGGTGGTTTAGTCTGGAGCATAAACGAACTAAGGTAACCTTTGTTTATGCTAAATGTGTTTTAACTGTAAGACGTGGTTTATGGCAGGATCTGGTGGAGTTTGGTGTAGGCGCTCATCCTTGGTTCGTTCTTGGTGATTTTAATATCATCAGAGAAGACAGGGAACAGATTGGGGGGCGTTCGAGTTCAAGTCAGGCCATGGAAGAATTTAACGCATGCATTGATGCGTGTGGTCTTGTCGAGTTGTCTCACCATGGGAATGTACTCTCTTGGTGTAACGGCCAGGAAGGAAATGCTCGGCAATGGGCACGGTTAGAAAGGGCTTTCACTAATCTAGTTTTCTTCGAGTCTTTTCCGTCGGCAAATTTGGAATATCTTAATCGTAAGTCCTTAGATCATTGCCCTCTGGTGGTTAAGTTATCTCTTTTCTCTCCAAGGTATGGGCCATCTCCTTTTAGATTCCAAAGCATGTGGTGCCTGCGTGATACTTTTCAAAACTGTGTGAAGGATGCATGGGATAGGCCTGTATATGGGCCAGGCTTGGTGAAACTGGCTGCTAAACTAAAATGTACCAAGATTGCACTTCGAGCATGGAATTTCTCTGTGTTTGGGTGGGTTGATCAGAATATAAAAGAGTTGGAAGGTAGGTTGAAAGGTTTGGAATCCCAACTACAGTTGAATTAGTTGGAGGATACTGAGTCTGAGTATCTTATATCCAAGCTGGAGCTAGAGGTGTGGGAAAAGAGAGAGGAAGCCCGACTGGCTCAAATAGCGAAGAAGAAGTGGTTGAAGGAGGGGGATAAGAATTCAAAATTTTTCCATGCGGTGGATAACCAGAGAAGACGGAGTTCAGTTATTTCGCAGATGGTCCTTGAGAATGTGACGATGCTGAGTTCGCCAGAAGCAGTACATGTGGGAACGGAAACAGAGAGGGCATATTTACATGGCTTAATTCATCTGGACGTGTCATTGGTTGAGAATGATGAGCTGTGTAGATTGCCCACGGAGGAGGAAGTGTGTGCTATGGTTTTCTCCATCCCACAACAAAGTAGCCCTGGCCCTGACGGGTTTGGATCATCTTTTTATACCTCATGTTGGCCTACAGTTAAAGATGACATATTGGAAGCGGCAATGGATTTTTTTAGTGGTACTGATTTACCATTATTCTATGCCTCGTCTTACATTGTTTTGATTCCGAAGGTGGTGAATCCGAAAAGCTTTGAGAAATTCCGTCCTATCAGTCTTTGTTCAGAGGCATATAAGATATTCTCAAAGATCACTGTTTCATGGTTGACGCATATTTTGCCGTTGCTGATTTCTCCCGAACAAGGGGCCTTCATTTCAGGGCGCAGTATCTTTGAAAATATATCTCTTGCTTAAGAGATGGTGCATGGTTTGAAGAAGAAGATCTGAGAAGGGAATGTTATGGTCAAGATTGACATGGCAAAAGCATATGATCGAGTACACTTGGATTTTTTATTCCAAGTGCTCGAGGGTCTGGGTTTTTCTCAAAATTTTCGTCAGCTGGTTCATTCATGTGTTATCTCCCCTTGGTATTCGGTGATGATGAATGGCTCCTATAAAGGATTTTTTAAGTCAAATAGAGGGCTTTGACAAGGTGATCCTCTATTGTCTTATCTATTTATTTTGATGCAAAGAGGTTTTATCTCGTCTTCTTGGACAGAAATTTGAGAGTGGATGTATTAGAGAATTTTACCATCTAAGGGGTACTTCGATGATTTCACACTTGCTGTACGCGTAAGATGTATTAGTTTTTTTAAATGGGACGAAGCGTTCGATGCATAGATTAATGAGAAATGGTCTGGGCAACGGATTAGTAATGCTAAGTCAACACTTTTTTATTGCTCCATATGTTAGTATTGCAAGGTGGCGTGGGTTATTACGGAACACTGGTTTTAGGGAGGGTCATTTCCCTATGACTTACTTGGGGGCCCTTTTGGTGGATGGGACGTTGAAGGCTGGTTATTTGGATCCGCTGGTGACCAAAGTGAGAGCAAATGTTGCTGGTTGGAAGGCCCGATTATTATCACAAGGGGGAAGACTGGTTCTGTTAAAGCACGTCCTAACGAGCATGGCTTCTCATCTTTTAGCTGTCATGGATGTTCCGAAGGTGGTGATTGCCAAGCTAAATAACATTTTATCGACCTTTTTCTGGGGCGAACATGGAGGCAAGGCTAAGATGAAATGGTGTGCTTGGGAGCGGATCAGCAAACCAACTAGTGAAGGGGGTTTGGGATTGAGAAATTTTTCAGAAGTGCAGAGGGACATACATATGAAACTGGCATGGTCCCTATTGTCATCTAAATCTTTGTGGGCTCGGTTTATGCTGCACAAATATGGAAAGGGTAGGCATTTATCTCTGGTGGCCTCTACGCATGCAAGTTCTCGGTTATGGAGATCAATTGTCTCTGTGATGCCAGAGGTTTGTGTGTCTTCGAAAGTGAAGGTGAATGAGGGCCAGTCATCGTTCTGGTTTGATAGATGGGTCAGGGAGGGGCCGCTATGTGATCTGGTTTCTTTAGTTGGTCAGCCTCTTTTGAAGATTAGTGATGTCTGACTTGACAACCAATGGGATATTGAGGTACTTGTGCAATTGGTGGGGGAAGAATTGGCTAATGAGGTTGTAAGGAAAGTCTGTGCTGATAGAACAGGAGAGGATGTTCTAATCTAGAGGCCAATTCTGAATGGTTAGTTTTCCTCAGCTAGTACATGGGAGCTTATACGGGTCAAAGGAGAGCAGTACCCTTGGATATGGAACAAAAATTTACCTGGGAAGTTCTCGGTATGCATGTGGAGGGCAAGGTTTAAGTGCCTTCAATTGATGAGCATGTTCGTAGCTGTGGGGTTCATCTGGCCTCGAAATGTGATTGCTGCGGGGTGTCACAAGTGGAAACTTTAGATCAAGTTCTGGCCACTGGTAAGTTAGAACAGTAGGTGTGGAGGATGGCTGCTTTAGCTATAGGTGTTCCGTGTATGCAGACGGGAACATGGTGGAGTTGAGTGACAGTATGGTTTTCATATGCAAAGAAGTCTACGCAGAAAGGAATACTTATTGGTTTGCTCCTAAGCATTTTGACTTGGTGCCTATGGAGAAGACGGTGTAGAGCAAGGATGGAAGGGATTAACGAAAATGTGGTGGGCGTTTGGAGATCTATCCATACTTGGCTGGGAGCTATTGTGAATGACAACAGCTTGCTTGACCCAGTCGATGTGTTATGTTTACGTGAACTGGACAATATCCTAGTTTGGCATTGCTCTGGTCATCGTGTTCAGCTTGTAGCATGGCGAAAGCCACCTTTTGAGTGGTGGAAACTAAACGTGGATGGTAGTTGTAGGGGTAATCCAAGTATGTGTGGTAGTGGTGGAGTGGTGTGCGATCATTGCAGAGTGCTTATTGGTGCTTTTTCAGAACACTTTGGGGTTGGAACAAACACAGAGGCTGAGATGCGTGCTCTTTTACACGGCGTTAAAATGTGCAAACAATTGGGTGGTTCTCAAATTGTCTTAGAATGTGACTCGAAGGTGATAGTGGACTGGCTTAGTGCTCGTCGTTGTACTTTATGGTATTTATGGGATTATTGGGATGAGCTACTTCACGAACTTGAAGGGTTATCCTATCAAATATTGCATTAATTTAGAGAAGGTAATCAAGCAGCGGACTTCCTTTCAAGTAGAAGTGAAGCAGGCTAGGTGGGTTATTATGGAACGGATGTTATTGCAGGGTATAGTTCAATTAGATAAAATGGGCTGCCTAAATGAGGGCCCTCATGGTCACAATTTTAGTTGCTGAGAGTGGTTTTGGTGTTTTTTTTTTTTTTTTTTTTTTTTGTGCTTTTTGTTTGGGTTGGTTTTTATTTTTTATGAAGTTTTCAGTTCGAGTGGCTTTGGTTTTTTTGTTATACAGTTTTTTTCCGCCATAAGTGAGGGATTTATTTGATAAAATTAGGTAGGGGTCACTATTGGACATATGACCCTAACTATTTATTTATTTATTAATAAAAAAAGTTGACTCGGGGTGTCAATTCGTGTTCGCAGATTGTGTTTGTATCGTGTCAAGTCACTAGTACTAGACTATATGGATCAACTTGAACACGACCCGTTTAATTCTTAGACCTTAAAATCCTAATAAATAATGGGTGAAATGATATGACCCACTTAACTAGTTTAGTAATTAACTTTTATTGGATTATGCTGGACACGAATCTTTTGACCTGTTCTGTTTCATATAAATCGGTTGAGTGACACGTATATTTATTTTTTAACTCAATTAATATAATTTCATATATAATACAAGAATAAATATATAAATTATTCATAATTATAACTGAATCATGATAAAGTATTTTATTATCAATATCCAAACCGATTACAATATATAGGAAAATTAATATTTTCATAAAATAAAATTTCATATTAACAAAAAGTTTAATAGTTTGATATATTAAGTAATCAAATACTAATATTAATATTAAACATTCCCGACAATAAAAAAAGACATATAAAACTAAAAATTTATAAAATTTAAAAATAGGATTTATTCATGTTATACAGATTGATTGCAGATTTCACGGATTAACCCGCAATTGACAGTTTATTAATCGTGTGGTATCGGATCAAATCTTTTTGACCCAAACTTATTTATATTAAACCAAAACTAGCTTATTTTGTATCGAGTTCATTATAAGAAAATAGTAAATAAAAAAATTAAAGTCCAATCTTTCTTTGTTAATTACCAATTAGCAATTTTACTAGTGCAAATTTTTGTGGGAAAATAATTCAGGTGGCGCTTAAGGAGCCAATATTATCGTTTATCGTTCGATGAAGTGAGGGACGATAATTCATGCATGAATAAGATATGTAAATAAATAAGTAAATGGATTTTCTCCTTTAGCACCATTGACCATATAATATATTGAATTTCAAAAGCTGACCAAGAAGAAAACGTACGTTGTCATCCTACGAAGAGCAGCGGCCGTACGGGACCGGATAAGAGAGGAGGATATTTGGTAAAAAATAAAAATATTATAATGATCGAATTAAAAAGTTCTTTTTATCATGAGTTAATTCTTTTTATTCCAATTTTTCTAGTAAATAATTAAAAAGTTCAAATATTTTTTAATTAAATGGAAGAGATACGTGTTAAGATCGAGTACTGCATGTTCGTGGCAATTAAGATCAGATTTAACCTCGCCCAAAGGCCTTGCTTGTGTTTGGTAGATAAACTCTGACGTTCGTTGTTTGAATCAGATTTAACAATGTTCATCTTTTGGAAAAGGCCGGAGCTGGCAAACAACCAGTGTGTTAGCTAGGCTCGAGTACTGGGTTGGGAGTGCTCTCTTTGGCACCCTGCTGAACAAGATAGAATTAATGACATAGAACACCTCTATCTATATATATATATATATATATATATATATATATATATGTGAGTAATACTATTTTGACATCTCATTTTAACACCTCGTGTATTTAATTTATTTTTTTAATTAATAATTAAAGAAGTGAATATTAATATATTGATATATTTTTTTATATTTTTTAAAAATGTTTTCAAATGATAAAAAAATATGAATAAAAAAAATAAAAAAAATAAAAAGATGATTTTAACCTAGCGGTAACTTGTAGCAGACAGATATGAGCAGTAGAATAGCACCGTTCTATATATATATATATATATATATATATATATATAGGCACACATATCACACACACACACATATATATATATATATATATATATATATATATAATATTTGGTGTTTAAGGTGAACTTGAGTTTAGGACCGGAGAGGGCACTTGATGATCATTATCTGGGTGAATCAGTACATGAGTACGTATATCATGCATGATTAATGAGTACTTTTACGTGAAAATATTGGTATCTGTAATCCTGGAGCCCCAGATCATTGCGAGTCCAAGAAGGTAGGTCGATATCTTGGTCAAGCTGCCAATGCACGCCACTTTCCTGATAACTTACCCAGATAATTAAGTTCTTTAGGATAATGAAAATTAATACTAATTGTTAGATCAGGTCAGCAATCCCAAAATATAATATTAGCTTTGCAGAGAGACATGTTGAATCATTGTCCGCTAAATTAAGGAGGATTGTGATGCAATGCTTAAATATATAAACATGCGTGTAAATAAAATATATTATTAATATTCGTTTGACCAAGTTTACCAATGAATTTGAAGCGTTCTTCTCACTGATTTTCATCCAGCTAGGGTGATGGATTATGGATAAGCATGTAATACTTTTGCTGCGTAGGACCCTTAATGAGAAATTAATTAAACACGTGTCTAATTATATATATATATATATATATTTGGGGTCGTCATATAACACTATCTAAGAATACGACAGAAATCATGATCATATCGCCAAAGGCAGCCTGTGGCCTAATTAACATAACCTTTAAAATGGAGATTTGGTGTTCGAAACCTCCTCTCCAAAATATATATAAAAAAAAGTCATGATCATATCCATTAGTTTGAAGATCCTCAATATATATCCCACGTGAAAAGTATTAATGAATTCTTACCGAACTGTTATTAATAAATCATAAACATATAATATTATAGTCCAAGAAACATGTTTGGAAAGTTTCAACAGGAGACGATCGAACATATGCAGTTCCCCGATCGATCCTTTGTTCAACGGCGGCCATAGATCATATGCACGTACCCTATGAACAGAATAACGGCAAGAGAAGCTAGGAAATAATAATTAATTGAAGATGGCCTCCAGAACTGAGGCTATAAATACGTGTAATTTGTCGATGGATCAAAGTCAAGAACAGAAACTTAAGCTTCCTTTGATCTTCCATAAACAACAACCAAGGCAATCTTTCGCTTCTTACGATAACTTACGTACCTAGTTAATTTTTCGTCTTCGTCATGGAAACAACAATGTCGGTTCAGCCTCAGCACCCAACATACAGGAACTTGATCACCATTTTAAGCATTGATGGGGGTGGTATCAGGGGGATTATCCCTGGAACTATATTAGCTTTCCTTGAATCACAACTTCAGGTACATGAATATATATATATATATATATATATAAACACTTTGGTTTACCGGAAAGTTTCAATATCTAGGTCTTCGATAAACATACATGCATATGTACACAGCCGAAATTTTATATATCCAGTACTACAGAAGAAGTTATATGAATGTCACCACGTACTAACGAGTTTGATATAACCATGGCGTGTATATATAGGAGCTGGACGGTGAAGAAGCTAGACTTGCAGACTACTTTGACGTGATTGCAGGAACAAGCACAGGTGGTCTTGTGACCGCCATGTTAGCTGCTCCAAATGAAAATAATCGACCTCTCTTTGATGCCAAGGACATCACGCCCTTCTATCTCCAACACGGTCCTCGGATTTTCCCACAGAAGGGGTATTCTTGATATATACTTGACTACTCCCTCCTTCACAATAGTAGAACAGTACTGTATATTTTATATGTACAGTACATATGAAAGCTTTTGTATATTCTCCATATTTAAATATTAACTAGTGAAAATGTACTGGTCTTGAATCTTTTGATTACATGCAGTGGCTTATATGGAATCCTCAGATCACTGATAGGGCCCAAGTATGACGGGAAATACCTTCACCGGGTTCTAAAGGAGAAATTAGGAGAAACTCGGCTGCATAGCACATTGACCAATATTGTTATTCCAACTTTTGATATCAAGAATCTGCAGCCAACAATTTTCACATCCTATGAGGTCTGATCTCTCTCTCTCTCTCTCTAGAATCATGAGCTTCAGATGTTAGTTTCCTTTTATATAAAATTAATATTAGTAAATTCTGAGCTTATGATATAGAAAAAATCGAATTCTGTTCACTTTTATGAGTCTGACAGTGCGAGAAATATGTATATCAAAGCCATTGACCTCATCCCTCTTAATTGCAGGCGAAGAAACATCACTCCTGTTTGAATGCTCGACTATCCGACATATGCATTGGTACTTCGGCAGCTCCAACATACCTTCCTGCTCATGATTTCAAGCACCAAAACGATGGAGGAAAGGTTTCTGAATTCAATCTTATAGATGGAGGTGTTGCTGCAAATAACCCGGTATAATATTTATATATAATCTTTAAAGTGATATTTTTAAGTTTTAAAGTTCCAAAAAGTTGAGCTGATTTTCTCTTTTTTTCGTGGCCTTTTGTTGGCTCCGTGGTCCAGGCTTTAGTTGCCATAAACCAAGTAACTAAAGAGATCTTCGATGCCAATCCTGATTTCTTCCCAATAAAGCCCACAGACTATGGTCGCTTTCTTGTAATCTCATTGGGCACTGGCTCAGGAAAGATAGAGAAAAGATACAGTGCTAAAATGGCAGCAAAGTGGGGCCTTCTTGATTGGTTAGTTCATGGCGGTTCAGTTCCAATAGTGGATGTGTTTACTCAAGCAAGTGCAGATATGGTTGATTTGCATCTAGCTGTGGTTTTCCAAGCCCTTCATTCAGAACAGAATTACCTCCGAATTCAAGTAAGAAACTTCTTTTGATCTAGCTGGGTTTCAATGCTTGCAAGGGGTTTAAAATTTCAAGTTATTAATTACTATTTCTTTAAAATATTGGTTTAGGATGACACCTTGACTGGGACAGCAGCTTCAGTTGATGACTCTTCCAAAGAGAACTTGAACAAACTTGTAGAGATAGGGGAGAAACTGTTGAAGAAACCAGTATCAAGAGTGAATTTGCAGACGGGTTATTCAGAACCAGTCAAAAATTGTGGCACAAATGAGGATGCTTTGAGAATGTATGAAAAACAAATGTTTGAACTCGCATAAATAGACATGATTTCATTATTTGATGTTGTAGTACTCATAGTTTATTATAAAAATAATTAATACATAAATTCTTTCTGCAGGTTAGCAAAAAAACTTTCTCAAGAAAAAAAGTGTCGAGAGGCCGGAAAATCTACACACATGGAGCACGTTGATGCAGATTACTAGTCTCTGAAGTCGGGCTATTCATGATCACCTCCATTCTACATATTTATAGCAGTTCTCAATGATTTGTTCCCTTCTAATTCATACTATTCTTTTCATAAAATGAATTCATTCTTCGTTGATTGTAATTTGATGCATGCTACAATAAACAAAAAACTTGTCATGAAATTTGAAAGTTTGATGTAATGGTACGTTACGAATAAACTTATATCATGTGATGATTGATAGTGTTTGATTGAGATTATGTGTAACAATATTGTGAGCTTTTTACCATATATTAGACAAAAATTTGCAAAGAACTCCGTAGCAAATTATTGTGTTGAAATTCCAACTTTTTAGTTAATAATTCTAAGTTATAAAGAAGCTTATGAATTGTCAAGGATTTTGATCCTGCTTAAAAAGCTCTCGATAATCTAAATTAATTAAGGAAGAAAAAAAACTAGAATCAATCAACGTGAAATAAATGTTAAACTGGCCTGCAACTATTTTGCCTCAAAAGCTTTGAAGAAACCATGCATGGCTTGGCCGAGGAATAACAATTATATAGGAGCTGATCAAAGTGTGTGAGTGATACCTTTGCAGCATGAATTGTTAGTAAAAATGCAGTGGTTCTACCCCAACACAACACCTAGAGAGGGGGTGAATATGTGTAATTCGATTTTGATGGTCTATTCAAAAATATTGTTAAACAAACAATTAATCAATGAAACAAAACTCACAAATAATCAACACAAAGTGGAAACTCATTTGAAGAATGACTTCAAAATTTAAAATCACTCTGGGTCTAAGTCACTACCTCAAATCCACTATAGAAACTTTAGTTTGTTACAACCATTTTAGAAGCACTCGAAAAACCTTTGTAGTGGCTAAACCTGGCTAGCAACACCACAAGTGACTTACTTGATCTCTGCACGCATGCAGTGCCGGAACTCTGACCTTTCTATAGCTTCCCATGAGAACCTCTCTATCTCTGCATCAACAGTAGCTCTAGAAACCTTCCGACCAATAAACTCGTCGCAACAGTGGACTCAACTGTGTGTAATCTTGAGTGTGATATGATGGAGATGTATTTTCCAAGAGAGAATCAACTTTGAATGTGGAAGGGAGTTTCTCTCAAGTGCACTTGGAAGAGGCTTTGTTTTAGCTCAGTTTCTTCACAGCATTGAAATGAGCATAAGTTTCCTTTCATACTCACCAAGGAATACGGTGCTCAAACCCTAGTTTAAGTGACAATTCTGAACATTCGCTCAAGCAATGTGTCGAGCTCTCGTTATACTTTAGAAGTCACTCGAGCTCCATGTCGAGTGAGGGTTGAGCAAACTCTTTGTCTGGGTTATCGCTTGAGCTCTATGTCCAGTGAACTCTCTGTCTGACTTCTGCTTGAGCTCCACGTCAAACGACTATTGAGCGAACTCTCTATATGAGTTCCGCTCGAGCACCATGTCGAGCGCCTGTCGAGTGTACTCTCTGTATAAGTTCCACTCGAGCGCCTTATCGAGCGCCTATTGAGTAAACTCTCTATATGAGTTCTGCTCTAGCCATGTTGAGCTCACTTCGACCTCTTTTCACTTTAACTCACTTTAACACTTGTTACAACTCAATTTTACAAAGGTTTTCACAAGAATATGCCAACATACTCATTTTTACATTAACAATCTCCTCCTTTGGCATTTCTGTGACGAAACCTCTAACCTATACATGGACCTAATCCTGACACACCCCACACAGGATTGCCAGATACAGGTACAGTCTTGAACAAGCTGGAATATTTCTTCAATCACTCAACAAACCGATAAACGCACCAAAAGCATAGTGATACAGAAAAAATATTCACACTTGTTAAATCAATGTCTGCTAATAAATCAAGAACAAGAATTCAAGTATAGACATGACAAACACATGACAAGTACAATTTTCATCAAGAAAATCTTCATTAAGAATTAATCAGACATTGAGTTTTATAAAGGAATACAACAACACTAAATTGTGTTTCACAAAAAATTAAACTTCATTTACACGCTACTCCCCCTAACTGTATCCTATCCTACTCCATATGCTGCTCCCCCTACATATGGTACCACTCCCCCAACATGTATACCATACCCCGCCTACATATCACTCTCCCTTTTTGTCACGGAATGAGGTAAGGAATGAGGTAATATAATGCACAATTAAAGGCAGGCGGTAAAACCGACCATATGCATGAATTATATGCAAAATAATTTAAACAAAGGGATTTGAATATTCATAATCTTTAAAATAATTACAAAGATTATGGCATAAGGTAGAGCGGTATTTGCTCTAGGTAGGTTGAGAGAAGTTTGGTAGAGACTTACAATGAACTCTCAGTTCGACTCTGTAATGAAATCTTTGCCTAGAAAAGAAATGAGGTTCTCCTTTTATAGAGTAAGGAGTTCCTGTTTACAAAAGGAATCCGTGAATGAACAGCTGTTATACTGTTTAACCACGGGTGTCATCATTGTGTCTGGCGGCTGATGCTGCTTTCGGCACAAAACGACAAATGGGTAAAGAAGGCCGGTCAGTAGGTTTTCTTTGAACTCAAGTAGTAGTCTGGACAAAAGTGGCCTGTCATTGGGTCCTCTCTTGTCTGTTAGCAATTATTCTTCGTCTGTGTAGAATCTAGGGTTACCGAAGATATTGCTGTAGGAAGCCTCTGATACAGTGTCTGAATCTTCTTTTTCAGATTTGCTTTGAGACTTTGATAGTGATTCTTTTAATATGTTAATTAAATCCTTTTTATTAACTCCATCAAAAATGTCAGTCTTCTTTTTGGACTTAGAGGATTTTGAGGATGAACTGTCCTTTACCCCCCGGATTTTGTTGGTGAAGCAGGGGCCTGAATTAAGGGATATTCAGGAGCATTGGATGGTCCAGCCTTGATCTTTGGAAATTCTGTTTTATCCTGCAGATTAGGTGCAGTTTGTGGAAAATCCTTGATCATTAATTCAACAATCTTTTCTGAATTTGCAAATTTATCTCACCATTTGGTGAAATAAACTCTTGTCATAACGTCACCATTTCTTTCGTAATTCCATTTAAAGATCCACGGGAGGTGGTATCTTTGGCAGAAGTGCAGAGTATGGTGAAAGTTTTTGGAGTGTTGATCCAAAGTTGGACCAATGATTTGTGAATAATGTTGGTAAGCATTAAAGAGCTCACCAGGAAGATTTTCAGGAATTAATCCATATTGGTTCCACCATTGAACGAACCAGATAGGAAAAGTTCCTTTGAATTTTGAATAAAATTTTATGAACCAAGAGTGGCTCATATCAGGGGTTTGGAAGAACATGAAGCGCTTCCAGGCATCAATGTAATCAAAATAAGAAAAGGCAATGTTTGTTTGGGCGAGTCGTTTGGAAGTAGATGGGTTGGTTCCTCATTTTGCTTGAGTAATAACTCGATGAATATAGGCACTGTGAAAGATCAATTTGTTGGTATCAACCTTGTCATAAATAGGTTTGATAACCAAGGAATTTGTTTGGATTAAAATACTGGAATAAAATTGGAGATTCTTTGAGGAATCTTCAGGAATCCAGTGAAAATGGGTAGGAAAAATGGAAAAAAAAATTTTGAAAACATCTGTATATATCGTGCTGTTAGGCTCAATATGAAACAGATATGAAGAGAAATTCTTTTTCAAATATTCAGATTTTCCTTTTGGGAGGAAAAACTGAGGAATAATAGCATTTTTGTTCTTTGACTCAATTGCTTTCGCATATGGGTCAAAGTTGGTAGTTACCGCAGACGAGAAAGTCTGTGGTTGGACAGGTTTGCCAAGTGGCTGGAACCTGTTGGCAATGTCTAGTGCTGTAGATACAGTACTAGTGACAGTAGATGATCCAGTCTCATTCTTGATGAGATTTATACTGGGTATTGGTGATGGTGGATTCACTCTTTTTTCTTTTCCTTTCTTCTTGCTGGCCATGATAAGGTTTCTGCAAGAATTCACGGGTAAGAAAATCAGGGATTGAATTTTGTGTGCCTTTGATGTATTCAATATCAAAATCAAAAACACTTAAAATAGCTTGCCATCGTGCAAAAATATGTTTTGATGCAATGTACATCTTTTTCTAAAACAAATTTAGCACTCATGCAGTCAATTCTGACAAAAAATTTTTGGTTTAAAATGTCAGATTGAAATTTACATATACATAGTACTATAGCCAAAATTTCTTTTTTAATAGTACTATATTTTTCTTGTGCAGAATTCCAGGTTCCAGAATGGAAATGAACAATTTGTTCAGACGAACCTGGTGAAACACATTGTTTCAGAATGCTGCCATAACCAATGTCTGAGGCATCAGTTTGAACGATTTTAAAGGAATCAGAAGTAGGGATACCAAGGCACGGAAGAGTTTTGACATGTGCTTTGATTTTCCTTACTAAATTTGTATGGATTTCTGTTCAAGGAGGAGGATTAGAAAGGAGTCGTTTAAACAAAGGACGACATTGTTTCCTCATATCCTTGTAGAAATCAGCGACATAATTGAGAGATCCTAAGAACCTCTGCAATTGTTTTTTGTCAAGAATGACATCAGAGAATTTATCAGCAAATTCGATGGCTCTTTGGATGGGCCTGATTTTGCCTTCAGAGATGTCATAACCAAGGAATCTAATCTTGGTTTGAAATAATTTGATTTTTGTTGCTGAAACAACAAGACCATTGAATCTGGTGATGTCAAGAAATGAATTCAAATGTTTCCAATGTTCATCAATAGATTTAGAAAAAACTAGAACATCGTCGATGTAGACAATGGTAAAAGTAGAGAACGAATTGAAGATATCGTTCATGATATTTTGAAATTCACTGGGAAAGTTCTTAAGGCCGAAAGGCATGACGTTCCACTCGAAATGACCAAAAGGGGTTACAAAAGCAGTCTTGTACCTATCCGACTCGGCTATTTGGATTGCCAAAACCCGAACTTGAGGTCAAACTTGGAAAAGACTACTGCATCACTTAACCTATGAATTAAGTCATTCTTATTGGGAATAGGGTACCTAATCCACTCTAAGACTTTTTCAAGGGTTTGTAGTTGATAACTAGACGAGGGGTTCTATGCTCTAGTTCTGCATTTTTCTGGACGTAAAAGGCGGGACAAGACCAAGGAGACTTGCTTTTCCTGATAATGCCTTTATTTTGAAGATCTTGTATCTCCTTTTGACAATATTCCAAAGTCTTTTTATTCATTTGAACATAGGTGGCTTTTGTTGGAACATTGGATTCATCAAAACCTTTAATGTATGGGAGAGAAACTATGTGCTTCTTCCTATACCAAAAAGCATTAGGTAAATCAGAACAAACATCTGTTATTAAACGTTTGTTAAAATCTTCAATTTTTGAAATCAAAAGAGAAGAGGATAGTTGTTCAGAAATCTTTCTGTATTTGATTTCCTGTTGGAGAAAATTCAAATGTTTTTGTTTTGCTAAAAACAAAGATTTCTTGCTTTTATCCAAATCAATTTCAAAACGGGAAGCAAAATGAAATTTTACCTTTTGACCAAAAGGGTCGGTAGTGATACTGTCTTTTTCAGTCATGAAAGGGTATAAGGAGGAAATAAAAGGAATTCCCAAAATTACTTTATCAGACATGTTTTTGACTAAAACAGAGGAAATTCGAAAACAAATATTATCCTGGCAAATATGAGCATTATTGAGCTCATAATTAATGGTCATCTTTGAGCCATTTGCCGAGAATAATCTTTCAGTAGATTTTTCAAAATATTTGCTAGGAATGAGTCCTTCTTGAATGCAATTTAAGTCTGATCCGGAATCAATCAGAGCAATGACGGAAAACTGAAAATCATGAGCAACAATAATATTAACTCGAGAAAACCATTTAGGAGGAATGGTATGACGAATTAGACAAATCTGGTTGTCGGCAGGTAAATCCTGTAACGCCCCGTACCCGAGGGTCCGGAGAGTTAACTCATGTCACTAACAAACCTGTCTCTCCAAGCACTTAAAACTCCAAGGACTTCATGTTTAGCACACAATTCATATTCTTCCAAATAACCATAATAAAACTTCATAAGTTATCATTACAAAACATAAACCAAAAGGGGTCCACAATCTCCCAATAACCTCAAAATATAACAATACATCTTTAGGTGTCAATAGGTCCAAACAACGTGAAGTACTTCAAATGCTCAAGTTAAATCCATCTCCTAATAATGGTACTCTAAAGTACCCAATCCTTCCATCCATATCTAGCCAGCTTCAATTCTATTCCTGACCCCCAGCTGGGAAATCAATATCATCTGAAAATATATGAAGATAAGGGGGTGAGTTATCAACAACTCAGTAAGCAGAGAACATATACTAGCATGTAAACATGAGCCTTTTCAGAAAGGTCAATATGCAGAAACAAAGCATTTTATTTTTATATGCAGATTTCAGAAAACGTGTTATCAGAAAATCAGAGCGACTTTTCAAACATTTCATACTCAAGTCAACAATTCATATTTGAGGATCCATTTCATATTCAAAAACACTTTGGCATAACATAACTGAACATCTCAATCTTATCATGTCATATCATATACCATGTTTAACCCCCGTGGTAGGGTTGTGCTATCCCCGGTGGCCAAACCAGGCAGTATCATGTGGTGAACTTCCCCTTTTTCAATCTCGGAGCCCCGAGTGTGCACACAGGAAAGAACACGTAAAAAGACCACTTTGTTTCCAAAGTGGGTGCACTCATATCATATCATGGTGGTACCAACCATATCACGTGAACAGTATCATCATATCAGAACCATATTCAGAACAGATAAGTATGCCAAAGTTTTATCATATCCATATCATATCAAAACACGTGCGAAACATATTCATATCCTTTTTATTTGATCAAAAACAGATCCATATCATTTCATATCACATGCATAAAAATTTCAATGATATCATATTCGCTCTTTTGCATATTTCAGAAACATGTCAAATATTGCTCATGTCTACACATTTCATGTCAAAAACATTTCTTTTCTCTTTCATATGTATCTCATGAGGGAATGCAAAAACATATACTGAGGTTGTTTTTCACTTTTTCTTTTTAAAACAACATGCACATTTTTTTACAAACCAACCTCAGTTCATTTCTTTTTATGCAAATCCAGCATAGGAACCCCGCTTACCTGGACTTCTTAGCTTTTCGAAAATTTCCTCAATAATGCCGAACCAAAATTAATCGTCGCCTATAAAATAATCACGTAAATTTTCATAAGTCTCCAATTAATCTCATATTTTGATATTCAAGCCTACACTTATAAAATAGTCCATTTTTAATTCGTCAATCTCAAAATTCTCATTATTTTCAACATCACTTTCTAAACTCATCAATATCCGACTTCGACTAAACATTTAATTCTAACTTACTTACAATTGAAGTGTAACTTTAAAATTCCTACTATATAATATAATTATATAAAAAAAATCAAATTCGAGTCTAACTACCCATATCTATAACAGTGAAATTTTAGCTTGCTAAAAACAAAAATCTCCGTCCAATAAAATTACTAAAACAGTTTATCAAACATAATAAATCACGTCTAATAAAATTAGACGGGTTTACCAAAATGACGTATAACTATTTAATCTCAAGTCTTACAAGCTAAAAAAATAATTCACTAGGTTTAAACACTAATCAATAAAATTACGTCTATAGATATAAATCTTGTAGTTCATTGAAAGCCTCTCCAGAAATTAAAGTATGCCTTTAATAATAGGGGTAGAAAGGTCAAACCCGAAACACACCATTCTACCTACTGTATCCTCCGATATATATATACTATATGTTTCTATTTTAATCACTAATCACAACTACCGAACACAACCTGCAAGGCTCACGCGGGAGTTGCGACAGAACTCACCCACGACCAATCGAGGCAGTGACACCATGGGAGTGCAACGAAGGCTGGGCTGAGTCGGTGATGATGTCCTCGACAGCGTTGCACGGGGAGAGAGATAGAGCTGAAACCGAGAGAGAGTAAACGTGAGATAAGAGGCGAAGGGGGAGATACGGTGAGGGGGTTTCCGTGGCTTACTGAAAGGGCAGAGGTGGCACGCGGTGGACTTATGGTGGTGCGACAACGGCTGGTGGTGAGGATTGCCAAGATGGCAGCACACGGATGGAGGGAGAATTCCTCTGTTTTTAGGCGTGAAAACAGGGGAGAGGCTCTAATCCAGCGGCTGAGAAACCGGACATGGAACCCTGAGGGACGGTGGCGCACGGCTGGGGGAAGGACTCCGAGTGCATGAGCTACCGGCTGGACTGTGTGTGGAGGAGTTGTTGCACGGAAGTGGCTCTGCGTGTGGCCGATTGATGTTGCAGACCGAGGCTTTGGTTTGGTGTTTTGCAGAGAAACCGTGGTCTTCTGTGAAGAGGGAACCGAGCGGCACTTAGTCTAGGGTTGTAGTTGCTTCATATATATATATAGACCAAAATAGAAAGTAGATCAAACCTAAATAAAAGGGAAGAAAAACATGCACGAAAATGGAAACGAAAATCGTGAACCGTGTGATGCGTGGCGTGAACCCGTGAAACAATTTCTGAAAATGTGAACCCCGTGCATGGGTCCAGTAATGCTGGGTCTTACATCCTCCCCCCCTTAAAAAAAATTCCGTCCTCGGAATTTGCTATAAATTGTCGAAACTCCCATCAAACAGTCGTGGGTATTTATCTCGCATTTCTTCCTCCAACTCCCAAGAAGCTTCACTAATAGCATGATTTTTCCACAACACTTTAACAAAAGGTATAGTTCGAGTCCGTAACACTTGCTCTTTCCTTTCTAAAATCTGAACTGGCTCTTCCGCATACGTCATATCCTCCTGAATCTGAAGTGGTTCATAGTCAATAACGTGCGTCGGGTCGGGAATATATTTCCTCAGCATGGAAATATGAAATACATTATGCACGCCCGCGAGTGCCGGTGGAAGTGCTACTCTATAAGCCACTGGCCCAATCCGGTCAAGAATCTCAAATGGCCCAATATATCTTGGGCTCAACTTGCCCTTCTTTCCAAATCTCATAATTCCTTTCGTAGGTGCTATTCTCAAAAATACTTTGTCTCCAACCTCAAACTCCAATTGGCGGCGACGCTTGTCTGCATAACTCTTTTGTCGGCTTTGAGCTGCTTTCATTCTTGCCCGAACGATATCTATCTTCTCTGTAGTTCGCTGAATAATCTCTGGTCCCAGAAGTTTCCTTTCACCTACTTCATCCCAATACAATGGAGATCTACACCTCCTACCATACAAAACCTCATAGGGTGCCATTCCAATGCTAGCCTGGAAACTATTATTATAAGCAAACTCGACCAACGGTAAATGGTGCATCCAAGTTCCCTTAAAATCCATCACACATGCCCTCAACATGTCCTCCAAGATTTGAATAGTTCTTTCTGACTGTCCATCTGTCTGAGGGTGAAATGCAGTACTGAAATTTAACTTAGTACCCATTGCTTCCTGTAAGCTTCGCCAGAACTTGGAAGTGAAACGAGGGTCTCTATCTGACACAATGGATACCGGTACCCCATGCAACCTCACTATCTCCCGCACATACAATTCAGCTAGTTTGTCCAATTTATAAGAAACTTTAATAGGTACAAAATGAGCAATTTTTGTTAAGCGATCCACAATCACCCATATAGCATCTTGTCCGCTCAAGGCTCTCGGTAGGCCCGTCACAAAGTCCATGGAGATATGCTCCCACTTCCACTCTGGGATCTGGAGTGGTTGAAGTAATCCGGCTGGTCTCTGATGCTCCGCCTTCACCTGTTGGCAAGTTAGGCATTGTTCTACAAATTTAGCAATTTCTCTTTTCATACCATTCCACCAAAAAGACTCTCTCAAGTCCCGATACATCTTGGTACTCCCTGGGTGAACTGTGTATAAGGAACGGTGTGCTTCTTCAAGAATTACTCTTTTCAGTTCTTCATTAGCTGGCACGCATAATCTACCTCTAAATCTTAAAACTCCATCCTCGGAAACGCTAAAGTCAGATCTGTCCCCGTTCCCGACTTCTTCCACTAGCTTCGCTAACTCTAAATCCACCTTCTGAGCAGCTTTGATTCTATCCAATAAGGTTGGTTGAACTATCAAACTGGCCAAGAAGGTACTTGTATCACTAGTGATAACCTCAATACTGGCTCTTTCTAGGTCCATTAACAACCTATGTTGAGTGGTAAGAGTTGCAACTACTGGTCCCACCGCCTTCCTACTTAAGGCGTCGGCTACAACATTAGCTTTGCCTGGGTGATAATTGATGGTGCAGTCATAATCCTTGATCAACTCAAGCCATCTCCTCTGCCTCATATTTAATTCTTTTTGGGTGAAGAAATATTTCAAACTCTTGTGATCCGTATAAATCTCACACTTTTCCCCATACAGATAGTGTCTCCAAATCTTAAGTGCAAAAATGACTGCTGCCAGCTCCAGATCATGCATGGGATAGTTCTGCTCGTACGCTTTCAGTTGGCGTGAGGCATATGCAATAACCTTCCCATGTTGCATCAGTACGCACCCCAAACCAAGCCTTGACGCGTCGCTATAAACTACAAATCCCCCTCTAGCCGTGGGAACTGCTAATACCGGAGCCGTTACTAATCTCCGTTTCAACACCTGAAAGCTTTCTTCACACTTTGTTGTCCATTCAAACTTATTATTTTTCTTGGTGAGTGCTGTGAGAGGAACTGCTATCTTGGCGAAACTGTCAATGAATCGACGGTAATAACCCGCCAATCCCAAGAAACTTCTAACCTCATGCACATTCTTCGGCGTCGGCCAATTAACCACTGCTTCCACTTTTCCCGGGTCCACTGAAATGCCATCTTTCGAAACTACATGCCCCAGAAATGCGATTGAATCAAGCCAAAATTCACACTTCTTCAATTTAGCAAACAACTCTTTGTCTCTGAGTGTCCCAAGTACCAGCCTCAAATGTTCCTCATGCTCGGATTTGCCTTTGGAGTAAACCAATATATCGTCAATGAAAACAACTACAAACTTATCCAAAAATTCATGGAACACTCTGTTCATCAAATCCATAAATACTGCTGGGGCATTAGTCAGGCCAAAAGGCATGACCAAAAACTCATAATGGCCATAACGAGTCCTAAACGCCGTCTTAGCTACGTCCTCTGCTTTGATCTTCAATTGATGGTAACCCGATCGAAGATCAATTTTTGAAAATACCTGAGCGCCCTGGAGCTGATCAAACAGGTCATCTATACGGGGTAGCGGGTACTTATTCTTTATGGTCACACGATTAAGTTCCCTGTAGTCAATACACATCCTCATCGATCCATCCTTCTTCTTCACAAAGAGGACTGGAGCTCCCCAAGGTGATACACTGGGCCTGATAAAACCCTTATCCAACAGGTCTTGCAATTGTTCCTTGAGTTCCACTAACTCCGACGGTGCCATTCGATAAGGTGCTTTTGAAATGGATGCCGTGCCTGGAGCTAGTTCGATAGTAAACTCCACTTCCCGCTCGGGCGGGAGTCCAGGTAAATCTTCTGGGAAAACTTCTGGATATTCTCTTACCACAGGTATCTGCTCTAACTTCAACTCCTCTTTTGGTACTTCTACCACGCAGGTTAAGAATCCCTGACAACCATCTCGTAACAATTTCCCAACTTGAACGGCAGATATGATGGGTGGATGCATCCTCACTTTTGAACCTGAGAATCGAAATTCACTTTCTTTTGGGGGCCTAAATATCACTTCCTTTTTAAAACAGTCTATGCTGGCGTGGTAGCAAGCCAGCCAATCCATACCCAAAATTACATCAAACCCAAACATGTTAAACACTATCAAATCTGCTGGCATCAATCTTCCCTCAATTGATAAAGGACACCCTGGTAGGAACTTGTCACAGACTACCGAATTTCCTGTTGGGGTCGCAACCACCAACTTGGACTTTAACTCTTCAGTTTCTAAGGTGCAAAATCGAGCATAGGTCATGGAAACAAACGAATGTGTCGCTCCCGAATCAAATAGTACAGTGGCATTTTTAGAAAACAAAGAAATAGTACCTGTGGTCATAATCAACATCATTCATGAACTAAAATTTTTAAGTCTAAATCGTAATCCACAAATCAATATCTTAAAAACATAACAAAGAAGTCATACCCGTGATCACATCATTCCTATCCTCAGCCTCACCAGGTGTCAGAGCAAAAACCCTTGCAGGTGCAGTAGTACGCTGCATGTTGCCTCGCGCTGTCCCTTCTATTCTAGGTGGTGGTGGGGGCCTGCTGTTATCCAATCGTAGAGGGCAGTCCCTGAGATAATGGCCCGATCTGTCGCAACGGTAGCATAGTCCCGCTTCCTTCCTGCATACTCCAGTATGTACTCGGTTGCAAGTTCTACATTGATATGCTTGTTGGGTGCCCTGAACCATTCTTTTTCCCGAGCTATTACCTTCATTTCTCTTTTTCCACGCTCCTTGGTCAATACCAGAATGAGGTCCCGAAGAAATAGTCCTCTTCTTCGGATCGTGCAATGCAGCGCTCCTTTGAAGGCTTCGCTCAAAAACTGTGGCCTTATCTACCAATTCTGAGAAATTTCGAATCTGGAAGCCCACTACTCGTTCATAAAGTTTTTCATTTAGCCCTTGTTCGAATTTACGCGCTTTCTTTTCTTCGTCAGGAATCAGATACGCAGCAAAACGGGATAATTCAATGAATCTAGCTGCATATTGGTGCACTGTCATGGATCCCTGCACCAGAGTGGCAAATTCCATTGCCTTGTCCTCTCGAGCCGAGCTTGGGAAAAACCGCTCAAGAAAAATCTGCTTAAAATGCGGCCAACTGACTATTTCTGTTCCCCCTGCTTCTCGGATGGTTCTTTCTGAGATCCACCATCTTTTTGCCTCACCGGTCAGTTTGAAAGTTGCATATGCCACCTTTTGTTCATCTGTGCAGGTTAACACCCGCAATATTTCCTCAATATCTTGCACCCAATCTTCAGCTAAGGTGGGTTCGCCTTTGCCGTCAAATGAAGGGGGGTGCATCCGATTGAACTGTTCTATGTTACCACCTCCTTCATTAGAGTTGCGTTGGCGACCAACGGGATTTTGCGCGAGATCGTCTATTAACTGATGAGCTGCTGCTCGTAGTACTTCAGAAGCACTCGGGTTTGCTCCCCTTTCGTTCTCGTTCACGTTCAAGTCCGACATACTTCGTTCTCGACGACGAGGTGGCATCCTGCAATAAAGAGAAAAGAAGTACGCGCAACAGTAGTAATGATTAGACTCCAAAGTCTAAAACTTTAACGCCATCAATCTATTTAATAAAAGTCTCCAAAGTCAAACCAAACCATAAACAACATGAATTCAACTCATAGACCTACAAAATCCTACACATCAAAGTCATTCCTAAAGTTTGTAAAATTTAAGACCTCGAAAACCTATGATATTCTTCCTCATAACTCACTTCACTATCGCCTCCAATCTGAAAATGATTTCTTAAAGCCTATCTATACTCCATGATCTTACGCTCTATAGTCTGCAGAACCTCAAACCTGGCTCTGATACCAACTGTAACGCCCCGTACCCGAGGGTCCGGAGAGTTAACTCATGTCACTAACAAACCTGTCTCTCCAAGCACTTAAAACTCCAAGGACTTCATGTTTAGCACACAATTCATATTCTTCCAAATAACCATAATAAAACTTCATAAGTTATCATTACAAAACATAAACCAAAAGGGGTCCACAATCTCCCAATAACCTCAAAATATAACAATACATCTTTAGGTGTCAATAGGTCCAAACAACGTGAAGTACTTCAAATGCTTAAGTTAAATCCATCTCCTAATAATGGTACTCTAAAGTACCCAATCCTTCCATCCATATCTAGCCAGCTTCAATTCTATTCCTGACCCCCAGCTGGGAAATCAATATCATCTGAAAATAAATGAAGATAAGGGGGTGAGTTATCAACAACTCAGTAAGCAGAGAACATATACTAGCATGTAAACATGAGCCTTTTCAGAAAGGTCAATATGCAGAAACAAAGCATTTTATTTTTATATGCAGATTTCAGAAAACGTGTTATCAGAAAATCAGAGCGACTTTTCAAACATTTCATACTCAAGTCAACAATTCATATTTGAGGATCCATTTCATATTCAAAAACACTTTGGCATAACATAACTGAACATCTCAATCTTATCATGTCATATCATATACCATGTTTAACCCCCGTGGTAGGGTTGTGCTATCCCCGGTGGCCAAACCAGGCAGTATCATGTGGTGAACTTCCCATTTTTCAATCTCGGAGCCTCGAGTGTGCACACAGGAAAGAACACGTAAAAAGACCACTTTGTTTCCAAAGTGGGTGCACTCATATCATATCATGGTGGTACCAACCATATCACGTGAACAGTATCATCATATCAGAACCATATTCAGAACAGATAAGTATGCCAAAGTTTTATCATATCCATATCATATCAAAACACGTGCGAAACATATTCATATCCTTTTTATTTGATCAAAAACAGATCCATATCATTTCATATCACATGCATAAAAATTTCAATGATATCATATTCGCTCTTTTGCATATTTCAGAAACATGTCAAATATTGCTCATGTCTACACATTTCATGTCAAAAACATTTCTTTTCTCTTTCATATGTATCTCATGAGGGAATGCAAAAACATATACTGAGGTTGTTTTTCACTTTTTCTCTTTAAAACAACATGCACATTTTTTTACAAACCAACCTCAGTTCATTTCTTTTTATGCAAATCCAGCATAGGAACCCCGCTTACCTGGACTTCTTAGCTTTTCGAAAATTTCCTCAATAATGCCGAACCAAAATTAATCGTCGCCTATAAAATAATCACGTAAATTTTCATAAGTCTCCAATCAATCTCATATTTTGATATTCAAGCCTACACTTATAAAATAGTCCATTTTTAATTCGTCAATCTCAAAATTCTCATTATTTTCAACATCACTTTCTAAACTCATCAATATCCGACTTCGACTAAACATTTAATTCTAACTTACTTACAATTGAAGTGTAACTTTAAAATTCCTACTATATAATATAATTATATAAAAAAAATCAAATTCGAGTCTAACTACCCATATCTATAACAGTGAAATTTTAGCTTGCTAAAAACAAAAATCTCCGTCCAATAAAATTACTAAAACAGTTTATCAAACATAATAAATCACGTCTAATAAAATTAGACGGGTTTACCAAAATGACGTATAACTATTTAATCTCAAGTCTTACAAGCTAAAAAAATAATTCACTAGGTTTAAACACTAATCAATAAAATTACGTCTATAGATATAAATCTTGTAGTTCATTGAAAGCCTCTCCAGAAATTAAAGTATGCCTTTAATAATAGGGGTAGAAAGGTCAAACCCGAAACACACCATTCTACCTACTGTATCCTCCGATATATATATACTAAATGTTTCTATTTTAATCACTAATCACAACTACCGAACACAACCTGCAAGGCTCACGCGGGAGTTGCGACAGAACTCACCCACGACCAATCGAGGCAGTGACACCATGGGAGTGCAACGAAGGCTGGGCTGAGTCGGTGATGATGTCCTCGACAGCGTTGCACGGGGAGAGAGATAGAGCTGAAACCGAGAGAGAGTAAACGTGAGATAAGAGGCGAAGGGGGAGATACGGTGAGGGGGTTTCCGTGGCTTACTGAAAGGGCAGAGGTGGCACGCGGTGGACTTATGGTGGTGCGACAACGGCTGGTGGTGAGGATTGCCAAGATGGCAGCACACGGATGGAGGGAGAATTCCTCTGTTTTTAGGCGTGAAAACAGGGGAGAGGCTCTAATCCAGCGGCTGAGAAACCGGACATGGAACCCTGAGGGACGGTGGCGCACGGCTGGGGGAAGGACTCCGAGTGCATGAGCTACCGGCTGGACTGTGTGTGGAGGAGTTGTTGCACGGAAGTGGCTCTGCGTGTGGCCGATTGATGTTGCAGACCGAGGCTTTGGTTTGGTGTTTTGCAGAGAAACCGTGGTCTTCTGTGAAGAGGGAACCGAGCGGCACTTAGTCTAGGGTTGTAGTTGCTTCATATATATATATAGACCAAAATAGAAAGTAGATCAAACCTAAATAAAAGGGAAGAAAAACATGCACGAAAATGGAAACGAAAATCGTGAACCGTGTGATGCGTGGCGTGAACCCGTGAAACAATTTCTGAAAATGTGAACCCCGTGCATGGGTCCAGTAATGCTGGGTCTTACAAATCCTGTTGACTAGAATCAGCCTCAGTTTGCTCATTGTCAGAAGGAATATCTTGATCAAGTTGCTTGTCAATCTTGATTAATAAAAATTCTTGTCTCAAAACTTCGTTCTCAGATTTGAGGTTATTTATTTCAGATCTGAGATCTACAATTTCTTTTTTGACAGAATTTATTTTAAATTGTAAATCAGAAACAAAAATATCCTTGGGTTTTTTCTTTTGAAATCTTTCCAAGGTTTCTTGAAAATTAATCATTTGGTTAGAAGTTTCTGGATCCTGACGAACCATCATCTTCTTAAGCTTAAGAAGGTATTCTTCTTTGAGCTCAGGATTAGTAATTTGTGAAATCAGGGTTAGCAAAAGATTTTCCTGTTCTTCAGCCTTAGTTAGGACATTGATTGTCTTATCTGGAGGCTTGCAACAAGTAGAGTTACAATTGCAACCTAGCTTTAAATCAGAGGGATCAGGAGTAGCAGTTTCAGAGTGATATTCTGAATCACTAGAACTGTACTCAAGCATCTCCGATGATGAAGATGATTCTATTTCTAGGAGTCGAAATAGTTCTTCTTTATCATAGTGATTAATATCCATCTGGTTAAGCTTCTTTTTAAAAGCTTTGGCTTTCTTGGGACATTTATTAGCAAAATGCCCAGTCTTGCCGCATTTAAAACATTTTCTAGAAGAAACATCTTTTGGTTCTTTTTTCTTGGAAAATAATTTGGAAAAGGGTTTTTTGTATGGTTTTTTGTAAAATTCATCACGGGGTTTTCTCCTGGAACCACCATGAGGTTTAACAGTTTTATGCTTTCTTTTAGATGGAGCAATACTAGGAAGACCGAATTGTTCACAGAATGTGCCCATTTCGTATTTGGCCTTTTTACTATTTCTCATCTGTTCTTGAAGCATTCTTTGATCATGACACATGCTAATGCCAAGTTTCTTAACAATGCTGAAAATATCACCATAAGTGTAATTTTCATAGTTAAGAAGCCCAGAGGCATCAATAAGTTCTTCTTTGACTTTATAGGCAAATAGACGAGGTAATCCGTCAATAAATTTCTCCTTCCAATAAGACTTCTGACTATCATCCCGAAGCATTACTCGAGAAATAAAAACATCTTGGTACCATCTATAATCAGATATCTGATGACATTTTAGATTATTTAACTGGTCGCTGACGCGGCTAGTTATATTGGATGGTGTACCAATAAAGTGTTTTAAAATAGTGTAAATCAAAGTGTTAACACCATCAGGATGTGCCATCCCAATAGTCTCATAAAAAATAGGAGACCCATCTTCATTGTGTTTTACCGCATGTTGAATGGTTTCTCTAGCATCATTGGTGAGGTATTTGTCCCACCAATTTCTTAAAACACCAGTAAAACCTTGTGTTAAAATTCTGACAATATCTAGTTGTCTAATGTTATTGTTGACATAAGCATTTGCAACCATAGACATTTTACTCATGGTATTGATGATTTCTTGTTCTGAAAATCCATCAATATTCCATTCGTAAACTTTGTCAGCAGAGTAAGAAGATTGGTTTTGGAAAACTTTTGCTTCAAACTGTAAATCAGGAGGAGTAGGTCTGGAATACCAATTCTTCGTTAGACTCATAGGCTTGGGTCCTTTTGAAGAAAATCTGGCAATTTCCAAGTTTTGAAAATTCTTTTCAATTAAATCAATATCCTTATCCTCAGAGGATTCATCGTTAGATGATTCTTCTGAATTTTCAACAAGAACAACTTCCTTTCCATTACTGTTAAGAGTATTGGTAGAAGGTTGGTCTTTCTTTAGATCAGCAATCATTTGATCAATTTTTTCCAAAGTTTTGGCTTGAGTATTTTGAAAATTTATTTTAGGCCAATCTTCTGGTAAACTGATCAAAGGTTTTTCAATCCTTTTCTTCAACTGATCTTTGGAGAGATCCAAAGGATGTTCAAGTTTAAAAACAGGATTTGAAGTAAAAATAGATTTTTTAACCTTTTCTTCAATTCGATCTAACTGTTCTCCGATCGTATGAAGAGCAAGATTTGTAAAATTGTTTTGAGAAATAATCTTTTTTGTTTCTTTAAGAATCTCGTCTTTTTCCGGATCTTTCGAAACAATTTTAGAAAGTTTAAAAGGAGTAGCAGGTACTTGAGTACCTTTGAAAGGAATTAAAACAGTCTCCAATGGAGGATGAGTAGCCTGAACTACTGTCTTTCCATCTTCCTTGACAAAATCATTTTTAACCACATTTAAAGTATTTTTAGAAACATAAGTGTTTTCAGCAAAATCAAGAAGAGAAATATGCTGTTGGAGCCTATTCATTTCTTATTTCCATTTGCGTTTAACACGCTGTTTTTCTAAATCAGAAAACTTTGCAAGATAGGCTTTACGCCTTTGCTTATTTTCTGGTGCAGCAAAATCATTCAAAAGAGCAACTAAATCAATTTCAAAAGGTCTATTCAGAACAGTCAGACTGTGATGAATAGGTGCAATAGGGGCTTGCATATCCGAAGCTGTTGGAGACGTAGAAGAGTTATCTTCTTTGTCTGCTTCTTCATTTATTCTTTTGACCTTTAGAAGATCCAGCTCCTTTTGCTGAGTAAAAAGCAGAAGTAACTTGAGAGGATGTAGACAATCCTTCCAATTTTAAAGCAGGTTTAACAGGTTGAACTGTTCGTACAGAATCTTCAAGGAATTGGTTAAGTTTAAGATCATCCCTTGGATTGTTTTAAATAGAGTCAACAAAACTAGATCTGGAGCCAGCAAAAGAATTTCTTCTCTTACTTGGGGCTTCTGATCGATTAAAAGAAATTTTAACAGTTCCATTCAAATATTGTTGGATGATGTCAACATCAGCATCCGGAACAATATTTCTAGGAGGCATAGGTATTTCTTGTTCCAAAGTCCATTCAGTAGGAAGGGTTATATCTTCCCAATAAATCCTTTTTGGAACCTTAATATCCACATCTGAAGAACTACTCTGGATTAGTAGAGTATGTTTTCTAGAAGGTTTTGCAATGACTTTTGGATCTAAATTCGTTTTTAAAAGACGATAATAAATCCTGAAAATTAAAGCAAGAGGTTTACTTCCTTCAAGCATTTGATAACCTGAAGTCAGTATATTTAAAATTAAACATTGTAAAATATGTTTGTCTGTTAGAGACAAAGTTAAATTCGGAAAACAATCAAAATGTACTGGTCCTTCCGAAAGGGAGGACTGAATCATACCGAGAATGCTATCCTCAAATTTGAGGAATCTGCCATCTCGTAAACAGAAAAGAACAGAAGCGTTGATGCCTAACCTGGTTAAAGGTTTAGCAGCAACTTGAACAGAACCTATGTGTATATACTTATATCCCTGGGAAATGTATTTTTGAATGTCACTATCTTTAAAAAGATGACATTTTTCCTGGGATTTAGATATACTGTAAGTTTGTTCGACTGTCCGAACATTCAAAGTTTTTAAAAAAGTCTTTTTAAACTAAGTGGTTGTATAAATAAAATTTGGATCAATCTCTGGGATCTTTCACGATCTCAGAGCAGGAGATAGCTCTCTCCATAAGAGCAATCTTCTTCATTGACAATATCAGTAGGCAAAGCTGTCCTGGAACTAACTGAGGAATTAGATCTTCCCCACATTCGCCTATGTTTGTCCTCCATCTACAGGGTGGATATCATCTCTCTTTCCTGGGAACTTACCGTTTGAGGGGCTACCCTAACTGAACCACTAATTGCCCAACACGCCCACCTAGGCTTCACACGGGACTTACCTGGATTCCTTTGAGCTACTCTGGCCCGATCCTAAACACAGGGTACAAGAAACAAACTCGCACCGCATAGAAAGAAATCAAACAAAAAAAAATGCAAAGGAAAATCAAATTCACAGCAGATAGATGAGCAAATTCAAAGCAAATTCAAACAAGATGAGCATCGATATGGACCAAGTAATCAAGTACCATCTTCAAGTTTGGCTCATTAGAATTTGGTGTAGAAGTGGATGGTGCCGAGCTAGATGGCTGAAAGCTGGATGGCCTAGAACTGATACTAATAATTTTGGGAAGAGCTAGTCATGAGCTAGTGCAAATCTTTCGCATAAAGGGACAAGTCCACATATGAAAATTTCAATTCCGTTTCCTCATGCCCTCAATAATGCTCGTTCTCAACTTTATCGATCTCTTCCTCTTGAAGGCTCAACATTTCCATATTTTGGTTTGGCTAAGGATAAGAAAAGAACAAATAAAAAAGGGAATCACGGATCTAGCTAGATATATTCTTAGATTAAAATCATGTTAAATCAAGGGTCCTCATTAGATTAAAATCATGTTAAAATCATGAATCTTCAACTTCAATCAATTTAGGCTGTTAATATAATTTAAATAATTAAATTAATACTTTTCCATTGTTAAACTGACACCTGATCAGGGTAGATCATGTAAGATATAATTAAACTTAACCGATTAATTATCGGTGGTTAATAATTAATTTTTTTATTTTTTTCCTGGTTTTAGAATTAATGGTAAACATGCACGCACTAAAGAGTATATATATGATGATATCTTTCACTTCATGATGTGTATATTTTTTTTTCTTTTTCTAATCATTATTATGTTATTTTTATATAGCTAATTTTTAATTAAAATTTTTTTGGGGATCATCAATCATATTGTAATTGTTTTATGAACAAGAAGATAGGGTATCCAAGTATATAGTAGTACTCTAGAATCATTGGCGTGGGACATAAAACCCCCGCTAGCTCTTTAATTAGAGATACCCTTCCCACTTCATGTGATATCCTACCTGTAACATCGAGGGACCCTTATAATGTACGCAAACTGAGCATAAAGTATTTATGCTTGGAAGTGGATATGGGAATTAATATACCCTTCATGATATGGTAGAATTTTATTTATTTGCACCGTTTTGTATTTAGCTAGCAATCTCTCACCCCCTGGAAGTCCTCAAGTTTGGGAATTACCATCATCCCTTAATAAACCTTATCAAAAGCTCAAGATGATTATAGGTTTTGGTATTCCAAAATATGAAGTTAAAGCCAAGTCTGGTTACTTGTTTCGTCATTAATATTTGAATTGTAGCGTTGAAGTGCATTTAGATACTCATTTAATTAGATCTAGGATTGTTCATCCGGGTTCCGGCCTGGGAACTCGGGTATACCCAGATCGGAATCTGGACCGAGTTAGCTCGGGTCAGACCCGGTCCAGAACCCGAAACTTTTTTTTTTTTTTTCATTACAATCATAATTTTATAGAAGGAAGATTAATTTTGAGTAATAAAATAAGTTCCAATTAATGACTGGGAGCATTTTCTTGGATATACTGCAAACAGTACGGCGGTATGCAATGCAATAGAAGGAAATGGGACTGATGAAGATGCCCTGACTCGTGCATGTGACTATAACGAGGGCAGAGAGACCTGAAGGACATCAATAAACTTTACTAGCAGAGGAACAGTGTTGTCAAGGACATTAGTTTAAGGGTGCAGTAAATGGGAATTGACTCTTGAGTCTCTGATCTAAGGCATCAATTGAGAAATTGTACAAATTGGCATCAAATTACACAATATATATATATATATATATATATATATATATCAGCATTCAATGCAAAAAATCGGGTACTGAGTTTCAAACTTGGTACCCAGACCGGGTGTATCCGGATTTTGCAACTCAGGTCCGTCCCAGATTTGTTCTGGGTCAGAACCTGGAATTGAAACCCAGTTTTCCGATCTGGATGAACCGTCATAATTAGATATTTATCATCCAAATCTTAGTCATACGTACATTTTTCTGTCATAGCTAGGCATAGGGACTAATATATGAAGTAATCAATAGGCTAGCTAGCTGATCCCATTGTAAAGGATCAATCTAGTAGAGTAGCTGTCGACCCATATCATCCTGAAGCTGCTAGCTACGGCGTTGGAGCGCATCTCCAAGCTCTTTGGTACTATGGCCGAGATGGTGGTGTTACATGCGTTATTCAACAGCAGTAGTTATCAATAGTAGGAGCATATTAGTTGAGAAGTATAGTAGCAGTAAGAGATCATTACAATAGGGGACTCTAGCAGCAGTTGTTATCAACTTATTATTCATAACCTTATCACCTATCAACTATTTATTATTTATCCTTAAATGTAGGGAGTTTAGCTAGTTAACGAGTTGTTATGTTGGTTATTGCCATCTACAGTGTAGGTCTATTGTCTATTTAATTATATGCCATTAATGAATAAAGACGTTGGTTTGTCAATTTGTTAATCTAGTACTGTGTGGGTTCCTGGTTAATACATTGAAGAGAGTCAAGGTACATAACAATGGCATCCAGAACTAGGCTACCTGAATAATTGGGAGGCTTGGTTTCCCTCAAAAGAAACTAGAAATTAAGGAGGTCCAGTTTCCCTCAAATGAAACCAGAAATACCAGAGTGCACAAGAGCCACCCAACCATAGCTCGACAAAAGAACAAACCCGTACTTTTTCGAGATTTTTTCATTGTTTCTCATTGTTTTTCATTGAGTTTTCACTATTCAATAGAGCAGAGGATCCAACAAGCTGTGCATGTTTGGTGGAACAATTTTTTGCATACCAAAGGACACTGCTTGAAGAAAGGGTGGCAGTAGCCACTTTCCACCTAGAAGGAGAAGCCTAGCTTCGGTTACAACTCCTAAAACAGGAAGGAAAAGAGATAACTTGGGAGGAGCTCTTGAGATGGTTGCATGCACGTTATGGACCTGCTCAACTATTTGATCCATTTGGTGAGTTTACGAACCTGAAACAAGAGAGTTATGTATGCGAGTTCCAAAGCCAATTTGAAACACTGTTGACCAAGATAGGATTTCTCTTGCCTCAAAGATAGGCCAATGTGTGCCTTATGGAATCTATTAAACCAGATGTGATCGCAGTGAGGCTAGTAAGGCACACGTGGGGGACAAATGAAGATAGCGATGCTTGTCAAATGATTAATGTAACGCCCCGTCCCCGAGGGTCCGGAGAGTTAACTCATGTAACCTGATAATCAACTTTAACAAAGTTAAAGTATTTCCAAATTCAAGAATAAATATTTCCAAAACTTCAAATCAAACGTAAATACTTCAAATCAATAAACCATATAAACTCATTTATCCAATTTTCAATCCAATAACCCAAATAAAATATCAACTCTTCTTCATGTCTCAAATAACAAACTAGAAATAAGCTAACATTGACATAAGTCTCCATAAACCACCTAAATCCATTGAAGCCAACTTAAGAAAATATAAATAACTTCCAACATCAGCACTAATACCACGAGATACCCAACAACAATTCATTGCCAATCTTCTCTATAAACTCTAATACTGATCCTCAGCTGAACCATCAATGTCATCTGAAATATTATGAAGATTAACGGGGTGAGTTATCAACAACTCAGCAAGTAGAGAGCATATACTAGCATGTAAACATGAGCATTTATAACATTTGATAAGCAGAACAAAACATTTTCTTTCAGAATGCAGAAAACAACATATTTTCTTTCGTAATACATAAACCAAACCTGGTACAAAAACATTAGAGCGAAATTTCCAGAAAAATAAACTTATTCCCAAAAAGAAAATCGAAAATCTGTTGGCACTTCCAAACTGAAACATTATAATCATATCATCTCTTAGTATCACATCGGGACAAATACCACGTTTAACCCCCGTGGCAAGGTTATAAACCACCATTATACCCGTGGCTGGGCCATATTCCATGTTTCACCCCTGTGGTAGGGTTATAAACCACCTTTATATCCGTGGCGGGGCCGTATACCATGTTTCACCCCCGTGGTAGGGTTATAAACCATCATTATACCCGTGGCTTGGCCTTAACAGAAAACAGAACATATATCATCTGAATCAGATCACAATCATATATAGAATTAGAACTTCATGCCAAGGTTTTCAGATGACACATCATACCCAAACAAAATACTTTATAGCTTTAGATCACTTCACATGTTCGAGATAAACAGAATCAAAATATTTTCATTTGTTCATAACAAAACTTTTAGATTTTCACATTCGCTATTTTGCATAGTTCAGAAACAAAATGCACAAAACTAGCTCATGTCTACACCAGTCATGACAGAAAAATACTTTCTCTTATATTGAATTTATGCATATGCAGAATAAACATCTGAGGTTGTTTTCAGATCATTTCCTTTAAAAAAGAAACATGTTTATTTTCAAAGTTAATCTCGTTTTATTTCTTGTATGCAAAACTAGTATATGAACCCCGCTTACCTGAATTCTTCGTATTATCAACACCTTGAGTCGGAACTCTAGTAGTAACACCACCTAAACAAAACATATATCCAACATTTAATAACCAATCTAGTAAGCTACTATTTATTGAGTAATAAATCAAAACAGTTCATTCACAACTCAATAACTATCATAACAATTAAACCCGAACAACTCTCTCTTCAAACCATTCGCATTTAAAACCCAAACCAGCCACCTTTTATTAACGTCGAACCAACCATAATCACTTCCAAAACCAACAACAACAACTCCAATGATTAAAACATAACCCAAACCAAACTTCACCTCCAACCTTCGAATAAAAATTTTCAGTGCAAGCATCAATATTCTAGTCATTCAACAATTCAAGACTTGCATAAAAGTCCAATACAACTAGCTCAAAACACCCATAAATTTACACCAAATTGTCTCAATTAATAGCCCAAAACAATCTCACAACGCCTTTCGAAAAAC
The DNA here is from genome assembly GCA_022457165.1 of Juglans mandshurica. Lineage (NCBI taxonomy): Eukaryota > Viridiplantae > Streptophyta > Magnoliopsida > Fagales > Juglandaceae > Juglans > Juglans mandshurica. The sequence continues at coordinate 8,172,847 of CM039625.1, forward strand.
ATACTCCTCAACTTCAAAATTCCATCACCCTTCGCCACAATCCAACATATAAAACATCAACCCAAATTAAATGTCACAGAATCCTCTACTGAAAACGCTAGTGGTTTGCGTAGAGAAGGATTAATGTCTGAGTGTATGCACGGCAAGCCAAGACAGTGTGTGTGTGTGTGCGATTGACAAACCGAAGGAAGGAAAAAAAAAATAAAAGGGGATCTATGGAGTGTGTAACAGCAAGGTATATGATTAAGAGAAAATAAATTCAGTGAGTGGGCGGGAGTTACCGAAAAGAGATTCAAGAACCTAGAGGAAGAAATCCAACCACGGTACCCAGACTTTCGGTACCCACAAATATGCTGCAAAGTGCCAAAGCCCAAACAAAAATAACTCACGAACTGTTGGTGAAGACAGAAAAAAGAAACAGAAAATGAAAGAGGGGACGATAGCTCACCTTCGAAGAACCAGAATGTCGAGACCCACGGAACCAGAAACGCCAACCAAGGTGAACCAAAAGTCTGCGCAAGAGAGATTCTGAGTAGTTCGAAATTGTGGTGAAGGAAACACTTCAAGTACGGAACCGAAATTAAAACCGTGGAGACGTGGGGAGCAGTTGCACGGAAATGAAAGATTCGCGGAACTGCAGAGTAGAGGAACCTAGCGGAAAAGAAAAACAGTGCAGGAGCAAAAGGGAAATTAATCCTTCCCAAAACGACGCCGTCCGTCTCTCATCAAGTGCTCGTGGGCTGGGCTTCATGCATCCGGGCTGACTTCAAGAAGACTGGGCTTAGAGCCCGAGTAGTACATTCTCCCTCCCTTATAAAAATTCCGTCCTTGGAATTTGTCACAAGTTATTAAGATCACTGACGAACAAATGTGGGTACCTGACTTGCATTTCTTCTTCTAATTCCCAAGAGGCTTCACTGATAGAATGATTATTCCATACCACTTTAACCAATGGAATAGTCCGATTTCGTAGTACTTGGTCTTTTCTCTCAACAATCCGTAACGGCTCTTCTGTATAAGTCAGATTTTTCTAAAATTGAAGAGGCTTGTAATCAATAACGTGGGTGGGGTTATGTACATACTTCCTCAGCATAGATACATGAAATACATTGTGTACACCTGAGAGTGCTAGTGGTAAGGCTACTCTGTAAGCCACTGGTCCATTCCGATCAAGAATCTCAAATGGCCTGACGTATCTAGGGCTCAACTTGCCCTTCTTTCCAAATCTCATAACCCCTCTCATGGGTGCAATCCTCAAGAATACCTTATTCCCAACCTCGAACTCTAATTGGCGACGACGGTTATCTGCATAGCTTTTCTGATGACTCTGAGCTGCTCTCATTCTAGCTCGAATGGTCTCAATCTTCTCTGTTGTCTTCTGTATGATTTCTGGACCCAAAATTTGTCTTTCTCCCACCTCGTCCCAATATAAAGGAGATCTACACTTCCTACCGTAAAGTGTTTCATAAGGTGCCATCTCAATGCTTGCTTGGTAACTGTTATTATAAGCAAACTTGACCAAAGGCAAGTGTCGAATCCAGGTTCCTTTAAAATCCAGCATACATGCTCTCAACATGTCTTCCAAAATTTGAATGGTCCTTTCCGACTGACCATCTGTCTGTGGGTGAAATGCTGTGCTGAAATTTAACTTAGTGCCCATGGCCTCTTGTAAGCTTCGCCAAAATTTCGAAGTGAAACGATGATCCCTATCCGACACAATGGACACTGGTACCCCATGCAACCTCACTATTTCCTGTATATATAGCTCGGCTAGTTTCTCCAACTTATAAGAAACTTTGATAGGTACAAAGTGAGCTGTCTTCGTCAAGCGGTCTACTATCACCCAAATTGCATCCTGTCCTGTAAGTGTCCGTGGAAGGCCTGTAACAAAGTCCATAGAAATATGCTCCCATTTCCATTCTGGAATCTGAAGTGGTTGTAATAACCCTGCTGGTCTTTGGTGTTCTACTTTCACCTGTTGGCAAGTTAGGCACTGTGCCACAAATTGAGCAATCTCTCTCTTCATGCCCTCCCGCCAAAAAGACTCTTTCAAATCTCGATACATTTTTGTACTACCTGGATGAACTGTGTAAGGGGAGCGGTGCGCTTCTTCAAGGATAAGTCTTTTTATTTCAACATTGTCCGGTACACAACATCTATTTCTAAACCTTAACACTCCATCTTCAGAAACATTAAACTCAGGTTTATCCCCTTTTTCTACTTCTTCGATTAATCTCCCCAACTTAGAATCTTCTTTTTGGGCGAGCTTAATTCTGTCTATCAAAACTGGTTGAACTATTAAACTGGCTACCAATGCCTGCTGGTCACCCACAACCACTTCAATACTAGCTCTTTCCAAGTCCATTAATAAGTGGGGCTGAGTGGTAAGAGTTGCAATTGCTGGTCCCATTGGCTTCCTACTAAGTGCATCAGCTACAACATTAGCTTTGCCTGGGTGGTAGTTAATGTTGCAGTCGTAATCCTTGACTAGTTCGAGCCATCTCCTTTGTCTCATATTCAGTTCTTTCTGAGTGAAGAAGTACTTCAAACTTGTGATCCATGTAGATTTCGCACCTTTCACCATATAAATAATGCCTCCAGATTTTAAGTGCAAAGACAACAGCGGCCAACTCCAAATCATGCGTTGGGTAATTTTGTTCATATGTCTTCAGTTGCCGAGAAGCGTATGCTATTACCTTTCCGTGTTGCATCAGTACGCACCCCAAACCCAAACGCGAAGCGTCACTATAAACCACAAATCCTCCTCTTTTGGTAGGGACTGTTAGAACTGGAGCTGTCACCAATCTCTTCTTCAGTTCTTGGAAGCTTTCCTCACATTTTTCAGTCCATACATACTTGTTGTTCTTCCTAGTAAGGGCGGTAAGGGGAACCGCTATTTTTAGAAATTGTCTATAAATCGACAGTAATAACCAGCCAAACCCAAGAAACTCCTAACTTCATGCACATTGGTTGGTTGAGTCCAGTTAACTATTGCTTCAATTTTTCCGGGGTCTACAGAAATACCATCCCTTGAGACTACATGTCCCAAAAATGCAATAGACTCAAGCCAAAACTCACACTTCTTCAACTTAGTAAATAATTTCTTATCCTTGAGTGTCCCTAGTACTTGTCTTAGATGGTCTTCGTGTTCAGCTTTGCTCTTGGAGTAGATTAATATATCGTCAATAAACACCACTACAAATTTATCCAAGAACTCATAAAATACTCGATTCATCAAGTCTATAAATACTGCTGGGGCGTTGGTTAAACCAAAAGGCATGACTAAAAATTTATAGTGGCTGTACCTGGTCCTGAAAGCTGTCTTAGGTACATCCTCTGCCTTGATCTTTAATTGATGATAACCCGATTTGAGATCAATCTTAGAGAATATCTGTGCACCTTGCAACTGATCAAATAAATCATTGATGCGGGGCAACGGATATTTATTCTTTATGGTCACTCGATTCAGTTCCCTGTAGTCTATACACATCCTCATTGTCCCATCCTTCTTCTTCACAAACAAAACTAGAGCTCCCCAAGGGGACACACTAGGTCTGATGAAACCTTTGTCTAATAAGTCTTGCAACTGTTCTTTGAGCTCGGCTAACTCTGATGGCGCCCTTCGATAAGGGGCTTTGGAAAAAGGCGTCGTGCCTGGGGCTAATTCAATAGCAAACTCTACCTCCCACTCAGGTGGTAATCCAGACAAATCTTCAGGAAAAACTTCCGGATATTCCCTCACAATAGGAATCTCTTCTAGTTTCAATTCTTCCTTTGGTTCATCCACCACAAAAGCCAAATACCCTTGACACCCATCACGTATTAACTTATCAACCTGAAAAGCAGAAATAATTGATGGAGGAGTACGCACCCTGGAACCCATAAACCGAAGTTCCCCATCTTCCGGGAACTTGAACACCACTTCCCTTCTAAAACAATCAATACTAGCATAACTAGAAGCTAACCAATCCATTCCCAAAATCACATCAAACCCAATCATAGGAAAGACTATCAAGTTAGCTGGCATTTCCTTCCCGCTAATAGTTATTGGACACTTGAGTATAATCTTGTTACAAGTCACTATATCACCTGTTGGGGTTGAGACCCTCAAATTGTAGTCCATCTCATCAGCATAATGGGGCACAACTTAACATAATCCATTGAAATAAAGGAGTGGGTAGCCCCTGAGTCAAATAAAACAGTAGCCTTATTGAGAAATAAGGGAATAATTCCTGGTTTACATCATATAATCCATAGAGATAATAAGATAAAAAAAAAATCCTTAATTCTCAACATAATATGTTTAAGAGACGGTCAGAAAATTATACCTATGATGACATCATCCTTGTCCTCAGCTTCTCCCGGTGTCAAAGCAAATACCCGTGCTGGTACAGTCCTCCGCTGATTGTTGCTTGGTTATTTGGCCTAAAGTTTTGAGGTGGGTTGAGACTTCTATTGTTCTCCGCAAGCAATGGACATTCTCTAATGATGCCCATCCTTATCGCATTTGAAACATGATCCCACTTCCTTTCTGCACTCCCCTTGGTGTATGCGGTTACAGAACTTACAGGGGTTAGAGGTATGATTTCCCTGTATCTGTCTCTGACTTGAACTGCTCCCCTCATTTCTCTTTTTCCATTGCCCTTGATCCGAACTAGGGAATCCTTGTGGAGCAGCTCTCTTCCTATGTTCTTGCAATTCAGCAACCCTCTTGAGATTCTGCTCAACTAGCATCGCCTTGTGTACTAATTCTGAAAAATTCTGAATTTGTAGGACCATCACTCGTTCATAAATCCTGTAGTTCAAACCTTCCACAAACTTCCTAGTCTTTTTCTCCTCATCAGGAATCAAGTATGCGGTGAAGCGTGATAATTCAGCAAACCTTGCAGCATACTGCCGCACAGTCATGGTCCCTTGCACCAAGTTGGTGAACTCTCGAGCTCTAGCTTCCTTATCAGCCTTAGGGAAAAATTGATCAAAAAAATTCTGCTTGAATTGAGCCCAAACAAATACTCCAATCCCCTCAGCTTCCCTGATAACTTTTTCAGAATGCCACCATCTCTTCACTTCTCCAGTTAGTTTGAAAGCTGCGAATCGGACTTTTTGCTGATCGGTGCACTCCAAAATACTAAATATTTCTTCAATGTCTTGTATCCAATCTTCCGCAGCGTTCGCATCGCCTCTTCCATCAAAGATGGTAGGATGCGTTCGATTAAATTGTTCAAACATGCAACCCCCATCGTTGTCGTTTTCGTTCAAATCTTCAAGAGTTCGAACTCGACGACGAGCAGCCATCCTGAAAGTTTAAACTTGGTAAAACATTGTAAAATAATAAAAATGAAAATACCGTGTAAATAGAATAATTTAATAAGATAAATAAAATATGCATAGAAACACATATACATATATATATATATATATCAGATAACTATGTAAGTCCGACATCACTTAATACACACGTATATCACTAGAATCTAAAACCTCAAAGTTCCGAATTCAATTCCTAACATCAGCCAGGTCTAAAACCTCAAATCCCATCAAAATCAATCATAAGGTTCTTGGAACCCAAACTTAAATATCTACATAACCATCCTTATAGTCCTCCAGTTCCTATATTGAAATTTTCACTTCTTATGATCTAAACCTCCATGGTCTACAGTATGCAGAATTCTAACCTGGCTCTGATACCAACTGTAACGCCCCGTCCCCGAGGGTCCGGAGAGTTAACTCATATAACCTGATAATCAACTTTAACAAAGCTAAAGTACTTCCAAATTCAAGAATAAATATTTCCAAAACTTCAAATCAAATGTAAATACTTCAAATTAATAAACCATATAAACTCATTTATCCAATTTTCAATCCAACAACCCAAATAAAATATCAACTCTTCTTCATGTCTCAAATAACAAACTAGAAATAAGCTAACATTGACATAAGTCTCCATAAACCGCCTAAATCCATTGAAGCCAACTTAAGAAAATATAAATAACTCCCAACATCAGCACTAATACCAGGAGATACCCAACAACAATTCACTGCCAATCTTCTCCATAAACTCTAATACTGATCCTCAGCTGAACCATAAATGTCATCTGAAATATTATGAAAATTAACGGGGTGAGTTATCAACAACTCAGCAAGCATAGAGCATATACTAGCATGTAAACATGAGCATTTATAACATTTGATAAGCAGACCAAAACATTTTCTTTCAGAATGAAGAAAAAACATAATTTCTTTCGTAATGCATAAACAAAACTTGGTACAAAAACATTAGAGCGAAATTTCCAGAAAAATAAACTTATTCCCAAAAAGAAAATCTGTTGGCACTTCCAAACTGAAACATTATAATCATATCATCTCTTAGCATCACATCGGGACAAATACCACGTTTAACCCCCGTGGCAGGGTTATAAACCACCATTATACCCGTGGCTGGGCCATATTCCATGTTTCACCCCTGTGGTAGGGTTATAAACCACCATTATATCCGTGGCGGGGCCGTATACCATGTTTCACCCCCGTGGTAGGGTTATAAACCATAATTATACCCGTGGCTGGGCCGTATATCATGTTTTATCCCCGTGGTAGGATGATAAACCACCATTATACCCGTGACTGGGCCTTAACAGAAAACAGAACAGATATCATCGGAATCAGATCACAATCATATACAGAATCAGAACTTCACGCCAAGGTTTTCAGATGACACATCATATCCAAACAAAATACTTTATAGCTTTAGATCACTTTACATGTTCGAGATAAACAGAATCAAAATATTTTCATTTGTTCATAACAAAACTTTTAGATTTTCACATTCGCTCTTTTGCATAGTTCAGAAACAAAATGCACAAAACTAGCTCATGTCTACACCAGTCATGACAGAAAAATACTTTCTCTTATATTGAATTTATGCATATGCAGAATAAACATCTGATGTTGTTTTCAGATCATTTCTTTTCAAAAACAAACATGTATATTTTCAAAGTTAACGTCATTTTATTTCTTTTATGGAAAACTAGTATATGAACCCCGCTTACCTGACTTCTTCGTATTATCAACACCTTGAGTCGGAACTCTAGTAGTAACACCACCTAAACAAAACATATATCCAACATTTAATAACCAATCTAGTAAGCTACTATTTATTGAGTAATAAATCAAAACAGTTCCTTCACAACTCAAAAACTATCATAACAATTAAACTCGAACAACTCTCTCTTCAAACCATTCGCATTTAAAACCCAAAACTGTCACCTTTTATTAACGCCGAACCAACCATAATCACTTCCAAAACCAACAACAACAACTCCAATGATTAAAACATAACCCAAACCAAACTTCACCTCCAACCTTCGAATAAAACTTTTCAGTGCAAGCATCAATATTCTAGTAATTCAACAATTCAAGACGTGCATAAAAATCCAATACAACTAGCTCAAAACACCCATAAATTTACACCAAATAGTCTCAATTAATAGCCCAAAACAGTCTCACAACGCCTTCCGAAAAACATACTCCTCAACTTCAAAATTCCATCACCCTCCGCCACGATCCAACATATAAAACATCAACCCAAAATAAATGTCACAGAATCCTCTACTGAAAATGCTAGTGGTCTGCGTAAAGAAGGATTAATGTCTGAGTGTATGGACGGCAAGCCAAGACAGTGTGTGTGTGCGCGATTGACAAACAAAAGGAAGGAAAAAAAATAAAAGTGGATCTATGGAGTGTGTAACAGCAAGGTATATGATTAAGAGAAAAGAAATTCAGTGACTGGGCGGGAGTTACCGAAATGATATTCAAGAACCCAGAGGAAGAAATTCAGCCACGGTACCCAGACTTTCAGTACCCACAAATATGCTGCAAAGTGCCAAAGCCCAATGAAAAATAACTCACGAACTGTTGGTGAAGACAGAAAAAAGAAACAGAGAAGGAAAGAGGGGACGATGGCTCACCTTCGAAGAACCAAAATGTCGAGACCCACAGAACCAGAAACGCCAGCCAAGGTCAACCGAAAGTCTGCGCAAGAGAGATTCTGAGTAGTTCGAAATTGTGGTGAAGGAAACACTTCAAGTGCGGAACCGAAATTAAAACTGTGGAGACGTGGGGAGCAGTTGCACGAAAATGAAAGATTCGTGGAACTGCAAAGTAGAGGAACCTAGCAGAGAAGAAAAACAGTGCAGGAGCAAAAGGGAAATTAATCCTTCCCAAAACGACGCCGTCCGTCTCTCATCAAGTGCTCGTGGGCTGGGCTTCATGCATCCGGGCTGACTTCAAGAAGACTGGGCTTAGAGCCCGAGTATTACAATTAAATCCCCAACAGAGCTTCGAGAATGGTGAGAAAAAGGCTTGTGCTTCAAATGTAATGAGAGGTATGGGCCAATACACAAGTGTAAAAGGTTGTTCGTGATTGAAGCATGTTAAGAAGAGGATGAAGATGGAGATATTGAGATGGAAGAGAATGGAAGTGAGAGTGAGGCTGAATCAATGATATCTTTGCATGCTATATTAGGCATAGAAGCATTGAAAACCATGAGAGTGTAATTGATCTTGAGTCAATGGTGATTTAGAAAAAAGTAGGGATTTCTCCCAACTTCATGAACAAGGAAATTGTAGATTGTTTGGGGTTAAAATCTAATTCGGAGGGAAGTCTTGACGTCCTGGAGGCGTTGAGGGAGAAAATGGAAAATCTTTGGCTAATGTCACCAGGGGTAACTCTAATTGTACAGGGGTTTACCTTTATTATTGATATATAGATACATATATATATATATATATATATGTGTGTGTATGTATGTATTGGCTTTAGTGGGGTTTGAAGTATGGTGCTAGGAGTACATTGTCTTCAAAAAGCAGGGTTAATATTGCGGGATTTTTACAAATTAGAGTGGATTTTCAATGTTATGGGAAGTACATCAAGTTGAAGGAAATTAAGAGCTCAAAGAAAAAAAGAGGGAGTTGACTCATGGAAATAAAGAGGAGGAGAGATTGTTACTTAACATAGTAAAAGGAGAAGGGGATGAGACTGTATCACACAGAGAAGCAATTAGGAAACCATTGGAGCATGAGGAAGAGAAGGAAGAACAACTGAATAGGCTCCTTAAGAAACATCATATCGTTTTCAAGCTGAATAAGCGAACAACTAAATAGGCTCCTTAAGAAACATCCAAAGATTCATTTAGGATTAAGGAAAGATCTCGGCTCCTCTGAATCATATGCTAAAAAATGAACAATTCACTTGGACACCACTTACAGAAGATGCCTTTCAGAAGTTAAAAGAGGCAATGATCCAAGCACTTGTGCTTGCACTTTCATATTTTTTCAAGACATTCGTACTTGAGTGTGATGCATCTGGTTTGGGTATAGGGGCTATTTTACACCAATAAAGGCCGTTGGCATTTTTTAGCAAAGCTTTGCATGCGAGGCAATTATTTCTTTTCACATATGAGAAAGAAATTCTCGCCTTGGTGACAACGGTTCAAAATGGATATCATACTTGTTGGGATTATAGTTTATTGTACACACGGACCAATGGAGTTTGTAGTACCTATGGTCCTAGAAGACTTCCATTGCAGCACAACAATAATGGATCTATAAGCTTATGGGGTTTGATTTTATCATTAAGTACAAGTAGGGAGGATAAAATGGAGTTCATGCCCTTTCAAGAATGGAAGAACAACAGGAAGCCCCATCACAATTGCAAGCTATCTCACAACCAGTACTTGACTAGTAAGAGGCAATTAAAGAAGCAAATACCACCCAATATTGGGCGACAGGATAAAAGAAGGTGAATGTGATGCCTTCGAATCCTGCTTGTGATTGGCAGAATCTGTGACATTGGGATATTGGTCAGATGGGTCATACACCCTTTGCATGTAGTGGTAACAATAAAGAAAAGGTGGGGGAGGCAATCACAATATCAACACAACTCCCACCAGTGGCTCAACAAGAAGAATCTCTTCTCCAATCACAAGACATTTTGGACCAACATATTCATAGGAGAAAAGAAATTCTAGTTCACTAGCAGGGATTACATATGGAAGAAGTGACATGGGAGGAGGCTTTCTCGTTTGAACAACGATATGATCTTGAGTCTTCTACGCTTGTAGACAGGGTACTCCTTAAGGAGGGAGGGATGTTACATTTATTATCTAACAACAATAGTTATCCAACATGAGTAGGAGTATATTAGTTGAGAAGTCTAGTAGTAATAGAAGATCCTTACATATAAAGCCTGGGTTTTAATTTTTCACGCAAAGAGCTCTGCTAGGGTTTCTTTCTCTTTTGTGTTATAAGGTTACCTTCACATAGGGCTGCGATTGCCAACGCCGGGTGACGTTCCTTTGCAGAACTCGCTGCAACCATGCCCCAGCCTCTCCCGGAGGTTTCCGTCCCATCTCCATGCCTAAGAGCATTGACGGTGTGTTATACTTTTAGTTTTCGAAAGAGGAAATCTCACGATCGGCTGATCCTTTCAAATATTCCATTGTTCTAAAGTTTCTTAGAAATCATCCCTCATTGGATGCCATTAGAGCTTTCATACGCTACCGATGGGGTCTGGAAGGCACCCCAGTGGTCTCTGCTATGCGGCGTCTTCGCAACGTCTTCGTTCGCTTATTGTCTGAGGAAGATTTTTTGAAAGCTTGTCTGGTGAAGCTTGCGACATCGATGGAGTCTTTTATTGTGCTTTCCACTGGACACCAGATTTGAGTGAAGATGGGGAACCCTCCATGGTTCTAGTTTGGATAGTGCTGCCAGGTTTGCCTCCTAACTTCTATCATAAGTCTTTTTTACGTATTTTCACTACACCTATATGTATGTTCATCAGAAGAGATAATCCTACTCGGTGTGTGACTCGCACGGATGGAGCTCGACTATGCATAGAGATGGATGTGGCTATACAACCGATTCTGTTTTTCTGGATTGGGGTCCCTGGTTTGCCTTCGAGCCTTAAACAAGATATAATATATGAAACACTTCCTGCTTTCTGTTGTAGATGCAAAGTGCAGGGACATAATTCCCGTACATGTTGTGCTGGGAAGGCTGTGAATGGGGAGAAGTCTTGGGTTTAGTAAAAACGTAATCTTACTGGTGAGGATCTGAAGGCTAAGGCCCTTGAGAATGAGGTTGTACAAGATGTCATGATTCAAAATGAGTCTGAGAAGGAACTAGAGGTAGGGGGTCCATCGAATATTTAGCCCGATATGAGTTTGGTTGTGGTTTCTAACGTTGCTGGTCAGATGATTTCTGCAACGGTTATTGATGCTCTTCCGTTGGTGCAGCCTTCGTTGTCTGAGTTGCAGATGGGTGCCCTTCTGAGGGTGCAACCTAGTGACTCTCCGTTGGTGTAGATGCAGGGTGAGGTTTTTTAGGTTAATGGCCAGTCTAGTATGGCTGTTGGTTCTCTTACGTTGGTGTCGTCCCATTCTAATGAGCTGCAAATTGGTGTTCTTCCGCTGGTGCAGTCTACTGTCCCTCGTTTGGTGTAGACGATTATGGATCCTTTACAGGATGCTCTTGCACATTAACTACCAGGGATAGTAACCGAAGTAAAGGAAGTGAGTCCTGAAGCAGGGGCTTTTCTGTATGCCACAGAGGCACAAGTGCATGAGAGTCCTAAAACCATGGATGAATTTCTTCTAGAAGGGATATCGGTTTCAGATCCTGAACTTGAACTCGATTCGGATGTTTTGCCTTAGGAGAAAGATTATCATTGTAACACCCCGTATTTTAGTGTATTTTAATGAATGAATTATTTTTATTGATTTAGAATTTATTCTCTTGTTTTAAAATTATTGGATTTTAATTGGGTTATTTTTATGATTTTTTTAGTTTACTAAAATTATTTTTGAAGTGTTTTCTTTAAATTAATTATTGTTATGTGTTTAAACTTCTTCTCGAATTAAATTAACTTATTATCGGGTTTAATTATTTATTTTAATTTTAATCACTGCGTTTGAAATATTTTATTTCACTTGCTGTTTTAAAGTCGTTTTCGTTGGATCATTTTTGTGACCCAAGATGTGAGGATTGGACCTCATTTCTTTACCTACATTTTCTCTTTCCTCTTTTCTTTTTCCTTCCTTTTTATTTTCTTCCTATCTTTTCTTTCTTTTCTCTTTCTTTCTCTGGTTCCTCCCGCGCGAAGCCCAGCCACCCTCTCTCTCTCTCTCTCCGTCCGTTCTTCGTCTCCACCCAGAGCCGCCGTGCGCCGGCAGTGGTCGACACCGCCCAGCCCACCGTCCTCCCCAGCCACCGGCATCCACCACCCTCCGATTTCAGCCCCAGCCGCATCGTCGTCAGCCCCCACGCGCCACACGAAGCCGCGGCACCTCTTGTGCTCGCGCGCCGCCGTTGCACCACCATTGGCCGCCATTTCTTCACCACATCATCATCGACCTCCTAGCAACCCATTGGACCCAACCCCACCTCCGATCCGTCACCGGTGAAGTACATCCAACCTCATTTCCGATTTGGGTGTTTTTGGCCTCCAACCACCATTTGCGCCGCCACCCACGGCCAACCACCACCACCACTGGCTTCACCGACATCCCTAGGCCCTACCCTATCAATCTCTAGTTTTCGTTTGCACCCGTTGAAAAATGGGTATCTGTGACCCACGGCCATAGTGTATTTTGCACTGTTTTGTAGCTGTTTTTCCACTTCTTGTGCCTCTGTGATCCTCCAGAAATTATTATATAGTACTGTAAGTATTTTCCTAAGAATTCTCGTGAATTTAATGTATTTTTGCACTAGTACATTACACTGTATTTAATTGCTGATTAGTTTTGCCGGAATGAGTCCGAGGAGCAACGGGGTTGATTGGATTGAGTGATGGAGTCGTTAGTATGATTGGTTTAGACTATGAGATTTGTTGGCTGTTCGGGTTCAAATATTGGTGTTTTGTGTATGACGTGGGTTATGGCAAATATTGATGATTTTAGAAAGTGAGGACATATTTTTGGAATTACGAGGGTTCAAGTTTTGAGGAATTAAAATAGGTTATTTCTGAAGTTTAGGCTTAAATATCGAAATACGTGATTGATTGGAAACTTACGAAAATTACGTCATTATTTTTATAGGTGATGATCTATAGTCGGCTCGACATTTTTTAGGAAAGTTTTGGAAAAGTGAAGTCGTCCAGGTAAGCGGGGTTCCTATGCTAGATTTGCATAAAAAGAAATGAACGGAGGTTGGTTTGTAAAAATGTGCATGTTGTTTTAAAAAGAAAAAGTGAAAAACAACCTCAGTATATGTTTTGCATTCCCTCATGAGATACGTATGAAAGAGAAAAGAAATGTTTTTGACATGAAATGTGTAGACATGAGCAATATTTGACATGTTTATGAAATATGCAAAAGAGCGAATATGATATCACTGAAATTTTTATGCATGTGATATGAAATGATTTGGATCTATTTTTGATCAAATAGAAATGATATGAATATGTTTCGCACGTGTTTTGATATGATATGGATATGATAAAACTTTGGCATACTTATCTGTTCTGAATATGGTTCTGATATGATGATACTGTTCACGTGATATGGTTGGTACCACCATGATATGATATGAGTGCACCCACTTTGGAAACAAAGTGGTCTTTTTACGTATTATTTCCTGTGTGCACACTCGGGGCTCCGAGATTGAAAAAGGGGAAGTTCACCACATGATACTACCTGGTTTGGCCACTGGGGATAGCACAACCCTACCACGGGGGTTAAACATGGTATATGATATGACATGATAAGATGAAGATGTTCAGTTATGTTATGCCAAAGCGTTTTTGAATATGAAATGGATCCTCAAATATGAATTGTTAACTTGAGTATGAAATGCTTGAAAAGTCGTTCTGATTTTTTGATAACACATTTTCTGAGATCTGCATATAAAAATAAAATGTTTTGTTTCTGCATATTGAACTTTCTGAAAAGGCTCATGTTTACATGCTAGTATATGTTCTCTGCTTACTGAGTTGTTGATAACTCACCCCTTATCTCCACAATATTTTTCAGATGATTTGAATGTCTCAGTTGAGGATCAAGGATATGGAGCATGGGTGAGAAGAGTTAAGAATGATGGTTTAAGCATAGAAGGTTTATATGGGTATTGAGGATTTTCATTCAGTAAGCTTGGTGTGCTCTGATGATGTGATTTGTTAGGAGATTGATGTTTATATTAAATTTTGTATCGTCTTAGAATAGTTATTCTGGAGTAATTGATGTAAATATATGAGTATTTTGTGCGATTGGGAAAGATTAGCATATGTACTATGTGGAAGGAAAATGATTTTTAAGTGACATGAGTTAACTCTCTGGACCCTCAGGTACGGGGCGTTACAATCATAGAGAGTCAGAGGGGGATCTTGCTGCTAGAAAAACATATACAAAAAAACAGTTTGAGAAAGTCAGGAGTTCTACTCGGGTTCAAACCCGAACCACCGAAATTTCTTTATGATTGGTTCCATCTTTGTATAGAATATTAGAGAGATTCGAACCTCTAAAGGCCGGTTAACGAAGTTGATTGGGTCTCTGAATCCTGTTATTGTTGTTTTAATGGAACCTTTTACTAGTTTTGATCAAGCTCAAAGTTTGATGAGATGTTTGAATTTTGAGAATGGCATGTTGAATGAAACTGTTGGTGGGAAAGTTTGGTTATTCTGGAATAATGCTGTGGTGGTTCAAATCACAGGCATGAGCTCTCAATTTATTTCGGCTCGTGTTGAGGCCAGAAATCAAGTTTTTTTGTGTCATTTCATTTATGCAAAATGTAATCGGAGTGATAGGCAGGAGTTATGGGCTAACTTGAGCTTGCATCGTATTGGAGTAGAGCCTTGTTTATTTGCAGGTGATTTTAACATTACTCAATCTGACTCTGAAAGGCGGGGAGGTTGTCCTAGGCCTCGGGTTGCTATGGATGATTTCAATAGTTGGATTGATCAGGGTGGTTTGATTGAAATGAAAACTCAAGGTAGCAAATATTCCTAGTGCAATAGCCAACAAGGGTTATCCAGGAGCTGGGCGAAACTTGATCGGGTAGATGCTACTTTACTGTCCCGATTCTCTCATGCTATTTGTTTTTATCTACCAAGATCTACGTCGGATCATTGCCCGATGCACATTAAATCAATTGAAGATCCTTTCTCTTGTGGCCCTTCTCCGTTTCGCTTTCAGCAAATGTGGGTCGATCATCGGGATTTTTTTTACTTTGTGAAGCGGGCTTGGCTGGTTCCTATGGCTGGTAGGGGCTTATGAAAGCTTGCTAGTAAGTTAAAACAAGTTCGGGTCGCTCTCCGTGAATGGAATAAGAGGGTTTTTGGTCAGACTACCTCTCAAATTACCCATCTTGAGGAGAAAGTGGAAAGGCTTGAAAGCCAACTCCAACATGATTGGAGTGCCGACGATGACAGGGAGTTAATCTTGACCTCTCAGGAGTTGTCTTCGTGGAGACGTTGGGAGGATATTCGTTTGGCTTAGATGGAAAAGTTAAAATGGAAGGTGTAAGGTGATAGGAACTTAAAATTTTTTCATGTTTGTTTGGCAAATAAGAGGCGTAAGTGCATATCTGGCATGAGAGCTGCGAATGGGGTTGTGTTTGAGTCGCTAGAGGCCATCCATCAGGGAGCAGTAGGGTATTTCTCTGGTTTTCTTCAAGCGGACTCTGCTCGTGCATTGCCGGATCTTTCTTATCTTATCTCGCCTATTATTTAAGATGAAGATAATGGACGTATTGATTGTACTCCATCTATGGATGAAATCTTTGCGGCTCTGTCATCTATTCCTTCTAATAGTTATCTGGGTCCCAATGGTTTTGGAGCAGGTTTTTTTAAGAGCTGTTGGAAGATTGTTAAAGTGGATACCTTTGAAGCTATTTTAGATTTCTTCCTCTCAAAGCAGTTGCCACATTTACACTTGGCCTCTTTCATTGTCTTAATTCTAAAGGTTGAAGTGCCTACTGGGTTTGATAAGTTTAGACCGATTAGCCTCTGTTCGGTGATCTACAAAATTTTTTCTAAAATTCTTATTAATCGATTGACGGGTCTTCTCCCTAGCATGATCTCTCTTGAGCAAGGTGCTTTCATTCTGGGACGTAGTATTTTTGAAAATATTTCCTTTACCCAGGAAATGGTCCATTCTATTAACAAAAAATATCATGGTGGAAATATTATTCTCAAAGTGGACATGGCGAAAGCGTATGATCGGGTTGATTGGTTTTTCTTGTTGGAGGTCCATGGTATTCTGTTATGATGAATAGAACTTCTAAGGGTTTTTTTCAAGGAGGTCGTGTTTTGTGTCAGGGGGATTTTCTTTCTCCCTACCTGTTAATTATTCTACAAGAAGTCCTTATTAGACTTCTTTAGAATAGTGTTGTAGAAAAAAGATTTGGTCAATTTTCTCAAGCCAGAGGTACGATTCAAATTTGCATCTTATGTATGTTGATGATGTGGTGATCTTCACTAATGGTAGCACGAGAACTATTCAGGAACTCTTATCTATCTTTCATAAATATGAGACTTGGTTTGGTCAGAGTATTAATAGAGAAAAGTCTGCTATTTGTTTTCTCAAAAAAGTCCTTCGGGTCGTAAGAGAGCTATTAAGCGTATGATTGGGTATTCGGAAGGTTCTTTTCCTTTCAAATATCTAGAGGTGCCTATTATTTTGGGGAGGCTCAAACAAGTTCACTTGGGAGGAGATGGTTATAAAAGTCCATAATAAAATAAGTGGTTGGAAGATGAAGCTTCTTTCCTCGGGAGGTCATCTTATTCTCCTGAAACATGTGCTTTCTAGCATGGCTCTACATTTATTTGATGTTTTACAGGTCCCCCAATCTATTATCAAGGAGTTACATCATTTAACGAGCATTTTCTTTTAGGGAGAAGCTAATGAGAGAGGTAAGAAAAAATGGGTAGTTTGGAAGAACATGTGTATTCCTGTGGAAGAAGGTGGCTTGGGTTTGCGTCACCTAGATGATATGCAGAAGGCTTTGCATATGAGGTTCGCTTGGAATTTAATCCAAGGTAATTCGTTATGGGCTCGATTTTTCAAAGATAAATATGTGGGTTCTAAACCTTGGCTTCTTATTGATGCGAAAAAAAGCACAAGATTTTGGAAAATGATTGCTAAATGTATTCCTTTGGTTCTCAAAAATTCTAAGTGGCGACTCAGGGAAGGCAACCTCTACTTCTAGTATGATAAGTGGCATGATTGGGGTCCTTTGTTTTCTGATCTTTTGGTGGTGGGTAGTCCTTTACTTAAAGTTAAGGATTGTCAACTGTCAAATTCGTGGGATGTGGATTTTTTGGTTAGATTGGTCGGGCAGGAACATGTGAATGATATTCTGGAGTCTTTAGTAGTTTGTAAGGGAGGATCGGATGTATTGGTATGGATGAAGCAAGATAGTGGTTGTTTCTCTACAAAATTAGCCTGGGATTGTATCCGTATTTGGGGCTTTACTATGAATTGGCATTCTTGGATGTGGCATAAATTGCTTCCTTTGAAGGTTTCGGTTTCTATGTGGAAGGCTTGGAATAATGCTTTCAGTGTGGATGATCGTCTCCGTCGTGTAGGTGTGCCAATTGTTATAAGTGTGATTGCTGTGATGTGGGTAATTACAAGGATCAAATCATGTTTTGTTTGAAGGAGATTTTGCTGCTCGGGTGTGGCGCTATCTTTAGGTTACCGCTTCATGGCAATTGGAAAGAGACGGTGTCGCTTTTGTTCGTCGTGCATCTTCCTCTTCTCAGGTTGGTATTATTGTGGGCCTCCTTCCTTCATTTCTTTCTTGGCGTCTTTGGGGTCGCAGATGTGTAGCTCCCATGGAAGGTCATCTTGAGCCTTTTAGTTTGGTTTGGCAGTCGATTGTTCATTGGATTTGCTCAATCTACTAGGACATTCACAAAGTCTCAAAATGCTCTAGGCATGATTATTAGATTTTACAATCCTTGCTTATCCCGCCTCTAGTTTCGCCAAGGAAATGCTCGAGTTTGGTGTCCTGGCGTAAACCCTCTCAAGGTCGTTTTAAGTTAAATATAGATGGTAATAGCTTTGGAAATCTTGGGCCGTTTGGGGCGGGTGGTATTATCAGATATGATCAAGGAAATTTAATTCATGCTTTTGCCTCTCCTCTTGGAATTGGTTCGAATAATAGAGCTAAGTTATTAGCTCTGCTATATGGCCTTAAAACTTGCAAAGCTCTGACGATTGGTTACGTGGAAGTTGAACTAGACTCGCAAGTGGTGGTTTCGTGGTGGAAGCAACGGAGATGTGGGGTTTGGTATCTTGAGGATTTTTGAGAGGAGATTCTTGGTCTTTTGGATTCGATGGTCTGTTCTGTTTGCCATGTCTTCAGAGAGGGTAATAAAGCTGTTGATTGGCTTGCAAAGTATGGTGTGCTTGGTCATCACATGGAGCAGCAAGTGATTGGGGAAGTGCCGAGGTTGCTGAGAGGTTTAATCCGCTTGGACAAGCTGGGTCTTCCTTCGTTACGCTGCTGCTAATTTATATTGCTTTTGTTGCTCTTTTTCTTCTGTTGCTAATGGTTTTGTGCTTGGTTCTGTTTTGTTTCTTTTTATTGCGTGGGCTAACCTTGTGTTTGCGGGTTGTTTATTTCTCTTTGGTTGATTTGTTAGTTTTTTCTTTTGGTTTATTTTGGATTATGTTGTACTGTGGTTTTAATGATCTTTATTTTTTGATGCCTGTGTTTGGGTTTTTCTGTAACCTCCAGGTGTTCAGTTTGTAATCACTGTTTTCCTCTGCCACAAGTAAGAGTAATCAATAAACTTGATGTACCATCTTCTTCTTTAAAAAAAGAAAAAAAGAAAAAAAAAATCCTTACAATGGGAGGCTCTAGCAGCAGCTGTTATATGTCAACTTATCATCTTATCACTTATAACTTCTCACATTCTTATCACTTATTAACTATTTATTATATATGTTCAATTGTAGGGAGTTATCTTTATCAATAGGGAGTTTAGCTAGTCATTATTAGATTGTTATGTTGGTTGTTGCCACCGTGTAGATATATTATCAATTTGTTATTCTAATACTATATGAGTTCATTGTTAATACGTAATAGGTCGCGTTAGCAAACAGATCTGTAACGTAGAATATATGCTTTGCAGTTTGTAGACCTTTTCCCACACGAACGATATTGTAGAGTCTCATTCACTTTACTGATCTCCTACAGCCGTATACTTAAAAAATATTTAAAATAATGAGCGCATGAGGGTATCACGTATTCGTAATTAAAAAATATTTAAATATAAATATTCATGTTTAGAGGATTGTAATTATATATAATATTATATTATTATGTGATTTGAGTTGGAGTACATTGAACGACGAATATATGCTTTTCTTAACATCATGATCATATGTTTGTGATTTTTATTATGAGAAAAGATACTTATAACAGTGAATTGCGTAACCGCCGCGTAATCGTTTTGAAAAAAATGAATAAAACATGGGACCCACATGAAAAAAATTAATTTTTTAATAGTGGATCCCACTCTTTTTCAAAGCGATTACGCGGCGGTTACGCACTTCACAGTTGTACGTAGAATTACTCTTTTATTATATGTATTATATAAATATTTATAAATAATAAATATGATGATATGATGGCCTGGATGACGATGTTTGAATTGTTTTTCCTCACATTAAGATCAGTGGGGACTGGTTCCCACTCAGGCCATGTCCTCATGCCTAGCCGTTCCATCCCCATATAATATCTGCATGATCCTCCACTAGGCCATATTACTCTTTTTTTTTTCTTTTATTAATAATATGGATGACTAATTGGATCTCGATGGTGACCAATATTCCATGTAATTAAATATTATGAAAAATGATTTATAGAGTTTTATTGTGTGTAAGTTTCGTTTACTCTTTTTGAAAGAAGTTTACGGATCTAGGACCTATATGAAAAAAAAATCTATTTGTTGTTATTGGATCTTATTCTTTTTTTAAAGAGATTATACGGGACTTATACATACGCACTCTAAGACTGTATATGATATTAATAAACTTGAAATCATAAACATGTGCAATCAATTAATCGATCACATCATGAAATTATAATTTTCGTAATCAAGTAGCTGACATGAACCAAGCTATATATATATATATATATATATATATATATATATATATATATATATATATATTATCATTTGGTTTATCATCTGGCGCGGTCCAAAAAAAGTTGTATATTCTACTCCACTAAAGAAATATCACTACCAAAATACGTCTGTCAACCACAACAATGAATTATTCAGTCATGATCGATCTACAGGCCCAAATATTCACAAAGAAAAACTACAAATGAATGAAAACTTATTCGCATCAATATCAAACGAAGTTGCAAGCATGCACCTGAAGTTCTATATAAACCCATGTCATTTGCATACAGGCCAGCCCATCCCAGAGCACGGGAAACCAAAACACCAACTCCTCCAGCAAAAGAATAATGTCTTGTACTGCTATGCCTCAGAAAGTTGCTGTCAAGGATGAATCTGTGACATGCAGTGATGCGCAGTTGAAATCTATGTATGAGCGCTGTGACACGAACAAAGACGGCAGGCTTAGCCAGGTAGAGCTTCAAAAGGTTTTAGAAGAGCTGGGAGTTGAATTCCCTCGTTTGAGAGCTAAATCAGTACTCTGGCATGCTGATGAAAATGAAGATGGATACATCAGCTTCAACGAGTTCGGCACGCTCGTGAAATATGCCTTAACACTCAGCACCGTTCCCAAGGCCTAACTTTATATTATATACATATAGAAGATGGAGGGGATAATAAGTATTGGTATAGTTTGTGGAAAACATGTGGGTTGTGTACTTTGCAAGCTGCAGCTTTCTTACTTAATTAACGTACAATAAATCCTCTCTTTCTGGGTTTTATAGCCTTGAGTATTATTTGATCTGTGAATCTCTCTAATACTTAGTACCAATATCACTTAAAATAGTAACTCATGTGATGATTGGAACAAAATCAGGCTAAAATAATCCATTCAAACTGTCTATGATTAATACTTCAACGATTCCTGATTGGTTTTCATTCGAGCTGGTATTTCATTAACAAGCATGTTTCTTGGAATCACTCGATTTTGTTACATGGTATTCCTCCGTAGAAAGTGAGGACACTGTTCAATAAGATATGGAGTCTCGTCCTCTTGTTAAAAAGAAAAAAAGGAATCATTTTTTCATAGTGATCTTCATAAAAGCTATTCCTTTCAAGTCTGATCTATTGATCTCTAGCTCTGAACTGTGGCTGTTGTACTTAAATATTCCCTTGAAGGATTATATGCGTGGCGGATATATTCGTTGTCTATTGTCCTTTTGATGATAAAAGATGAGAGGGATAGGATATATATACCAATTAGTATTGGAAAATTTTGGATCATATTTGTCATACATATTGTTCGTAGTGTAAAAAAATGGCATAATAATATACATCATGGAGGTTAATTAGGTAATTTCACACAATTTTTTATAATTATGAAAGACTATTCAGTATGGGATTTTTAGGCATCCAATGTAGTGACCCGTCACGTTTTATGCCAAGACCAAGTTCTAAACCAAAAACCCAGCCCAACAGAAAAAATATAAAGGTGCAAAACGTATCGTTTCAACATAGACCCAACCATCTCGCCTCCCTCTCACCGCCTGTTTACCTCTCTGTGTAATTTGCTGCTAGTTGCTGTGCCCGCCGGCTCCACAAAGCTCCGCCACACGAAGTTGACCTTTGTTTTCCCTAGCCCGGCTTCTCTTTGTCTCCTTAATTTTTCCCTAGCAGCCGCCTCCTGCTCTCAGTTTCTGACACGGCAAGTTTCTCCACCTCCATTTCCTTCACTCTCTTGCCGTCTCTCTCTATAATGACGTTACCTTCTATAATGCTTGTTTTCCTCTTGAAGGCTCAACATTTCCATATTTTGGTGATTAGATATTAAGATGGGCACCTACGGAAAAAAAATTCAAGTTATGGTTTGGCTAGGGATAAGAAAGAACAAATAAAAAAAGAGAATCACTACCGAAACTACAACAAAATTTGTTTTTTGGGACGAGTTTTGTTTGGAATGAAATTAAAATCATCCCAAAAAATGGAATGCAGGGACAAAATTCAGAGTTCGTTCCAAAAAACTGACTGAAACATGTTGACCGTTCGGTATATGTAGGGACAATAAATTTCGTCTCTAATAAAAATATAACAATTTGAACATGGTAAACAATTTGGCAGATTAAGCGCGAGAAATTGATTTTTCGTTCGAACATACCACTTTACCGTTCGAACGTGTAGATCATCAAAGTTCAAATGTGGATAACAATGTTCGAATGGTTATTTTTCGTTCGAATGGTATATGTGTTGTTCGAAAGCTAACATTAATTTTAATTAAAGAATATATAATAGAAATCAATAATTAATTTATATAAAAAAAGATTTAATTCATAATTAATTAAATTTACCAAACATCACATATTGTCCATACTAAAAACAAAAGAAAATATAAATTAAAAATACAAAATACTAAGATCCTAACTCTCTACACACATCTTGGACTAAAACTAAACGTGTCTCAAACTGTGTTAGTCGAGTACAGATTGTGACCTTTGTCTCAGACACAAGATCGATTTTGATACGTAACTCAGAAATGGTAGCAGTAATATCTATACGTAAGTTGGAGAAGGTAGTATGGATCTCCGTACGCACTGCAGCAACCATCTTTGAAGTTTGTGTGGGATCTCTGCATGCACTATATCAGCAATCTGGTCAAGGGTAATAGTGCGTGATGCCTCAGGCTGTGTGGATGTCTTCGGCCGATACTCCATGATCTGTTGGGTGTGCATCTCCGGCCTGAGTATCAACCGGCTCATCCCTAGGAGCACAATGATGAAGTCTTGAGTGCCCCGTGCTCCATGACATGGTGGAGGAGTTGATCGGTCCAATTGGCATCCGGACACACTCGACAATATCTGGCAAGACCCCGACCTGTAGTAGAAATCACGTGATGAGGATCCCAAAAGGAAAAATATCTATCGTAACGTAGGAAACCTCTGATCGAATCCTACTGAATATATAGCCCACTAGGTCAATAGACACCATATGAGCGATGCGTATCATAAACTTCGCCCTATCAATGCCAACCTCTGTCTTGTGCTACCGAGGATCAATATTGTTGGCGATGATCAAGTTCATGATCTTGAAGGAAGAAGATAAATCAACCTATTTAATGCTATTCATCCCATCATAGGGAGGAGCATCTGGACCAACAATCAACTGTCTGACTTCATAATCCGCAAACCATCGATCTCATCTCTATCAGAGCCCTCGTCCTCAACCGTCTCCCTATCAGTTGTAGACTCCTTGGGCATCACGTTCGGATATGTTGTCCGCAAACGTTGGATGCTGATGAAATCAACAAGTCTGACTGTTGAAAATATAAATGATGCTCCCCATACAGTGATCATATATGCATCATCAACATCTCAACTGGAGCCACCGAGCGCTCTATAAAATTCAGTCACGATGTCGATGTATTACATGAGGTGGAACGCCTTATCCCAGTGGTCTAGAATCGGTGTCCAACCGCGCTTCATGAAGACGAATGCTAAGGAACGCCCCTCCCAGAGAAGATCTTGAAAGTCAGAGATCTTCACCCGACACTCCAATAACATCATCCGGCCTGCAAATGTATCTCCACTAGTACTAGAGGAAGTTTCTGGCCTTGATCTGCTACACTTCCTTCCCATAGACGACATTTTCAACCTGAAATTTAAATAACAAAATCAAGAAAATTAGTTATAAAATGTCAAATATAAAATAGTGATAAAATTATATAATGACTAAAATAATTTAAAATTGTTTTACTCTTAAACGTTCGATCAAATTATAAGGCGTTCGAACGCCACAATGCAATTTAAATTAACCATTCGCACAATATTACATACGTTAATGGAAACAAAAGTGTTCAAACGGTTTTCCAACCGTTTGAAATTAAAACATGTCAGTAATACGTTCGAATGTATTCGAATGTCATTTTTATGTTCGAATGCCATCTTAATAGATGGTCGAACTGTATCCTAACCGTTTGAGATTCTGACCTTTGAGCTCTAACCATTTGAACGAAATCTGGATCGAGCTCAGCAATGTTTGAGTCGACTCAATGGCGATTGAAACGAAAGGAATCCTTCGATTCCTTTCATTTTCTCCACAAATAATACACACATAAGGCCGGAATGTGCATAGAAGCATCCCGACCTTGTGTTTTCTAGCCCTAGAATACTAAATCTATAAATTATATAAGTTTTCTATTTTTTTCAAAACTAAATGAGAATAACTAAAAAACACATTTAAACAGAGGAAAAAATGTACCTTTCGAATAGTTGCACTAATGGTCGATGGTAGCAGTAATACGGCATGCGTTCGATTGGTTTTTGAGTTTTGAATGTATAAGATGAATTGTTCGATCAATCGAGAATCAGGCGCCTCTTATTGTGTAGATACGTTCGAATAGACGCTCGAACATTAAATTCCTTTGTTCGAACTTTTTTTTTTTCAATTGGGAGTTCGAACGCAGTATATAAGAGTTCGAACGTCAATGTCCCTCAATTTGCATATTGTTTTTTTTTTTAACTTATTTCAAATATAATATAGTAATATTTTTTTTAGAAGAGTTAGGATCACCTGTCCAATAGTGGCCCATTTCCAATTTTATTAATAACCCTCATTTGTGGCGGAGGAAAACCGTGGCTACAAATCAAGCATCTAGGCTACAACAATAAACCCAGCATGCCAAAAGAAACCAAATAAGAAGAAATAAAAACAAGAACAACGAAACCTCAAGCGAAAGACAAACGAGACTAACTAAGATGAAGCGAAGGCATCCCAGAGTAGTCCATGCGAATAAGACCACGCAATGCTCGGGGAGTGTCCGTTAAGTGGGAAAAAATTGAATCACTACCAGAAGCTCCATGCTTGGCTAACCAATCTGCAACTTTATTTGTAACATACATTAAGTGGGAAAAAAAGACAATGAATCCTTGTTGGATTATATCATCAACTGAGCCCTCATAAACAAAACTAGGCTCCAGAAAACAGGCCCAAAATGAATTTGTAACCA
Source organism: Juglans mandshurica (assembly GCA_022457165.1). NCBI lineage: Eukaryota > Viridiplantae > Streptophyta > Magnoliopsida > Fagales > Juglandaceae > Juglans > Juglans mandshurica. The sequence continues at coordinate 8,197,971 of CM039625.1, forward strand.
AAAAAGTACTTATAAGATGTCTAGTGAAGTCGGAAAAGATTATGACCATCAACATATATCTTATTGCAAAGGAAGTAAGCTTTTTTTTTTAAAAAAAAAAAAATAAAGGAAAAATACTTGGGCCACCGAGGAAGGTGAACTCCAAATGTGGTTGATTTTTTTTTTTTAGATATATTTTACTTAATGATTAAGAAAGCTTAAAAAATGTCTAAAAAAAAAAAGCAATTTGCACAATTAGTACAACACAGGGATCACCTTTCTCAATGGCCCTAACATTACCCCAAAAAAAAAAAAAAAACAGCTAGACGCACTACAACAAATAAGGTTTTTTGGAATGAAAATTTTCATCTCAAAAGATTGGCATTTCGTCCCGAAAAATATTTTGGGATGAAAAAAAACTGTCCCAAGTTCGTCCCTATAAAATCTTTTGGGATGAAAATTACAAATTCGTTCCAAAAAATATCTTTTGGGACGAAATTAAGCTGGACCGTTCAATCGCGTTTGTACGGACTTTTTTTTCTGGGACGAATTAAATTCCTCTCGAAAATCCGTTCGAATGTCGAAAATAACGTTCGAACAATGAGGAACGGTTCGAACGGGTATTTCATGACCAGTCGATCAATACCAGTCAATTCGACCAAATACACATGAAGAAACGTTCGAATAAAAAAATTTATAATCGACAGCAAATAGTGAATTGCCTGTTCAAAAGCATTCGAACGGCGTGAAATTTTTTGCCATCCAAACTCTAAATTTCAATATTCGAATGGTTGTATCCGATTTATCCATATTCGAACGTTTGAAGAGAGTTCTAATGATAATTATTTTCTTAGACAATTCTTAAAACCAAATACATATTTATATTTAAAACATACACTACAAATTGTTCAAAATAAATAATACTAATCTAAAAAGATAGAACTAAATAAATAAAATACTAATAAAATTAATAAAATTATCAGTACATGATATATAATTGTTCAATATGCAAAAACATTTCAAATGAAATTCAATTGTTTGGAGGCCTGAATTGTGGCATAAGCATCTGCATTTGAAGCTGCATATGTCTTTGTTGTTCTTGCATTTGGAGTTGCAGCTATCTTTGTTGATCATCTTGTTGTTTTATGCGCATCTCCATATCTGCTTGTTTCGTCAATTGAGCCTCTAACTCTTGCTATTTTGCCATCAATTCTTCGATCCTAGAATTTGCATTCTCTAACGCAACGGCAGTAGTGCTTGACGTTGATTGAAAGCCTGAAGGCTTTACACAGCGATCCAAACCCCTCAAGTAGCCCGAGTGTTGACCTAGAACTTGTGAAAAAATTTCAACATCATTTGTTGATGAATTATGATCTGATGCAGCTTCAGCATGGAGGGAAACCATTTTATCCTACACACAACATATAAAATTAATATTGACACAATAATTTAAATATGGTTAATTAAAAGAAATTATAATACTTACATAATTCTCACGAGTATCGGGATGAGTCCACTCTCCATTACTATTAGTATGTGATGCAGCATATAATTTTGTCAGATCAAAATTGGTGTCTGACTCTTTCTATAAGAGACAATGTTAAGATATAAAGTCTATATTAAAAACAAATTACATAGAACAAAAAAAATAAAAAAATAAAAAAAGTACGTTACCAATTTCTGAGAGAGGCGATGCATGATGGTGAATTTTTAACTTGATCTATTCGTTTTGTTTATAAAACTTCGGTCCTCCATAGAAGTTGTAAAAGTTAGTAAGTAAAAAATTATAAATATGACACATAAAAAATTCATTTAATTTATCTTATTGATGGATCCTCAAACATGTCGCAAAGTTTTCCCCATTCTTCAGGTCGGACATCCTGAAAAGGATACTGGCGTGCATCTTCCTTTTTCTCGTACTTCTTGTAATGCTCGTGACTTCTCGCCTTATACTTGCGGAATGCATTACACACCAGCTCTTCGACCATCCTACGCTCCTCTCTCCGACAAAAATTTAGTTCGAAGTTATACTTAAAAAAGTATATACACATAAATATTATCATTTAGAATATTAAATAATATCAATAAAAATTTATTATTTAAATATTACGTACAAAACAACGCTTCTTTATAAGCTTTTTCACATCTTGCGAGACTTTATGCCATGAACTTGTAGCCAAAGGTGCATAAGTCCGTGTAAGAGCACCCACATGCGAAGCAAGCCAAGCTACTTGTTTTCCCTCACCTCTGGTATGTTCGTCATGAATGTTAACCTTAATTTTACCTACTTTACGATATTTCTCCAACGTCACGCCTTTTGTAGTGTCTCGTCCGTGATGAGATTGTACTGTTATCTCTATAAAATAATATTAGTTATTTACCTTGTATCAATTATCATATATCTTAATTAAAAAAATGAGTATTAACTATTTACCTTGTTCCGTAGAGTCAGCCTTTAATGGTGAGTCAAACGGAGAGCTAGAAACAGGTGGAGATGGAATGCGAATTTCCTTCTTTTTTGGTGGCATAATTACGAAATACTGTATAATGTGAACACAAAACTGATCAATCATCTGTATTAGTTTCATTTATAGATTCTCTCTCATCATCTGTAGATACTTCAGATGAGTCAACACTTTGATCAACTGTCACCACAACTATTTCAGCCTCAATATCTTCCCTATGTAATGGGATCATCTCATACTAGCTCAAATCCACAAATAAGTTAAAGGCAAGTTGATTCTCTTGGTATACTTTTTGAGTAGAGGGATCATTTTCTTCTTCATCTTGTCCCTCCGTCTCAGTGATAACGTCATAAATATTTCTAGGAGAAAACTTTTGTACTACTTGCCATTGATTTCCTTACTGAGGATCGTCTAAATAGAATACTTGAGATGCTTAGGAAGCCAAAATAAAATGATCATCTTCATACCATTTTTTTTATGTATTAATACTCAGAAAATATTCATCCTAGCATTTTCTCCTTCGAGGATTGCTTAAATCCCTCCAATCACACTTACATATATAAACCACAAGCTCCCCCATATATCTCATTCCAAGTATATCTATGATAACTCCATAGAAATCAACATTGTCTCCATTATGACCGATTTTGACAATGACACCACTATTTTGTGTTTTCCTATAAAGTTCTCGATCAATTGTGTGATATCTACTTCCTCGAGAAATACATACAGAATATTGAGCAGCACATCACGAGGGTATCGAGCAGCACATCTACTTCCAATTTTCCCGCCAGCACAAATTTCTGGATTACCGTTCGATCGGCTAAAAATTACGTTCGAATGATAATCCAGGAGTCTTTAAATGTCGGGGTATTTTCCCATCACTGCAATAATCCATTCGAACTATAACAAAGAACATCGAACAGTTATCCAGAGTCATTAATTGGCTGGATGTTTTCTCACGATTGCAATAATCCGTTCGAATGTTTTTTCATAAGTTCAAACGCAAATAATGTGTTCGAACGGTTTACGAGTTCCGTTCGAACACATCACCTTAATCTTTAAATATATTTTTTTTCATCATTAAATGAAAAGTAGTATAAGATCATATGTATTAATTATATATAAGATCATATATAGTAATATATACTATCATATATATAGTAATCTATACTAAATATCATAGATATAGTATAGTATACTAAAATATTCATATGTATTAGTAATATATACTCACATATATATAGCCTCAAATATACTAAGATCACATAGTAAAGTATAGAGAAATTTATAAGATGATAGTTTATTTGTAATCTATACTATATATATATATATATGTTGTATAGTATCACATATATCTTATATGGTAAAGTATAATGGAATATATAGTTTGATATATATTAATCAAGTATAAACTCATAGCATATAGTACTATATGCTATCATATATATAATATATATATATATACAACCTCATATATAACACTTTGATAGTAAAGTATTATGATATATTACTATTATACTATAATAAAATACATATAAGTTATTATGTTTTCATTTAAAGTATTATACTATCATAATATATATTATAATATATTATAATATTACATATATATTACAGTATATATAATTTACTATAATAGTATATATATTATATTATTTTTTGGATTATAAATATATTATACATTTAATATAAATCTTTTCTAAACTTAAAATAAATACTGTTCAAACGTTAAATATTAATGTTCGAACCGTAGTGTAAAACCGTTCGAATGGTCAAATATAATGTTCGAACGGTTATGCACATATAAGTTATCGCGGGTAGAGCTTTTTCTCATGCCGCTGTCCCCACCGTTTGAAAACGAGAGAAAACGTTTGAATGCCCATCAATCGCCGCGGTCTGCCACCGTAATCAGCACCTACGCTAAACACTCTTCCTCCCAAGTGAAGGTATGCATTTTAAAAGTTATTTTACCATTTATTTTATGATTTTATGGTTTTATTCATTTTTTCTAGAAAAATGATATTTTTCATCAATAGTCAACCTAAAATACCATAAATCTACCGTATGATGTTTAGAAATGAAGAGTAGTATGGGTTTTGTCGAAGAAACCACGGAATCGGTGCATTTTTGGGTGTTTTCATGGCTGTTGAGTTGACTCAGCCATCGCCGAGCTCAATCTGGTTTCCGTTCGAACGATTTACCCTTACGTTCGAACAATTTTAAAATGTTCAAACGGTTTTCAGTGTCCGTTCAACCAGATACTTTATCGTTTGAACACTTTATATTAAATTCAGACCATTTACTTTATATTAGCTTATTAAATTATTTTCATCATTTCATTGAATTGTTCTATCAATTAATTTATTAAATTGCTATTAGTATATAATTTTGTAAATCTTTTTGTCGTAATTATATTTTATCACTAATGTTAAATATATATTTTATTTTTAAAATTTCAGGTTCATAATAATGTCTTATAGGGGCCGTAAACGAGGTAGATCAGGGAAACCTTCCATCCAAACAGTTTGAGAGCAGACTGTTTTACCTGAGCAACAGATAAAACTGTCTGATTTTGTGGCTCTTATATGGGAGGGTCTTTCTCTTCCATCAGTATTCAATGATCGTGATTGGACACCAATCCTAGATCAGCGAAAAGAAGGAATGAAGCTCATTTCCTACATTGAGATCGTTACTGAGTTCTATAAAGAGCTTGGTGGTGCCAGCTCAGACAATGGAGGGGCATACAGGATCTGTGTCTGAGGAGCTCCTATTATATTTTCAGCGGACGGACTCGCTGCATATCTGGGTATTCCTAGGCTTATTGATGCCTATCCGAACCTGCAGCCTAGAGAGTCTGATCCTTCAAGTGATGAAGAGATGTCAGATACTTGATTGTTGGTCTAGATGCTCCTGTGTACGATGGGACGAAGAGTATTAGGTAGGCAGATTTATGTTTTTTCTTCAAGATCATGAATTTGATCATCGCCAACAATATTGACCCTCGACAGCACATGACCGATGTCAGCATAAATCGAACGAGATTTATGATATGGGTTGCGCATGGAAACCCGATCGACCTCGTGGGTTATATACTTGAGAGGATTCGATCAGAGGCACGGTTTATTACGATAGATATACTGCCGTTTGGGATCCTCATCACTCGATTTTTGCTATATACCGGGGTCGTGCCCAACCTGCCAAGCGTTCCTAGGAGCCGATGAGACCGATCAACAGCACCACCCTGTCACGGAGCACGGGATACTCGAAATTTCATTTTCGTGGAGCTATTCCTGACAGGGCTGAGATTCAGAGAGATGCACAGCCGAGAGATACTGGAGTATCGGCTGGTGAGACATCTGCACAGGCCGAGGCATCACGCACATCTACTCGGGAGGAGATGGCCGACATATTGCATACTGAGATCGGCGTACACACATCAGTAGTGATTGATGCAGTGCATACTGCCATGTCTGAGTTGCGTATAGAGATTATGGCTACCGTCTCTGGGTTACGTACAGAGGTTAATGAATTACGTACATAGATTAATGTCAATAATGCAACTCAGGTCACGCTCAATACTCGACTGGCACATGTAGAGAGATAATTAGCTGTAGACGAGGATGTGTGTAGAGACCTCGCATCACAGTAGTTTCTATTTTTTATTTATATTTTTTTTGTTATAGTTATGGACAGCATATATGTTGTTTTGATAATTTGCTTTATTTGTAAATTAAATATTTTGTATTTTCTGGAATAATTATTGAGTTATATTATGTGGTGTATGGTTGATAATATTTATTTAACTAAAAAATCTTATTTAACATAAAAGAAATCATTACAATATTTTTAAATTAATTACATAAAATTAATTAATGAATTTGTATACATGATATATATTTTTTATAATTTGAGTTTCGTACCGAAATTAATATTATGTATTCGAATGTATAAATGTGTGCTTGAATATGTTCTAACTAAATATATTCCGTTTGAACGGTTTAGAAACATTCCCGCTATGTTTTGCCACCAAATATTTTCCGTTCCAACACAACAAATTATCGTTCAAACAGTTGTGAACTTTTGCCGCCATAACAAATTACTTCCCCTCCAAGATTTTACTGTTTGAACGTATTTTTTCCCGTTCGAATGGGAAAAACCTTTTGAGATGATTTAATTCGTCACAGAAAAAACTGTTCAAACGGTTTTATTTGACCGTTCGAACGATTTTGTAAAGTCATCAATTTTTTGAGACGAAATTTAAATTTCATCTCAAAAAATAAATAATTTCGTCCCAAAAGCTCAAATTTGTTGTAGTGACGTATTGAAAAGGAATACTAATAATTTTGGGAAGAGCTAGTCATGAGCTAGTGCAAATCTTTCGCATAAAGGGACAAATCCACATATGAAAATTTCAATTCCGTTTCCTACCCCGTTCTCAACTTTATCGATCCCTTCCTCTTGAAGGCTCAACATTTCCATATTTTGGTGATCGGATATTAGGACATACACCTACGTGTAGAAAATTCAAGTTATGGTTTGGCTAAGGATAAGAAAAGAACAAATAAAAAAAGGGAATCACGGATCTAGATATATTCTTAGATTAAAATCATGACATGCATTGTAAAGAACAAGAACATTACTGATTATTACTGTTCACACTGGATTCTTATTATAATAGAATATATATATATATATATATATATATATATCATGATGATCTGTTTCACTTCATGATGTGTGTATTTTTCTTTCTTTTTCTAATCATTATTTTGTTATTTTTATATAGTTAATTTTTAATTAAATATTTTTTTTTTGGGGATCATCAATCATATTGTAATTATTTTTTCAACAAGAAGATCATAGGGTATCGAAATATATATATACTCTAGAATAATTGGCGTGCATGGGACATAACACCGGCCCCGTTCTTTAATTAGAGATACCCATCCCACTTCATGCATGTGATCTTCTACCTGTAACATCGAGGGACCCTTAAAATGTACGCAAAGTACTGAGCAAAAGGTGTTTATGCTTCGAAGTGGATATGGAAAATATACCCTTCATGATATGGTAGAATTTTATTTATTTGCACCGTTTTGTGTTTAGCTAGCAATAATCTTTCACCCCTAGCTGGAAGTCCTCAAGTTCGGGAATTACCATCATCCATTACTAAACCTTATCAAAAGCTCAAGATGATTATCATGAGCTAGCTCCAATTATAGCTAGGTTTTGGTATTCCAAAATATGAAGTGAAAGCCAATTCTGGTTGCTTGTTTGATCATTAATATTTGAATTGTAGCGTTGAAGTGCATTAATTAGTTACTCATTTAATTAGATCCATATATGAATGCATATATTTATCATCAAAATCTTAGCCACACTTACATTTTTCTGTCATAGCTGGGCATAGGGACTAATATATGAAGTAATTAATAAGCTAGCTAGCTGATCCCATTAATGTAAAAGCATTAGCATTGGATTGACCATCATATTCTTCAAATTTTGACTAATATGTAACTTTTTCAATTTTAGATAATCATTCAAAACTTGAAGTCTACATTGGATTAGTCATCACACTCTCTATAATAATAAAATATTATTTTTTTTATTCTTATATTTTTTTCATTACTTGTTTATTTTATTTTCATAATCTTCAATAACCTCCAACAATCATATTCATTTTCAATTTCACAATACAACAATCATATTCATTTTCATTTTCACAATCCAACAATCTATAATATAAGAATCTCATATGTATATAGATGATAAAATCTCATATGTAAATAAAAATCTCATATCTATAATATAATAATCTCAAAAAATACTTTTAGACTTGCTATAGTTATTTTCATATTTGAAAAGAAGAATGAATTTACTGTAGCTTATATTTTGGATGAAAACAATTTAGCTAATTCAATGTGGAGCAAATATGGATGATATTTGTTAAATTTGAAGATGAAAAGGCATTTGGCTAATCCAATGCCAATGCTGGAGGATCAATCCAGTAGAGTAGCTAGCTAGCGCTGTCAACCCATATCATCCTGAAGCTGCTAGCTATGGTGTTGGAGGAGCATGATAATGAAAATGCAACAAAGGAAGGTACAACACAGAGGGTGGCCTCGGCAGATGCAATCACCTGAGCATAGTTGTGCATGACTATACCAATGTTGGGCATAATGGTGCATGGCTGTGCTGCATGAATGTACTAATGTCAGACACATTTTCTCTCTATATATTCTTTCTTTGTAGTGGAGTCATTAGTCCTTTTTTCTTGTCTTTTTGTTCGAACTTGTCTGTATGTAAAGCTAGTTGCTACATAGCAACATATACGTTTGTTTCCTTTGTACAGATAGCAATAGATGCTTTTGATACATGCTTATATATTATTATGTAGTTTGTTTTATTTTCTAATGAGAAATTCATAGCTTTCTCTTCCATTTTGAAGCTGTTTTCACTTCTCAGATTTCCTTCTCATCACTTGCTTCCCAAGTGTTGCTCTGAAACTTATTTTCTTAGATGGTACCAGAGCAGTAGTTGTTGTGAACAATGGAAGAAGAATCAATCAACCAAAGTAATCAACAACCTGTTTCACATTTCCTCAACTTCTTAGATCAAAACAATACCTATTGAATAGAGAATGGGGATAACACAGTAGCTAGTTTGGTCACTGATCTCTTAACCACATAAAACTATGTTACCTGGTCTAGAACCATGCGAAGAGCACTCAGGGCCAAGAACAAGATTGGCTTCATTAATGGAAGACATCAAAAGGCCTACAAGTTAGGATGATGCCCTCATGGAGGCTGGGAATGCTGCAATGATGTATTGGTATCGTGGATTCACAACTCAGTAAGTAGCTCTGTGAGAACTAGCTTAGTCTTCGTTGATGATGCTTATGCTATTTGGAATGAGCTGCAAGACAGACTATCACAACAAAATGGGCCACTCATTTTTCAGTTGAAGAAGTCTTTAGCAAGTCTCTCACAAGAAGATGATTCAGTATGCATATACTTTGGAAAACTCAAAACTATTTGGGATGAACTAATTTTTATGACCCTATGCCTGAATGTAGTTGTGGTCAATTGAAAATTCTGAGGGATAGGTACCAAAGGGATTGTGTCATCTAGTTCCTTATGGGCCTAAGTGACTGCTACTCCAATACCAGGGACCAAATCATGTTGATTGAACATATTCATGCATTGAACAGGGTTTTCTCCATGGTTCAATAGCAGGAGAAACAACACTAGATGATTTCTGGTACCTGTTCGCCTGACCTTATGGCCATGCTCACTAAAGGGAATTTTGGCAACTTCAAATCTGCAAACAAGCGTGAGTGGCCTTATTGCACACATTGTAAGATGCAGGACACACTTTAGAGACCTGTTTCAAGGTTCGAAATGCCAAGACTTCTGCATGCAGCCACTACCATATTAATGGACACTTGGTAGGCAAAAGGTACAAGCTGCATGGGTACCCACCAGGGCATAAACTGCACAATAAAGGGAAGGGGTCCAATGCTTTCGTTACCTAATCAAACATCCCAATTGAAGTAGATCAAGATGAAGGGGATGGTGATAAAATGACACTCAGTAAGGGGCAATATTAGCAACTTCTTGCTTTGTTGCAGCAAAAGGATCACTCAGTCAAGTCTTCTGCTGGGCAACATCTGACCACTTTTCCCACTATAGCAAACACAACCAATATTTCCAAGATGTCTAGTATTCACTCTTGTTTCTCAGTCTATACACAGAAAACTTCTAGTTTTTCTAATGTTCCTTGGATTTTGGACACGGGTGCAACTGACCACATGATTTACAACCCCTCTTTTTTCAACACTGTCACTGCAAATGTATTTTATTCCGTTATGCTTCCCAATGATGAAAAGGTACTTGTTACACACATAGGAACTGTTAGAATCACTGAGCACATTATTTTACATGATCTGCTTTGTGTTCCATCATTTTCTTTTAATTTATTGTCTGCCAGAAAAATTGCTAAGGACCTTGCTTGTTGCCTTGTATTTTTGTCAAACTCTTGTTTCCTACAGGACCTTTTGTCATGGACCACGATTGGGATGGGTGAAACCAAGGATGGATTGTACCACCTGCTGACAAAGAAAGTCTCCCCCCTCAATATTGATGACTACCCTTTCAAAGCTTTCCAAGAATGATAGTTTTATTTCTGCTTCTGTCATGAATAGCATTTCTGTTTCAGACCTTCATCATTGTCACCTAGGCCATGTTTCAAATTCTAGGTTATCTTTGATCAATGATCCTATTGTACAAAACTCCTTATCTTCTAATAATAAAATGCCTTGCTATATTTTTCCTACGGCCAAGCAGCACAGGTTACCTTTTCCTCACAACTCTCATTCTTCCTCTAACAGCTTTGAAACTGTTCACTTTGATCGTTGGGACCCTTTTTTAGAAATTGCTTATGATGGTACTCTATTTTTCCTCACTATTGTGGATGAATTTTCTCAAACCACTTGGGTTTATCTTCTTAAGAACAAATCTGACACAAGACAGTGCATAGAGTCCTTCTTCAACCTGGTTGAGACCCAGTTAGGAGCTAAAACTAAGACTGTTAGGAGTAACAATGGGGTTGAGTTTCAAATGAAAGCATTTTTTAGTAAGAAATGTGTCATTCATCAAAGGAGTTGTGTCCAAACACCTCAACAAAATGGGATTGTTGAGAGAAAACATCAACATCTTTTGAATGTTGCAAGGGCTATAAAATTTCAGTCTAACATTCCTCTCAAATATTGGAATGAATGCATCCTCACTGCCACCTACATCATAAATAGAATTCCAACCCCTTTGCTTAACAACAAAACACCTTATGAGACTCTTTTTTAGACAAAACCAACCTATGAACACATGAGAGTTTTTGATTGTCTTTCATTTGCCTCCACCCTATCTCAGGGCAGAAAGAAGTTTGATCCTAGGGAAAGGAAGTGTGTTTTTTTGGGCTATCCCTTTGGAGTGAAGGGTTACAAACTACTTGACCATAAGAGCAAGAGTGTGTTTCTGTCTAGGGATGTCATTTTCCACCACTCTATTTTCCCTTTCACAGGGATTCATCTCCACAGGAGTTACCCATACCTACCACTGAGCTGGTTTTTGATTTCTCTTTGGCTGAAACTTCCCATCAATTCACTGGTCCTTCTAGTCATGACCAGCCACCAACCCTTCAATCACCAAATTCTGAACACCTCCAAATAGAAAATCACCCTATCTCTCCATCAAGACCATCAAATTTTCCGGAAGCCATTTGCAGCCCTGTTGTTACCACCTTAGAACCCTCATCTACACCTGAAGCCTCTGAAGACAGCCACCCTATACATTCTCCTGCCTATACTGATCAGATTTTCGCATATCCACCTCGAAAATCAACCAGGACTAAGAAAGCACCTTAGTATCTCCAAGACTATCATTGCCAACATGTCACTCTTGGTTCCTCCTCCCAATCTATGGATTAAACAGTTCCACTCTTTTCAGGTAAAACCTTTCCTTTGTCTAATGCTTTGTCTTATTAGAAATTCTCTCCTAATTTTCAAGCTTTTTCCATATCCATTTGCACCCAAACTGAGCCACAAACCTATAGCCAAGCTGTAAAGATCCTAATTGGTGCAAGGCTACGGAAGCTGAGTTAACAACTTTAGAGTTGAACCACACTTAGGTCATTTTTGACTTACCACTAGGGAATGTTCCAATTTATTGCAAGTATGTTTATCAAGTGAAGTGCAACTTAGATAGGACAGTTGAGAGGTTAAAAGCTTGACTTATTGCAAAGAGATATACGCAACAAGAAGGGATAGATTATGTAATAACTGGGCTTAAGCCCAGCCCCATTTATTTGGTCGGATGCAAGCCCAGCCCACGAGCTGGTTGAGTGAAGAACGGCGCCGTTTGGTGCAGGGATTTACTTCCCTTGCACTGTTTTTCTTCTTCCCCCGTAAACCCTCATTCTCTGCAATTTCGGATTCCACTCACCCGTGCGCCAAACCCACGACTCCAGCAGTTGTTTCTTTTCATTCCCTTTCATCTCAATCGGTTTCTTCTTCTTCATCTCTTCACCGTGCACGCACTCAGGGGTTTCGAAATTCAAACTGTTCCTCCACTGCACTTTCATTCAGTTTTTGAACAAAACTTGGTAAATTCTTCTTCTATTATGGCTTTCCTTGTTTTCTTTTATGGTTATTATTCTATCTTTCCTCAGTTCGGCTGGTTTTACTCATGCGGGTCTCCTTCCATTTCCAGTTTCTGCCATGTCTTGATCATACGCACACACACTCTGCTCTACTTGATGAATCGCACACACACACACACTGTTGGGTAGCCGTGCATCACACTTAGTTTTAAATTTTTTTTTTCCTTTGTGAAAACCACTAGTTCTTTTCAGTAGAAGGTTTTGTGAAATTCATTTTGGGTTGATGCATTATTTGTTGGAGCAGTGGAGTGTGTGGGAATTGTGGATGTGGAGTATAGTTTCGGGATGATTCGTGAGACTGTTTGAATTTTATTATTATTTATTATTGTTCATTTGAATTGTATTATTTTTATTATGGTTTATTTGAATTTTATTATTTCAGACTCTTTAGTGTAAAACAATGGAAGTTTTAGAACTAGTTGTATTGGATTTTTGTGCACGTTTAGATTTTGTTGAATGATTAGAGTGTTGATGCGTGCACTGAAATTGTTTTAGTCGAAGGTTGGGAGTGAAGTTTGAATTGGGTTATGTTTTATTTATTGGAGTTACTGCTGTTGGTTCGGAAATAATTATGATTAGTTTGGTGTTATAGAATGTGGCTGTTTTGGGTTGTTAAAGGCGAATGAGTGAAGAGGATTGTTCGGGTTTAATTATTAGGATAGTTATTGAGTTGTGAATGGACTGTTTTGATTTATTACTCAATAAATAGCAGTCTACTAGATTGATTATTAAATGTTGGTTATATGTTCTTTTTGTTTAGGTGGTGTTACTATTAGAGTTTCGGCTCAAGGTGTTGATAATACGAAGAAGTCAGGTAAGCGGGGTTCATATACTAGTTTTGCATAAAATAAATAAAACGAGGTTGACTTGGAAAATAAACGTGTTTGTTTTTTTTGAAAAGAAATGATCTGAAAACAACCTCAGATGTTTATTCTGCATATGCATAAATTCAATATAAGAGAAAGTATTTTTCTGTCATGACTGGTGTAGACATGAGCTAGTTTTGTGCACTTTGTTTTAGAACAATGTAAAAGAGCGAATAAGGAAAATCTAAAAGTTTTGTTGTGAACAATTGAGGATATTTTGTTTATTTTTTTTATCTCGAACATGTGAAATGATCTGAAGCTTTTCAGTGTTTTGTTTGGATACGATGTGTCATCTGAGAATCTTGGAATGATGATCTGATTCTGTATATGATTGTAACCAGATTTTCGATGAAATCCATTCTGTTTCTGTTAAGGCCCAGCCACGGGTATAATGGTGGTTTATAACCCTACCACGGGGGTGAAACATGGAAAATGGCTCAGCCACGGGTATAATGGTGGTTTATAACCCTACCACGGGGGTGAAACATGGAAAATGGCCTAGCCACGGGTATAATGGTGGTTTATAACCCTACCACGGGGGTGAAACATGGAATATGGCCCAGCCACGGGTATAATGGTGGTTTATAACCCTACCACGGGGGTTAAACATGGTATTGTCCCGATGTGATATCAAACGATTATAAGATTATAATGTTTCAGTTTAGAAATGCCAACAGTTTTTCTTCTTGGAATAAGCTTATTTTTCTGAAAAGTTCGCTCTAAAGTTTTTGTACAAGTTTTGTTTCTGTATTCTGAAAGTAAATGTTTTGTTCGGCTTATCAATTGTTATAAATGCTCATGTTTACATACTAGTATATGCTCTCTGCTTGCTGAGTTGTTGATAGCTCACCCCGTTAATCTTCATAATATTTCAGATGATATCGATGGCTCAGCTGAAGATCAGTATTAGAGTCTATGGAGAAGATTTGCATTGATTTGTTGTTGGGTATTTCATTATATTAGAGTTGGTGTTGGAGGTTAATTATTTTTCTTAAGATTACTTCAATGGAATTAGATGGTTTATGGAGACTATGTTAATGTTATATGATTTCTAGTTGGTATTTGAGACATGAAGAAGAGTTGATTTTATTTTGGGTTGTTGGATTGAATATTGGATAATCGAGTTTATTTGATTTATTTAATTGAAGTATTTACGTTCGATTTGAGATTTGGAAAAATGGATATATTTTTGAATGTGGAAGTACTCTAGTCTAGTTAGAGTTGATTATCAAGTTTTATGAGTTAACTCTCCGGACCCTCGGGGTCGGGGCGTTACAGTTGGTATCAGAGCCAGGTTTGAATTCTGCATACTGTAGACCTTGGAGGTTTAGATATTTGTGGGTTCGTAAGATGTGGAATTTTCACAATAGGAATTGGAGGATTATAAGGATAGTCATGGGAGTATTTAAGTTTGAGTTCCAAGAACATTAAGATTGATTATGATGGGATTTGAGGTTTAGATTTGGGTAATGTTAGGAGTTGAGTTTGGAACTTTGAGAATTCTAGTGATATACGGGTGTAACAAGTGATGTCAGATTTGCATAATTATCTGAATTATATATGTATATGTGTTTATATGCCTATTTTATTTATCCTCTTATATATTTCTATTTACCTGGTATTTTCGTTTTCTTTTATTTAGAACGTTTCACCGAGTTTAGACTTTCAGGATGGCTGCTCGTCGTAGAGTTCGAACTCTTGAAGATTTGAATGAGGACGACAATGGTGGGGGTTGCACGTTCGAACAATTTAATCGAACGCATCCTCCCACCTTTGATGGAAGAGGCGATGCGAACACTGCGGAAGATTGGATACAAGACATTGAAGAAATATTTGGTGTTTTGGAGTGTACCGATCAGCAAAAAGTCAAGTTCGCAGCCTTCAAATTATCTGGAGAAGCAAAGAGATGGTGGAATTCTGAAAAAGTTATCAGGGAAGCTGAAGGGATTGGAGTGATTGTTTGGGCTCAATTCAAGCAGAGTTTCTTCGATCGATTTTTCCCTAATGCCGATAGGGATGCAAGAGCCCAAGAGTTCACTAATTTGGTGCAAGGGACCATGACTGTGCGCCAGTATGCTGCAAAGTTTGCGGAATTATCACGTTTCGCCGCATACTTAATTCCCGATGAGGAGAAAAAGACTAGAAAGTTTGAAGAAGGCTTGAACTACAGGATTTATGAACGGGTGATGATCTTTCAGATTCAGAATTTTTCAGAATTAGTACACAAGGCGATACTAGTTGAACAGAATCTTAAGAGGGGTGTTGAATTGCAAGAACAAAGGAAGAGAGCTGCTCCACAAGGGTTTCCTGGTTCGGATCAAGGGCAATGGAAAAAGAGAAATGAGGGGAGCAGTTCAAGTCAGAGATAGATACAGGGAAATCATACACCTAACCCCTGTAAGTTCTGTAACCGCATACACCATGGGGAGTGCAGGAAGGAAGTGGGATCATGTTTCAAATGCGGTAAGGATGGGCATTTCATTAGAGAATGTCCATTGCTTGCGGAGAACAATAGAAGGCCCAACCCACCCCAAAACTTTAGGCCGAATAATCAAGGCAACAATCAGCGGAGGACTGTACCTGCTCGAGTGTTTGCTTTGACACCGGGAGAAGCTAAGGACAAGGATGATGTCATCACAGGTATAATTCTTTAACCATTTCTTAAAATTTTATTTGTTGAGAATTAAGGAATATTTGTCTTATTATCTTTATGGGTTATATGATGTAACCAGGAACTATTCCCTTATTTCTCAATAAGACTACTGTTTTGTTTGACTCGGGGGCTACCCACTCCTTTATTTCAATGGATTATGTTAAACTGTGCCCCATTGATGCTGATGAGATGGACTACAATTTGAGAGTCTCTACCCCAACTGGTGATATAGTGACTTGTAACAAGATGTTACTCAAGTGTCCAATAACTATTAGCGGGTGAGAAATGCCAGCTAACCTGATAGTCTTTCCTATGACTGGGTTTGATGTGATTTTGGGGATGGATTGGTTAGCTTCCAGTTATGCTAGTATTGACTGTTTTAAAAGGGAAGTGGTGTTCAAGTTTCCGGAAGAAGAGGAACTTCGATTTATGGGTTCCAAGGTGCGTATCCCTCCATCAGTTATTTCTGCTTTTCAAGTTGATAAATTAATACGTGACGGGTGTCAAGGGTATTTGGCTTTTGTGGTGGATGAACCAAAGGAAGAATTGAAACTAGAAGAGATTTCTATTGTGAGGGAATATCCAGAAGTTTTTCCTGAAGATTTGTCTGGGTTACCGCCTGAGCGGGAGGTAGAGTTTGCTATTGAATTAGCCCCAGGCACGGCGCCTCTTTCCAAAGCCCCTTATCGAATGGCGCCATCAGAGTTAGCGAGCTCAAAGAACAGTTGCAAGACTTGTTAGACAAAGGTTTTATCAGACCTAGTGTGTCACCTTGGGGAGCTCCAGTCTTGTTTGCGAAGAAGAAGGATGGGACAATGAGGATGTGTATTGACTACAGGGAACTGAATCGAGTGACCATAAAGAATAAATATCCGTTGCCCCGCATCGATGATTTATTTGATCAGTTGCAAGGTGCGCAAGTGTTTTCTAAAATTGATCTCAGATCGGGTTATCATCAATTAAAAATCAAGGCGGAGGATGTGCCTAAGACAGCTTTCAGGACCAGGTATGGCCACTATGAATTTCTAGTCATGCCTTTTGGTTTAACCAACGCCCCAGCAGTATTTATGGACTTGATGAATCGAGTATTTCATGAATTTTTGAATAAGTTCGTAGTGGTATTTATTGACGATATATTAATCTACTCCAAGAGCGAAGCTGAACATGAAGATCATCTGAGACAAGTACTAGGGACACTCAGGTATAAGAAATTATTTGCTAAGTTGAAGAAGTGTGAATTTTGGCTTGAGTCTATTGCATTTTTGGGACATGTAGTCTCAAGGGATGGCATTTCTGTAGACCCCGGGAAGATTGAAGCAATAGTTAACTGGACTCAACCAACCAATGTGCATGAAGTTAGGAGTTTCTTGGGTTTGGCTGGTTATTATCGTCGATTCATAGACAATTTCTCAAAAATAGCGGTTCCCCTTACCGCCCTCACAAGGAAGAACAACAAGTATGTTTGGACTGAAAAATGTGAGGAAAGCTTCCAGGAATTAAAGAAGAGATTGGTGACAGCTCCAGTTCTAACAGTCCCTAGCGAAAGAGGAGGATTTGTGGTTTATAGTGACGCTTCACGATTGGGTTTGGGATGTGTTTTGATGCAGCATGGAAAAGTAATAGCTTATGCTTCTCTGCAATTGAAGACATATGAACAAAACTACCCCACACATGATTTGGAGTTGGCCGCCGTTGTCTTTGCACTTAAAATCTGGAGGCATTATTTATATGGTGAAAGGTGCGAAATCTACACGGATCACAAGAGTTTGAAGTACTTCTTCACTCAAAAAGAACTGAACATGAGACAGAGGAGATGGCTCGAACTAGTCAAGGACTATGACTGCAACATTAACTACCATCCAGGCAAAGCTAATGTTGTAGCTGATGCTCTTAGCAGGAAGCCAATGGGACCAGTAATTGCAACTCTTACCACTCAACCCCACTTATTAATGGACTTGGAAAGAGCCAGTATTGAAGTAGTCGTGGGTGACCAGCAGGCATTAATAGCCAGTTTAGTAGTTCAACCAGCTTTGATAGACAGAATCTAGCTCGCCCAAAAAGAAGATTCTAAGTTGGCGAGACTAATTGAAGAGGTAGAAAAAGGGGATAAACCTGAGTTTAATGTTTCTGAAGATGGAGTATTAAGGTTTGGAAACAGATGTTGTGTGCCAGACTGTGTTATAATAAAAAGACTTATCCTTGAAGAGGCGCACCGCTCCCCTTACACAGTTCACCCGGGTAGTACGAAAATGTATCGAGATTTGAAAGAGTCTTTTTGGTGGGAGGGCATGAAGAGAGAGATTGCTCAATTTGTGGCACAGTGCTTAACATGCCAACAGGTGAAAGTAGAACACCAACGACCAGCAGGGTTATTGCAACCACTTCAGATTCCAGAATGGAAATGGGAACATATTTCAATGGACTTTGTTACAAGTCTACCACGGGCACTGACAGGACAAGATGCAATTTGGGTAATAGTAGACCGTTTGACGAAGACAACTCATTTTGTACCTATCAAAGTTTCTTATAAGTTGGAGAAACTAGCCGAGCTTTATATACAGGAAATAGTGAGGTTGCATGGGGTACCTGTGTCCATTGTGTCGGATAGGGATCCGCGTTTCACTTCGAAATTTTGGCGAAGCTTACAAGAGGCCATGGGCACAAAGTTAAATTTCAGAACGGCGTTTCACCCACAGACAGATGGTCAGTCGGAAAGGACCATTCAAATTTTGGAAGACATGTTGAGAGCTTGTATGCTGGATTTTAAGGGGACTTGGATTCGACACTTGCCTTTGGTCGAGTTTGCTTATAATAACAGTTACCAGGCTAGTATTGAGATGGCACCTTATGAAGCACTTTATGGTAGGAAGTGTAGATCTCCTTTATATTGGGACGAAGTGGGTGAAAGACAAATTTTGGGTCCAAAAATCATTCAGAAGACAACAGAGAAGATTGAGACCATTCGAGCTAGAATGAGAGCAGCTCAGAGTCGACAGAAAAGCTATGCAGATAATCGTCACCGCCAAATAGAGTTTGAGGTTGGGGATAAGGTATTCTTGAGGATTGCACCCATGAGAGGGGTTATGAGGTTTGGAAAGAAGGGTAAGTTGAGCCCTAGGTACATTGGACCATTTGAGATTCTGGATCGGATTGGATTAGTGGCTTACAGAGTAGCCCTACCACCCACACTCTCAGGTGTACATAATGTTTTTCATGTATCTATGTTGAGAAAGTATGTACCTGACCCCACCCACGTTATCGATTACGAGCCTCTTCTTTTTCAGGAATATCTGACTTATACAGAAGAGCCGGTACGGATTGTAGAGAGAAAAGAACAAGTGTTACGCAATCGGGTTATTCCATTGGTTAAGGTGGTATGGAATAATCATGCTATTAGTGAAGCCTCTTGGGAATTAGAAGAGGATATGCAAGTCAAGTACCCACAGTTATTCGATAGTGATTCTAACAACTTGTGACAAATTCCGAGGACGGAATTTTTATAAGGGGGGAAGAATGTAATAACTGGGCTTAGGCCCAGCCCCATTTATTTGGTCGGATGCAAGCCCAGCCCATGAGCTGGTTGAGTGAAGAATGGCGTCGTTTGGTGCAGGGATTTACTTCCCTTGCACTGTTTTTCTTCTTCCCCCGTAAACCCTCATTCTCTGCAATTTCGGATTCCACTCACCCGTGCGCCAAACCCACGACTCCAGCAGTTGTTTCTTTTCATTCCCTTTCATCTCAATTGGTTTCTTCTTCTTCATCTCTTCACCGTGCACGCACTCAGGGGTTTCGAAATTCAAACTGTTCCTCCACTGCACTTTCATTCGGTTTTTGAAGAAAACTTGGTAAATTCTTCTTCTATTATGGCTTTCCTTGTTTTCTTTTATGGTTATTATTCTATCTTTCCTCAGTTCGGCTGGTTTTACTCATGCGGGTCTCCTTCCATTTCCAGTTTCTGCCATGTCTTGATCATACGCACACACACTCTTCTCTACTTGATGAATCGCACACACACACACTGTTGGGTAGCCGTGCATCACACCTAGTTTTAAATTTTTTTTTCCTTTGTGAAAACCACTAGTTCTTTTCAGTAGAAGGTTTTGTGAAATTCATTTTGGGTTGATGCATTATTTGTTGGAGCAGTGGAGTGTGTGGGAATTGTGGATGTGGAGTATAGTTTCGGGATGATTCGTGAGACTGTTTGAATTTTATTATTATTTATTATTGTTCATTTGAATTGTATTATTTTTATTATGGTTTATTTGAATTTTATTATTTCAAACTCTTTAGTGTAAAACAATGGAAGTTTTAGAACTAGTTGTATTGGATTTTTGTGCACGTTTAGATTTTGTTGAATGATTAGAGTGTTGATGCGTGCACTGAAATTGTTTTAGTTGAAGGTTGGGAGTGAAGTTTGAATTGGGTTATGTTTTATTTATTGGAGTTACTGCTGTTGGTTCGGAAATAATTATGATTAGTTTGGTGTTATAGAAGGTGGCTGTTTTGGGTTGTTAAAGGCGAATGAGTGAAGAGGATTGTTCGGGTTTAATTATTAGGATAGTTATTGAGTTGTGAATGGACTTTTTTGATTTATTACTCAATAAATAGCAGTCTACTAGATTGATTATTAAATGTTGGTTATATGTTCTTTTTGTTTAGGTGGTGTTACTATTAGAGTTTCGGCTCAAGGTGTTGATAATACGAAGAAATCAGGTAAGCGGGGTTCATATACTAGTTTTGCATAAAATAAATAAAACGAGGTTGACTTGGAAAATAAATGTTTTTGTTTTTTTTGAAAAGAAATGATCTGAAAACAACCTCAGATGTTTATTCTGCATATGCATAAATTCAATATAAGAGAAAGTATTTTTCTGTCATGACTGGTGTAGACATGAGCTAGTTTTGTGCACTTTGTTTCAGAACAATGTAAAAGAGCGAATAAGGAAATTCTAAAAGTTTTGTTGTGAACAATTGAGGATATTTTGTTTATTTTTTTTATCTCGAACATGTGAAATGATCTGAAGCTTTTCAGTGTTTTGTTTGGATACGATGTGTCATCTGAGAATCTTGGAATGATGTTCTGATTCTGTATATGATTGTAACCGGATTTTCGATGAAATCCGTTCTGTTTCTGTTAAGGCCCAGCCACGGGTATAATGGTGGTTTATAACCCTACCACGGGGTGAACATGGAAAATGGCTCAGCCACGGGTATAATGGTGGTTTATAACCCTACCACGGGGGTGAAACATGGAAAATGGCCCAGCCACGGGTATAATGGTGGTTTATAACCCTATCACGGGGGTGAAACATGGAATATGGCCCAGCCACGGGTATAATGGTGGTTTATAACCCTACCACGGGGGTTAAACATGGTATTGTCCCGATGTGATATCAAACGATTATAAGATTATAATGTTTCAGTTTAGAAATGCCAACAGTTTTTCTTCTTGGAATAAGCTTATTTTTCTGAAAAGTTCGCTCTAAAGTTTTTGTACAAGTTTTGTTTCTGTATTCTGAAAGTAAATGTTTTGTTCGGCTTATCAATTGTTATAAATGCTCATGTTTACATACTAGTATATGCTCTCTGCTTGCTGAGTTGTTGATAACTCACCCCGTTAATCTTCATAATATTTCAGATGATATCGATGGCTCAGCTGAAGATCAGTATTAGAGTCTATGGAGAAGATTTGCATTGATTTGTTGTTGGGTATTTCATTATATTGGAGTTGGTGTTGGAAGTTAATTATCTTTCTTAAGATTACTTCAATGGAATTAGATGGTTTATGGAGACTATGTTAATGTTATATGATTTCTAGTTGGTATTTGAGACATGAAGAAGAGTTGATTTTATTTTGGGTTGTTGGATTGAATATTGGATAAACGAGTTTATTTGATTTATTTAATTGAAGTATTTACGTTCGATTTGAGATTTGGAAAAATGGATATATTCTTGAATGTGGAAGTACTCTAGTCTAGTTAGAGTTGATTATCAAGTTTTATGAGTTAACTCTCCGGACCCTCGGGGTCGGGGCGTTACAGATTATGATGAAACCTGTTCCCTTGTTGCTAAGATGGTTATAGTGAGAAGTCTGCTTTCCATAGTTGCAGTCAAAGGTTTGCAATTACATCAATTTGATGTAAATAATGCCTTCCTCTATGGAGACTTAGAAGAGGAAATTTATATGCAAAAGCCTCCAGGATATAACAGAGGGAAACCAAATCAGGTATGAAAATTACAAAAAAGTTTGTATGGCTTGATGCAAGCCTCGAGACAGTGGTATTCTAAGCTTTCAATTACATTACTTGAGTTTGGTTTTAAGCAATCAAATGCTGACTATAGCCTTTTCACAATGAGAGGAACTGACTCCTTTAATGCACTATTAGTGTATGTGGATGATATCATTGTAGCTAGTGACTGTTCAGAATCAGTTGCCCTCATGAAAAACTTCCTGCATCAAAAATTCAAAATTAAGGACTTGGGTCACTTGAGGTATTTTCTTGGGATAGAAGTGGCTAGATCCTCCAAAGGAATCCACATTTGCCAAAGGAAGTATGCACTTGACATCCTTGTAGACTCGGGCACCCTTGGTTCAAGGCTTCTTAAGGTTCCTATGGATCAAAACACGAAGCTGAGCAAAGACACTGGCCAAATGTTACCTGACCCTGCAATATATAGAAGGCTCATTGGTCGATTACTTTATTTAACAATTACACAACCTGACATTTCTTATAGTGTGTAGAATCTGAGCCAATTCATGGATTGTCCAACCAACATTCACGTAGCTGTAGCACAAATGCTTCTAAAGTACATAAAAAAGAGCTTCTGGTCAGGGGATTTTGTTCTCTTCCTCAGCTGAACTTCAATTGTCAACTAATTGTGACTCTTACTAGGCCTCTTGCCCCAACACTAGGAGATCAGTCACTGGGTATTATGCATTCCTTGGGAGTTTCTTAATATCTTGGAAGTTTAAGAAGCAGTCCATTGTGTCCCGATCTTCTGCTGAACCTGAAGCAGAATATAGAGCAATGGCTACGACTTGTTGTGAAGTAACTTTGCGAAAGTATCTCCTCATAGATTTACAAGTAACTCATGTACAAGCTCTTTACTATGATAATCAAGCAGCCTTGCACATTGCATCTAACCCTGTATTTCATGAACGATCCAAGCATATTGAGCTAGACTACCATCTCATCAGGGAAAAGATATTAGAGGGCAGTATTCAGACTGCTTACATTTCTAGTAGGTTGCAGTTAGCGGATATATTCACAAAGGCACTTCTTGCTTATCTCATCAGCTCACATCTCTGCAATATGGGAGTAGTAAATTGCTACTCTCCATCTTGTGGGGGGCTATTGGAGCATGATAATGAAAATGCAACAAAGGAAGGTACAACACAGAGGGTGGCCTCGACAGATGCAATCACCTGAGCATAATGGTGCATGGCTATACCAATGTTGAGCATAATGGTGCATGGCTGTGCTGCATGGATGTACTAATGTCAGGGACATTTTTTCTCAATATATTCATTCTTTGTAGTGGAGTCATTAGTCCTTTTTCTTGTCTTTTTGTTCAGACTTGTCTGTATGTAAAGCTGGCGGCTGCATAACAGCATATACGTTTGTTTCCTTTGTACAGATAGCAATAGGTGCTTTTGATACATGCTTATATATTGTATTATGTAGTTCGTATCATTTTATAATGAGAAGTTCATAGCTTTCTCTTCCATTTTGAAGTTGTTTTCACTTCTGACATTTCCTTCTCATCCTTTGCTTCCCAAGTGCTACTCTGAAACTTGTTTTCATACAAGCATCTCCAAGCTCTTTGGTACTGTGGAGATGATCGTGTTACATGCATTATTCAACAACAGTAGTTATCAATAGTAGAAGCATATTAGTTGAGAAGTATAGCAGCAGTAGGAGATCATTACAATAGGGGACTCTAGCAGCAGTTGTTATCAACTTATTATTATTCACTTTCTTATCACCTATCAAATATTTATTATTTATCCTTAAATGTAGGGAGTTTAGCTAGTTATCGAGTTGTTATGTCGGTTGTTTCCATCTACAGTGTGGGTCTATTGTCTATTTAATTATATGCCATTAATGAATAAAGACGTTGGATTGTCAATTTGTTAATTTAGTATTGTGTCGGTTCATTGTTAATACATTGAAGAGAGTCAAGGTACATAACATTGGTGTCCAGAGCTAGGCTACTCGAATAATTGGGAGGTCTGGTTTCCCTCAAAAGAAACTAGAAATTAAGGAGGTTCGGTTTCCCTCAAATGAAACCAGAAACACCAGAGTGCATAAGAGCCACCCAACCATAGATAAAAAAACGAACAAATCTATAGTTTTTTAGGATTTTTCCATTGTTTCTTAGCCGATTACAAGGTATAATTTTACAATAAATAGCAACAATCTACCATGGAGTGAAGAGTTTCATAGCTAGAGTAGTTAATAAAGTCGATATTAGAAGTACAACAACAGTTAATATAAATGGTGGCAGGAATATTCTAACAACATGTAAGGGAGTAGAGGACCCCAAGTTTTCAACCCTATCAATAACAAACACAAAGAATGGTAAAACTTGAGTTTCCGCTATTCAATAGGGCAGAGGATCCCACATGCTGTTCATGTTTGGTGGAACAATTTTTTGCATACCAAAGGACACCTCTTGAAGAAAGGGTGGCAGTAGCCTCTTTCCACCAAGAAGGAGAAGCGTAGATTTGGTTTGAACTCCTAAAACAGGATGGAAAAGAGATAACTTGGGAGGAGCTCTTGAGAGTGTTGCATGCACGTTATGGACCTGCTCAACTATTCGATCCATTTGCTGAGTTCACAAAGTTGAAACAAGAGAGTTATGTATGCGAGTACCAAAGCAAATTTGAAACACTGTTGACCAAGTTAGGATTTCTCTTGCCTCAAAGATAGGCCAATGTGTTTGTAGGTGGCCTTATGGAATCTATTAAACTAGATGTGATGGCAGCAAGGCCACAAGACCTATCAATGGCAATGTGGCTAGTAAGCATTTATGAGGCTAGGATTAATGCCTTGCGAAAGTCAACTTGGGGAAAACCTAAGAAGAATATCGAAGAAACTTGTGGGGGAGAAATGAAGATAGCAGTGCTTGTCAAACGATTAAAACCCCAGCAGAGATTCGAGAATGGCAAGAAAAAGGCTTGTGCTTCAAATGTAATGAGAAGTATGGGCCAAGACACAAGTGTAAAAGGTTGTTCGTGATCGAAGCATGTCAAGAAGAGGATGAAGATGGGGATGTAATTGAGATGGAAGAGAATGGAAGTGAGAGTGAGGTTGAATCAATGATATCTTTGCATGCTGTATTAGGCATAGAAGCATTGAAAACCATGAGAGTGCAATTGACCTTGAGACAATGGTGATTTTGATAAACCAGGGAGTTCTCCCAACTTCATGAGCAATGCAATTGTAGACTCTTTGGGGTTAAAATCTAACTCGGAGGGAAGTCTTGAAGTCATGGTGGCGTCGAGGGAGAAAATGGAAAATCTTTGGCAAATGTCACCAGGGGTAGATCTAATTGTACCAGGGTTTGCCTTTATTATTGAGGTTTGAAGTATGGTGCTAGGAGTACATTGCCTTCGAAAATTGGGGTTAATATTGCGGGATTTTTACAAATTAGAGATGGATTTTCAATGGTGTGGGAAATACATAAAGTTGTAGTAAATTAAGAGCTCAAAGAAAAAAAGAGGGAGTTGACTCATGTAAATAAAGAGGACGAGAGATTGTCACTTAATAGAGTAAGAGGAGAAGGGGATGAGACTATCACACAAAGAGAAGCAATTAGGAAACCATTGGAGCCTAAGGAGGAGAAGGAAGAACAACTAAATAGGCTCCTTAAGAAACATCAGATCGTTTTCAAGCTATTTAGCTCGTTACCCCTAGAGAGAAGGTGTGACCGTAAAATACCTTTAATGCAAACTCGAGCTGTCAAGGTAGAGCCTTATAGGTGCCCTCAATATCAAAAGTCACCCATAGAGAAAATAGAGGAGGAGATGTTGTTGGCAAGAATCATTCGACACTTAGCCAACCCTTATTCTTCCCACATGGTGTTGGTAAAAAAAGGTCAAATGTGCGTGGACTATTGTGCCCTTGATAAAATCATCATCAAGGATACCTTCCCTATTTCAGTGATAGAAGAGCCGTTAGATGTGTTGAATGGAGCCAAATACTTCGCTAAGCCTGACTTGTGCTCGAGGTATCATTAAACCAGGGTCGCTACTGAAGATGTGGAGAAGACAACTTTCTGAACACACCAAGGCTGTTATGAATTCTTGGTGATGCCATTTGGACTAACCAACTTCCCATCCACTTTTTAGGCTTTGATGAACTAGGTATTTCAAAACTACTTGCATAAACTTGTGCAAGTCGTTCTTTTATGACATTTTGGTATATAGTGAAAACTGGAAAGAGCATTTGGAGCGTCTAGACGTTGTTTTTTCTATACTCCACTTGCACCAATTATTTGTGAAGCAATAGAAATGCAAATTCGGTTAGCCAACCATGGATTACTTTGGGCACATTTTCTCGACAGAAGGGGTGGGATTTGGCCCAGAAAAAATTTCAGCAATGAAGAAACAACCTAAACTAGAAATTTGAAATCAATGTGGGGTTCCTTAGTCTCACAGCCTGTTACCAAAGGTTCATTAAGAATTATGGAAAGATCTCAACTCCTCTAAATCATATGCTAAAAAAGGAACAATTCACATGGACACCACTTGCAGAAGATGCCTTTCAAAAGTTAAAAGAGGCAATGATCCAAGCACTTGTGCTTGAACTTCCATATTTTTTCAAGACATTCATACTTGAGTGTGATGCATCTGGTTTGGGTTTAGGGGCTATTTTACACCAAGAACGACCGTTGGCACTTTTTAGCAAAGCTTTGCATACAAGGGATTTATTTCTTTCCACATATGAGAAAGAAATGCTCGCCTAGGTGACAACGGTTCAAAATGGAGATCATACTTGTTGGGATGAGAGTTCATTGTACGCATGGATCAAATGAGTTTGTAGTACCTATGGTCCTAGAAGATCACCATTGCTGCACAACAATAATAGATCTATAAGCTTATGGGGTTCGATTTTATTATTAAGTACAAGTAGGGAGGAGAAAATGTAGTTCATGCCCTTTCAAGAATAGAAGAACAACAGGAAACCCCATCACAATTGCAGGCTATCTTACAACCAGTACTTAACTGGTTAGAGGTAATTAAAGAAGCAAATACCACTCAATATTGGGCGATAGGATAAGAGAAGGTGAATGTGATACCTCCAAATCCTGCTTGTGATTTGGCAGAATCTGTGACATCGGGGTACCGTCCTCTTTATTAAAAAAAAAAAAAAAAAAAAAGAGAAAATCCTTACAATAGGGAGTTATCTTATCACTATCATCTTATCACATTCTTATCACTTATTACCTATTTATTATATATGTTCAATTGTAGGGAGTTATCTTTATCAATAGGGAGTTTAGCTAGTCATTATTAGATTGTTATGTTGGTTGTTGCCACCGTGTAGATATATTATCAATTTGTTATTCTAATACTATATGAGTTCATTGTTAATACGTAATAGGTCGCGTTAGCAAACAGATCTGTAACGTAGAATATATGCTTTGCAGTTTGTAGATCACCTTTTCCCACAAGAACAATATTGTACAGTCTCATTCACTTTACTGATCTCCTACAGCCATATACATAAAAAAATATTTAAAATAATGAGCGCATGAGGGTATCACGTATTCGTAATTAAAAAATATTTAAATATAAATATTCATGTTTAGAGGATTGTAATTATATATAATATTATATTATTATGTGATTTGAGTTGGAGTACATTGAACGACGAATATATGCTTTTCTTAACATCATGATCATATGTTTGTGATTTTTATTATATGTATTATATAAAGATTTATAAATAATCCATACGATGATATGATGGCCGGGATGACGATGTCTGAATTGTTTTCCCTCACGATAAGATCAGTGGGGACAGGATTCCCACTCTATCTCTGGCCATGTCCTCATGCCCAGCCGTTCCATCCCCATATAATATCATGATCCTCCACTAGCTAGGCCATATTACTCACTTTTTTCTTTTACTTTTTAAAAGCGTTGAAACAGTACTGACTTCTTCGATTGATTATAACATGTCCATATCAAAGAAATTAATAATATGCCGGATGATTAATTGGATGTCCAGAGTCACCTTTCCTTGTAATTAAATATTATGAAAAATGATTTATAGAGTCTTACGGTATGTAAGTTTCGTACACTCTCTTTAAAAAAAATGTACAGATCTAAGACCCACGTGAAAAAATCTATTTGTTACATTATTTGTGGACCCTACTATTTTTTTAAAAAAAAATTACACGAGATTTACACACTTAGATCTAAGACTGTATATAATATTATTCAACTTGAAATCTTGATAATGTGAAATCAATTAATCGATCACATCATGAAATTATCATTTTCGTAATCAAGTAGCTAACATCAACCAAGCTATATATTATCCAATTACATTGCTAGAAAAAATATCATCTGGTTTATCATCTGGCGTTATCCAAAAAAAGTTGTATATTCTACTCCACAAAAGAAATATCACTACCAAAATACGTCTGTCCTCCGCGGCAACAATATTGAATTATTCAGTCATGATCGATCTCCGGGTCCAAATATACACAAAAGAAGTCAACAAATGAATAAAAACTTATTCGCATCAATACCAAACGAAGTTGCATGCATGCAGTACCTGAAGTTCTATATAAACCCATGTCATTTCCAATATACAGGCCAGACCATCCCAGAGCAGTAGCAACAGCAAGCTGCAAACTACATATAATTTCAATTACCCATATATTCCCTTTTTAGTTTTCAGCACGGGAAACCAAAACTCCAACTCCGCCAGCAAAAGAATAATGTCTCTTGCTGCTATGCCTCAGAAAGTTGCTGTCAAGGATGAATCTGTGACATGCAGTGATGCGCAGTTGAAATCTATGTATGAACGCTGTGACACGGACAAAGACGGCAGGCTTAGCCAGGTAGAGCTGCAAAAGGTTTTAGTAGAGCTGGGAGTTGAATTCCCTCGTTTGAGAGCTAAATCAGTACTCTGGCATGCTGATGAAAATGAAGATGGATACATCAGCTTGAACGAGTTCGGCACGCTCATGAAATATGCCTTGACACTCAGCACCATTCCCAAGGCCTAGCTTCATATTATATACATATAGAAGATGGGGGGGATAATAACTATTGGTATAGTTTGTGGAAAACATGTGGGTTCATGTGTACTTTGCAAGCTGCAGCTTTCTTACTTAATTAACGTACAATAAATCCTCTCTTTCTGGGTTTTATAGCCTTGAGTACTATTTGATCTGAATCTCTCTAATACTTAGTACCAATATCACTTAAAATAGTAACTCATGTGATGATTGGAACAAAATCAGGCTAAAATAATCCATTCAAACTGTCTATGATTAATACTTCAACGATTCCTGATTGGTTTTCATTCGGGGTATTTCATTAACAATCATGTTTCTTGGAATCACTCGATTTTTTTACATGGTATTCTTCCATAGAAAGTGAGGACACTGTTCAATAAGATATGGAGGACGAGAAAAGGAATCATTTTTTCATGATCTTCATAAAAGCCATTCCTTTCAAGTCTCTATTCTCTAGCTCTGATCTGTGTGGCTGTTGTAGTTAAATATTCCTTTGAAGGGTAATATGCATGGCGGATATATATATTCGTTGTGATCTGTTGTCTTTTTGCTGATAAAAAGATGAAAGGGATAGGATACATACCATATTAGTATTGGACAATTTGAAATAATATTGATCATACATATTGTTCGTAGTGTACAAAATTGGCATTATAATATACATCATGGAGGTTAATTAGGTAATTTCACACAATTTTTTCTAATTCAGAAAGACTATATATTCAGTATGGGATTTTTAGGCATCCAATTTCGTGACCCGTCACGTTTTATGCCTAGCCGAAGTTCTAAACCAAAAACCCAGCCCAACAGAAAAAAAAAAAAAAAAAAAAAAAAAAAACAAACATACAAACAAAGGTACAAAACGTATATATATCGTTTCAGAAAGCTTTTTGTATTCTCTCATCTTTTTCTACCCCTGCCCCTGTGGGGCCCCCAATCCCCCTTATAAAAAAATACACGTGGATCGAGACATCAGGATGGTGACAACACGGTCACACATCCCAACGAAGTGCCAGTGTGTGTACATGCAACGGTGTACAAATAAAATAACGCAGCAGATAGTTAACTAAGTACCAGAATTTAAACACAACTAAACATCAGTAGAGGTTTAAAAACAGTTATACAGTCATCCCAAAATAAAATTAACACATGTCCGAAAATACAAAAAGCAAAATAGAATAATAAAGCTAGTGATCCCAGATCACTCCTCGGGCAGAGCCGTCTCCTCAGGCTCGCCCTCCTCCTCAACTGCATCAAAATCTGCGTTACCACAGAAGGGTACCGCAGGTAAGTATAACCCAAAATAATCCTCAAGAAAGAAATGCATTTAATGCAACCAACATGCATGCATATGATGAAATATGCAATTTTCTCAAAACATTATTTTCCTCGAAAATTATAATTTCCAACACACGCCAAAGTCTCATTGACCCAAAAATAATCCGTAAAACATTTTCCCAGAAAATGGTTTACACAAAATCCACGCACACTATTTTCCCAGAAAATGCCAATTTAATCCTTTATTAACCTATGCACCATGGCCTCCCCTAGGGACCATCCGCACGTCCTAGCTTCGTAGCGATGTTCAGTTTCGTGCCCAGCGCGTACATGGCCGAACACCCACTACGCACGAGCGATGCCCAGTTCCGCGCCCAGCGCGTACATGGCCAGACATACTCTGGTCCCCGCCAGCAGAAGGACCACGGAGTCGGCACGAATCTCTCGTCCGATCCCATTATCGCCCAGCGACAATCTAGGGGACGTTACTCAGTTTATTCCGCTCCCGAGTAACCAGAGGAGCTCCACCAAGATAAAATCCCATCTCGGCTTGGGGTCGTGATACACACGCACCCAAAAATACTCTCACATAAAATCATAATTTTCCAAATCACACATGAGCATGAATGCACTACACGAAAACCCAGTTTTCTTTACAAACATGATCATGCATGAAATAATGAGATGTACATGTACCAACTCTATTCCACAACCATCAATAATCAAACCAATCAAATCCAACCAAACACTCCAATCACCAATCCACTCCCAAACTCCTCGGACTCAGTCCGGCAAAACCAGTCATCAGATAAAATACAGTAAAATGTGTTAGTGTAAAAATACATTAAATTCACAAGAATTCTTTGGAGAAATACTTACAGTGCAATATAATAATTTCCGGAGAATCACGAAGCAGAAAATGGCGTCGTCTGAGCAACACCACAGTGTAAAATACACTGTGGCCGTGGGTCACAAATGCCCACTTTTCAACGAAGAAAAACTAAGACCCAAAAATGGTAGGGTAGGGCCTAGAGAGGTCGGTGAAACCAATGGTGGTGGTGGTTTGCCGTGGGTGGCGGCGCAAGGGGCGGTTTTAGGCCAAAAAATGCAAATCGGAAATGTACTTAGTGTGGCTTCACCGGTGATGGATCGGGGCCGGGGTTGGGTCCAATGGGTTGCCAAGAGGTCGGGGATGATGTGGTAGGAAGATGGTGGCCGGAGGTGGAGCGACGGCGGCGCTGGAGCGAAAATGGTGCCGCGGCTTTGTGGGTTTCGTGGGGGCTAACGGTGGCACGAACTGCGGTGATATTGATGGGGTAGGACGGCCGGCGGCAGGGGATTGCAAGGGACCGGGCGGTGTCGACCACCGCCGACGGACGGCGGCGTTGGGAGGGGACGACGGTTCGGGCGGAGGAGAGGGGAGAGAGAGATCGTGCGAGAGAAGAAAAGAGCCGAAGGAAAAAAAATAAGGAGAAAAGAAAAAAGGAAGGAAAAGAAAATGAGAGGGAAGAAAAAGAGGGGAAAAGAAATGAGGTCCAATCCTCATAACTTGGGTCATGAAAATGATCCAACGGAAACGATTTTAAAACCACAAGTTAAATAAAATAATTAAACGTAATGGTAAAGTCAAATTGAAATAATTAAATTTCTCAGTAATTAATTTAAATATTAAAAGAAATTTAAATGCATAACAATAAATAAATATTAAGAAAGCACATAAAAATAATTTTCACCAAATTAAAATCATAGAAATAAACTCACTAAAAATCCGACCAATTTTAAAATAAGAGGATAAATTTTTGAATAAATAAAAATAATCCTTCAGTAAAAATACACTAAAATACGGGGTGTTACATCCTCCCCCCCTTAAATAAAATTTCGTCCTCGAAATTAGCAAGGTCAAATATCAAACTAAGACAGGATTAAGATTCAACTAAGAGCAGACTTAGAACATACCGTCCAGATTAATCGAACAAGAAGGGATATTGTTCTCTCATATCAGCTTCTCTTTCCCATGAGAAATCTTGAGCCAACGGATCACCCCATGACACCTTCACCAAAGGTATTGCCTTGGACCTTAATCTTTGCTCTTTCCAATTCGCAATCTGAGTTGGAGCAACTTCATAAGTAAGGTTAGGCTGTAGTTGAATACGTTCAGGGTCCACAAAACGTGGCTCTTGCTGTGCAAAACTCTTCTTCAATGAGGACACATGAAACACATTATGAACATCCCCAAAGTAATCTAGCAAGGCCACTCTATAAGCAACAAGCCCAACCTTCTCTATGATCTGAAAAGGGCCAACATATCTAGGACTAAGCTTTCCTTTCTTACGAAAATGCTTGACGCCTTTCATAGGAGAGACTTTAAGATAAACCCAATCACCTTCTTCAAATGATAAGTCTCTTCTTCTTGTATCTGCGTAGCTCTTCTGGCGACTTTGCGCTTCAGCCATCTTCTTCCTGATAAGCTGAACTTGGTCCTTCATTTCTTGGATTATCTCAGGCCCAATTACCTTACTCTCGCCGACTTCATCCCAACACAAAGGCGATCTGCACTTCCGCCCATATAAAGCCTCATACGGGGCCATCTGAATGGAGGAATGAAAACTGTTGTTGTAAGAGAATTCAATGAGCGGTAGGTGATTCTCCCAACTTCCTTGAAATTCCGTGACACAAGACCGCAGCATATCCTCCAGAGTCTGAATAGTACGTTCTGATTGGCCGTCTGTTTGGGGGTGATACGCAGAACTAAACTGCAACTTAGTGCCCAATGCTGCCTGCAAACTCTTCCAGAAACGGGACGTGAATCGCGGGTCCCGATCCGACACAATACTCTTGGGTATCCCATGCAAGCGCACTATCTCCTTAACATATATCCGAGTAACTTACCCAAAGAGTCAGTATTATTAATTGGTAAGAAATGGGCACTCTTGGTCAACCGATCCACAATCACCCAAATTGAAGTCTTTCCACTAGGAGTCCTCGGTAAACCCACAACCAAATCCATGGAAATATCATCCCACTTCCACTCTAGAATTGGGAGAGGTTGGAGTCTACCAGCAGGTCTCTGGTGCTCAACCTTCACCTGACGACATGTTTCACATTTTTCAATAAACAAAGCGATGTCCAGTTTCATTCCTTCCCACCAGAAATTTCTCTTTAAATCTCTATACATCTTTGTGCTTCCTGGATGAACTGAATAAGGAGCCGCATGAGCTTCTGCCAAAATCCGCTCTTTAAATTCAGAAGCTCGGGGAATTACTCTACGATCCCGAAATCGAAGAATACCATCCTTATCCAAGCTGTAATGCAAGGGTCCTCTAGACTTCCTGACTCTTTTCCTGATTGCTAACAATTCAGGATCCCTTATCTGAAGAGTCTTCAATTCTTCAAAATCCACTACTCGGACATCCAAAACTGAAGATAATAATCCCTCTTGCTGAGAAATCTCGATAAGAAGTCTCCTCATTCCATAAAGGAGAGAGTCCAAATCCGATGACTCTGCTTCATCCACTTGTTGAGACTTTCTACTCAAAGCATCAGCGACTAGATTTGCCTTTTCTGGATGATACTTGATCTCACATTGGTAGTCGCTAATCAGCTCTAACCACCATCTCTGCCTCATATTGAGATTCTTCTGAGTAAACAGATGCTTCAAGCTCTTGTGGTCAGTAAAAACTTCACAGGCTTCGCCATACAAATAATGCCACCAAATCTTAAGTGCAAAAACTCTTGCCGCCAACTCCAAATCATGAGTGGGATAATTCCTTTCATGAACTTTCAGCTGACGAGATGCATAAGCTACAACCCTTCCCTCTTGCATAAGAACGCATCCCAACCCAAATTTGGATGCATCACTAAAAACCACGAATGGCTTGTGTGGCTCCGGAAGTGCCAAAACTGGTGCCGTTGTCAATCTTCTCTTCAACTCCTGAAAACTTCTCTCACATTTGTCAGACCATACAAACTCAACATTCTTCTTTGTCAAAGCAGTGAGAGGTCCGGATAGTCGAGAAAAACCTTCCACAAATCTTCGATAGTATCCAGCAAGTCCCAAGAAACTTCGTATCTCACGAACTGTTGAAGGGCGAGGCCATGACAAAACAACTTCCACTTTACTAGGATCCACAGCCACCCCTTCTTGGGAAATCACATGCCCAAGAAACTTAACTTCTTCTAACCAGAATTCACACTTGCTTAGCTTAGCATACAACTGATGTTCCCTTAATTTCCCAAGTGCTAGACGAAGATGACAAGCATGCTCTTCCAAGTCTCGAGAATAAATCAAAATGTCATCGAGAAATACCACCACAAAAGAATCCAAGAATGGTCGAAACACCCGATTCATTAAATCCATAAAAGCGGCAGGAGCATTCGCCAACCCAAAAGACATCACTTTAAATTCATAATGCCCATACCTTGTTCTGAAAGCTGTCTTGGGCACATCCTTATCCCTTATTCTCAGCTGATGGTATCCTGATCTCAAGTCAATTTTCGAAAAGACAGCTGCTCCCCGAAGCTGATAAAACAAATCATCAATCCTAGGTAAATGATACTTGTTCTTAATAGTCACCTTGTTAAGCTCCCGATAATCTATGCACATTCTGAGCGTACCATCTTTCTTCTTGACAAACAATACGGGCGCTCCCCACGGCGAAGTACTCGGCTGAATAAATCCCTTGTCGACCAATTCTTGCAATTGAATCTTCAACTCTTTTAACTCCGCCGGTGCCATGCGGTAAGGAGCCTTATGCACAGGAGCCGCCCCAGGTTCCAGATCAATAACAAATTCCATATCACGAACGGGAGGCAATCCAGGTAACTCATCCACAAACACATCGGGAAATTCTTCCACCACAGGAATCTCCACTAAAGATTTCTTCTCAGATGATGTGGACACGACTTGAACCAAAAAAGCATCCGCCCCACAAGCTATATCTCTCTTAGCTTGAATTGCTGATATAATTGATGGTCTTGCCTTTAATTTACTTCCCACGAATTCTAAATAATCTTCATCCGAGAGTTTAAAACCAATCACTCCTCTTCTACAATCAATATTCGCAGAATAGCGATACAGCCAATCCATTCCCAAAATTATATCAAAGCCAAGCAACTTGAATACAATCAAATCTGCATCCAGTGTCCTTCCACCAAAATCCAAAGGACAACCCAAAGCAACCTTGGAACAACACACAATCTCGCCATTGGGAAGAGCCACAACTAAGGATTGAGGTAGAGGTTCTGTGACCAAATTGCACATCCGTGCAAACGTGGCAGACACAAACGATTGGGATGCCCCAGAATCAAACAAAGTACAAGCATAAAAATCATATAGACGAACTCTTCCTGAGGCAAACACAACCACCAAACAAATTCAAAAAAATCCAACCACACCAAACATTAAATCGAACTAAAACAGCTAAATACGTACCAGTAATCACCCCAGCGTCGTGGGTCTCAGGAGCCTCATAGTCCACATCACCAGGAGTCATTGCATAAACCCGGGCTTGTACCAATTGTCTCTGGCCGCCCCTTCCACCCCGTCGACCTCCTCTCGCTCCTTGCCCTCCTTGAACTAGCATAGGACACTCTCGAGCAAAATGACCCGGCTGGCCACATCTATAACACTGAATTCCCCTTTGACCACAGTCGCCCTCATGGGCTCTACTACATCTAGGGCACACTGGGCTCCGGCCTCCTGCACGAACACCTGAGGTTGTCTGTGAACGGGCCCCAGTCCTCTGAACAAATTTCTGTGGCGATCCAGAACTACTTCCTTCACCAAGATAACTCCGCCTCTTCTGCCCAGGAGGGGAGCCTACTCCAAAACTATTTTCTCGCTCTGCAATGCTAGCCAAATCCACTAACTTCTGAAATTCCGTAATCTGAAGGCAAGCCACATGTCTGCGTATCTCAGGGCGCAGTCCCTCCATGAAAAGCTCAACCCGCAATTCTTCGGTAGCAATAAGATGAGGAGCGAACCGTCCAAGCTCCATAAACTTCCTTGCATACTGCTCTACAGTCGTGCCTCATTGAACCAAATTATTAAACTCTCGAGACTTTTGTCGTCTCACCGAAACAGGGAAGAATCGATCATCAAATTCTTTCTTAAACCGCTGCCAAGACACAGCAGCCAAGGACCCCAACTCCATCTCTAAAAGTGGCCGCTTGGTCTCCCACCAATTTGCCGCTTCACCTTGCAACATATAGCTTCCGTATAATACCATCTGGGTCTCAGTGCATCCACATACTTCAAATGTTCTTTCCAGGTCTTGAATCCACCTCCTAGCTCGCATTGGGTCCTCCTCCCCAGTAAAGGCAGGAGTCCTATGCGCCAGGAAGCGCTCATAAGTGCACCCAACTTGGACCGCTCTATTTGGATCTACTTGAGGCGGTCGGAAATTCTGTTGTAGGAACTCCGTCATCCTATTCAACGCCCTCGCCATGGCATAATTTCCATCACCCCTAGGTAGCTCATCCTCAGGCACATCAGCTTGTCTTCATGGTCTCACCATATTCCTGTCATAGAGCAATCTCCAACCCCGCTTAAATCCAGACAAAACCAAACTCAACTAAAAGCAACATAAAATACAATAAGATAAAATATAATTAAATAACATCAAATAACATAAAAATAAAATATCATTAAACCCATAAAATAAAATAAATAGCTTAACTTACCACACTTAAACATATTTTAAAATAATAAAAATAATTTTCTGGTACTATCCTAAGGGACATGTGGTTTTACCCAGAGCCGAACTGCTCTGATACCACCTGTGGCGCCCCCAATCCCCCTTATAAAAAAATACACGGGGATCGAGACACCAGGATGGTGACAACACGGTCACACATCCCAACGAAGTGCCAGTGTGTGTACATGCAACGGTGTACAAATAAAATAACGCAGCGGATAGTTAACTAAGTACCAGAATTTAAACACAACTAAACATCAGTAGAGGTTTAAAAACAGTTATACAATCATCCCAAAATAAAATTAACACATGTCCGAAAATACAAAAAGCAAAATAGAATAATAAAGCTAGTGATCCCAGATCACTCCTCGGGCGGAGCCGTCTCCTCCTCAACTGCATCAAAATCTGCGTTACCACAGAAGGGTACAGCAGGTAAGTATAACCTAAAATAATCCTCAAGAAAGAAATGCATTTAATGCAACCAACATGCATGCATATGATGAAATATGCAATTTTCTCAAAACATCATTTTCCCCGAAAATGATAATTTCCAACACACACCAAAGTCTCATTGGCCCAAAAATAATCCGTAAAACATTTTCCCAGAAAATGGTTTACACAAAATCCACACACACTATTTTCCCAGAAAATAGCCAATTTAATCCTTTATTAACCTATGCACCATGGCCTCCCCTAGGGCCCAGCGCGTACATGGCCGAACACCCACTACGCACGAGCGATGCCCAGTTCCGCGCCCAGCATGTACATGGCCAGACATCCTCTGGTCCCCGGCAGCAGAAGGACGACGGAGTCGGCATGAATCTCTCGTCCGATCCCATCATCACCCAGCGACAATCCAGGGGACATTACTCAGTTTATTCCGCTCCCCAGTAACCAGAGGAGCTCCACCGAGATAATACCCCATCTCGGCTTGGGGTCGTGATACACACGCACCCAAAAATACTCTCACATAAAATCATAATTTTCCAAATCACACATGAGCATGAATGCACTACACGAAAACCTAGTTTTCTTTACAAACATGATCATGCATGAAATAATGAGATGTACATGTACCAACTCTATTCCACAACCATCAATAATCAAACCAATCAAATCCAACCAAACACTCCAATCACCAATCCACTCCCAAACTCCTCGGACTCAGTCCGGCAAAACCAGTCATCAGATAAAATACAGTAAAATGTGTTAGTGCAAAAATATATTAAATTCACAAGAATTCTTTGGAGAAATACTTACAGAGCAATATAATAATTTTCGAAGGATCACGAATCTGAAAATGGCGTCGTCTGAGCAACACCACAGTGTAAAATACATTGTGGCTGTGGGTCACAGATGCCCACTTTTCAACGAAGACAAACTAAGACCCAAAAATGGTAGGGTAGGGCCTAGAGAGGTCGGTGAAGCCAATGGTGGTGGTGGTTTGCCGTGGGTGGCGGCGCAAGGGGCGGTTTTAGGCCAAAAAATGCAAATCGGAAATGTACTTAGTGTGGCTTCACCGGTGACGGATTGGGGCCGGGGTTGGGTCCAATGGGTTGCCAAGAGGTCGGGGATGATGTGGTAGGAAGATGGTGGCTGGAGGTGGAGCGACGGCTGCGCTGGAGCGAAAATGGTGTCGCGGCTTTGTGGGTTTCGTGGGGGCTAACGGTGGCACGAACGGCGGTGATATTGATGGGGTAGGACGGCCGGCGGCAGGGGATTGCAAGGGACCGGGCAGTGTCGACCACCGCCGACGGACGGCGGCGCTGGGAGGGGACGAAGGTTCGGGCGGAGGAGAGGGGAGAGAGAGATCGCGCGGGAGAAGAAAAGAGCCGAAGGAAAAAAAATAAGGAGAAAAGAAAAAAGGAAGGAAAAGAAAAGGAGAGGGAAGCAAAAGAGGGGAAAAGAAATGAGGTCCAATCCTCATAACTTGGGTCACGAAAATGATCCAACGGAAACGATTTTAAAACCACAAGTTAAATAAAATAATTTAAACGTAATGGTAAAGTCAAATTGAAATAATTAAATCTCTCAGTAATTAATTTAAATATTAAAAGAAATTTAAATTCATAACAATAAATAAATATTAAGAAATCACATAAAAATAATTTTCACCAAATTAAAATCATAGAAATAAACTCATTAAAAATCCGACCAATTTTAAAATAAGAGGATAAATTTTTGAATAAATAAAAATAATCCTTCAGTAAAAATACACTAAAATACGGGGTGTTACAGCCCCCGATATCCTATCCCCTCCCTGTTTATGTAGCATCAACATAGACCCAACCATCACGCCTCCCTTTCTCTCCGCCTGTTTACCTCTCTTCTTTGTAATTTGCTGCTAGTCGCTATGCTCGGCTCCACACCATTCATCTTGGTTCGTGTTGCGCCACTCTCCACAGCTTCGACCGTCTACACCTTGAAGCTCCACTACATGGTCATGAGCCACAAAGCTCCGCCACACCAAGCTGGCCTTTATTTTCGCTAACCCGTCTTCTCTTTGTCTCCTTTTTCCCTAGCTGCCGCCTCTTGCTCTCAGTTTCTGACACGACAAGTTACTCCACCTCCATTTCCTTCACTCTCTTGCCGTCTCTCTCTTCTCTCTTCTCTCTCTCTCTCTCTCTCTCTCATTGCTAAGCCTGCCACTGCAACCGGTGGAGGCTATTGAGCCACATGAAAATTTCAATGGCGTTTCTGTAATGCCCCGACTCCGAGGGTTCGAAGTGTTAACTCATATAACCTGATGATCAACTCCAACAATCCTAATGTATTTCCAAATCCAAGAATATATAATTCCAAAACTTCAAGCCAAATGTAAATACTTCAAATTAATAAACCATACATACTCACATATCAAATCCTCAATCCAACAACCCAAATAAAAATATCAAATCTTCTTTAGATCCCAAATAACAAACTAAAATAAAATAAAATTGACATAAGTCTCCATAAACCGTCTAAATCCATAGAAATCAACTTAATAAATAAATAACATCCAACAACAATACTAATATCGCGAGATACCCAATATCTATTCACAGATAATCTTGTCCACAACCTCTAATACTGATCCTCAGCTGAACCATCAATGTCATCTGAAAATATTATGAAGATTAAGGGGTGAGTTATCAACAACTCAGCAAGCAGAGAGCATATACTAGCATGTAAACATGAGCATTTATAACATTCGGTATGCAAACAAAATATTTACTTTCAGAATGTAGAAACAACATATTTACTTTCGAAATGCATAAACAAAACTTGGTACAAAAACATTAGTGCGAAATTTTAGAAAAACAAATTTGTTCCCCAAAAAGAAAAATCCTTTGGCATATCCAAACTGAAACGTTATATTCATATCATCTCATAGCATCACAGCGGGACAAATACCATGTTTAACCCCCATGGTAGGGTTATAAATCACCATTATACCCGTGGCTGGGCCGTATACCATGTTTTAATGCCGTGGTAGGATTATAAACCATCATTATACATGTGGCTGGGCCGTATACGATGTTTCACACCCATGGTAGGGTTATAAACCATCATTATACCCGTGGCTGTGCCGTATACCATGTTTCACTCCCGTGGTAGGGTTATAAACCACCATTATACCCGTGGCTGGGCCGTATACCATGTTTCACCCCGTGGTAGGGTTATAAATCACTATTATACCCGTGGTTGGGCCTTAACAGAAACGAAACGGAACATTATCGGAACAGATCACATTCAGATATAGAATCAGAACTTCATGCCAAAGTTTTCAGATGACACATCATATCAAAACAAAATACTGAATAACTTCAGATCATTTCACATGTTCGAAATGAACAGACACCAAAACATCTTCATTTATTCATAACAAAACTTTTAGATTTCCATATTCGCTCATTTTGCATAGTTCAGAAATAGAATGCACAAAATTAGCTCATGTCTACACTAGTCATGACAGAAAATAATTTCTCTTATATAGAATTTATGCATATGCAGAATAAACATCTGAGGTCGTTTTCAGATTTCTTTTCAAAAAGAAACATGCTTATTTTCAAAGCCAACCTCATTTTATTTCTTTTATGCAAAACTAGTATATGAACCCTGCTTACCTGACTTTTGTGTACAAGGTATCACTTGGATCTGTCCTCTAACAATATCACAACCTAAAACAATAAACGTATACCACATAATTAATAATCCAAACAGGTATACCACTAAGCTCAATTAATAAAACTTAAACCAGCCCCTTTTTAATCTAAAATTCTCCATAAGGTAAATCTGGACAGTCCACTTCAAACCGTCAATACTTTCACTCTAGCACCACCAAGTAATTTCCACCCAACAACCACTTAACCCAACCAAACCAGCATAAAAATAACCCAAAAATTTACACTAAACAGTCCCAATTAATAGCCCAAAACAGTCTCACAAAGCCATCCAAACAATCATAGTCTTCAACTTCAAGAATTCCATCACACTCAACCACAAACCAACAAATAAATACCAAAACAACATAAATTAACATAGTTAACAAATTGCCAAAAGTTTACTGCAGTAGTGCAAACTCTGATCAACACCCCAATCATATCAGTAACCCTACTACATTTCACAGTCCAACCATAACATCTAAAGCTACCAACAGTTTCGGAAAGAACTTACCTAAAATAGTCACCAAAATTCGAACCACTTCGAAAGGGTGTAACCCACTGAAGTCTGTGCCCAAAGTTCACAGAAATCTCTAGTGAAAGAGAAAAGTGCTTCTGCACAAAGGAAAAAGTTGAGTGGTCCAAACGTGTACACTACGAATTCAAACGAAGAGGAGATGTGTGTGAAAATTAAATAGTGGATAAGATAAAAAGTGAGACTGAAATTGAATGGTGGGGGGAGAGATTTTACCTAGTCTAATACTTCTGATGTGAGGCTCGGCAGCGATACCTGTAACTAGAGACCCACAAACCGACTGTGCAGAACAATCAACCCACAAATAGTCACAAAGCAGCGGGAGAGGCAAGGGAAACAGAAAGAGAGGGAGGAAGAGAGATATGGCTCACCGTTGCGGAACCAGCCAATGGCGACGAGGCTTTGAGGACCCACGGAGAGAAGAAAAGAAATGTAGCTCCCGCAAGGATAAACTGAGTTTTGTGTAAGAGAAAAGAAAAATCTGAGTAGCTCGAAAATGTGGTGAGGGAAAAACTTCATGTGTGGAACCGAAACTAAAACCGTGGAGACGTGGGGAGCAGATGCATGGGATGGAGGGATTTGCGGAACTGCAGTGCAAGGGAAGAAACCGTGGAGAAGAAAAACAATGCAGCAGAAAGGGGAAAAAAACACTCACCAAACGATGTCGTTCGAGCCTCCCCTCAAGTGATCACCATGGGCCGGGCTTCGTGCAATCGGGTTGGCTTCAACCGAAATTGGGCTTAGAGCCCGAGTATTACAGTTTCCCTCAATAATGCTCGTTTCCCTCTTGTATTACACGGCTGTGGTGGATGGTGATTGTAGACTCACCTCAAGGGTGAGGACCTCCGATGGAAAGAGAGAAAATAAGAGAAAAAACAAATTGTATTGATTTGTTTGATCATTGATAACAGATTTCCCCTTGCTGTAAAGCTATATGCTCTGTAACGCCCAGTTCTTGTGGGTCTGGAGAGTTAACTTATGTTACCTAAAAATCATCTCCAATAACACTTTTAAAATAATCGAGAGTCTCCACAAAATATTAACCTATTTGTTCAACACAAATATCAATGTTCCTACATAAGGACACATCAGAAGTACCTTAATAATATACATTAACATTTCTACAAAGACTCTCCAAAAAGTCCTTGTACCCTAAGGCACTTAATCTTCTATGATCCACAAAACTTGCAGGTACTCCCTATTCCTGGCTTCCAGCTGATGCATCAAAATTATCTGAAAAATATTATGGAGATAAGGTGTAACACCCAGGTTCAGCACCAATCTGTTTTCTAAAATTTTTGGGTTTATACGGATGAAAAACCCACTTGAGATTAACAATCATTTTTTTTTAAAATCCCCTTGGAGCCTAGATTTTTATTTTTGACGGATGTTGAAAATATTTTCTTTGGGCTTACTAATTAGGTTAGAATCATTAAATAATTTTTTAAGTAGGTGAAATCTTTTTATGAGTCAAGGAAAATTGGTGGGACAAGTTAGTTTATTTTAGAGGTTGAATTGGGAGCCCCAAACTCGGGAAAAAAAGCCCAATCAACGCTCAAAACCCAAGCGCATGAAGGCAGGAACCAGTTTCCACGTCAGGCGCGTCCCATGTTTCATGCTATGCACGTCTCTCATGCACGGTTACCCTCCTTTTTGTTCTCATCTAGGGTTTTTTCCAATCAACTCTATAAATACATGTATTTCTCTCCTGCAAAAGAAGTTGCCGCAACCTAATGTTTCCAGTAAATCATCTCCTTCACATAACTGCCAT
This sequence comes from Juglans mandshurica, assembly GCA_022457165.1. Lineage (NCBI taxonomy): Eukaryota > Viridiplantae > Streptophyta > Magnoliopsida > Fagales > Juglandaceae > Juglans > Juglans mandshurica. The sequence continues at coordinate 8,241,833 of CM039625.1, forward strand.
TTGCTTCCTACTTCACGCCTCTTTCCATCATAGAAACAGCCCCAAACCACTTTTGCACCTCCACAAAAGCACAATCCAGCATGCGTCCACCGCACGAAACCACCCTGCCCAAACCTCACTGCCACCACTGTAACCCACCGTGACCCTCAAGATGCCATAGCCACGTCCAAGCTTAGAGAGCCTCTCTTTTTAGGAGTCCAAAACAGAGCAATTGCACCACGGACAACCCCCTCTCTTCCCTAAAAGCCTAGCCCTTCACGTTGTCAACCCCCTGATCAACCCCTACATGACGTTCACCACCGCAAGCCTCCACCGGAAGCAACCTGGCCTAGCTACCACAAACACGTTCACACTGCCCTCGCACTCTCTCTCTCTTTGTTCTCTCTCTTACTTCCACAATGCACTTCCGCCGTGCCCAATCACTAGACGCCACACGTTGCTGATCACGGTAAGCCCACTGCTGCCCTCTACCCTCCACGAATTGCTACCTAGTTTTTTTTTTACTAAACTATATTTTTGCCATAGGTTCTTACGCATATATTAGATAAAAGAGAAGTTTAGTTTGTAATTACGATCTTGCCCTTCCAGTCATGTGTTATGGACTTATGTTTTTTATGGTTGGGCTTGATTGTATGATGGGCCGGGCATATCGAAATGGCCTAGCTGGTGGGTTTTTTCAGTGTTGGGCCGTGTATATTTGGGGTTGAGATCACGTATTTGCATGGACAATATTTTAAGACCAATATATGGAGTAATATGATCATAGGTGTTAATCGTGTTTTTTTTTTGGAGATATTATATAAAAATCAAAATACTTTGAGAAGAGAAGATATTGTAGGGTTTCGCGGATTTTAGTTATTAGGAAAATAGAGAGTTTTCTTTAAAATCTCGGGTTTGAATTACGAAGTACGTATTCAATTTAAGATTTACGGAAGTTACATGTGTATTTTATAGGTAATGATTGATTCTTGCTCAGTACTATTGTGAAGAATTTCTGAAAAGTTAAGAAGTTCAGGTAATCGGAATTTCTATGCTAGACTTTGCATAAAAATAAAATGGACTTAGGTTAATTTTGAAAATGTACATGTTGTGTTATGAAAAGAAATGTTAAACGATCTCAGTTATTTGTTCTGCATTGCTCAGGAGATTCTGTATAAGAATAAAGTATTTTCTGGCATGACTGGTGTATACATGAGCTTATTTTTGGCATTCTGTTATTGAACTAAAAAAAATATGAGCGAATATGAAAATTGATAATTTTTGCATGTGACGTGAAGATATTCTGAATCTGTTTTGGAAAATGTGAAATGATCTGAATTTCAATACCCTATTTTGATATGATGTGGCATCTAAAAAACCTTTGGCATGACTTTCTCATTCTGATTTTGACATGGTGATTCTGATTCTATTTAGCTCTGATATTTGGCCCTGTCATGGGATATAATAGTGATCTCTGACCATGTCACGGGATACAATAGTGACCTCTAGTCCAGTCACGGGATACAATAGTGACCTTTGGCACTATCACGGGATATAATAGTGAGTTCTGGCCCAGTCACGGGAGATAATAGTGACCTCTAGCCTGTCACGGGATATAATAGTGGTTTTTTGTTCCGAGTGCAATCGCTTTGATAACATGGTGATTTATGTTCTGCTTGGCTTTCCGTAGAATGCACAACCCTACCACAGGAGTTAAACATGGTCTCAACTCTAATATGATACGATAAGATGAAGATGTTCAGTCATGATGTGCAAATGGGTCTTTGAATATGAAAAGTTGGTTTCTGAATATGAAATGTTTTGAAGTGTCGCTCTGATTTTCTGATAATACGTATTTTTGAGATTTGCATATTGAAACTAATATATTTTGTTTCTGCATTCTGAACTCTATGAAAATACTCATGTTTACATACTAGCATATGTTCTCTACTTATTGAGTTGTTGATAACTCACCCTTTATCTCCATAACATTTTCAGATATTTTTATGGTTCAGCTGGAGAACAAGAGTAGAAAGTATTGGAAAAGTCTGATGATCATAGATGAATAAGTGCTAAAGGTACAAGTATTTTTGGAGGATCATATTTAGTAGTTTTATCTTTAGCGGTTATTTTGGTACGTCAAGTTATGAATAATTTGAGTCCTCGTCGAGATGTTATTTTACTTTATTGAGGTTTTTGTTCAGTATTTTCTGTGGAGAGACACAAATTTTTGGATCGAACAAATAAGTTCAGCATTTTGTGGAGTTTCTGTTTATTTATTATTGATTATTATAGATGTTTTTAAGTAATAGGAGCCAACTCTCCGGACCTCCAGTAACGGAGCGTTACATAAGGGGTAAGTTATCAACAACTTAGTAAGCAGAAAACATATACTAGTATATACACATGAGCATTTTCATAATTTAGAATGCAAAACAAAATATATTTACTTTCAGAATGTATAATCATAAACGTTTGCTTTCAGAAATGCAAACATTTGCTTTCAGAGAAAACCTTTTTATTCAAAAACCATCAAAATTTGAGACCTCATTTTCATCATATCGGAGCATTACATCAGGACAGATAATGTTTAACCCCCGTGGTTGGGTTATAAACCATCATTATACCCGTGGCTGGGCTTTATCCACTATTATAACCCGTGACTGGAACGTATCCACTATTATTACCCGTGGTTGGGCCGTATCCACTATTATTACCCGTGGTTGGGCCGTATCCACTATTATGACCCGTGATTGTGCTGTAAAGGAAATCGAGCAGAACATCAAAATTTGACTTAATCAGAATTCAAAATCAGAATATCTTGCCAAGGTTTTCAGATGCTATAACATATCCAAACAGTACTTAACAAATTCAGATCTTTTCACATATTCAAAAACAGTTTCAGAACATTTTCGTATCACTTGTAGAAATTTTCATAAATTTCATTTTCGCTCTTTTTGCATAGTTCAGAAACAGAATGCACAAAATTAGCTCATATCTTCACTAGTCATGCAAAAAACTATTTTATTCTTATACAAAGTTTCATGAGTAATGCAGAACAAATAACTGAAGTTGTTTCAAATTTCTTTTCGTAACAAAATATGTATATTTTCCAAAATCGACCTCAGTTTATTTTATTTTATGCAAAGTCTAGTATAGGAACCCCGCTTACCTGGACATTTTAGTCTTTCAAAAATTTCCTCAACAATGTCGAACAATTATTAATCGTCACCTATTAAATAATCACGTAATTCCCATAAATTTTTAGTCGAACACGTATTTCAATATTTAAGCCTAAGATGCTAAAATAACCTATTTTAATTCAAAAACCTAAATCTTCACACCCTAAAAATATCATCACTTCCCAAATTCCTCAATATCCAACTTGATCTCTGATTAAAATATTAAATTCTAACTTATTTACTATTGAAAAATCAAACTATAAAATTTAATAGTAAATAGAATAATTATACAACAACAATTATTTAATAAACTAGATCATAATAAAATTACAACATTATTGTTTACTTTTGAAAGAAAACCTTACTTAATACCAATTTAAATTACTTCAAAGATTTCTGTAAACATAAATAAATTAGAGATTACTAACACATATTAAAAGTTTAAAACACATTAACACAACTTGTAGCTCAAAGGGTAATAATGTAATTTCATTTAATTAAACAACGCATTACCTAAGCTTCAGTAGAATATTTGTTAGTTGAAAACAAAATCATGTTACGTAAAACAACATTTTGCGAGGCAGAGGCTCACCTAGAGATGGAGAGCAAGACGGGCGGTGAGCTGGGCGGTTGTCTATGGAGGTGGGGGCAGTGGTTATGACAACAAAAAGAGCGACCGAGCACTGGTAAGAGAGAGAGAGGGTGATGAGCGAGAAAGAGAATGGTGAGAGAGAGCACAGAGACAGAGCTCGACAGTAGGGGAAAAAATCAGTGTGGGCTTACCGAGGGGTGGTCATGGTGGACCTGGGTGTATGACCAGCATCTTCTGGTTGTTCCCGCTTGAGGCTGAGTAGCTGTGCGGCGGCGTTGGGGTTCATTATGGAGGAAGGCAGGTGCTTTGCTTTTCAATGGTGCAAAACAGAGGTGGTGTTTTACGCGGAGAGGGGGGGTGGTGCACTACTGGAGTGATGAGTTTTGAGTGGCTGAGGTGATGGTGGCTGTCCTGACGGCATCACACGAGGAGAGAGAAAGAGAGAATGCTGAAAGCAAGGGAGCAATATGTGAGCGAGAGAAAGAGATGGTGAAAGAGAGAGAGAGTAACCGTGAAGGACAAGGCAGACAAGGAGTGGCATGGAGTGACTGTTGAAGTTTTCTGTGCTAGTGGTAACTACATGGAGGAGCTTGGCAGTGTAAAGTGGCTGGTTTAAGGCCCATGGTGACCTCCATTGATGCTCTATTTTTTAGAAGCAAAATAGAGTTCTTTATGCGGGTGTTGCCGTGCGTGTGGGTTGTGCAGGGGCTAACACACGATGCTAAAGGGAGGGGTTTACCGCAGTGACTGGGTGGTGCGACTGGTTGGCCCATGGCCGAGCTAGGGGGTGCTGCACTGCTGGGCTTCACGTGGGAAATGGCAACAGAATGCTAGTGCAGTTGTTCCACGGTGGTCTTATTCTGGAAGTGACGCGTGGAGAATACTACTGAACATAAACTAGGCAATGAAGCTAGTGCTTCTACTGGTGGCTACGTAAAAGAGCTTTTCACCGAAAAAAAAATCCTAGCGATGGCAACCCTAGTTTAGAAGATGGGGTCTAATGTGTACGTGTTGTATGTATATAAGGACAGTTGTCGTGACTGTGGAGGGATAGAGATGTACATGCAGTGGGAAGTTAGTTGTTGTGCTTGTTTCCTTGACACGTGGGGACGTTGGACTGAGTGTTGTGTTGGCCTCATCGTGCTTGATAGAAAATTTACGTAGAAGGTGCGGCTTGATTTACGTCCATGGGTCTAAATATATAGAAGGCAGTGGTTTAAGAAATTTTATCACGAAGGGGACTCTAAAATTGTAACTCTAGTGTGCTTAAAACAATTGGACACGTTAATGGGCTCGGACTCGATAAATAATTTTGGCCATAAATGACCAAAATAAATCTCTCATCCAACAATATCTTCAACATTTAGAAAAAATTTATTAGGCCAAGTTCTAATTATTCCGGCCCCGCCTTGATCCATGATTTATTATTTGGACCATCGTCCAATCATTGAGCCCAATCAAAAATTCATACTCTGCCAAAATAAATTTTTGAGCCCGTAAGTTGCTAAAAAAAAATATTAACAGACTTGAGCTGGGCTCGGGTGTTACATGCTCCTTCTATAACTAACCTCCTAGGCTAAAGACAAAGTTACCTCTACAACATGTAATGAGAATGACAGGCAAATGATAACAGTCCTTGCAAGTAAAAGTAACAGACGACATAAAAATAACAGACATCAAATAGGCCTACTACTACTGGGCCAAAGCCCCTTCGTTATTAATATTAGCTACACTCAGTCCGTTGCTCATGCCTTCTGTAGCCCATTCTTCTGATCCTTGAGCCCAGGCCCATGCGCCCATGACCTTGCTTCTTACTAAGTCAGGTTCTACTCAACTTCCCTAACTCAGAAAACATTTCAACTTCCACTTCAACCCTAAGTCCCCCTTCTCTGGTGGTGCCCTGGTCACCTCCTTCGATGGTGGCTCTCCCCGTGTAACAATACCTCTCCCTTAAAACACCTTGCCCACAATGTGTGGGAAGATAGTCTTGGGCTTGTAGTAGTTTTCCCAGGTGGCCTTCGCCCTTCCTTACCCTTGTCACCTCATGAGGAGCTCGGTGACATGCCTATTGTTGACAGGCCATACTCTTCTCGGCACAATCTCCTCTAGATTAGGCTGGAGTGTGCCCTGAGGACCCACGGGGGGCAGCACCATGGCCGACTCCCTTCCCTCTCCCAACCTTTTCTTGAGTTGGGAGACATGGAACACCAGATGTATCTGCGACAACGGCGGTAGTTGTTGTGAAAATGATGACAATAAAGTGAAAAATAAATGCACGAAATTAAACAATCACACACGACACAGTATTTACGTGGTTCGGCAAATTGTCTACGTCCACGGGAGCTGCAGAGGATTTTTATTTCTTGAGGAATCACAATACAATGATGTAGAACGGCTACTGTTCACTCAGCCCGTATACAAGACAAAACAAAAACAATATATATATGTTGTACGGCGGAAACCCTAATTCTGGTGAATTAGCGATGTTCGCTCGAGCGGCGTGTCGAGCCCGCGTCGAGCGAACTTGTTTCCCGCAATTGCTCGAGCCGTGAGTCGAGCGGCTCCTCAAGCGAAGCTCTCTGACTTCCCTCCGCTCGAGCCGTGAGTCGAGCGGTCATCGAGCGAACCTCTCTGTCCCGCAATTGCTCGAGCGGTCTGTCGAGCTTCCTTCGAGCGAAGCTCTCTGTCTTGTGTTCGCTCGAGCGGCTAGACGCTTCGCTCGAGCGGCGTGAACCAGACTCCACATACTCAACAATTCTCCCACTTGGAGACTGGTACACCCACATGTCGTCCTCTGCCTCAAACATGATATCCTGCACCTCTGCAACTCACAGCTCCTGTCTTCATGCTAGAAGACCAACTGAAGTTGCGCACAACTTCAGTTTCTCAAGTGTAACACCCTTTGTCAACATATCAACAGGGTTCTTACTTCCACAAATTTTCTCAAGTAGCAACTGTCCATCATCCAACAATGATCGTATAAAGTGATACCTGATCTGAATGTGTTTAGTCCTGGAATGAAATGCTGGATTCTTGGCAAGGAATATGGCACTCTGGCTGTCACTGTAGAGGGTGCCATTCTGATTCTTTTTACCCAATTCCTCCAAGAAGCCCTGTATCCAAACCATCTCCTTTGCAGCTTCTGAAACTGCAATATACTCAGCTTCTGTAGTAGACAAAGAAACTGTCTTCTGTAGATTAGAGCCCCATGAGACTGCAGTACCACCCAGAGTGTAGACAAACCCTGTGGTACTTTTTCTACTATCAATATCTCTAGCCAAATCAGCATCAACATAGCCTTGTACCTCTAAGCCCTCTCCTGAGAAACACAAGCACGTTTCTGAGGAGCCTTTTAAGTACCTCAAAATCCACTTCACTGCTTCCCAATGTTGTTTTCCAGGATTACTCATGTATCTACTCACAACTCCCACTGCATGGGCAATGTCTGGTCTAGTGCAAACCATAGCATACATGAGTGACCCAATGGCTGAGGCATAAGGAACCTTACTCATATAGTCTTGTTCCTCCTCTGACTTTGGTGCCTGATCCTTGCTGAGTCTGAAGTGACTTCCTAAGGGTGTGCCAACTGACTTGGCCTTGTCCATACTGAACCGGTTGAGTACCTTTTTCACATACTCAGCCTGTGAAAGTCTCAACGTGCCTCTGATTCTGTCTCTTGCAATTCTCATGCCAAGGATTTGTTTTGCAGCTCCCAAATCCTTCATTGCAAAATGCTCTGACATCTGCTTCTTCAAACTATTGATCTCATCAATACTAGCCCCTGCAATGAGCATGTCATCCACATATAGCAACAAAATAATATAAGAATTGTCAAACTGTCTAACATAGCAACAATGATCTGCCTGACATCTGATGTACCCTGCACTGCACAGGAAACTATCAAATTTCTTGTACCACTGTCTGGGAGCTTGTTTCAGGCCATACAAGCTCTTCTTTAGTCTGCAAACTGAACCTTTCCCTGTACCACAAACCCCTCAGGTTGGTGCATGTAGATGTCTTCTTCAAGATCTGCATGAAGAAAAGCTGTCTTCACATCTAGCTGCTCAAGAAATAGATCTTCAGTAGCAACCATAGCCAAAACTAGCCTGATGGTTGTGATCTTTACCACAGGAGAAAAGATCTCAGAATAGTCAATGCCCTGTTTCTGTTGGAAGCCTTTTACAACAAGTCTAGCCTTGTACCTCTTACTGCCATCATGCTCAGTTTTCACCCGGTACACCCACTTGTTGTGTAATGCCTTCTTCCCTGATGGAAGTTTTGTCAACTCCCATGTCTGATTCCCTAACAAGGAATCCATCTCATCCTTCATGGCCAACTCCCACTTGCTAGAATTTTCATCTTGCAAGGTTTCTTGGTAACTTTGTGGTTCTCCACCATCTGTCAACAAGATGTAATTCAAAGAAGGTGAGAAACGTTGTGGAGGACGTATAGTCCTAACTGACTTTCGAACTGCAGCTATTGGAGTAGACGGCTCTGGATCTGATTGCGGAATAATGGGAATGGGTGTGCTGGACCCACTCTCCCCGTCACTCACATCTCTGCATTGCACTGTAACCTCTGGTAGATCATCCAAACTCACAAACTCAGACTCCTGAGGGGCTGCTTCAGCAACTGTACTGGACTTGTCTTTGTAGACAATCTTCTCATTGAAGATCACATTTCTGCTTCTTATAATCTTCCGACCCTGATCATCCCAGAAACGATAGCCAAATGCCTCGTCTCCATAGCCAATGAAATAACATTTCCTTGACTTAGCCTCAAGCTTATTACGAGCATCAGAATCAATAAGAACATAAGAAAGACAGCCAAATATTTTAAGATGAGAAAATTTGACCTCTTTCCCGCTCTAAGTCTCCTCAGGCAATCCACAATCCAAAGGAACTGATGGTCCTCTGTTTATCAAATATACTGCAGTGCTAACTGCATCTGCCCAGAAAGTAGGTGGTAGCCCAGCGTGTAGCCTCATGCTTCTAGCACGCTCATTTATGGTTCTGTTCATACGTTCAGCAACTCCATTTTGCTGTGGTGTCCCAGGAATGGTCTTCTCCATTCTGATTCCCTGAGTTGCACAATACTCCGTGAACCCGCCATCAATATACTTACCACCATTATCAGACCTCAAGCATTTCAACTTCAAGTATGTTTCATTCTCAACCATGGCTTTCCAATTTTTGAACACATTAAATACATCAGATTTATGTTTCAGAAAATAAACCCATACCTTCCTGCTGTGATCATCAATAAAAGTGACATAGTAGCGAGAACCTCCAAGAGATGCCACTGGGGAAGGTCCCCACACATCAGTGTGCACAAGATCTAGTCTCTCTGACTTCAGTGTTCTACCACTCTTCAAGAAACTGACCTTCTTCTGTTTCCCCATAATACAGCTCTCACACATACTGAGATCAACTGCCTTCAGTTCTGGTAGCTTGCCTCTAGACAGGAGTTCCTTCATGCCCTTCTGACTCATATGGCCAAGCCTGCAATGCCACAAGTCTGCTGTGCTCTCTGCAACGGTAGTGGCAATAGTGTTATTCAAACCAGTAGTCATATAGAGTGTACCAGTTTTCTTATCCCGAGCCAGTACTAGTGCCCCTTTGGTGACCTTCCAGGTGCTGTCTGAGAACACCACTGAGTGGCCACAATCATCAAGTTGCCCAACAGAGATTAGGTTCTTCTTTAACTCAGGGATGTGTCTGACCTTTTGCAAGGTCCATTTGTTCTTGTTAGGGAGTATGATGTCGATGTCTCCCATTCCAATTACATTCAAGGCTTCTCCATCAGCCAAATACACCTTTCCAAAGTCACCCGCAACATAGTTTTGCATTATCTCCCGGTGGGAAGATGTATGGAAAGATGCCCCTGAATCAAGTATCCAGTCATCAACTGGACTATGAACTGCAAGCAATAGTGCATCCTGTAATTCTTCAGTTACTACATTAGCACTATCGTTCTCTGTCTTCTTGGGATTTCTGCAATTCTTCTTTATGTGGCCAGCCTTGCCACAATTCCAACAAATTGCCTGCTGGCCAGGTCTCATCTTGCTCTTGCTCCTGTTCTTTGATTTTGATCTGCCTCTGTATGAGTTCCTGTCTTGTGCTCTTCCCCGAGAGTCAACATTCAGTGCTGAACTCAAAGCTGAGGTCTCACCTGAATCTCTCCTGCATACCTCCTCAGTCAAAATCAGATCACGGATGTCCTCATATTTCAATTTTGACTTGCCAGCAGAATTGCTAAAAGCCATTCTCATGGCTTCCCAACTATTTGGCAGTGATGCCAATAGTATCAATGCATGTATCTCATCATCAAATTCAATTTCAACAGACGACAATTGATTTGTGATAGTATTGAAATCATTCAAATGCTGTGCAACAGACGTACCATCCGACATCTTTAAATTAAATAACTTCTTCATCAGATGTACCTTATTATTTGCTGACGGCTTTTCATAAATACCTGATAAAGCCGCTATGAGATCCGCAGTCGTCTTCTCTTTGATGACGTTGTGTGCAACGGATCTCGACAGGGTTAAACGAATAACCCCCAGGACCTGTCGATCCAACAGAGTCCAATCAGCAACTGACATGCTGTCCGGCTTCTTCCCCAACAATGGAAGATGGAGTTTCTTCCCATAGAGGTAATCCTCTATCTGCATTCTCCAATACCCATAATCCGTGCCATCGAACTTCTCGATCCCCGATACTCTCACTTCTTCTCCAGCCATCGTTTTTCTCAGACCCGAACCTTGGCTCTTGATACCAATTGTTGTGAAAACGATGACAATAAAGTGAAAAATAAATGCACGAAATTAAACAATCACACACGACACAGTATTTACGTGGTTCGGCAAATTGCCTACGTCCACGGGAGCTGCAGAGGATTTTTATTTCTTGAGGAATCACAATACAATGATGTAGAACGGCTACTGTTCACTCAGCCCGTATACAAGACAAAACAAAAACAATATATATATGTTGTACGGCGGAAACCCTAATTTTGGTGAATTAGCGATGTTCGCTCGAGCGGCGTGTCGAGCCCGCGTCGAGCAAACTTGTTTCCCGCAATTGCTCGAGCCGTGAGTCGAGTGGCTCCTCAAGCGAAGCTCTCTGACTTCCCTCCGCTCAAGCCGTGAGTCGAGCGGTCATCGAGCGAACCTCTCTGTCCCGCAATTGCTCGAGCGGTCTGTTGAGCTTCCTTCGAGCAAAGCTCTCTGTCTTGTGTTCGCTCGAGCGGCTAGACGCTTCGCTCGAGCGGCGTGAACCAGACTCCACATACTCAACAGTAGTCTCAAATGGTAAGCTACGACCCCAACATGTTGTTCCACCTCATACGGCCAAAAATATCTGGGCGCCAAATTCATGCTTCTCCATTAGACCACCGAGGTGTGTTAGTAAGGTTGGAGCTTGAAGTAGACTAGATCTCCCACCTTGAACTCCTGTTCTCTTTGTTTTAAGTTGGCATATTTCGTCATCCTTTCTCTTGCTTTGTTGAGATTGTGCATGAGAAGCTGTGTGATAAAATCCCTAGACTTTAGCTATGTATCCACCTCCTCTGCACTAGCAGTCCCCGGTATGTAAGACATTGACCTCAGCGGGGTGTACCCATACAACCCCTTGAAAGTTGTGATTTTGGTGGTTGAGTGTTGGGTCATGTTGTACCACCACTCAGCTAGTGGTACCCATTTAACCCAATCCTTAAGCCTGTTCCCAACAAAACAATGTAGGTAGGTCTCTAAACACTTATTCATAGCCTTGGACTACCCATCAGTCTGGGATGATAGGCAGTGCTAAATTCCAGCTGCACTCCTTGCACCTTGTAAAGCTCCCTCCAAAATGCACTTGTAAAACTGTTGTCCCTATCAGAAATAATGGATTAGGGCAATCCATGTTGAAATATATGTTTAAGGAACAATTTAGCTGTGTAAGGATGTCCAAGTGCTACAAAGTGACTGTACTTGGTCATCCTGTCGACCACCACCCATAAAGTACTGAACCCATTAAAGCTAGGCAAACCCTCAATGAAGTCTATGGTGATGTGAGTCCATGGCTTAGAGGGTGTAGGGCGCTTGTAGCAAACCACTTGGGAACATGTGGTCTGATTTCTGTTGCTGGCAGACTGCACAACTCTTGATGTAAGCTCTGGTTTCTGCCTTCATACCTGGCCAATAGAAATCCCTCTGGACCCTCTGAATAGGTTTGTCTCCCCCTGAGTGTACCCCCCAGGTGCTGTCATGTAAAAACCTCAGCAACTTGGTTCTAAGTTCAGGGGCCTTGGCAATGTAGACCTTTCCCTTGTAAAATAGCATCCCTTTTATCACTGTATACTGGGGGCTCAACTCCCCCTTTAAACACCTTGAGATAAGTTCCTGCAAATCTGGTCCTCCTCATATCCCTTTTTGATCTCCTCTAACCATTCCGACAATGGAACTAAGATTAAAGCTAGAGAGACTTCCTTTCCCCTTGCCCCACCCTAGATAGGGCATCAGCCACCCTATTGTTTGGTCCCTTCTTGTATTCCACGATGAAGTCATAGCCTAATAGCTTACTCAACCATTTTTGTTGCATTGGAGTCCCAATCTTCTACTCTATTAAATACTTTAGGCTATAGTGATCTATCCTCACCACAAAGCACCTGCCCAATAGGTATGGTCTCCATTTTTGAACAGTTGTGATTAGAGCATAAAGCTCTTTCTCATAAGTAGATAGTAAAAGGGCCTTGCCCTTAAGAGCCTGACTGAAAAAAGTCATAGGTCTACCTTGCTACATTAGTATTGCCCCCACCCCCTTGCCTGAAGCATCACACTCCACTACAAATGGTTAAGAAAAATCTAGTAGAGTTAAAACAGGAGGTTGCGTTGTTGCCTTCTGTAACTCTGTAGAGGCCACTTCAGCTTGCTCATTCCACAGGAAATTATGTATTTTTAACAACACAGTGAGGGCTGCTGCAATCACACCATAGTTCCTAATGAAACTCATGTAATATCTTTTGAGACCATGGAAACAGCTTAAGGCCTTTAGGTTTTTTAGTCTAGGCCAATCCACCATCACCTGTAACTTCTTAGGGTTAGCCTTGAGCCCTTGGCCCGAGATTATATGGCCCAGATATCCCACTTCCAAGCAACCAAATCGACACTTAGACTTCTTGGCAAAGAGCTGGTTCATTCTCAGCATTCCCAAGGTCAGTCTCAAGTGTTCTAAGTGTTCATTCTCATTCTTATTGTAGATGAGGATGTCGTCAAAAAACACTAGGATGAACTTCCTCAAAAAAGGTCTAAAAACCACATTAATCAGCCCCTGAAATGTGGATGGGGCATTAGTTAGCCCAAATGGCATGACTAAAAGCTCGTAATGACCCTCGTGAGTATGAAAGGCTGTTATATGCACATCCTTAGGCCTGCCTCCGATTTGGTGGTAACCAGACCTGAGGTCCAGCTTTGAAAAAAGTTTTGCCCACATAATTCATCAAGCAACTCCTTAACCACTGGGATTGGAAACATGTCCTTGATAGTGTCCTGGTTCAGTGCCCTATAGTCCACACATGCATCTGGACCCATCTGTTTTCCTCACTAACAGCACTAGAGAAGAGTGAGGACTCTGACTAGGCTTAATCACACCAGACCCCATTAACTCTTTCACTATCTTCTCTATCTCATCCTTTTGAAAAAAAAAAGGTACCTATAAGGCCTTATTGATACAGGTTTAGTTCTTGGCATTAAGTTTATTGCATGGTCATGAGCTCTCACGGGTGGAAGGCCCCTTGGTTCCCTGAACACATCACTTTACTGCTCCAACACTGCCTTAATGAGTTTTGTCAATACCTGCTTACAAGTATCATTTCCCTTATTAATCATCTACAGTATGATTCCCATCCTCTCTACTTCAAGAACCTTCCTCTATTAACTAGGTAGAAATTAGACCCTGCAAGGTAATAATCTGCCCCATCACAGAGAACTTCATGGTAAGATTTTTAAAATTCGAATTTACAGTTCCTAGGGATTGTAGCCACTGCACACCCAATACCATGTCACACCCCACCAAATCCATTACAAAAAGGTTCACTATGAATTGGTTTCCCTGCACCAACACCTTCACATCCTTTCCCATCCCTTCACAGGTCAGCTAGTCCCCATTTGCAATTCTGACCTTCACTCTTTCCTCCCCACCGATAGGCAACTTAGCCCTCCTTGCCACATAACTATCTAGAAAATTATGAATGCTACCAGAATCGACTAGAGTCACTACCCACTGCCCAGCCACCTTGCCCTTAACCCTCATGGTTCTTGGGTTAGAAGAGCCTTTTAGTGCATGTAGGGAAATTTCAAGTATGAGGGTTTCTCCAAGCGTATGTAACTCTTCATCCTTTTCTTCAACAATTCCAACCTGCTTGGGGTTTTCTGTTTCTTCTAAGTCCTCGCCTTCCACTTCCTCAATTAGAAAGAGCTTAGGGTTTCTACACTTGTGCCCAGGGTTCCACTTAGAATCACAATAGTAACATAATCCTTTGTCCCTCCTCTCCTTCATTTGGATAGAGTTGATCATCTTAATTGGAACTACAGCTTTACTCATTCCTTGCCCTTAGTAAAATCCTCGCCCTTTATGGCCCCTATCTTCATTACTCATAGTGGCCAAATTTTTTGTCCCCCTCTAACTAATTTTCACATTATGTTCTTGCAATTTAGCCAAACTGAATGCTGTCAACAGATCAGGAGGATTACACATCCTCACTTGTAGCCTAATTTCATCCTTTAGGCCACGTAAAAAATAACTCAGTTTGTGGGGGTCAGACAGCCTATGCAATCTATTAGAGAAGGTCTCAAACTCCACCTTATACTCCTCTATAGAACCAAATTGTCTCAACCTAGTTAGAGCCTCCATTGGATCATCATAGGACCTTACCAAAAGACCTAACAAAAGTCTCACAATCTGTAATTAGACCAGAGTTTTCCAGATCCTGGAATGAAATCATAGCTTTTCCCCCCATGTGGAAGGAAGCTAGCCTAAGTTTATGTTGTGGAAGAGTGTTATAAAACATGAAAAATTAATTGTAAAGCCATCCAAGGGGGTCTTCCCCTTAGAAAGAGGGAAAATCAATTCTGACTGACCTAGGTATCATTTCACCATTCACTTCACCATACCCTTATTGTCTTTGGTGACGCACTCCCGATGAAGATTCTTCTTTGTGAGGGCTACCATTTCTCTTTTGTAATTCCACTGTTAAGGTTGCAAGTTGTTGTACTACTGCATCTGATTGCCTCTTCAAAGCTAACACCTTTGTCTCCAATGTCTTAAGCTACGACTGAGTGGGTTGACTCAGTGGTTTTCTTCAACCCACTCAGCCCCTCTTGTAACTGGTTGATGTGCGTCCCTTCAGCCATTGTGGTGGATCTGTTGCCGAGGATTGATCTAGCTTTGATGCCAATATGTTACACGGCTGTGGTGGATGGTGATTGTAGACTCACTTCGAGGGTGAGGACCTCTAATGGAAAGTGAGACAATAAGAGAAAAGAGAAATTGTATGGATTTGTTTGATCATCGATAACAGATTTCCCCTTGCTGCAGAGTTATATGCTCCTTCTGTAACTAACCTCCTAGGCTAAAGACAAAGTTACCACTACAGCATGTAATGAAAATGGCAGGCAAATAATAACAGTCCTTGCAAGTAAAAGTAATAGACAGCATAAAAATAACAGATATCACATAGGCCTACTACTACTATGGGCCAAAGCCCCTTCATTATTAAATATCGACTACGCTCAATCCAATTGCTCATGCCTTCTATAGCCCATTCTTCTAAGCCCAGGCCCACGAGCCCACGACCTTACTTCTTGCTAAGTCAGATTCTTCTCAACTGCCCTAACTCAGAACACACTTCAACTCCTGCCACTTCATCCCTAA